>OY856359.1:10000000-11250000 GCA_963693475.1 Ectropis crepuscularia
AAAGTTCGTACAATGGAAACGCATCCTAAACTCAGAAAGTAAGACAGGAAATGGTGTATGGTAAATCTGGTTGATGAATCACGTGTCAGTCATGTTTCATGTCTGGTAAACTTGTATTAAACAAAAGATGCGTTCTCAGAATTTAAGATAAGAATACACTGTCAGAGAGTTTGTTTTTAGGGTTCCGTAAAACGTAAAAACGGAACCCTTATAGATTCGTCATGTCTGTCTGTCTGCCTGAAGTGGCTGTGACATACGTCCGTATGTCACAGGCACTTTTTGCCGAAAGTGCCGAAAGTAGATGTATTCTGTGAACCGCATTAAGATTTTTACCAAAAAACATTACAAAAAATGGTTGTCTGTAAAGTCGGGTTACTGACGTTAGTTGAACGTGACAACTTCAACTACGCCTTAGAGCGAGGTAACGCCGGCGGCGAGGTAACGGCGTTAACGGCACATGACGTCATGTTTTGCGGGCGTGCAGCCGGCTTCATCGAATTATAAGACGTTGTCACGTCAAAAAGAAAAATTAGGGTTGCTCCCCATACTTAGAAGTGAAACTCAAAAAAAATTTTTTCATCAAACCTACACGTGTGGGTTGTCTATCGATAGGTCTTCAAAAATGATGTTGAGGTTTCTAATATACAGGGTTATTGGTAATCAGCCTGCATCCGTTTAAGGGCATGTTCTGTATATTTAAATAAACAACTTTTGTTCTACAACTTTCGTTAAAACTCAATAGATAACCCAAAAAAAAATAGTGTTTGTTGCCCTTTTTTGTACTGTTTAGCGACTTTTTAGTGTTTGTTCACTTCGGCACATCATTTTTTGCGCGTTAAATAACGTACGCGCTATTGTTACGAATTGTTACGAACAGTTCGATGCTTTTAGACCGTGCAAATATTTTTTTATTTTTTTTTGTAAAAGAAAAAAAAACACTTTTTTTTTTAAACTGTAGAACAAAAGTTGACGTATTGAATGTACCTAACATCCCCTTAAAAGGATGCAGGCTGATTACCAATAACCCTGTATAGTTTTTGTCTACACTGAATAATTTGCGCGAGAGATACTTCCAAAGTGGTAAAATGTGTCCCTCCCCCTCTAACTTCAAAAATAAGAGAATGAAAAAACTATAAAAAATATATGATGTACATTATGCAAATGCACCATGCAAACTACCAACGAAAATTGGTTTGAACTCGATCTGATGAGTAGTTTTTTTTAGTACGTCATAAATACACTATTATTAAAACTTCGATCAAAGTTACAACGAACTAAAAAAACTATGTGTACTATGTATATTATGTTACTTGCTGCAACGGAACCCTTCATGGGCGAGTCCAACTCGCACTTGGCCACTTTATTTTATTTTATTTTAGAAATGATTGGCGCTAAATTTGAAATTCTAGGACCGAGTTTTACGAAAAAAATTGTGACGAAGAAGTTTTTTGGTTTTTCTCAGGTAGGTAGGTACAGTCTGCGAGGTATAAGCTGAGCTTTGCATTAGTGTGAGTGATCACATGCATACGCATCTATTACCAAAAGTACAGTCAGACAACAAACTGTTAAACAACAAGCTGACATTAACTATCCAGGATCAATATGGTCATTGCGAAAAGAAGTATCTCTTTTAGGATTCAAATGGTCAAGGACAGAGAATAACAAAAAAATTTTAATGGAAAAGCATGAGATCCGTCACCTACGTATAACTTATTTACTTAAAATTTCCGAATACCGTATTCAGGGCAGGCCTATCGTTTATACCAATATACAATTGATACTGCATAATAAACAACGATTTATTGAATATAAAATTGACACCTTATTAAGAGAAGATGGTCACAGCGTCCTGCGTCTGACTGTACTTTTGGTGATCACTCACACTAATGCAAAGCTCAGCTTATACCTCGCGGACTGTACTAAGGTACTAACCATACTAAGTGTTATGTAACAAAGTTTGTTCTACATTTTTAATAAAAAAAATTGGCAGTCATAGGAACTGCCGATAGAAGTGAAAACTTGCTGTTGCCCTGGTACTGGTACCTAGGGGCAAACGCAACTCTTTTATATTTCTGTTGTCCTGGTATCTGGAGATAAACGCTGGGCTGTTGGAGGTAGGTAATCGAAACTCTTTACTGTTTCTGTTGCCCTGGTACCTACCTGGCCGTTTTTACCGAGTTTACCCGAAGATTTCATATCCGATCCGATCCATTATCATATCCAAGCGTGACGATTGATGAATCCATTTCAGAGCTCACGAAAATTCTGTCTATAGCGCGCCTAAAGAAGTTTTCACTTCAAAAATATTTGTACTTCCAGTAGGTATTCGGCAATTTATCTACTAACTCCTAACGGTGCCCGGTGCAAAAATGTCCATTCAACTGGCCGCATTGCTTCCCTGTTTTTCGACGTATAATTATGTATGTAAGTATTAGAATTATTTAATGATGTAGCTAAGATCGGTTTAAATATGTACAATGTACCTTGTTTTTTTATTGGATTCAAAATAAAACAAGGAATCATACATCGTATAGCATTGAAAAATATACGATATTTACTTAAGAGTGAAACTAGTCCTTAAATCAGGAAGAATTTGTTCTTCCAAGAAAGCACAATCCATCGTAGACACCAACAGGCTCAGTGGTCAAGCGTAGCATATGCCTAAGCAGCGAAATCAGCCCACAGAATGTTTCCACGGCTGGGATTCAGGGCCTTCTCTCGCCAGGAGAGAATCAAGGCCATAATCCACCACGCTGACCCAGAGCGGGTTAGTAGAGGACGCATCAACTCCAAATATTGTAGAAACGTGTGGGTTTCCTAATTTCCTTACGCTGTTTTCCTTCGCCGTTTTTAAGTTATGTATCATGCTCATGGCTCGGCAGTCGTTCTCCCGACTAGACCGGCCGTAACTTCAAATCAAGTCTCTCAAGTCTCTAATCAAAGTCAAAATGGTCAAGCGTAAATCTATAAAGGAGACGGCCCATTTTCCATGGGCATTTGCCCCACAGAAAAAGTGCAAGAGACTTGACCAAAATTGGATCATTGTATAGGATTTTTAATATATATTGAGGAACCGTTTATGTTTTTATCCTGCATAGCGGGGTTTGAAAGATATCAACTAAAACATTGAAAAAAATAACGCCGCAAGTAGGTAATCAAGAACGTGATTATGTACTTACTACTAAAAGAAGGTAGTAAATTCATTACTTTGCGACTTAGGTACTGTGCTCAAAATAATGTCGACTCACTACAGAGAAGGACCGGAGATTCGGCCAAACCACAAAAAAAATACGAAACCTTTGGAAAATTAAAGAAATTCCATGTGTTGTGTGAGTTTCGAGCGAATCGATTTTCGAACGAATTCTTGCTGTACGTAAACTTCAACTAAACAATAAAAGAGAAAAACGTGGCTGACTTTGACTATAATCTGTACACATAGGTATTTAGGTATAAATAATAAGAATGTTCAAAAGGGGTACTGAGCCGAAGACAAATTAAGAACTAAACCTTAACAGGCTTATTTAAATTCACAAAAACTTCGCAAGCGTGTTTTAGCGCCGTACAACGCCATCTAGTTTGGTTTTATGGAACTACAGTACCTTAATACAAAATTACTTATACATAGTCATTCAGGTACTTTTAAATCACCAATTTGCAATCCCCGCTTGGCAGGTTAGTATTGAATGTACAGTTTGAATTATTTAATTATATGTTATTTTAATTAAATAACTTGTTTAGGTCTCCGGGGCTAATTAAGTACCTAAACTTGAAACGACTTGGGGCAGAAATGAGCCGTCTCCTTTATGCTTTACCCTTGTGAGTGGTCCTCCCGAATCGCCTGCGCAGGCGTCTTTATTCTTCTCCCCACCAGCGCAGATGGCGCCACTAGTCCATGTGAAGCGGCTGTTGAACACGGAACAGTTCTTCGGATCCAGAACTGGTAACTGCAGATCAGAAAATACAATGGCAGACTTATAGACCCTATAAAAAACCGACTTCAAAAAGCGCTTCATTTTCCCAGTGAAGTGCTGAATCAGATTAATATATTTCAGCTGCAAAATCGTTACTGAAAGCTAACAGGCATAGTGACCACAAAAAATTAATTAGCCGTTAGTTCGAACAATAAAGGACAAAGAAGTTTCGAGTGACCTCCCTTTATGGTAAGAGTACTATAAAGTGACGTTATAACACCCACTCCGGAAGTTTGTTGATAAACATACATAATAATATATGTATTTTTAATAGTTTGGTAAAACAAAAAAATACTCGTCCTATTTTTCCATTCTCCAGTTGACGGACTAATTAGAATGTTACATTTTTGGTCCAGTCGTTATCCCAATTAATATGCTCTGGAACAAGGCTGGATTTAAGGAAGAGCATACAGGGCTACAACCTCGAGGCCTCCACAGTAGAGGGGCACAAAGAGAAATCGAAAAAAAAATCTTTTAATTTCCTACGAGGAAAGAGTGGCAAAAAACTTTGTTTTTGATTTGTTTTTATCCATACCTCTATTTACTTACGTGTGTTAAAAA
The DNA here is from genome assembly GCA_963693475.1 of Ectropis crepuscularia. Classification (NCBI taxonomy): domain Eukaryota; kingdom Metazoa; phylum Arthropoda; class Insecta; order Lepidoptera; family Geometridae; genus Ectropis; species Ectropis crepuscularia. The sequence continues at coordinate 10,004,533 of OY856359.1, forward strand.
ATTTAATGTTTTAATGATAATCTACTTGGTTTCACAATAAATTGCTTATGAAATTCTCGACTGAAAAAAAAACAATTTTCGTTTTATTTAGAACTATCAGCGTCCTGTAGTTTTACCCGCTACAGTTTTATTTTTTCGGAATAAAAATTGGCCTATTTGTTCTTCCAGACCATGATCTAACTGTGTTCCAATTTATAAACAGATCCGTTCATACGTTACGACGATATTGAGCAACAAACATCAAATTATCCAAACATTGTCATTTATAATATTATAGTAGGAAGTAGGATGTGATTGGAGCATCGAGTCCTCCAGGCAGGACTCATGACAGCTGGATTTAGAGGTGTGAGCCCCAGGGCCGGGCTTCGTTAAGAACGTTGAAATACACCCCCACCCCTAGGTTAAGATTACTCAAGCAAAAACCGGACTACAAAAGGTTTAAAGTTAACGTAAAAGATGTTTACTAGTTGGAATTAGATTTTTTTCCCCCGAAATCTCTGTTGTGGAGGCCCCGGGGAAAATGCCCCGGTTGCCTTTCACTGATTCCGGCCCTGCCTTCAGACTTCAAAATCAGGCTCTGATATCGAAAGTCAAGTGTGTAAAAACTAGTATCGGCTCTAAGATTATATTTATTATTTGTTTTGTAAAGAGGTGTCACCAAAAAGGATTATCAATGTAAGTCCCTAAGTATTCAATATACAGGTTCTGTAACTTACATAGACACACTGTAGTTTGGTGGCGCGTTCTTCGGTGGTCATGTTCGTTTTCCCCCAACCGGCGACCACCACCGAATCTCCTTTCGCCAACGGATTCAGCTGTTCTGAGTTTCTGGGCAGGCAAACTGGCGCCACGTAATCTGAACCAGAATATTAAACATAACTTGATCTCAAAAGTCGTTACAAATCTTTAAAATTGAAGCTCAATGTACTTTGGATGGTGACCAGCGTCGGTAGACCTGCAGTTACGACCAAGGGCGGATCCAGTTTTGTCGCCAGGGGAGTAAATTTTTTTTTTTATCTTGAATTGGTTTACACTTGACTGCCATCTCGCCTGATGCTAACGATCTCGACGATGCGGCCTACGATGAAGCGTGCTTACCTAGAAGAAACCGATTCACTCTCGACTTGAAAACAATAAGATTATAACTATCGGGGAAAATCCACTCTGGTAGCTCATTCCATAGCCTAGACGTTCTTATCACAAAAGTAGAGTCAAACCTCTTAAACCTGACATTGTCATAGTCAAGTCACAAAACCGTGCGATAAATCCGTGCGTGCGTTTAATTAGTGGTCCACCTAGATTTTAAACCCAGGCCGGGATGTTATGCAAAAACCGTATTACACGACTTTGCTGCCATCCTACAAATAAAATACACTCAAATATGGGCTTTATGTCACGTCAGTTAAGATATGTATATATCACATTGGCAACATAAATAGCTGGCGGCGGCCACTGTCGTAGACGTGTTGGTTACCATCAGGCAAATTCCTGCGCAATTTGTCACTCTGTACTAAAAAAATAGTGTGGAAACATTGCCTTTGTCACACAAATTATGATTTATAGAAAGCTGAGGTTTCCCGTTGAGTGCGGCCGGTTGCAGTAGATTGACCAGCGCGATGTCGTTATGGAGGACAGGGTGACGTTGAACCGCTCGTGGCTCACCACTCCAGCCACATGACAGTCCTGAACACATGATGATGTTTACCGTTGAGTGCGACTGGTTGCAGTAGCTCGACCAGCGCGATGTCGTTATGGAGGACAGGGTGACGTTGAACCGCGCGTTGCTCACCACTCCAGCCACATGACAGTCCTGAACACATGATGGTGTTTACCGTTGAGTGCGGTCGGTTGCAGTAGCTCGACCAGCGCGATGTCGTTATGGAGGACAGGGTGACGTTGAACCGCGCGTTGCTCACCACTCCAGCCACATGACAGTCCTGAACACATGATGGTGTTTACCGTTGAGTGCGGCCGGTTGCAGTAGCTCGGCCAGCGCGATGTCGTTATGGAGGACAGGGTGACGTTGAACTGATCGTGGCTCACCACTCCAGCCACATGACAGTCCTGAACACATGATGATGTTTACCGTTGAGTGCGACTGGTTGCAGTAGCTCGACCAGCGCGATGTCGTTATGGAGGACAGGGTGACGTTGAACCGCGCGTTGCTCACCACTCCAGCCACATGACAGTCCTGAACACATGATGGTGTTTACCGTTGAGTGCGGCCGGTTGCAGTAGCTCGGCCAGCGCGATGTCGTTATGGAGGACAGGGTGACGTTGAACTGATCGTGGCTCACCACTCCAGCCACATGACAGTCCTGAACACATGATGATGTTTACCGTTGAGTGCGACTGGTTGCAGTAGCTCGACCAGCGCGATGTCGTTATGGAAGACAGGGTGACGTTGAACTGATCGTGGCTCACCACTCCAGCCACATGACAGTCCTGAACACAATACATGATGATGTTTACCGTTGAGTGCGACTGGTTGCAGTAGCTCGACGAGCGCGATGTCGTTATGGAAGACAGGAACGTTGAACCGCTCGTGGCTGACCACTCCGCTCACTCGGCAGTCCTGCGCGGCGGGCGCGCACACGCCCCCCACGCAATCCGGGTCCGCGCTCACGTCGAACTCACCCAGACGGACGTGTGTTCTGAATCACACCATTTAAAACTTTAACACGTTTGCTGCATTATGAGGTCGAAAACGCCACATGCGTAGCTTCTCGCAGGTGCGGTAGTCAAAATCGTGTTCTTTCACTCTGTGCGGGGGGCGACTATATTAACATTTATATGCGTATAACAGAGACAAATATATGAAATTGCTTCTCGTGCAAAGCCTAGCCTAAGAGTGAAGTTAAAACTAAATGAGGTTTAAAAGGCCTCAAACGCACTTAGTTTCGTACAGTGCGAAGTGAGGTCTAATCTGCCTCAAAATTGTAGGCCTCACAGCCGCATGGAGTGAGGTGCGGGCAGCAAGGCGCCTGCGTATTCTAACTTAGTGATGTGATAAAAAGTATCGATACGAAATCATGCTGCAAGTTGATGCACTCGCTAATACACATTGCTACATGTTAACGACTATTAGTCTAACAAGTCAATATTGTATAGAAATTAGTACATGTGCTCAGTAATTTTCAGGGACAGATTTTTTATTACATTTATTAATATGTTGTTTCTGCGACTTATAAATTGATACTGGGGATAAGTTTTATAAAATTTTCCAAATATATGTTGAATTCTCGGTTTTAACAAGTGTTTCGTCCTAGAAAAATTATGATAATTGATAAATCTATGATACCGTGGCGCGGACGACTTAAATTGTGCCAATACATAAAAAATAAATCACATACATATACATATATCGAACTATCGAGTCGAACTATAATTACAAATCGTATACTCCTGAAAGATACTCGTATACTACACTTATTTATAGAGACAAAGAAAGCTATCATCTCGAGCAAGATTTTGAGTTTTGAGAATAATTAAAGGGTCGTATTGTTCTTCCTGACAACTTCAACGAAATTGACGAAATGGTCAACGAAAGAGCTGTGTAGGTTGCTACGATAAATTAAGACTTGTGTAAAAAGTAGTTAGGAAGCAAAAACAAAACAAATATTGTTCGTGTATTTCGTGTCCAATTCGTAAAAAATCTTTCTACTTGACCAGTTGTAATAAAAAACATATTAATCAATCTTATTACATAAATTATTTTAATATCGCAACTGCAACTCTCTCTATTCACAACACTAGTCGAGACACTAATAGAACTTTATTTCAATGCGATGTGAGGCAGAACAGATGTCATATATATAATTTTCATTTACTCAATACCTAAATGTCATAACTGTGGGCGAAGCTGGATTCAACTTTAACAACTCTTTAAATTAATATTGCTAAATTTTCAAGCAATTACTCTTATAAATGAACATAATATTTAAGGTATTCTTAGAAACAATTTTGTGAGGCACAAAAGGTCCCATACGCACTGCAAGGAAGGTCAATTTTGCCTCGAAAAGACCTCATACGCACTAGTTGAAAGTCTACGAAAAATGGCCCCGCAGCAAAGGTGTTAATAGGTTTACACTTTGTTACGAAAACTAAGGTTATTCGTATTTTATTACTCGTATTTTACTAATTCACGGGTAACTTACGTGTGATCTGGTACGTCCATTCTGACTTAAGTTTCAGCCGCGTCCGGCAGCCTCTAAATTGCATTTTTTCTTTTCTGTTCGAAAACATGTAATATAAACATTGCCCCGTCAGTATTTCAAGATCATCGGTTAGGTAGTCTAGATAATATGGACATAACGCTATAACGAGGTGCTGTGAATTTGGTGTAGGTATTTTAACTGCTAAGTATTCTGTAATGTTGTGCTGTTTTAAATTTTCTGCACGGTGTTTGTTTGCCTTTAGCCTATAGGATACAGGCCGTCGGTGGATCGGGCTGACTGGTGTATTATGGGGAAGGCTTAACAGTCAACGAGTATAGGCTGATTACAATAATGAGGTGTGACAACGGTTTCTGGTTTGAAATATTCCCTTAGTTTTACGTTATTTTGTGGACCAAGATTTGAGTAACTCACAGATTGTACAAGTCGTCTTCCTTGACGCAGTGTGCGGCTGTGATCACGAGACGGTCCGACACTAGCGCCCCACCACACAGCCAGTCGATATCGCCGAACACGCCTGTAACGTGCAACCATTTATTTTAAACTAGCGGTGCTCTGTGGTTTCACCCGCATGGTTTCCGATCCCATGGGATCCAAGGATAAACATTTACTTATATTTTACCTATGCACCAAATTTCAACCAAATCCGTTTTGTAGTTTTTGCGTGAAAGAGTAACAAACATTCATACGTATACTCCAAACATTCGCATTTATAATATTAGTAGGGTTATTACAATTATTCATTAATTCATATCATTTTTAAATGTTCTGCCATTTGAGATAACATTCCTTACCTCTATCCTCCATACGTAAAAAGCAAATTGCGCGCAAAGGATTTTAAAAAAGTACACCAAGGAGGTTCCGAGTCTGAGTTTTTAACAAATTAAAAAAAAAGTATGATGAATTTGGCACCAAGGAGGGAGAAATAAATAGGTTTAATTATGTTTTGAATTTAAAATCATATTGCACACGATGTTCTAAATTCAAATTTACTTTACTCTCTGTTCCTAAATTATTTAATTTTTTCACATGTTTAGTTGATGAGTAGGATTGCAACATAATGGTAGAGAAATGGTAGGTATGAGACACAAATCAAGCAATTGTTAAAATTTGTATTATTGTGTATCATTACTTTCTATATAAGTATAAAAGCAACATCGTTTCATGGTTGACGTTCCAAAGACTCAAACGAAGAGATTTGCCTCTACCTTTGTGATAAGAATGTCTAGGCTGTGGGCTGTGGAATGCGTTGCCTGAGTGGATTTTTCCCGATAGTTACAAGCTTGGTGTTTTTAAATCAAGAATGAATCAGTTTTTTTTTCTAGATAAGAACGTGCCATCGTAGACCGCATTGTCGCGGCGAGATAGCGGACAAATGAAACCTATTATACTTAGTTAAAGCTTGTATTTATGACAATGCGTACCAAATCTCCACAAATATTTTTGTTTCAAAGGTACATTATTTACTTACATTTCAAAACGGATTATTTTTGCAATCGGATTTTCATAATACAAGCTATGTATATGTATGTTCAGTCTGGGTCTAGATCGTGTTATGTAAAAAAAGTCAACCAAGGACCACGATATATTTTATGATACATTTTATTCTGTCAAATAAATTATCAATCGAAAGAACCGTCAACTTAACTCTACCACACTTCATGTTAATAACGTTTCGGCAATGGACATAAAAAACGATTATATTATTTGCATATAAAATCACGATTCAAAAATAAAGAGTGGGGAAATGAGCAGGAGGGTGAAATATATTTTACGATCTATTCACATACCTACCAAATAAACATTTTAAAAAGCCGTTATTCGGAGAAGTAACTACGTTTATAAACATCGTGACACGAGATTTTTTAATTAAAATAATATAAGTATGTGCAAAGAAACCACATATAATTTAGATCAAACTTTTTGTAGTTACAGCTAGTTTGGTTAGTTAAGTTATAGCTAGTGGTGTTTTTTAAAATTAATAGATGGATAAATTGTGAAACAAGACTAGGTATATAAATACACTATATATGTAGTAGGTAATTGAATTTTGAATCTGAAATTCCCCAGAAGCATAGAATAGATACCAGAAGCATGCCAAATTTAAAATGTATTATTTGTTTACACTTTGTATGGAACATTTTGAGGAATAATTCGAGGTAAAACTATCTTTGTTCTCAAAGATTACGTCATGTACAATAAAGATTCATTCATTGTCATCTCACAGTTCCAAAATCTTCAAACAAAAGTCATTAAATTAAAACCTTCGCCCCACGAATTTCTTTATAAATAACCAGTCTAATTTATTTAATAGCTGTATTTTTCTCAAATCTCAAAAGTGATTTACTACATAGACATTAATTTAAATCCAAAACGAGGCGCAAATGATAAATGAAGATTAAAAGTTATATATCAATAGGCAGGAAGAACTTTCATAGAAGCTAGTAAGCTAGTAGGTGCGATTATAAATCATCGTGACCCCATGGACCAGCAAATGTAAGTAGAGTCTAACTGTATTTAACACATATAATTTTAGAAGTAAATAATTAGGACTTTCATTGTTCAGAAACAGTTATTGCAGAAATGCATTGGTTGATTGGTCGAGGCAAATGTACTTTTTTTAGCGCAGTGACAGGATGATATGTTGCGGGTTAGCGACCGAATTATTACCAATCTGTTGCTACTTTGGTTGTAAGCTGGACGTTGGCTGATCATCAAAGAAGCTCTGGTAACAGAGAAGTAAATCTTATAGACAATCTCATATACTCACTTTACATCATATATTTTTCCAATTTTTGGCAGCGTTGAATTGTGTTATTTGCACTTTTCATAAAAACAATATTTTGGTGACTATATAATCGTTCTTAAATAACCAGAACATGAAGTTCAACATTAATTGTTAAATGTTATAATAACTCTAATTGTTTTTTACTAGCTGAACCGTTGCTACGCCATCTATCGAAAATTGGTCGTAGCAATTCAAATTTTGAACAAATTCGGTTACCTTAGATTCTAATGACGCAACCTTTAAAAGATAGACACATGCTGCCACGCAACGAAAGCTCTCAAAAAGCAATATTTATTCTCGCTTTTGTTACATTTTTATTCATTCTTCGCTCCTGTAGCGTAGTAGCGTAATGTTAAATAGCCTATAGCCTTCCTCGATAAATCTATCCAACATAGAAATAATCTTTAAATTCGGACCAGTAGTTCCCGAGATCCTTGCGTTCAAAAAAACAAACAAACTCTTCAGCTCTATAACATTACTATAGATTTCTAAACATCTGTTGATTAGGTAACAAAGGTTCGAAAAAATGTGTTGAGTCCAACAACCTTAGCAGATATTTCGAGGATAACAAATAAATACGGAGCACATCTTTCTTTACGACTGGCACAGGGCAGGGCAATCTTTCAGATAAGAGTCCGTGAGTGCTAAAATAAATTTGATGTTCAACTTCACCTGTATAGCCGAGGCGCGCAATCCACGGCAACTGACCCAGGGCTGCTGTCGTACCTCCGATGATGCGGTCGGCAACACTCTCTCCGCATTCGAAGGCGTCCAGGGTGGCCCAGGCTGGGTGGTCTTCTATCTTTGTCGAAAAATTTGCTGGAGAAAATTTTAAAATATAAATCTTTACAACACAGATACGATATTATATTTTGTGGAATCACTCTTTTCAGTAGTGTCTGTATTTCAGTTTCAAGATTTCAACGTATGAAACGTTGAAATACAAAAACGACTTAAAATGTAGGTCTAAAATTTCTGGTCCATGGTAGATTGAGCGTACGCTGTACGTACATTAATTGGGATGTGTTCAGAAAATATCTACCAATAGCGTCAGGGGTATTTATTAGCTGCTTCGCACAGTCTGAACCGGCGCTTAACCTTTTGAATTTTTAAGAGTTCCAAATAACACGCATTGTCATATAGACACTTAGGTAAGCGATTTCTTTGGTAGGCTCTTTATTGGAAGCCAAGCGAAGTCAAGTCAAAGAAGAACGAGTTATTTTTTTACGTTCGATTTAAAGAAATAGTTATTTGTTGTACAAGAGTGCAAAGTAGCTTTTTAACCGCGTGCTCAATTTTGATGACCAAGCAAGCGAAGGATTCTAAAGTTGAATCACGAGCGTAGCGAGGGATTCAAAAATTAGAATCCTGAGCGTAGCAAGGGAATCAAAAGGGTACAAGGTGAAAAATCTTTGCACTCGAGTGTAACACGTAATTTTTCATCCCTTACCTTAACGAGGAAATTACTAAACGCTTTGCGCATTTTCAGTTTCAGTAAATTCTGTTGGCGTCAAATAAACTTCGTGGTCGCTAGAATTACTTATTATTATGGTATTTCGGTTTTTCACTTGTAATCAATTTTACTGTTTTAACCTAAGTTTTAAACTTTAACTTTATTTGGCCATGGTTTAAACAATAACAATACGACGTGAAAATACGGAGAGTTGACCGATTGAGGTAAGAAGTTTCATCTGTGTACATGAAAAAGTGTCCGCCCAAATGCATTAAATTATAGTAGCGGCATAAATTTGCATCATGGTACATTTTAAAGGAAATAAATAAACGAGTACTTATCAGAATTCATGAAAAATAAAATTGACAGTCATAGGCACTGCCGATAGAAGTGGTAACTTATAACTCAGAATTTGATTGCTTACTTTGGAAACTACGCGTGTGAAACCGGAGGGCGTGGCTATAAGCATGCCCATCTAGAAATGCTGACGCATTTTTAAATGGCCAATGGGAATCGATGGGGCATTTCTAGATGGCCAATGGCTATGGTCCCGAGTTTACCCGCAGATTTCTTATCATTCCCGAGCGTCACGCTAAAATTCAATTGACAGCCCACGAAAAATCTGTCTTTGGCGCGCCAAAAGAAGTTTTGACTTCAAAATACATACCTAGGTACATGTTTTCTCAAAATAGTAATTATTTATTTGATGTTAAATTTTCATTATTTTGTACTGCACAAGTAGTTTAAATTATCTATTAGTTACTATTTTAGTAGTCAATAATATTTAATTATTTAACTCGGCAACTCAGCATACTTCAATTCTGTTACAATTGATTCATTCATAGCATTTTAAAATGTTCTGCCATTGAAATAACATTCTTTACCTCTATCCTCCATACGTGAAAAGAAAATTGCGCGCAAATCATTTAAAAAAAAGTACACCAAGGAGGTTCCGAGTACGACTTTTTAATAAATTAAAAATAAATGTATGATGAATTCGGCACCAAGGAGGTAGAAATAAATACGTTTAATTATGTTTTGAATTCAAAACATCAGTACACACGATGTTCTAAATTCAAATTTACTTCCCTCTAGAGGGTAAAAACGACTTTTGCGCCCTGATATCGAGGAGCAAAAGTACTCTTTCCGAGCTGGTGGGATGAAAAAATAATTTAAAAACCTTTTCAAACAAAGAATTACAGAATAGATATGAGTCGTACATTCAAATGTCAACTGATGTGGGCAAACTATTTCGTTCAGAAGCAATAAGTTTTGTTTAACGATATGAATATGATTGACATTTTACATTTTCTAAGAAAATAATTGTAGCAAAGTTTGTTACGTCCTTTTTACTTTTCAGGAAATGTCATTTATTTACCTGACAGCCTGTCGTTTATGGAACATGTGTGCAATATTTATTTTCGCTATGCTATACCTAAGTGCGTAATCTGCGCTTCAGATGCAAAAATGCAGTTTTGTTTCCTTAATTGGCTAGCACTGACACGTGTCTGCCCCTGATTACGTAATGGACTGATAAGGAATATTCACAACTACTACAGTTTTTATTCAAACGTTGTTAGATTTTAGACACTCCTTTCTTTAGCTCCGTTTTCGAATAACCCTGCTGTTTTTGGTGTTTCTCTTTATCCAAAGACTACCCAAAGAAAATACATAGGTACTTTTTTTTTAATAAAGAGTGACGAGACGAACATGACATGTGCCTGATGGTAAGCAACATGCCTGCCACATAACAGCACAGTGCCACGCAGCTATTGGAACATGAAGAATTCAAATCATTACCTAGCACTGCACTGCGCTCGTCACCCAGAGATCTAAGATGTTGTATCCCTAAGCCCTGTAATTTCTCTGGAAACATTACCCTTCAAACCGGAACACAGTAATGTTTGCATATTATTGCTTGGCGGTAGAATAACTGGCAAATGTGTGGTACTTCCCCAGGCGGACTCTGCTAAGAGTCCTACCACTACAAATAAACAAAATAACTACTAAAAACAACAACATTAATACTTGATGAACAAAATAAAAAAAATACTTAAAAAGTGTTTATTTTGTTCAACAATGTTTACTCGCCTTCTTGACCTCTCATCTATACCTACATATGTGTATATAGGTATATACATATAAATATGTATGTATGTCTCTACCTATCAGTAAGACGTTAAAATACATCCTTTACTGCCGGGTCTAATCCCCCCCCCCACTCTTATTATGTGTATGCGATTTTCGCTTGAAATTAAATTAAACTTAAAAACTTAGCTAATTTTTATGTTTTCCTTAATTTTTTACCGACTGTATTACGACCTACAAAATGAATTAACAAAAAATGGCTATGTAGTTAATTTATACGCTGTAGAAGTAGGAGCGAGAGGTATACCAGCAAAATCTCTCTATAACCTGCTTAAAGACCTCGGATTGTCCAGAAGTGCAGTAAGTTCTATACTAGAACGAGTATCTAAAGCTGCACTAGTAGGATCATATCGGATTTGGCTGGGCAGGGAGAGAAATACGAGTAGTGAAGGTGAGTGTTGACGTACGTCAATATAAGGGGCCCCTTGTAAACCTACGCCCGAGTCACAAGTCTCGGGGTCTACTTGAGATTTCTCTCTCTGCCACACTTGTGATGTTGTGAATAGAATTTGATGTTTTTTTTTTTGTTTGATACATTTCGGAGAGTGTGCAACTGATCTGCATGATCTAATACCTTTTTTCTATCTAATACCTATTTTTGTCTTCTCGTAGCTCGAAGAAGCGACATCGTTTCATGCTTGATGTTCCAAAGATACGGACGAAGAGGTTTGATGACTCTACTTTTGTAATAAGAAGGCTGTGGAATGAGTTTCCTCCTAGTGAGTTTTCCCGATATTTTTAATCTTGGTCTCCTTTGTAGACCGCATCGTCGCTTAACATCAGGCAAGATGGCGGTCAGGGTAGAGGAAATATCGATAAAAAACAAAAAATTGCTTTAATTTATCTAGACGACATAGCGATAGATTGAAATTTAGTCTGAATTTAAATTGAAATCGGTTTTTGTTTTTTCGGAGACAAAAAATATACTAAAGAAATAAATAAAAACGAAAATGTTATCACTTCATTTACTTTTTTCTTTTTAAAAATATCTATGGCGGCTAAGGAAAAATGCCCTAGCGCACATGTATACTTCTTCTTTTACAAACAATGTTGGCTATTGATTACGTGGTCTTTATTTATCGACTTTTGAAATGTCCCGCTGACTTTAAACGGTGAAAGAAAACATCGTGAGGAAACCGACATATGCCTAGAATCTTTTGAAGTCATGTGTCATCCTGACACATGACTTCGAATGACTCTCTCCTTGCCAGAGAAGCCCCCGAGTCCCAGCAGTGGGAACATTTAGTGGGCTCTTTAAAATAATCTGTGAAAAATCCCCGGGCCACTTTGTCATTTAATTTAATTATAGGTATGCGTCTCGATATGAAATTAGTTTTTCATCAATCAACAAGCAATCATTAGTACTGATTCTGATGTTTTATCCCCCTCATTTGTCTAGAACAGGGGTTTCCAAACTTTGAAGCCTCTGGGCCATAATGATTTTTTCAGTATGTTGCAAGGGCCAAAACAGTTAAAATTTTTTCTTCCCTCAACTATGTTTCTAAAGCTTAATCCCAAAGTGTGCATAAGCATAAGCAACCCACTAAATGTTCCCACTGTTCGGACTCGGGGAAAAGAGAGTCAAGGCCATAAACCACCACGCTGGCTGTGTGTGGTTTGGTGGATGTCACGTGACCTCGAAAGATTCTAGGTACATGTTGGTTTCCTGACGATGTTTTCTTTCACCGTTTTAAGTTTAAAGTTTAATAAACGACGCTATGAATTGAAACATCTTCAAAATGACTCTAAATGTACAGGAAGTTTGCGGACAAAAAATATGAAGCTTTGAAACGTGGCGACGGTGGCCCGCGCATGACAGGGTGGAACAAGCACGTCAGCGAGACTCACAACTTAGCTAGGGCTACATGTTTTATGTTAGACCCAGGTCAGGTTACGTATATCACGAAATGTGTAACAGCCGGAAAATATTTAAGTCTAAATTGAAATGGTGTCAAAATCAAATAAGATTAGACGGCATAGCTGAAAAACACTCCAAGGGAGACTTTCGCGGTTTCTGGAAAGCAACCGCCAAAGAGAGTGCACGACCTGGTCTTCCGAAGAGTATCGAGGGGGTGAACGACCCTACGATGATCGCGAATATATTTCAAAAACATTTTTCTGTGACGTTCTCTCGTCCTCTGTCAGGCCAGTGCGGGGGGAACTCAGTGCTGATATGGACGGGCAACCTGCGGGAATCACTTTCCGGGCGAAAGATGTTTTAAAAGCCATAAAACTTATTTCGAAAGGCAAGTCTCCAGGACACGACGGACTCAACATTGAGCATGTCCAACACGCCAGACCTCATATTTCTAGAACTAAGCTATGTTCTATTCGTTATGTGTAAGCCACTCGTATTTACCTAGTGATTTTATAAAAACCGTAGTTGTGCCTATAGTTAAGAATAAGACCGGTAATCGCGCCGATAAAAGTAATTATAGGCCTATATCTTTAGCTACGATTACAGCAAAAGAGTTTGACGGTTTGCTTAATACACAGTTAAATAGATACGTAATACTTCATGATAATCAGTTTTCGTCCTCGGCTGTCCACTGAAAGCGCTATACTGTGTCTTAAGCATGCCGTCATGTACTGTACAACACGTAAGACACCTACGTATGCTTGTTTCCTCGATTTGTCACGTGCTTTTACCTAGTGGTGTACGATCTTCTATGGGAGAAGCTGAGCGACATTAAATTACCACAGGAACTCATTAAAGTGTTTCAGTATTGGTACATGCACCAATCGCACTACGTTAGGTGAGCGGGGGCAATGTCAGAGCCTTATCAGATCGAGTGTGGTGTAAGGCAAAGTGGATTGACTTCCCCGACTTTATTTAACTTGTACGTGAATGCCCTAATTGTGACGCTCAGTGACCACCATGTCGGCTGTCACATTGATGGAGTCTGTGTCAACAATTTAAGTTATGCTGACGACATGGTTCTTCTGAGTGCGTCGGTATGCGGGTTGCGAAGTTTAATCCGAATTTGCGAGGAGTATGCCTATGTTCACGGGTTACAGTACAATGTGAAAAAGAGCCAGTGGATGGTCTTTGAGGTGGGTGGAAGGTGCACCGAACATAGTCTTCCTGTTTTGTTGAACGGTGTTCTCTTGGAGCGAGTTGAACAATTTAAGTATTTGGGGCATGTGCTCACCGCCGACCTCAAGGACAACGAAGTATACATACAGTGACCTCCGTGTCATGTACAACAATGCCTTCAGGATGTTGTTGGGGCTGCCACGATTCTGCAGCGCTTCAGACATGTTCGCAGACGCGCACGTGGCATGTTTTCACACGAACATGCGCTTGCGTGCTGCATCGTTGATGCGCAGAGTGCGGGCCAGTTCCAACACCGTCTTAAAAATGGTAGCGGCTAGATTGAACTGTGCTTTTCTCGGACATTGCTGTAACAGGCATGTGTCTGTACCGATGCCCGAGTGGAGATACTGACTAATTTTAATATTGTAATTTTTGACTGTTTACTTGTCTAGCTTCCCCTGACTATTGATAAATTACTGAAAAATTGTGATGATTGACATTATTATTATTGTGTGCTATTTCTTGTATATGGGTAAAGTTACCTAAAATATATATATTTTTGTAATTTTGAAGTACGGAGTGAAATCTTAGCAATCTTTTTTTTCAAAAATGTTTAACTAAAGCGAATAAACAACAAGAGTTTGAAACTCGCGCTAGCTTTCGTATGGATCTTTGTTTTTTTTTTTTAAATAAAGAGTGACGGGACGAACAGGACATGTGCCTGATGGTAAGCAACATGCCTGCCACATAACAGCACAGTGACACGCAGCTATTGGAACATGAAGAGTCCAAATCATTACCTAGCACAGTACTGCGCTCGTCACCCAGATATCTAATTTGTTATATCTCTAAGCCCTGTAATTTCTCTGGAAACATCGCCCTTCAAACCGAAACACAGTAATGTTTGCACATTACTGCTTGGCGGTAGAATAATTGGCAAAGGTGTGGTCCTTCCCCAGGCGGACTCTGCCAAGAGTCCTACCACTACAAATCTTGATCTTGAAATCGGTAAACGTGGAAAACTATTTAGCGATGAAGATGAAGGTACACAAGGAATTTTTACAGCTCTAATTTAATTGATGAGCATCCATAATCTCTTTTATAATTAGTAAAAACCAAATTAAACTGTCCGTGGAAAACGACAAATATTTTATTGGTATATTTTGCACAAAATTACTTATCCAATACATTTTTTATAAGGTTTAGGATCACTTACTGAGCATAAAATCACAAAATGAAAAGATACAGGTAGAGCTCCGAGCGTTATCTTAAAAAATATTTTATAGCCGTTATCTCGGAAACTATGCACGTTAGGACAAAAAATATAGAGACTGTTATTGTAAAAAAATAAATTTCTAATGTTTTCTTGCCAGCAATATTTTTGTAAAACTTATTGCTTAAAATTGATGATTTTGTAAAACTTATTTAATTAACCAGTTTTTCTATCGCGACACTTGAAATATTAGATTAATTGGGTAATAAATCGCAAGTCGTAAGTTTTACAAAAAAGTTACTAAAATTAAAAGATGAGAAATTTTAATTTTTGTAATAGTAATCTACATAAATTTTGCCCTAAAGTAACACATAGTTTCCGAGATATCGACTCAAAAAGTTTTTTCAAGAAAACAGTAGATCTGGATGGATCTCTCAGCATTTTATGCTCAGTAAGTGATGCTGAACCTTATGAAAGAAACAAATTGGATCGGAAATTTAGTGCAAAGTTAAATTATATTTTTTTGGCCTATAAGACATTGGCTGTCGCGGGCCGAATTGATGGCACCGGCGGGCCGCGATTGGCCCGCGGGCCGTAGTTTGGAGACTCTTGGTCTAGATCTATCTTATATGCGTATTTTTACGTGTGGCGTTATGTCAAGAGACTAAAAAAAATTTGTTACGTATGGAATAATTTTATTTACCTTCCTTAGAAGTAGAGGCTCCATTTTAAATTTGCTTAGATAAACGTCGATCATAGCTTAACGTTAAACCATGATACTGTACGTTGATTGACATTAATTACATCGTAAGAGGAAATCCCTTCATAAAAATATAATTGAGTGAAAAAATTCAAATGAGGAAACTAAATATTAACCAAAATCTAACCGAGTCGTGCGCTTCATGAGATCATTGACATCGAAACATTTTTGATATTGCATATTCTTTCGTATTTTCCTCAATCACTGAGAAATATTTCCCATATAGGTAACCAATAAAAGTATTTTTTATTCGAATGATTGTAAAACGAAGTGCGTAATTTGGCCGATAACACTCCTATTAAACATTAAATACCAAGTGGAGATTAATCGATTCTGCTCACCAGTCTGGGCGAGTCGAATGAGAACAGTGGCGAAGGTACACCACTGAAGAGGTGCCATCTTGGTCCACAGTATGCGTACTCTCACTGAAACCGTTTCCAAGACTGCTGTATTTTTTTAATGCAACTACTCAACCGCACAGAATTAGCGTAAAAATAATATTAGGTACGCTCGCACACCGAGGAAATAATTAAAAAACAAACAGCATGTCAACTGTTGTATGTTTCTGATAAAAATGGCAGACTTCAAAATAATTTGAACAGTATGTTTGTAACCAAGATTATAACATTTAAATTTTGTAACATTGGCACTTCTTTAACAAGCTCTAATCAACATACTTCGAAGGTTCGAAGGTAGGTAGAAGTTCTACCCACTTCTCTCCTTGTTCTCTCCTGCTAGATGTCCCACGTATTCGTGAGTCGTGGGACCATCTTTCCTACTTTTACCTCTGCAATGTGTTCTAACCTCTACTTCGTTCAAGTCCATATATGTACATTTATATGTCACCGTAACACCGTCAGATCATAATACAACCCGTGAGATTATGATCTCACGGTAGGTTAGGTTAGTTTGTAATCTGAACATACATAAAATATATCTACACAACACTTCACCATGTTCTGAGTCAGCTTCTAGAGCTCTAATCAGGAAATCTCTGGAATTTAGAGAGATGTAGCGTCAAGCTAAGTACTTGTGTCTAAAACCTGTAATGAAAGGTAAATTAGATATACTCCTACATATATTACTTTTAAAGATAACAGTTGAGTTCAGTTTATGTACACAAACAACATCGTAAACAGGCACAGCCAGATAAATAACCAGGATCGGGAGAAAAAACCAGACCAGAGTCACTGAAATATTAAATATTGAAGGCTCAGTAATCAAAGCAGAAAGATCAATTTCAAAATGGTATTTTGGCCAATATCACGACCCGAGGTGTAATCTAACAAAAGTTTCCAGACCACCAACTATAAATTCATAATTCCCCTTTAGTTATGAATTGGTTGCGTCACGAAACACAAAAAAATACATGCAAAACGAATGGTTGGTATATATAGGTCTGGAAGTTAATTTAGCAGGTGACGTTTTTTCTACAAAAAAAAAAAATTTTTTCCGCGATCATTTCAATTTTTTGCCAAATTAGTGACTACAGCACGATTCGATTACAAGGATACAAAAAAGGTTTAAAGACTCAATAAAACCTTATACCTTTTCAGAATGCCAAATTCGGTCAAATTGTAACAAAGCTGGTATTATTAATCCATCATTTTGCGAGATAAATTTCATAAGCATGTCAATTACAATAATCATCATTTATTATTATAAATGTGGATGTTTCGATGTTTGTTGCTCAGTCACGTCGTAACGTACGAACGAATTTGGCTGAAATTTGGAACACATTTAGATTATAGTCAGGAAGAACACATAGGCTACTTTTATCCCGGGAAAATAACGGTAAAGGGTAAAACCATGGGGCACTGCTAGATATTATGTATATTTTCACTAATTTCCTCGTTTTAGTAAAAAATCATCTCGACCACGACAACTTTTAAAGAAAGCATACATATACGATAAAAAATCAGTAAGTTTATTTATAAGCTGAAAATTACACAGGCGTACTGAAACACCCACAGAAAGACGGAATTATTTATAACATCCTTTGTTACACCGGGACCTAAAATCGTCGAAAAATACTGAAGAAAAACGCTTTTGTCGCCCTTTTTAATATTAATTGATTTCAGATTTTGTGCAATTCATGAAACTATCACTGATTTTGGAATATTTTCTGTTTTTTTTTTAATTTCTTCTTTTATTTTACTCTGCAGTAAAATACAAAAAATAATTCTAGATGATTTGATGGACTTCTTTCTGGCAATCGTAATCGTAATCTTTCATATCAGGCTTCTATTTGGTTTTATGACCGTATAATAGTCCATTTTGGACTATGATTGTGAATTAATACATCGAGTGATGTCAAATGTTTGGCATCTAAGGACAGGGCTTTCTATTCACTCAGATTACGATTCAAGTTTTCAAATATTTAAAACATTTATTTCCAAACGGGCACTTTCGTATCCTTTAGATATAACCGTGGAAATCTGCTTTACCTAAGCCGGGGAGGTAATGGTACTTACCACGTGTGTACGTATGTACACGTACGTACGTACCTATGCGTACTACGTACGGTGGTTACTACTAACGTATATAATATCATTCAATCAATGCAGACGTTAAAAATAAATTGTTTTTTGTTAGCTACGTAGGTATTAGTATTATGTAACAAAAAACAAAAACTTTACATACGTACACGCAAACTTTCGCCTTTACAATATTGGTGTGGTAGGTACCTATAGAAATCACAATTGTAGTTTATATTGATTCTTAGGTACATACTCGTATTTCTGTCCATACCAGCTTACGACTTAATGTTGTGACATTTCCTCAATTATCAAGTATTTTGCTGAATATCTTCTATGGTAAGTTTTCTTTCTTTAAAACAAGTTATGTTGTTGAATGGGATTTCCTATCGACATCTTTATGGACTGCATTTTCCATGCAACTGATTATTATTAGATACAGGTTTTTTGTTTACATTTAAAGCCATCCAGGAAAATGCTAACAACGGCAGA
Source organism: Ectropis crepuscularia (assembly GCA_963693475.1). Taxonomy (NCBI): domain Eukaryota; kingdom Metazoa; phylum Arthropoda; class Insecta; order Lepidoptera; family Geometridae; genus Ectropis; species Ectropis crepuscularia. Next base: position 10,023,076 of record OY856359.1, read on the forward strand.
TTATTCTATAGATTACATCACATACGATAAATGATAAATCAGAATTCGAGCAAAGTTAGTTGAAACTCTCGGGTTTGTGCGATTTTTTCACATGCAGTAAAATGTTTTCATAGCTTAGTAGTAACTAATGTTTCTCTTCAAAGTGCTCGTAGGCTTAATCTTCGCGCAGCGAGCGCCATAGCCTATAAACATTTTACTATGTAGGTAAAGTGGTACAAGTTATCGTAATCAGCGATATTGATATTGTAGGCAAACCGCCACATCTTTTCTGCCAAATTACATTTGGGCAGCGTAATACATTAACTCTCTGTAGTGGGTGTGCTGAGAGAAGGCCCAAAATCCCAGCTGTGAAAACACAAAAGAGGATTGCTAATGCATAAGGAAGTTTCATAATTTTATGTAAAAGGGCAAACATTTTCAATAAGGGGCAAATAAATTGCCAACATTTAAACATTTGCATTTTGCCTTTTATAAATTTATTACAGCCCCTCTAAAACTTACAGCCAGTGCCAAAACGTTTGAGAGTACAAGTTTTTACCTAAATCAGCATTTTATACCCCACTTCTTTCGGTAATTAACCGTTTTTAGATGAGACAAAAAATATTCATAATTACGATTTATGGCGCCTTTCTGACCCCTAATATGATTTTTTTATTGCCCAAATCTAAGATTCTGTCAATCTAAATTGGGCTGATAGACTTTTGTTTTGCTAATTTCTTTTTTTTTAAACTGCATCAGTTTATTTCGCTATGTTTTAGGTTCTTCTCATTTGTGTAAGCACTCCAAAGTCATATAGCAAATTTTTGTTCCCGTGAAATTTACGTAGTTACTTACCTACAGAATATTATGATTTAGTAAATATTGGTATTGAGAATGGAGTAATAAAAACCCACTATCGCTTTTTCTGGTACATTTCTTGTAACTGGTCGCTATAACTAGGCTATCACCCAACTATAACCCAGATTGGCTATAATTAGAAAGAAGGCTTATTATATCGAATCTCGGTTACGCAAAAGACACTTCCTTTATAAGGGTAGGTACATATTACTCATGACTAAACTAGTAATTCTTAAATTTAAGATTTTTACGGTACTAAATAACAAAATTCTCATACGTTTTACATATTTGTCATACTTTAAAAAAATACGGTTGTCTGGAAGCTTCTTAAGGTTGCTGCTTTATTTTGTGTACTTTGTTGTTTATTTAAAATTAAGTGCAATTTATAGTTAATCTATCTATCTACGAGTACATACTATTTATTTTGGACCTATTTTTAGAAATTAGTAAAAATTTGGTGTAAAAACAAATTGGAATTTTTTTACCAGCGTTTATTTAACTAGTTAGCGTAGCTATCGATGGCGTTGGCAATTTGAATTTTCTAATAGTAACATTTATAAAAAATAATTAACGTGTTTACTCCATTAATAGATACTTTGCGAAACAGACGGCAGCAGAGCGAAGCGTGCGCAGACGCGATGTGTTTTCCCGTAGAACTAGTAACACAATGGAAGTCAGTATCTGATCTTTTAACAACTTAAAAGGTTTATTGTTAGAAGTGTAATTATTACAATAAAACAATACATCGTCAAACCAATGAGCCGTATTCGAGACGCAAATAGCGTCTATAGGTGGTGTTGCTCTCTATATTTATCTACATATTTTAAGATTCATTTTGTCAGAGTAAGTAATTTCATAAAATAAAAAATAGCGCCGTGTCCATTTGAGTCTTCAAAAGATATGTTCCCAGTCGCCCCCGCGGCAATGGCCACCGGAGGCAAATGGGAATAAAAATTCCCAGTTGCCACCGGTGGCGACTGGGAATCATTGCCCCCACTTCAATTTCGCTGTACATTGCTTTCTCCATCGTTAAGAATAAAAGGATGCAACTTAATTATGATTCTTTATATTAAATATTTATAATAATTATTTATATATTATTATTCTTCTCTGGAAACATATAACACCTTTAAACCGGAACACAGTGAGCCCATATTTGATGGTATGTTAATTGGTACTTCCCCAGACGGACTCCGTAAACTGTTTACCCACATTATTTAGATTTCTGTGGTTTTACTCACCGAATCACCGACAAGTAAAAACTATTAATTATTATCTCGTAAGGGGGTACTATCGTGTGAGAATAAAATAACCTTCAATTCCAAGAACTGCAATCAGAACATTTCGTAGAATGAAACACCTTCGTTTTTTTTTAAGTTTGTGGATACTGTTTTAGGAAACTTTAGTATGAGAGGGTAACTTATTTTGTGGATGAGTTGTTGCGAGGCACAGCAACCATAGAAAAACAAATGTAAAGTAGTTAGATATTGGTTTAAATGTCTTGCAGGAAAACTGTTTGAAAAAGGTCATGCATTTTAAACCATAATACAGTACTAAAAAGTGTTACATCTTTGATTTGAATTTGGTTACCGTAGTTGGGTTACAAAGTGGTTATATTCAGTGCAGTTATATGATACCCTTATGGTTGAAATTAGAAATATTTTAGTCAGATGATGCCGAGCTACATACAGAATTGCTATTAAGCCTATCGAAGAATAGTTATAGGTGACGGATAGCTTTGATTTGATTGACGGACTGATTTGATTTGATTTGATAGCCCAAAACATTGTGTATGACAAATTATTTTATTAAACCTTGAATATGATAAGTGGACTTAGATATAATTGGAAGTCAAACCCAATCGAGCAGTGCAATGGATCACGGATGTTGTCAGGTTTTATGATTGATGTTATTGTTGCTGATGAGTTAACATTTGAATAACGTAGTGAAATGCAAGTTTCGATCCATTGACAAAGTAAGCGTTCGTGTGAAACCGTAATACCTTGGACATAAACTAACGTACCTAGTGTCGGCCTTAGAGTGTAACTGCTGGAGAAAGCATTAAGAGTTAAAACAATGCCGCGTATCTAGAGTTACCAGGCGGTCGGCAGCTAGGGAAAGGTGTATGTTTGAGATTTATGGAGAATATGGGTAATGTAGTGACGTACCTCGAGTTGCGACAATGTGGCAGCGCAACTGCTTGGGAAAGCTATTCATTACTCATCTTAAGTGGATTTATGGAGAATGTGGTAATGTAGTGACGTACCTTGAGTTGCGACAATGAGGCAGCGCAACTGCTTGGGAAAGCTACACATCTTAAGTGGATATTACTGGAAGAGTAAAATTAACTTTGATAAAATGAATAAATTGTGCATTATGTTCGCAGCAACTACACCAGACTGTGACACTGCCAAGGTTGGCAGCGTGCACAGTAGGGCCGTGTTGTCACCTGTATTTGTTTGTAGTATATTTCACTATAGTATTATATTTAATACTGGGATTTGAGTCTAAATATGTGTCATATAAAAGAACAAGTATCTGATTATATAAAGAACTGGGTATGACTGATAAAATTTAGTGTAGAGTGTAACATTACATATTGACTACAATATGTAAACGTACATTTTACCTCTATTTTTATCTCAAAACTAACATTTATTCATAGAATTCTTAGATATTTACATACAATGTAACATTACATATTGACTACAATATGTAAACGTACATTTTACCTCTATTTTCATCTCAAAACTAACATTTATTCATAGAATTCTTAGATATTTACATACCAAAATTTTCACATCACTAATTTCCTTTTAATTGTGTCCATACGATAGGAAATAATTTTCTTATTATTATGATATTGTTCTGGTATTATATATTTCATTCTAAATCTATAATAATTACGTTTTTCTAAAAATTTTATTTGTTTACATATTGTCATTACTATAAACATCATTCGTCACTTAGCAACCTCTACCCTTTTTCATAAGGTTGTATAGTTTTTAGAACTAATCCTCTTTGAATTGTTAATATTAAAATAAAGTTTATTTTCTCCAGATTCAAAACACTAAAAGTCTACATTTTTAATCAAATCGTTTGAGAGGTCAGTGAGAATCCAGCTTCCAACAGAGGAACATTAACGTACAGGAGACTTCCAAGCGATCAACATCCATAATAAACCTTGAAGGTCTAAACGGCTGAGAGCCACTACCGTTCAACAACTACATCCCGTGAACTTACTTGGAAGTACTTACACCCTGTGGAACTGTTTGGAAGCAACTACACTCACGAGGACTGCTGGCCGAGAACTCTACCGTGCTAGGTGGAGCCATCCTCGCTGACGAATACTACACTCACGAGGACTGCTGGCTGAGAACTCTACCGTGCTAGGTGGAGCCATCCTCGCTGACGACTACTACACTCACGAGGACTGCTGGCTGAGAACTCTACCGTGCTAGGTGGAGCCATCCTCGCTGACGGCTGCGAGCCCCGACCGATCAACAATTATATCCTGGGACCCTGTTTGGAAGCACTTTACTCACTGGCCTTTTCAAGACAGATAATTTTCAAAATTTCCTTATTTTAAGTTACGTCTTTTTTTTATCCTATTCATTTCCTTTAATCTTTATTTATTTCTTTAATATACTTGTTTTATAACTGTTTATCATTCAACCTTTACCTCTCTCCTCCCAATAAAATCCTCTTATGTTCACTAACGTGACAAGAGGGCGCCGGTGGGATACCATTCACTTCTACCCGCCATTTCAAAAGAGTTTTAGAGGGGTTGGTGCTATAAGTAGATGGAGCTAAGCCGTTGAAGAGCATTCCTTTGTGAAATTTTATATGGGAAAGATCGAACAGTTGTTAATATAAATTCCTACATTTATTCAATTGGTTTACTTTTACTCAATTGATAACATTGTTTGTAGAATATTTCACTTACAGTGTATTTAATACTGGGATTTGAGTCTAAATATGTGTCATATACAAGAACAAGTATCTGATTATTTAAAGAAATGGGTATGACTGATAAAATTTAGTAGCGCCGGTGTGAAACCATCCACTTCTTCATCCATTTATCTGTAATAGTAATGCTAATTCTAAGTTTAAATATCTCAAGTTCAGAAACATTACCAAGAATTGTTTTACGAATACTGCATAACGTGTTTAATAATTATACCTTTACATATGTATATCTCTGTGATTGAAATTGATGACGAATTTTAAATATTAAGTAGGTACCTATTCCAGAAATATATATAAATATGTGTATAGGTGTTGGGTGTTATAACGTTATACAAATGGTAAATTAATGATAAACCATAATAAAGAAAAATCTGTAATGTACATATATGAATAACCCTGTTTATAATACATATTTACTATGTATTACTTTCCTAATTTAATTGCTGTGTTAAATAGTCTGATTATTATTTGTGATCCAAATTACCAGTTTAAATGTTAAATTTAAACATGTTTGGTTTATCCAAATTAAAATTTACAAATATTTATATGCACATCAGTCTTTATTTTAGAGATTATTAGGAAGTCTAGGATAAGTTTCCTCATTTATTTTCATAAGTTGCATCCTTTTATTCTTAACGATGGAGAAAGCAATGTACAGCGAAATTGAAGTGGGGGCAATGATTCCCAGTCGCCACCGGTGGCAACTGGGAATTTTTATTCCCATTTGCCTCCGGTGGCCATTGCCGCGGGGGCGACTGGGAACATATCCTTCAAAATGCCTCATTGGGTTTTTACGCCATTTTATATTCGCAAATAAACCTGTTAAGATAATTATGAATTTTGCCAAGATCAATTTTACAAAATGAAACATTGCCGCCTCATTTGACGAAATTGAGAATTATATTTGTCAGGTTTATTAGTGCCGCATTGGCTATTTTGCTTTATTGATGCAGTTTCCACCATGTACACATAGTTGTTACCAGTTTTTTTTTTTTTTTTTTTTTTTTAATTTGTCACTCCACAGACTCCGGGGTCCGTGACTTTTGTCATTTCAAATCTAATAAAATTTTACATATTTCAAGGATTAGCAGAAGAAAAAAAATGTTACCCGTTGTGGTTACCCGTTTATAGGCAATAAAATAATTAAGAGTAATAAGTGTTAATAAAAATATTCTTTTTGGTGCGTTAAATAGGTAATATTCAGTAAAAATATTGTGAAAGAATATTGCGAGTATTTCTCAAATGTCGAAACGGGAGACTAAGAAACTCTTTTTATACAAAAAAATAAACCGACCGAAAACCACAAATAAGCACTAAAAAGCGAAAAATAAGTTATAATTATTACATATAATCGTTACTATTTGAAGCCGGTGCCAGTCAAGTCAAAAAGCTAGTAGGTAGTTAGATAAGTACCTACTATGTACATACTTAGTAAGTAGACATAGATAAGTAGTATCTATCTACTACCTGTTAGACTTGGCTAGCACCGACTTCAAATAACGAGCCTAATTTTATTCTAACATACCCCTTTCGTGCCCATATGATCTTTATTGTCAACCATTTTTTTTTCTCCAAAAAAACATAAACCAACTTCAATTTCACATTAAATTCGGCCATTCTACCAAATTCAAAATGGAGAAATTATTATGTCATCCAGGTAAGGAAATGATGAGATAAATATTTGTAGTGTGTGGGTAGGTAGGTGTTTCTATGTATAATACGTGTATATTTATAGTTATATAATATACCTAAGTATAACCATGTATAACGTCAGCTATACTGCTAGAATGCTTTATATGTCGGCCCGTCAGCTGTTTAAAAATAGAATTTCTTGTATCTAATTATTATTAATCGGTGCTGTTATGTAATTTGTGTGTTAAATACGGGACTGACATAGTCAAATATGACTCAATGTCCCCAAATAAAATCAGATAAAAAAAAAAAAAAAAAAAAAAACGTCAGCTATCTGGCAAACTTTGCTGGTGAGTCGTGGGGCAAAATGAATCCACACACATTTTTAATTTTAATTTTTGTTCAATAAATATGTTTGAGGCAACATGCAATTTTCATGTATTGTAGATTGTAGTTGAATGTTTAAATAATTAAAAGACGTGATCTTATGGTACACCAGGCAGGAACGAAGTTCCTTCGGATAATAATTATAGAAAAAACATAATTTGTACTAATAAAAAAAACCGTTTTACCATAAGGTACGATCATCTGAAAAATAAAGTTGGCAATACCTACTGGCCACGGGAAGCTTTTATGCGTCACTTCCATTACTTAGGTACATATTTTTCTTGCGGTTTTAGTCTCACATTGTTTTCTTCAATTCGGTCGCGCAGCAAAATCCCTATCTCATCCAAGCCTCGTAAGGAACTTCCTTTTAAAAATAACTATAAGCCAGACGATTAGTCGGAGTTTTAACATTGACAGACACATCCAAAAATGTTGTGCAAAAAATATTTTAAAAAATAGGTTAGTATTTGAGGCAATTTGAAATTTTAATTAGGGTTTATTTTGAAGTTTATTTATGACCAAAATAGAAATTCTCAAAAAGAAACAGACCATTTTTGTGCGGTTTTCTACCTGATAGGTGATCTAAATTGAGAGATTCATTTTGCCCCGCAACTCACTAGACAGCCCCCCTTCATGTTGGGCTTTTCAGTTTTCAGCTTGCCTGAAATACCCACCCAAAATTTGCTGCCAGCTCTCGGAATAATGTATGATAATGTATTTATCTATTACCAATGTTATCTCACCAAAACTATACAATAAAATAACCAAAAATTTACATTATTCAAATTCAAAAGAGCAAATACTTACTAAACGTCAAAGCAAGCTTTGCTAAGTTGGGGGCAAATGGTGTTGTGTGAAAAATGTTCCAATATTTATTTATTATTTACCTATTCCTAAAGTTATACCTACTTTGTTGGCGCGTTCGGGAAAAATGATGAGAGTAAATTTTTACGATTGACTCTGTCACGAAAAACCGACACCCTGAAGTTAGCTAGACAACATTTTTGTAAACACTGTAACTAGCTTCAAGGTTGAAGTTAAAATTGTATTATATAGGTATATAATATAATATTTAATATTTCTTGCACTGAAAGTTCGACTTCTTACCACATGGAATAAATAGAAGCATAGTTGAATAGTATTAACTTCTTGCATGCGTACATTAGTAGGTACACACACACTTTTTTTATTATTCATTCATTTCCCTTACTTAGCCATGTTTTCCCTAATAGGTAGTTAGTATTTCAAATTCCTTGTTGTTCTTTTCTTCAGCTACTAAGTTGCAGCACTGACTCAACAAATACAGTTTCCACCGTATGGTAATGACCGCCATCAGGATAATCAGGTCCTCGATTATACACGTTTAGTTATTTTGCGCAACAGTTCATTCAATAAAGCCGCATCTTAGCGAATGTATAAAAAATAATGTATAAAGCTGCAAGTTCACATACGGGTCAATTATTTCGGCTTGGACCGTTCGAGAGCTAAGTGACGGAATTCGCGGTCGAATGTAAACCTATAATTATTGTTTAAATAGAACTTCATTGTTACTAGATCACTAGTATAAGACAGTTTTTTTTTATATTAGTCGAATGCGAGCTGTGGTGTTTTCCAATGATGTCAAATTAGTCGAGGTTTGAGTTTTGTCATAACGGCACGGACTGTTGTGTGAGCAAGCGGCGCGATCGCTCCCGCTAAAATAAATACTGATAAATTAAAACTACATAATAACAATGCTGAAGACTGTGATTTGTGTGGTGGTTTTGATGGCAGCTGCTGAGTGCAGTAAGTGTGATTTTATTATTAAATATTAAATGCGTAGTGGAAAGTGCAAATTAAGGTAAACTATATTAACATATTTGTATAAAATGATGTATTACTCTGCAAATTTATTAATGGCTTCGATGAAAAATAATTAATTGCAAATGATAGAATTACCCATCTATTTCAATAAATTACAATAGGTTCGGGTACTAGCACAAAAAATATGTTATTTAAATACGTAGGTATAACGAATTAGTAAGTACGTAATTTAATGAGTATTTACTTCGTGTCTAACTCGTATGAAAACAACGTAGTGTAAAGATAGATAATGCGTATTTCAATTTATTGACAAATCTCTAATCTTTGCCTAGTTTAGAGAGATAACCTTGTAAGCAGTCAAATTTATTTTAAACTAACCGCGCCTGCGGTTTTACAAACGTCCAGGACGTCTACTCTAATTCAACGAAAACGTAATTTCGTAATAAACTTGCGATTTTCCAACTTTGATTCTACATCGATCCGTCGTTTTGTCCGTTTAAATGTTATCAGCCTACTCTAATTAGAGTATGCTTAGAACATTTAAACGTCAAACAATGTTGTATTGGACGAAACGAAGTAGAACGAGATAGGAAAGTCGCGAGTTTATTTCCGAAATCTCGTTTTCGTAGAAACAGAGTAGACGTCCTGTTGCCGTTATTTACCCGGGATAAAAAATATGTGCTATTTTAGACAATATTCCAAGTGTGCGCCATATTTCAACCCGATCCATTTAAACGATCCGGCGTGATTGAGCAATAAACATTAAACACTTTCGAGTTTATCATATTAGTAGGTTTAATATAGTAACAAATGTTGAATGATATCATCGTCATTTTACTATTAGATTTATGTAATTAAATATCTAATACAAAAACAAATTGCAAAGATGATAGATCATATTATTATTTGTATTAATACATAACTTAGATAATATATTACCAGATAGTAGAATGATGATTTTTCTTCATTGATTAAACAATAGATACCTTAAGAAAGATTTCAAAAGAAATTCTATAGTAAGTTGAAACTGGAAAAAGAATCTGTTCAAAATTAAATAGGTACATGCTTAGTTAATTGTACACAGAACATAAACAAGATATTTATTTGGAAACTTTGTAACGTTTGATTAATATAGATTAACAGATACATCAGTACCGGTTACAAAAATATACCTACATTAGGTACATACATCTAGCAGTCGGCCTAGTGCCAAGAAACTCAATTTCACAATCCTAAAACCCAAGGTTTGAATCCTTTCTGCACCTCAAAAGGCCGGGTCACACAGAGGCGATCCGGTAGCGATAGCGATCCGATACCGAGTATGGGATCGCGCCCGCTTGCTGTGTGTCAGGTTGCATACAAATTCGAACATAACAAAAAATATCGTCTCTCTATCGGATCGCTATCGCTATCGGATCGCCTCTGCGTGACCCGGTTGGGGTATGCTTCCCTGTCACACCATTTTGTCACACCAGTGTGACACAGAAGAATTTTTTTCTTCATAGTCACACTAGTGTGACACGCGAGAATTTAATTCTTCACAGTCACACTACCATCTTGTCCAAATATACTTGTAATAATAATTCCAAAAATGTAATGTACTATTGTGTGTGTATGTATGTGTGTAGTGTTATGTGTGAATTGTCTACCAATATACATTTATTATTATATTTAGATATGTAAACCTCATAATTATTTAAAAGTACCAATCAAATGTATCAATTTAATCTAACCGGCCCGATTAGGGTCTATCACTGAAATTTTACTCCGGGTGGGCTCCCGCCAGAAGCTCTGCGGTCAGCCCTGAGTGTCGCTTCTCCATACTCGGCCTGCGCTCCACTACGGAGGTCGCCGGCTCGCTTCGCTCGCCACCTCCCCCCTTCGCTACGCTTGGCCTCGCATGGCTCGCTCCACTCAGGACCTTCCTTGAGCTTCTGGCTCCCGCATTTTTTATATACACTCTAGGGGTAGTAGCGACAAGACTACGTAGAGTCGGGGTGCCCCGAGTCGGATCTGGGTCTTAAGTAACCTAATAGGTCTGATTAGGTTACTTAGAAACATATAATGCAAGTTGGGTTGCTTGCAAACGAGTTTGTGAAAAGAACTAATTTTTACAATTTGTAAATGAAAAAAACCAACCATACTCAACCTTTTTTGATATTCTACCTACCTATAAAACCTGTTTTTATATTCAAGCTTGAGAATTATTGTTAGTAAATTACTAACAATTGAGACTTTTCTTAATAATTTACGTTAAGAAGTAACGACGCTTATGTGATGTTATTTCTTATTGTCAGTTTGGTAATAACTAATATTTTCTTTTGTTTCCGGTTAGTTTTTGTACATACTTTTCAAATATTATATATTAATTGTTTTTCAATTTAGACTTGGTTGTTTGTGTTGCTGAATATTTGGTGTGATGGTTAGTCATACGATGTAATCGATTATTGTCTGTCACACCAGATGGTATGACACAGAGGAAAAAAATTCTTCTGTGTCACACTGGTGTGACAAAATGGTGTGACAGGGAAGCATACCCCACCCGGTTTTGTAGGTATTTCTACAATTGCAAATGTCATTGCTACTAGTTTTAACGGCATCCTGAGACCTGAGAAAGCCGGCTTGTTCTAAAAACGAGATTTTTCAAGGACATTGCGTCATCCACCAACCCGAACTAGATTCTCTCCAAGTGAGAAATGCCTCCGTGTCCCAGTGGGAATATCATCTGCCTATGTACCTACTCTAATATACGTTTTTCTACTAGTTGATCAGCTGTGCCTCGAATGAAAAACAAAACATTTTAAGTAGAAGTAAATACAGAAAAGTTTAAATCACTTCCCCACTGGGAAAATCCCAGTAGGTACTCACTCTACTGCGCTCATGTTCTGAGAATATACAATACATTTCAATTCCCAACTAAAATAAACATTTATGTGATGAATACGGAAGTTTGTTCTGTCTGAATTATGTGTACTTATAATAAGTAGCTATGTACTCGTATGTAAATCCTACTATATTATAAATGTGAATGTATGGATGTTTGGATGTTTGGATATTTGTTGCTCAATCACGTCCTAACGTATGAACGGATCGGGCTGAAATTTGGAACACAGATAGGTTATAGTCTGGAAGAACACATAGGCTACTTTTTATCCCGAAAAAACAACGGAAACAACGGGAACGGGAACTTCGCGGGTAACACCGCGGGCGCTGCTAGTAAATTATATCCTACTTAATGCGAAAGTTTAGATGTGTTTATTCTCAATCACGTACAAACGGCTTAACGGATAGGGTTGAAATTTGGAACATGATTAGATTATGATCTGGAATACCACATACGATACTTTTTATCCCAGAAAAATAACGGCAAAGGGAACTGCGTGGGTAAGACCGCGAAGCGTGCATGCAATAGGTATATCAGCTATATGGCTTCTATAGTAAGCTTAAGCTTTGGTTTTTGTGGGGATAAATAGTATGCACATATGCACCCAGAAACATTATTCCAGACTGTGATATATTAGAGCTTCAAATCAGATAAGTTGAATTTTTTGATGTAATTGCTAAACTATCAAATTTATGTAATAGGTAGTAAGTGGGATTCCGAAAGTATCATAAGCAGCCCATTAAATGTTCCCACTGCTGGGACTCGGGGCATTTTCTCGTAAGGATAGAGTTACGGCCATAATCCACTGGCCTAGTGTGGGTTGGCAGATGACGCATGACCTGGAAAGATTCAGGCAGGCATGTTGCTTACCATCAGGCACATGTACTGTTCGTCTCGTCAATCTTTATTAAAAAAAAAAAGATTATTCGACCATTTCCTTCCTCATCGGTTTCCTCTCGATTTTTTACTTCAACGCTAAAGCCTGTGGTGATGGCAAATTTTTACATCAGCACTTGGAAAATACTCAAAGGTCCAGACGGGCTTAGAATCTACAATATCTCGATTACTAATCGTTCTAGGCACTAGGTCAGTCCTGGATTAGTCTATAGGTAAGCTATTTAAGCGGGCATGTTTTTATTTAGACATGAGTCTAGGGACCAGAGAAGACTGAGACTTATGTCTCAGTCAGTATGTATGTAGGTACAATTTATTTTCTCCGAGACCTAAAAACCGACATCAATTTGAAACCTCTCTCACTCACTAGTACTCAGTGTATTGTTTGTTTTAATAGGTATACTATTTGTTTGTGAACTTTCGTCTTCCTTGATTTTTTAATCCCTTTCCTTGTCACGATGACCTGGAAAAGATAGATTTTAGCGATAAGGCCGCAATTTTTTCTAAATTTTTTTTTTTCATAAATTTCTGTTTTTTTTAGTGCAATAAAGAGTCTATCTATCAATCACTAGGCCACTTCAGGTCAGTATAATCTACCTTGAAATAACCTAGTCTATTCTGTAGGATACACCGGCGACAGTTGCACAGCAGAAGGCCAGCTAGGGTTCTGCGCAGAACTGCACAACTGCCCGGCGTTGGAGGAAGAAATCCGCGCAGCTGGCAGCCCTATGCCACACCACATGGCTTTCAAGTTGCAGCAAATCACATGTGGATACAATAGCTTTGGACCTCTGGTAAGTCCAGCCGAAGCTGCATCTCATCTCATGAACCTATTTTTGAAGTGAAAACTTATTTTTGAAGTGAAAACTTCTTTTGGCGCGCTACAGACAGATTTTTCGCGAGCTGTGAATTGAATTCCTGCGTCACGCTCGGGAATGATAAGAAATCTTCGAGTAAACTCGGGACCATGGCCATTGGCCATCTAGAAATATCTTAGCATTTCCCATTGAGCAGCAAACATCATTATATTCTGGAATAGCACAAAGGCCAGTTTTTTTCTCGGGAAAATAATGGCAACGGGAACTGTGCGGATAAAACTGCTTAGTTAGTTAGTCTTATTTCGTTAGATAACGAGCGCAGTAGTATAGTGTACAATTTTATTGTATTGCTTAATTAATATCGTACATGTCCCGTGACTCGAAATCATAAAAAATGTAAAACTTTTTCTAAATTTTTGTGAACTTCTCGGAACGAACTTTAGTGAACTGGCGAGTTCGATATATAATAATTTATTTTATTGTTTTCTGTCTCTGGTGCAAGGTTTTTGACCGGTCACATGCGGCGGTCGATATTGTGTTCGCAGAACCTGTACATTCAAGTCCTTTAAATATATATATCTCACAAGTTGAACCGAATCCTATGGTCCTACTAATATTATAAATGTCAATGTTTGGATGTCTAATGCTAAATCACGTCGTAACATATGAACGGATCCGGTTGAAATTTGGAATATAGATATATTACAGTTTAAAAGAACACATTTATAAGCTACTTTTTATCTCGGGAAAACATCGGGAACGAGAACTACGCGAGTAAAACCGCGGGGCGATACTAGGATACACATAAATGCCAACTTTAGTGAATATTGGTTGACATGGTGAAGAGTTCACCGGGCACACATGCATTCATCACGACACTAGATTTTCATTTATTAAGATGTAAACGAAAACCTTAATATTCAATACTACATACTTATTCGTAGTTCTGCAAATACCTATCACGTTGATCAAAATTAAAAAAAAAGTGTTATTTTGGCATTTATTCAGCCCAACCTTTTCCATTCGGCATGGTAATTCTACCAGCATGCACACATCCGACTTACCAGTCACAGTCCGTTGCCCAATGAGCTTGATCATCTTGATTCTCCATATCCTTCACTAGCTGAACGCGCGCGCGTTGCTACGCCATCTATGGAAAATTGGTCGTACCAATTCAAATTTTGAACAAATTCGGTTACTTTAGGTTCTATAATGACGCACCCTATATGACATATTTATGCTGTCACGCAACGAAAGCAATCTTTTTCCCCGTTTTTGTTACATTTTTCATTCATGCTCCGCTCCTGTTGATAGTAATGTAATGTTATATAGCCTATACCTAGCCTTCCTCGATAAATAGACGATCCTACAAAGAAATAATCTTTCAATTCGGACCAGTAGTTCCAGAGATTCTTGCGTTCAAACAAACAAACAAACATACAAACAAACTCTTCAGCTTTATAATATTAGTATAGAAGTATAGATAATCCTTGACCTTCATCAGACTATGGATAATTCAGATGTCCTTAGTGGATAGGTAAGTAAGTGGTTAGGTATGTAGTGTAGTTCGCATTGTAATTTAGTTTTGTCAATAAAGGCTTTGCTCGAAAATAAAAGTATAAAATAAAACATTGACAGGAAATCAGACTAAGATTAAACTGTTGGCAAAAAGAAAAGTGGTAGGCAAATAATGTTATCTTTTCTTAAATATCAACCTTGCGCAATTGTTTAGCAATTAAGGTCGACCCATATCAGATCTATAGTAAATAGCGTAAGGTCTTCCTGGTTCACAATACTCACACTTGTCACGTTGTCACTGATAAAACGGAACGGATAAGAAAATCTAGCTAAATAATTTATTATTCAAGAAACTTGACTTTCATTAAAAGTGATAAAAAAAAAATAACTAGGTATTGGTGCAATAGAAAAAAAATATTCTTTAGAGATCTTCTTCTAATGTGTTAAAATGCAAATACAAGAAATATTTTAGTGCTAATATTCAATTATTTATTTATTCCGTCTTTTGTATAATTAATTCATCCATATTATGATAATGTTAGATATTTGTGGTCATAATCATAACATATGACCCGTAGAGAAAGGTCAAAAATGCCAATAGAACGTTCCATTATTATGTCGTCAAAATTGTTATTATAAAATAACTTGCAGTGTAAGTAACGTTTGGTTTTTATCTTATAACAGAAACCTTATTTAAAAGCCTTGAATTATATTTTTTTAGGCTTTAACTTTTAATGTGGCCTTGATTAATATTATATTGTGCCTTTATACAAAAGCTATAGACATTAAACCTCATACCAAATAGAGATATTTGAAAAGAAAATCATTGGCATCTTCATCATTGTAATTTTAAAAGTAACGGTTTTTTTTTACTTTTTAGATAAATTTGTGGCTTGAAGGCTATTCTGCTGGGCGTGGAAACTGCGAGGAATGTGTTATTATTATAAGCGTTATTTATATAAAATCGCGCGTTTTTTAAATATATTAGTTCAAAAATATGTCCCACCCACAGAAATCTAGATAATAATAATTATTTAGATTTCTGTGGTTCCACCCTATCGTCCGATTCTTATCTTAATCTTACTAATACTATAAATGTCAATGTATGGATGTTTGGATGTTTGTTGCTCAATCACGTCCTAACGTATGAACGGATCGGGCTGAAATTTGGAACACAGATAGATTATAGTCTGGAAAACACATAGACTACTTTTTATTCCGAAAAAACAAAGGGAACAACGGGAACGGGAACTTCGCGGGTAACACCGCGGGGCGCTACTAGTTTTTAATATTTGACATCTGCTAACATTTCGAGATCACAATTATTTTCCTCTCGAGCATTCTAAAATATTTGTTCATCGTGTCCTTGGAGTTGGATTAATGGGCTTAGATGCCGGAAATGTTTTGTAGTTATAATGACATATATGTTCTGCAGCGATATGTTTCTTCGCAGATCATAAAACTTCACAATGACATGATGATAGTGTTTTTTTGAAGCCCCCGTGGCAGTTGGGTTCAGATGGCCTCTGTCTACCGTATAGTACAAATACCTAGTCTTTGTGTTTGTGCTACACCGTTACCACGTTTTTATCCATACTCTTGGCCACAAGCCAAACGACTAAATATGATCTGTGACTTCAAATTTAAATGACATGTTGATGGTTGACAAAGCAAAGTAATAAATTTACAGATTTATAAAATCTTCAAATTTAAAAATCCAGTGTCATGATGTTTGTCCCCAGTGAGCTCTTGAACAAGTCACGAATAAACGATATTCACGAAAGTTTACATTTTTGTGTGTAATTTGAGAGATAGGATAGTTTTTATTTTGATTAATGGTCTTTATAAATATTAAATTTAAACGGAGTATAGGTAAATCAACATAACAAAATGGTATGGAATGGAATATAACAAAATGGTTGGTGTACCTACCTGTGACAAAAAAATAAATATACACTAATTTTTAAATATACATCATTTTCAAATATGTTTAAAAAAACTACAATTGTTAATAGACCTTATACTAAAATCAATAAAAATAAGATAGATCAACTCATTGCACTTAATTTCAAACAAAATTATGAAAATCTTAAGAATAAAGTAGCAACCAATAGACAACCTTATCTCGCGATCCAATGATGCGAGTATTTTGCGGTAGTAAAAAGATGGAAAGGAGAAATGAAAAATAAAAAAAACTTAAAGTATAAATAATAAAACAAATGCTTTGTAATTTACAGGTCTGCTGTGTTGACACAAGTTCAACAAATAACAATAAGCCTCCTAAACCTAGCGGAGACATCAATGACCGACCAGTGTGGGGAGGGACCGCAGACAAACAAGGGTCCGTCACTGATGTTGGAGAGGACAAATCCAATAGCAGAAAAAACAATGGACCTCCCAATATCACTGGACATCAAAATTTGGCAAAGCTGCCAAGTAACTGCGGGAACATGGACAATTACAAGATCGCTAATGGCAACAGGACAGCGCTGTATGAAATGCCTTGGATGGTGCTACTTTATTACAACACATGTGAGTGTTATTTTTATTTAACAACTTTTAAACTAAAAGGCATGTTTAAACATCTTCCCAAGATTATTACTAAGCTTTGCTTAGTTTGGGGTCAGATGGTGTTGTGTGTGAATTGTCCACCAATATTTATTTATTATTTATTATATTTGTGTAAAATATCGAAGAACGGAACGAACAACACACGCGTTTTAGAAACCCACATCAACACAGAAAATACACGAAAATTACAGATTCCTACCACTGTATTACTAAACTTGACATAATCAAGTCAGGAAATTGTAAACTTGAGGAAATTTTATGACTGATTTTAGTTTGCTCAAGAATCTAGTTTCTGACTCGCTGAGTAAATAAAAGTTTAAAAAATGGGTACATGATGTCTCCACCAGTAATAGTTGTGGCTTGTAAGTTCCTATTTCTACATATACCTATTATGTTCTTGTTTTGGTAATGTGATTGCATGAAATAGAATAAGATGAGCGGAGGTAGATATTTCCATAGTTTGTAAAAACACAAAAAAATAATCTAAAATGCATTAAAGCCGTAAAATACCTAAAACTTTCCAACCCCATTAACACCCATTAAGCTGCAAGTCATAAAGTCATGTAAAAAGAATTGCGACAAATTCATTCACACGTGTCTCACCTCGAAACGGGAATGAACCGCAATCGCAACCGAAGAAAAAACTAGCTGGTTCGGTTGAAACTGCAGAATGCGTTACAATTTTCATACCTACCATAGTGGACGATGAGTCAACCTGAATGTAAAATGAATAAGACACTAAATGAAAGGTCACGAATTGTTGTATATTTACCTACCTAGTTTTTTGTTTTATTAATCATACAGACTTAACCTTCTATAACCGATTGAATCACTGAAGATCGTAGTCTACCCATGGTCTAGGCATAGATGACAGAAAAGATATAAGAGAAAAAACTAATAGAGGATAGTACGAGTAAGTAGGTACTAGTTGATCAGAATATGTATACCACAGTTCGAATTATGAACTATATTATGTTTGAAATACTGAAACAATTAATATTGCAGCCCGCGATACGAAGCTAAACTGCGGTGGGACTCTGATCAACGAGTGGTATGTGCTGACGGCTGCGCACTGTGTGAGCTTCCTCGACAAAATGGAGCTGGACCACGTCATTCTAGGGGAATGGGATGTTCGAACCGACCCTGACTGCGACGTGCCTGTTGGAGCCAGTGCCTCAGATGTGGCGGAATCTTGTGCGCCAAAGAAAAGGGTGAGGGATCTTTGTAATATAATGATACTAGACATATGAATTGAGAATTGATTCTACGACAAACTGGACCAAGAATCCTTGGCGAGTGGGATTTGCGCAAAAACTGATTATGATAGCATACAGCTAGCCCAGGCGATGATCTGATGTATTGCAGACCTAAGAAGAGAGTGAAATACAGAGAACATCGAATACATATCCTACTAATATTATAAATGTCAAAGTTTGAATGTTTGTTGCTCAATCACGTGGGAACTTTTAAATAGACCGGGATGAAATTTGGAATACTGTAAATTCCAGACTGTTATCTAACTGTATTCCAAATTCCATAGTCACTTTTATCCCTGGAAACTAACGGAAACACGAATAAATGCAATATTCTAAAACGCTCTAAGCTTAAGCTTGAACCAAAATAAAAAATTAAATGTAGACTACGGCGGTTGAAGGTTATTCGTGGGTTGAGTGTTGAGTTGCGTATTAGTATTGGTATCAAGGATGCGACGTCCATACTTGTAACTTTTCCTTTGTAGAAAGTAATTTCAATTTTCGATTTTTAACATCGCGTGGTTTATTACCAACCGCGGCCGAAGCATTTGATGGTGTCATTATGTCGCATTAAAACGTATTAGGTATTATTTTAAATAAATAATCGCCACAAGCCGTTGATCGTTAGGAGTGACATCAGCTTCTTAAATTGTCATGAAATCAGACCCTTGAACGCAGATTATATTTATGAGGTCCGTATTTCAGTTTTAAGTAATAATGTTATTGTATTACGGTACTTGTTAGCATAGCATGTCATAGTATGTCTGAGTAGCATGTCATCAACTACTTAATCACGTCCTACTTTATAACGTAAACAATTTGTCACCATACACCATGCATTACGTAGAACCCAACAAACTTGCATGATATATTTGACTAAGGCAAATGACTTAATTTCCTTGTTACAGGACGTGGGTGTATCCAGTGTAATCCCTCATCCTGGGTACAGACCACAAACATTGGTCGACGACATTGCGCTAATCAGACTCGCAGAACCAGCTGACCTTACATTGGGTATGTATGATGATAATTTATTTTCACATGAAAAATTAAAACCAACGTCAATCTAAATTGAGACACGCGACCAAATTTCATAAGAATATCTATCGTAAAAAATACAATCATCCCCGGGCATTCGTCATGCACGAGGAGAGTTGCGTTTTAATAAAATTAGATATTCGCAACGCATTCAACAGCATCGACAGGGAGGTAATGCTTAAAGAGGTCAAGGAATTAACACCATCCATTTACTCCTTTCTGCGACAGTGCTACTCCAATCCAAGCTACTTGACATATAATAACGAGATTATTTTGTCACAAATGGGTGCTCAACAGGGTGACCCTTTGGGGCCTCTCGTATTCTGTATGTCCATACAGAAAGCCATATCCGCCCTCAAGTCTCCACTTAATGTGTGGTATCTTGATGATGGCACCATAGGTGGAAGTCCTGATGTGGTGGAGCGGGACTTGCAGTTTCTTTTTCCAGCCTTAAAAGAACTTGGGTTGGAGGTCAACACCACCAAGTGTGAATTTTATGGTTGCAGTGCAGCGGCAACAGAGTCTAGAGATAGGTTCGCCTCTCTAATACCGGGCCTTAGATCCGTGGATAAGGGTTCACTAAGCTTGTTGGGTGCCCCTGTCTTTGCTGAGGGAGTAATCGAAACTCTTGAATACAAAACTGCTGGTTTGGTTTCATTGGCGGACCACTTTAAATTCCTTCCAGCACACGTTTCTCTGGCCCTTTTGAGGGGTTGTTTTTCATTGCCCAAATTGACTCATGTTATGAGAACAGCGCCAACGTGGAAGTTCCCGGAGGCAGTAGCACGCTTCGATCAGGGTCTGAAGTGGATTTTGGAGGGTATTCTCAATGTTGAGCTGGATAATTCGCAGTGGTCTCAGGCTAGCCTGCCAATTCGTTTCGGTGGTCTCGGGGTGCGTCGGCTTCAAGAAGTAGGACCTATTGCTTTTCTGGCTTCAGCGTACGGGGTTGCAGAACTTGTCACTCATATTTTATCTGGTAACGGTGACCTGATTCGCATTTCGTACGCCCCGGAGGCACGTGGCGTATGGTCCAACCTGTGTGCTGACATAGATCTGCCAAAGAAACCGGAGCAACAGAGGGGCTGGGACGACGCGCTCTGCAGGAAAATCTTTTCAGAACTGCAGGACGGGAGCACTGGTGTCGATCTGGCTAGAGTGAGAGCTTCCGCTCAACCGGAGTCAGGTGCCTGGCTGCACGCCCTTCCTTCAACGCACGTAGGCACGTTGTTGGATGATGACTCCCTGAGGGTAGCCGCTGCTCTGCGGTTGGGTTGTGATGTGTGTGAGCCCCACACGTGCATCTGTGGAGTAGGCGTAGAGGCCAATGGCCATCATGGTTTGAACTGCACACGGCTGCAGACCTCGTCATCACGCCATAAACGAGATTTTGAGACGTGCTCTTGTTGCTGCTGATGTGCCAAGTGTGCTGGAGCCACCGGGTCTTTCCCGGTCAGACGGGAAACGGCCAGACGGTCTTACGCTGGTCCCATGGCGAAGAGGTCGCTGCTTGGTGTGGGACGCTACGTGCGTGAGCACGTTTGGATCTTGCCACCTCACGGGCACGCAGAAGAGCGCTGGCGCTGGTGCGGAGATGGCCGCCAAAACCAAACATCTCAAATACGCATGCATACGAAATCATATGCATTCTGCGTATGATTTCATCCCGTTTGCCGTGGAAACTGCAGGGCCGTGGAGTGCTGAAGCAAAAAAGTTTGTGATGGAATTGGGACACCGTTTGAGGGAGAAGTCGAGTGACCATCGGGTAGGTTGGTTTTTAACGCAGCAGATCTCCCTGGCCATTCAGAGGGGGAACGCAGCGAGTGTTCTGGGCACGTTTGGGCAGGGGTCAGTGCGCGGTGGTCTCTTGGACCTAATTTGATGTGTATTTTTTTATTTATTTTTTTCTACCTCTATTATAGATCTTATTGTAAACAAGAATTAAAAAACAAAATCATCAAAATATATTCACATTTGATGGCACTATAGCGTAACATAAATAAAAAAAAAATGAATTCAATTCTCAGAATTTGATATTTTATTTTGGAAACTACGCAGGTGGAATCGGAGGGCATGACCATGAGCATGGCCATCTGGAAATACGTCGGCATTTCTAGATGGCCAATGGCCATGGTCCCGAGTTTACCCGAAGATTTCTTATCATTTCCGAGCGTGACGCTAGAATACAATTCGACGAAAAATCTGTCTGTGGCGCGCCAAAAGAAGTTTTCACTTCAAAAACATACAACTGAATTGAGAACTTCCTTCTTTTGGAAGTCGGTTAAAAATACTTCCTTAGAGTGACCTACCTCATGTTCCTGTACCTGTCATGTACCTGTACCTGAACCTGTACCTGTACCTGTCATGTTCGTTTTTTTACTTGAAATTATAAAATTACAAATAGAGAAATGAGATTGGAAACACGATAATGGTTTTTGATTGAGAAAAATATTTATGATTTTTTTTTTGGTTTTTGTTGTACAGATACAGTAGCCCCAATCTGTCTGCCGGTGACTAGCGATCTTCAGCGAGAGAACTTGGTGGGCAAGATGGGCACAGTGGCAGGATGGGGAGTCACGGAGTTTGGTCTGCAATCTCCTGTACTGCTGGAAGTCGACCTTACCATCGTCGACAACGCGGCCTGTCAGGAGGCGTATCGAGGGTAAGGCAATATTTCCATCTACGACGTTCCAATGATCTGTTCTACAAACGATCATACGCATTTATCCCAATATATATATTACTAGCTGATCCGTGCGCGCGTTGCTACGATATATATCGAAAATTGGTCGTACCAATTGAAGTCTAGAACAAATTTGGTTACCTTAGATTCTAATGACGCAACCTTTTAAAAGATAGACACATGCTGTCACGCAACGAAAGCTCTCAAAAAGCAATACTTTTTCCCGTTTTTGTTATAGTTTTCATTCATGCTCCGCTCCTGTTGATAGTAGCGTAATGTTAAATAGCCTATAACCTTCCTCGATAATGGACTATCCAACAGAGAAAGAATCTTTAAATTCGGACCAGTAGTTCCCAAGATCCTTGCATTCAAACAAACAAACTCTTCAGGTTTATAATATTAGTATAGATTTCCAATGTCAAGGTGCTCAGGGCACATCCAATGGTTTATATCGATGGGTGATGGGTATTCATTTTACCGAACGTCAACAATGTTACTAACTTTTTTCGTTGTGGACTTTGTGTTAGACGTCTACGTAACCGTAACTTAACCTTATAATGCAACGAAATATGTAAAAGTTATACAACATTTTTCTATTATTTTTTTTAGATCGCCCCGTGTCCATGACACGCAAATGTGCGCTGGAGGCGATTCTGACAAGGACTCCTGCGGCGGTGACTCAGGAGGTCCCCTACTATTCGCTGGTTCAGTGAACAGAGGGGTGAAGCAAGTACAGCGAGGAGTGGTCTCCTACGGCTCCAGGAGATGCGGAGTGGCAGGACTTCCCGGGGTCTACACCAACGTCGCGTACTACATGGACTGGATTCTCAACAATATCAGCTGATTGCTCACATGCATTTAACTCTTGTAACATTTTTAGACTGCCGCCTCAATGTAGATTTTCAATGTTGAATTGTTGATTACTAATCTGATTTCGGGGCTGTTTAAGTACAACGTAAGCGTCATTTATTAAATTTGATTCCTTATTTTTCTTACCCAGATAAAGTCTGTACGACGATTACTCTGATCTTCGATCTGCCGTTAATTTTGTAAATAAATCTATACAAATAGGTACTTTATGTAAGCAGAGAAGGACGATCAATAGCAGAAAATATTTAAAAATATCAAGAAAAACTATTAGGTTTATCCAACGAGCGAGTTCGCGATATTTTTTGTTGTAAACATTTATGTATATAATGTTCTCAGATAAAATAACAAATGCAAGAAGTTGACACAAAGAAATCTGGTCACGGGTAGACCTTTCAAACTACCCTCTTTCTCAGTCTTTTGAAACGGTTACTACAATATTCTAACGTAAATCTTAACAAAAATTCTACTGTCACCTACTGTTTTTGTTATTTTGAATTTGAAATTAGAGGTACGTTCAATCAATTAAGTTACAGTAATCGGAAATTTTCCCGTCGACAATATACGTGTAGACAATTATTTTATTTTTAAGACTATTATATGCAATAACAAGTGCAGTTAAATCTATCGTAAATATTATACATTCTGTGTTAGGATACAGGTTGAGTGAAATTTTTAAAAACATAATATAAACATGGCAACTCATTCGAGGGTAATTGAACGAGCGCTAATCTACTCAATATAGTATTTAAACTTTCGCGATTTGAACTCAAATTCAAAATATTATGCAGGACTTAATCACAAAATCACGATCTAAATTATTATTTAGCTACCTTACTTTGCAACGTTACAACAGCTGTGGTTACGAAAGACTGAAAAATTTGCGGGCAGTCTCATTAAAAAAAAGGTTGTCTGTAAAGTCGGTTTACTGACGATAGTTGAACGTGACAACTTCAACTACGCCTTAGAGCGAGGTAACGCCGCATGACGTAATGCGGCGAGGTAACGGCGCATGACGTCATGCGGCGAGGTAACGGTGTTAACGGCGCATGACGTCATGCGGCGAGGTAACGGCGGTAACGGCGCATGACGTCATGTTTTTTCGTGCGTGCAGCCGGCTTCATCGAATTATAAGACGTTGTCACGTCAAAATGAGGAGATCTTTATCTACCCTCATTTGATCTTCAAATATCGTAGGTTATTTTATGGTGTAGATTGTGATCGAGTCCTGTCTAATGTTTTCAATATCCTAATGTCTGGAGTCCGCAAGAAAATATAATTTTCTTGCTACTGTTGTACGCTATGTGTACAAATTATTCGAACAATAAAATTCTTATGCTAGTCTAACATAAATTATAATTTATACACTTTTTTATACACTAACCATCTTAGGTACAAGATTGTCTATGACTTAAGTCACTTTTATGTTTCGTTTATACCCAAAACAGTTTCGTAGAGTAGCTAAGTAGATTAATCTTGCGTTTATATTTTATAAGACGGTATATTTTAGCCTTTATTAGAATTAAATAAATAGTGTGCAACGAAAGTAATTCAACATGTTGTTTTTCTGTTATATAAGTACAAATTAAGTAATTAGATTTAGATTTGAAATGCTTCATGGAGTTGAGAGCTACATCGAGTTGTTAAAAGATGATGAATATGAGCGTTAATGGATGCAATGGTGGGCGGCTGAAGAAAATGTTTGTGATGCAAATATGATCGCGTGTAGGAATGCAATTTGGGGATTTAAATTAACCTTTTTTTTTTTATAGCATAAAGTGACGAGACGAGCAGGTCATGTGCCTGATGGTAAGCAACATGCCTGCCACATAACAGCACAGTAACACGCAGCTATTGAAACATGATAGTCCAAATCCTTACCTAGCACTGCACTGCGCTCGTCACCCAGAGATCTAAGATATTATGTCTCTAAGCCCTGTAATTTCTCTGGAATCATTGCCCTTCAAACCGGAACACAGTAATGTTTGCACACTACTGCTTGGCGGTAGAATATTTGGCAAAGGTGTGGTACTTCCCCAGGCGGACTCTGCTAAGAGTCCTACCACTACTAAAAACCTATGTACTAATGTGTAATTATGGTATACAGTAAAACTTCATGCTAATGCGTTTTTCTCTTCGATTCATTGTTTTTTAATTCATGAAATGTATAGTTACGGAACATGTAACATATTTATGCGTCTAATAGTAATATAAGCAACACGCCAACCCATAACAGTGCAGCGCCATGCAGCTATTTGACCACGAAGTGTACTAATCGTTGTCTAGCACTGCACTAAGTTCGTCACACAGAGATTTAAGGTGCTTTTTAATTTTTACCAGTGTGTAATTTCCATGGAAACATTTCCCTTCAGACACAGACGTGTTTACATAATGCTGCTTGGTGGAAAGATAACTGGTAAAGGTGGAGTAGGGAGTAGGAGCTTCCTAAAGACCGGGTCACACTGAGGCAATCCGGTAGCGATAGCGACCCGATAGCGATAGCGATCCGACACCGAGTATGGGATCGCGCCCGCTTGCTGTGTGTCAGGTTGCATACAAATTCGAACATTACAAAAAATATCGTCTCGCTATCGCTATCGGATCGCCTCTGTGTGACCCGGCTTTTAGGCGGACTCTGCAAAGAGTCCTACCACTAAATAAGTAATGACGACAACTTCCTCACATTTTTTTTTACTGAGTTGTTTTAAAATGATATTTGGAATCTCAAATCTATCTATGTAAGTACAATGTCGTGTGGTAGATCTAGTTGGCTAAGGCCGGCACGCCCTTTACCTTACACTAAAATATCCCAAATTCAGTTTTATTAGTCTGATCACCTAACCTGCAGTTTGTTTGACGGACTGATGCCAGGCTATGACGCGACTTGTGATGTGGTCGTGGTGGAAAAGGTGAAAGAAGAAGTATTAATGCCAGTATCAGTACCAGAGCCTCCGCCACCTTCGAAGACTACAGTAATTATTTCGTTGAATTATATTCTATTCCCCTAAGAAGTTCTAATATTGGAATGAAGCGGTACATTCCAATATTAGAACTTGGGCGACTGAGTTTCATCCAGCGCTTATTTTGTTACGTATCTTATTATTATTTTTACAAAAACAAACAGACAAACCAAAAAAGTAATACCATGTCTAGGGTAAGCACTAACTCAAGTACTCTTCTGGCGAAAATCTTTGACTACTTACGCATTTCTACAACAAAACAAAACTATAGAACACTTAGAAATCCTAACCCTTAGAAATGAGGTGACCCCGTCATGATTTACGCTTCCTAAGTTTTCGGTCATACTTCTCCATAATATCTAAGTGACTCAAAACGAAATCATCGGTACTGCCTGCAGTCGGAACCAGGTGGTATGAGCAGAACATTGGCTTGCACTATGTTCTCGAGTTATCATCGGTCACCCAGCACATGAAAATCATCGCCCGCCGATATTTTCATACGGCTTTCTACCCCCCCTAATCTTTTTTAGTCCGATGACTCGACAAGCTCCTCACAAGTTCCAAAACCATGTTTTTGACCCAGGAGAATTTTTTCCTGGTAAGTATAGTTTTTTGTTATGCTAAACGACAGTGACGAAACGAGCAAGAGGGTCCCAGAAAATAAACAATTGGCATACTTATACAGTGTGATTCGCTTCTTGTAGGTACAAAGTTCAGTCACTGCCCAAGTAAGATGTCTTTACTCAGTAATTGGCAGGTAATGACGTGTAAAATTCCTGAGTTTAAATTTAAAAAGGAATTGTTTCCAGAAAATGTTTCTACAAATATTTTCTAAAAACACTTCCTTTTAAATTTAAACTCAGGAATTTTACACATCATTACTTGCGAATAAATGGCAAATATGTGATATTGCCTCAAGCAGACGTTACGAAATGGGTCTAATGAATAATCCTTCCATTACACTTCCACCCGCTCCAGTTAAAATCCTCTAAGACAAAGATAACATTTGAAATTTTCAGATTGGAGACATCATAAATGTTCGTCTATCAGAATTTGGAAAGGCTACAGCAACCCAAACTGCAAAACTCTGTTATAAAATGGGCATATTTTGCTATAAAACTTACAAGGACCATTTTGGATACCAGCTAATTAAATCGGCTCTTTATTTTGCCATCGGAATAAAACTTTTTCACGACGCTGCAAGACATTTAAATTTTAAAGAATATATTAGCGAGAAGAGAAGTTGAAGATATTGTGAAATTTTAGATCGTTCTTACTTAGAAATTATTCTATTTATTGATATTTTTATAGATAATGTTTCTGTTACTTATTTGCTTTTATATTTTGTACCAATTAATATAATAACATGAATAAACTCTTCGAAGCATTTTGCTTTTGAGATATAAAACAGAAGTTTATACTTGACCATCATTTCGGCCTATACGAGTAGTATAGTAGTAATTCAAAATCGGACGATTTAATTTTGGGTTACCTACCATATTAATCATATAAACAACAAATTATGCAGAAACAGTAACAAGTGGAAATTCCCAGAGAATTTACAGGACATAGAGATAACTCATCTTAAATTTCTGAGTGACGAGCGCAGTGCAGTTAAAGGTAATAGCTACGTGACACTATGCTGCTATGGGCAGGTGCGTTGCTTACCATCAGGCACATGTCCTGCTCGTCTCGACGTTATATACTTACCTTAAATGCAATTACGTTTGTCATAAATTATTGGTTAATTTTTAATTTTGTAATTATTGAAGAGAAACTTCTTTTAGCGCACACAGATTTTTTTGTAGGCTGTAAGGTATAATATAGTATTACTTAATCTTTGGTTGGAAGTGAAGCTGATCCATTGAATGTTTGCACATTACTGCTTGGCGATAGAATATTTGGCAAAGGTGTGGTCCTTCCCCAGGCGGACTCTGCCAAGAGTCCTACCACTACAAGAACTTTTGTGGAAGTTACTGAACATTTGTGGACGTTTGGAAAACCTACTTTACACTTTAGGTATGGGTTGGGTAAATTTTGACTTCGAATAACAAATTATAAGATCTACCCACTTTCGATCCATGGGGTTTTTTGAGTTAGATTCATTTGTATGAGATTAGGTGTCAAAACCACTTAAAGGAATGAATATGGCGACGTCACTGTGCTTTAGAAGCCGATAATAATATTTTTTGTACATTGTAATAAATAAAAAATCAGATGCGTACTAAATAGGTAGATAATATTTGTTTTTAGAATGTTACGTTATTAATTGAATATGATTTTTAATCCCAAAATATTTTAAGTCAACCACGTACCTAGCAACCTCTAGGAATGGAATGTAATCATTCTCGAAATTGTTCAGAAGTACTATCTAAGTTTTCCGAGGGAAGACGCTCAAACTAGGTTGAAGTTGCTTTGAGAGCGAGACCATGAGAAAAATCCAGTCGCAGTGTTTGAGCAACTTCGTAGAGTCTTCTCGTTGCCCTTCCCACATAGACAAAAGTATACAATCAGAGCGTCCTCTTCCCGTTAGGACCAACGGTGTTGAAACGTGGACACTGACAGTGAAAATGGTCCGTAAGCTCAAAGTTGCTCAGCGAAATATTATAGCAAGGGCTATGCTTGGGTTTTCTCTAAGGCATTGCATCCGCAATGAAATAATTCTGTGCGGATTAGCAAACTGAAGTGGCAGTGGCATCTGTCGCAGACGACGTGATAACCGTTGGGGTAGATAGTTGGGTTCTGAAGTGGAGATTGCGAGTCGGCAAACGTAGTGTAGGACGCCCTGAGACTAGACGGGGTAACGATATACGAAAGACGACTGGTTGCAGTTGGAAACGGATAATCGAAGATCTGGTTGATTGAGAGCCCTATGTCAAGCGTTGGATGAATACAGGCAGATGCCGACTTCGTCTTTGATATCTTTACGAGATTTGCTCAACCTCCTGGAGTTTCCAAACAGTGGTATTGTATCAGATGGTCATCAATTCTTTATTTTTGTGGGAATGAAAGCGCAAAGTGAATTTAATTTTGTTTCGCAAAAACCAGAAAAAATCAATGGGCATTTTTTTACACTTCGTTATTGTCATATGACGTTACGGACATGGATTGAATAAAAAAAATTAAATCTGTGGATTGAATATTGAATCTTGTCTTCTGTCAAAAGAAGTAAGGTAATCAAAATTGTACATTTGTAAACAAAAACTTTCGAAGTAAAAAATTGTAAGAAATGAACATGTAGACTGGTAGGCAAGCTTTTATATAGGGTAGGTGGGATGCCATATGCATGTGAAAAACCTTCTTGCTCCAAATACACACCACCATGTGGCTATTGCGGGAAGTCCTCCTGCGATTATTGCAGAAAGTCACTCCACGGACTCTATGTATGTGGGAAACCCTCCTGTAACAGATGTGGGAGACCACCGAGCGACCAATACGTTTCTCCAAAGCCATCCTGCGACACATGTTGGAGGGCACCGTGCGAACATGAGATTTGTAGCAAAAAATATTGCAGATTATCTAAGAGCCCATGCAAAACAGACGACTGTGGTAAACCTTCGTGTCCTATAAAGAAGCCTCCCTGCAGCCAAGAAATACTACACGGCAAATCATCTTGTGACACATGTAAAAAACCGCCTTGTACTAAAAAACCTTTCTGGGATTTTAGTAAGAAACCACCTTGTGGGAATTGTGGAAAATTGTCCTGTGCATTTTGTCGAACACCACCGTGCGGATACTGCGGTAAATCTTACTGTGATTTCTGTAACAAGCCACCTTGCGGCTATTGTGGTAAATCCTACTGTGTATTTTGTAGGAAGCCACCTTGTGGCTACTGCAAACAACCATCGTGTGAATACTGTAAAATACTACCTTGTCATCAATATAAAGAATACTGTAATACATGTACGAAACCTGTCTGCGACTTAAATCCATCTCGTAAGTCGTTATGTGATACTTGTAGAAAACAGCCATGCCAACGAGACGTATATGAAAAACAGTCTAGCGACACAATGTCACAGAAAACATGTCGTAAAGAAACTCTATGTGAGAAACCTTCCTGTTCTGTTAAAAAACCACCTTGTGGCCAATATATTTTGTGTGGAAATCCATCCTGTGACATATGTAGGAAACCTCTCTGTGGCAGATTATCATGTGATACATGTAGAAAGCCACCTGGTAACCAACACATGTCGTGCGCGAAACCTTCCTGTGAAACATGCAGAAAGACATACTGTAACATCTACCCGTGCGGCAAACCTTTTTGTGACACATGTTGGAAGCTATCATGTGAGCAGGACATTTGCGGAAAGAAACCTTGCGCCAAATCAAGGAAAGCAAGCTGCTGTAAGCAAGATGTTTGCACGAAGCCATCCTGTCCAATAAAACTGCCTCCTTGTAGCCAAAATACATCTTGCGGAAGATCATCGTACAACATATGCCCACAACCTTCTTGTAATCATTACACACATGAAAAACTTTGCGATTCATGTAGAAAGCCGTATTGCGACATAAATCCCAGCGGAAAACCTTCGTGTGATTTCTGTTGGAAATATCCGTGTGAACAAGACGTATGCGGGAAAAAGTTTTGTGACATAAACAAGAAGTCATGCTGCAAGAAAAAGGTGTGTTCAAAGCCATCTTGTCCCATAAAACAACCATCCTGCTTCAGTTACGGCGAGTTATCCTGTGACATATGTAGAAAGCCACCCTGTGGGTATTGTGGAAAACTATCTTGCATGTTCTGTAGGAGTCCACCTTGCGGCAATTGTGGGAAGTCCACCTGTGAGTTTTGTCAGACCCGACCTTGCAGTAACTGTGGAAAGCCATACCGCAACTTATGTAACAGGCTAGCTTGCGATCCTAAGTATACATGCAAGAAGTTACCATGTGATCACCAATACTTATACAAGAAGTCAGCATATGAGCGATGTATTTCTAAGAAACATCCTTGTGACTCGTGCGGAAAGTCAGCTTCTTTTGGGCCACCTCCCTGTCACCCACCTTCAAGTAGACCACCCTGCAGTAGGTCTCCTGGACCCTCGGTAAGCAATATAAGTTATTAGAACTGTCCACGAACTCGTCTGCATAGAATTTCGAAAAGGACCATATTTGATGTAACTATTTCGAAAAAAACAATATAGAATTTTCTAAATCGATTCAGTTCGCAGACAGTATTCTCATTATTTTGTCGCACTTATTTATACTGAGACACATAATCCTCAACACTGTAGAGAGTCCAACCTTTATACCAAAATATCCGGCCAAACTGGTTCCTCTGTCAGGTTATTAGGTTTGACGACCCTAATCGTGAGGCTGTAGGTTCGAATCCCGCCTGCACTAATAATTTTCCCAGTGCAGGTGTACAATATATTACAATAACTCTTCATTAAAAAGCCACATAGCATAAAAAACTAATTACATAGAAAAGAGTAATATTACCCAAGCTATTTAATTGGCGGCTTTATTGTATAAAGCGATGTTATGCACGAGTTTATTATACTTAGTCTTGACTCTCTTTTTAAGAAAGATGACTCCGGTCAGCAGTGGAAACAAATTAGGCTGCTTTTCGCTTATTTTGTTTTTGAAATATCCCTCAGATTGCTGTGTGGTAAGACCTCTAAAAAACATAAAGGTAATGCACCTAATAATATAATAACATATTCTTGTTTCAGTTATTCGACAAGATATATTGCTGTATTTTTAAGTGCTGTGGAGATCCGTTTGTGTGTCAACTGTTTAAATCAATTGTATTCAGCGCAATCGGTGTGAAAGTGTACCACGAGGTATCGAAGCTCTTGGCCCCCAAGCGACGGTGCTGCGTCGTGCGGCCGCGTCCCGAGACAAGGGCTGTGCGAGCTTGTTGATGTCTGTTTGATGATGACTGTCTGTGGAGTCTTGGAGCTGGAACATACGATAAACGTATAATAAATATTACTATTTGTAAATTCAACATTTGTTTTTGTTTTGCTTCAACGTCATTATCCTATTCCACTGGACATACACCTTTTTTTGCACGTGGAGGAAATGTATTTACGCATGTACGTCCACCTGGGGGAGAAGATCGGTTTATGTCATAGACGAACATGATGTCCCTACCAACTAAAACCTCCACGGGGTTCAGTCTTTGCCGCTTACGGTGTGAATGAGGGACGGCTCTCGCATTCTTGCGCGATCCCGCCCCAGCTTGCCTGTCTCTAGACCCTTCGCATCGACCGGTATTATTACTCTTCCCCTGGAGCTCCACCGCGTTCGCCATCTAACGGTGGCGACTCCGTCACGGTCGCAGGAGTATGGAGAGCAGTGCCGTAATACCGGCGGTCCTCCCCCCGCGGAATCCACCCCACAGCAGCGATGCCCATCCCCCAAAATCCCGGCTCAACTCAGGTGCCCTCAACCTACATGGCTGCATCGCCGTCAGCTTGGAGGCAAAGCCTAGTCAAGCGGTCCCACCGCGGATTCTTCATAGCTTCACCATATGCTCCGAGGCCGACAGGAAGGATCAGGCCACAGCTACTGAGCCTGAGGATACTACACTTTTGCCAGTTATTCTTCCCGCAAGCAATAACGTGAAACATCACATCATCAGAGCAGTGCTAGGTAATTATTTGGACTCGTCATGTTCCAATAGCTGCGTGTCACTGTGTTGTTGTAGGTAGGTATGTTGCTTACCGTCAGGCCCGTCACCTGCTCGTCTCGTACGTATACTATACTACACTACACTATACTTTAAAAAAACCTCGGGAGGGGCTGGACGTAAGCCTGGGGAGGCCTACAGTAAAACACCACTAATCTCTGGGTCTATATGGGGTAGCATAACATTTTTTGTAATAATTTAAGTAAGCATAACGTTTTTAGGACTAATGATAATTTACCATAACAACTACACGCATAACTGTTTTCGCATAATGTTTACAAGCATAACCATATATAGCATAAAGATGACTCAGCATAATATTTAAAGGCACACATCGAAAAAAGCCGACGGTACACCTAAGAAGTTTGACACTTTTTGACTCCGGGTGGGCTCCCGCCAGAAGCTCCCTCATTTTTTATATACACTCTAGGGGTAGTAGCGACAAGACTAGGTGGAGTCGGGTCGGATCCGGGTCCTATGTAACCTGAGTCTATGTTTAGTAGCACAATAACTAATTAAAAATGCCTAAAGAATATTATGTGTCCTATCAATATGCCTAAAGACTATTATGCGTCTCATCAATAGTCTAATTTAATGTAGTACAATAGATTGTTATGCTTAAAACACATTATGCCAAAAAAATATTATGCAAAAGTTGCATTATGACACTATACATTATGCTACATTCATTATGACAAAGTAAATTAGGAACAAAAAATTATGCGTTTTAATAGGCACCCCTAATCTCTATCGTAGATTAACTAAACCTCCCACTGAAGAAGGAAAGCAAGACATCTTGTTTTATTTTCAGTAGATAAGTCAAAGATCGTAGCACAAAAAATTTATGAGATAAGTATTTGTTTTGTATTTTTTTCTTGTAGCTAGTCTTACGGGTGAATTTCAAAACAGTTCACGAGTACGAAATTATGCAATAATGAGTTGAACTGACCGTGGTACACCAGTCTATGCCTGTTTTTTAGACCTCTCTCAGGCCTTCGATCGTGTCAATTATGATGTGCTCTGGAGTAAGATGGCAGGCAGGGGGGTACCGGCTGAGATGCTCAATTTGTTTAGATTTTGGTACAATAATCAGACAAATAATGTCAAATGGTCGAACTGTTTCTCAGAAGCGTACAGGTTGGAGTGCGGAGTGAGGCAGGGGGGGGTTGTCGTCTCCAAAGCTCTTTAACCTGTATGTTAATGACCTAATAGTGGAGCTCAGCAGCTTGCGTGTCGGATGCCGTGTGGGTGGTGTTCCAATTAACAATATCAGCTACGCCGATGATATGGTGCTCCTGGGCCCCACTGCGAGGTCTATTGCGGAAATGCTGAAAGTCTGTGAAGCATACGCCACTTCACATGGGCTTTCCTACAATATTAAGAAAACGGAATACATGGTCTTTGAGGTCGCTGGAAAGAACTGTCGTGATTCAGAGCCCCGTCTTTCTCTAAATGGTGTGAATGTGAAAAGAGTGACACAATTTAAATATCTTGGACATATTCTAACTGACGACCTCAAAGACGATGTAGACATTGAACGGGAACGTAGGGCACTAGCGGTTCGTGGTAACATGCTGGCTCGTAGATTCGCTCGCTGTACGGATCAGGTCAAGATCACCCTCTTCGGGGCATATTGTCAAAGTATGTACGCAGGCAGTCTGTGGACCAGATACACCAAGAAGGCGCTAGATGCCTTACGTGTTCAGTATAATAACATTTTTCGGGTGATGTTGGGACTGCCGCGGTTCTGTAGTGCCTCGGAAATGTTTGCGCAAGCACATATTGACGGGTTTTCTGCAATAATGCGCAAAAAAGTAGCTTCCTTGGTACATAGAATACGTGGTAGTAACAACAA
Organism: Ectropis crepuscularia; assembly: GCA_963693475.1. Taxonomy (NCBI): domain Eukaryota; kingdom Metazoa; phylum Arthropoda; class Insecta; order Lepidoptera; family Geometridae; genus Ectropis; species Ectropis crepuscularia. The sequence continues at coordinate 10,057,679 of OY856359.1, forward strand.
CATCCTAAAAATGGTAGCACAGAACACTTTCTCGCCCCTGATGAGGCATTTTGTGGATATTGCTCTCAGTAGAAACAAGAAAGACTGCGAATTTATGTGTGTAAAATGTACCTAATATTTAATTTAAATTTAATTTGTAATTTTTATTTTTAATTTTGACATGTGTTTAATTTGTGAGTAATTTTAATTTAAATTTGGTATAAAATAAGTCATCAAAAAATTTTGAATAAAGGTAATGTAAATGATATTTTTGTAATAGGTAATATTTAAATGGATCTAAGATATCTGAAATAAAAAGATTTTGATTTTGATTTGATTTGAAATACCCGCTGAAAATTTTGGGCTAAAAAATATACAGTGAACTAACTCGGAGTATGATCTCAAGTCATACCAAGTTTAATTTGGATTGATATGAAATAAAACAAATGGCATGCTTTGCATCAGTATCAATAGTAATAGACTACAGGTCCGTGAACAAAATGTATGGGTCAAATGAACCACCAAGAGACCTATGTAAGATGATAGAAGGGTATAAAGTAATATGATTCAGTACTATGCCGTCACTTGTAAGCTGTCCAACTGAGTAGGTATCTACAGTTGAAGAAGGGGGGTTGCAACCCTGGATCATTTCTCCTTGTCGCAGGATTTTTGTACCGCATTGCGAAATAATCGATAAGAAGAGGTATTAAATAGAAGAGGCGAAGAAAAACATCGTGAAAACCGACATGATTGTTGTTGACATGACATGTGCAAACATTGCTGTGTTCCGTTTCCGGAGTATAACAACTTAGATCTCTGGGTGGCGAGCGCAGTGCAGTGCTAGGTAATGATTTGGGATCTTCATTTTCCAATAGCTGCGTGTCACTGTGCTGTTATGTGGCAGGCGTGTTGCTTACCATACCTTTAATCTATAATATAAAAATGAATCGCAAAATGTGTTGGTAAGCGCATCACTCAACAACGCCTAGACCAATTTGGACAATTCTTTTTTTAAAATGTTCGTTGAAGCCCAAGGATGGTTTTTACGGCGAGAAAAAAACCAGTAATTGTCGGGAAAACCCTGAAAACAGCCCTTTTCTTTTTCCCATACACACGTTTTCTAACTAAAATTTTAAGGCAATTTGAGCTTTATTGCTATGTTATAAAGTTCATATTAAATAAAATGCTTTCCCATACAAACGTTTTCTAACTAAAATATTAAGGCAATTTGAGCTTTATCACTATGAAATAAAGTTCATATTAAATAACAAGCACTCACTTATGTCTTAGCAATATATAGGTGTTCCTAAGGTCAAGGAGTCAATTTGCACTTTATTCCCGCTGCACAAAGTTCAAATTCCATCATATCTATCAAAACAGGGTGCGTGTGTGCGTTGGAGAATAGGAGGATGTCGTGTTCCGAAACTGACTCAGAAGAAACTCAACAAAAGAGATAATATCGCGAACCAGATCAAATTGAATAGTCACATCACGTAAGACTCATACATCATTAGTACTGGTTTTTAATTTGGTCGGCTTCACTATATAATTTATTTTGATTTAGTTTCGGCACGCGACGTAAAATGCGTCAATTTTCACGTCATTATATCAAGTGTCAGTCAAAAACAAACCGCGTTACTAAAAGTGTTTTATTATTTTGAATTATTAATTTAATATCCCTATCTGTGCAAAATTATTTAAATACACACGTTTGCCAACGAGCTCTGCGCTTCGTGCAGTATTTTTTAAGTAAAACTAATGGACAGAATACGGAACACCATACTGCATTCCAAAAGCGGAATAGCCGATGTGACTCAAAAAGCAGCCAATTTGAAGTGGGATTGGGCAGGACATGTTTGCTCTGTGATGTTTGCCGCATGTCGGATGATCATTGGGCCAAAATTACCACGCGGAGGAAGCCAGACTCCAAACGACGCTGCGGCAGACCAAAGAAACGATGGCGAAGACAATCTCCACAAATATCGGAAAGACTGGACTTTATTAGCCATAGAAAGGAAACAGTGGAAGGGGTATGGAAGCCGTTGCTAAACATTGGGACAAGACAGCTACATGATAAATAAATATTAATATTACGTAAATGAGATGGATACATAAGAATTAAATTTCAAAATTCAAGAACAAATTACAGGCGAACTGAGGATTTATAAAACAGTTAATTCGGTGACTAATAAAGATGATGTCGTCAACAACTATCCACCGGAATTTTTGAACTCGGTGCTAATCGGTAGCTAAAATGTTGCGAAATATCAACGAACCGCGTCTTTGCAACGGCACACGGTTAGCTATCAAAATACTGAACAACGTGATAGAAGCAACTATGATGATGTGAGGTGTTAAAATAGTATATCAAATAATCAGACCCCCTCCCTTGTCATCCTTTTCTTTTTTACCAGTGTGTATATTTTTTTGGACGTGGCCTGGGAATATTTTTTATAGTTAAACTATTCCCCAGGCCATGTGTATCAATAAAGATACATATTTCGTAATATTATTTCTCTTTGTTTCTCTCTTGAAAGCACATTTATTATTCAACCAAATATTATCTAAAACTTACTATCACTCAATTCAGTGAACAAATAATTGTAGTTATGTATACTAAAACGATCTGCTCAGTTAGCTGGAGATAAAGTGCCATCAGCCCCTATTATGGCAAGAAGATCGTTTAATAGAAAACATTATCTCATAAGTAACAAAGTTCAAAAGAAAATTTTACGCTGAAGATGTGCAGAGGTGCTATAAAAAGTATAACAGGAAAATTATTGCTGGCAAGGCTTTCAGAGCAGCTCAAACAACTACAAAATGCTCTGTATGTGAAAGTTTTCTGTGTCAAAAATGTTTCAATAATATTTACTGATTTATTTTGAACTTAATAAATTGATTATTTAGTTTCTAAGTAACTTTCTTTTTTTAATAAAATTATTTCAAGGTGATTATTCTTTTTCTCTTAATATCTCCGTAACTGATTGTCTGATTCCCAACCCAAAGCCACTGGGAAAATGTATAGGAAGCGTGCGCATTTCGGATACACACTGTTTTTACTGAAATGGGTAGTGTGAATCATAAACTATACACACTCCTTATGTCAGTGTGTATCCTAAACGATACACATGGCGATGAGCGTGTTATAGTGTTTGTGGTATTAATCTAGAAAACCCATGTTTCTCACATGGTCGATTGTATGTTGCATTTTCCCTCCCGTGTTCGAAAACCATCAGATTTGTTTCTTTATGTGCCAGGTAATCAAACAAAAAATATCGTAGGTATATCACAAATCACTACAATGAAAATAAAACTGATTTTTGGTAATAACTTCATGAACAATAAAAGGATTCATCATCATCATCAGCCTATTTAATATTCGTTCACTGCTGGACTTAGGCCTCTCCTAATTTACGCCACAAGGTGCGGTCTTCTGCATTCTGCATAAAAGGATTATTACTTGCGTTTAAATGCTTTTAAACGTTGAAATAAATATGTTATTAATAAAATACTTACTTAATGCGGTTCACAGAATACATCTCTTACCAAGTTGCAACAGTATAGTTCTTATAATTTCGAAAAAAGTGGTTGTGACATACGGATGGACAGCCAGACAGACATGACGAACCCATAAGGGTTCAGTTAGTACGTTTTACGGAACCGTAAAAATGAATCATCGACATGTATGTACGCTCATAACTTTGAATGACTGCACCAAATATGATGATTCTTTATTTTATGTATTTGTTATTGTCAGGACAAGATTTGTGCAGCAGAAAGTTTAGAAAATGTAGACGAAAAAATACATGGTGGTACGAAGTTCACCGGGTCAGCTAGTTGAAAATAAATGTTCCTCGATTCTTTCGAGGTAATGTGTCGTCTACTGGGTCCGTACCCGTACTGGGCCAGCGTGGTGGATTATGGCCTTGACTATCTCTTTACGAAAGCAGGCCTCGGCCAGAGCTCCCAGCCGTGGGAACATTTAGTGGAGCTGATTGTGATGTAGTTTTATTATAATTATAGATAAATAAAGTACCGGACGACTAAGATATATGGCTTATTATAAGCAACATGCCTGGCGATTACCTACACGCAGCTAATATTCAAACAAGAAGAATCTAAATTACAGCCTAACTCTGCACTTCGCTCGTCACCCAGATATATAAGATGATGTTTCTCTTAGCCCTGCAACCTGCAATCATTAACCTTCAAATCGAAATACAGTAGGTGCCTAATATTTGCACATTATTACATGACGGTAGAATAATTGGAGAAGGTGTGGCACATTCCCAGAGATCCGATGCAAAGAGTCCTACTACTACAAATCAGTATTCATGTCGGTCAATTATAAAAAAAATAGCTACCTCTTAAACTAAACCTCATGGATAAGGTATAGGTACCTACCTACCATTAAAAATATCTAAGAATAATAATACGTACATGTACCTAGGTAAAAACAAATTCAACAACGATAGAAAAACGTTCTCGACGATGTGAAGAGAACTTCAAAAATGTCATACAAATAAGAACTAATGCGATGAGAGCTGAAGAGGAAAAACCTAAGTTGAAGAAACCGGTGTCTATTATTATTATACTTAGCCAGCGTCACATAAGAGTTGTGGCATTCGTGTTTTTAAAAAATATTTATTGTTGATAACCTTATGTTTGTGGTCGGAGGCAAAGTCATGGTCGGTTGTACTCAGTCGTGCGCTAGCCGTGCTCACAACAACATATCAAGAAATTAATGAACCTTAACATTTAACATTTAGTGCTTTGTTTACAATGGAGAGTTTACGGGAAAGGACTGTTTATGTTTCCTGTCTTCTTGTGTTATTCGTCTGCAACGCCGCTGCACGTAAGTACATGATGATATTGATTGCAAAAACGTGGATCGCGAAATCTACGAGCTACGTAAACTTTGGTGACCTTAGTGCAGTCTAACCTGTCTCGTTTCCATTAATTTGCCATTTTGTCGGAGATTATAATCTTTTAGACTAACATTGACATCGTGAACTACAAGAATCCTAGCAATTTGCATTTTAATAATTCTGTATGTGCTTTAATATCGATATTTATGACCTAACCAGTAGCATTACGAGCAGAATATATCAGTTGTTTACTAAGTTAATTAGACTGTTTATATATTACTAAATCGGGATCCTCAGAAGATGTGTATACTTATCTACATAATATGTCGTGTATGGTTTAAATTACTGCCCGGCTGGTCCTTTACAAGCGGTGTCATTGAATCAAAGAGGTTTTTTTCTACCTTTTTTAAATAAGGGATTTTTGTCAGTTGACCTCAGATGGCCGTTACCACCGAAAGTTTAACCTACCCCATATTTCTAAGATTGAGAAATGGAGTAGGTACCTACATAGTTTTATGCATTTGCAGTAATTCATTGTTTTCTATGTATTGATTATATACTTAGTTGTAATTTCGGAGTGATTTACACACAGGTACTTGTATTCTGACCAGAGTCCAGAGCGACCACATACATATTGATATATATAGGTATATCAATATGTATGTGGTCGCTCTGGACTCCGGTCAGAATACAATTACCAATCCTACTAATCCTACCAATTATTTAGATATTAATTGAGGAATAAAAATAGATAGGTAAACATAACTGTTATCATAAGGGTTAAAAACATTTTTTGCTAAAATACGATAGATACATTTATACATTTCGCTACCAAGTTGTTAGTAGATATGGCTGGTGTATAATGTATGAATATCTAGATAACAGCTAGCCAGGGTATCATTACAGAGTATGTACCTACAAGTAGGTATCATTAGCCGATGGTTTTCTAGTAAGGAAAACCACAAATTACGAAAATAACCTACTGACTGAGTCTGACAGTATTACAAGTGCACTAACTTACAAATGTTTAGTTTGGCATAATGTCCTGTTATTTGGCATGTACCTAAACTTTGAGATTCAGTCAGAACAGTCAGTAAGTAGGTAAATCAATAGCAATATCCAATACAAAGAAAAATCTTCCAGCACGTAAAACTGTTTTTAAACACTAATTTATCACATACTAGCGGCCCGCTCCGGCTTCGCTCGAATAATAACCTAGATATCTAGTTGATATCAACTGCAGCGCCATCTGCCGTAGCCTATGTTACTCGGGAATAATGTAGCTTTCCAAAGGTGAAAGAATTTTTGAAATCGGTCCAGTAGTTTCGGAGCCTATTCATTACAAACAAACAAACAAACAAACAAATCTTTCCTCTTTATAATATTAGTATAGACTATCACGTTCTTTTACTGAGCAACATAAGCCTAATTTATGTATATGCACACAACTGGGACTCAGGGCTTTCTCTCGCAAGTAGAGAGCAAAGGCCATAATCCACCACGCTTACCTATTGATGAATGACAAATGTTAACCAAAAATGTCTTTCTTCAGACCAGACACGTCGGTTCCCTCACAATGTTTTGCTTAATGCAATGTAATGCCATTAGTGTTGACAAAGAAGTACATTCTGCACTTGGAAAATTAATCAGGAGGTTTGGAAAATTACTCGGGAGGTTCAGGAGGCACACGGGATTTGAATTTACGACCTCTTGTTTGTGAGACCGGACTTTCTGGCCACCACGGCTTATTTTGGTTTGTGCCAAAACGGCTTTTGTTCTTTATCATTTAGACCTATCCTCATAAAGCACAACCAGCCTTCTTAATGTTCCCACAGCTGGACGCCGGGGCCTTCTCTCGGAAAGAGAGAGTTAAGGCCATAATAGGTTTGTACATATATGGCGCTTACTCAGTGTGACTTCACATATGACGGATGACCTGGAAAGATTCTAGGAACATATTGGTTTCTTCACGATGTTTTCCTTCGCCGTTTTTAAGTTAGCGGTTTTACGCATATGACTTCGAAACGACTGGTGCGTATGGGATTCTTACGAATCCCTTTTTTATGTTTACCCCGCCATACACAGACATGGTGGGATATGACGGGCTCGACACCACGGACGGACGTGGTGACGGGCATACCCCGACTAAACGACTATGATTACGACTAAAACCCCCACAAGTTTCTCCAGTCGTGGTTTAGCGGTCTGGAGTCTGACCCGCTCTTCTACAGCCTAACTATATCGGCTTTCGCTTTGCTATTGAGGTGTCTATAATTTCAAGCGGAAATAAAAGAGAGAGCGGATACAGGCTATCAAAGCTATATACAGGCGGTTAAATAGTTAGGCGGTAGGCCGTCGGCTCTCGCATTCCACCGCGACTCTGCCATTGCCACCGCCCTTGCCTCGCCTCGCCTCGCACGGGGCTTCAGAGCTAAGATCAGAATCAGTGAGAGATCCGCTCTTAGAACTGAGACTCGGGATAGCCGCGGTTCCGCCTCTATGGCCACTCTGCTAAACAGTGTGCTCACAGATAACCCTCACCTGGACGCTTTGGGAATTTTACCCGATACGAGTAACCTATCAGCTGAGGAATTTTCTTTTGTAGGAAAATCTTTTCCCCGTCCATCCCTTTCCCCAACTTCTGAACCCAACACGTAAACGCCTACTGTTGCTCAAGGGGGTGAGAAGGGCGAGTAAATTCTCCTTGGAAATATATCATTCATGGACATTAAATTCAATTAATTTATTCGAATCATTGATACAGAAGAACACTAGGTACAGTCCGCGAGGTATAAGCTGAGCTTTGCATTAGTGTGAGTGATCACCAAAAGTACAGTCAGACGCAGGACGCTGTGACCATGTTCTCTTAATAAGGTGTCAATTTTATATTTAATAAATCGTTGTTTATTATGCAGTATCAATTGTATATTGGTATAAACGATAGGCCTGCCCTGAATACGGTATTCGGAAATTTTAAGTAAATAAGTTATACGTAGGTGACGGATCTCATGCTTTTCCATTAAAAATTTTCTGTTATTCTCTGTCCTTGACCATTTGAATCCTAAAAGAGATACTTCTTTTCGCAATGACCATATTGATCCTGGATAGTTAATGTCAGCTTGTTGTTTAAGAGTTTGTTGTCTGACTGTACTTTTGGTAATAGATGCGTATGCATGTGATCACTGACACTAATGCAAAGCTCAGCTTATACTTCGCGGACTGTAACGTCATTAGGGTTCCGTAAAACGTAAAAACGGAACCCTTATAGATTCGTCATGTCTGTCTGTCTGTCTGTCTGTCTGTCCTTCCGTATGTCACAGCCACTTTGTGCCGAAACTATGAGAACTACACTGTTAAAACTTGGTAAGTAGATGTATTCTGTGAACCGCATCAAGATTTGAACAAAAAAAATTAGAAAAAAGATAAATTAGGGTTGCCCCCCAAACTGAGAACTGAAACGCAAAAAAAAATTTTTCATCAAACCTACACGTGTGGGGTGTCTATCGATAGGTCTTTAAAAATTGCGCGAGAGACACTTCCAAAGTGGTAAAATGTGTGTCCCCCCCCCCCCCCTCTAACTTCTAAAGTAAGAGAATGAAAAATCTAAAAAAAATATATGATGTACAATACCATGTAAACTACCAACGAAAATTGGTTTGAACTCGATCTGATGAGTAGTTTTTTTTTAGTACGTCATAAATACACTATTATTGAAACTTCGATCAAAGTTACAACGAACTACAAGAACTATGTGTAGGTACTATGTATATTATGTTACTTGCTGCAACGGAACCCTTCATGGGCGAGCCCAACTCGCACTTGGCCACTTTATTTACAATTAAAAGCAAATATTGGCTTAGATTTGTACAATTGATTATTAATTAGACTTAACAACAATATAAAATAAAAAAATATTAGCATACGAATATTGTATTCATTCATTTCATTACGCACCTACGTCAGTATAAGTAATATTTGGCCCTACCGGGGGCAGCTAGTGCAATCTAAACATAATTTTCTAATGTAAGTACTTTTACTTTTTACAAATAATGCGTACTGAATTACAGCGCATAGAGAGGTAAATCATCATGACGAGCACAGTGCAGTACGTGACACTGGGATGTTATTGGCAAGCGTTTTGCTTGCGTCAAGTACATGTCCTGTTCTCCTGTTCGTCCCGTCACTAAAAAATACGGCTTATTGAAGGAAAGGTTTAACTTTGTCAGGTTCGGAACGTCACAGTACAAACGTATAAAAATTTGCTTCCGCCTTGACTACACTAGTATTGGGAACTCCCTATACAATGACTTAATAGGAAAATAATATGATACACATGACACTTCGATGAGTTTAATTAATAAAGCAATTACTTTGCGCCTGGTGATTCACACAAAGAAATATTATTTCTTATACGCGTCTCCGTCCAACCACAACAATGTTCATTCATTATCGGCGTAAAATAAGTGATACGTACTTAGATGAGACAATTACTCGATTTAGAACATCGTCCAAAAGTGGTATCTTATTAGTAAAATGTCAGGGTGTCTATCAGTCCGGTCGACTTCTTCTGGGCTTTATCTCCCGAAACATGGATAATATATAGATATTGTTGCGTAAGGAATGTCCAACAATATTTACCTATTTGTTTTTATATGTATTACAATTAAATACATAATAGTACATTGTTCACCGAGAGGAGAAAGTGACCGATTACCGTCGAGGGTGTCGTTTGAAGCCCGAGCCGTAGGCGAGGGCTTTAAAACACCCGAGATCGGGAATCGCACTTTCTCTCGAGTGATACATAGTGCTTTATACTACACCTACGAGGAAAATAAATTCTACGAAAACTGAATCCTCAAACAACACACAAATTGAAAATGGCGCCAATGGCGTCTGCAATTTTCACATGTTCTTTTTTCAAATTATTTGACACCATCCAACATACAGCTAGTGGCCAGTGTCATTTTGCGAACTTGGAGATAAAAACTCACGGTAAAAACTTTTTGGCTTTTGATATTTAGGTTACCAGCGCATAGTCTTACCCAAAATTAAAAAAGAAAAACCACGTAAAAAATGGATTTTCATACACTTTTCTCTCCCGCTCAGATGCGTTTTCTCGCCGCATATTTGTTCGATATGCAATGACGTACTTTTTACCGTAAATTTGATAAAGTATCAAGGTACTTTCCGTGCAGGTGTAGTATAAACAATAATTTATTTTCTCCGAAAACAAAACAAAATCGAATCGAAACGATTTCAATTTAAAATTAAATTCAAACACTCGACCAAATTTCACAAGAGGCTATCACTATTCTCTATTTTAGACACTAAGTCGTCCAGGTACACCAAAGCTAATTTTAGTTTTTGGTTGATATTTGAAAAACCGCCAAACTGATTTCGATAAAATGTATAGGGGACAATGGCGAAACTGTGATCTACCAAATAAAAAAATAATCATCAAAATTGATTCAAAATTCGCGGAGCTATGGCGTAACATGGAAAAAAAAATTATGTAGGTACCTACATACATTTTTTTTTCCTAATTGAATTTTTTTTCTAGGGGAAGCTAATATAAGTAAATATTAGGTTTTTTTTACAGAATATGTACTTACTGTTGCAAATATCATCATCATCTTTGCCTTGTCTCACTACTTAGGCGAAATTCCTTATCACATTTTTCCCTGTCGCTTGAATTCATTTCATTATTCGCATGTTGTCGTTCACACAACGAACTATTTTCAAACGTGTCAAAATAATTATAATAGAATGCGTCTTTGAGCATGTTTTGATCAAATTAGACCTGTTTACCTTACTGAATATTTATTTACCTTATTTGTAGAATATTAAGGGTTCTATAAATATTAAATCTAATAATAGTTTAGTCTAGTTGACGCATATTGCGTAGAGACTTGAACGAAACATTCAAAATACTGAATGGATTGTACAACCCCCCTCACATATGGGACCTGTATATATTAAGGACATTGACATTTATAGTATTACTAGAAGGGCCCCGCGGTTTTACCCGCATAGTTCCAGTTGTTCCCGTTGTTTTATCGGGATAAAAGCCTATGTGTTCTTCCAGACTATAATGTAACTGTGTTCCTTTCAGCCCAATCCGTTCATATATTATGTTAGGACGTGATTGAGCAACAAATATCCAAGCACTGAGATTTTTAATATTAGTAGGATTATGAGAGACAGTTAGTAGGAGACATAACCAGGCGCGGTCCCAGCCTCGGAATGGGGGGGGGGTCACGAGTAGAAATATAATAAATGAAGTAAAAAAGACTTTACTAGTAGCGCCCGACGATTTTACTCGCGTAGCTGCCGTTCCAGTTGTATTCCCGCGTTAAAAAATTGTCTATGTAGGTACTTACTATTAGATATTATGTTTGTTTTAGATTTTTTTATTTTATGTATACGATTGGGGGGGGGGTCATGCCCCCTGTGACCCCCCCCCTTCGGATCGCGCATGGTCATAAGTCCTTATTGTCCCGTGCAGCATCACGAACAAACAATGCATATCACATCTTCAGCAACAGAGTGGTTTACGACTGGAAAATGTTGCCTGACTATGGGATTTCGGTAAAATTATTAAATTTTTTCAAGAACAAACTGAAACAATGGAGGACAGTGGAAAACAATATCATTTTAATATACAGAAATACTAAACGACGATTAGGGCAGCGATTCTAAATCCATTCGGTTGCATCCGACACGGAATCTCATATCTCAGTCTTTGTCTTAGGTATTGTTTAGCATGACAGAGACAGGAATTGTCATTCCGAATCCGAACCATTCGGAATCGCATTTAAAATCGCTACCCAGATCTACTTATGACAAAATAGAGATTACTAGCCAAGCACGATTCAACTGCAGTGTTAGAATTTTGAACTGATTCTTATTTAATTAAGTAATATTCTACTTTTTTTTTTTATTTCAACAGCACAGAACCATGTAATTTTTATTTTATTGTCATTATACTTAACCTACTTCTGTGCAGTGGGTTGGTGGATACTGTGGATGATGATGATTTCTCTTACCGTCATACAACAAACCCCGAGTTTTCTTTGAGTTCATTTAAAATCACAAAAGCCGAAAATGTCTAAACATAACTTTAATAAAAAAATACAGATTAACCCTCGCATACCTACCCTTAAGCTAAGTTGTTCTGCGTGTAGTCATACAAAACGACTTAGTTTTTTTTTTAAATTAGCTTGGCTTGGCTTGGCTTTGCTTGGAATATCCAAGCATATAAAAGTCATATAAATACCATTAATCGGCATGTAAACTATCCAATCACTCCAACACCACATTACACATAAATGCCAACTTACATGCATGAATGTCGATTGATTTGGTAACGACTTTCACTAGGAACGATTTTTGGCACTGAATTTTTATATAGGTATTAAGAAGATTTATTGACTATGATTTAGTGTAATTTTACTGTGCTGAGACGGAGTAACTTCAAAACAAAACACTGCTAACGATGACGTCACAATCTGTGATTTATGAAATGCCACCCGATGGCCGTCGTATCAAAACCACAACCCGTTTGAGTAAAAAACACGAAGCAACGAACTCATTACAAGTAAATCATCTAAATGGTCAACAAAACCAAACTGGTTTAGCAATTAATGTAGTAGCTATAATTTGCGGCTTTTCAATTCTTTTATACAGCTTTTAAAATTGTAAGAAGTTTTAAATTATTCTGTGGTTTACAGTTGGGATTATGCAGAATTACATATACCCAGTAAACTGTCTCGCTGGCTTACCTCATTGCTACCCGACGTATGTAGGTAGGTGCATCGATATAAATCAATGGATGTGCCCTCTCAAACTTCAGGCGCACGGAATTATGTTATCGTTGGGAAGAGTGAGCTCACTCTTTCAGTTTTAGTCGATTGTAGGAAGTGGTCGTTCCGGACCCAAGGCACAACCACTAGGCTCAACTGGTTGTGCTGGTGAACGCTGGACGTTTATACTTATCGCTATTCGTTGTCAACAACCAAAATAAGTAGAACCGCAACATACCTCGCCGCTGGCGATCTACACACAACGACGCAGTTTGTGCTCGGGGCCCATCAGTTGATCTATATCGATGTGTAGGTATACCTACTTATAGAAACTGTAACTCGGTACTGTGGCAAACTACAGTCGGTGTCGTATATAGTCATCCAACAATAAAATGCACTTTTATCGTCTGGGTCCTGGATTCAGTGGAGCACACCCATCTTGATATGCACAGGTCTTGCACGTTGAGAGGTAGCATGTGACGTACTTTAACATGATACTATTTTTATCCTACTAATGTTATAAAAGTTTGTATGTTTGTTCCTCAATCACATCGGAACGGCTGAAGGATTGGAGGGTCTACCGCCTAACAAAAACTGCTTTAGCTTTAATATGGCTCTCACTTTTCTTTTTCGATTGATATTATAGAGACAGCAATAGCTAGGCCAAACCCGTAAATTTAGTTAGGCGGTAAAAGGGTGGATTGAGATTGGGAACACAAAAAAAAACATAGTACAATATTTTCTTACTTCTATAAACAGGTAAATTATTTTGTTAGCCTGAACTAGGTGGAACCAGCAGGCCTACTACGAAGTCCGATAAACGATATATCGGTCGAACTTATGGACTTTTCCTACCTCGAAAGACAATCTGTCGGTTGATAGGATCGGCCGTTTCGTTCGATTCGACCCTCATCCGACCTAAGTCTATAACTTCCGACCGAGATGTATCGATCTGACTGTTTTTCGTGGTAGGCTACAATCCGATTCAGCTGTCGGTCGGATCCGATCATTCGGAGTTTGTTTTCGTAGTAGACCTGCTGTGTATGCGAGAGAAATGCCTATTTACCTAAGAGTTGAAGAAAATAAAACTTAACAATTTATCGATTTAGATGGTGTTGTGTGTGAATTGTCCACCAATATTTATTCATTATAATTTATTTATTCATAATTACGAAATCGGTAAAAAGAAACATAGTCGGATTATAGTCTGGAATAACACACAGGCGTCTTATGAGCGGGGAAATAATACGAGAAATAAGAACGGGGAAATAAGGACGAGAGCTACGCGAGTAAAACCACAGGCGCTGAAATAGCAGATTTGTATTCAGAAATACCTACGTAGAAAACATTTTAACGTATTTGTGAATACAAATATGCGGCTTCTGCACCAATAAACATATCGAAAGTAAGTTCTCAGCCAATGAATGTAGAATTATGCCCTGAAAGGTCAGGTCAGGTTATTTTGTTATCATCTTTTTTGCTTCGTAGTTATTCAAAATCATAAAAACTTATTTTAATTTAACAACAACGTTTTCTTGAGATTTATTGAATTTACTACGCTTTTGATCAAAACTGCAAACATGATAATAGTATATCTATTTGATATCTATTGATTCGAGAGGTATCTATCATAAAAAACATTTTTATGCTAAAAATTAAACCGCCATCAAAACAACAAATAGGCACTCAAAAGCGAAAAATAAATTAAAAAATAATTCTACCTTCATTAGACGAATTAGTTATTAATAAAAGTGGCCAAGTGCGAGTCGAACTCGCCCATGAAGGGTTCCGTAGCAGCAAGTAACGTAATAAAATATATAAGTTCTTGTAGTTCGGTTTGATCGATGTTTTATTAATAGTGTATTTATGACGTACTAAAAAAAAATGTTTGTCTGTAAAGTCGGTTTACTGACGATAGAACGTGACAACGTCTTAAGAAAATACTGATGGAATGGCAGATTTTTCAAAAAAAATATTTAATTTCATTTGTTTAATAGATTGGTATGTAAAAAGTAATCAGTAGAATTTAGTCATTTTCAATCAAAACAATGCAAAAAACAATGAAAAAAAATTGTTGTCTGTAAAGTGGGTTTACTGACGTTAGTTGAACGTGACAACTTCAACTACGCCTTAGAGCGAGGTAACGCCAGCGGCGAGGTAACGGCGTTAACGGCACATGACGTCATGTTTTGCGGGCGTGCAGCCGGCTTCATCGAATTATAAGACGTTGTCACGTCAAAAGCTTTTAGATGCCGGGGATCGAACCCGGGGCATTTCACATGCAAAGCGAACGCTCTACCACTGAGCTACATCCCCGCTTGAGCTACTGGTCGAAATAATTAATACAACTGTAACAAACATGCGGCGACGTAACGACCGACGGTAACGCGGTAACGGTACATGACGTCATGTTTTGTGGGCGTGCAGCCGGCTTCATCGAATTATAAGACGTTATCACGTCAAAAACTACCTACTCGTCAGATCAAGTTCAAACCAATTTTCGTTGGAAGTTTGCATGGTAATGCACATCATATATTTTTTTTAGTTTTATCAATCTGTTATAGTGTTATTATAGAAGTTAGGGCACACTTTTTACCACTTTGGAAGTGTAATTCGTGCAAATTATTCAGTGTAGACAAAAAATATAAGTATTAGAAATCTCAACATCACTTTTGAAGAACTATCGATAGACACCCCACACGTTGATGAAAAAAATGTTGAGTTTCAGTTATAAGTACGGGGCAACCCTAATCGTTTTTTAAATATTTTTATAAAAATGTTAATGCGGTTCACAGAATACATCTACTTACCAAGTTTCAACAGGGTAGTTCCCATAGTTTTGCCAAGTAGTGGCTGTGGCATACGTACGGACGACGGACAGACAGACAGGGTATAAGGCTATAATAAGGGTTCCGTTTTTACGTTTTACGGAACCCTAATTAGACACTATAAAATTGACAAAATCGTCAGTCCATAATCCAACGACGATGTTATAATTATCGACGACGACGAAATTAATGACGACCGATTATAACCTAACATATTTTTTTTTTTTTTTTAGTTTAGTTTGTTCGCTCGAAGCGAACACGAGTTTTGAAAACTTACAGATTGCTATTGACTCACAACTATTTAAAAATTAAATTTAAAATTATTTATTGTCGTAGAAAAATGTTAGCTTTATGTATCTTTTTCCTTATGTCGCCACTTATGTACCTAGGTACCTGTTTGGCGATGATGCGATTTGAGAATGATAGTGATTAATAAATGAAAACAAAATTAACAGTAATGAGTTTGCACTAATTTATTTTTATTAAAGGTAAAGGCACGAGCAATACAAATACCATACATAGATATAAATCAAAAGATGTGCCGTGAGTACCTTGAAATTGTTAAACAAATTGCGTCTCTGTGTGTAGCGTGAGTAGTTTACAACTACCATTCTACTTGACCCCTAGAATCGCTAGCTGGGAGCGGCGAGGTATGTTGCGGTTCTACTTATTTTGATTGTTGAGAATGAATGAATACGATAGGTATATAAACGTCCGGCGTTCACCGCATCCTACAATCGACTAAAACGGAAAGAGTGAGCTCACTCTTCCTAACGATAACATAATTACGTGCAACTGAATTTTGGGAGGGCACATCCATTGATTTATATTGATGACACCATACACCTAATGGAATGCAAGGAACAAGGAAGCAACACGACTCCCATAACAGCGCAGTACCACACAGCTATTTGAACTTGAAGAGTTCAAATCACTACCTAGCTGCTACACTACACTGCGCTCGTCATCCAGGGATAAAAGATGATTTATCTCTTAATCCTGTAATTTTTATGGAAACGTTCAGTAATGTTAACCCCATTACTACTTGGTAGTATAACTGGCAAATGTGACCGTCATCTCCCCTGATGTTAAACGACAATGCAGTTTACGATGAAGCGTGCTGTCAAGTTAACATCATCAGTCCGTATTCATCAACTGATAGACATTTGAGACTAACCTAAGCCCCTCCCATAATATGATCCTTTTTTTTATGTCGTAGAGATACGTATGACAACCATGTAAGGACATGGTGGGGTATATTGCGCTCGACACTATGGTACGGACATGGTGCCCTACCAACTAAAACCCTCACAGGTTTCTCCGGCTCCGGTCGGAACCTCCGCATTTGGCTCCAGTAACGCGCCGGAAACCAAAGGCGTGTCACCTGGTCACCTCCTCGGGAAGGCCTATCCCATCCCTAGGTGGGTGCCATAAGGCCCTAAACGTCCGACGGCCAATGCCCTCCAGTGGAGACGGGATTCGAGCCAGAGTGACTTTCAGGTTCGCCCTCGTGTCCACTTCCCCCTCAGTGAAGAGCGAGAGGGTTCCATAACTCTCACACGGCCTCTCACTGTCGAGCATCTTGGCTAAGATGGTCGGCAGCGAGAGGTCCGCTCTCACCACCGCGGCCAGGTAAGTATAACCGCAGTTCCGCTTCTATGACCGCATCGTGGCCCTTGTCCTTCCACTGAGCACTCTGCTAATCAGAGTGCTCGATGAGAACCCTCATCTGGAACACTTAGGAATTTTACTTGGCCTATATATCAGCCGAGTAACCTTCCCAAGTCTTCCAGACACTCTCCCCAACCTCTACACGCACTGCTCAAGGGAGAGAGGAGCGCGCGTAGAAGTTCCCAGCCCCGGCCGGGATTCGCCATCATACGATAAGATGCCATCGAGACAAGTTGTTGTGTGATGCCCAGGGCACCAACCATTTTCAGCATTTTAACACCTCTTGTGTGCTCAGTAAACGCTTTACGTCATCAGTTCTAAATATATTGGAAAACTGTATTTAATCAATTATACGTATTTATAATTCGAAATAAATAGGAAAAGTTTAGGTACTCTTATCATAGGATATATTTAGAGCTGACAAAAGCGATATTAAATATAAGTATAAATATAAATATAAGTTATATACTACATTATTACTAATATTACAAATGCGAAAGTTTGGATATTTAGATGTTTGAGTGTTTGTTCCTCAATCACGTCGAAAAGGATAGGGTTAAAATTTGGAAAACAGAACATGGCCTAGAATATCTTACCCATGAGCCTACGAGAAGTGAGGACAAAAGCTGTTTTTAAACATAAAGAAAAGACGATGGCTCCAACGAATAAACGTGCAAGAGCTCTTACCCAAAAACTTTTTTTTGTATTTAATATTAATACGATATACGTTTGTAGGTAGTGTATATTGTAGGTACCTACTTCATTATTTAATCTTCATTGTTACTTTGTTTTGTAATTTTGAGAGGTGAGTGGTGCAGAGTTCGTATGTCGGGATGACGACCCGCCCGTAAAATTTACAGCTGGTCTTATAAAAGTAGCAATAAAAAAAATGTGCCGAGGTAAGTCTCCTGGACATGATGAGCTCAGCATTGAGCACCTAAAGTATGCGGGCGTGCATTTGCCGAGAGTGTTGTCTATGTTTTTCGCTATGTGCATTAGTCACTCTTACTTACCACCTGACTTAATGAAAACTACCGTCGTGCCCATAGTGAAGAACAGGACGGGTGACATCTCGGATAAGAGCAACTATCACCCGATATCCCTGGCAACCACTATAGCCAAGGTACTGGACAGTCTGCTTGATAATTGCCTTGATAAGTATCAGGACATTAGTGACCCTCAATTTGGTTTTCGTCCAGGATTATCTACCGAAAGCGCTATCCTAAGTGTGAAGCATACTGTTCAGTACTATACAAACCGAAAGACGCCTGTATATGCCTGTTTTTTGGATTTTTCGCGTGCCTTTGATCTGGTCAATTATGGAGGGCTTTGGAGGAAGATGGCAGACAGGCAGGTTCCGACGGGAATTCGAAAAATATTCCAGTACTGGTACAATAACCAGTCGAATTGTATTAAATGGGCAAATAGTTTTTCTGAGGCATACAGGTTGGAGTGCGGAGTGAGACATGGGGGGTTGTCGTCTCCGAAGCTCTTCAGTCTGTACATAAATGACCTTATAGTGGCACTCAGAAGCATGCGTGTGGGTGGTTGTGTGGGTGGTGTTAATGTAAATAACATCAACTACGCTGACGACATGGTGTTGTTGGGTCCCACTGCGAGGTCTATAAGAGCGCTGTTGAAGGTTTGTGAGAAAAATGCTGCTTGTCATGGACTTATTTACAATGTCAAGAAGAGTGAGTACATGGTCTTTAAGGCCGCCGGTAAACGTCCAGACAATTTGCTTCCATTATGCTTAATGGGTTTCCTCTCAAGCAGGTTAGCCAGTTTCGATATCTGGGGCACTTGTTGAGCGATGACCTTAAAGATGATGCTGATGTCGAAAGGGAGCGTAGAGCTCTGGCGATTCGAGGTAACATGCTTGTTCGCAGATTTGCACGGTGTTCGGACCAGGTCAAGATAACGCTTTTCAAGGCCTTTTGTCAGGGTCTCTACACTGGCGGTCTGTGGATGGCATGTGCTAAAAGATCGCTGGATACTCTGCGTGTCCAATATAATAATATTTTCAGGATGATGTTGGGTCTGCCTCGTTTTTGTAGCGCCTCTAAAATGTTTGCGGAAACGCGAACGGACGGCTTCCACACAGTCGTTCGGAAGAAAGTCGCGTCGTTAATGAGGCGAGTGCGAGGCAGTCACAACAGGATCTTGAAAGTAGTGGCCGAAGACCTAAGAGCACCCTTCCTGGGGCATTTCGTGGGGATGGTGATCAGGAGTTAGCAGTAATCCGTCCACTCGGAATGCGTCGAGAATAAATGGGAGGTCAAATGGTCATTAGATGGTAATAATTTGTTTCCTCTTTTTTATGTACTAACAATAGTTTACTAAGTATCTTTATACTAACTCAATGGATTATGTTATCTGAATTTTTTTTTTTTTTTTATTAACAAATAAGTTGCTACTAATCCTACTTGAATTATAAATGTCAATGTTTGGACGTTTGTTGCTCAATTACATCGTAACGTATGAACGGATCGGACTAAAATTTAGGACACATAGATTATAGTCTGTAATAACGAATGGGCTTATCCCGGGAAAATTCCGGGAACTACGAGGATTCTTGGCCACTTTATTAGTGCGCATGTTTCAGAGTGATCTTTTCGTTTCAGAACGGTGCAATGGTGGCGCAAATTGCATCACCTTGGAGACCTGCACGGGCTTGTACACTCAGTTGCAGCAGGGTACCACTCCTCAACTCACACAGTTACTGAGGAGCTTGCACTGCGGGTTTGCTAATGCTAACCAACCAATGGTAAGATTTAGCAGCCTTTAGCAACGAAATATTGGTTAGTAACTGGTCTAGTCGGGAGAACGGTAACTGCCGATCTGGAGCCCCAAGTTTGATGCCCATGCGCACCACTATCTTTTAACAAATATCGCGAGGAGACCGACATGTTCCTACAATCTTTCGAGGTCATGTGTCATCTACCGCGGGTTGGTATCATCTGACCAGGATGGTAGATTATGGTCTTGTCTCTCCTTCTCTTGCGAGAGGAGGCCCCGAGTCCCAGCAGTGGGAACATTTAGTAAGACGCTTATGCATACGTATGTTATGAAATATTGGCACGCAAACCGGAACACAGTAATGAATGCACCTAGTTGCTAGGTAGAGGAACAATTATACCTATCTATATTCCTAGTCATACTCTACAATTGAACCCCGCTAGGGCCTCCGGCGCCTTTTTTCTGGGATGCCCGGTCGTACCTTGATCTTCCCTGGCGGCAGCAGCCCAAGCTATGGGTCGTATCATCTGAGGTGCTCTCGGGCCCTCACGCAAGTCGTCGTACGAAATATAATAGGTACTCGTTGAGTAGGTATTTACGGTAAGATTAGGTTAGTAGCAAGAGCGGATCCAGGCGAGTCATGGGGGTCATATTTGGGGGGCCTTTAAACTGTATTTCGGAGTTAGGTAACCTCCTCCCAATACTCTTGCAGACTATAAGAGCAATAAGCTTAGGTAGGTTCAGTAGGTAGGTATGTTGAAGGTACTTATATACAGGACGCTAAACATTTATGATTTAGTAAGAAACTATAATACATACCTGCTGAATAGGTACATACGAATACAGTTAATTTGAAAAGCTAGAAATTACATGATGTAAGCCTTTTTTTTTTTTTGGTGGACAATTCAACACTTCACCATCTGACCCCAAACTAAGCAAAGCTTGTATGATGGCGGCCAGATAGCCGATATAATACTTATATAGTTTTAAATACATACTTAGCGATCCGGATCGTATCCGAGTATGGGATCGCGCCCGCTTGCTGTGTGTCAGGTTGCATACAAATTCGAACACTACAAAAAATCGCGTCTCGGATCGCTATCGCTATCGCTATCGGATCGCCTCTGTTGACCCGGCTTTTACTGCTATTAACTACCTACATTTCAATTATTAGTGCGTAGGTATTACGACACAAAACATACTTTTTCTTGTTTTAAGTATACCTAAGTATTGGATATGTTCCCAAAAAATGAATCGATTTAATGGTTTCAGGTATGTTGTCCACCGGAATTCCTGTACGCGCCCAAAACAAATCTGGATTCTCGGTCCCTGTTGCCAAACATGAAAGAGTGCGGCATTCAGAACAACGACAGAATAGTAGGAGGCATACAGACGGATTTAGACGAACACCCCTGGATGGCGTTACTCCGCTATGAAAAACGTAAGTAAATGTAGTTATGCACACATTACGACGGCTTACTAAATAACTGTCCTACCTAACATTAGGGAGCAGCCATATGATTAGAGACACCCACCCTAGCCCAGGCTAGATTGTTTGACAAAAGTCAAAATACTTTTTCGGCCACAGAAATCTAAATAATAAGGTACGAGAAATGATATGTATGTAAGTATGTTCAAATGCGAATTTGATTAACTACGCGATGAACGTAGAGATTTTGCAGCGTGATCTCGTACTATAACTCCCGCATTGCTTACAAAACGCATGTCACCGCCGCCGCCGTTGCCACTATACTACTACATACGCATATTCAAACGTAGATTCACAAAGCCAAAGACAGAGGTTTGATTCCTTGTCGAGATAAATCGGACTGGGTTCAGAATCGATACGCTGATGGGTGGAAGTAAATCCAAATAATGAACATTGATGTATGTTGTATGCTTATCAGGTTTCACCACTTGATAAATAATTACGAGATCGACATTCTGAAAACGCATTATTGACGTTTTGAAGACGGCCAGCAAATCGATTTTTACCAGTTGATTGAGCCCCAAATACCTTTGAAGACGTTTCTAAAATTAGAAAAAAAGCTAAGGAGTTTAGAAACTAAGGAACGAATTAGATAATTATTAGAATCTAATTATAATTTCAGCAAACGGATGGGGTTTCTACTGCGGCGGTGTTCTGATATCTCCACGATACGTGCTCACTGCGGCGCACTGCGTCGGGGCTGACCTGCCTTCCAACTGGAGACTGTAAGAGTTATTTTTTCTATTTTAATATAATATTTTATTCATGAATAATATGAACTTATACTAGAAAAAGAAATAACAAAAAAATAACATACACATAAGATTAAAAAGTATCAATGATATATATAAAGAGTCAATCTATCTATACATATATATTTATTTACAAAATCCATACTAATAAATATTATAAATGCGAAAGTAACTCTGTCTGTCTGTCTGTCCGTCTTTACCTCCTAAACCACTGAACGGATTTTTATGAAATTTGGTACTTAGGTAGAATAGACCCCGAGAAAGGATATAGGCTACTTTTAATCACAAAAATGAGGGTTGAAAGGGTTGAAATGGGGGATGAAAGTTTAAATAGAAATTCATCATTGTTGAAAATAAAACTATGGAACTTTGTTTCTAGACTTTTAAAACGAAGCCAATATTTTTAACTGTATGGGGATAAAATAGGGGTTGAAATGGGGGATGAAAGACTATTTGGCAATTCTTTATTGTTGTAGATAAAACCATGTTATTTTGTATCTAGACCCTTGAAAGGGAACCAATAAATATTTGATCTAGCTATTTTGTAGTTTCGAACGGTACGAGGGTGTAAATTGGGGTTGAAATGGGGCGTAATATATGTTTGTATGGAAATTCGTCATTGTTGAAGATGAGATCATGAAACTTTGTATCTAGATACATGACACTAAGCCAATTTACGTTTGTTCTACCAATTTTGTAATTTTGAACAGTATGGGAATGAAATTGGGGTTGAAATGGGGGAGTGAAAGTTTATATGGAAATTCGTCATTATTGAATCATTAAACCATGGCATTTTGTATCTAGATACTTGACACGAAGCTAATAAATATTTGTTCTAGCCATTTTGTAATACTGAACTGTACAGGGGTAAAATTGGGGCTGAAATGGGGGGTCAAAGTTTATACAGAAATTCGTCATTGTTGAAGATAAAACCATGAAACTTTGTGATTAGATACTTAACACGAAGCCAATAAATATTTTTTCAAGCAATTTTCTAATTTTAAACTGCACCGGGATAAAATAGGGGTTCAAAGTTGGGAATGAAAGACTTTTTGGAAGTTCGTTATTGTTGAAGATGAAACTTTGTGTCTAGAGACTTGACACAAAACCAATTAATGTTTGTTGTAGCAATTTTGTAGTGTTGAACTGTACGGGGATGAAATAAGAGTTGAAAGTTTTTATGGAAGTTCTCCATTGTTGAGCATAAAACCATAACATTTTGTATCTAAACCCTTAAAACGGAGCCAACTAACAATTCGATTTAACAAACTGAATGGGGGTGAAATTGGGGTTGAAATAAATAAATAAATAAATAAATAAATATTGGTGGACAATTCACACAACACCATCTGACCCCAAACTAAGCAAAGCTTGTGTGATGGCGGCCAGATAGCTGATATAATACTTATATAATTTTAAATACATACTTATTATACATAGAAACACCCAGACACAGTGCAAACATTTGAATTCATCACACAAATATTTGCACTGGGTGGGGATCGAACCCACGACCCTCGGCTTCGCAGGCAGAGCTACTACCCACTAAGCCACAAGGCCAGTCTGGGGCTATAAAATATATGTAAATGTCGATAAATGGGGCTCTTTATGGTAATTCGTCATTGTTGACATGCAATTTTACAACCACTTAGATACTTGACACAAAGCCAATAAATGTTTATTATGTAATTTAGCCAATTATGTAATTTAGAACAGTACGGGGTGAAATAGGAGATGAAAGTTTATATGGAAGTTCACCATTGTTGAAAATAAAACCATGAAATTTTGAAAATAGACACTTGATATCCATGTGTGCTATAAATTGAATGTAAGTATGAAAGTTACTCTGTTACGCTTTAAAGCTTGAGCCAATAAACTGATTTAGACCCCAAGAAACGACATATTTTATGCTACTTTTTATCTCACAAAAAGTGGTAAATGCGAGAAAATTAGAAAATTGTATATGGGCATTAGGCATTTTTGAAGATTAAACCAACTATCAAAGTAGTTGATATGAAGAAAAAAGTGTATGTTCCGGCAATTTTGAAAATTCGAACTTCATGAGGATAATATGGGGAAAAGTTCGTACCTATTGAGGAAAAGTTCGTACCTATTGAGTACATAGAGTCAAGCTTGCATGTCGAAATCCGAAACCGAATTTGATTAATCTATAAATAGAAAAATATAATGGATGTTGGTTAATGACATACATAAGCAGCCCACTATATGTTCCCACTGCTGGGACTCGGGCCCTCTCTCTCAATACAAGATATGCAAGGTCATAATCCACCATGCTGGCCAAGTGTTGTTTGGTGGATGACATACCGACAACCGACATGTACTTCGAACGATTCTAGGTACATGTCGGTTTCCTCACGATGTTTTCCTTCACCGTTTTTAAGTTAGCGGCATTACGCATTTGACTTAGAAAAGAGAGTGAGTGGTGCGCGTGGTGGGATTTGAACCCGGAGACTCCGGATCGGCAGTCGCAGTTTTTCCCGACTAGACCAAGCGTAACTTAAAAACATAAGCTACCGTTTATTCCTAAAAAAATGTTGAATGCAGTTATTGGGAATTGAAAGTGTATTTGGAAATTCGTTTGTGTTGAAGATAAAACCGTGAAACTGTAGGTATATCCAGAAGTTTGACATGAAGCTATCCATATAAATAAATTCCATGTAAATATATAATCCATATAATTAAAGTAACTCTGTACGTTACGCTTTCATACCTTCTTTTTTAGTAAATATAAATGTGTTCGAGTATTTTTTTGCAAAATAAGAATTAAATATACTCCTCAAGTTACCTCAATATGTCAATATGTAATATTTGTTATGCGCAGACGAAGTCGCGGATAAAAGCTAATATGTATAGATCATAACCTAGCACTGCACTGCGATCGTCACCCAGAGATATATAAGATGTTTTATCTCTACACCCTGTAATTTCTCTGGAAACATTGCCCTTCAACCGAAACACAGTGTTGTCTAGACATAACTGCTTGGCGGTAGAATAACTGGCAAAGGTGGTCCCCAGGCGGATACTGCAAAGGGGGCGTCCACAAATTACGTGAGGTCTTTTTTTTAATTTTCTGTCCCTCGCTCCCCCTCTGGTGAGATGTCGTGAGATTTTATTCAACCCCCTCTCCCACCCCCCAATCTCACGTGAGATTTTTCAAAATGTGGGTTTCGTACGTAAACACGTTAGATTGTTTTATTCTTCGTGTTCTATTTGAGTATTCATTTATTTTTTTGTTTCTCTACCCACAAAATGGGTTTCAAAGTCTGAATATATGAAACAAATAAAAATACTCAATAATTCGTTTATTTTGATGCCTGAGAGATAGGAGAGATATCAATCACAGACTAAGTAGAGAGATACTCTATTAGTACATTGTCGTTTACATAAAATTTGGTTTCGTCGTTGAGTAGTTAATGATTTTTTTTTGTGTAACGTCGCGACGAACCAGCCCGAGGGGCGTTCGTATTACGATTACTTTTTTAAGCACGTACAATCTGAATTAAATGGACCAAAATAGTATATTTTTTTTGTTTCAAGAAAAATAAATTAGATGAGATTTGGCTCGACCCCCTCCTCCCCTTAAACACCTCACGTAATTTATGGACGCCCCCAAAGAGCCCTACCACTACAACGAATAGGTATACATACTTGCTTAAATACAGTCTCATAATATTCCATACTGCACACTAATCGTCACGCATCTGTCTTATGTAGATGCAGAGTGACTTGAACAGACAAACTTCTGTTTCCGACAAATGGGTATAGCTAGATGTCCACAGCATGTTTTGAGGTCTCTGACTATTGAGCTAAAACGCATAGCTTGTGCACTTGAGCTCTTGAGCACTTCCAACGCCTAACTAAATTACTTTTGTCTTTGCTATGAGCTATGAGGTGTTTGGCCTAATCAAAGAGTCCTCTCTGAGGTAAAGAAGCACCAATTTATTATATCGCAAATAAGTTCACTTACCTATTAGTATGCGATAGGTAATATGATAAAAAATTAGGCATGTAGAGGCCTAGCAGGACCAAATTTTACTTTAACGACTCTTGTAATTTTTGAATTGAATTCTTTCATTTGTAACTTTAAGGTAAATTTTACTGGCACCTGCAATTTTTAAATTACAGACATAAGATTTTTAAAACCTCCTAATCATGGAATGTAATGAAAATATAGATTATTTTTATTAAAATGTAATGAATTGTGCAGAATGTCACATTAAAGTGGCTCTCTAAGAATTCCTAGGTAGGTACTCTATTTATAGGTATTGTTTGGGATAGGCTATGAGCTTTATATAGCTATCCCAAACTAAAATTTATCTGATATTGAAATTTCAGCATAATAAGTCTAGTTTTTTCGGTGTGATCGACCAACCAACAACTAAATATCTAAAATTCTAACATTTATAATATTAGTAGATAGGAATAACGATACGGACTACAGACGAATCCATAGGTTTTTTTTTTTTTTTTTTTCTAAAATTATTCACCAAGTATCCTTGGATCCTAATGCTTATTACAATCTAGCCTAATTTATTAAGTCTAGGCTAATGAGTAATTTATATCTAACTTAAATTGCTACATAGTTTATACATAAGAAGGTGCCCATCAGCACTTTTCTTATTGACACTGTTAAGGGGAAGTCACTTCTTTCACTTGACTTAGCACATTTAATTGTTTTATATTGTATTGCACTGACACTGCACTATACTAACTCAAAAGGTTTTGTTCTTTTAAGTCTTCTCACTGTGTCCGTGTTATCAAGGAGCTGGATAGCCTCGACATTCACATGGTGATGAAGCCTGCGTTCATGTGCTTCTGCGTACTTCTTTATCACTTTGCCGACAAGATCCATTCCAAGATCTCGATGAATGTCGGCATTTCTCACATACCAGGGCGCATTGACAATATCCCTGAGTACTTTGTTTTGAAAGCGTTGTATTATCTCGATGTTGCTATTTTTGGTACAGCCCCACAACTGTATACCATAAGTCCACACTGGCATTAGGACTTGTTTATATAATAATATTTTGTTATGTATTGACAGCACGGAGTTTCTACCAAGTAACCAATACATGTTTTTGTAGCGTATAGCTAGTTCCTCTCTCTTTTTTTTGACGTGAGTTTTCCAGCGTAACTTCGCATCTAGAGTCATGCCTAAATATTTGGCTTTATTTTCGTATGGTATACATTGTCCATTTATGAATACTGGATGATATTGTTTTTTCTTGTTTGTGAAGTCTATGTGAACAGTTTTGGACTCATTTAGCTTAATCCTAAATCCATAGGTTTGACTCTACATTCGTGAAAATTGCATTTGCATTACCTGAATGGGTTTTCCCGATGATTGCAATTTTGGAAATCAAACAAATCGAAAGCGAATCGGTCTCTTTTAGGTATGGAAGCTCCATCGTAGACCGCATCGTCGTTTAGCATCAGGCGAGATGTCGGTCAAGTGTACCAAAACGTAAAATTGTTAAAAAAAAGATAGGAATAACAAAATAAAACAGATTGATTTGAGAATAATAAAAATGTGCATTTCAGTTCCCAGGTCCGGCTGGGCGAGTTCAACACGGCCACAGAAGTAGACTGCATACAAGAGGACTGTGCACAGCCCGTGCAAGACGTGCCCGTCGAGCAGATCATCCAGCACGAACGCTACAGCACGGAAGATTCGAACCAGCTCAACGACATCGCCCTGTTACGGCTCTCCAGGAACGTACAGTATAATGGTATAATTTCTCTTGATACAACTAACTACCCTCATTTTATAATGGTAAAATAATTTATGCTCGTTGATGAGCATCCAGCACAAACGCTATAATAGCACGGAAGATTTGAACCAGAAGCTCTACTACGAAGTCCGATAAACGATATATCGGCCGAACTTATGGAAGTTTCCTACCTCGATAGACAATCGGTCGGTTGATCGAATCGGCCGTTTCGTTCGATCCAACCCTCATCCGACCTAAATCTATAACTTCCGACCGAAATGTATCGATCCGAATGTTTTTCGTGGTAGGCTACAGATCCGATTCAGCTGTCGCTCGGATTCGATCATTCGGAGTTTGTTTTCGTAGTAGACCTGCTGCTCAACGACATCTTGATGCAACTACCCTCATGTTATAATGGTAGCATAATTTATGCTCGTTGATGAGCATCCAGGACGAACGCTATAACACGGAAGATTCGAACCAGCTCAACGACATCGCGCTGTTACTGAAAAGGCGTACCTTTTCAGGAACATACGGTATAATAGTATAACATGTGTCTCGAACTAACTACTCCCATATTCTAACCACTTGAAACACAGCTCCGAAAGTGAGGGAGAAAAAAATGGCGGGAAAACGGGTGTCGGGTTAGATAAGTGGTGGGCTCGTTTCTGAGGTCTAAGTCATTCAGCACGAACGCTATAGCACGGAAGATCATCAAACCACCTCAACGACATCGCATTGCTACGTCTCTCCAAGAACGTGCAATACATAATACAACGTTATAATTTCTGTTGATGCAACTATCCCCATATTATAATCAGAGGCGTAACTATATAATTTGGGGCCCGTGGCAAATTCTTTTGATGAGGCCTAAACGTCCTTGATGGGGCCCTATTAAATAAATTCATGTTGTTCTTAGTTTAATTTTAATAAACCACTAAACCAACACTAATACTTAAAACAATGTAAATCACTAATACAGTGTTAACCACTAAACCAACACTAATACTTAATACAGTGAAATAACAATTTAATTTCAATAAAATTTATTAACTAAAATCTTTTCTCCGAGCTTTCTGTTCCGCAAAAGTATCTATGACATCATCAAAGTTTATAGACTTCAGGCCCGTGAACAAAATTTACGGGTCAAATGAACCACCAGGAGACCTATGTAGGATGGTAGAAGGGTATAAAATAATAAGATTCAGCACTATGCCGTCACTTGTAAGCTGTCCAACTGAATGTAGTTGAAGGGGTGCAACCCTAGTTCATTTCACCTTGTCGCATGATTTTTGTAAGGCGTTGCGAAATAATAGTGTTAAACGTTTAACACTAGTTTTTGTGCCTATTTTTTTTTTTGTTTTGTGCTCGTTATCTTTTCTACGAAATGACACCAAAGGGGTTTGGGTAAAGTTGGCGTCGTTTTTTTTTTTAGCTCCGATATAGTTTGCAGCAAATCGAATTGCACAGGCAATGTTTCTTATAAGTGATAACAGATGTTTGGCCGCTATAGGAAATGGCGCCACTAGTCTATACAAAGAAAACCAAAAAAAAACTTTGAAAGGCCATAACTCAGCTCCGATATTACTTACAGCAAATCTGATTGCACAAATACCTTTGGAGTAAGGTAATGTTTCAAAAAAGTGACAACGGATCTTTGGCCGCTAACGGAAATGGCGCCACTAGTCCTTATAAAAATTCCCAAAAAAAAAACTTTGAAAGGTCATAACTCAGCTCCGATATTACTTAGAGCAAATCTGATTGCACAGATAGCATCGGGGTATTTTATTGTTACAAGAAAGTGATAACGGATCTTTGGCCGCTATAAAAAAAACGACGCCACGAGCCCATACAAAAGTACCCAAACCCCTTTGTTACCGTACTAGACTTAGTTTAATTAAGAGTAAACGTCATTTTAACAAAACCTCGATGCGTTCTAGAATTGGTCAACACATTTTTGTATAGGATGTGTTGAAATTGTTAATTATTAATTAAAATGTTTGTAATGGTCTTTAATGGATTTTAAGCTTTATAATAATTATTTTTAAGAAAAATAAAATAGAATTGAGGTGCAATCTTAAAATATTTTTTTTGCGCTTGCGTACTTTTGGGCCGGGCCCTCTTAGGTCGGGGGTCGGGGGCCCGTGGCATTTTGCCAGCCCTGCCACCCTATAGTTACGCTACTGATTATAATGGTAGGATATGCTCGCTGATGAGGTAATCCAGATATGAACGGTATAGCACGGAGGATTTCATCCATGTCAACAATATATCGTGCTGTGCGTGTATAACATCACTAGGGAAGACGTAAGAAAAAATCTACATCATCTTTGCATCATCATTATCAGCCTATCTTAGACCACTGCTTGACATAGGGCTCTCTTATGGTTCGCCTCTCAGCCATATCCTCAGCTTTACGTGTTCCCCTGCCATCCTTAGCATAAACAGTTCATTTTATACTTCCGCTTAACTAAAACACTCAGAAGCAGCGAGTCACGACCGAGGTTAAGGGGGCGCCTAGTGCCAGAAAACGAAAAAAAGGACATTTTCGACGCCGCTCACTGAAGTAAAGAAACTAAAAACTATGACAAAAAAAATATTGACGTGTGGGTACAATAAAGAAGAAGCACAATAACTGAATAGAATTTTAAAAATAGATCAGAGTTTTTTACAATAAAAAAAATAAATGACATCGAAAAAACCCGTTTTAATTCGAGTAGGTACTCGAAATTATCAGCAATGACCCCACATTATTTTTTGGTAATAAAATTCCTAATTGTACGTTCTAGTAAAGTAACCGAACACTTTTGTAAATTTATGTTTAATTATTGAGTAATTTAATAAAACTTGGTCAAAAATGGACTCCTGGTTTAATATTGATTTTTCCTCCAAACTGTGTCATGCTATTCTCGACTTTATGTATATCGCATTAAGAAACGCGTCGCGCGTGTGAAAACTGATTTTTCCCTGGCATTAGGCGCACTCTTAAGAACATGACGTCTACTCTAATTCTACGAAAACGTATTTTCGAAAAAAAACTCGCGACTTTCCTACTCTCGTTCTACTTCGTTTCGTCCGATACAGCTTTGTTTGACGTTTAAATGTTCTAAGCATACTCTAATCAGAGTAGCCTTAGAACATTTAAACGGACAAAACGACGGATCGAAGTAGAATCGGAGTTGGAAAGTCGCGAGTTTATTTCGAAATTACGTTTTCGTAGAAAGAGAGTAGACGTCCAGGAATTAGGTGCCCATCCTACGAATAATTATAAATGTCAAAGAAACTACTTTACTGTTCTTATTTATTTTAGATTTTGTGAAACCTATCTGCCTTCCGCTGTCTGATAATTTGAAGAGAAGCAGTTTTGAAGGATTTGATATGGAAGTGGCTGGATGGGGAAAGACTGAGACCCGTAAGTAAAATTAACATATTTGTAACCTGGCATGTTTACTTAAATAAGCAAAAGGAAAATTACTATAAGTAGATAGTTTTCAAGAAATAAAAAGCCCGTTTTGAATGTTTAAAAATACCGTATAATGTAGCTTAAAACTAAAGTAAAGACACAAAAAAAAGTGAAAGGTAGGAACGAAGTTGCTTCGGATAATACATAGGTACGTACACAGTACACACCTACATAGAAGCAACACAAATTGCAAAAAAAATTGCTTAATTTTAGTATTTAAGGTACGATCATCAATATAAAGATGGCAACACTGATCACGGGTAAATTTTACGTGTCACTTCCGTTATATATTTTTCTTACTGTTTTTGTCTCACATTTTTCAGTTCGGTCTCGCAGTAAAATCCATTTCTCATCCAACCCTGACACCGTAAGGAACTTCGTTCCAATAAAATATAGGATGTGTGTGTACATTTTTGGGACGTTAAACAATATAATTTCTCAAATTTCAAAAGAGGCCTTCTATTTTTTTAAGTCTATACAGTTACCTAGATTAATAGTTAGGAGTGTCTCTACTGGACAAAGTTCGTAACGAAGTGATTTTACGCAAAAGTATGGTTACCGACATATCCCAGAGAATTAACGAACTGAAGCGGCAACGGGTTGGCCATACTGCTAGAACCACCGATAATAATAATTAATTGTTGGAGTAGACGGGTTCTGGAGTAGCAGTCGAAGGGCGGTGGCTGGATAACTACCTACTTGCAGGAGTCGGACTGCGCCTCGCTGCATAGGAGTTTCCTCCGTATTCTTAAATGTCGCTCAGTTTAAAAACGTTAACAGAACGTATACAGTGCACGATTCTGAGAGGTGGCTTACCGCTATAGACAAACAACGTGACGCGTCGTTGTTTGTCCCCGATGAATCTAAACTAGAAAGAACTAAAGTTTAGAAGTTCATCGGGGACCAACAACAATATTTGAATCAAATTTTGAAGACTGTGTGCTGTTGGATCCAACTAGTGAGGTACTTGTATTGTTTATAGCTCAATTTAATGTCTGAATATTGTTTTATTGTAAAATATTTGTTTTATTATTGTGCATACGACATTCCTGCATGAAGGAGTCGGAACGGATCACTAGTAGGTAAATAAAATAATACAAGTTTGCCTACTACTCTGTCGGCAACCGGTTTAAGATTTGTTGATATTCGACAGAGGATGGTAGCAGCCAAAAGGATACTACTGCAAGTAACGGATTCGAACTATCAGGTCGGCAGCTTGTTGGATAGACTTGCTTGGCACTTGTAACTAACTGGTGGGCGAAAAACTAATACTAGCGTCTCTTTAAACGATAAAGCTTCAACGTTTCATGATTAATGTTTCTCACTGCCGTATTACAAAACGTGTAGGTATGCTCAGTTTTGTTTCGTTGAGTTTTTCTGTCGTCACAAACGTCGATAATTTCTATAGATACCTACCTACCTATCTACTAATTCTAATTACCTACCTCAAACTCATAAGACATAGATTTCACATTGTAGGTGCTAGATTGTTACCCTGGCATTTGCAAGCGTTGAGTAAATGTTTCGAAAATGGCAGAAAACCTCTAATGAAATTGGTGTCTTCAAGTCGAGAATGAATCGTGTTTTTCCAAGCCAATGCGCTCCATAGTAGACCTTAATTATCGTCGATTAGCATCAGGTGAGACGGTCAAGCGATAAAAAACTTTGCGCTACCATGCGCAAGCAAATAGATTGAAGGTAGGTTACCTACGCACTGACATGGCTGGACGCAGTTCCGACTTTTCATACATTTCGTTAGTTCGGAAACGTTAGTATTAGTATTTCGCCTACTGCTATGTACTTCAAACTATAAAAATGTAGCATGATCTATCATAATGCAATTTTTTATTACGATTTACCTACTTTTATTTAAAACAAATTTTCGGCAACTGAATGTACAAAATTTGCATCCCATTATTTAAATACTTCAACCTTCTATTGTGACTGTTTATATTTTTAATATGTTAGAAAACAGTAGGTAGGTACCTTTAGTGCGATAATATTTTATTTCATCGGGAGAACGGTAACTGTCGATCCGGAGTCCCCGGGTTCAAACCCCGCACCACTGTCTTTCCGAAGTCATGTGCGTAATGGCGCTAACTTGAAACGGTAAAGGAAAACCGATAGGTCTTTCCTCACGATGTTTTCTTTCTAGATTCTAGACTCTTTCGAGGCCATGTGTCATCCACCAACCCGCACTGGGCCAGTGTGGTGGATTAAGACCTTGACTCTCTCCTTACGAGAGAAGGCCCCGAGTCTGAGACGTGGGAACACGTAGTGGCCGGGCTGCTTATACTGCTTTAAGAACTAATCATAATACATAATGAATTCGGAAAGAGCAGCACAAACGTCAACTAAATCAAATTTGTATCGGTAACTCAACTCAACTACTAAGGGTACCTACATCATCTTAAAATTTGAAATTATATAGGTACGTACGAGTCTTTCTGCCTTTACTATATTTTGTAACGCAAGTTAGCTTTGCTTAAATTTACGGTTGTGTTATTTGCCTACGCGACTATGCCTTCTTGGACTGGCACTTCGCGCATGTACCTACCTACTCACGTGTACTTTCCTATATCTCATATCCTTGTCTGGCATAAAGTGTATCACAACAATATGGCGTTACACTACTATTCATAGATTCATACAGAGGTTTTTTAATAGTATTAGTTTCTAAAATTCTCGATAAATGGCCCAGGGTAGATTTATCTATACTTACCTACTACCAAAATACAAGGTGCGTTTCAAACAAAAATAATCTATCCAGGACGTCTGTCTACTCTCTTATATATTCTTTCTACGAAAAACGTAATTTCGAAATAAACTAGCGACTTTCCTACTTTGGTTTTGGTTCGAAAAATTAACTTAAAAAGAGCAAGCTTATTATTTTTTCAAAAATACTTAGTTATCTAGTTATCTTTCATAACGAACATTTGATGTTCCTTTGACGTTAACAATCTATTTCCACTGTTGTTTATTTACGCTTTATGCCAGACCAGTCTTAACGGCGGTACACCGTAGACCACTCGGGATTCTACCGCCTAACTAAAATGGCTTTGAGTTTGATATTGCTTTTTCTTCGTTTTCTCTTGAAATTAAAGGGGCCGCAATGAAAAAGCAGTAACTACTTAGTAACGTAGCAGACCACATTGGCCACTCAAGATTTATATCGCTTCAAACTTTGACTAAACTAATAAACATTTCAATTACAGGTAGCGAATCTAATGTCAAGCTGAAAACCCGTGTGCCGGTCGTGTCCAACGCTCAGTGTGGCAATGTGTTTGCGAAAGTGAACCGACAGATCAAAGATACCCAGATATGTGCTGGAGGCGTCTCCGGCCGGGATTCATGTCGCGGTGACTCCGGTGGACCGCTGATGGGGCAGGCTCAGTCCGCTAATAACTGGATGGTATTCGGAATAGTCTCGTACGGCCCTTCACCTTGCGGCACCGAGGGCTGGCCGGGCGTCTACACTCGCGTCGGCGCCTACGTTGACTGGATACTCTCCAAGATTCGACCCTAAACTTACGATTTTCAGGCAAGATGAGGAAAGCCCAACAAACTTGCCTGAACGTAATCGCAGTATGACTGAGTTACTTATTTGTTACATCACAGAGTTAATGCATTATGATGAGTTCATTCAAATTGACAAGCCTACCGAGACCCGTACCATGAGCTCACAATGCGATGACTATAGTTTCGGTTCAGTTACGTCAAACAAATTTGCATCTTATCGCCCAGGTATTTGGTTGCCGGTCGCGATACACAATTTGTTGAGCGTCAATTGTCTAGCAAAATCATCGTAACAGGAGCTTATTGGTATAGGACCAGGGTTCTACCGCCTAGCGCAATTGTTGACATTAGTATTGCTGTCTCTGTCATTTTTACTCCAAAATATAAAGACAGCATTACCATAAGCTATTTTGTTAAACGGTAGAGGTGCTGGGTCGTCTGAACAAGTCGTATGTGATGATAGATTTAGTCACAAACTATGTGCCATGTTGTGATCTTGCCTCAACGAAATGTAAATTGAATTAACGTACATACTCATTATTTTAAATGTTATGGATTATGTTTCACTCGAATTAAATAAACTTATTTGATTTTTATAACCTTGTCTATAAATCATTCATTCTGTTTTCCCAGAGCAGTGCATCTATCATATTTTCTTATCAACTGTTTTTCTCGTCTGCATTTACTACTTAACAGTAAAATTAGTGAGTTTTATAAAATTAGTCATAGCTACTCTTCCAGGGAGTCTTTTAAGAATTACATTAATTGATACACAAGTTAATATTTTAAGAACTTTATTGAACAATATAATGTAAATAATATAATTTATGATTATACCTAGTATATGGCCTATGCTTCGTCCATTTTGTGGAATTACTCCAAGGGCCAGCACCCTCTCTAGCTCACAAACCTTCGACCAAAGACATCAAATAAATAAATAGACATTTATTTAACAATAAAAATGATGTCTTTGGGAAACATTCAAATTTTCTACATTATCAGTCATTTTGGGGCATTTCTTTTATTGTTCATGGCAAGTCAGTTATGACCTACTTTGTTCTAAATATCTAGGCATTCTTAGCGTTTGTGGATATAAGCCGCCTAAGCAGTATTTTATGGAAGATGGACGCAGTACCTACGAACGTCTCCTCTCTTTCTACGAAATCGTAATTTCGAAATAAATTCGCGACATTCCAACAGCGATTCTACTGCGATCCGTCGTTTTGTTCGTTTAAATTTTCTAAGTCTACTCTAATTAGAGTATGCTTAGAACATTTAAACTTCAAACAATGTTGTATCGGACGAAACGAAGTAGAACGAGAGTAGGAAAGTCGCGAGTTTTTTTTTCGAAATTACGATTTCGTAGAAATAGAGTAGACGTCCTGAAATATACCGAAACCGAAGTAACCCTAAAATCACAAATATTTTTTGTTGTTCCATACAAATTTTTGGCTCAACAAAATATATAAGACAAGTAATTTTTATTCACGGTTTTAGGGTTGACCCCATTCAAAAATGTACATTGCCCTACAATATATACCGTCTATAGACAATTCAATGGATTACTATTTTACTTTAATGTACTACTATGGCAGCAGGTTTCACCCACAATGCTGGCTCACTTGGTTCAAATATATTTGTGACGAAAATAAATACAAAAAATATACTCAAACCTATAGACTAAACAAAAGAATTAAGTCTTCTAAAATGGAATGAGCACAGCTGTGATACAATAATACATCTTTCGATAAGAGATTCCTTTTCCTAAAATAAAAAAGACACGATTTAAAATTATTACAAATTGGAATTCCTTTATAGTCAGTCTACCGAAATGATTATCTATGGAATGCAATACATTTTTTGTATCAGTAGAATATCATTTGATAAGTCCTAACATCGATTTAGCTACAAGGTTATGTTCGCCCATTTTGGGTTGACCTCTCTGCCGTTGATTGATAGAACTGCGGCGCACGTAATTATAATCCTTATTTTGTTACAAAAATCAACTACTGTGCAACTCCTTGCGCAGAGATTAGAGAGTTCTTTCAATAACGGTTGTCTTGCATACCTTTTCTAAATGTGTACCTACTTTATTTAATGTATTTTTTTCTTATATTCTCGACATCGAAAATGTAATATACATTTTAAAATATAAAATACTTTTCAATCAGTATATAAATTACAGAATTTCTCGCGTGTTATAAATGCTTTAACATATTTCACGAATTCATCGTCATAG
This sequence comes from Ectropis crepuscularia, assembly GCA_963693475.1. Taxonomy (NCBI): domain Eukaryota; kingdom Metazoa; phylum Arthropoda; class Insecta; order Lepidoptera; family Geometridae; genus Ectropis; species Ectropis crepuscularia. Next base: position 10,094,757 of record OY856359.1, read on the forward strand.
TGAAGTTAATTTTCGAATTATAATAATAAATTATGTTGAACATATAACCACAGAATAAATATTAGTACAAGATATATATAACTTCCATTCTGCGTAGGGATAGATACATAATGAGAGTACTCAACCGGTTCGCAATGACTTTAAGATTCCAAATCCTGATGAACATAGAGCCACATTCCTTCCAGCATTATTTGAGCTATGATTACACGTAACCGCCGTATGTTTCGGGGTCAAGTAATGCTGATGACAACACAAGTTATATAGATACTGGTCACGAGGAATGTAACTCTTAATCGCTACAAAATACTTGTTACGTATTATCACTACTTACAAACGACTTTTTTACGTGGTAGGTACAGTTAATTATTATGACCTTGACTGTCTATGTGAGAGAAGACTCCGAGTCCAGCAAGGGAAGCATAAAGTGGTATGTTTGTTTGCTATACGGGGTTATTCCGCTTCGATTTCAACATTTTGTTAAAAAAAAAATGTTATTAAAATTACTACATAATTATTTCAATTATCGTACACAACATTTCGGTTCAGTACTCTTCTAACCACATATTCTTGTATAACTTCTACTCTGTCTAGAATGTTATATAGGTACTAGTGCTTATAATTACTTCTTGGCAAGTGCAAGTATGTTTGGCACTATCGTAAACAATTAACTTATGAGATTACTAAATAAATATGAAACTTTGAACTTGAAAATAACACTTAGGCGAGGATAAGCAAGCGTAATTTTGTGAGTTGCGGGTAGAAAAAATAATGTAACAAACGTACATACGCCCGCATCATTTTTCTCCATTTGAATCAATCCTTCTAATATAATACCTATTATAAGCGCGATAGTATATATGTTTGTTTGTAACGCTGTCACACGAAAACTACTAGGCTAATCGTCATGAAACTTTGTATACATATTCTTGGAGGTATACGAAATAACATGGGCTACATTTTATACCGGGGAAATAACGGGATAGGGTACTATGCAGATGAAACCGCGGGGCACTGTACATACATAATCACTGCTAGTACATACATAATTGTAACTCACAAAAGTATTCTTGCTCACACCTCTCCTTAGTTAAAGTTTAACCCGTTAAGACGCAGCCGCTATTTCCACAGGTACAGTATCTTGCGCGATACCCTGAGGCTCAGCCTCTTCAACTAACTCCTCGGTCTCCTGATCACCGTTCGCTATCGCCTGTTCCTCTACAGGTGAATGTGGTTCTCCAGTACCATTCTCCTCGCCGTTTACCACTGGTCCGTTTTTGATCAGGTCTTGTAACTTGGTTCCGAATTCGGCATCTGCTTCGGTTACACCTTTGATTAACCTGTCCTGGTCCTCTTCGGCCCATGAAGGGAACCATTCGTTGAACAACTTAATCTGGAAAAGACACAAACAATGGTTTAATATATTTTATTTAAAATAAATGCTCGAAACACTAGAAGCAGAACTACTAGCATCGGAAATAGATTTCTTTTAAAGTTAGTTTAGGCAAAAAATTATACCTTATGGAACTTTGCATTGTTTACAGCATAGGTTAATGTGCTCTTCACGACTAAAATCTAAATTTGTTCCACATTTCAGCCAAAACCATTCAGTCATTTAGACTTGGTTCAGCAACCAAAAAAGCAACCTTTCACATTTATAATATTAGTTAGACATCAAAATTAAAGATAACTTAGTTGTGTTCAATAAAATTTAACAACTGTAGACCGTATTATAGCTTAATATAAAGAGAGATGGCGGTCAAGTGCAAACCTATTATCAATATAAAAACAAATGTAGTTTCAAAGTATGAAATAACTATCAAAATCGGCCAAGATTCCAGACCTGATTCCCAACGATGCTGGGATTCTGGACTCTTGGGGCTGGTCATGTTCACTTAGAATGACAGAGAGAGACAATCAACGTGAATAAAAATCCGCTACGGAATAGTTTCGATTACGTTTTAAATGTATAAATTTAGTATTATATTATATCAGCTATCTGGCCGCCATCGTACAAACTTTGCTTAGTTTGGGGTCAGATGGTGTTGTGTGTGAATTGTCCACCAATATTTATTATTATTATTATTAAATTGGGTTGTATCTACACGCTGACTTGAATCAATACACGCGCCAGTCTAAATTGACCTACGATTGCGAAACATCAGAGGCAGGTCTCGGCCACGCCTGGCCTCGTGGCTTAGTTGGTAGTAGCTCTGCCTGCGAAGCCGAGGGTCGTGGGTTCGATTCCCGCCCAGTGCAAATATTTGTGTGATGAATTCAAATGTTTGCACTGTGTCTGGGTGTTTCTATGTATAATAAGTATGTATTTAAAACTATATAAGTATTATATCAGCTATCTGGCCGCCATCATACAAGCTTTGCTTAGTTTGGGGTCAGATGGTGTTGTGTGTGAATTGTCCACCAATATAAAAAAAAAAGGTCATGTTATATCTTTAAATACACGGTTTTTGCTTTTTAGAATCTGATCCTGGTAATCAGAAAGGCAGACCCAGTAGTGACAGAGTACATTGTTATTCAATAATCCTATTAATATAATATTAGGTCCTTACATATTTTATGAAATTGGTGTTTTGTCATAGGTACTGGCCACTTTGATCTCAAATATCTCCTGTTTGGTTAGGAATTCCAATTTCAAATGTATGCAGCTATCTACTCTATGTCATGCTTTTGTATTTTGAAACCCATAATTAATTTCTTTAAATAACCTAATAATCGTATTTATAAAATTCTCGTGTCACCGTGTTAGTTACCTTACTCCTCCGAAACGGCTTTACTGATTTTTACCAAATTTTACATGCAGTAGGTCTGAGAATCGGCTACTATCTATTATTCATACCCCTAAGTGATAAGGGTTGTTCACTCCAAATTTTTATTTTTTATCTTTTTTTTTGTTTTTATTTTTTTATAATGTGGCATTAAAACATACATACAACCCTACATTTTTCCCCTTTATCACCAATCTCTATTTTTTATAGTCATTTTAGTAAAGGCCGATTTAAACTGAACGAACATAGAGCTAGAGCTGGATCAAGAGCATTCTTTCTCGATCTTTTAGTGTAAACGAAAGATCGTTCTTAGCGTTTTCCATATTATATATTCCATAGAATCTTTGCGAACGCAAACAAAACAACGAAAGAATGCTCTACGTTTTTTTACACCAAATGAATTTGATACAGTGGGGATAGAATGAGCATTCGCTCGTCTGATGTAAATCGGCCTTAATATGATCATTTGACAGTGAATTCCTCCTAAACGGCGGGACCGATTTGAATTTTTTTTTGTGTGTGTACAAGTGGATTTGGGGATGGTTTTGATTTACAAATAAGCCCGGCAGATGGCGCTGCAGACAGTGTCTAGGTTATGATCCGAGCGAAGCCGGAACGGGCCGCTAGTATAATATATACGTAAGTTTGGATATTTAGATGTTTCAGTGATAGCTTCTCAACTTCGCCCGAACGGTTGAACGGATTGGGTAGTTAGATTATAGTCTGGAAATTTGGAATAGCACATAACGAGAAAATAACGGGAATTACGCGGGTAAACCGCCGAGTTTAATTAGTAATCAATACCTCGTCAAAGGTACGGTAATAGGTACCTAAGTTAAATTTATTTTAAACAGAAAAGAACCAGCGACATTTTATACCACAAGATAAGTAAATGATGTACCTCATTAAAAGTAGGCCAAGGCTGAGTCATTGCATGTTATTTTACAGATAGTACTGTTATGTCTAAATAATGAGACATACCTAAATTACGGAAACGTGACTCACGTTCATGCAGTATTCTAACAATACCTGGGTTGGACTTCTGAATCACTTTAGCAAGTGAACTAACTATTCGATTACTGTAAAGTGGATGCCAATGTTTTCAAAACATTTTAAGGTATCTGTTCTAAATATTCAACATGCAAATTGATACAAGTCTTTAAGACTTTTTCTTTGTCGTGTCAGTTCTAATTCATATAAGACCTAGGCCTTATGATTCAAAATAATACCCCAATCTGAGTTTGTACCATCCCAACCATCCGAGGTGCTCTTGTGTTAGTCGTCAAACTAAATATTAAATACTCGTTAGTATAGGCAATAGGTTTGTATGTTGGGTATTTGGAATGATACAGATAGTGCAATCCACGAAGACGCGCCCCACTATTCCTCCTAACCGTTTACAGTATATGTGTGCAAGCTTCCGTCAATGTTTGAGTGTTATCAGTACACACTAATTACCTATGAATGCACACGCACACTACAATGACTGGTGAATGGTTCGCGACTGACGCTCGGAGCAAACGCGATTGGTGGAAAACAAAATTGGTGGGGCGCGTCTTCGTGGATTGCACTATCTATAGATACATGAACTACAGGCTAAATGACCTTCAAAGTCTGGAACATCGCCGTAAAATTGCTAGCTTATATTTTTTTATTGGATACACTTCGTAGAATGAGCGCACTGATTTTCATGATCCTTGCGCATTTTTCTATTGGACTGCTCGTAGCTCGAAAAAAACGACATCGTATCATGGTTGACGTTCCAAAGACTCTAACGAAGAGGTTTGACTCTAAATTTGTGACAAAAACTTCTAGAATGTAGAATTGCGGAATGCGTTGTCTCAGTGGACTTTCTCGATAGTTACAATCTTGGTGTCGTCGAATCGCGTGACTCGGGTTTGACTCGCGTGACCGTATCGTCGCTTAAAATCAGGCGAGATGGCGGTCAAGTGTAAACCTATAGGTAATAAGAAGCAGCGTAGGATTGGCCATATAGTCGAGGTGGTAATAAAATTTGCCAGCCAGGCCCCAGCCTGCGCGAGCCCCCATGAGCCTGGCTCGCGGCAATCGTAGGATAAAGGTTTTCACCCACTTATATAACTCTGCTACCACCCGACAAATAAAATACACTCAAATATGGGCTTTATGTCATGGCCGTTAAGATATAGATTACATTAGCAAACGGCTGTAAGCGAGCGGTCTGCTAATTTGTGTTGTCAATGTAATCTATATCTTAACTATCATGGCATTAAGCCCAAATTTGAGTGTATCTACTTTATTTGTTGGGTGCTAGCGGAGTCATATAAGTGAGCGAAGAGCTTAAGGCCCCGTGCTTGTGAACGCCATGGAGCCACCTGGGCCCTTTCGGCCCATTCTAACCCTGGGTAATAAATAGTTAAAAAAACGATAATATAACTATTTGAACATGATATATTTTGTAATAATACTTACACGGCATTGAAACAAGCTGACAGGTTTGTCCTCACACGTGAGCCCCGCTAGCGTGGCCGCCAGCAAGTCCGGCTTGCCGCTGCGAGCGTTGGCCAGCACCGGCAAGAAGTCCTCCCGCTGTAGCTCGCTGAACTCCCCGAACCACTGCAGGAGGTACCGCATCTGAGCCTCCGACGTTAACCCCGGCGCTGACATTCTTCTGACAAGTGGACGATGTTCAACTGAAAACAATACGATTGAATGTTACTCATATTACAAACTGTGGCCGGCGAAGTTCTCTCATAAACATTGACTTAAATTTGACCACAGAAAAAAATATACTGGCACAAGTACATACATTTCAATGTTCTTTTACTGTGATTATATCAACTCGAATGATACCAGGGTGTACTAATGTACAGCACACGAACCACGTTATATGCGGGGTGATGTTACACGCGGGTTGAAGACGGTATAGAACCAGAGCGTACCAACCGCCTAACTGAAACTGTCTTAGTTTTGGCTTTGTTCTATCTTTTCGCTTGACATTATAGAAACAGCAATACCAAAGCCAAAGTAGATTTAGTTAAGCGGCAGACCTGCAGGGCCACCGTAAGCGGGCGTCCAAAGCGTACCCCGCACACGGGCGTCACGCCACACGCCCCGGTAAAGCGACTGAGCGTCTCATCACGTATTTCAAGTCATCGTCATAATATCCGATCCAAAATTATCATCATGAATTCTTCTTTCCTCATTTTAGGGGCTAGGCACCGGTTTCGAGACGAACGTTTTTACCGGGCCTGGAGGCCTGGACGCCTGGAGACACTCCAGGGAAAATGTGGTGCAAGCTTCTCCATAGCACGGCACGGGTGAGCGGTGAGCATCAGCACTTTTGCGCCCTTAACCGAAACTATTTTCTTATCTGTGCTTTCACGTTCTCGTAGGCTGCGTCAGGGCATGGGGGATCTATATTCACTAGGTTAGGTCTCCTATGAAGTCATCGCCTCTTTTCTTTCTTCCTGTTCAGCCAGGAGGAGATCACGGGGGAAAGTATGGTAGGTACGTACATCAGGATGGCATGATTGGTGTGGCGCGATGTTCTGTAGGTGTGGATGTGGCCCATAGTCTGCGTAGTCAAGCACACCACGCGCCAGACTAACCACACCTCCACCGTTTCGATTTTCAAATCTTGTATATCCCCAGTTTGATTCGTAGCAGGTTATTTCTCATTGCAGCTCAAATTAAAATCAAATTAATAGCTCAAATAGAGACGAACTTCTTAGCATTCCATGGATTCACCGTGCGGGTGCCGGGTCCATCGTGTGGCAGAGAGAGAAATCTCGAATAGACCCCAAGACTTGTGACTCGGGCGTAGGTTTAAAAGGGGCCCCTTTTGGTGACGTACGTCAACACTCACCTTCACTATTCGTATTTCTCTCCCTGCTCAGCCAAATCCGATATGATCCTACTAGTGCAGCTTTAGATACTCGTTCTAGTATAGAACTTACTGCACTTCTGGACAAGCCAAGGTCTTTAAGCAGGTTATAGAGAGATTTTGCTGGTATACCTCTCGCTCTGCTGCTATGCTGTATGACATTTACAGAACCGTAAACTATGCATTTGATCATGTAATGATCTTCAAGCAAAGTTGTTGTGCATGTGCAAAAGAAGGTTTATGAGTTGGGATGACCGATTTTGAAACAGCTGGTCGCGCAGGGTACAGCTAGTATTATAAAATTACAACTTAACTTCTAAAAACCCTTGCACACAGGTGATGTGATTTGGTGAATGAATAGAAAACAAAATCTGGAATGGTAAGACAACTCCTGAATATAACAACTTTAATTTAAAACACTCACCTCCAAAAAATCAGCATGTAAACAAACATTATATACTATTTAAAGTCACTTGGGTGATTGAGACGAATCTAACGATATCTTAATTATCAAAATCTATCCAGTCGTTTGAAAGATACGTGGGAAATAAAGAAATTTACAAACATACAAGATACGCGCGAAAAACATAACCCTTTTTGTACAAATGGTAAAAAGCTTACACACAATATAAGTAAACACAGTACAGTAAACACCAAAGTATTGTTTGAGTCTGCCATATATATACCTATCTAACAAATAATATGTACTGCTTCAGAACAAAGTCATTAAGTACTTCTAAAAATAAACTGGCTAGTCAGGATAACAAAAAGTTCAACATGTATTTAATGGAATATCAAAACAGGCAATATGGATGGGTTTTTTTTAATAAACATTTTTTGTTAGGTGTAATCACACAATTAATTACAGTGGTTTTAAGCAGAAGTAAAAAAAGTTGCCATAAAGCCCTTTTTTATTTAAACCATCGACGTATAAAAAAAGTCGGACGTAGTCTCGCTAAAACAAAAACTGTGTCTATCGAGTCGGCCACATAGTATGCACGTGTGCGCTGTCACATAAAGGCTGACACGCACACATCAGTGAGTCAATACACGCGCTACTTGTGTATATGTGTGAGTGTCAGCCTATCAGTGACAACCTGACAATGCACACGTGCATATGTGGCCGACTCGATGGACACAGTTTTGTTTTAGCGAGACTACGTCCGACTTTTTATACGTCCATGATTTAAACATACTTTATATATCCCAGAGGATGTGGGTGTTTCGTCATCCAGACCGGACATTTTCCTTTTTTCTAGGGCTACGAAACGCATAGTCCTGGTAGAACTTACCGTACCGTGGGAAACTAATATACCTAAAGACCACGTGATGAAACAAAATAAGTATTACGACCTACAAAATGAATTAACAAAAAATGGCTATGTAGTTAATTTATACGCTGTAGAAGTAGGAGCGAGAGGTATACCAGCAAAATCTCTCTATAACCTGCTTAAAGACCTTGGATTGTCCAGAAGTGCAGTAAGTTCTATACTAGAACGAGTATCTAAAGCTGCACTAGTAGGATCATATCGGATTTGGCTGGGCAGGGAGAGAAATACGAGTAGTGAAGGTGAGTGTTGACGTACGTCAATATAAGGGGCCCCTTTTAAACCTACGCCCGAGTCACAAGTCTTGGGGTCTACTCGAGATTTCTCTCTCTGTCACACGATGGACCCGGCACCCGCACGGTGAATCCATGGAATGCTAAGAAGTACGTCTCTCTATATACATACACCAACAACAAGTCCATTTTCTTTTTGTGTCCAGTATCAATTTAGAGGAGGTAAATTGACAAGTAAGTATGTATAAAACAAAAATATTTTCTTACTGTGAGGTTTAATCATGTAATCAGCCATAGAGACTATAAGCAGAGGAGCTGATTGTTTTGCAGTAATATGTACATGTCAGCATAAAATTGTTTACAGCATCAGATTATATAATCTAACATGTGAGTTTGTAATGAGGTAGGTTAGTTTGTAATCAAACAAAAGAATCTATGGATCCACTGGTGGAGAGAAGAACTTTTTAGCATTCCATGGATTCACCGTGCCGGTGCCGGGTCCATTGTGTGGCAGAGAGAGAAATCTCAAGTAGACCCCAAGACTTGTGACTCGGGCGTAGGTTTAAGGGGCCCCTACAGAAACAACAGTTTAGGAAATAAGTATGCGTAGATCCACCGGTGCATTCAAGAGGAGATAAAAGTATCCGCGGATCCACATGTGGACCCTAGCTGTGGGTCCAAGTTGAGGAAGCCGAATTTACAATATTATATTATATACTAGCTTGTGCCCGCGGCTTCGCTCGCGTTAAGCGACTAAGCGTAATTATTAACTAAGTCGAGTTTCAAGTTTTCAAGATGTAAATTTCATGCAAATATCTCAAAGGAATAAAAAGTTTCATACAATCGTTAATCCCCTATTTAACCCTCTTGGGGTACGAATTTATCAAAATTCTTTCTTAGCGGGTGCCTACGTCATAACATCTACCTGCATGCCAAATTTCAGCTCGATCCCTCTAGTGGTTTGAGCTGTGCGTTGATAGATCACTAAGTCAGTCACCTTTGAGTTTTATATATATAGATAGAAGATGTAAAATCGATCATAGTTTTTGAGTTTTTAAGTTACCGAATGTGACCGGCGGGGTAATTGAACGGGTTTCCTAAATGTTTACGAAGTTTCATGCAAATATGTCCAAGAGATATAAAAAAAAATCACAAAAAATTTCATCCCTTAATTCACCCCCTTGGAGACTGAAATTTGAAAAACGCTTTCATACGTCCTTCACGATTTTACTTGAACTTATTGTGTACGAAATTTCATGCAAATATCTCAAAGGAATAAAAAGTTTCATACAATCGTTCATCCCCTATTTAACCCTCTTGGGGTACGAATTTATCAAAATCCTTTCTTAGCGGGTGCCTACGTCATAACATCTACCTGCATGCCAAATTTCAGCTCGAACCCTCTAGTGGTTTGAGCTGTGCGTTGATAGATCACTAAGTCAGTCACCTTTGAGTTTTATATATCCACCATAAAGCCCTTTTTTATTTAAACCATCGACGTATAAAAAAAGTCGGACGTAGTCTCGCTAAAACAAAAACTGTGTCTATCGAGTCGGCCACATAGTATGCACGTGTGCGCTGTCACATAAAGGCTGACACGCACACATCAGTGAGTCAATACACGCGCTACTTGTGTATATGTGTGAGTGTCAGCCTATCAGTGACAACCTGACAATGCACACGTGCATATGTGGCCGACTCGATGGACACAGTTTTGTTTTAGCGAGACTACGTCCGACTTTTTATACGTCCATGATTTAAACATACTTTATATATCCCAGAGGATGTGGGTGTTTCGTCATCCAGACCGGACATTTTCCTTTTTTCTAGGGCTACGAAACGCATAGTCCTGGTAGAACTTACCGTACCGTGGGAAACTAATATACCTAAAGATAACGTGATGAAACAAAATAAGTATTACGACCTACAAAATGAATTAACAAAAAATGGCTATGTAGTTAATTTATACGCTGTAGAAGTAGGAGCGAGAGGTATACCAGCAAAATCTCTCTATAACCTGCTTAAAGACCTTGGATTGTCCAGAAGTGCAGTAAGTTCTATACTAGAACGAGTATCTAAAGCTGCACTAGTAGGATCATATCGGATTTGGCTGGGCAGGGAGAGAAATACGAGTAGTGAAGGTGAGTGTTGACGTACGTCAATATAAGGGGCCCCTTTTAAACCTACGCCCGAGTCACAAGTCTTGGGGTCTACTCGAGATTTCTCTCTCTGTCACACGATGGACCCGGCACCCGCACGGTGAATCCATGGAATGCTAAGAAGTACGTCTCTCTATATACATACACCAACAACAAGTCCATTTTCTTTTTGTGTCCAGTATCAATTTAGAGGAGGTAAATTGACAAGTAAGTATGTATAAAACAAAAATATTTTCTTACTGTGAGGTTTAATCATGTAATCAGCCATAGAGACTATAAGCAGAGGAGCTGATTGTTTTGCAGTAATATGTACATGTCAGCATAAAATTGTTTACAGCATCAGATTATATAATCTAACATGTGAGTTTGTAATGAGGTAGGTTAGTTTGTAATCAAACAAAAGAATCTATGGATCCACTGGTGGAGAGAAGAACTTTTTAGCATTCCATGGATTCACCGTGCCGGTGCCGGGTCCATTGTGTGGCAGAGAGAGAAATCTCAAGTAGACCCCAAGACTTGTGACTCGGGCGTAGGTTTAAGGGGCCCCTACAGAAACAACAGTTTAGGAAATAAGTATGCGTAGATCCACCGGTGCATTCAAGAGGAGATAAAAGTATCCGCGGATCCACATGTGGACCCTAGCTGTGGGTCCAAGTTGAGGAAGCCGAATTTACAATATTATATTATATACTAGCTTGTGCCCGCGGCTTCGCTCGCGTTAAGCGACTAAGCGTAATTATTAACTAAGTCGAGTTTCAAGTTTTCAAGATGTAAATTTCATGCAAATATCTCAAAGGAATAAAAAGTTTCATACAATCGTTAATCCCCTATTTAACCCTCTTGGGGTACGAATTTATCAAAATTCTTTCTTAGCGGGTGCCTACGTCATAACATCTACCTGCATGCCAAATTTCAGCTCGATCCCTCTAGTGGTTTGAGCTGTGCGTTGATAGATCACTAAGTCAGTCACCTTTGAGTTTTATATATATAGATAGAAGATGTAAAATTGATCATAGTTTTTGAGTTTTTAAGTTACCGAATGTGACCGGCGGGGTAATTGAACGGGTTTCCTAAATGTTTACGAAGTTTCATGCAAATATGTCCAAGAGATATAAAAAAAAATCACAAAAAATTTCATCCCTTAATTCACCCCCTTGGAGACTGAAATTTGAAAAACGCTTTCATACGTCCTTCACGATTTTACTTGAACTTATTGTGTACGAAATTTCATGCAAATATCTCAAAGGAATAAAAAGTTTCATACAATCGTTCATCCCCTATTTAACCCTCTTGGGGTACGAATTTATCAAAATCCTTTCTTAGCGGGTGCCTACGTCATAACATCTACCTGCATGCCAAATTTCAGCTCGAACCCTCTAGTGGTTTGAGCTGTCCGTTGATAGATCACTAAGTCAGTCACCTTTGAGTTTTATATATATAGATAGAAGAAGAAGAAGAAGATAGAAGATGTAAAATCGATCGTAGTTTTTGAGTTTTTAAGTTACCGAATGTGACCGGTGGGGTAATTGAACGAGTTTCCTAAATGTTTACGAAGTTTCATGCAAATATGTCCAATAGATATAAAAAATTCACACAAACTTTCATCCCTTAATTCACCCCCTTGGAGACTGAAATTTGAAAAACGCTTTCATACGTCCTTCATGATTTTACTTGAACTTATTGTGTATGAAATTTCATGCAAATATCTCAAAGGAATAAAAAGTTTCATACAATCGTTCATCCCCTATTTAACCCTCTTGGGGTACGAATTTATCAAAATCCTTTCTTAGCGGGTGCCTACGTCATAACATCTACCTGCATGCCAAATTTCAGCTCGATCCCTCTAGTGGTTTGAGCTGTGCGTTGATAGATCACTAAGTCAGTCACCTTTGAGTTTTATATATATAGATTATGGTGACATATAATATGAATAAGATTTTATTATTTTAGTTGTACACTGATATTTCATACAAATATAAAACTTCTGGACCAATTTCAATATTTTTTTCACCATTAGAATGCTACTTTATATACCTGAGTAATATAGGCTATATTTTTAATTGAGTATGTTGAATTTTAATATATTGTTATTGTGCAAAACTGGGACAGGCCTTTAGTCGGTCTATACTATACTAATATAATTTAGAGGAAAGTGTTCAATTTGTGTATTTTTATATCTTTGTAATGGATAAACTACTGAACCAATAACAAATAGGCTGTATTTATTACTCTACAAAAAACTAAGTATGCCTATTAAATAAACTAAATAAATCATGACACTTCAATTAACACTGTAAAACACTTTGTTATAAAACATCACAAATCCAGAAAAAAATTTAAATACTAAAAAAAATCCACAGGAATCTACCTACTGTCACTATTCTAGACGGGCTCACAGTTGATGACAAACTAATAGGTGCATAATAAGCTAGCAGCGCTGTAGCCAGACACTTGTCAAATAACCTTGATTGGTAACAAAGCCACCTTGCTCAGAATGTGAAAGGAAACTGTTTCATTAGGAACCTAGGTATCTCTAATTCTAATCACTTTGGGGAATTACTATTATAGAACTTACTCTCAGGAGTGACTGACAAACAAACTGCAGAACTAATTAATACACTCATGTTTAAACAAAACAAGCGCGAAAGCACCAAGAACTAGGTAGCATCAGACCAGTGAACTGTACTTTCTACAACACCGCCACAAATGCAACTGACTCGTTCGCATCGCAAGGTTAACCACCCAACACAATTTCACCTTTCAACTTGTTATATCACACGCTAAATTTCACTTTCTAGTGATCAGATTAACATAATAATTATCGAGTTTACGTAAGTGTTATATTTTTAAAAATGGTTATATCAGCTGTTACCTCAATATTTTGTGTTTTGTAGTTGCACAACACTATCGATTTGTATTGTAGTTCAAGAATTGGTTTTGTAATTTTGTATAACTTTATATTTCAGAGTGAAATTCGATAAACAACACAAAACAAAAAAAAACACCTTCACTTCAACCACAAAATCAAACAAAGTTCAACCTAAACTAGTGTTGTGCCTTGTGCCGTATGCGACTATCGACTATGCGAACTGGGAATGCGAAGAAACGAGTAAAATCTAGTAACGACTCGAGTTACCTTGTGTAACGTTTGTTGCTCAATCACGTCCTAACGTATGAACGGATTGGGCTGTAATTTGGAACACAGTTAGATTAAAGTCTGGAATAACACATGGCTTTTATCCCGTTAAAATAACGGGAACGGGAACTACGCGGGTAAAACCGCGGGGTGCTGCTAGTAAAATAATAACTTGTGAAATTAATGTTATTAAAATAGCACTGCAAGTGTGATATCAAATAAATGAAAAAAATGTATACGGTATTTTTATATTGAACCTAGACTGAGCCAGTTTCAGACGGAAATATAAATTACTTATTGACTTTATAAGCCAGGATCAGGATCCCAGTTACAATTTTTGTATTGATTACTATCAAGCAAATTTTACGTGAATAGCTTCTATAATAGCTTAGACTATAAAATACACCCAACGATTTCCTGTAAGAAACTCTCGACTGTGGTAGCTGACTCGACTGGGATAATGTACCACGCAATTTGTAGGACAATAGGACTCTTAAGTTATCTTGAGTAGTGGTAGGACTCTTAGCAGAGTCCTCCTGGGGAAGTACCACACCTTTGCCAAATATTCTACCGCCAAGCAGTAATGTGCAAACATTACTGTGTTCCGGTTTGAAGGGCAATGATTCCAGAGAAATTACAGGGCTTAGAGACATAATATCTTAGATCTCTGAGTGACGAGCGCAGTGCAGTGCTAGGTAATGATTTGAACTATTATGTTCCAATAGCTGCGTGTTACTGTGCTGTTATGTGGCAGGCATGCTGCTTACTATCAGGCACATGACCTGCTCGTCTCGTCACTCTACGCTATAAAAAAATATAAAAAATATTAGCAGTAAAAAAATCAGCTGGTTAGTAATAATTTATGACCTCGCTATCGATACATGTGGGAAGCTTCTCCTTTCAACATGCATCGATAACGAAATATTTTGGAAGCTATTTTTTACTTAGTTAATAATAACTTAATTTAACAGTAATTTTCTTCTACAAATTGCTTTCATGTTACGGGGTGTGGGGGTCGGGAATCTCCATCACGTGGTGCACCCTGAGCATGAAGCAACAACTTTCCAATTCGTAGTGCATTTTGCAGTCAGTTGACTAATCCCGACCCCGATCCCGATCCCGATGGAAGACGGAAGTTTTATGAGCAAACCTTGCCCCGCCCCTCAAGGTTCTCGTGGAGAAATTCGTTGGGGAAACTGAAATGTTGATTTGTTGATAAGTATGTTACTTGGCTGAAGATAGGTCTATCATGTAACAGTCTGATGAGTCTGAGTATCTGAGGGGTATTCAGACGTGTTAGCGTCTGGCATCCGCTTACTGGTTGGTCCCTAAGGTGGATACGAGATGTGCTCCTGAGGTGGGCCCGGTCAAATTTGTAGAGGGTAAGATGTCATGTTAATAGTTCCAATGAAAGTGATTATTTCACGATTTACGTAAAAATATACAAATACTTGTGATTTGACTATTTCAGAGTTTGAAGTTGAAAAATAAGAAAGTGTATATATTTTTCAAGCGCATAACAATGAGGCGTTTTCAAGATTGCAAATTGACTTGTCAAAGATAGTTTTAAATTTTGCCAAGTGTAGTACCACTGTTTGCTTTTGTGAAATTTCCATAACAAAATAAAACATTGGTTCCACGTTGGTGAAATCTTTGATAGGTCTTTTGCATCTTGACCCCATTCACGATTATTTGTATACGGATAATACCAAAATTATTACAGACATCACTAACCCAAACGCCAATGAGTGCTGCCAGCATAGCAAAAATAGATTGCATAAATCTTAAATTACTATCAACTTGAATATTTTAAGTAGGACCTGTCTATACACAAACAGTCAGGGTAGCGATACTGAAACCATTCGGTTGCATCCGACACGGAATCTCATCTCTCGGTCTTTGTCATGCTAAACAGATAAGACAAAGACCGAGAGATGAGATTCCGTGTCGGGTGCAACCGAATGGTTTCAGAATCACTACCCTGGTCCAACTTAAAATATTCTGGTAAACTTAAAACAGTGAGCCTATCTAGCATAGTCGCTCTAAGGCTTATAGTCCAGTCAAAATAGACTAAATTATGATTCCAGTTTGCATTAATTCCCAACAAGCCGGATTTTTGTGCAGGCCTTGGATTCGTCATTACAAATGACATATCAAAAGTCCCCATCGATCCCGCTTGTGCGTTGTTTTTTATTCGTGGTCAAAGACGCAAATTTTGGTTTTTTACGTATATCTCTGAAACAATGAAAGCTACTGAAAAATAGTTCAAACAAAGTTTGTAGATCATAAAATTGTCTACAAAAAAGATTTCAACACTTTTTCTTCTACTATGTACTGTTCTCGAATTATGGCTATTTTAAACATAGAAAATACGAATATGCACTCATACGTGGGACTCATACAAAATTAAAGGAATATGAACAACGTGGACCAACTGAAAAATTGTGGATGCAATATTTTATATTATTTTATTTTATAATCATCATCATCGTGCAATTATCGTGAATTCCAGAGTCTGAATTTCTATACAAAGATTATGTAAATAAGTTCGAGATTTGGTATAATCTTTTAGAGAGTAATCTTTGAAATAGGAGTTAAGTATTAGGTACCAAACTACTTTGTAGAATAATGTAGAACGAGCTTGGATAATATTTTATTATCATACTTGACTGCAAGACATGACCAACAACAATTCTACGGTTCACACAGATTTGTAGTCCATTCTTAGAGAGGAAATGTGGATCTATGTATGATTAGTACCTACTGGCTGGAGGTCGTGGAGTTTCATCACCATCACCATCAGCCTATCTTAGTTTACTGCTGGACATAGTTCCCTGGCCTCTTCCATGATCCGCCAGTCAGCCCTAACCTCAGCTTTACGTCTCCATCTACTGCCTACTGTCTTCCATATATCGTCACTCCATCTAGTCTCAGGATGTCTACACTATGTTTCCCAATTCGCGGTCTCAACTGAAGAACATGTCTACTCCGGTTCTGCGGCAGATATGACCGGCCCAGTGCCACTTTAATTTGCAAATGCGTTGAGCTATGTCGGTATAACCTTGGTTCTACCATAATTAGTTCCGAATTCAATCTTCCAGATAAACTCAAAGCATTGCTCGTTCCATGTTCCACGCTCTGCAACTTTAAATTTGTGGACTACCTTAGCTGTCAGTGTCCTCGTTTTGGTACCGTGGGTCATGACACACCTACACACTGATCGAAGATTTGTCTTTAGACATTGTGAGCGAGACGATGAGAAGACACGACATTAAACAGAGCTTGGAACTCTTTTATCAGTGGTGTTCCACCGTCTTTTAAGAGCTCGGTTGTACCATCCTCTCCCGCGGCTATTCCATTTTGGAGCTGTCATGGAGTTTACCTATTATATTAAAAAAGTTAAAAAAGTTCATAAAGCGATAAAGTTTGGTCACAACGTTACTATAATATTTGACGGTTACAATGGTATACAAAAATATCAGCAAATATCAGCAAATAGCCGCAGAACAACGTCGTCGAGCTAACAAACATCTTCATCGTCTGATATTGTTTTTGATCGATCAATGACTGTTCCGACAAACCAACAGTAGTTTCTTGCTAATACACACAATACATTTCGTTTGATTTCGATGTTATGTGAAGAATTTGCAGCTACCAATATTGTTGTGAAACAAGCTCAAAATGACGCTGATGTCCTCATTATTGAAACCGCAATTGAATAATTCAGTAGCACCAATCCAACTATCGTTGTTAGAGAAGATTTAGATTTGTTAATAATATTAACTGCACGAACACCTAGGGATAGGATCATTTACTTTTTAAAACTTGGGAGAGCTCAAGAACAAACAAAAATATATTATTCACGAAGTTTAACTGCATATCCAAAATGTCAGCCTCATATATTATTCCTTCATGCGATAACTGGCTGCGATACGACATCAGCAATTTTCAAAAGAGGCAAAAATACAATATTCAAAATCAGAGGTGGTGCGGAAATGTGTGCTTATAGTCAATTGGGTTAGAAGCTTTAGGACTACATCTCGATATGACTAGATAGCGGATTTGACTAAATAGATTTAAGACTAAATCTCGATATGACTACATCGCGTTAGGCCCACATCGCTTTTGAACTAGATCTCGAAATGACCAGATAGTGTAACGACTAAGTTGTCGTTTGTTTTCTAAAGTACAGTTACGTTGGTAAGTCAGAACAATGTAGTTTTTTCGAAATAGTTTCTTGTATTAAAGTTAAATAATATTTTTGAACATGAAAGTGTCAATAAAATTATTTAAAATTATTCTAGGTTTGGGAACTGCATGGTATGCAGATTGTTATTTTGTCCAAGAAGTACATATGAATATCTACATACGTAGTCATTAACGTATATGTATGCAATCCGTCATAGTCTTAAATCTATTTAGTCAGACCCGCTATCTAGTCATATCGAGATTTAGTCCTAAAGCTCCTAACCCGAAAATAATACGACTTTCCTGCGGTCTAAAGTGACGATATCTCAAAAGCGATGCTTTGTTGAAGAAAAGTGATCTAATCTTTTTTGTAGACAATTTCACGATCTTCAAACTTTGCCTGAAACATTTTTCGATAGCTCTCGTTGTTTCAGAGATATACGCAAAAACGCAAATTTGTAACCTTCGATCTCGAATAAAAAACACGCACAAGTGGGATCGATGGGGACTTTTGACATATTTTTTGTAATGACGTATTCAAGGCTTAAACAAAAATCCAGCTTGTTGGGAATTCATGCAAACTGGAATGTCTATTTTGACTGGGCTATTATATTTGTTCGACCATTGGAAACGATTTTAGGTTTTCCTTGTATTTTTGATCTGAAGCCCAATCCAGACAATCCAGTTTTGCACAATTAAATGTGTATGTATTAAAACTAACAATTGATGATCAACAAGAGATGATCAAATGCATCTAAATCATTAAATTATCATAGTAAAATAACAATAACTATTACACTAATCTTTATTAAAATATAAACTAAATTAGAAACTAAAGTGTAAAACTACAAGAAAGAGTCGTGACATCTATTGTAAAAATAAGTAACATCAACTTTATTAACTTATTTTCTATTATTTAGAATACAAATCATCATCACGCAGGTTATAACTTTTTTTTTATAAATCCATATTTGGATTCATGTTAGATTCAAATATAGTACAGTCCGCGAGGTATAAGCTGAGCTTTGCATTAGTGTGAGTGATCACCAAAAGTACAGTCAGACGCAGGACGCTGTGACCATGTTCTCTTAATAAGGTGTCAATTTTATATTCAATAAATCGTTGTTTATTATGCAGTATCAATTGTATATTGGTATAAACGATAGGCCTGCCCTGAATACGGTATTCGGAAATTTTAAGTAAATAAGTTATATGTAGGTGACGGATCTCATGCTTTTCCATTAAAATTTTTCTGTTATTCTCTGTCCTTGACCATTTGAATCCTAAAAGAGATACTTCTTTTCGCAATGACCATATTGATCCTGGATAGTTAATGTCAGCTTGTTGTTTAAGAGTTTGTTGTCTGACTGTACTTTTGGTAATAGATGCGTATGCATGTGATCACTCACACTAATGCAAAGCTCAGCTTATACCTCGCGGACTGTACCTAGGTACAAATTATACTAGGGACTATAATGATAGGTTTGCACCTGACTGCCATTTCGTTTGATGTTAAGCGATGGGCCTAACCCTAGATCATTTTTACCTAGAAATAAGGATGCACTCTTGACTTCATACCCAGATTGTTACCATCGAGAAAACACGACTCAGGCAACACATTCCGTAGCCTAGACCTTCTTACCTATATAACGAAATTTGAATCAAACCTCTTCGTACAATTCTTTGGAACGTGAAGCATGAAATAATGTTGCTTTTTCGAGCTGTGAGCAGTCCGACAGAAAAAGAGACTATATGGTGCTATTTAGTCTTAAAATGGAATTCTGTATGTTTTTTGTTGATACAGTAGTTTTTGAGTAACTAAACTTTAATCAAACTGAATTTTCTCTTTAAATTTAGAAGCATAGAATATCTTGACTTATAAATGCTTATTATTTTGACTAAACCTGGATGTTCCCTACTCTCCCCTATTCCTTTTCTTCTCCAATCCAAGAATCATGTTACTAAACCTGGATTTCAGGTTGAGATGAGTGTAAGCATAAACACGCGGAATACACCCCTGATTTCACCTTCAAGCGAAGTGGATGCCACTGCATTTTACGTTTTACGCACAATCGTCAGTCAACCTGTGTGGTCAGCTTGGATTATGGCATTATCTTGTAAGAAAAGATCCTGGGTCCCAACAGTGGGAGAATAAAGTGAGCTGTTTGTGTTCCTAGTGCTATGCTGAATGGAAATTTCCAACTACTGCCTTAACGTGCATCAGGGGCACTGTTCTAATTTTCAACATAAGTAATTTTTGGTTGTTAGAGACAACGCATAAGCATAAACAGTCGACGTGGATGACGGATGACCTCAAAGGATTCAAGGAACATGTCGGTTTCCTCACGATGTTTTCCTTCACCGTTTTCGGCTAATCTATGTTACCTACGCAATGACTTTGAAAACACAGTGGTGCACGTGGGATTTTAACAAGGGGCTTCAGATCGGTGGTCACCGTTATCCCAACTAGACCAGCAGAAAAAAATAACGCAATGTTTTATGCATGAAAAAACGCAAATTATTTTTTTATATATTTTATTTCAAAATATAAAAGTAAATGAGTACCTTATTTTTTACCTAAAACTTACATGTGTCAAAAACAAGATATTATGTAATAACTACTAAGTTTACACATTGTTTGAACGGTCGTGGTATCTAAGACGGTAAGCATAGGCTGGCACTTAAAACATATTATAATAATAATAATAAGTACATGAGTCAGGTTTTTATATAAAATAATATTTTGTACTTTAACTTATTGATAACCTAACTTGATAGATAGGCATCTGTCATTATGTAAAAAATAACTTATACTCTAATTTTATGGCTTAAAAATATCCACCAACTTCCTCCAGCATTAGTAATATCACAGACAGGCAAAGTTTGCATTTTACCATTAAAAGTTTACAATGTTTGATCACATAACTGGAAACACAATTACTTGTGACATATGGGTAAGTAGAAATATTTACCTTACAGCCAAAGGCGGTGAAAAGCCTTAGGGAAATAGTATGTACATAATTGAGGTCTTAAAAGTTCATGCATTTTCGTAATTATTATAGAAAGCTTTTTTTCTTCTTCGATGACTAGATTCATTTCGAATGTTTAGTTAATTAACTTTATGTAAATACTGCTTTAGGAGCTACCCATGTATATTTTTCTTCTAAATTAAACAAGTGGTTAATTTTATTTATAAGAATACAGATACTCAAGGTTCAATTATAAAGTCAATTAGCTAAATAGAGACGAAATATCTCCCTTTACGTTGCTCAATGATTTTAAGTTTAAAAATAACACCCTCGTCTTCGATATGTTTACACTAAGCTTTATTGTGTATCTACGATCATTATTATCACATAAATTAAAATTACATTCATACTCGATGCACAAAATAGCTTTACATTTTGACCTTACCCTGCTAACCTCATCATTCATAGTTAATAAGTTAATTTTCGTTGAAACGCCACTTCTCAACTTTTGTCTGACAGGAAATGGTTCTAGTAAAAAATGAACAAAATTACAATTTCTCTACAAAAATGGTCCTATTAAACGTTTATCAATACAAATTGAGTTGTTGGTTTAAATACACTGCATCACATCTAATGCATTTGTATGTCAGTAAAAGCATACATCACAATTTGTAGCAAGTATCAAAATATAATGTTAAGTTCATTCACACATGGAACTTGTTGCGAGGAAGGATGTCAAGGTTGTTGGTGGATTTAGTCATGTGAGTGTCCGTGGTCACCGTCGTCGCCGTGGGAATGGTCGTGACCACCGTGCGAGTGAGTGTGAGGAGCTGAAACAAAAAAGATCAAGATTAACATATAATTCAGATAGGTATTAAAAAAGATTTTTTTTAAATTAATTCAGAAATAATTTTAATAGGAAATAGGAAGCTTCTTGTTGAGAATAAGACAAACAATACGGTGATGGCGTTTGAACAACACCTTGGGCCAAATGGTGGTCAAACACTGGCACACCTTTGTTAAAAAAGAATAAAAGATTGCGACAGGTCAAACTAGATTGGGTCAATTCCCAAAAATCGTCCTGAGTCTTTTCACTTTTAAGTAGCTTTAAAAGCTCAAAAGACGTCTAGCTTGCAGCACTGATTTGAAATCCTTATCTACATACCTACCTATAATATATAACATTACTAGCTGACCCCGCAAACGTTGTTTTGCCATATAAATAAAGGTATGAAAAATAGCTAGGTAGTAGCCGATTCTCAGACCTACTGAATATGCATATAAATTTTGGTTAAAATCAGTAAAGCCGTTTCGGAGGAGTAAGGAAACAAACACTGTGACACGAGAATTTTATAT
The DNA here is from genome assembly GCA_963693475.1 of Ectropis crepuscularia. NCBI lineage: Eukaryota > Metazoa > Arthropoda > Insecta > Lepidoptera > Geometridae > Ectropis > Ectropis crepuscularia. The sequence goes on from OY856359.1 coordinate 10,116,774, forward strand.
ATAAGATAACCTATCTATACAGTGCCTCTACGCACGGCTAGGAATTTAAATTTAAATTATCCCCGCCGCCGCCGGGTTAAAATACTTATCTTTCTAGCTTTCTACTAACCTAAGGTAGGTAGGTATAAATTATGTAATATGCTCTTTAGTCCGTGGTGGCTACCGCGAATGGCATGAGATCCTTGTAATGCTTCTACCACATATATCACCATAAAATTCTAAACCAACTAGGTAAGATACCTACCTAATCTCTAATCAATCTGTAGGTAGAGAAGTAGGGTAGGGAAGTAGTGAATTAAAAATTACATCAATCTAACTACCTACGTGTGTAATAAATATTACGAGGTGATTCTAGGGCCTAAATTGAAATTTATGAGTTATGAGTGATCAATAGTGAAACATTTACTTATTTATACATCGTAAAAATAATTCTAAAATAAGCCAATACTTACTCAGCAACTGCAGGCCGAACATAAGGAAGAATCCGACAATCGAGGCAATGTACTGAAGGATGCCGGTCCTGTCGCCCTTCCAGATTTCGAAGAAGATGACGTAGAGCAGGGTTCCGGACGCCAGACCCTGGAGGATCACGGATGGAACACCCGCCGCAGTCGCGCCTTGTCCTCCCACCAAGATCATACCGATTCCCATACCAAGAGGGGAAACGATGGCGAAAGTCGTGATGTAAACAACTGCCAACCAAGTTTTCGTGCGGGTTGCGATCAATTCCACACCAATGCAGAAAGCAATGACTAGCTTGTGCGCGGAAATAGCTCCCAACATGTACCTGTAATTAAAACAATCATGTTATTGAATATATATTAGGTGAATATTTTAACCCATTTTTTTGTTGTTAAAAAGTTCAAAAAGCTCGCGTTTATTAGTAAATATCAAAAGCGCCATCTAGTGCAAAGTAGCAGAACTGGTTGAAACTACATTGAAATAGTTGAAACGAATTCCATATTGCTTTTACTACTCAGTCATAGATGACGCTAAAATCGAAACAATGTTAACTGAAAAAGTTGTGGTGTGGTACGTTCATACAACTATGAAAATATTATTTTTTACATTTAGTATCTGGTATTTATTTCACAAGTAACATAAACAAGTAATTTTAAGTATTAACGCAAAACTACTAACCAGACGTTAGAGGTGCTGGACTCGAGACCAACAGCCAGACCCTCGAACAGCTCGTGGATGGAGAGGGCTAGCACGATAAGAAGTCCTCGCAGGGCGGATGTGACGTCATCGCCGGAATTGACGGGCATGTGGCTGTGTCCATGCCCCGAGTGCGAGTGTCCGTGGTTATGTCCGTTGTTTTCTAAGTCCTGGAAAAAATATTTGACGCAATTAAAACATGGCTACATAAAATTCGTCTTCATTAGGAATTAGGAGGCTATTGCAAGTGCTTAGAGATGAAACTCGACGGGTTCTTTCATCAGAAGTTAGCCAAGGCTAACTATATTCTACCAAGTTAGCAAAGTGTGAGTAGGTACGTTACGTAAGTTACGGTGGTCTAGTCGGGAGAACGGCGGCTGCCGATCCGGAGACCCCGGGTTCAAACCCCACACGCACCACTGTCTTTTCGAAGTCATGTGCGTAATGCCGCTAACTTAAAACGGTGAAGGAAAACATCGTGAGGAAACCGACATGTACCTAGAATCTTTCAAAGTCATGTGTCATCCGCCAACCCGCACTGGGCCAGCGTGGTGGATTATGGCCTTAACTCTCTCCTTGCGAGAGAAGGCCCCGAGTCCCAGCAGTTGGAACGTTTAGTGGGCTGTTGATGATGATGATGTTGATGAGTAGGTACGAGAGATTTTCGAAAGAGTTCCTTCCGATGACCTGGTTTTCTTTCAATATTTTTTTTTCACCAGTAGCAGAACCATGGAAATTTAGATAATTGCAGTGATTGAAGGTGTACGTTGTATACCTACCTATTATTCAGTATTTTAAGTTGTCATGGCAAGAAATTCAAAATCAATAAATTTGATTGACATAACATGTCCTTATTTACAATTTCTTAATTAATTTACAGTCAAAACAATTACCTTTCCCTTCTTGATGGAATCAGGTTCAATCAGATCCGCGGTAGAGTTGGTGACGCTCTTTTCTCCACTGGAGGTATCGCTTCTTCCCCCACTCTTCCTCACACTGAGGTTCCTGACCAGGGGAGCGGCTTGTCCGTTCTTCTTCTCCCTGTGATGGATGTACATGTGGACTAGTTCTTCCACGAGGTACATGATGAAGAAACCGCAGCATGTTAGCAGTGGGGTCAGGGAAAAGTCGAACGATTGGAGGGTGCCAACGGCTGAAACAAAAATGGACATTCGTTAGAACGACGGTATTGTAAAATTAATCTAGCAGAAAGAATCTTTGTTGTTGGTCTTCCATTTAGTAAATTATTTTCCCCTTCATTTTCTCTATGGATTCAGAGGTCAATGTCTTTTTACAAATCTAACAGTGTAGCAGTTAGAAACTTTGTAAGATGTTCTTACATTTAGTAAATTATTTATGTTTCCTTTCAAAGTAATCTCTATGGGTTCAGGGGTCAATGTCTTTTTACTTTGAGCTTAATTTACTTTTTGGGTTTCGCATGCAGGAAGAATTAAATAATAAAATTCAATTATTGATAAGCATAATATACATTAAATTTATAAACATAGATATGGTGTCATGGTACACCAGGTTTGAACGAAACGGTAAAGTTATTTTAAACGGTTATTCTGTGGAACAAGTTTTCATGTATTTCGCAAAAGATATTGTTCTGAATGGGAATCAAACGGAATTCCGGCTTAATTCAGCAATCTCACTGTGCATTCTGTCATGCACGTTTCGGAAATAATGATAATTGTTTAACATAGGAAGCCTACTAATAAGTTTGTGATAATTAATTATGTAACGATACTTCGATACTTGACTTATAAGAATAACAAAGAAACATAATATAAGAATTAAACTGTTTTGCATTTGAATCGATCGATCAGACCTTGAACGAGATCCGAATAGTTAACAACCTCGCAAATATCCTGTGTCGAATTATTGACCTACATTGCATGTCTTAAAGATATTAGGGACTAGATTTATACAACTTATGATGTATACCTATTTAAACTGTAAATAGGATTTAAACACACGTTTAAATATACCTAATAGTCGAAGCTTATAGAAATTGGTATCTCCTGAGCCCACAAGTGGTTCATAGACTTCACAGCCATGTCGAGGAGGACCTAATAAGGTCTTCGAAACTAATAGATCGTGTCTCTACTTTTAGGGGGACTATTTTATAGTATAGAGGGATAGAAAGAGCCGGACATGTGCTTGAACGTAAGCAACACGCTTGTCCACAAAATCACAGTGGCACACAGCTATTGGAACACAAAGAGTCCAGATCATTACCTAGCACTGCACTGCCCTAGAAAGTTATGATGATATAATTATCTCTATGCTCTGCAAATTCTCTGGAAACATTTCCATTTAATCCGGAACATAGTGATGCTTGCACATTACTGCTCGGCAGTAGAATAAAATGCAAAAGGTGTAGTAGTACTTCCTAGGCGGACACTGAAAAGAGCCCTATTACAACTAAAGGCCGATAAGATGATCATCTAATGAATCTTATTCATCATCTACGTCAAAAGAGAAGGAATTAGGTTATTTCGTAGCTACTAAACTCGTCTGGTTAGGTATTTTTCATCATAAATAGGTTTATGCTTGACCACTATCTCGTCTGATGCTATGCAACCATCTTTGTGGTCTGCTATAAATCGGTTTCTTCTAAGTTCTAAGTAAACGTGACGGATTTCTTGTGTTCTCTCAAATTACTTCTGCTTGCTAATTTGCTTACGAATTGTCTATCAAACGAATCTGGTACCTAATCATTGCTAAAACAGGAATCTATTTCGGTATGATAACGATAGTGTATATCTATTGATCACTATGAGATTGGGCTCGAAATCGGTAGAAGTGGTTTTATCAGATTAATATAATTAAATTAAAGGAACCGGTTAAGTGCTAGTTGGACTCTCATACCTATATTTTAGGCAAAACTTACTTATTTCTCTATATATGTTTAGTATTCAGGCTCTGACTCTTTGAATTGAATAGGATACATTTTGATATAGAGCTAATACTCGTATTTAGAGTCACACAGGCCTTGCCACTTTGATTTCGCCAGTAGAAAAAAAAAATGTCAAAATTGTAGAGCATGAAAAGTTGAGAAGGTTGTCGAGTCCCAGACGTGGGAACACATAATATTATGCTGCTTAAGCTTTAAACAAAATAAAGTTGTAGCTAGCAATCTTATGTGAACGTTTGGATGTTTGTTGCTCAATCACGTCAAAACAGATAGTCCGGAAAAGCAAATAACCGAGTTTTTATTGCGGAAAAATTACAGATATCGGAACTACGCGGGTAAAACCGCGAGACACTGCTAGTATTAATTAAATACCAGAATACCACGTAAATAACGCGGTAATGAAAAGTACCGTTACGTTAGTCACGGCCGTTCATTAATCCCCAGGCAAACGAATTAATAAGCAATCCAATGATTTAACAACACGGCGATTAGATAACTGCACGAAAAGAATAACAACTCAAAGTCTGTTGAAAACATTCCAAACGATATTTCTAAGTCTCTTTAAATTATTTCATGAGGGACTGTACGAGCAAGGTATGCGGTTGATGGTAAGTATCACGCTTAAACATAACATGACTCTACTAGGTACGAGTATTTAAAAATTAAGAGTTCCAAATCGCACACTGCAACTGCACTGAGTTTGTCACTCAAAGATAATTAATCTTCTCGGCCTGAATTTTTTCATGTTTATTGTAGTACTTAAACGATGGACCGATGATTTTGTCTCGGTCGCGGGAAGTCGGTCGATGGAGGCGGCACAACACCGGTCATTGTGGAAATCATTGGGGGAGGCCTATGCCCAGCAGTGGACGTCTGTAGGCTGCAGATGATTGTAGTACCATATATAACTACAAATTTAAAACATTTCATAATTCGAAAAAGCATAATTCAGCATATAACCCGAAAGAAGACGGATGGTACTCCGTCATTTAAAATTGAGTACTTAAATAATATAAATTATCTTGTGAATTTAATAAAATTGTCCTCGATAGAACGTGTGGCGAAATGAAAGCTAAAGCAAATCTGACCTACCTATACAACCTCAACAATGCGTAGTCAGGATTTTCCCAGCTCCGCTGAGGTTCGACAAAAATAAGAAATAAAGGCAAAGCGGCTGACCTGGACCGGATCTACTCCACAGAATAACAAATAGTAGACCCTACTTAAATTCCAACATGGGCGCAAAATTCACTTACTTTCCACCGATCCAGACACGTTGATATTACAGTATTGATATAAACTGCTGTGTCTGACTTCAATAAACAGTAATAAAAATAATTATGTATGAAAAATTGGTTTAAACTGAATGCTTATGAAAAAAAAATTACATAGCAACTAGGTATGTAGGTATGAGGACATAGTAGAAAAAATATATCTATATTTTTTCTTATGGTATGAGGACATAGTAGAAAAAAATATTTTTTTTCCTACCGTCTACCTTTGTATTATTACAAATATCAAGTTTTATAATTTAATGTAGGTTTATAACAAAACGCTACACTTGGTCTCATTGAGTTTGTTTCGTCACAAACGTCGATAGTTTTTACTTCCATTTAACTATTATTATGAAAATTTTACAAGTTTCAGTAAATGTTCCAAGCATTCTAATATCTGAAATGATCTGAATATTTTATACCCTATATATTATTTACTAGCGGCCCGTTCCGGCTTTGCTCGGAGCCTATGACACTCAGCAATAATATGGCTTTCTATTGGTGAAAGAATTTTTAAAATCGGTTCAGTAGATCCCAAGATTACCCCTTACAATTTAACAAACACACAAACTTTACTTCTTTATAATATTAGTATAGATTTATCTGAAGATTTATACCCTTCTTCGCTACTTAACGACGGGTGTAAGGGTGTAACCGTAGGCTACAGTTTTTTTGCATAGAGTACTAGCAACTCGCCCCAATTCGTTAGGGCTGAAGTTATGTCTGGCCTTATAGTTTATGTTAATCAGGGATTACATTTTCCCGGATTAACATAACCTTAGTACCTATTAATAGGACATTCGGTTGGTGCAATCATTCTTAAAATCTTTTCGTAGTTTTCGAGCTTATTCATAATCAAATGTTTCTTCTTTTTTTTTTTTTTTTTTTTTTAACTTCTATAGGTTTACACTTGACCGCCATCTCGCCTGATGTTAAGCGACGATGCGGTCTACGATGGAACGTGTTTACCTAGAAATAACCGATTCACTCTCGATTTGAAGACACAAAGATTGTAACCATCGGGGAAAACCCACTCAGGCAACGTATTCCACAGCCTAGACGTTCTTATCACAAAAGTAGAGTCAAATCTCTTCGTTCGTGTCTTTGGAACATCAACCATGAAACGATGTCGCTTTTTCGAGCTACGAGCATTCCGATAGAAAAAAGGACAAGGTGGTATCAGATCATGCAAATCAGTCGCACACTCTCCGAAGTGTATCCGATAAAAAACCGATAGGCTAGCAATTTTTCGGCGATGTTCAAGACTTTGAAGTCTTTTTCGCACAAGAGTGTCGTTACCTATGAGCCTTTTGGCACGTCTCTCGATCGATTCCAGAGCCTCCAGCTGATACTTAGCCGATCCATCCCAAAGGTGCGAACAGTACTCCATACAGGAGCGAATCTGTGCTTGATATAATGTAAGCAACTGTTCAGACTTGAAGTACCTTCGCACCTTTGAGAGGACACCTAGTTTTTTGGCAGCAAGTTTGGCCTTGGACTCGATATACGAGCCAAAGTTGAGCGTAGAGGTCAAAGTAACGCCCAAAAGCTCAAGACGGTCAGTAACCGGCACGGATACACCTCTAAAAGTTGGAGTCAGTTGGAAGGGACTCCTTTTAGCGGAAAACAGACACGCCTGCGTTTTATTCTCGTTGAACTTGACCAGATTGGCATCGCCCCATTTAGACACCGCCTCAAGGGTCAAGCTCAAACGTTCAATCAGACTCTCTCTCTGTACCAGAGTTTGCGGCCCAGTGGCTCTCGCGCTAGACATGTAACTCTCTACGACGGTGCTATCGTCTGCGTACCCATAGATACCGGGCTTCAACAGATCGTTAATATGTAGCAGGAAGAGCGTCGCAGAGAGTACCGACCCTTGAGGGACTCCGGCATTGATAGCCATTTGATCCGACGAGCAGCCATCAATGACAACTCGTATGGATCGATCCCTCAAGAAGTCCGATATCCACGCAATGAACCCAGGAGACAAACCATAACTAGAAAGCTTGCTTATAAGGCCATCTTTCTTCGTAATGTTATAGTAAGAATATCAACATCAACAACATCAACAGCCCACTAAACGTTCCCACTGCTGGGACTCGGGGCCTTCTCTCGCAAGGAGAGAGTTAAGACCATAATCCACCACGCTGGCCCAGTGCGGGTTGGCGGATGACACATGACTTCGAAAGATTCTAGGTACATGTCGGTTTCCTCACGATGTTTTCCTTCACCGTTTTAAGTTAGCGGCATTACGCACATGACTTTGAAAAGACAGTGGTGCGTAAGGGGTTTGAACCCGGGGTCTCCGGATCGGCAGCCGCCGTTCTCCCGACTAGACCACCGTAACTTATATAAGTAAGAATATACAGTACCTATAAACAACAAATTACTCGTTTCGTATGTTATTAATCAATAACCGCTGCCTAATACTGGTCTTATCGGCGTGTTATGAACTCGAAAAGATATCTGAAGTCTTCCTTATTGGAGTCACCATTTTATATGTATTTCAGAACGAAGACGTCACGTAGACAAATTGTTAGTTAAGTAATTATAGACTACAGGCCCGTGAACAAAATTTACGTAGTAAATGAACCACCAGGAGACCTATGTACGATGATAGAAGGGTTTAAAGTCATAAGATTTAGCATTATGCCGTCACTTGTAAGCTGCCCAACTTTTAACTTTTAACAGTTGAAGAGGGGGGGTTGCAACCCTCGATCATTTCTCCTTTTCGCAGGATTTTTGTACGGCGTTGCAGAATAATAGATTAGAAGAGGTATCATCCTACATAAATAAATATATATTAAATATTGGTGGTGGACAATTCACACACAACACCATCTGACCCCAAACTAAGCAAAGCTTGTGTGATGGCGGCCAGATAGCTGATATAATACTTATATAGTTTTATATACATACTTATTATACATAGAAACACCCAGACACAGTGCAAACATTTGAACTCATCACACAAATATTTGCACTGGGTGGGGATCGAACCCACGACCATCGGCTTCGCAGGCAGAGCTACTACCAACTAAGCCATGAGGCCAGTCTCATAGGTCTCCTACTACTCCTACTACTGTCTCCTAGGTACTAGGCTTTTAGTCTAGTACTCTTTTTTGCATTTTATAGCATTTTTTTGCGAAAATAGCTCAACAAGCATACGTAGCATCTGACAGTAAACAGAAACCATCTAGTTGCAACACTCACACAACAACAACACTCACGTCGTTCGCGTGTTATCAGCTTAGAGATGAATTAAAACATAGAACATAAAAACTAAAAAAATGCAGTAAAAATAGCAACCTTATCGCTAAAGCGATCTCTCTGAGCAACCGTGGGAACGAAGATAAGTATTTGTAGAGGACGACCTTAGGATGAAGTAAACATTCCACATCCGATACGCTCCTGATAGAAATGAGAGATCGTTTTACAGAAAAACTTCTGCATTTTATAAGGTTGAATACTATAAGACAAATCGTACTAATAGGTATTACTTATACATGTTAATGCTTGGTTGATTGATTGTTGCTCAATCACATCATAAAACTGAACGGATCAGACTAAAATATGGAACCCATATATTACAGTTCGGAATAGCAACAACGGTTTTTTTTCCATGAAAAATAAGTACCTACAAAGTTCCTTAAAAATAGCAGTCTTCTTGTAAATTTTACGTCTACAAAGTTGCGAGCAGGTGTAAGTCAATGACAATTATACAAAGTAACTAAATACCCGATATCAAAATATTTAAAGATACTAGCAGCAGATAATAGCTGTTATCGGTTATCGTTTCGTTTCTTATCGCCATAACGAGCGTTTTCGTTAGATAGCGTCGTTGCGTCGTTCCCGTTATTGTACGCGACATGATAGCGCGAATTGACAGTAGGTAATTAACGATGCAAAGATATTATTTAGGTTGTATTGGAAGAAAAAAAGCCGGGTTTGTTCAGGGATGAAAACATGCGAGTTTACAAACAACATTACTTTTGGCTTTAACCGCGAAGGAAAATATTGTGATGTAATTGACATATTCCAAGAAAAAACATCTACTTAACGTATTTTTTTTAAATGAAAGAGTGACGAGACGAGCAGGACATATGCTTGATGGTAAGCAACATGCCTGCCACATAACAGCACAGTGACAGCTATTGGAACATGCAAAGTCGAAATCAATACCTTACACTGAACTGCGCTCGTTACCCAGATATCTAAGATATTATAATTCTAAGCCCAGTAATTACTCTGGAAACATTACCCTTCAAACCGGAACACAGTACCGCTTATATTGGCGGTAGAATAACTGGCAAGGGTGTGGTACTTCCCCAGGCGGACTCTGCCAAGAGTCCTACCACTACATATAACTATAAAATAAGGTAGAGCACCTTATTAAAATATAGCAGCAAAATATTTACTTCTAGCATAAGTAGCAGTGTCCCCCACTGCTTGGACTTGGGGCTTTCTATCACAATACGAGAGCTAAGGTCATAATCCATTATGCTGGTCAAGTGCAGGTAGGCGGATGTATTCGCAAAATGTCTTGATCTGACACCAATCTGTACGATAATTATTGTCGTACAGTGAAATTTACTTTTTCGTAACTTTGAAAAGGTACTAAACAGTTTATTCACAAATTGACGTGTAAATTGTACATTGATGAATGAAGTACTTTGACTTTAATTTAAAGAAATAGCAGAACTATCATATTTTCAATCCAAGGAAGCGGAACGAAATTTAAAATCGCTATTGTTGTAAACCAGTGAAATAACGAGTTATGACTCGGTTTCTATGTCATTTTTCTAATTTGTTTACTTTTTTTGTTTGATGCAGGACTAGATTAACCTGAATTGAGTAATGACGATGAGTCGACGATTAGAGTAGGTTTTGAATGGGGTTCGTCAAACTCACAATAGTTTCTAATCGTTATATATTTTAGAGTAGGTAGGTACTATTACACGATCATCTATTTGTATAGCTATAAGATTTTTTTAACATACAGAGTAACGAGACGAGCAATACAAGCACTTTATGGTTAGTAACATTCCTACCCATAACAGCCATACCGCCACCCAGCTAATGAATATGAAGAGTCCAAATCACGACGCTGCGCACATCACCTGGAGATTTAAGACCATTTATCTCTTTGCCCTGTAAAATCTGTGGATTTCAGAGGTGTTTGCACATTACTGCATGGTGGTAGAATAACTGGCAAAGGGGTGGTACTCCCCACTTAACCCCAGGCGCACACTGCAAAGAGTCTACCACTACTAAAGACATGTAAATTTTGCTGTGCTCCGGTTTAAAGGGTGTACTCCAAAGAAATTACAAGGAAAATACATATTCATAGATCTCTGGGTGAAGAGCCCAGTGCAACAACACACATGAGTGATTTTGTAGGGGTTAGGACTCTTAGCAGAGTCCGCCTGGGGAAGTACCACACCTTTGCCAGTTATTCTACCGCCAAGCAGTAATGTGCAAACAGTACTGTGTTCCGGTTTGAAGGGCAATGTTTCCAGAGAAATTACAGGGCTTAGAGATATAACATCTTAGATCTCTGGGTGACGAGCACAGTGCAGTGCTAGGTAATGATTTGGACTCTTCATGTTCCAATAGCTGAGTGTCACAGTGCTGTTATGTGCCATGTTGCTTACCATCAGGCATACCCCGTTTCGTCACTCTTTATTTAAAAAACAAAAACAATAAAAGTAATATTATTTCACCGATGAAGTCAATTAAATAAACCTGATCCAAAATGTATCACTGGTTCGACGTAGTCTGCACTTTGGCAAGTGGCAAGGTCGATAAAATTACAATAACAAAAGATCCACATTTATATTATAATCGGTGAATATTTAATTCGAACTACGAATGCAATTTTTTATCGACTTCAGGAGGTTAATACAAAGCTCACTGTAGTTATAATTATGATTGGTTCTTACGTTCTTAGCAGATATTTGAATGAGACGGTTTGTTATAGGTATGTTCAAGATAATTTAGATTAGATTAATCGACAAATTTTGCATGGATACCTACATGAATATTTATGGGTAGATAAAATATTTTGATAAATAAATACAAAAAAATCCTAACTCGATATTTTTTATCGCTAATAGGTTTACACTTGATCGTCATTTCGGCTAATGTTACTCCCAGATTACATTATTCCAGTCCAGCGATCGAATCTGGCGCTGGATTGCTTACTGGAAAAATGTAAAGCGCCACTGGAAAGCATCAACCGGCGCTGGATGAGCAATCCAGCGCCAGATTCGATCGCTGGACTGGAATAATGTAACCCGGGCATTAAGCGACAATACGATCTATGATGCAGCACGCAACCGTATCGGGAACAAAAAGTGTCTATGTTCAGCGCCTAAGTAAGGTTATGCTGCTGGGTTTTTATTGGCTGATTGCCTGGAAGACATTGCTCTCAGCAATAAGGCGCCATTTGTGGCGCTAGTTCATAAGTGTTTTACTGTAATTTTTCTGTTACAATAAAGAGTTATCTATCTATCTATCTTTAACTTTTATAGCAGCAAAAACATAGGAAACAAATTTCGCTATTAGCCAGATAGAAAGCTCTGCAAAACTACCGGTCGAACGTGAAACTATGACGTAGCCAGTTATAACCTAATGATTTGCTATTAGGTATTCTGAACTAATACAGAAGTATCTATGCTTTAAACCTAGCGTACGTCATATGAGGAAAATGCATGAATACCTGGAATTAGCATAAGATAAACAACATGGGATTCCCGCTTTCTCTGTAAAATTACGTAACGTTGTTGTAAATTTTATTATTTTAGTTGAAAATTCTTAGAAAATATTTTGCAAACCACAGTATAGATAATTTAATAGACTGTGGTTTTATGAGTACATATTTGTATTCTTGGAAGTAGGTATCCAAGAATACAAATTAGTTTTATTTGCTTAGGTTTCTAATACAAGTACCTAATTAAGTAAGATTTTCTTTTTCATTACAGGACAAACATCGATTTAGACTATAAAATTAAATTATTTTAATAAAATATAAAAATAATAAAATAAAATAAAAATTAATTTATTTCAGGTAAGGTTCCCGATAAATAATACAATTAACAATTAAAAATAAAAATAAACATTCAATCAATGTCAAAAGTCAGAAAAGTAATGTCACAAAGTCTTAAGAATTTGATATAGTATATTAGAATGAAAAATAAAAATTACTAAAGTCAAAATAAAATAAATTCGCACAATTTATATAACCTTCTCTCCGGCTTGAGCACTGATAAATGTCTCTCGCAACAGTTCCGGAGAAAAGTACAGTCTAACTGACCCGCGATCATGCTCAGGATGCTATTGATGTGCCCTCCCAAACTTCAAGGCACACGGAATTATGTCATCGTTGGGAACAGTAAGCTCACTCTTTCCGTTCTAGTCGGTTCGTCGGTTGCAGGAAGCGGTGAACGCCGGATGTTTTTACAGCCTATCACTATTCGTTGTCAACAACCAAAATAAGTAGAACCACGGCATACCTCGCGGCTAGCGATTCTAGGGGTCAAGTAGATTGATGGGTGTCTAAATTACTCGGCTACACACAAAGACACAGTATGTTACCAATTTCAGGATTCTCAGGGCACATGCATAGCTCTAAATCGTTGAGGACAAAGAGATAAATATTCTCTTTCTGAGTGAGAAGCAGTCTGCACAGTCAGTGCAGTGCAAGGCAGGGATTTCTACTCTTGTAGTGTGAATATCTGCTTGTCACAGTGCTGTAATAAGTAGGTAAGTATTTCTGTCTGTCTGTTGTTTTGACCCAAATTGCCTCTACTGTCTACGAAACTTTGAGCTGGCGCAAGGAGCAGGGAATTACTCATGTAAACTTACTGACAATATTTACTTATACGCACTTATATTTATACATACATATATCATAATTATTTCAAGTGCATATTTTATCTGTTAAAGCGTCTTACATAAAATGTGTAACTGTAAAACACTTTACATTAACATGTATATAAATTAGAGACAAAGGGTATAAACAGATCGTATAGTTATTCAAATTATGGTGATAACAACCACATTTGTTTAAATATTTAACTAGACAATTGAATACGATGATTAATTATTATTATTATCGCTTTGCAATAAAACTGGTAGTTAAAAACAAATGGTATTTAATCAAGCGACGTCATATACCTAAAATGGGTTTCCCGTATTTCATATACTCGCAGCGTTCTGCGGTTTTACCCGACTAGCTCGCGTTCAGACTATAATCTGACTGTACTCCAATTTTCAACCCATTCCGCTCTAATATACTGTTTTAATTTGTAACCACGTCCGTTTTATGTATCAGGTATTGAGTAAGTCTTTAACCAGTGCGTGTTGCCAGTGATGGCTTATGGAACTGAGACGTGGTCCTTAACTGTGGGCCTCATAACAAAGCTCAAAGTCACACAGCGAGCTATGGAGAGAGATATGCTCGGAGTCTCATTGCGCGACAGAATCCATAATAAAGATATTCGCAAAAGAACGAAAGTGGCCGACATAGCTCAAAGAGTAAGCAAGCTGAAGTGGCAATGGGCAGGCCACATCGCTCGAAGAACCGACAACCGATGGTGAAGAAAGGTTCTCGAGTGGCGACCACGAACCGGAAGACGCAGTGTTGGACGGCCTCCCACTAGATGGACAGATGACCTCACAAAGGTCGCTGGAAACCGCTGGTTGCAGGTTGCGCGGGACCGTTCGTTGTGGAAATCTAGGGTGGGAGGCCTTTGTTCAGCAGTGGACGTCTTGCGGCTGATGATGATGATGATGATGATTGAGTAAGAGACATATTAGGTAAGTACTTAGTAGGTATATTAATGCATAAATCGTGCTACAGTACTCTACCTCCGGCTTGTGACCTTGTAGCTTCGAACATCGCAATCCCGTTTACCATGACTGACCTTGAAATGTTACGAAGCCACGATCTTTTATTACAATGAAACACGAGAGCTTATTCTCATTAATATTGTTACGCTAATTCATTACACTTTTTTACTAAAACAGGTAAAATTTTGAAAACTGGTATAGAGATGGTAACAGATTTAAGCATAACTAGTTTTGCGTCCATGTCTTTCTTGTTCTTGACAGCAATATAATGGTGTCTTTCTACGCGAAATCTTTTTTACATGAGAATCCTGTGGTGAATACCAGTATTAGATAATGATGTTCTTTTCTGGGATTTGGACTCAAGTCGCCTCTGAAACTATCGTTTGAAAAGCGTACCTAAATAATTAATGTATTTTTGAAACGACACCTTTTACTCGAATTGCACTTTTTTACTCTTCGAGTTATTTTGTAGTCAATAAAGTTAAATAAAAAATCTGTTTGACTTAGCTCACAAATTATATGGATTTTTGATTCGCCAATGTTTTAAAATGTTCAGAATGCGGCGATTACGGTAAATCAAAACGTTACCTACCTACATGGTGGAAACCTGGATACCTATAGTATAAAATTTGATTAAAATCAATATAAGTACTATCATTACATAATCATTACCTACTTCTATTTTAGTTAGCAGTTAGTAGACACATAATAATACACATAATATTTAATGGTAACACGAAAATGATACGAGAATTTAGTATGAAGCATTGAAAGTGTTTCATATAGGTATGCCTAAATATATATTTTTTAAGAAGGCAAAGCATTTATTTACTAATTTCATTAGTTTTATTAATAAAACTAATTTACAATAATAACACTACCTACACTACTGTGTAAACACATTTGTATTGGACAAGCACTCTACAATGACATAAAAATAAAATCACGGCTACACGCTAATAAATATTCAAAAAGATGTTGTAATGTAAAAGAGAGTCTATTTGATGATTTCAATCATGTCTGTCGTAAAGTTTGTTGACACAGAGACGCCGCTAAATGCGTCTAGCTTGGTCTCATTGTGCTGGCAGATACACTGATTTGAATAATGTATTAGCAACTAGCAGGGCATCGCGGTTTTACCCTTGTAGTTCCCCTATCTTTGATTTTTCCTAGGGTTTTTAAGTATATTCCAGTCTATAATCTATATTCCAGTATATAGCCTATCTGATATTCCAGTCTATAATCTAACTGCGTTTCAAAAGTCAAAATCCAATCCCTTCAGCCGATCGGACGTGATCGTCCTAGAAAGATCTTAACAGCCAAATTTTCGCATTTATAATATTAGCAGGATTTGCTGATTAGTACTTATGTAAAAGATAGCAAATATTTACAACAATAGAACTACCGGCTCGTTGATACTTTTACATAATAACTGCATAATCTCGAGTGCGACACTTCACCTAATGTACCAGAACACTCTAAAACATTATGAGCGAGGAGATAGAACAGTCAAGTCACGTTGCGAAGACAAGTTTACTTAGGCAGTGCATCAAGTTACGTCACAGCTTTTCTTCTGTACCTATATACATATTTATTTCTAGGTTAAAAAAAACAAATAGACACAGCCTAAGAGACGGCAGACACGTAACCTAAGAAACAGATACAAAAAACAAATGAAGTGACTGCGGAAAATTTGAACCTTCTCAAATTACATCAAAGGTGATTTAAGATCTGGCGAATCCATAATCAAAGTTTATTTTATTTTGTTATATATGTAGATATATGCGTTGAATCCTACTAATATTGCAAATGTCAAAGTTTGCATATTTGAATATTTAGTGCTGCATCACGTCTAAATGCCTAAACAGATCGGGTTGAAATTTAAAACAAAAGTAAAATCATAGTGTGGAATAGCACATAGAATAAACAAAACCCTGGAAAATATAGGGAACGGGAACTATGCGGGTAAAACCACGGGGCACTACTATTATTAAATATACAGCTGTAATAAATCTTAGTTTTCACCCATTAACAATTTGAAGCATTGTAGATATTCAGGATATTATGGACTTCAAAGATCGTTAAGAAGTACGTATAAGTAGTACGAAGTATTTCCAATAAAAAAAATACAATATCAAGTACACACATCTCGGGCAGAGAAGGAGAGAGTAGAGAAGAAGAAATATTCTTCTACTTAACGTTTCTCTCCTTAAATCAGTTGCCTAGAAGAGATCGTTCGTAGCGGTAAAGTCTCTTTGTTTCACTAGTTTATGTATTTTTGTTGTGGTCAATAAAGAGTGTAGGTATCTATCTGTCAAGCAAGCATGTAGGTTTGTAGGTAATAGCGTGTTTTTTTCTATGATTTATTCTTTGGATAATAGTCTGTTGAAACTATTCTTTTATTTCATTCAGTGATTAGGATATACACCAATTTATTTGAAGTTTCAAGGTGCGTTGCTAGCACCATCGACCTGCACAAGTAACTCGGCCATTAGACCGTGAGAGGTGCCGCGGGGAAGTGGGCCACTATTATCTAATCGGATATTAAGCAACTAAATAAACAAATATCGGTCTCAATTATACTTCTAATGCAGGTTCACTGACGATAGCGGTATGCGTCACAGTCTGAACGGAAAATAACCTGAGGAAGAAAGAAGGTTGTACAACAAATTGTTAATTTATTTTTTTAACTAACGGCGTTATCAAAAAAAATAACAAAAGTTTTATTGACATTGATATTTTGGATTTATATGACATCACAATTGCCGATCGTCTTACTTACTAAAGTCTCAGACCAACTTAAATACTCAAAGACTAAAGTTAATAAAAAACTGTGAGAATTGGACTACCTACTTACAATTCAGTGAACCTGTCAATGCTTCTGGAAGTTTTGTTTTTAATTTAAACCGTGTTTACAAGTATATTGTATGAAAAGCCTTTTAAATGAGATTAAAATAGGTATAAGACAAAAATCCTTAAAGATCATGTTAGGAAACGTAAAAATGGAAATTTGGAATTATATCTAAAGTAAAGTTTGTAATCATAATATAAAGATAATTTATTGAGCAGATATTGTGATTATTGTGTTACAAAAAATTTTAGTGTAATTTTACCTATAATAATTGTAATTCATCTTTGCAAACATTCAATCGATTCAGTGCGTCCTAAATTGGGTTCAACCGACTCAGTGCTGATCCAATCTTAATCTACAATCCCGATGTTTTGTGCCTGCACAAAACAAAACCTGTGCGTTTGAATAAATACCAAGACTCACTGCGATTCTACGTAAACGACTAAACGTATACATTTTTTTATCAAAGAAAAGCCTGGTTGCCATGTCGTCTTATGTAAGGAGAAAACTTATCTCGATTTGCAATCGCACGGATTGACGGGGAAGATCCGATGGGAAAGATCTACTACGGTAACATATTCCATAGGATGTACGTACGTATGTACGCCCGTGTTTTTGTAATTGGTTAGTGGGAAGCAGAAAGGTTTTACTTATAAATCGTGGTTTACCATGTATACATTTATCCTAAATGGATGTAAATATACCATGAGCCAATCTCAACCAATCTATGCCAATACAATCATATCAAACCAATCTATCACACAAGAAAGACCTTATAAAAAACTGAGGTTTTCATTCAGTTTAAAAGCTATGTTCATGTTTAGCTATAGGTAAGTAATTAAAATTTCTTGCGAAAATTTCTATCATCAAATTATTCAATCAGATCTACTCTCAACCTATCACAAATCAAATTTCGTTTAATATTCACCGGAAAACGATTACTTCTTTTTAAACCGGTTTCACTGAATTTAAAACTAAAAAGTTCAACAAATTCGCAAAACTATGTGACCGGTCAATAAACTTAGCACCTGACACCTGTACCTACCCATGAATGATTATCGAATTCTATGGTTATACATTTTGTAATTAAATAGAGTGTTTTACGATGTATGAGGTATCGGAAGGCAGCTTAATTCCTTTTTAAAAGTGAGGAATCCCAAGGTCAATGGTTATGAATAATTATTATAAGTGACAAGTAGGTACATAGATAAGAATATAATAATCGTTAACTTTTAAGTTTTCTGCACTTGTTCATTAAGATACTGAATTTCAATCGATACATTCCACCGCCTATTTAAAATTGGTTTTGGCATTTTTTGCTTGGTTGTTCTATGAAATATAGAAATGAGAAATGGCATAAGTAATTTTACTAGACGGGGTTCTGCCGCCTAAATAAAAGGATCTCGGCTTTGGTAGATATTGCTTTCTCTTTTATTTTCACTTATAATTACAGAATAAGCAAAGGGCAGCTTTACCGGCTTACTAAAGGGTAAAAGGGGTTTAACTACTTTGATATTAGTTGTTATAGTTAGGCAGTCGAAGGACTGGTTCTGATTCTGGATGTTGATGACACAGTTTTGTAAAATAAACTTCTGTACTGCTATAACTTTACTGAAAATGCCACTGCTTTTTGGTTCGTATATGCCTGAAGTTCAAGTTCAACTCTTGATTTATGGTTTTTAATGCGATTTAGTTTCACAATTCCGCCAATGTCTTGTAGAAAGATAGACCGCGGAGATTGTTGTTGATATGTATTGATGGTTTGGTGAATTTTGTTCGCTAAATTTAGTGTAGTTTTGTTTGGAAAACGTCGGAATGAATACAGTACGTCACTGGCCATGAGTAACAGAATGTTGCAATGCTATTTTGTAAATAATACCTACTAGTTTACTGCTGACAGGAATAAATAAACTTATATCGTATCTTTTTGTGGCTGTTTTGATTCACGTAAGTCATCATGAATACTAATTTTTAGCGAATGATAAATGCACTGTGAATTCGATTGTTCGAGTAATTTTTGGATTGAAATTCTAGAAACGTTTTCTGCGCTAGCCTAAAGGCAGGCAGTAGATACCATCTAAGACCAACTCCATAGATCTCTTAACAAATAAAAAAATGGTTTGTATGTATTTTTACTAATATTACTAAGAGAGAGAGAGACAATATTTTCAATATTGTATGTTTGTATTTAAGTCGACCTTCGGAACCTTAGCCCGTAATTTTTTTTTTTAATTTGATAATTCATTTTTTCTGTTACTCGTAGTAACAACCTCCTTTCTATGAGCTGTTCAATTCCAACAAAGGTGTAAGATAAGATTTTGATAAAACTTTGTATTGGTTATTCTTGTAAATGTGTGTATGAAGAGCTTTTTTTTAACTTTTATACTTTTACTAACCTAAGCAGTAAGCACACCAGCTAACTATATATATGCTCATACATAGATACGACCTGAAATTGGTAAATATTCCTTGACATAGACAACAAAGAACGAACTCTACAGTCTAGTTCTTCTCAAACATATTTTTGTTTGTTTACAAATTAAAATATTACGAAGGCAACATGCGTAATTTATCTGCATAGTGGGCAAGGTTGCGTTCCATTTTACGCTACGTACACGGTAGTGACGGCATAAAGAATTAAACACAACGTTCAATACGTGGTTTCTACGTGCTATTCAAATACTGACCATGTCTAAAAATGATTGATTGACAAAGCTTTTGTTAACCATAAAAATAATTTAATATTTTGTTTACTAAACGATGTAATATAAATATGTAGATAATATTAAATAGATAGTTTAAGCGATAGTTTTAATCAACAGTTTGGCGTAATAGAACGTACAGTTAAACTGTAAGTCTAAAAATAACTCAGCGCTCAAAAACATTATTAGGTATTGCAAACACTATAGGTACAATGTACTGTACACTAGTAGGTACGAATGCTAATCTAATAAACTGTGTAAATATGGTGAAATCAATTATTTTGTAAATGAATACTCTTTTATCCACACAATTGAAATAGTGAGGCGTTTTCAAAGAGCAAAAACCTGTCCAAATATCTCGTAATTGCGCCACAGATCCCGTCACTGAATCCTTCCTTTTGTTAGTTACATTTATATGCATACATCAATCTCATTTTGAATTTTTTCACCCCTCTATCACTAATATATTTATGTAACTATGAAAACGTTTCAGAAAATAGTGAGTTATTTTGGAACGAATGGAATAGAGAAGTTTATATATGTTTTCATTAACGTTACAGCAAGCTGTTAAACCTATTAGAAATTAAATGTTAGAGGTATCTTTAAAAAAAAAATTGGCAGATTATATTCCATTAATCCGTTTATTATTATCAATCAATCAATTAATTATTATTTTGAAAGTAACCCACACTTTTTGGGGTTCCGTAAAACGTAAAAACGGAACCCTTATAGATTCGTCATGTCTGTCTGTCTGTCTGTCCGTCCGTATGTTACAGCCACTTTTTGCCGAAACTATGAGAACAACACTGTTGAAACTTGGTAAGTAGATGTATTCTGTGAACCGCATTAAGATTTTTACAAAAAAATTAAAAAAAAAAAAATTTGGGTTGCCTCCCATTATGAGAACTGAAACTCAAAATTTTTTTTTTCATCAAACCTGCACGTGTGGGATGTCTATCGATAGGGCTTCAAAAATGATGTTGAGGTTTCTAATTTAATTTTTGTCTACACTGAATAATTTGCGCGAGAGACACTTCCAAAGTGGTAAAATGTGTGTCCCCCCCCCCCTCGAACTTCTAAAGTAAGATAATGAAAAAACTTAAAAAAAATATATGATGTACATTACCATGCAAACTACCAACGAAAATTGGTTTGAACTCGATCTGATGAGTAGTTTTTTTTAGAACGTCATGAATACACTATTATTAAAACTTCGATCAAAGTTACAACGAACTACAAGAACTATGTGTACTATGTATATTATGTTACTTGCTGCAACGGATCCCTTCATGGGCGAGTCCAACTCGCACTTGGCCACTTTATTTTGTTTACAGCAGCTTTCGCAAAATTCATCGCATCTATCAGTAGGTAAATTAAGATGGCCGAATTGCCTAAAAATTACGCGTGTAATAAGTATTTATTCCGCGTCGTAATATTATCTCAATGAGTTTGAATATTAATATTGCATTTTCAAGGTTCACCAGCCAATTCAGGTCAGGCAATGTTAAAAAATGCGGATATGCCGAGCGCTTCTATTTATAGCATGTAATTAAAAGCTATCCTTATTTGTATTTATTACAACGCCGAATAAACAAAGTAAATAATTATGAAAAAAATGCAGTTCATGACGTATTACAGTGTAAATAAGAAGTAATTAAATCAGGAAAAGAATAAATTCTAAGCTCTAAGCTGCATCACATGCATAATATTAATCTGTGAACTTTTTTTTGACAATAATTTTTATTTGTCATAAGCAATTTTCATTTCAGCAAAATAATTTACTTTGCCCACAGATTAAATCTACTAAAATACAATTTACGAGGTAAAACTTAATGTTTATTGATTTATGCGTCGTTATAAATTATTTAGGTATAATATAGGTAGGTACCTCAACGATTAATAATGTTTCAACGAGGAACGTATAACGGCAAAACGGCGTTATATTGTAATCGTAAACAGCTTGACGTCATTCCTTACTTATCTGAAATAACGATATACAAACGTACCTACACGATGTTACACACTTGAAAAAGATTAGACTAATCAAAAATAATAAAAGCGACTTAAAAATCTCATTTTTTCACGTCCTGGCTAGATTAATGTAAAATTAGATATCTGTCGAAATCTGTGACATGTGAAGTCTAAAACAGTAATTGAGACTGAATTCACTTTTCCGCTATTCCCAAGACTTACAACCAAGACTCAAGATATGCTAAAAAATCGAGGGAAAGACTCCATTAAAAAAATGGTTTTTCAAATATACAAGATGTATAACGTCAAATAAAAGATTCAGTTACTACAAAAACAATTTCAATTATTTGGAATATGATGATACTATACAAAAACAGGGCCCGCCGGCCGCGAGCTAATTTAGAACTGTTTCGTAATTCAGTGGCATGTTCCAACGTGTAAGTTGGAACATGCCACTGAATTAAATATTAAATATTCATGATGAAAGTGTCAATGTCTGTGTGAGACCTTATTTTATAGTTCGTTAGTTATATAGGACAAAATGAATATGTTTGTCGGTTACACAAATTACAATTGAAATTTATTTGCAGCAATTTGGCAGCAGGCAGTTGGCAGTAGGCAGGTGTTTGACAAGGAAAGGATTAAGGATTAAATACGTTGTAATCTAATGAACACTGTATAATTTCCAATCATTCACGCCATAGTGTAGACTATTTTCACGTAGGTAATCAAGTACACTAAGCTTCACAAACAATGTTTTAATTTTGTTTCTCTATGTATTGAACGTTTCAAGAACTGTATGATTTTTTTTTATTTATCTGCACAATGTTTCATCGTTCGTAGACTGTAAATTATTTTTTCCGAAAACTACTGATTGTAAACGATTTTGCTAACCGAAAATCACAAAACTGACGGTGAAAACGAAGGCAAAAAGATATGTTTAAGTGACGTGCAAAATATTACTGTAATAAGTAGTATTTATGTTGTGATTGTACTTTATTATAAAATAGATGACTTCACATTCTTAAAATGACATAAAATTGAGAGATATGATAGAGATAATCTGAGTATGTCTTTGGTATAAAAAGTTCAAATCGAAACCGGTTGATGCAATAAATTTGTAATCGATTCGATGACAATTTTAGCAGAAATTTCTAAAATAGTTACGAAATATTTAATTGTTGCCGTGAAGTAAAATCAAGTTTTTGTTAAAATTTTCCCGGCCAGTGCGAACTACTTAAATATTGTCTGTCGTCACATCAGCCTTGGCAGTAGGTTTCACTCTAAGACATGGTTTCTACTAGGGCTGAAAGAAATTTCAACTAGTTGTTACATTATAACATAAACGTTGGTTAGCGTCTAAACGTTTGGATGTATGTTGCTCAATTACGTCAGTGAGGCTGAACGGATCGGGTTGATATTTTATACATAGATTATAGTCTGGAATAGGAACAGTAGCCTGGAATAGGCTATCTCTTATCGATATAAAATAACAATAGTAAGAACTACGTGGGTAAAAAAAACGCGCGGCGCTGCCAGTAAACAACCCAGTGCATCTCTGTAACGGCTAAACGAATTGCTATAAAATGATATGTAACAAGTACACTGTCAGCTTATTTTTTATCGCCTCAAAGTCAGTGGTTTCCATGGGACACTTAAATAAATGATGAATTTGCGTGAATTTAATCCAGTAAAATAAATTATAGTCAATAACTATTAATCCGCGCGCGGCTTACATCGATTACTAGCTACGCTACTTTTAATAGCGAAAAACAAATGTAGAAAACCTTACGAAATATTTTATTTTAAACTCCGCAAAAAAGCACCTACTACATTTTATATTCTTGTTTTATTAATAAATATATGAATATTTTCTAATAAAACTTATCACAACAATTTTTAACTTAGGGAGGCAGCGTTGTCAGTTAGTATTTTTTATTTTAATTACTTTTAATGATATCTCTTTTATTATCTGTATCGTTAAACTCAGGTTGATGACGAATTTTATGGATTCGATTCAACTTTCGCAAGTTTAGTTTTCTAAATGAAACCCTAAAGTTTCACAATAGAGTCTCATTTTGGAAGGCCAATTACTTGCCCACATGAAAGTGGTGATGCATTGGGTCATTGGGTTTTTACAATAATGTTATTTTAAGACATAATTTGTTTTGGTTAATGTCTGATCTCTCTTTCTTACTCATCTTGTTTATTTTATTTTACCTTTTGAATTAAATTAGGGTTTCAAGAATAAAATGTAAAAATAAACTTTATATTTTCATTACTATTCATACCTTCTTTGAAACAGTTACGTTTGCATATTAATGCTAGGCTATATGGTAGGTACTGCTCCAGGTGGGTTCTGTAAATAGTCTAGTATAACAAAAAATAAATATAAATGTTTACAACATTTATATTAAATTTGGAAATAAATATCAATGTTGGTCGACAATTTTTCACAACGACACTATCTATCCCTAAACAAATCAAAGCCAAGAAGTTGTGAAGTTGTACTATAAAAGCTAGTGAGATATAAGTTTATATGCTAGTGTAGATGGAAACGTTTAAAACACTATGTATAGGTGTAAAATTGATGATGCTATAAAAGCTGTTAATGCATCTTATCTGTAATTCAAACCCAGGTATTATGGTTACCAGTACCCAGTATAATAATAATAAGTGACCCAGTATACTCGTATTAGTTAACGAACCTAATACCCAACGATATCCAGTGCCGTAACTATAGAGAGGCAACTATCAAAATGTTTCTTCCTGAGAGGGTCCCTGATCAAAGAGGATCCCTGCCTCAAGCGCTGCAAGATGCATCAGTATAATCAGCCCACTACATGTTCCCACAGGCGGGACTCGGGGCCATTTCTCAGAATAAATATTGGTGATGGACAATTCACACACAACACTATTTGACCCCAAATTAAGCAAAGCTTGTACGATGGATGGATAGAAGGATAGAGATCAAATTAATAATCTACCGTAATTCAGTAGACAACACCTCCGAAAGAGTATTACTAGCAGTCCGTACCGGTTACGCCCGTAACACATATTATAGTATAAGCACTTAGAGATCACGTACATAATAATATCCAACGGTTAAATAATATATGAAATTGGTCCAGTACTTCCTTAAATTAGCGAGTTCAAACAAAATACCTCTTCAGCTTTATAATATTAGTATAGATTGTACCTATATACAAACTTATACAATCTGATAATGTACAAGTTTATTATCAGCACTACTTGGAATACTTCAATTAGAATGCACTCAATTGTATACTCCAATACATACTCGGTAAAATACTCAGAGGAGCAGACGGGCATCGAACATACGACCTCACGTTTGTGTAATCGCATGTTCTTACCACTAAGCCACCACGGAAAAAATATAAATTTGATATGAATACTATACACTACAAACAACCAAGTCCGACAGAACTGAAGACCCCAAAATTCAACTCAATTCAAATTAATAAAATGTACTGTGTGTATGATACGGCTAGTCTAGTCGAGAGAAAGGTGACTGCCAATTTGGAGCCCTCGAGTTCAAATCTCACGTAGACTGTCTTTTCGAAGTCGTGTCGGTTAACTTAAAAGCGGCGCAGAAAAACATCGCGAGGAAACCGACATGTACTTTTTTAAACTTTTATAGGTTTACACTTGACTGCCATCTCGCCTGATGTTAAGCGACGATTCGGTCTACGACGGAGCGTGTTTACCTAGCAAAAACAGATTCACTCTCGATTTGAATACACAAAGATTGTAACCATCGGGGAAAACCCACCCAGGTAACGCATTCCATCCACAGCCTAGAGACGTTCTTATCTCAAAAGTAGAGTCAAATCTCTTCAAAATTAGAATCTTTTGAGGTCGTGTGTCATCTACCAACCCGCGCTGGGCCAACGCGGTGGACTATGGTCTGGACTCAATCCTAGTCAGAGAAGGCCCAGAGTCCCAGCATTGGGAAAATTACGTGGGCTATTTATGTGTAAATTATACTGTGATTTTACACAGGGCCCCAATGCATTACTGACGGGCCTCTGATGTTGCAGTTACGCCACTGATGCGATCATCAGCAGGGAAACACGATACCTAATCATGAACACGTTTTAATAGGTAATTCACAGAACCGACTTCCTAGAACAGATACTTGTATTATCCTTCTAACGTTCACTAAAAAACTGGCAGATCGTGAATAATTTAATACCTGGATGCGTCAGATCTAGACAATCATAAGGAAACCAAATACCTATGTAATCAAGATGCGAATGAACGCAAGTTACACTTAAATCCTACTATATACATACTAGATATACGCCTTACCTCCGATTAAAAACTCCGGTTTAAAAGTTTCGGAGCCGAAGTCGGAACCGAAGGTGTAATAGTAATTCCGACTTAACGGAGTCGGAGTCGGAGCTCCGTAACATCCCTGGTATAGACACTAGACTACCACGGCTTCACAAACTCATAAAGGGTTTCGTTCATACCGTCAATTTATTTAACGCACAATCCAGATCTACGGATTCCGTTTTTCGCTCTCTTTGTGTTACGAAACCCTAAAAAGGTTACACAACTGACGAAAGCTGGGTTAAGCCCGTATTAATATTTAATATCCTTTTCGATTGTAACGTTATTTTTTATGATTCTGTTATTTGATTGCTATGAAAACGATTTGAGAATGCAATGTGCAAATAAAATACCTTTCTCTATATGACGAGTGAAAGCTTTTCTTGGAACAAAGAAAAGTTTAAATACGAATTTTTCACGATTTTTCTTGAATATCCTACTGTAATGTCAATTTATGGATGTTTGTTGCTCAATCACGTCGTAACGTATGAACGGATCGGGCTGAAGTTTGGAACCCAGTTAGATTATAGTCTGGAAGAACACATAAGCTACTTTATATCTCGGGAAAATAAAGGCAACGCGAACTACGCAAGTAAAACCACGGGGCTGTGCTAGTAATGTTATATACAGAGATTACAGAGTGAAGGACGATTAGAACAATTGCCCGATGGTAAGCAATACCTGACCTGAACCTGGCCTGACAGCTGTATGAACATGAAGAGTTTAAATCAATGGTTGACACGGCACTGTTCATGTCACCGCTGCAAATTACCTTTTATAATCAATAATCTTTAATTTTAAGCGTTAAATATTTTTTCATAAATCACAACAAGCAAAAACAGCCCATATTAAATGTACCTTAATCTGAATGTAGGTAGAGTACGCTTACTGAATTTAAATTTATGCAGCACGTAGTTAGGAAGTGAACCTGCTTTCTCTATATGGAGTTTGGTGTCCTAACCTTATAACGCTTAAATAAAACGGCTTTAGATTTGTTGTTGCTGTCTCTTATAACTTCAAGCGAAAAGAAAAGAGAGAGCAATTTCAAAGTTAAGATATTGCTGTAGTTTTAGTAAGGTAGACCCTCGGATATCGGTTGCGACGAAGCAAAACCTGTGTACATAGAACGAGCACGTGTTTAGATTTTTCCAGTTAGTTATAAATAGTTTTTGTGGGGAATTTTAATCATTTACACTGCTCAGTACTCATATTCAATTATTAATTCGTAAATTGATCAAATACTTTTTATTTATTATACCTAATATTTGTGCGCCGAAACCGGAAATAATGAATGACATGTTAAATACGAGTACCACCTGTACACACTACTTTGTTTATTTGTGTTCGTAGATATCTATACTAATATTATAAAGCTGAAGAGTTTGTTTGTTTGTTTGTTTGAACGCTAGGATCTCGGAAACTACTGGACCGATACGAAAGATTCTTTTTTTGTTGGATACTTCATTTATCGAGGAAGGCTATAGGGTATACCTATAACATTATGCTACTATCAATAGGTACGGAGTATAATAGGAGTGAAGAATGTAAAGAAAACGGGGAAAAATATTTCTCTTCGAGAGCTTTAGTTCCGTGAATTTAAATTCTCTTTGGTCATTGAAGTCTGTAACGGCGCGTGTCTACATTTTTTAGGGTTCCGTAAAACGTAAAAACGGAACCCTTATAGATTCGTCATGTCTGTCTGTCTGTCTGTCTGTCTGTCTGTCCGTCCGTATGTCACAGCCACTTTTTGCCGAAACTATGAAAACTACACTGTTGAAACTTGGTAAGTAGATGTATTCTGTGAACCGCATTAAGATTTCAACAGAAAAATTTAAAAAAAAGAAAATTTAGGGTTGCCCCCCATACTGAGAACTGAAACTCAAAATTTTTTTTTTCATCAAACCTACACGTGTGGGATGTCTATCGATAGGTCTTTAAAAATGATGTTGAGGTTTCTAAAATCATTTTCGTATACACTGAATAGTTTGCGCGAGACACACTTCCAAAGTGGTAAAATGTGTGTCCCCCCCCCCCCTCTAACTTCTAAAGTAAGAGAATGAATAATCTAAAAAAAATATATGATGTACATTACCATATAAACTACCAACGAAAATTAGTTTGAACTCGATCTGATGAGTAGTTTTTTTTTAGTACGTCATAAGTACACTATTATTGAAACTTCGATCAAAGTTACAACGAACTACAAGAACTACGTGTACTATGTATATAATGTTACTTGCTGCAACGGAACCCTTCATGGGCGAGTCCAACTCGCACTTGGCGACTTTATTTTTTTGAAGTTTGTGTCATTTGAAGTAATCAAATTTGTTCTACAACAATCCATTGTTGCTTATTTACGTATTTTTAGGGTTCCGTAACACGTAATAAAGTGGCCAGCAATAGATATTTTAGTATGGATTTTCCTCAAATAGACGCGGGTGAAACCGCGGGGCACAGCTAGTGTATGATATTTGTCGTTTTTGGTATCGGTAATTAGATAATTATTAATATCAGTTTATAACTTGTTAGAATTCCTAAAAATAGATTTATACTGCGTCCATATCCCAATTTAGTATGTTAATGATTCATCATTAAAATACTAATCCCACTAAAATACATATCCCAAATTAGTATGCTAATGATTCATCATTAAAAATACTAAATTGGGATACACTTTTTTATCACTAGGTCAGCTAGGTGGTTTACACTTGACCGCTGTTTTGCTTGATGTTAAATGATGATGTGGTCTACGATGGAGTACACTTACCTAGAAGAAACCGATTTTCTTTAGACTTGGAAAAACTCAGATTATGGCCATACTCAGACAACGTATTCCACATTTTAAATGTACATACTTAGTTTTTGCTCAACCTTTTAACCATTTTATTTTAAAGCTGCAAGGAAATAGACATGTTCTACAAGTTTCTGATAAAGTCGCATTCTGAGATCATTTCCAAATATGATCCACTAGGCGTAGGTTAAACCAGTCACTGCAAATTACTGATTCAAATGCGCGAACAACCTATAAAAGTTACCAAAAACTATATCAGATCTTTGAGGATAAAACTTGTAAAAATATTTTTGCTTTCGTAAATTGTTTATAACCATATCATAGGAGACAAAACAAATAAACTTCAATGAAATATTTTCAGTTCCACACAAAATATAGCGTAACTTTACTTTTATGTTCTCTTTGTTGGGGTTCAGGGTATTTCCTCAATAAGAGAGAGCCATGGGCTAAATCTGGCTCAATGACCATTAGCGGGTTGGTGATTATAGAGGTGTGACTTTATTATATCTATATCTTTTCGTTCATACTTATCCGTCCGTATGTTTATGTGTTTTGTTTTGACCGTGTATTGATAGTTATAATTTATTTACTTATAGACATCAATAAAACATAAGTAATAAATAAATATTGGTGAACAATTCACACACAACACCATCTGACACCAAACTAAGCAAAGCTTGTGCTATAAGTACCTAGTGATATTTTTACATACTTTGTTTCTGATAATGTATTGTTTTATTATGAATTTTATTAGACACTAGCAGTGCCCCGTGGCTTTACCTGCGTATATACTGTCAACATTATTTTCCCGGGATAAAAAGCCAAGCTGTTCCAGGTTACATTATGTGTTCCAAATTTCAACCCGATCTGTTCAGCTATTCCAACGCGTTTGAGCAACAAAGATCCAATCTTGCGCATTTGTAATAAATATTAGCAGAATATATCTTTACCCGCAAAATGACAACACTCTCATTGTGTTAAAGAATGAATAGCACTCGTTGAAAAAATGCGTGGCGATAATTGTATTCGAATTGTTAGCGATTCTTATATGTATTTATATGTATAATAAGTATGTATTTAAAAACTGTATAAGTATTATATCAGCTATCTGGCCGCCATCACACAAGTTTTGCTTAGTTTGGGGTCAGATGGTGTTTTGTGTGAACTGTCCACCAATATTTATTTATTACATATTTTATTATTTATTTACAGTTATAGTTATTACAAAAATAAAGTGATACCAAACATTCAAAGTATTATCAATAGTTATTGAAATAAATTGTAAAAATAACTAGGTTACTATGATCGAGAATGTCAATGAACTAATAACAATGAACTCTTTTCGGTGAACGGTTACGCGATGTTACGTATTAGGTACGAACTATCGAAACGTTATCAAACTAGGTAAGATTTACTAAAGATATCAGTTTTAAATTAACGGTGTGTAATATCAGGAAACTTTCCTCAAATATCGCATTGAATCCTTCTTCCCACTAAAATTATAACAGCGAAAGTTTGTAAGTATGGATGGATGTTTGTTACTCTTTCACGTAAAAACTAGTTAAGGGATTTGGATGAAATTTGGTACATAGTTAGAGAATGGTCTGAAATAACACATAGGATACTTTTTATCCCGGGAAAATAACGGGATCGGGAACTATGCTGGTGAAACCGCGGGACACTGCTAATGTGTTTTACAAATTATTTAAGGTGTGACATAATTTTTTTAGTAACAAAAACTATTTAAATATATTTCGAATTATATTAATGTAATAGCGTCAAATACTTAGAAAAATTCAACAAAGATGATCTCATTGTCCAAATATGCTAAACGTCTACCCTACAAGCTATAAAATTCGCACGTGTTTTGACTATTTTACCAATAACTTACCCTAGTTAAAACTTTATCAATAAAATGCGAATTATGTGGGTTGCCAGCCAGCGTGACTGGTCTCAAACGTTAAATATACAATAATTATTATAAAAGTTAGCATAATGTATGTATTAATAATTTTATGATACTTGGTTACACACTCGTGATCAATGGAATTGAATGAATTATCTCGAAAGGACCGGATGTTGGTGGTAGTGATATTAGTGCGTCAAAGTTATCTGACCCGCAAAAACGTGTCTCTACTATCGCATTATTTCATGAATGTTGTTAAAAATGGATTTACAATTTTTAACCCTATTGTTAACTAGCTGCGCCCCCCGGGTTAACCCACGGCTTACCTAAAGTAAAAAATGCCATATTTGTTTATTTTGTTTTAGCGGAACTCAATCTTTATGCTGAAATAAAAGTTGCCTCTGGTAAACATCATAACATCAGCTATCTGCTAGTAAAAGTCTCGTCAAAATCAGTCCAGTTATTAGCCGGAACAAACAGGTAAACAGACAGAGAGACATAGAAAAAATATAAAAAAGTTTTTTTTTTAATTTTGTGAAAAGCTGTTAATTTGAAATTACAAATAGACACTTTAACTTGACTTATATGTAAAGGTTTATAGATATAAATGTGGTGCACCCACACACAAACAAACAAATTATATAGTTATATTATTAGCACTTAAGCACTTTAGCACTTAACACGTAAGTTTGCACTGGATCCCCAAGATACAGATTTAAGACTAAGTATGTTTAAGTTCATTGCAAGTAATATTCTTGTTATCTGGAGATGTACTTTGGAAATAAACTAAGTATTATATTCTATTACGTTTCAGAATAGACAAGAAACCCGTATTTCCTTGTACTTAAATGTGTCACTTTTAGAAATGCTTTCTTAGATATATATAGCTGAAATATCCAGTAATTTATCAGTTAATTAATGAGGTTAACTGGAGTGTTGATAATTTACAAGTTTAGAACAAACAAACACTAACAATGTTTTTATATTACCTAACTAGCAGCGTCCCCGGTTTTACTCGCTTAGTTCCCGGTTTCTCATTTATGTTATTCCATAAAATAAATAGAAATCCAAGCTCTGGAGCGAAAATGTTGACCTAATCCAAACGCGTGCCCTCAATGCCCATCGGCGTATCGTACGTGCCGAAACACACCTTCGGATTCTAGGACATGACGTTTCCTTCCATTGTCTGTCTGTCAGTCATCGCCACTGCTATGCTGAAACCATTATCCTAAATAGCTTAACTATTGTCATACATGAAATCACGTAAAATAAATAAATAAATATTGGTGGACATTCTACACACGACACTATCTACCCCCAAACTAAGCAAAGCTTGTACTATGAGTGCCTGATATCTGATACACTACACTAAATACACTACTACTAAAATGTTTGTGGAGTCCCCTTTTTATAACATAGTGACGGGACGAGCAAGGCTCGAGTCTGATGGTAAGCGACCCGTCACAACACAGTATCACTTAGCTACCCTATCAATATAACAAATGTCAATGAGTGAATGTTTATTGCTCAATCTCGTCGTTAGGTATGAACGGATCGGGCTGAAATTTGGAAAAGATTATTATAGTCTGAAAGAACACACAGGCTTTTTGCCGAAAAAATAACGGGAACGGAAACTGGTCGGGTAAAACCGGGCGCTGCTGCTAGTTTAGATATAAATATGCTTTGGAATTTTTTTTATTTCAACGGTAGCATAGATTGGCAAAAACGTCTCAATAAGACCTTATAGATTTTAACAGTTACCTACATAATAGACATGTTTTATGTCTCTCATTTTTTCTAGATATGGAAGTTGAAATTCAGCTGGGTTATTGATGCCGTACATAAATCGTTCTTTGTTTTATCAATGAGTCATTGATAAAACAAACTTGCGAATTTCGTTCATCCGTTATCCGAGCGTTCGCGTTCGTTGTAATCTTTTATAGACAAGTGAACGTAATCGTTACATACAGATAGTTTTTGAGTTGAATTTATCTAAACTTCAATGTGTTACTGAGGGAGATAAGCATTGATTTCTATGATTTCTAACTTATTTATTTAAAATTAGATGTTTTCAGGCGTCTTGTAAAGAATGTTGTCAAGTTGTAATAATTTAGTAATGCAGTCTTGATACATAATCAACATTTAACTGTAGGTATATCTTACCTACATTATGAAAGATCGTTTTAAGTTGTCAGTTGAATTGACAAATTCACAATAATTTGAGTTTCTTTTGTAAATTATTATCCTGTATTGCTTTTAATAAAGAGTTAAGTTATATAATCATTGCCTACTAG
Organism: Ectropis crepuscularia; assembly: GCA_963693475.1. NCBI lineage: Eukaryota > Metazoa > Arthropoda > Insecta > Lepidoptera > Geometridae > Ectropis > Ectropis crepuscularia. Next base: position 10,149,850 of record OY856359.1, read on the forward strand.
ATAAACAATATTCTTTTCGTCACTTCGGTGTCAAGTGCGTCATGACCACAGCAATGACTATTTTCCGTTTTGCCATCAATTATAATACAATTAAGCAGGATATTACAAATAGTTACAGATGGTACGTGCCGCATAGTCCATAGAATACGGGAACAATTGGTATAATCACTCTATTTGCATAAAATAAATACCAATTTCATTACCATCGGACCGTGTCGAGACAATGGTTCCAAATTAGCCTAGAATGGTGCGATTATGTCGGCATTCGCACCTTCTTTGCACGTCAGGGATTAGTCATGACAATGCTCTGCTGGACTTGAACGTAAAATCTTCAACAAATGGTTAGTATAAGAATGCCCGAATGAATGTTTGATTTCAGATTAGCACGACTCCTTATACCGTGACTTGGTTTGCATTGACATTCCACAAGAAGCATGCATGTAGGGACTTCATCATTTACCACGATTTCTTTTTAAACAAAATTAAAAAAAAAAAGTTAGTTTTTTTTGTGTTGTCTGAATTTAACATCAGGCGAGATGGCGGTCAAGTGTAAATCTATAGAAGTTAAAAAAAAAAAAAAAAAAAATATCCATTTTAATCGTATGCTTTGATTGTTGACTACAAAAATTTTAGCTGCAGACTAAAAATTAAGCCGCTGTTAAGTCTGTTAGCTTACAAAATAAAGAGCCCCTAAAATTCCAACATATGCTTTTGTTTCATCTCCATAATTACGATTCATCTACTTAGTATTTTTAACACATGGGTAACAGACACACGAGAGAGTGACAATATTATTAGGCTTTAGGTAGTAACTGGAAAAGAAAATTCAAGGAGGCCTATGTTCAGCAGTGGACAGCCTATAATTTATATTTAGGCTGCTTGTGAATATCTCAAGTTCTCGGAAAGAGCAGCTGGGATTACGATGCGACGCGCGTGCTATGCACTGCTCTGGTTCAGGGTGTTTCCCTTCATTGAATTGGTAATTAGTTAATTGTCTTCGCGTCCGCCGCAGAGCTGAGTCTGCCAAGAAAGTTGTGTCTATGGACATTGTACGTCAGGGACTCTTTTAGATACGTACTAGTAACGTCCCGCTGTTTTACACACGTAGGTCCCATTGCAAAATTTTTACACGTTTAAAAAGTAGCCTATATGTTATTTTTTTAGTAATTTATAATCTATCGCTGTAGCAAATTTCATCCAAACGTCTACATTTATTGCATACAAACTTTCTTGTTTTAATTTTACCATGCAGTACAACAAGAAAAGAAAACAAAGTAAATAAATTAGTAAACGAAAACAAAAGTCATGGAACGTATTCGAGTAAAACTGTGTTTATTTAAGAAAAAAAAACATGTATAACGTGTACATGTAAAATTGTAGAAGTAATAAATAATTATAATTAACAAACGCTGTGCATTTCCTATTGCTAAATAGTAAATAATGTGTTATTCCAACAACCGGTTTTTAACAAATTAGGTACCTACGCCATAAGTAGATAATCTAATAATAGATTTACCTGCGTTTTAAGTACTAAATAAAGTACTTAAAGGCTTAAGTTACGACCAAACAGATACTTCTGCACAACAGACCTAAGCAAACACTAAGAGCTAAATTAAACGAAATTCTTGAAAATTAAAGTCGAGTTTTTTTTTATCCGCACTGGAATTCGATTTCCTTACGTAAGTTAAAGTCGTTAATTTTCATCTGTTGGAAAATAGATCTCGTTAATAGTTTTCAAGTTACGGTGGTCTAGTCGGGAGAACGGCGGCTGCCGATCCGGAGACCCCGGGTTCAAACCCCACACGCACCACTGTCTTTTCGAAGTCATGTGCGTGATGCCGCTAACTTAAAACGGTGAAGGAAAACATCGTGAGGAAACCGACATGTACCTAGAATCTTTCAAAGTCATGTGTCATCCGCCAAACCGCACTGGGCCAGCGTGGTGGATTATGGCCTCAACTCTCTCCTTGCGAGAGAAGGCCCCAGCGAGTCCCAGCAGTGGGAACGTTTAGTGGGTTACTGTTGATGATGTTGATGAATAGTTTTCAATATCTGCACCTCCAGACAATAAATACGTCTCACCTAAGTCTCACCACATTTATTTTAACGTTAAGCTATTTTTAATCCTTTGTAGTTTTTTAAACGCTGACAATATACCTCTAAGTCGTCATTTTTACGTGCGGTTGCAATTCTGTATTTTTTTTGGTTCACGGAGTATAAAGTAGTGTAACCTATGATGACTGGTCAGATATAACACACTGTTTATCGTTGTAAGTGCGTATTTTGCAAGGAATAATGAAATTTATTGTGCGCAATGCAATATTTGTACATCGCCTGTGTTTGTTTGCATGTAGCAATCGTGTTTGTAAGAGTAAATATTTTTAGTGACTAACTCGCTTCATGTTTTTATACTAGATACCTACTAGCTAAATTCTATACGTATACTTCTATATACTAATACTACCGGCCCATTCCGGCTGCGCTCGGATATTGTCATTTACGAAATAAAAACTATCCTATCTCTCAAGTTGGAACAGACTGGTCACGGTGTGGCAATTTAATTTAAAATTGGTTAAGTAGTTTAGGAATCCATGGCGGACAAACATCGTGACAGGAGATTTATATATATTAAGATTATAAAGTTGAAGAGCTTGTTTGTTTGAACGCGCTAATCTCGGAAACTATTACACCAATTTCAAAAATTCTTTCACCTAGGCGGAATTACATTACGAAATTAGTGGCATGAAATTAATTTCGCGACATTAGTTTTAACAACAGTTTCACATGTAATTTAATACTTTCGTAATGCATGCATTAATTTCACGAATGCAAATGAGTTTCGTGCCCTGCGCGATTTTTAGGTGAAATTAGTGTCATGCAACTAATTTCATAGTGTAGATGCGACGTGAAACTAGTGTCGCGAAAGCACCTGTTCTGTGCGGACGTGTGTAGTTTTATCATTGCGCGCGCTTCAAGCGTTAAAAATGGCAAACCAAACATGGAGTACAGATAAAAATATACAATTCATCAATGAATATCAGCGACAAGAGTGTCCCTGGGACCCGAAATAGTTTTTATAGCTCTCAGGATCTTCACCTGCTAATTCAGAGACTAACTTCATTGCACCCAAATGCTTTCTTGTTAACCATCCTCGAATCCACCAACGTCTTTTTTTTCTTGATAGTCTTTTTTTAAGTTTATATAGAAGCATTTCTTTAACTACATTGAATATAGCTTTGATGCTGATGGGGCCATGGTTATTGCGATACTGTGGGTTTCACGACACTTTTTATTTCACGAAATTACTTTCGCATATATCGAAACTACTTTCGTGAAACTGATTTCAACATGCATGACACTAATTTCGTAATGTAATTCCGCCTTAAATTACATGTGAAACTGTTGTTAAAACTAATGTCACGAAATTAATTTCATGCCACTAATTTCGTAATGTAATTCCGCCTTAATTCCGGCTTTATTAGATATGTGCGAAATTGCCGAGTGTACCTACATATCCGTAGTACATAATATTATGTACCTACTACGGACGAAGCCAGGGCGAACTGCTAGGCTTCTACAAAAATGATGATCCGAATAAATAAATTATATTTTCTCGGAATCAGCACACGCTAATTTGTAAAAAGGGTCAGTGTGATATGTGTGTGTATTTGTGATACTGATATAAAAAAATGACAAATAATAATAATGAAACCGTAATGGCTCATATTAAGGGGTTTCAAATATCTTAAGTGATCAATTCTAAAAGTTGTTAGTAGTGAGTATGCTACTCCGCCCATGCGCGGCTCCAGGGGGGGTGGTCACGGGGACATGACCCCCCCCAAAATCATATACCAGGCCACTCAGAAAGTTTTGCAAAAAAAAGTTTTTATGTATAAGACACTTGTAATTATTTTGAAAACTTCGATTATTTAAAAGTATAAATACAACTGTTCGATTTTCAAATTTCCCTCCGCATTTTTATGAGAGCCAATTTTGTTTTTGTTTTATAAAAAAAATAGATTTGCGTCGAGAACATTTTCGTGCTTTGATTTTTTACGATTTCAAATGTGGCTTAAAACCTGACGAGTCATTTGATCGACTTCGAATTGGTTTTATGGATGAAGGACCTTCAAAAGCAACCATCTAGCGCTGGTATAGCGAGTTCAAACGCGGTCGTTTTACTTTGGGGGATGAACAAACGAGTGGTCGTCCTACGACGGCTGTCACCGAAGAAAGTGTGCTGGCAGTAAAAAAAATAATACAAGAAAACAGACGCATTACGTACGAAGAGATTCAGCATACTCTGCAGATTGGTTCAGGAAGTGTTCACAAGATTTTGCACGAGCACCTTCGTGTAAGGAGGATAGTTTCCCGCTGGGTGCAGCGGTGCAGCTAGGTGCACAACCTCACCTAAGCTCAGAAGCAGGCCCGTGTGGATTGGTGCCGTAATATGATACAAAAATTTGATGCAGGCTCGTCACGGCGCGTTTACGACATTGTGACAGGTGACGAATCCTGGATTCAATACGATCCAGAAACAAAGCAGTCGACAGTTTGGCTGTTTCAAAATGAACCAACACCTACGAAAGTGAAGCGATCGAGGAACGCGAGGAAAATTTTGATCGCTAGTTTCTTCACTTTGACGGGGTACCTAATTTCAATTCCACTTCGAGACCAAAGCAGTATCAACGCCGAATGGTCCAGCATAAAATGCTTGCCAGATCTGCCATGAGAAACAAGCGACCGAACACCGGACTCCGCGGGGTCCTTCTTCACCACGACAACGCGCCCGCGCACTCTGCAATCAAAACGAGGGACTTCCTGGACTCCACACCGGTCAGAGTCTTGGGGCACCCTCTTTACAGTCCTGATTTGGCTCCGTGTGATTTTTTTTTATTCCCTAAAATTAAAAATCAGCTCAAAGGGATACAGTTTTCATCGCCGGTAGACGCGCTAACAGCGTTTGAGAAGGCCGTGGAAAAGGTGTCTGTGGAGGACTGGAAAAAATGTTTTAAAAATTGGTTCAGACGCATGAAACTTCGTATAGAGGCTGGTGGAGAGTTCTTTCAAAAGATTTAGTAACATTTTTTTCATACAAGTTAGTTTTTTAGTTTCTCAAAACTTTCTGAGTGTCCCATGTACATTAGATTAAAAATCAAAATGTCTAGTAGTACATAAACTATTTTTAAACGCGGGAAAACAACTGGAGCGTCAACTACGTGGGTAAAATCGTGGGGCGCTACTAGTAAAGTATTTTTTACTTGATTTATTGTATTTCTACTCGTGACCCCCCCCCCCCCTCCAAATCTGAGGCTGCGTACTGGTGACCCCACAGAACAATATTACAGAGGGTGACCCCCCCCCAAAATTCGAGGCTGGGACCGCGCCTGACTCCGCCGTCTATTACCTAAAGTGAGGCGTTTTCGTAATAAATGACATGAGTCAGAAAAGGGTGTAAATATATCGCGTAACAATATTTTATTTATAAGTATAATAATTAAAGAAAAAAGTAACTTAACCGTAAAGTAATTTTTATTTTCAATCTTTCCTGTTCGAAAAATACATTTTGTCAATTTCGTACTAAATCATGATATAATGTTTTTTTCTTCTCGTAGCTACAGCCGTTCCAACAGCCGACAGAAATGACAAAATGTAATTTAAAAACATTTATATCACAATTAAGTCCTAGATAATATTTCCGTACAATAATGACGTTTGGAAACAAATATCTACTTATACAATAACAAACATTTTAGTAGAACGCTAAATACATTCATATGTTAAGATCAAACCTTCAAGTTTACGAGGTCTTTCTACAATAAACCGTACACAATAAACGTTTCTCCATGAGCCTTTCTCCAGCTATTACCATCGAACGCGGAGGTCATAATAGCCCTTTAACTTTATAATAGACGGACAATAATGGCTGACGGAAACCTGCGAACCGTGCTGAGCATTGGAGAAAATGTTCCTGACTTGCAACCGTTGCTACATAAATGTACACGTGCTGTTATATAAACGTATTTATTAATAACCAACAAAAGAGTACAATGTCCCTACTGAAAAACAACAATATCTCTACATATATGTAGTGCTAATCGAGCTGCGAACATGCGCGCGCACTCGCCTTGAAGATGATCGCAGGACGCGATCGAAACTCGAGTCGGACTCTTCTGACTATTTTATACGTGAGCTACCCGTGTATTTGTTTAAAATATCTCTACAGTTGCGGGTTGAAACTAATTTGCCCAAACCAATTTAATAGCTTCAAGAAACAAGAAGCTAATGCAACATTTTTTAATACTATAGAGTAAAATTCAGGATATATAAATATTACACATAATGTATGTATTACGATATTTAACGACAAAAACACATCGATTACCTTAAAACACCACACTATCTCTTAAACTGTTCTCCTGTCTCAAAGTACATGTTATTTTTTTGGGACATGGTCAATTTGTTAATTACTTAAGGCAGTTGACAAAAAGCAACCCTTGTACAAGTAGGTACTTACATCTTTTAAGTAAAAAATCGCAAATGTCCATAGAACTACTAAATAAAATTGTTTAAATCCTATATCTGGCTCCGTACTCTCCACAATAGCTTTTGTAAGGCATTCGATACCCAACTAGACCAATTGGTAGGCAAGACATTGCGCAATGAAATATCTATTAGATAAGTCTCCTCGGCCGTTCACACATTCTAATGAATGTAACATGTACAAAGCAACCTTGGAGTTATTGAATTGGGTATTACTGCCTGGACTGTCTGTCTGTAGTATGTACGACACGAAACACTCCAACATCAGGATGTGAGAGAAAATAGTACATTAAGGCCGGTTTGCATTTTGATTATTGCGAGTGTGAGTGCGAGTGCGATTACGAGTGCGAGTAACTGATTACTATGCACTCGCAATAATTACACGTGTTTGCTACCAATCACTCAACACCTGCACTACTCACTCGCACGCGTACTAATCAAAATAGGCCTTTATCGGCAAAAAGTTTCTTACTTTTGACGTGACAACGTCTAATAAATCGATGAACGATGGCTGAATGCACGAAAAATGATGACTCATTGTCTCGTTACGCTCATTGTCCCGTTACATTGTCAAAATTTTCAGCAATGTTTTGTTATGACGTTGTCACGTTAAACTATCGTCCGTAAACCGACTTTACAGACAATCAATTTTTTTTTTGTAATTCCTTGACATTTGTTAAATTTATACTTATTTTGATACCCGGTTTATATTATTCCAGTCCAGCGATCGAATCCAGCGGTGAATTGCTTACTGGAAAAATGTAAATCGGCACTGGAAAGCATCAATCCACAGTGCCAATGTTTTCCAGTGCCGGTTAACATTTTTCCATTAAGCAATCCAGCGCTAGATTCGATCGCTGGACTGGAATAATGTAAACCGGGTATTAGGATAAAGGATTAGAGTATTTTTTTAACGAAACGCGCGCGCACCGTCCTGTAAAACCGACACCCTGAAGTTACCAAGTCAACATTTTAGTAAACACAGTAACTAACTTCAAGTTAAAAACTTCTTGTGTTGAAGATATTATCTATTCTATAGTTGAAATTAGACTGCTTGAGCACTATGTATACCTTGAGTGTATCTACCTAGATATTAAGTACACACATTTTTTTTTGGTGTAGGCATTAATATAAATAAGAACAGGAAGAGTTCAATGGATGTAGTGTAGGTGCTCGATTGCCCAGACAGTCAAATCGAAATCGGAATCTGGTCGTCCTATTATCATTACAATATCTAATCTAAACCAGTATTTTATCATTCATACATTTGTATTGTATATGCGAGAACATAATATACACATTAAACTCGCTATAAAGCGGCAAAAGATCAATTTAACATAATTATGAGCATCTCCCTTGATTCTGATAATTTCATGCAAATTCCGTCTTTGTTTAGAACTTCTTATAGAAGTAGTTAGTGGTAGTTGAAATCTTGCGTGTAATTTAATACAATTTGTATCTGAAACTCAATCGCCGGAAACTAGATACTTAGCGAAACAATGAAGGCAAACAAGAACTGTCAGTAGGAGACTAGGAGATACAATCAGTACCTACACGATACCTTATTGTAGGTATCTTTATTTTAATAGTATCTATAGAGTGAAGGAACGAGCAAGACATGTGCCTGATGGTAAGCAACACGCCTGCCCATAACAGCATAGTGTCACGCAACTATTGAAACAAAAAGAGTCCAAACCATTATCTAATACCTACAGCACTGCGCTAGGCATCCAGATATATAATATAATGATTCATCTCTGTACTCAGTAACTTATCTGAAAACATTGCCTTTCAAACCGGAACACAGTTAAATTTGCACATTACTGCTTAGTTATAGAATAACTGGCAAATATGTGGTAATTCCCCAGGCGGAATCTGCAAAGGGTCCTTCCTACCACTACTCATCTGTATGTATGTTAACAAATAGTACTACAAGGCACTGCGTGATAAGGTGTACTAAGCTTAAAAACTAGACTATACCTAACTACTAAACCGATAGATCCCAACGAAAGAACGAAGTTGGGTCACAGGCTCAGGGAGTACACAAGTGACTTCCACGTCGGCATGTTCCCGGAACTAAGGAATTTGGATGAAGGAAGAGCCATTATGGGCGGATAACCTGTAGATTATTAACCTAGTTGATCATAACTCCTAATTATTCAAAGACGAGTGTTACCGTTTGCCATGAGAAGGTTGATTGTATTAAAACAAATCTTAATTCCTTACAAAAATTATTAGGACTTTCCTCATAATTCAAGTTGTTCAGGATGATGTTTACAATACACATTTTTAGAGCAACATTGCACTTGTTTTCAACTTGAGACACATGGGTATTATTAAGGTAAGTTTTTAAATTAAAGGATTAGTTATTTTATTGAACTTTGATCACGAAGACACTACTTTTAAAATAGACAGTTTTTATTTTATTGAACAACTTCAAAAGACTGTTCGAGCCAATAAGGCCACGTTAGGCTGGTCATTTAGGGACGATTTCTGAAAATTTTACCCATGGGATTTCCCGTCTTTACTATTGTTATGAAGGTTAAGAAGCCTTTATGACTATTGAGATTAACTTGGAACTTTATTTATTTTGAAAGAAAAATAACACGATCCTATAAAAAGAGGCCATTTGAGACCTCCAGCGATACGCATCATACCTCCAGTACGCATACTCAAATTGAGTAGGCCACGCTTTACTCTGTTCAATTAATTGCCGCATACCAACTCGTTCGACAAAGTTGGTAAATATTTGTTTAAATTACCACGAACATAGCTCAATGTATTTACGTACGCTGAAGTTATTGTTGAATTTAATTTATTACACTCAAAAGTTATCTTTCTAAACGTACTACATAAGGTAATTTAATGCCACAAATAAAAACTTATAGGGATACCGTACCGGACGTAATAACAAGGAGTATTATCCTTCAAAGTTAAAAAAAAACACGTGAGAACAACAAACAACACTCGAGTAACATTTTAACAAAATAAATAACGAAAAATCCTTGAAAGAAGACTGGATGCAATTGAAAATTAAATAAAGAACGTCGACCACACACGAGATTTACCTGTTTTACGAATTTGTGAATATACACTACTGTAAATTTAAGAAAAAAAAAAACAGGACTCACCTTGCAAATATTCAATGTTATGTTCAACTTCTGGCATCAAATGCATGAAGGTTGTCGAAAGCAAAACTCCTCCACCGAACGACAGCAGCGTCATCACCACCCTGTTGGTCGACTTGAGGTTCCCCGCTTCCTCCGCTGACACCCATTTGAATCTCCTCGCCAAAAACAGAGGAGCTATACCACAGATCATAGAAGCACAGAAGAGAACCACCATGGAAACTCCTTTGGCGACGAGGACTCCTTCTGAGTCGTCGTCATCGTGACTGTGGCGGAACGAGAGCGACATTTTCGCGAGTCGAGGTGAGACCGGTGAGAAGAGAGGAACTTAAGTGGAGTGCGCGTCCTTGGTGTGTGTTTATATAGGCAGCGGTATCAGTGCGCGTGCGCCGGCGTAGAGCGTCGCGCGGCTACTATGCGCCGGCGCCGGCCGGCGGTGCACTCCTCTCCCGCGCAGCCTGACCGTCGACAAACTAATTCGAAGCCTTACAGTACGCTCGCTAAATTAGTGCGCGATTTATTTTTACTGTGGAACTCGCGAAGAAATTTTACGGCTGACAGTTATTCGCACTTATGGATACCTACATATCATATTTATTATTTCATATAAAAATAGTAGTGTTAAAATTACCTCTAGTTTTATCAGCGTATAACAATAAAATCGAAATACCTAATAACCTAATATTAACTAATTTGGTGTTTGTTTTTACTATTTATGTCAATTGTGTAGTTATTTAAGTAAGTTATAAATAAATAATAGGTCACAGAGTATTTTTCACTTTTTTGTCCTCATTTTTTGTTGAAGTGAAAACTTCTTTTGGCGCGCCTAGACAGATTTTTCGTGGGGAATTGAATTCTAGCGTCACGCACGGGTATGAGATAAGAAATATTCGGGTAAACTCGGGACCATGGCCATTGGCCATCTAGAAATGCGTCAGCCAATGGGAAATGCTAAAAGGGCGTGGCTTAGCCATAATGGCATGGCCATCCAGAAATGCGTGACCCAATGGGAAATGCTAACGCATTTCTAGATGGCCAGACCACACCCTTCGTTTATACCCGTGTAGTTTCCGAAGTGAGCTATCAAATTTTGAGTTATAAGTTTTCACTTCTATCGGCAGTTCCTACAACAAATTGGCAGTCGCCAATTTGTTGTTTAATCGCGTTTTATTATTTTTAGAAGAAAAAAACAAAACGTAATAATTCATACAAATCATTATTTCGAATTATCGCGTCCCTTTGACATGAAAAAAGTATGAAAAATACGGTTAATTACTAATTTAATACGTATTATAAACGTGAATGTTACTTTGTCTGTCTGTCTGTTTGTGTATCATGCTGTCACGCATAGGTAAACTACGAACCGTAAATTAAATTTGGTACAGAGGTAGTCTATAGATACCCTAAGACATAAATATAATGCTGCTTTTTAACCGACTTCCAAAAAGGTGGAGGTAATCAATTCGATCACCCTGTTTTTTTATGTAAGTATATTGATTACACCATGATTTCTCGAGAAAGCCTGAACCGATTTAAAAAAAAAATTTTTGTGTTATGATGGGTATGCTTCCCGTATGGTCCCATCTTATCTTCATAATATATATAAATCTCCTGTCACGATGTTTATCCGCGATGGATTTCTAAACTACTTAACCGATTTTAAATTAAATTAGCACACCGTGAGCAGTCTGGTCCAACTTGAGAGATAGGATAGTTTTTATTTCGATTAATAGTCTTTAAATGATAATATCCGAGCGCAGCCGGAATGGGCCGCTAGTACATCTATATAATTTTATCGAAATCGGGGTGGTGGTTGTTAAAATATTATTAAACTAAAATTTGCTGTAGGCTTTGTCTGGATGACGTAGTTGTTAATTCCACAAAAGTTATGAACAACAACATGAAGTCTGTCAACACGAAATTGTGTAAATGCATGAATGAAAACTTGTTTTGCACGAAAAAGGGTAAAATAAACTATTGCCTACAAAAAATTAAAGCGACTTCAAAACCACAAAAAGGCAATCAAAAGCAAAAGTAAACTGAAATAAAATTATTATAAGCGCTACTGACTCATCTATTTGAAGTTGGTGCCAGCCACGTCTAACAGGTAGTAGATAGATGTCCATGCATCACCATCTACACGTGCTGCACAAAGATTTGCTAGTCGCAGATCAGCACTTCGGGCCGCGTCGGTGCCGCCATGACACCCGCGATGGCCGTGCGGTGGCAGGCTAGTTCTGTGAAGTGTATTTATTTAATTCTGTGCGTGCCGTTGTGTGCTTTAATAAAAATGTTGAGATAGATACCACTTACCTACGCCTACTTACTACCTTACTACGTACATAGTATCAGTCTACTAGCTTTTTGACAAGACTGGCACCGAATTCAAATAGATGAGTGAGTAGCGCTTATAATAATAATTATGTCAGTATATTTTTAGCTAAAAAGTGCGTATTTGTAGGTGTGAAGTCGGTTTATTTTTTTGGAAAATAGTTTCATCAATCATCAACAGCCCACTAAACGTTCCCACTGCTGGGACTAGGGGGCTTTTCTCGCAAGAAGAGAGTTATCAGAGGAAAATAGTTCATAATCCTTCGAATGGTTGAAAAAGATGTAGAATTTGTATGGAAGATTCGTCATTTCTGAAGGTAAAACTTGAAACTCATTTTTGTACGCTTTTGATTACATATTACATGTGTAGGTACGAGTAACAAATATGAAAATCAAAGTACCATCATTATCTATCTATCAGTATGAAAATGTAAGAATCAGATAATCAGATAAATAAAACATCTGAATAAAAGCTAGAAATTAAAAGAAGAAGAAGACTTTAATCAGCTGACTATTATTTTAGTTAGGTACTTACTTATTATTTTTTCATTGATAAATTATGTTATTATTGCATTGTATAAATTAAGACTAAAACAGCTTGTTTTTGGCAGAGATAATATACATCCATCTAGATGAAGAAGCCAGTTTGTATGTGTCAACTTTTAAAATGTTTTGTATCATCTTATCTTACCTGAAAAGAGCATTAAAGATTTTTGTATTTGTATTTACCAAATTTCATCCAAATCTTTTCAGTAGTTTTTACGTAAAAGAGTAACACACATCTATCCATAGTTACGAACTTTCGCACATTTATAATATTAGTGGGATGTCAGAGAAATGTTTATTAAAAAGTTATATTATAACAATGCCAAAGCCGACACATGCACATAAATGACATCATAGATTTTCCATCTTACTAGTAGTGAAGTCATCTTACTAGTTTCCATCGTACTTGTAGTGAAGATCACTACATTTGCCAATGACAGCCAATAGTATACCAGAAATATATTCGCTTCCTTGGTATTGGTACATAATTTACGTAATTTTTAGGGTTCCGTAAAACGTAAAAACGGAACCCTTATAGATTCGTCATGTCTGTCTGTCTGTCTGTCTGTCCGTCCGTATGTCACAGCCACTTTTTGCCGAAACTATGAAAACTACACTGTTGAAACTTGGTAAGTAGATGTATTCTGTGAACCGCATTAAGATTTTTACAAAAGTTTAAAAAAAAAACTAAAATTAGGGGTGCAACCCATACTGAGAACTGAAACTCAAAAATTTTTTTTTCATCAAACCTACACGTGTGGGGTGTCTATCGATAGGTCTTCAAAAATGATATTGAGGTTTCTAATATAATTTTTGTCTACACTGAATAATTTGCGCGAGAGACGCTTCCAAAGTGGTAAAATGTGTGTCCCCCCCCTCTAACTTCTAAAGTAAGAGAATGAAAAAACTAAAAAAAATATATGATGTACATTACCCTAAAAACTACCAACAAAAATTAGTTTGAACTCGATCTGATGAGTAGTTTTTTTTTAGTACGTCATAAATACACTATTATTAAAACTTCGATCAAAGTTACAACGAACTACAAGAACTATGTGTACTATGTATATTATGTTACTTGCTGCAACGGAACCCTTCATGGGCGAGTCCAACTTGCACTTGGCTACTTTATTATTAGGTACGTTTTACTATTTATTTGTATAAATAAGTACCCTTACAAATTACTCGCTAACGAGATTTACAATCATGCAGTCACTTTCTTATTGTGAAATAGTCGTAGATAAGGCATGACAACATAAACATAAGAATTTAACATATCTTCTTGTATAATATAACTTGTAACAAAGTAACTGGAAACGCGCCATATAACTTGAAAGGTGTTACGAAGTGATGACTTATGGTAGTACCTACCTAATAACAGACAGGATTTTTATGAACAAACCTAAATTGTAATGTAAACTGTACTACACCTCAAACTTAACTACTTACACTAAGAACATGTGAAATTACAAGACATAGAGATAAAACATCTTAAATATTTGGGTGAGGAGCGCGATCCAGTGATGAGGTAATGATTTGGACTCTTCGTGTTCCAATAATTGCGTGTCACTGTGCACTGTGTGTTATTTGGTAGGCATGTTGCTTACCATTTACCATATGTCCTACTTGTCTCGTAACTCTATACTATTGAATTATCCGTAAACTGATGACGGTCTCGAGATAAAAAATATATTCAAGTTCACCGTCAGTAGGAAGCGTGCCCAGCATACTTTTTAGGGTTCCGTAAAACATAAAAACGGAACCCTTATAGATTCGTCATGTCATGTCTGTCTGCTTCCGTATGTCACAGTCACAGCCTCTTTTTGCCGAAACTATGTGAACTATACTGTTGAAACTTGGTAAGTAGATGTATTCTGTAAACCGCATTAAGATTTATACACAAACATAAAAAAAAAACAATACATTTTGGGGGTGCCCCATACTTTGAACTGAAACTCAAAAATGTTTTTTTCATCAAACTCATACGTGTGGGATGTCTATCGATAGGTCTTTAAAAATAATGTTGAGGTTTCTAAAATATTTTATATCTTATATTTTTTTTTTTTTTTTTTTTTTACCTTTTATAGGTTTACACTTGACCGCCATCTCGCCTGATGTAAAGCGACGATGCGGTCTACGATGAAGCGTGTTTACCTAGAAAAAACCGATTCACTCTCGATTTGAAGACACAAAGATTGTAACCATCGGGGAAAACCCACTCAGGCAACGTATTCCACAGCCTAGACGTTCTTATCACAAAAGTAGAGTCAAATCTCTTCGTTCGTGTCTTTGGAACATCAACCATGAAACGATGTCGCTTTTTCGAGCTACGAGCATTCCGATAGAAAAAAGGACAAGGTGGTATTAGATCATGTAAATCAGTCGCACACTCTCCGAAGTGTATCCGATAAAAAACCGATAGACTAGCAATTTTACGGCGATGTTCAAGACTTTGAAGTCTTTTTCGCACAAGAGTAGCATTGCCTATGAGCCTTTTGGCACGTCTCTCGATCGATTCCAGAGCTTCCAGCTGATACTTAGCCGAACCATCCCAAAGGTGCGAACAGTACTCCATACAGGAGCGAATCTGTGCTTGATATAATGTAAGCAACTGTTCAGACTTGAAGTACCTTCGCACCTTTGAAAGGACACCCAGTTTTTTGGCAGCTAGTTTAGCCTTAGATTCGATATACGAACCAAAGTTGAGCGTAGAGGTCAAAGTCACGCCCAAAAGCTCAAGACGGTCAGAAACCGGCACGGACACACCTCTAAAAGTTGGAGTCAGTTCAAATGGACTCCTTTTAGCGGAGAATAGACACGCTTGCGTCTTACTCTCGTTGAACTTGACCAGATTGGCATCGCCCCATTCAGACACCGCCTCAAGGGTCAAGCTCAAACGCTCGATCAGACTCTCTCTCAGTACCTGAGTTTGCTGCCCACTGGCTCTCGCGCTAGATATGTAACTCTCTACAACGGTGCTATCATCTGCGTACCCAAAGATACCGGGCTTCAACAGATCATTGATGTGTAGCAGGAAGAGCGTTGCAGAGAGTACCGACCCTTGAGGGACTCCGGCATTAATAGCCATTTGATCAGACGAGCAGCCATCAATGACGACTCGTATGGATCGATCCCTCAAAAAGTCCGATATCCACGCAATAAACCCAGAAGACAAACCATACCTAGAAAGCTTACTTATAAGGCCATCATGCCAAACCCTGTCGAAAGCCTTTGAGATATCCAGGGAGACTGCAAGTGCTTCCCCGTGTTTCTCAATAGCTTCACTCCAGATGTGAGTGACGTACGCTAGAATATCCCCGGTGGACCGGTTTCGGCGAAATCCGTATTGCTGGTCACTGAGGAGGTCGTTTGATTCTAGGTACGTGAGGAGCCTGTGGTTTAAGACACGTTCCATAGTCTTGCAGAGTATGGACGTGACCGAGATGGGCCTGTAGTTGGCAGGGTCAGCACGACTACCCTTTTTGGGCACAGGTTGCACATTAGCAAGCTTCCAAGACTTCGGTACTAGCCCAGTTTGGAGAGAGAGTCTAAATAGGCGCGTCAGTATCGGAGACAACTCAGGCGCACAAGCCTTCAATACTAGGGCAGGAATACCATCTGGGCCACTGGCTTTATTCACGTCCAGATTGCGTAGCACTTTGCGAACCTCCATTTGGCGAATGTGAATATCTGACATAAAAGTCGGACAGCCAGGTGGAGTAGGAGGTGTCGCGCTACCAGCATCTAGACGAGAAGATTCCGCAAACTGAGTTGCAAACAAGTTTGCTTTCTCCGTTGCAGTGTGAGCCAGTGTCCCATCAGGTTTCAGCATTGGAGGTAGTGAGGGGCGGCAGAAGTTCAATTCGACCGATTTAGCTAGGGACCAAAACGCTTTGCTGCCCGCAGGGTATGAAGCTAGTTTGTTCCCTATTCGACTAATGTGGTCAAATCGAGCCCTCTGAAGAACCTTTTTACATGCCTTAGCAGCCTTGTTGAACGCTTTCTTCTTCTGGCGTATGTCCCTTGCCTTACGCTGTCGAGCATCAACCCAGGCTAGGTAGGTCTCATGTTTAAATGCTTCAGCACTTTTACATTGAGAACCAAACCATGGGCGAGCTTTGCTGGATAATGGGACGTCGGAGTATGGAATGAAATATTCCATAGCCGTACGTATTACATTAGTCACAGCATCCGCGCAGACTGAAGGATCACCAGAAGTGAAGCACAATGACTGCCATGGGTAAGACGCGAAGAAAGAGCGCATCTCGTCCCAATCTGCTGACTTGTATCGCCACAATCGCCGGTTGCCTCTAGGGCTGGGATCAGGCGGATGGTAGACAGATACAGATTTCACCAGACAGTGGTCGGAGCTGCCTAACGGCGAAGATACCACCACGGAATAACGGTCTGGATCTGTTGTCAGCAGAAGGTCTAAGCAATAAGGTGTATGCGACTCAACGTCGGGTACTCTTGTGGCCTCTTGGACCAGCTGGGTTAGGTCTAACGATAAAGCTAGCTTTCTCGTTTCCTGCCCAGCGTGGTCAGTGTCCCGGTATGGGAACAGCCATTCCTTGTGATGGCCGTTGAAATCCCCCAGTAACACTAATTGAGCCGAAGGGTACTTCTGTTGAGCCGCGTCCGCCGCCTCACTTAAATAATCAATGAGCCTAGTCGTCTCCTGGTCTCCGCTGTGCGACCGATATACACAGGAATAGATAATTTTGTCTATGCCTGTGTCTATCAGTGCCCAAAGAACCGAAAATCTAGTATCCTCAAGGTTACGGAGACGCCGACAGCAGATGTCGTCACGGGCGTACAGGCACACTCCAGCACGAGGCCGGAATTTGTGCTCCAGAGTATAGCCTGGGTACGTTAGGTACGCCACGTCCGAGGGACAACCTATCTGCGTCTCCGTAAGAAAAAAGAGTGTCGGCTGCTCAGTCTCGAGGTGATGGTGGACTGCTGAGAGATTGGAGTGCAGACCTCGAATATTTGTGAGGTGCACTTTTACCGACAAGGCGTGCAGCCGCTCTTTAACCTTGTTTCTATTGTGTGCTTTGTTCATTTTTGTTTTGAGAGAGGGATCGGTGGGAAAACGGCAGTAGAACGAGGCTGCACACTACTGACCATTGGTCACAACACACAACACGAATACACCAGTGGGCAGCTAGCCTGGAGACTGCGGGGACGCCCGAGCCCCCCCGGGGATGTCTATCTGGCCTTGTCATCCGGTCGCCAACCGGCAGGATAGCGCATCCCGGGATTTTTCGCTAGATGGCGGGGCAGCCTTTCATGAGTGGCTAGCTCACTACTTGGGCCCCCAACTATCTGCGGTCGGTGCGGCAAACCGTGCCTCGGATCCCGCTACCCTCCATGACTAGCTTCCCGATGTACAGTATTGGTGTGTGACAGACCGGTCTTGCAGTTGTGCAGCAACTGTTCTGACCCGTTTTCCCCTAATGGTGTCACTAGACAACACGACGGAACACGGCTAGGCCGCTTGGCGTCGTGACTTAGTCTAGTGGGTGGTCACCAACCACGGCCGAAGCCTACCACCGGTAATTTGTCACCTGATTAGCACCACCCAGGGACCACGTGTGGGGTTTCAATATACAGGTGCTTCCCCACGGACGGAGGTGACTCGGTCCCCAAAAATATATTATATTTATATTTATATATTTTGGCGCGAAACAAACACACTGGTGCTTTTCACACCACACAATTTACCCTCATGCTAAGCAAAGCTTGCACTATAGTGGAAGCTAGATAGCTTATATAATAGGTACATATTTTAAATACAAACACATTTTCGATACATAAAAACACACAGTCACAGAACAAACTTAATATCCGTACCTGCACAATATTTTGGGAAGCGAGCAAATAAGTGCCTAATTTTTAGAACTTCAAAAGTTGAAAACCTATTGTTAGTTCTGAGTTCAAAACAAATATCGATTAAGGTCATTGGTTTACCGATAACAAGTTGAAACGTAAATTCACCAAATACCCAATATATCAAAAAGGTCATCAGTTCGTAGTTTGGAAGAATGCTAATGTTTTATTTGTCAGAATCAAGGCGCCTTAGCTTATATCCTTAATACCTGAACACCTTGGTACCGAACTACTGAGTGCCTTAGAGGATTAATTTATTTTCCTTATTTTCTCCATTTCAATATTTTTGCAGATAGAATCTCGTTTCAACTTAAAACCCTTTTCGAGCGCTTGCACAACGCAACGAATTATGACGTTTTTTTGGCTCAAAAAGCATCGCCACTCAGCGTGGTCATGCAGCCAACATACTGGGCACGCTTCCAACTATTATCTGAATTATCTAACTTTTATCGGTCTGTGGATAAATTAGAATTGTTCAGTGTAGGTATTTGGATTAGGTATGTAGTGTTTGTACTTTAAAAAATCTAAATTATTTGTTTTAAGCTACATAATGTCGTAGTAAACTCGTAGAACTATTTTGAATTAATTAATGAATTAATTATTGCTACAATCTACAATGCTATTTGTAGCGTTCTATAAGTAGGTGTGGTTCAGGTATGATTTCAGAATTGCGCTATGTATCTACGTAAGTATGTTTAGTTTGGTTAGATTAGTAAGGCCCAACGCCTTCGGTAGCGCCTTAACCCTTAAACAGGCCCCGAAGAACCGCTGCAAGAAATAAAGTGGTGTAAATGGATTTAGGCTTTGAGTAGCGCCCTGTATGATTCCTAATCAACAAATTTTTTGAAAAAGCCTGAAAAGCCTGAAAAAAAAATGTGGGAAAACATAATCCCATTGCCTGGGTAGAGACTACAATTTATGTGATAACTGTATATAAATGTCGAATGTTTGTTTGTTCATAATTATTTTTTTTAGGTTATTTTTTTTTAGGTTAGTTTAGGTTATTTGCGTGAAGTAAAAAAATATAGTGTAAGTATGAATTATTTATTATATATGATATTATGTATATGAAAAGGCTAGTATATAAAAGTTGATAAATTTGAACAGGCAATGGTTAAATAGCTCCCACAAATTAGTTCGACTCAACAGGCTATGGTCACATGTTCCCCACATTGTTATTTGCCTTATTTTAGACAATTTAGCAAGAAATCAACTAGAAATAATCTAAATCTTGATAGAAAAATTAAAAATCTCTAATATATCAAAAAATTGCACGACTTAACTTTCTTTGTTTCGGCATAATCTAAATAAAACTTGGACAGTCACACAAAAACACTGTTGTACCGGACACTCAAAACTCAAATGGCTGTCAAGTGTACCATTCGTTCGTATACACAGAGCTTGCTAATCGGAACCACAGAGTACATATTTATGATTAAATTTTGACAGATTGTGGGCTTTTCGTTGCCAAAACCTGGCTACGGCATCGAAAAATCTATGTGGGAAGCATACGTCCGCGGCCTGCTTAAGGGTTAAAATAGAGGCAAAATAGGGCAGTAGAGGATATCTGGTGCCAACTGCCCTACTGGTCCCTTTGTAAAAAATTAAATAAGTTATGGCAGAGTGCCCAGTTGATAGCTTTTAAGCTCAATGTAACCCTAGACACTGGATCCTACCTGCCCTTTTTTTCTATCCTACCTGCACTGCGGCAGTGTACCTAGTGGAATATGGCTTTGATTTTGTCTCTGTCACTCCGCGAGTCCCAGCAGTGGAAACATTTAATGGGCTGCTTATCCTAAAGTGGCATTCTCTTGCAAGCCATTCGGGGCCTTCCACGCTGTCGCTACCCATCACGCTGGCCCAGTGCGGGTTGGTGGATGACGCATCATCTCGAAAGATTCAAGATACATGTCGGCTTCCTCACAATGGTTTCCTTGACCATTTTTAAGTTAGTGGCATTACGCACATGACTTTGAAATGACAGTCGTGCACATGGGATTCAAACCAGGGGCTCCGGATCGGCAGTCGTCGTTCTCCCGACTAGATCAGCCGTAACAATTTAGCGAGTTGCTTATGAAGAGTTATCGCCAAATTGAACCGGTGTTGCGTTTTTAAATAAGAACTCTGTAGATGGATCGTTGCATTCGTAAGTGCAAACTGTGGAAGTATGTCATGAGGACTGTTTTGTTTACTCGTTCACTCACACCGCATTGCGTTTGAGCTCACGAACCGTGTCGACACCGCCTGAGGTTATCCTCAGCCGAAGCTAACTACGCACAAGGCACAAGGTACTTTTTTAAGGTTTGTTTACCTGTTAGGGTCTACTCATGAACCTGGCTGTCTTCGGTGTTTCTTGCCTTGAGGTAATTTTTCGCATGCGATTTTCATACGATTCGGTATTATTTGATTTCCTTGAAAAGTAGTCTTGCACGCATTTCTTTACGCAACACCATCTAGCTGTAAATTATGCAAAATTTGTACCACGAAAGCTATATAGCTGGTCTATTAGCTACTCGTAAGTCAAGTTAAAGTCTTTTTGCACACGTGTGAGTATGAGCATGCGACTTGGGTTTTCCATGAGCGCATGATATGCGAGTATCGTGTGGAACAACGAAGTGTTACCTCGCAAAGGCCGTTACGAGTACCTCGTATGATTTTCTACTATGAAAACCTTGCAGTCTTTTAAGGCTAAAACTATCTTATATTATAATGCCTCTATAAAACCGCTCATCGGTATTGCTCACATGGTTACCGTTCCCGTTATTATTCCCGTTACTAGCTAATATTCCAACTACGTTTCAAATTTCAATCCGTTCCGTTTATTAGCCGTTTCGACGTGATTGAGCAACAAACATCCAAACTTCCAAATATTAGTAGTAATGCTCCCAGCAGGCGAGAAGTAGCTCCAACTTATGTGGGGTGAGGTACCAGCTTAATAAGTAGCTTTGACGAGGACTGGACCACCTTGATTGGGAAAGTCACAGGAGTGGTCTCAAACTCAAACTTAGGAGGGAGAGGATGGTTACCAATAATACTCGTAATACAATTTATCCAGTTCCATTTGTTTTCCCTCTTTAAAAAATAATCAATGCGTTATTCGAAATTCTGTATTTTTATATTATTGCTGTCGAATAAAATATAGTGCAATTGCATTGAGTTTAATAATCATAATCTTTATTGCTCTGTGAAATTAGGTGATATGTACGTACATATCTTTCAATTTAACGTTTACGATTTATTATATTACCTATACATTGCAATAAAGACATTATGATTTTGAGGGTCTTCGGCTGCGCCTGGAAAATCGTTGCATCCAAAGCAGATAATCTCTTGGAAATGGAAAATTTATACGGCTAGCTGTACGCATCTCGCTACTAGGTACACGGAAAAAGTTCCTGAACAATCTAAGTCTTTGAAATTGTTATGGCTCTTGGGCAACCCAAAAATGGAAAAGCTGGTGTAAGGACGGAAACTACAGAGCTCATTGTCTTCTCTTCTCCACACAAATCAATCATATTCTTTCAAATTTTTCTTAAGAATTATCGACCGCTTGTGAGTCGTGTCTAGAAGAATACCCACACGATCAACGTATTCCACAGTTCAGACGCTTACTTATATTATGAAAGTGGAACCAAACGTCCAAACCTTTCGTTCGAATTATTGGAAAATCATTCATGAAACGATGTTGCTCTTTCAAGCTACAAATAAAGTAAAGAATACAATTTTCTCGAGTACTTATTTGGAAGAGGGATAAAGCATTCCATTCCAAGTATGAAGTTTCCTAGCTAAAATCTTTGCAGACATTAAATAAAAATATTATTGCTGTAACTTACATACCTACCTCTTATTACATTATTGAAGGTCAATATGATGGTTGTTTTTATGATATATGACACATACCTCACATACCTACTAACTATTCATTTAAGATTATCTATTAGAAGATGCTTTAAGTTAACGTTAATTATAGCCACAATTATAACAAAACTATGTACTAAGTATCTAACCCCATATAATTTTGTAAAGTCATATCTGTCGCAGCCATCTAACTTTATCAGCTGTTTAATTAACAGCCTACCCTGTTCACTAAACAGTGCCCGTTAACAGAAGCCTGAGGTGAGACAAGGGCACCGTACCTCGCCTCACCTGGACTCACCTCGCTTCGCCTCGCCTCACTTCGCTTCACCTCGCGTCGCCTCGCCTCGCCTCGCCTCGCCTCGCCTCGCCTCGCCTCGCCTCGCCTCGTTTCACTTCACTTCATTTCTTACTTTAGCGCTACAACCCTCCTTCTGAACAATATTACTTCTTGTCGTTCGGTCTTTTGCTTTACGTTGCCTTCCATCACTTTTTGGGGGTTTAAACTCTTCTGTATTTTTTAGTCCACTTAGTCATAAACCTATATTTTCATACCATTTATTTGCAATTTGTTTAGGTAATGTAATTGAATCCTACATACTAGGTACTTATACTAGAAATGTTTAACCCGTCAAGCGGCAGGGCGCCCGCCCATATGGGCTCAGCGCCGGATGTGACTAATCAAGTGAAAAAAAAATTGAATCTACCCTCTAGAATTTTGAGGTTAGTTTTGACAAAACAAATCATAGGTGAAGCTTTATCATCTAAATTTTTTTGTGGCAGCAGCATAAAAAAAACTATGAACTAGTGAAATCAATGAATAGATTCTGTCTTAAAATGAGTCGCAACTGATTAATGATTAATATGAACGCGAATGATTAATATGATATTAATTTGTTGCTCAATCACGTCCGAATAATGCAATGAATCGGGTTATGAATTTGATACTTTTCTACACCACTTGATACCTATTGAAGGGTTATTACTCTACTCAAGGATATGCGGAAGGGAACTGAAAGAGATGGGGAAAGCTTTTACCCTGATAGATTGTTTTTAATCTCATCAAACGACTTTTAACATCCGTAAATTTAATATGGCCAAGACGATATTTTACTGAACTTTGTCACACTTATCAGATATTACATACTATATTATACAATATTATATGCCTATATATATAAAAATCAGTGTGTGGTGTACCAAAACAAGTTTTCACTGCAATTAAACTATCAATTTTAAACAACGAATTATTCTGTAGGTATATTTATACGAGTATCATCATCTAATTTCAAATTAAATGACGGTAGCCTTTCGGGAAAACCAGCGACCTAAACAAATTGAGTAAGTAAGCACACAAGAAGAACCTTACAAATGTCAGTATGTTAAATATTTAGTATGAGGAAAACATATGCAAACATAAAGAGAAGCCTGCAATACAGCCTGCCTCTACAAAAGTGGCACAACGCCGCATACCTAAACCTCTTACATAAGCAACCACCAACCAGATTCTTGATTACCAGTTAAAAACAGACAGGAGAAGCGAGAAGCACTATCACATCAAATAAGTTATTATAATATACTAGCGGCCCGTCCCGGCTTCGCACGGGGTCAATATTTTTTGTTAAGTAGGTATGCTAAATGAAACGTACATGACCAAATTTTTCCAAATTATCAAAATTAGAAACCAAAACTTTAAAGAGTAAAAACATTAAACTGGCT
Organism: Ectropis crepuscularia; assembly: GCA_963693475.1. Lineage (NCBI taxonomy): Eukaryota > Metazoa > Arthropoda > Insecta > Lepidoptera > Geometridae > Ectropis > Ectropis crepuscularia. The sequence goes on from OY856359.1 coordinate 10,173,864, forward strand.
GGCCTGGTGGCTTAGTTGGTTGAGGGCCGTTTTGTAAAGCGGCGGTTTAACGATCAGCCGGATTGAATACGGCTGATTAAAAAACCGCCGGAATGAATTCGACGCCATACGTCATTCAACACGGCTAGCCGTTAAGTAATAAAGCGAGAGATTAGCCGCCTCTTTCACAATTTTTAGTTCCGATTCTTAACACTCATGGCACTGCCTGACATAACAACAACTATGGCATTGAATAGGTACTGCAAGTGTGTTGCTAAATTGCTAAAGTGACAGTGGATTCTGGAGTTCGGAGGGATTGTACACAATATTATTGGAGTGTCACTTGTCACCCTGGGTGTTACTTGGAAACTATTTCGTTTCCACCGTCCACCTTGTTAAGACTAAATCGGACCGGGTTGGTTACATGAGACCCAGATCCGACTCGGAGCACACCGACTCCATATAGTCTTGGCGCTACTACCTCTGGAGTGTATTAAAAAAATGCGGGAGCCAGAAGCTCAAGGGAGCTCCTGAGTGGAGCAAGCCATGCAAGTAGCCGTAGTGTATCGCAGGCCGAGTATGGAGAAGCGACACTCAGGGCTGACCGCAGAGCTTCTGGCGGGAGCCCACCCGGAGTCAAATCTGGATGATAGACCCTTGTCTATGGAAGTGCACCATGTTTCTTAGGTGTACCGTCACCGATATCAATTTATGGGTTTTCAAACTTTATGAGAGAGGTAAAATGTTGTAAAAAAATATTAAGGAATACCGTAAGTAATCGGTCAGTTTTTTCGGATGAATGAAATTAATTTTGATTTTGTTTATTTAAATTATGTTTTTTTAAATTTGGTCACCCTATAATATAAGCAGTAATACAATACGGCTGAACGTGGGCCGCCTTATTGAAGAACGTATCGCAATGACAATGCGGCTAATCGTTGAACCGCCGCATTACAAAAAGGCACTATTTTTCAAAACGGCTAGCTGTAATGTAATACGGCGGAAACAAAATAATAATATTACCATAAATCGTAGAACCTAAGATGAGTCATTTTCAAAAAAGATGTACGTAACACAAAAGAAACACAAAGGATTCTACTTATTTTGTTACACAATGTAATATAACGTTACACAATAGAATTTATAAGGTAAAGTTTACATTGAACGTAAAATGAAACAACAAAAGCTATTTTTTAAAACTTTTTATTAAACTTACTTAAAAAACTAAATTACAGAGATCAATCAATAATTATTATGAGTACGGGAGTCCAGTAGCGCTATTTTGTACTATTACTCCCAAACATAGTAACTACGTAGGTAATTAAAAAAAAATAGATACACTTTTATAAGATTTTTTTGTTTTTAAGTAATAAACCAAAAAATTCAAATATTGTAATTAATCATTAAAACTTAATTTTCTGCACCTCAGAAACTTAGATTTGTGAAAAAACACGATAATTAAACAAAATTTGGATTTGGGTGAAACTAAAAATTTTCAAACGTACTGAAAATTTCACTCAAAATAAATATAATTGCAAGTATCTTTTAACATATAATACTCATTTGAAAAACATTCTAAAATCACATTTTTTACGACACATTCTGCAGGAACTGTGTCTCGGTCGATTCTTTTGGGAGTTATAAATTTCAACTGGGGTTTTTTTACAGATTTTAAAAATCTTATAGTGTAATACGTTACGTCACTTTTAACTTCGATGCCTTCTATAAATCCAATATAATACACCCATGTCTTTCTCTCATAATATCTTACTAAGACACTATCATTTATATTATATATATTAAAATTGTTCATTTCTTTTCGTACTTTGGTTGGTTCTCCAGTTTCATTTTCTCTACTAGCGTAGTCGTTATTTTCTGTTAAATCCTGTCTCAAGTATTCATTAATCTCCAATTGTTTTGTAACATTATAATTTTTTTCTGTCGTAATTTTTTTGTCTTGCATAACAGCTCCTGTAGTAATACTTTCTTGTATCATATCTAAAATAGGATCGTTTGGATTATCTAAAAACTTGTCAATTTCTTGTTGTAATTTAGTCGGTTCTTCAGTTTCTGTATAGTTCATTTCTTTTTTTACTTTGGTTGGTTCTCCAGTCTCATTTCCTCTATTAGTGTAATCGTTAATTTCGGTTAAATTCTGTTTTAAGTATTCATTAATCTCCAATTGTTTTGTAACATTGTTATTTTCTTCCATCATATTTTTTTTGTATTCCATAACAGCTCCTGTAATAGTACTTTCTTGTATCACATCTAAAATAGGCGCGTTTGGATTATCTAAAAACTTGTTCATTTCTTGATGAAATTTAGTCGGTTCTTCTGTTTCTGTATTTGAATAGTTGTTTTGAATTTTATTTACTTCTTGAAGTTTAAAAGGCCCGTACTTAGTCAAATCAAAATATTGCTGATTTTCTGGGGTATATTTTATATCTGATAAAATAGTTATTTTAGTATTTTTAGAAGTTGCTGATTTTTTTGTTTTATTTACAACCTCAACATTGTTTTCTTCGACTTCGAATTCGCTTTCTAATTCATCATCAGCAATCCAAACACTGTCGTCAGATTCGGCATAGGTCACCTCCGAATTTACGCTAGTATCACTGTCATCTGGTTGCAAAGATTTCTTTCTAGAGTTTTCAAAACGTGATCTCTTGTTTGACATCTTCTTCATTTCTTTTAACCCTGCGTTATATTTTCGCTTCTTTATTTTCAGCTTTAAGTTATGTTCTTTCATACCAAAACAATCACATGTGGGATCTTTGCAAAAACAAGCCAGTTTTCTATATTTTATGACGTTCGCTTGATCCGTAGTCAGAACTTGATGGATATCCATTGTATTTGGTACAGGAATCAGTCCCTTTAAGTCTACTTCTTGCTCTTTGGTAGTTATGTTTTCATCTGATATGTAAAAATACAAAATTTTAGACTTGCATTTTACCAGGATATCATACGCAGTTCGTGCATCGACGATGTCTTCACCGTAAGAAACTTTTTTGTCCAATGTTCGTTTTACCGCTCCGCCTATTCCATCTGCAGCTCCTTTTCCGTGAGCGGATTCAAAAAATGACCAAGTTGATTTCTCAAAACCCAGTTTTTTAATGTTTTCCGTCAATAGGTAAAAATTTCCTTTTTGCCTATACTGGGTGGTGGGGCCGTCTGAAAAAAAATGTAATGTAGTGACATTTGGTGATATATTTTTTATGTATTCCAAAATAGGTGTCAAATGTGCCCATATGGCTATTGGATTGTGATTGTTATTGGGTGAAATAGTGCAGAAAGATTTTTCTTGAAAGCTTTGCTCGTTTCTATAATAAATTACTCCAGTGTGTAATGTAAACTGTTGTTTAGACGCGCCAAAATGTGTTGCTTGTACTTCTTCACTCATTTTGGCAAGATAATTTTCCGAAAAATCGCAATGAATGATGCATTCAGTAGCAGATAGTGTTTCTTTACATTTCTTGTACATTTGGTATGCATGGTAAATATTATAATAGTGTTTTTTAAATTTTTGAAGTTGATCGGAAAAAGACTTTATCAGATCCGTTAGTGTTCCTTGTATTATATCCTTAGTTGTTCTTTTTGTGATTTTTTTATCATTTTCTTTATTTGCATTCTTTTTCACAAATTCATGTTTCTTCGTTACCCATGCATACCAAAACACCATCTCATTTAGATTTTTATGTGGCAAATCTAAAGGGATTCTCTTATTTTCACAACTTTTACATTCATTATACATACATTTTTCATTAAACTTGTCACAAACAATAGCCGAAACCAATTTTTCTAGATCATTAGTTTCTAAAACTCCAAGTATTTTTAGCTTTTGGGCTACGAATGTCAAATTTGCATGTTTGACACAGGAACATGTGTTTCTTTGGGTCACTGTAGGGTCTAAAATATAAAACGGTTTATATCTGGTAAATGTTGTGTACGATGCCGAGCCACCTTCGCTTATGTATTTTTTATGCAATTTTTCTAAAGAATCTTGTAGATATCTGACTTGTCTTTTATCTTTTTTGAATGTTTTAGTTTCTTTTTTTCCTGCTGTAATCCTGCTGTTGTCATCTCTATCAAGAAAGTCTTTGATCTCTTTGATCCTTTTTATGCTTTTCTTTTCTACTGTTCTTTGGTTTCTCCTTAGTCTGCCTTTAAGTCCCAGGCAGGAGTAACCAAGATTTGTCTTTAATTTATATTTTGTCACAATATCATTGTTTATTACAGTCTTCAAAACATCTTTTTCAGATTTACATCCAGCTTTAGAGTATTGGTCTGACAATGATTGCTTTAAAACATAGTTTTCGAATATCGCCTTTTTTACCCTTTCTTTATCAGGACTAAGAACATTTGGGATGGTTTCTTGTATAAACTTTTCTGTCTTTGAAAACGGTGTTGATGCTTCTTCGGTTACTGAAATTGGGTTTTCACCTAAAGTTCGGAGGTTTTCAAATTCGTTTTCAGTCTTATTTAATGATTCTTTTAAGTTTTCTATTTGTTTTTTGTAGCGATATAAGGTTTTCTTTTGAGCTCTAATAATTTTTGACATTCGTTCAATTGTTAATTTTAGGTTCAAATTTTCTTTTGACAAAAGGTACCGAACTTTGCGTTTTTGTTTCTGGTCAATTTTAGGTTCTTCGTTTTGATTAATATTTGGTTCTTTTTTTTGTTTCTGTTTCGCCTGTCTCCATTTATTGCGCTGTTCTTTTTGCTTGAATTCTGGTAGTTCTTTAATATTTCTATATTTTTTCTTCGTTCGTTCAGCATTTTCTTGTTTCAACTTTTCAAGTTTTGCAGGATCTTCTTGTTTTAATCTCTCCCTGTACTTCCGTTGACGTTCTGCTGAAGTCATTGGTGCCATTTTCTAGACACAAACACAACAATTAATTAATTAATTCGAAAGTAAAATAAATCGAAAAAAGTAGGTAAACTGCATTAATCTTTTTTAACTTTAACGGCAAACAACATTGAGGAATAAGCTGCGTAAATAAAAGATCAAAAAACCCAACTGCATGTGACTTGAACGTTTGAAATCCTATACATCCTAAACGGTCAGTCGAATCGAAAAATTTTTGAGCTGAAATAAAAAAATATTTTCAAACAAACATACTAACTTACACATGCATTCAAACTTTTGCATTTATAATATTAACGTAAAATGAGATGGTCGAATCGAAAACCTCCTTGTTTTATGAAGTTGTCTAAAAACACAAACTCGAGTCGTATGATCACAGCTTTATACCTGATCATTTGTGTAACGTAACATAATGTTACACAAATGAACAAAATGGCGTGGCGTCAACTCAGTATCAAACAAATAATACAAAATTATCGCGTTGAAACGGAAAAACTGCGTCTAAATCATATCGTTAGTATAAGAACCCACATGATAACATACAGTTTTAGAGTAATTTATCAATACTTACCCATAAAATCCACGTTATACACAAGAAAATGAACAGCGACAAAATCAACCACCACAGTTTCGAGTCCAAACGCCAAAAACAAATATGGCGATGCTATTATTTTGTTAGGTTGGCAGCTGCTCACAGTATTGCTAGTGTTAAATAAATTAAGGGCGCGTTCAAAATAAATCAAATAGTCTGTGATATCCTCGTTACACAGAGGTGTTACACAAAGTATCACAAAATTGGACATGTAATTAAATCCTGTTTTCTTTGATTTAGCTGTACGTTTTACAGCAATTTACTTTATTTTCGGTAGATAGGTATATCAGTTAATATACCTTATTTGAGATTTCATTATTACTCATTGAAATATGTGTCAGTAAATTTTTATTTTGTCGTGCGCATAAGTGAGACACACATACTTTGTTAGTGAAGAAATCAAGTTCTCGTTTTCATTTGTTTTCTTTTTTAAATAAAAACTGTATTTGAGAGGTAATAATATTTAAATTGATAAGGTAAGATTGTATATTTTATATTTAGAACACTAAATTAGTTATATTGACAACGGTATCTTAGTACTAAGCATTTTTTTAGTGAGGACAGGGTATTTTGAGTAAAAGTACATTTTTTTTGAAAATGACTCAGATAGGCCCTACCAAACTTCAGGGCGCACGCAATCATGTCAACGTTGGGAAGAGTGAGCTCACTCTTTCCGTTCTAGTCGGTTGCAGGACGCGGTGGACGCCGGACGTTTTTACCTATCATTATTCGTTGTCAATAACCAAAATAAGTAGCACCACAGCAAATCTCGCCGCTAGCGATTGTACGGGTCAAGTAGATTGGTTTTATGTAAACCAGATACGATACACACAGAGACGCAGTTTATTACCGATGTCAAGGTGCTCTGGGCACATCTATTGATTTATATCGATGAATATTACCACAAACAACTCTCAGCCTCAACGGACACCGGGAAATTGAAGCTTCTCTCAAAGGGATTTCCCATTGGCTATAATTTTGTAACAAACCCCCGTCTCGACATGCGGCTTGGTAAGTTTCTTTTACACGATTTTAAAGTCTTGGAACCATGTACCAACGGGGTACATGATAAAAAAGTATTCTGAGATAACAACACTCTGACTGGGAAGGATGAACGCTGTACACTCTTCCTAATTCTACATCTACCATAGATCGTAGAACCCAAGATTGGCCTTCCCAAACTTCAGAGCGCACGTAATCATGTCAAAGTTGGGAAGAGTGAGCTCACTCTTTCCGTTCTTGTCGGTTGCAGGACGCTGTGGACGCCGGACGTTTTTACCTATCATTATTCGTTGTCAACAACCAAAATAAGTAGAACCACAGCAAATCTCGCCGCTAGCGATTATAGGGGTCAAGTAGATTGGTTGTTTGTAAACCACTTACGATACACACAGAGACGCAATTTATTACCAATTTCAAGGTTCTCAGGGCACATCCATTGATTTGTATCGCTGGCATTGTACTGCCACGTTGCGCCGCGCCGCGCTACAGTCGGCGCGCCACGCCGGCCCGTCGCGTCGATAATTATTATTTCGACAGGATGGAATTTTTTAACTTCGTAATATCTTTTGAATGCAATGTCCGATTTTAATAATTCAAAAAGGAATCAGTAGGTATTAAAGCAATCTTGAATACGAAATAGTTTATTTGGATAAGAATTAATACAAATGTATGGATAACATGGTCTGAATTTGATCGGCATTTTTATCTTCTTTTAAAATATAAAAAAACAGTTGTAGCGACGTAATTACAGTAGTTAGACATATGGTCTCGCGAGGTTTTTTGTAGATTTTAATACGTTTTATAATATTGTAGAACATTGTTTTGTTCTATCATTGGTACTTTCCGCAGCGTATGCGATGAAAGCCATTTTATGGCTGTTTTTTTTATACCTTGCGTTGGTTTTAGTAAAGAAATGAAAGTAATTCTAATTTTTTCTCGTAATAAAAGTAGCCTATGTTACTCAGTGATAATGTAGCTCTCTTTTGGTAAAAGAATTTTTGAAATCGGTTCAGTAGTTTTTGAGTTTATTACATACATACAAAAATACAAAAATACAAATCTTTCCTCTTTATAATATTAGTATAGAGTATAGATGACAAAGACTTCAAAGTCTTGAACAACGCAGCAAATTGCTAAGGTTTTTTGTTGGATACATTTCGGAGAGCGTGCAACTGATCTGCATGATCTAATACCATCGTGCCCTTTTCTATCAGACTGCCCGTAGCTCGAAAAAGCGACAACGTTACATGGTTGACGTTCTAAAGACTTGAACGAGCAGGTTCGACTTTACTTTTGTGATAAGAACGTCTAGACTGTGGAATACATTGCTTGAGTAGGTTTTTCCCGATGGTTTCAATCAGATCTTTTAGACGTACCTAATCGTCTTCAAGTCGAGAGTGTATAGGTTTCTTCTATTTAAGCACCCGCACTCGTCGACTGCATCGTTGCTTAACATCAGATAAGATGGCGGACAAGTGTAAACCAATAATAGTTAAAAAAATAACTGAAGTCCGCCTTTGACCATCTGCCTTAGCCTGATGACTACGGTGCGGTCGAAGTTTATGCACGCTGACATAGAAAATATCTACTATCTATTAACTATGATCTTAAAAAGTTTCAGATTATACCTATTTCAACGAAGTTACTGAGTTATTGCAGCTACTGGAACATGAAGAGTCAAATTACCCAGCACTACGCTGCGCTCGTCACCCAGATATATAAGGTGTTTATGCCCTTTAATTTTACTGGAAACATTGCCTTTCCATCCGGTACACAGTAATGTTTACACATTACTGCTTGGCGGTAGAATAACTGCAAAGTCAAACTGAGTCCTACGAATAGGTACTTTACTTTATAAACTGCATGAAATACTTTGAATCATCATCATAATTATTTAGTCAGAACTATCTATATGTGCGTGTGTGCGAATCCCAAATTCGGAACTGAGATCGACACTAGGTAGTGTTGATGTCAGTTCATACCTGTAGGTACAGGGTCCATTTGTTTTATCCAGGAAAATAAGGTCCTGGAGTTTTAAACGTTGTATTTTACGATGACGTATTTAAGATAAGCTTAAACAATGGTATTACAAGCCACATACGTGTGGACAATCACCCCTAAGTACTACGTCATGAATACGTCAAGACGAATCGTCGCCGTTAACGAATACGTCAAGCGTTAGTCACCAGTTTGTTTTGAACGCGCTAATCTCAGGAGCGATTGGGCCGATTTAAGAAAATATTTCACCCTAATTTGGACATATACGTGATCCCTGAGTGCCATGTGCATATACTACTTTCGGTAGTTTAATTCAACAAGCGGCAAACATGTCCAGCCCGATCCCACTTCAAATTGGTTGCCTTTTGAGTCACAAACTCTGGTTTTGGAACGCAGTATGGTGTTTCTAATCTCAGGAGCGAATGGGCCGATTTAAGAAAATATTTCACCCTAATTTGGACATATACAAGCTTCTTCACCTGGTGGATGGCACTCAGGGATCACGTATGTATATGTCCAAATTAGGGTGAAATATTTTCATAAATCGGCGTATATCGCATTTTATAAGTTTTATCATGCAGATTTTTCCTTATCGATATATTTTGCATAAAAACCCCAGTATTTTAGTTAAGTATTTTAGAGATGTTAATTAGAATACATGATTTTTGTATGATTCCCCAATTGCGCGTATTCCATTAATCTTCGTTCTTTCCTTTCTAATTATTTATTATCCCTACAACTGAATGTTTTTAACACGCTTTTAGTACGAGTAGGTCAGCCTGTACGTAACAATGTATAGAATCTAAGGTAACTAATTTTACCAAGGTTCGTAGCGTCATGAAAATTTGCATCTGTATGTAGTTCTGATTACAATACATAGAATAATTTGTGAAAATTTCTATTGCCGTTATAACGACATATACTAAAAATAAAATAAAATACATGTTTAACCCCTTAACCATGGCTCCCATACAACAAACTCGATTTTTTTACCGTTTCTTGCTCGATTAATGACGGTGACAGGTAGACGCTTTAACTATTCACAGATTATTTAGTTTTAAATTATCTTTAAATATATATAATTAATTAAAATAAAATAAAAGGAGCCTCCCTTACAATAAAAAATGTGTTCGCTGTTTATTTACTAATGATACGGAACCCTTCGTGCGCTGGTCCCACTCGTACTTGGATGTTTTTTTTATAGTATAGACAGTACAGAGTGACGGGAGAAGCAAGACGTGTGCTTGGTGCCAAGCAACACGGCTGTCCATAATAGCACAGTAGTAACACGCAGTTGGAATACGTAGAGTACCTACAAATCATTACGTCACCCAGAGATATAAAATGATGTATCTTTCAGCTCTGTAATTTTTTTGGAAATATTGCTTCAAGTCTGAACACAGTGACGCATAATACAACTTTCTGCTTGGCAGTACAATAACTGGCAAAGGTGTATTAATTAAGGCCTGTTTCATTTTGATTAGTGCGAGTGCGAATGAGTAGTAGTAGTAGAATGAGGCCTATGTCCAGCAGTGGACGAACACAGGCTGATGATGATGATGATGAATGAGTAGTGCAGGTGTTGAGTGATTAGTAGCAAACATGTGTAGACACAGATTGATTATTGCGAGTGCAGAGTAATCTGCGACTGATTACTCTGCATTACTCACTCGCACTCGCGCTAATCAAAATGCAAACTGGCCTTAACCCAGGCAGACTCTGTAAAGAGTTGTATTTTACCGTCGTACCATTTTTAGGGTTCCGTAAAACGTAAAAACGGAACCCTTATAGATTCGTCATGTCTGTCTGTCTGTCTATCCGTCCGTATGTCACAGCCACTTTTTGCCGAAACTATGAGAACTACACTGTTGAAACTTGGTAAGTAGATGTATTCTGTGAACCGCATTAAGATTTTTACAAAAAAAAAAATTGGTTTGACCCCCATACTGAGAACTGAAACTCAACATTTTTTTTTCATCAAACCTACACGTGTGCTGTCTATCGATAGGGCTTCAAAAATGATGTTGAGGTTTCTAAAATAATTTTTGTCGACACTGAATAACTTGCGCGACAGACACTTCCAAAAAGTGGTAAAATGTGTCCCCCCCCCTCTAACTTCTAAAGTAAGAGAATGAAAAAACTAAAAAATATATATGATGTACATTACCATGCAAACTACCAACGAAAATTGGTTTGAACTCGATCTGACGAGTAGTTTTTAGTACGTCATAAATACACTATTATTAAAACTTCGATCAAAGTTACAACGAACTACAAGAACTATGTGTACTATGTATATTACGTTACTTGCTGCAACGGAACCCTTCATGGGCGAGTCCAACTCGTACTTGGCCACTTTATTTTCTTTTCGCCACCGTACTGCCCGTCATCAGCCACAGTCTAAAAAGCTTATAGAAGAAGACTGAATTTAGTCGCTAATTAATTCAGCAAAGTGTAATAAGATTCAGTACGCTATATAACACACTAAATTCAGAAGCCAGGGTTGCTTGCTTGCTTGCTTCCGAATTCAGTCGACTTACCTTGCTTCTAAATTTTCTTCTTAATTCAGTCACTAATTTAGTCAAGTGTAATAAGCTTTTGACTCAAGAATACAAAATTGTGTTTTAGTAATGTTTTGGCACACGGAGGTCTAATTCAAGGACGTTCGACTACTGCCTACCGTTCATTCAATACTTTAAAATGCAAAAGTGACGTACTAAACTCACCAAGAGACCAAGACGACGCGTTGAACTCATCATTATGGAACAATAGAGTGTCCTGATAATTTTTACCATTCCAAGCACTATTACTAATTATTACTATATAACAACCGATCATATCCCATAGACCATAGATATGTACTTACCAAAATTGTGAACTCCCTTTGACACATCAATTTGCATTTAAAAACAGTCGTTTTTTTAAAGTGAATACTTCTTTCGGCGCACCTCATACAGATTTTCCGTGGGTTGTGAATCGAGTTCAAGCGTTACGTTCATAAATGAAACAAAACTTCAGGTAAACTCAAATGATCTATGTAGATGGCCATGGTCATGACCACGCCCTCTTGTTTCACTCGCGTAGTTTCCAAAGTGAGCTATAAAATTCTGAGTTATTCGTTTTCACTTCCAATGTCAGTCATAAAGTGCCATTTTTTCTTTCATCGGCAAAACTCAGCTAGTTAAATTAATGTTTGTAGTAGAAGAAAATATTGATAAATAGAAACCCGGTAGAAAAGTAGTGAAGTGTCGTAGAGTGGTTGCATTAGTCTCTACTAATTCGTACCGGTTTCGAGAACCTAACATAATCGAGCTCTGAGGGATTCCCACAGCGCGATCATGCAGATTGTGGGTTAAACCACATTTGGCATTCATGCAAAACGAATCAAATCAACAAGATTCCCTAATAAAATGTTGAGAATAATTTATTGTAGAGAAAAAAAAATCTATAGTTTAAAGGCAGATTGTGGGTTAAACTGCATTTGAACTCCGTACAAAACGAATCAATCCAACAAGATTCACAAAAAATGTTTATTGTAGAGTATGTAGAGACCAGTATTTTTATAGTATAGAATGAATGGACGAGCACGACATTACGCTTGATGTTAACGATCATGCCTGCCATAACTTCGCTGTGTCACGCAGCTATTGGAACATAAAGAGTCTAAATAATTACCTAGCACTGAATTCCGCTCGTCTCTCATGCCCAAGCCACACGAGGCTAGTTAGGGTTCCGTAAAACGTAAAAACGGAACCCTTATAGATTCGTCATGTCTGTCTGTCTGTCTGTCCGTCCGTATGTCACAGCCACTTTTTGCCGAAACTATGAGAACTACACTATTGATACTTGGTAAGTAGATGTATTCAGTGAACGGCAATAAGATTTTACAAAAAAAAAAAAATTTGGGTTGCCCCCCATACTTAGAACTGAAACTCAAAAAATTTTTTTCATCAGCCCTACACGTGTGGGATGTCTATCGATAGGTCTTTAAAAATGATGTTGAGGTTTCCAATATAGTTTTGGTCTACACTGAATAATTTGCGCGAGAGACACTTCCAAAGTGGTAAAATGTGTGTGTCCGCCCTCTAACTTCTAAAATAAGAGAATGAAAAAACTAAAAAAAATATATGATGTACATTACCATGCAAACTACCAACGAAAATTAGTTTGAACTCGATCAGATGAATAGTTTTTTTAGTACGTCATAAATACACTATTATACAGCGCATCTTTCCGAAGATGATTACTGTTTACATGCAGCAGCACGCGAGATGATGCTGTCCTTATCACACTTTTAGGATTATTTTTATACTCTTTTAATTGATTAATCGATACATTCGTTTTTTTTTTTTTACTTGCGAATACCGCCACTATTTTACCCTACATCGCCATATTGGTTCCTGGCAACCATCATTTACGTGATTTTGTGTCGTCCGAGTCACACGTAAATTTACTTCTCTTCCAACAGCAAAATAAAATAAAATGGGTAAAAGAAAGCGATCAGATAAAGATGAAAGTGATATCGTTGATAGGGTTTTAGGAAAAGTGAAAAAGTTAATAAAAAACAAAAGAAGAAGAATTATTTCGTCATCGTCGTCGTCTTCGGAAGAATCGGGAGGTAGTTCGTTATTATCTACCGCCCATTCCAATCATTTCTTGGAAGCCCAAGCCAGTGACCAAGAAGTTCAAGGTGAACTACTAACTTCTAAAATAAAATAATAAAGTAAAATTAAATAAAATTACCTATGTTGATGAAACATTCTTACAATTTATCCCGACGTATAACGTGTGTAGAAAATATGTCCCGACCTGATTATGGTGTGTGGATTTCATAGTATTAATTCAATCTACCTACATGGTACCTACCTATCCCGACTTATACTGTGTGTGGATAAAATATATAACTATCCCGACGCAAGGCGTGTGTGGAGTTAATTTAACCTACTTACCTACTTGAAGTGTAACTAGTAACGTTTTCGTCCTTACAGACGAGGTCCCGCCTGAGGCACCAACAGAAGAACATCTAATAGGCGAAAATAATGAATTAGATCCAAAAATATTAGAATTATTGGGGTCAGACCCAACACAAGAGAAATCTTACGGCGATAATTTGCACAAAGATTTAGCCACACGATGGAAACATATTTTAACCAATGGGCTGCCAAAAGAAGAAAAGGTCAATCTTTTAAAGAAATATTTGCCTGCGGAAAATTGCACACACATGAAGGCACCCATTCTTAACCCCGAGATAAAATCGGCATTATCTGACATCAACGTAAAAAGGGACTCATACAGTGAACAAAAGCAAAATCAAATGTCAAGCTATCTCAGCAATCGGAAAAGCATTAAACTTGGCTTTAACACAAACAGAGAATATACCACAAGAAGTTATTAAAACCCTGAGTGACGCCGGGCGGTTGCTATGCGACACGCACTATAGAGAATCTCTCTCAAGACGATTTGCTATCATAAATGCCATTAGCAAACAAAAACGAGATATTATAAAAAATACGAAAATTGATGAACATTTGTTCGGTACTAATTTATCTTCTAAGACCATATCAATGTCCGCTTCAGAGTTAAGGTTCAATAGCGGAAAATTTAATCAGCTTCGCTCCCAGCCGAGTACTTCGACTCGCAATCGGGGTAGCTTTAAACGCACGGGGGGCACCGCGAGTCGCGACCACCAGCCGTCGCCGAGACGCGAGTGTACCCGGACCAGTATCGGCACCCAGCTCCGCCGCCGGCGCCGACACGGGCGCCCGCGCCGCCGCGCGATTACCGTCGTGCACCACCACCGGCATCGACTCTTCGCTCGAGGTCTTACCCGCAAACTCGACGACGCTAGCTTCTACGTCGCAGGTACTTAGTACAGATACATCTTTAGCTGGTAGACTTCAGTACTTTCAACATGAATGGCGTCACATTACGAATGATAAAATTATTTTGTCGTGGATTAATGGTTACACAATTCCTTTTCATTCTGACCCATATCAAATACATACGGCTAAAAATAGGTCATATTCGCCTAAAGACATCGATATAATAGATAAATGTGTTACAGATTTATTAGAATCTGGTTATATTTCTACCTGTTCACCATGTGAAAAACAATTCATCTCACCAATTTTTACAGTTCCTAAATCCAACGGAAAACATCGGTTTATTTTGAATTTAAAGGATTTAAACAAATTCATCTATATAGACCATTTCAAAATGGAAGATTATCGTACCGCATTAAAATTGATAGATGAAAATGCCTTTATGGCTACTATAGACCTCGGAGATGCGTATTTTTTTGTGCCAGTTGCTAGAAGTGATAGAATTTACCTTCGTTTTAGTTGGGATTCTGAAATGTTTGATAATCAATTATTTGAATTCAACGTTTTACCATTTGGACTTTGCACTGCTCCCTATGTATTTACAAAGTTGTTAAAACCGGTTCTACATCATCTGCGTTCTTTAGGTCATCTATCCGTCAATTTTCTTGATGATTTCTTGTGCATTGGAAATTCATTTGACAGTTGTGTTGATAACGTGGATACAACCAAAAATGTACTTTTAAAATTAGGTTTTTTGATCAATGATGCTAAAAGTCAAACATACCCGACACAAATATGCACATTTCTGGGTTTTATATTTGATTCATCAAAAATGCACTTGACTTTACCAGATGACAAGAAAAGACGTATAAAATTATTAACAAACGATTTACTAAATACAAAACGATGCACAATCAGAAAACTAGCTAGTTATGTCGGTTTGCTGACTTCAGCATGTCCCGCTGTCGAATACGGCTGGGTTTACACGAAAATGTTTGAACGAGAAAAATTCTTGGCACTTTACTATTCTGACAATTATAACAAATATATGACTTTACCTAAACATTTAAAAGATGACTTCAAATGGTGGAAGAACCACATTGACTCCGCAGGTTGTTCATTTCAAAATAGAGATTACTCACTTGTGATATATAGCGACGCATCAAATACTGGATGGGGCTGCGCTTGTAATGATGAAACAGCTCACGGCCATTGGGATAGTTCACAACGACTGTTGCACATAAACACTCTAGAATTACTTGCAGCCTTCTATAGTCTCAAAACATTTGCCTCACGGATTAGTAATTGCAATATTTTATTAAGAATAGATAATACTACCGCTATTGCCTACATCAATAAAATGGGTGGAATACAATTCACACACTTAAACGAAATTGCACGTGACATATGGCAGTGGTGCGAAAAACGAAACTTACACATTTTCGTGTCTTACATACAATCCAACATGAATGTAGTCGCAGATTTTGAATCGCGTCAAAAATTTAACATAGACACTGAATGGGAACTAGCAGATGATGCATTTCTTCAGATAAAGGTTAATTTCGGGACTCCTGAATTTGAAATTTTTGCTAGTTTTTGTTTTGCTACTTTTGCAGAGATATGATTCATGGAAGCTAGACCCAAATTCTGAAATTATTGATGCGTTTACGGTTAAATGGAATAACATAAATTTTTATGCGTTTCCACCTTTTAGCATAATTTCTAAAGTTTTACACAAAATTAAATATGACAAGGCAGAGGGTGTTGTTGTACTACCATACTGGCCCTCTCAACCGTGGTATCCCGTATGGACCAAATTGCTAGTTTCAGAAGTAATATATTTTCAACCTAATAAAAGCCTTCTAATCTCGCCTTTCAGGGAGCAGCATCCTCTTCATGCGGATCTGACCCTGATGGCAGGGAAATTATCAGGCAGTCGCTACTGAAACGCGGAATACCTAACGCATCATTAGATATAGTAATGGCCGGTTTCTCTACTAATACATTAAGTCAATATAATTCATCCTTAAAATCATGGTGGCTATATTGCAAAAGCAAGGGTCTTGATTATTGTGATTCCAATATTACACAGGTGATTGAATACTTGACAGAAAAATGTATTTCCGGTGCAGGTTACAATACGCTCAACAGTCATCGCTCAGCTTTGTCCATACTGTTAGGCCAAGACATCACTTGTCACGATACCGTTAAAAGGTTCTTTAAAGGAGTTTATCGGTTAAAACCCCCTGCACCGAAATACGATTCTACCTGGGATCCCAATTTAGTATTAAATTATTTGGGTAATAATTTTCCTAATGATATGATTTCATTAAAAGATTTATCATTAAAAACAATTACACTTTTGGCATTAGCATCTGCACAAAGAATGCAGACACTTAGCCTGATTAAAATAAAAAATATAATATTTGATTCAGAACAAATTCAAATTAGAGTGGATGATTTAGTAAAAACCTCAAGACCAAATGCTTTTCAGCCATTGATTGTACTACCATATGTTAAAGAAAATCCTAAAGTGTGTCCAGCTTTGTGTCTCAAAATGTATGTAGATAAAACTAGTTCTCTACGACAGCAAGAAGATTTACTGTTTATCAGTTATCAAAAACCACGCAAGAAAGTTGGTTCTCAGACTTTATCGCATTGGGTTAAATCAATTCTTGAGAAAAGTGGCATTCATACAAAATTATTTGGTGCTCACAGTACCCGACATGCGTCGACATCAGCTGCTCACAGGGTTGGAGTTAATCTTGAGGTTATTCGCAAAGCAGCAGGTTGGTCTCAATCATCTAATGTTTTTTTAAAGTATTATAAAAAAGATATATTGCAATCAGGGCAAAACGAATTTGTAGACACTTTATTTCGACAATAATTGATATTTAATTAAAATGATTGTTCAAGTAAATAATAGATAATTATCTTAAAGACTATACTTATGTATTAAATAAATCTCTAATGTTGATCATCTTTAGATATGTGATTAAATATGTGAATTCCTACATTGTTAAGCAATTTTATTGTTAAAAGGGAATAAATGTTATACTGATCGCTATTATGTTGTGGTATTTTTTCGATGCTCTAAACATCTGCATGTAAACAGTAATCATCTTCGGAAAGATGCGCTGTATAATTAAGAATCAAACGAACTTACCTTGTGATGTTTGATGTCTAATTATACGAGCGTCTTGAACGAAGATGATTACACACCCAACCCCCCCTTTTTTTCGATCCCCTTAGATCTATCGAAAAAATACGGCTCTGAAAAATGATGGTTGCCAGGAACCAATATGGCGATGTATGGTAAAATAGTGGCGGTATTCGCAAGTAAAAAAAAAAAAACGAATGTATCGATTAATCAATTAAAAGAGTATAAAAATAATCCTAAAAGTGTGATAAGGACAGCATCATCTCGCGTGCTGCTGCATGTAAACAGTAATCATCTTCGTTCAAGACGCTCGTATAATTAGACATCAAACATCACAAGGTAAGTTCGTTTGATTCTTAATTATTAAAACTTCGATCAAAGTTACAACAAACTAAAAAAACTATGTGTACTATGTATATCAGGGATGTAACGGAGGTGATCTTATCGGAACCGAAGTCGGAGTCGGAGTTTTTAAATTTGATTTATCGGAGTCGGAGTCGGAGTCGGAACCGGAGTCGGAGGTAGGGTCAGAAGTAGTGGTAGGAGAGAGATTTTTATTTTAGGAGAAATAAAACATTCATTCAAACTTTTCATTGTTTTGGTTCATGAAATAAAACAAAAAATGAAAAAAAAATGGAATATTAAAAATAAACAAAAAATTCAATTAATTGAATCCCAAAATACCATATAAAATATGTTAAATGAACAAAAGTTTTCAAACAAATTAAATTAAATAGGTACATTGACACCAAAAGTGTGTATATGTACTTCATGAACATAAGCTTTGAAGCTGTCTCAGTCTAAGATATTTCTTAAGAGTACGCCTAATGCCAGGAAAAAAATTCACCCGCGCGAGGCCCTTCTTAAAATGATAGGCATAAAGTCGAGAATAGCATGACACAGTTTGGAGGGGAAATCAATATTAAATCAGGTGTCAGGAGTAAATTTTTGACCAAGTTTTATTTAATTACTCAATAATTAAACAAAAATTTAAAATCTAATATTTATTCTGTGGTTCGGTTACTTTAATAGAACGTAAAATTAGAAATGTTATTAACAAAAAATAATGTGGGGTCATCGCTGATAATTTCGAGTACATTAATTAAAATAGTTTTTTCAGGTGTCATTTTAATTTTTACCTGTAAAAAAATCTGATCTATTTTTAAAATTCTATTCGGTTATTGTGCTTTTTCTTGATGGTACCCACACGTCAATATTTTTTTGTTATAATTTTTAGTTTCTAAACATCAGTGAGCGGCCTTATAGATTAAAATCGACGCCACCAAAAAGGTATTCGCTCGCTACTGAGGCTGGTGGACACGATAATATTGACGGAAATTTAATATAAGGTGCTGGAATTTTGCGTTTTTCTATGTTGTGCTCATTTAGTATACTTCTCATTACACTCGTGCGCGGGAGATTCCCTGCGGGACATGTTCCTGCGAAACTGTTCTTTACTGTCGGCGCAAGGCGCCGCCGCTAAATTATGCTTCGACATCCGATTAACCTCCGATTCAAAAGTTTCGGAACCGGAGTCGGAACCGGAGGTGTAAAACTAATCGGAACTTCCGACATAACGGAGTCGGAGTCGAAGCTCCGTAACATCCCTGATGTATATTATGTTACTTGCTGCAACGGAACCCTTCATGGGCGAGTCCAACTCGCACTTGGCCACTTTATTTTTCAAGTTAGGATAGCAAGCTAGTGTTAGTAAGATAGTCCTAGCTTCGTGTAGATAAAACTAGCGTTGCATAGCGTTGTCTACACGACGCTAAAAGTACTAACTTGCTTGCTAACACTACCTCGCTCCTAGCTTGAAAAACTAACCTCGTTAACTCGGGCATCAAAGATACTAGATCAATTTATCTATAAATATCCAATAATTTCTCTGGAAACATTGCACAAAAAATCAAAACACAGTGAAGTTTGCAAATTACTATTCGGCGATGGAATATCTGGCAAAGGTAAGAACTTCTCCAAGGCTGACTGGACTATTAATTCTACAACAAAGCATAACATCTTTGCTATTTGTCTGATTTTGGTTCTGCAAAGAGTTCTACGAGAGAGATGTACTTATCAAAAGTGAAATAAAAGTTTAAATTAAACTCTACAGTTTCCTGGCAACTAAATCTTCATTACGCCGTCTTCATATAATAGAAGTATAGAAGCAGGTTATGACATGTTTGCGCAAATTGCAAACTTGCTTCAAAGGACGGAAATATCATACCTAAATGACCTAGCCTCCGGCAACGCAATACTGATATTTGTATCAGGATTTTTCGCTTTACCAATCACGCCTACAATTTATTTTGACTATTGCAGAATGGGTACTCAGCGATCCAACGACATCCCAGAGTGGGATACCCAATCAACTTACCTAAGAGGGCCAGATAGCATCGTGTACTTGGGCTACCGCATTCTGAGATGCCAGATATTTCCTTGAACTTCTCTACCGTCGCGGTGCGGCGGCAGCCTAAGCGAATGTCGAGATGTACTTGTGTTTAGTATTATACCAGAAATACCGACCTGGGGCCCATTAGCAAGTCTTTCAAACATTCATAAATGCCGAATACCGATTTTAACGTTACTTCCTAATTGCAAACCAAGTTAACCACTTACCTATTGTTCCCGTCGTCGTCCAAAGTCCAGTTTGGTCGAAGGAATAAGGGAAGTGGACAAAAAAGGAATGTGGAACCCAAACCGGACGATCTCCAGGCGAACTCCGGTCCAGAATTCCCAGAACGATCCTGCGTTCTAGCGTTGTAGAAGCGGCCAATCCAGTAGCACACTTCACACGAATAATAGTCCAGCACTAATCCCGTAGCGATTATTAAAGTAAATAACGTGTTCCCGCACAATACTAAATCTTTTATCCCGAAAAACTAGTCGTTCCCGCGAACTATAACACTTTTATCCAGAAAAGCAAACCAGATTATATTAAACGCGTCGTTTCGTTCCAGCGAAAAACAGACAACGGCACTTCACAGCCGGCTGTCAAAACCATAGATCCGCTATGATTTTAATGTTGCCCGATTATACGGAACAAAACCCCCGACCAATTGAACTCCAGGTCAATTTTAGAAAACCAGTATTTAGCAACTAGTACTTAATAACTAGTATTTAGCAGTATCCGGACCTCAAATAAAACGAAATTCCCACTTTGACCCGAAAGTGGAAATCAAACCAAAAAAAACTTTACCAAAAATAGTAATAAAACTAAATTAAATTTTAACCATGAAAAAAAACGTATATCTAATAAAGAGGCAAGCGTGCCAGAGAGGACACCGCGCGCTGAAGTCTGGAACCAGAAACCAGAATCTCCGCCACGCGGGGTGTGCCATCAGTACCCGATATCAATTTTAAAATACGTCCCCTACGCCAGAGTAGGGGGGCCAAATTTGCCTCTTTTAATAATACTAAGTCCCCTTCCCGAGGGGCCTCCGTCCTATCTGTCCATTTTACCCGTTGTTGCAACAGATGCAAGTACTCGGCCGACCAGCGCCTCCAGAAGTCTTGACTTATTTGCTGCAATAACTGAAAACGGGACAGGCGTCCGGGCCGCTCATCCTTCCAGGGATACTCCGGCAACGCGGTTAAGGGCTGACCGATCAAGAAGTGACCCGGCGTCAAGACTTCTAGATCGTTAGGGTCAGGCGAGATTGGACAGAGAGGACGGGAATTAAGCACTGCCTCCACGCGGCATAGTACCGTGACTAACTCTTCCCAAGTTAACACGGTCTCCCCGATGACACGGCGGAGATGAGTTTTAGCAGACTTCACCGCAGCCTCAAAAATTCCTCCCCAGTGAGGACAGGCTGGCACACTAAATTGCCAGCTGATTCCCCGCTGGGCGAGAGCCAGACTTAAACTATTATTACCAGAATTTAAAAAATTATTAACTTCGCGTAAATAATTCGCCGCCCCTCGATAATTTGTGCCATTGTCCGAACGTATTAAAGAGGGTACTCCTCTTCGCGCTACAAAGCGATCCAGCGCCGCGACAAAGGCCTCCGTAGACAGCGCAGAGACCAGCTCCAGGTGGACTGCTTTGGTGGCCAAACACACAAAGACGCACAGGTAGGCTTTAACGACCTTGGCGTTACGCAACGTCGATGACTTGACCGAGAAGGGCCCAGCGAAGTCCGTTCCGACCCCGTCGAACGGCCTCGAGGGAGAAATCCTATCCGGAGGAAGATCTCCCATCATGGGCTGCATGGTAGACGCCTTGAGCCTATAACAAGGGACACATCTAAACAGCACCTTTCGGACCGCCCTGCGAGCCGACAAGATCCAGAATTCACGCTGCAACACAGCGAGAAGCGCGCCACATCCAGCGTGCGCGTTACCGATATGCCGATCGGTGATCAGCAGGTCCACCAGAGGACCTCCTTTCGGTAGCAACAGGGGGTGCCTGCTGCCGTACGGCAGGTTGGCTTTCCGGAGCCGACCTCCTACGCGCAGAAGACCATCCTGATCTGTGAAAGGGTTCAACTTGGCGACCGCACCCTTCAAGCGAGCGCGTCCGCAGCGCAGCGCCTCAAGTTCCGTCGGAAACCTCTCACCCTGCACCAGCCGAATGAGGTGCAGCAAGGAACTCCGACGCTCCTCCACAGTGGCGATCTGGTCACTCCTCCTCTGACGAGGGTGACGACAGTTGTGGATGAAGCGTTTAATCCAGCTAGTTACCCCCAACAACTTATCCAGCTTGCTGTAACGACCCGTCAACCAGTCAGGGTCTGGGGGCACTTCCGCCACAATCGCATGCACGCGGACTCCGGGCAGCTCCGCTCGCTCCGAGTCCGCGCCGAGAGCTGGCCAGGAAGCTTCTGGCTCCCGCAGCCAGTCCGGACCCCACCATAAGGGGTGATCAACTAGCTCCGGCGCGGAACAGCCGCGCGAAGCACAGTCAGCGGGGTTCAACTCACCCGGGACATGTCTCCAAACCATGTCCAGTCCAATGTTTTGGATTTGGGAAACCCGATTTCCCACAAAGGTCTCCAAAGTGTGAGGGGCTGCTCTCAACCAGGCAAGCACGACCTGACTGTCTGACCACGCATAGACATTCCGGATGTCTATCGAGGTGGACAGTTCCTGATATACATGCTTGAGCAGCCGAGCAAGTAATGTGGCTCCGCTCAATTCCAGTTTCGGAATGGTGAGTCGTGTCCTGATAGGAGCTACCTTGCTCTTCCCCAATAAGAGCGTGACATTGACGTGGCCTCCAGCGTCAACTGTACGCAAGTACACAGATGCGGCATAGCCCAGCTCGGACGCATCACAGAACCCGTGCAGGCTGATCCGGCTACAGCCTGGTGGCAGAATGCGACGGGGCAACGCCACTCGATTGACCGTTTCGAGGTCAGATATTAAACGAAGCCAAATGTTAAGCGAGTCTCCGACCAGGGGGTCGTCCCATGAGACCTTCAGAGTCCAAAGTCGCTGTAACAGACACTTGGCTGCGAACAGAACCGGACTGATCCAACCGTTTGGATCAAACATCCTGGCGATGGTGGACAAAACCGTCCGTTTTGTCCACGCGCGTGTGGCTTCCAGTGCCACCCGAAAGGTGAAGATGTCAGCAACCGGTTGATACTGCATGCCCAGAACCGCAATCCCGTGCGGATCGTCACCTTCCTCGAAGAGCCCCGGATCCTGCTGGTGATCGTCCGGGATACCAGCCAGGACGTTGGGGTCGTTAGAGAGCCATTTCCGAAGCTCATAGCCTCCAGATGCGAGAAGCTCTGTAAGCTCATCCCGGAGCAACAGAGCTTCCTCCACCGTCTGCGCACCAGTGCAAACGTCGTCCACGTACAGGTCGCGTTCCAGAACTGCGGCTGCACGTGGGTACCGAGCCCGTTCTTGCTCCGCCAACTCCAGCAGTGAGCGGATCGCAATGAAGGGGCTTGATCTCAACCCATAGGTGTTGGTGTTCAACTCATACACCATCATAGGGTCCTGAGGACTTTCCCGCCAGAGGATCAACTGGAACCTCCTGTCCTCGGGGTGTATGACCGTTTGTCGGAACATCATACGGATGTCCGCTCCCAACACCACCTGATGCCTACGGAAATTCAGGATGATGTCTACAATATCCCGATGTAGCTTCGGTCCAGCGTGGAGGCACTGGTTCAGTGACACTCCTGTCGAAGTCGGAGCGGATCCATCGAACACCGTCCTGAGTTTGCCCGTCGACGCCTTCAAAACGGCGTGATGAGGCAAAAAGTAGTGGTCCATGGTCGACCAGTCGTCGCGAGCCGGAGACATGTGGCCCAGTGCCTCATACTCCCTCATGAACTCGATGTACTTTTCCCGAAGTACAGGATCTCGAGCCATGCGTCGCTCCATGGACCTGAGCCTTTTCTCGGCCAATGATCGAGACTGGCCCAGACGCGGGGGGTTATCCCGGAAAGGCAGCCTAGTCTCCAATCGCCCCGAAACCATTCTCCGAGTGTGAGCCTGATAAAAGTTCTCACACTCCACGTGCTCGGGATCCAGCCGAGACACGGTAGGCGGCTCTTCGATCTCCCAGAACCTCTGCATGATCTGAGCGAGGGCCGTTCCCGTAAAGGAAGCCTGATTCGACTGCTGCCACTCATCCACCATTCCCAAAATGGCGTTCCCGTAGATGGTGGGCAGCGCCATCAGCGAAGACTGGTCCAACAGTCTAGGCTTCCCGTTCATGATGTAACCCAGTACATCAGAACCCAACAAAAGATCTACCGGACCCGCCATCCCGAAGCGGGGATCCGCCAACCTGAGACCCTTAGTACAGGACAAAAGATCCGGATCTATGTCCGCCTGAGGAAGCCAACCGACAACCGAATCCATGACGGTAGCCCTGACCGCAATCTTTTCCGAATAGGAATGTACGGACGAGAAGGAGAGGCGGGTCTGTCCAGCCGACCGCACCTCTGTGTTCCCGACTCCCCGCAACGGAGTCGGTGACGGAAACCTAGCCAGGCCCAGGCGATGAGCAACCCGGGTTGTCAAAATGCACCCCTGGGACCCTGTGTCCAAGAGCGCTCGTATCCGGACGTAGTCGCCTCTTGGACCCCAAACCCTTAACCAGAGGGTGGGCAGCAGGACCACCGGTTGATCCTGTGCCAAGGGAACGGAGGCTAGTCATTCCCTCCGAGGCTCGTCCGAACCCGTCGGACTACAGGGCCCAGCCCAATATGGCTGCCGAGTGCAAAGGGCCATCGGAGGGGGGGCATATCCAGCTGCCCTGCCGTACCTAAAGTAGGGCGGGTGATAATCCAGCCTCGGATGTTCATGGAGGGGAGGCGTGTACGCCCTCCATTCCATCGGTCGCGGATCCAGCGGCGGAGAAGGATAACGCTGGGGAGGTGGTCCCCGTGGTGACTCCTGTATCACCCTTCCACCTCTCCAGTTCGCCCGCGTCCGCGCGGGCTGTGAGGTCGGTGACCGAGCCGCGTGCAGGACGCCCCTTGTTGGGCTGCCCGGTGCTGCCGTGGGTTGGGGTGGAGGGGGTGTGCTCCACGCTGTAGCCACTTCATGGTTGTACAATGCGTGGCTCTGCGTGGGAGCGCCCCCGCCCGTGGAGGGCCCCCTC
The DNA here is from genome assembly GCA_963693475.1 of Ectropis crepuscularia. NCBI lineage: Eukaryota > Metazoa > Arthropoda > Insecta > Lepidoptera > Geometridae > Ectropis > Ectropis crepuscularia. The sequence goes on from OY856359.1 coordinate 10,198,854, forward strand.
CCTGAGGGCTGTCGACCAGCACCATCGCTCCTGACGCACAAGAGCTGATGGTGTGGTCCCCCACACCCAGGACACGGCCGTGCCGTGGGGCAGTCATTGTACAGATGACCCCCCAGGCACCCGTAGCACCGACGCAACCGCCGAACGATCCCTCGTCGTTCGGAGGTCGTCCGCGCAAGCAGGGCCGGACACTGCACCAGCGCGTGGAGCTGGCCACAGTTCGGGCACTCCTGCTCCGACGCACTCGTCACCGTCGCCGTCCGCTTCACCGCACCCTGAGTGCGGGAATTGGTAGGTCGCGGTCCTGTTCCGGCAGGGCCACGAGCTGACGCGACGGGCGGTGCCTCCTGAGGCGCCGACTCTGCCATCCTCGCCTCCCACTCCAGGACCCGAAGTAGCTCCTCAAACGTGGGGAAGACCTTCGGGTCGCCGTGAAGGCCCCTTTCCCGCTCGAACCGGGCGCGCAACTCCAGCGGCACCTTGCCCAGCAGGATGTGGACCAGCAGGAACGACCAGTGTTCTACTGGCAGTCCCAAGCTGCGCAAGGCGTTGTACGCCACCTTCACGGGCGTGAGGATTAGCGGCCGCAACTGAGACCTCTCAGTCACCTTCGGCAGCCCCAGTATTTGGGACACGTGAGCGTCGGCGAGGAGCCGAGGGTTTTGAAACCTCGTTTCCAGCAACTCCATCGCCGTGCCGAAGTTGTCGTCGTCCAGCTCCAGGTGCTGGACCAGGGAGAGTGCCTCACCCTCCAGTGACGTGCGGAGATAGGCCAGCTTCTCCGCCCTCGTCAAGTCCTTGCGTGAGTCCACGAGAGAGGCGAACATGCTCCGGAAGCCGCTCCACTCCCGCAGGTTCCCTGTAAACCTGGGCAAGTCCAGAGTGGGAAGGCGTCCCACTACACCCGAGCCCGCATCCCTGATGACGGGTCCCGAGCTCGCCCTTCCCTGACGAGACCTCTCCAGCTGGCGAACCCTTTCGGAGACCTCGTCGTAGACATCCAGGATGCGCCGCATGTCCGCCTCGATCCTCTCCATCTGCTCCTCAGGTGGAGACGGCCTTGCATCCCGCAGCGATCCTGCGCTCCTCTCAGCGACCTCCAGGCGCCTGTCGAGCTGTTCTGCCCTGTTTAGCAGCGCCTCCTCCCGGTCTCTCCGGCCGACCAATCCTTGCAAGGATTCGAACCACCGGAGCTGGTTGGCCAAATCCGAAGCCATTTTTAAATTTAAATTTAAACTTTAAATTAACCTAAGTTCGGACAATGTCACAACAAATATCAAAAACAACAATATATCCGCAACCTAAAAAACCGGATACCACTTAATACTAAATTTCCCGACAGTTTGGGGAGAAATTATAAACTGGGAACCCCCAAATATTCGGCTTACCCGGTATTTTTTGCCAGAAAATAAAAACAAAAAGGGAGTAATTACGGCCAACTACACTCTGCTTACCAAAAAATGTTTAGTATTATACCAGAAATACCGACCTGGGGCCCATTAGCAAGTCTTTCAAACATTCATAAATGCCGAATACCGATTTTAACGTTACTTCCTAATTGCAAACCAAGTTAACCACTTACCTATTGTTCCCGTCGTCGTCCAAAGTCCAGTTTGGTCGAAGGAATAAGGGAAGTGGACAAAAAAGGAATGTGGAACCCAAACCGGACGATCTCCAGGCGAACTCCGGTCCAGAATTCCCAGAACGATCCTGCGTTCTAGCGTTGTAGAAGCGGCCAATCCAGTAGCACACTTCACACGAATAATAGTCCAGCACTAATCCCGTAGCGATTATTAAAGTAAATAACGTGTTCCCGCACAATACTAAATCTTTTATCCCGAAAAACTAGTCGTTCCCGCGAACTATAACACTTTTATCCAGAAAAGCAAACCAGATTATATTAAACGCGTCGTTTCGTTCCAGCGAAAAACAGACAACGGCACTTCACAGCCGGCTGTCAAAACCATAGATCCGCTATGATTTTAATGTTGCCCGATTATACGGAACAACTTGATAACAGCGGTAAAAGAGAACAATAAGATATGCAAAGGAAAAGATACAAGTAAACCTTTTCCTTATATTAAATATGTCCTTCATAGTATATGTAGGACATATCCTACATGATATATGTAAGTATGGTTATTTAGTAAGATTTTGTTAGTAGGGCCGTGCGCCTCCTGCAATAGCCCAAAGTTCGATAGGCAGTCACTTGAGTCTCACTATCATATGGTCCAATTATAAAAAAGATGATTTCCGGCAGCTTTACCAGGCCAGTGTGAGTAAGAGTCTAGTAACGTAAACATTATAAGTTGTAAAATACGTTTAACCAACATAACTATTCTATAACGTGATTCCTGCATGTTTGAGTACATCCAAACAGCGTTAGTTTTAGGTAGTACTTTGCTTGATTTATTCGTTATTACAATGTGTCGTAGTCGTCTGCTGTATAGCCATAGAAAATTACAGAATACAAAGGTGATTACTAGGATGTTAAAGTTACGGTAATCAAACAGGAAGATCGATAATCTAGAGATAATTGCGAAGGTCATGTTGTTTTAGCTAAGTTTAACAAATCAAATGTTATGCGATAATTAACTAAAACTCAAAAGCAACCTTACCTTACTTTTCCCTTTTTTATATCGGAACGCTCGAAAAAGCGACATCGTTTCATGGTTCATGTTCCAAAGACACGAACGATGAGATTTGACTCTACTTTTGTAATAAGAACGTCAAGACAATGGAATACGTTGCCTGAGTGGGTTTTTCCCGATGGTTACAATCTTTGTGTCTTCAAATCGAGAATGAACCGATTTTTCCTAGGAAAACACGCTCCATCGTAGACCGCATCGTCGCTTAACATCAGGACATCATCACAGACTAAGTAGAGAGGTACTCTGTGGCTACCTCATGACTTCTTTTGAGTTTGAGGCTTCTTGGGAAACCGAAGGCGTTCGAACGACAGAGACTGATTATTAGATGGGCTGCTAATAATGGTCCATACAAATTGGCATTTATAATAATAGCACGAGTGATTGATTTGCTTTGAGAATTTAACCATTTTGTTTCAATTTATTTTACAAGTGAAAAGTTTTTTTACACTCCAATGTTTGTGTCCAACGGGTGTTTGACACTTTTTAAATAGGTGAAATCTTCTGAATTTGCAACACAGATATGTATTTTTATCTCTAGCTATAGGTACATTTGGAGTACTTATTCTGCTGTTTAATACTAAAATTATATACTTATTTAAATTCTCACTTCTATCGGCAGGCCCAGAAACCGGCAGAAATACCAGTAAGCGCTGCACTACACCAGGCAAATGAGCGCAACCGATGGAGACAGCTCATTGACAAAGTCAAAGGGAGTCACTATCCTCAGCATTGAGGGAACGATTTTGAAGAAGAAGATCGGCAGCCCCTACGACTGCCCATTTTTTTGTTTCGTGGCATTGATTCGTCGTCATTTGATGAGCGGTCGAGCGCAAAATTGTGATAATTACCACATTGTGTTTACGCATGTCGAAGTGTGGTGCGGGCCATTGTTTCCTATGTTGAAACGGGTTTGATGGGTTTTATCTTGAGGCGGTTTCAATGACACATCATTTGGTGACGACAATAACGCAGTTTCGATGAGAATTCTGCGGTTTAAAACTCATTAGCTTCCTTTGTACAATACTCGTGAGATAATTAGGCACTTTTTACAAAATACCAAATACTAACCGCCTAACCTTGTATGTAGGTGAATCTCCTTTAAGCTGGTTGCCTGGAAGCATAAGCAGCCCACTAAATGTTCCCGCTGGTGGGACTCGGGGCCTTCTCTCACAAGGAGAGAGTCAAGGCCATAATCCACCACGCTGGCCAAGTGCGGGTTGGTGGATGACACATGACTTCGAAAGATTCTAGATACATGTTGGTTTCCTTCACCGTTTTAAGTTAGCGGCATTAGGTACGCACAAGACTTCGAAAAGACAGTGGTGTGCGTGGTTTTGAACCCGGGGTCTCCGGATCGGCAGTCGCCGTTCTCCTGACTCGACCAGCCGTAACTTGTTGTTGCCTGGAAGACATTGTAACAGTGATGCCGCCAGTTGTGACGCTAGTTCATAGATGATCTAATTTAGTATATCTGTTTGTTTGTGTTACAATAAAAAGTGTTCTATCTAAATCTACAAAATCTGTGTTATGATTTACAAAATTATTTAAAAAATATATTTATTATTTAATACATCACTAATCTATTTATGTTTAAACTTATTTTATTATTTTCAACCCACATAAACTTGAAATAACTTGACATACTTAATTATAGGATTTATTTCTATGCTATGTTTAGTTCAGTATCACATTATTGTAAAGAAACTGTTAATGTTACGTGAATAGAATAAAATAAAAAGATACTCGTAAAATGTAGAGTCTTCGTTATTTTACTAAATTTAACCGACTAGCTTTAAACAAAAACAAAATGTAGTAAACAGCAGAAGATGTAGTCCTTTTTATGAGACAATTCTCCAAAACGCAGCGCTATAATCGGAAATGTAGAACATGCTAGCTTGATTTAGTTCCTTTGTTTGCCGGGACTTTTTTTGTGGAAAGTACCTACTCTACTCTACTAGTATCAAGAATACTTATTATGAAACAGGCGGATTGCTTAATCTCGAGCGCACGCAAGCCAAGGTCAATTAAATTAAGATTCGAGAGTGTTGCCGATTGGCGGGGAAATTCATATTCGCTAAACGACAACGCGACTTCTGAATTTCAAGGTTACATTTAATCTTACTTTATTTTTACTAGATTTCACTTGTAATTGAGATGATGACTGGGTACAAAGTACCTATACCATTCTAATTACTCGTTCTAAAAATACTTTTGTGGTTTTCACATCTGTTGTCACGAATGTTTGAGACGAATCTGACGATATATTTTAAGCCGTTGTACCTATATATATTTTTATATTATGGAGTGACGAGACGAGCAGGACATGTGCATGATGGTAATCAACATGTCTACCAAATAACAGCACAGTGACACGCAGCTATTGGAACACGAATAGTCCAAATCCTACTAGGGAATAAAGGAATTTATATACATACAAGATACGCGGGAAAAACATAACCCTTCTCGCAGTCGGATAAAAAGGACAGAACTCATATTAAACTTAATGTAACGTAACGTAATTATTGTTTTTGCTTCTGCGTAAATTCTGGACCCATCGTCGAATTCTCAAGAACCGGTTCAACAGTATTTTTGGCAATCTTCAGCGGTAGCACGACAGAGTTAATAGTAATAAATACTTTCGTATCAGGTTTTACATCAAATTGCACACAAATAATACGGCCCAAGAACCTGTAATTGACACATCATCGTTGTGAAAATGCCATCACTACTATCGTATTTTGCGATACAAATCTCAATAACACCACAATTATACTACCATATACTGTAATAACACCGTAAGTTGCACTTTTGATCACCGGTCCAAACCTCTACGTCTCTTTAAGTGCCTTTTTTTTAACCCGGGAAAGCGTTTTTAACAAAACTGAAATAGAATGAGAACTACACTACGCTACATACCTAACTACTTACACTAAGCACATCTGAATAATCCATAGACCAATTAAGGTCTACAGGTAAACAAGATGTTCAAGTCCACTGCTTCCTACCGAACATTCCTCAATGTGAGTAGATTAGATTATCTCTATTCTGTCCATCGTCAACTAACCTGTCGTTGGAAGAGAGCATCAAATAACTTGAAAAATGGCAGGTAGCTACGGTCGCTTCCATTTATTTATCGGACACGCCCCGCGGTTTTAACCGCGTAGTTCCCATATCCATGAATTTGTCATAATAAAAAGTAGCCGATGTGATATTCCATACCTTATACGTCCAGCAGCTCCGACATGATTGAACAATAAACATTCTAAACTTTGACATTTATACTATTAGTAGCTTTTTTAGCTGCCTATTACAGCAAGCAAATCACCACGGAGCTGTTTTATCATGAAGAATCCAAATCACTGCCTAGCATTGCACTGCGCTCGTCACCCAGAGATATATGAGACGATTTGTCTCTTGGCCGTAAAATTTCCATGGAAACAATGCCTTGCCTGCCTTTCTAACCACAACACATAGCTACAAATAATTCCTTTCGTACCTACACGCATTGAATTCAAGAAGTTTTTTTCGAAAATGAGAGCTTCTTGTCATGGATCATTTATTATATTGAAAACATTACAAACAACAGAACATAATCGCATTTTTTTAAATGATTTCGTTCTGAGTTTATTTTTCGATATCGATATGTCACCGTAAGATTGTAAAAATCGTGAGATTATAACCTTAAAGACGACGTCAGATTACAAACTAACCTAAAGGCCGGGTCACACAGAGGCGATCCGATAGCGATAGCGATCCGATAGCGATAGCGATCCGATACCGAGTATGGGATCGCGCCCGCTTGCTGTGTGTCAGGTTGCATACAAATTCGAACATTACAAAAAAACCCGTCTCGCTATCGGATCGCTATCGCTATCGGATCGCCTCTGTGTGACACCCGGCTTTAAAGGGATGTTTGCATTTTGATTCGTGGGAGTTCGAGGAACAAATAGAACACGCTTCTAATCACTTCATTACGCAAGTTACTACACACTCGCACTAATCAATCGGTGTCCACACATGTTTGCCACTAATCACTAAACACCTGCACTAATCACTCGCACTCGCACTAATCAAAATGCAACAGGCCTAACTTGCGATTATAATCTCATGCGTTATATTATAATCTGACGGTCTTGGCAATTTTACAGTGACAGATTTAAAGTTCAAGTCACGAAAGGTTGAAACAGGTTCTAACAGTAAGTATAGTTCTACTATTTATGTATAGCATACATAAACTCATAAACTATGCATTCCCGTATAAAAGCTTAGAAAGCCACAGACGTAAACCTGTCAAACCCAATTGATGTACGCACCAAAAAGGCATACATAGATCGACGTGGATGTTCCATCCATCTCTCTACTTAGTCTGTGGTCTCATCTCACAAATCTCATTAAAACGGTAAATAAACCAAACTAGAGTACATAAATACGTCTTTCTATTATTGGAGTTGTTTGTTTTAATTTCAAAGTCAAATTAGTAAAACTAGATATACGTCTTTTGAGAATTAAGCTAACCTAGCTCCAATCTATGGCTCAAAGAATGGAAGTTCAACGAAAATATTGGTGGTGTATTAATATGTTTCTCAAACAACACCATCCAGCCCAAAAGTAAGCGAAGCTTGTACTGTGATGGCCAGATAGCAGATATATTCCGAGAGCTGGGGGTCTACAGCCGAACGAAAAATGTCATCGCTTTGATGTTTCTCTCTCTTTTCTTTTCCCTTGAAATGATAGAGACAGCATTAGCAAAGCGATAGCCGATTTAGTTAGGCGGTAGAAGCGCCGGTAGCAAATTTTGGGTAAGTATTTGATGCAAGCTGAAACTTGTCACATGCGAGATGCGAGTAGCTCTCCTATTATATCTCAACATGAACACCTGGCTGCTGAGTAGCGAGGCAAAATTAATAATAGGTACTTACATATGAAATAGGTTTTTCGAAGGGAAAACTTCTTTTGGCGCGCCTAGACAGATTTTTTGTGGGCTGTCAATTGAATGCTAGCGTCACGCTCGGGTATGATAAGAAATCTTCGGGTAAACTCGGGACCATGACCATTGGCCATCTAGAAATGCGTCAGCCAATGGGAAATGCTGACGCATTTCTAGATGGCCAGTCCACCCCCTCCGGTTACACCCGTGTAGTTTCCAAAGTAAGCTATCAAATTCGATACGACAAAACACCAATTTCATACGTTATACCTGGTTTAGTTTATTCCAGTCCAGCGACCGAATCCAGCGCTGGATTGCTTATTGGAATAATGTAAACCGGCACTGGAAAGCATTGGCACTGTCATTGACACACTTTTAGTAGTGGTAAGACTCTCGGCAGAGTCCGCCTGGGGAAGTACCACACCTTTGCCAGTTATTCTACCGCCAAGCAGTAATGTGCAAACTTTACTGTGTTCCAGTTTGAAGGGCAATGTTTCCAGAGAAATTACAGGGCTTAGAGATATAACATCTTAGATCTCTGGGTGACTAGCGCAGTGCAGTGCTAGGTAATGATTTGGATTCTCCATGTTCCAATAGCTGCGTGTCACTGTGTTGTTATGTGGCAGGCATGTTGCTTACCATCAGGCACATGACCTGCTCGTCTCGTCACTCTTTATTAAAAAAAAAAATTGGCCAAGTGCGAGTTGGACTCGCCCATGAAGGGTTCCGTTGCAGCAAGTAACATAATTTACATAGTACACGTAGTTCTTGTAGTTGATCGAAGTACACTAAAAAAAACTACTCATCAGATCGAGTTCAAACCAATTTTCGTTGGTAGTTTGCATGGTAATGTACATCATATATTTTTTTTAGTTTTTTCATTCTCTTACTTTAGAGGGGGGTTTAGAGAAGTTAGAGGGGGTTACACACATTTTACCACTTTGGATGTGTCTCTCGCGCAAATTATTCAGTGTAGACAAAAACTATGTTAGAAACCTCACCATCATTTTTGAAGAGCTATCGATAGACTTAACATACGTGTAGGTATGATGAAAAAAAAAATGTTTGAGTTTTAGTTCTCAGTATGGGGGGCAACACTAATTTTTCCTTGTTATTTTTTTTTTTGTACAATCTTAATGCTGTTCACAGAATACAATAAATACAATATATTTATTAATAACTCCAATGTTACATGTCATTTAAAAAAGATAATTACAAAACATGATTAATCTAATTGCTTAGATATTTCAATTAAATTATTATTACTATATTTATATTATTATATTAAACTTATACATATTTATAATCCACAACTGTGTAAAATATCATTTCAGATAATGTCATTAATAATTTTCTTGTAATTTAACAAACATGTCATAGTTGTAAAACAATGACTCTAATAGCCATTTTCTTAATTTGGCTTTAAACGCCGCGGCGGAAGGAGCATCACGCACGTCTACGGGTAGTCGGTTGAAAATGGCGGGACATAGCACGTAAACCGACTTCTCTGACTTCGCGAGTCTGTGCTTCGGCGTAACAAGTTGGTTTTGCCTCTTGTTGCTCCGCAAAAACCTCGTCTGACGTGACCCTCTCTTTTGAAAGAGGTGAGAGTTGTTGTGCGTAAATAAGGCCAGCTGGTAAATGAGTTCACAAGGCAACGGCAGGATGCGAAGTTCTTTGAAGAACTCCACACAAGAGACTCTATCAGAGACTCCAAAAATAGCGCGCAATGCCCGTTTCTGTACGACAAACAGCCTACAGAAATCTGCGGCTCGACCCCACAGCCCCAATCCATACGTAATGTTACTGTGGACAGTCGCAAAATAGCAGGAGCGCACGACGTCGCGGGTGGCGGTGGCCGCGAGCAGATCGTTGAGGAGAATGCTGAACAGAGTGTTAGAGAGACACGACCCCTGCGGAACGCCCATCTTGTTCTCCAACTCGGAAGATGACACCTTGCCCCTATCACCGACCACGATCTGGGTTCTGCTCGACATGAACGCCGTTAGCAACGCCGCCGCGGGACCGCGAATGCCATAGTGTTGTAACTTTTGAGCAACGAGAGCGTGGTCGGCGGTGTCGAACGCGCGCGAGAGGTCGCAGCAGAGCAGGGAGACGTGCTGGCCCGCCTCACGCGCGCACAGCACGCGCCACACCACCTCGCGCACCAGGTCCGTGGTGGAGCGCCCGGCGCGGTACGCGTACTGCCGGTCCGACATGATACCACGATCCGTCACAATGTTCAAGAGTCTGGCATTAAGTCGGACCTCGAATATTTTACTCACGGCGGGGACGAGGGAAATAGGACGGTACGACTTAGGGTCTGTCTTCTTTCCTTTGCCTTTATATAGCGGGCTTATCTTCACTCTTTTAAGAGCCGTTGGATAAGTTCCGTAACAATATAAGAATTCTTGTAGTTTGTTGTAACTTTGGTCGATATTTTAATAATACTATATTTATGACGATTAAAAAATCTACTTATGCCCGATACACGTAAGGTTTCGATGAAAATTTTTTTGTTTGAGTTTCAGTTTTAAGTATGGGGCACCCCAAAATTTGTTGTTTTTTTTCTATTTTTGTGTGAAAACCTTAATGCGGTTCATAGAATACATCTACTTACCAAGTTTCAACAGAATAGTTCTTATAGTTTAAGAAAAAAGTGGTTGTGACATACGGACGGACAGACAGACATGACGAATCTATAAGGGTCCCGTTTTTTGCCATTTGGCTACGGAACCCTAAGAATAGGGATTCCCAAAAAAAATGGCAGTCATAGGAACTGCCGATAGAAGTGAAAACTTATAACTCAGAATTTGATAGCTTATTTTGAAAACTACGGCGGTGTACACGGAGGCCGTGGCCATGGTGAGTTGAGGGATTCACCAATCGAATCGCAAAATCATCTCAGCAAGAGCTTAAAGAATTTCATAATAATTATACAAAACTCTATTCTCCGCCGATAAAGTTCAAAACAGAATTTCGTGAATTATTGCACGTCTATCGCCTCGCAAAATTATCACGCCAAAAATTTAAGAACTGCATGTTCAAACTGAAATCTGTATTCCCTGGGAATAAAGCTCAAGATCGAATAATAGTGAAATATTACACGTCAATCGACTTGCAAAGTCGTAAAAACACATGGTAAAACCTGATTACACAGAAGTCACCCGAAAGAAATGACCCTCTCGGACCGTCCAAAATAAATTAACGAAAGATTGGCATTGCCTCAACCAAAATTGCTTTGCGGTAAATTTACGTAATAACCCTGAGCGCGATTACGATCAAGGGCCCAATAAGGAGATGAAAGCAGAGTCGACTTCGTAGGTTTTGCTTTTTTTAGGGTTCCGTACCACAAAAAAAAACGGAACCCTTTTAGGATCACTTTGTTGTGTTGATGACCCGTCTGTCTGTGTCAAGATCTTTTTTCTCAGAAACGTTTAGAGGTATTAAGCTGTAATGCCCGAGATACACGAGGCTAGTTTTTCAAGCTAGGATAGCAGGCTAGTTTTCGTGTTCACTGTCCTGGCTTGCTGACCTAGCTTGCGAGCGTGTTAGTTCTGTTCACACGAGACTGTTTTATTTTAGGCTAGTGTTAAGTGGAGTGTTGAGGTGACCACACGTCCAACACGAACTAAATACAAAAAAAAACACTATGCGACTAACTTTTAATGAAACTGTGCATTTTCTGGAACCAATTTAGTTTCGAATCATATTCTTCTTGAGAACCAGCTCCAGACCGGGTTCATTAATCGGAATCTTTGAACGTGATTTTCACCACTTTTAAAATAACGGAATGATTTGGAACTCTTCACACTTATCAGGGACCGATGACAATGCAATAATTTGTACAGTTTATCCCGTACACCATTCATCCTCATCACGTTCATCAAGAATAATTATTTTGTTTTCATTTATTTTTTAAGAGCCATATTAACTATATTAGTGTCATACGCAGTCAGTGACTCCGTTTCGTTACCACTAAGGTAAATAACCGATTTGATAAAATTAGTCAATGTGAAAATACTTTATAGGTTTTACGCACCGTTTTTTTTCAGTAATAAAATTTTAACAAGTTATGTAGACAACATAGCATATTTTAAACTGTGCAATAAGTTTATTCTTAAGCTCAATACTACAGAATCTGTAACTAGTTGAAGTTTATAAAAATCCTACCTAAAAGTATGGTCAATTGGTCATGCTTTTAAACATAAACACAACGACGTCATTAATAATGTACTTACAGGATTGAGCTTAAGAATAAACTTATGAATAAACTAATAGATGTAGAACAGTGATTATCAAAAAGTTGTACTTACTGTTACAGACGTGATATATTGCAATGTAATATACATATTTGCATGTATTTGCGATGTGTGTTTTGGTGTTTTTCTACAGTTGTAGAACTCTATAAAAACATTCATTTAAAAACCCTAAATCACTTTATTTACCAGAAGGCATATTGTTAAAATTGACAAGGCATTTTTTTTATGAAGTAAGTAATTGATGAAAATTGATGGTAAGAAACAAGCAACAGCAGAGTGCAACGCAGCTGCGTTGCAGTACTCGTATACAGAGAAACGGTCAAATTGAAAACCTATTCCTTTTTTGGAGTCGGTTAAAAATATTGAACATGATTGAGTCATGATTGGTTGATGCAATTGATTGACATTTCGTACACTACAATTGAGTCATATCGCCCAGCGATAAGGTACGTTGTTGCGGAGCACGCAAAATCTACGCTGTCAGAGCTCCTAGTAGGTACAGACGAATAACGATTATTAGAAGAGGTATTTTCTAGATCAGTATACGTCATCTTAGGGCGCGTTCACTTATAATATCCGTTTTTACCGGATCCTTTTTAACGGATCCGTCGCTACTGGAGATACGCTGCTGCACACTCGTTCTTAAGTGTTCGCCTATTTTCAACGAGGGTGGACGTTGTCGTGTTATATTGGTACTAATGGCGGCTGTGTGCAGCACCCCACACCCCGCGCACCCCCGTGCCTAGCCTCGCGCGGTTTCGATCCGATAAACGGATCAGGATGTCTACTCTGTTTCTATGAAAACGAAATTTCGAAAAAAAAACACGCGACTTTCCTACTCTTGTTCTACTTCGCTTCGTCCGATACAACATTGTTTGACGTTTAAATGTTCTAAGCATACTCTAATTAGAGTAGGCTTAGAACATTTAAACGGATAGAACGACGGATCGAAGTAGAATCGGAGTTAGAAAATCGCGAGTTTATTTCGAAATTACGTTTTCGTTGAATTAGAGTAGACGTCCATGACGTCTACTCTCTTTCTACGAAAACATAATTTCGAAATAAACTCGCGACTTTCCAGCTGCGATTCTACTTCGATCCATCGTTTTGTCCGTTTAAATATTCTAAGCCTACTCTAAATAGAGTAAGGTTAGAACATTTAAACGTCTAACAATGTTCTATCGGACGAAACGAAGTGGAACGGGAGTAGGTAAGTCGCGAGTTTTTTTTCGAAATTACGTTTTCGTTGAAAGAGAGTAGACGTCCTGTATACTGGATCCGAAATACTGTATTATGGTCTGAACTGGCTCATACAACTACATACGCTAATAACACATACGTTTAAACTGACCTGTAAAACGGATTGCTGCTTATTTTATCGATCCGATAATATATCCGATAGCAAAAATAATTTTTACTGGATCCGGAATACTGTATTATGGTCTGAACTGGCTCATACAACTACATACGCTAATAACACACATGTTTGAACTGACCTGTAAAACGGATTGCAGCTTATTTTAGCGATAAAATAAGCAGCAGCAAAAATATTTTTTACTGGATCCGGAATACAGTATTATGTGTGAACTCACTCGTACAACTACATACGCTAGTAACACGCACGTTTAAACGGACCTGTAAAACGGACGTTATATGTGAATGCCCCCTTAGATCAGACCGTTGCTTACCATCAGGCGAATCGATGGTCAAACACGGACCCAAGCGCGATAGTAAAACTGAAAACGGTACAACACTTACGGAAGATATAAACTGCTCCCAACGAAGTTAAATGGAACCATATTTTTGTACATTTGTTAGCGTTTACGTGACGTTATGGAGACAATTATTGTATTCGCACCTCGTCTAGATCGGTCCTGCGGGACTGAACTGACCCATATAGTGTTTTGTAGACAATGCAAGCCTCAGGTTGCTTCTGTGGAACCTCTTCGGAGAATACGTCTGTATGTAAACCGTGGGAACATTCTGCCAGGATAAATCCGACTTTTGAAGTTATACTTTTTTTGGCATTTTAGGGAAACATTGTGAGAATACATTTTTTACGATGCGCACGCACACCGTATCGAAAATACCGACACCCTGAAGTAAGCTAGACAACATTAACTTCAGGTTCAGAGTTATTGCGTTGAAGATAATTATCTGTTCTATGGTAGAAATTCGACTTTTTACGACGAAAAATAAAAAAAAGAATTAGTATCAACTTCTTGCGAGCGTACATAAACACAATATTTTTTTAATTCAACCCTTTTCTTTTTGAAGTGAAAACTTCTTTTGGCGCGCCTAGACAGATTTTTCGTGGGGTGTGAATTGAATTCTAGCGTCACGCTCGGGTATGATAAGAGAGCTTTGGGTAAACTCGGGACCATGGCCATTGGCTATCTAGAAATGCGTGAGCCAATGGGAAATGCTGACGCATTTCTAGATGGCCATGCCATGATGACCAGGCGACGCCCTCCGGTTACACCCGTGTAGTTTCCAAAGTTAGCTATAAAATTCTGAGTTATAAGTTTTCACTTCTATTGGCAGTTCCTATGACTGTCAATTTTTATTTAATAAGCTTTTTACACTTGCCAGCAGGAATAATCACGAACTGGGGTATTTTCTAATACATAATTCTTGTCTCTGGGAAATACGATATTTTATGGCACTTGACATCACAGTCGACGCATGCAACACAAAACGATTAATGCATCGTCCTTTACCCGTATACGAGTATATATTTGGGAAGGGAAGGTACCTAAGGAAGATGAAGATGTTCTCTCTACATAAATTACCTAAAATAATTCCCAAATAAAATGAATACATAAAGCGTTTAGATTTCGTCTTTGCAAACCAACGTATTGTATGTAAATATGTTACCTTTTCAGGTGTCTGTATCTAACCACCATCATCTAGTCCCAAATTAAGAAAATTTTGTGCTTTGCAAGAAGTGACGTAACCTGTAATAAAGTTAGTTGGGCGGGCCAAATGAAGGGTAATGATCGTCAATTATTAATTTTACTAACACACGTTAGCGGCCTCTGTAGCTCTGGGGCCCCGTATCATTGATACGGCTGATATTGATATGGCCGTGGCTACGCCCCTGTATGCAAGCCAATCAGAAATGTTGAATTTTAATAATTCATATTTCTGTTACTAATATCCCATATTATTAAGCCTTTGTAATTATACAAAAATACGAGGTTACTATGTGTATTCGTTTTTACAAAGGCTCGTTTGTTACGGCAGTTGGCCTAAAGAGGCTTTTATTTAGGCTATCTGTTAAACTTTTGAATAACACAGGTTACTCTATTATTCCTAATCTTACTCACTAACTGTACTTATGTACATACCTACCAAAAAGCAACCATATCCATGGTACTCAATCAATATTCATATTCAATACTCTTAAGTTACCTATGTGGTCTTCATCCCTACGTATAACATGTACAAATAAAAATTCATTTCAGTTCATCATCATCATCATCATCCACAGCCTTCTCTATCCCACTGCTGGGTATAGGCCTCTCTTTTCCCATGCCATCTTCCTCGGTCCTGTGCCAATCGAGTCCAGATTCGACCCGCGATAGATAAGATATCGTCGACCCATCTTGCAGCTGGACGTCCTACACTCCTTTCAGTTAACAAAACCAAATAACACTGAAAATCTGAAGTCATATATTTTAGTCACGTCAGTAAAATGATTAATTATTATTGGAGCAACAAAAAACCAACTGTATCGGTTTTTACAGTAGATAAAGCCAATTCCATTAAGTACATTATAAATATATAATCGAATATTATAATCAAAAGCTTAGCGCTTGCGTCAAACGTCGTATAACGAAATCGATAACGACATATTTAGCCTTCGTTATCGCGTCTCGATTTCGTTAATCTTTTTGGTATGTCGTTAATTATGCCGGAGCTATAAATTAAGGTTGATTTACATCCCAATATTATAATGACCCTGTTATATTTTTAAACCGTCATGCATATTATATTAGCAGCGGTGGTGATTGTGACT
Source organism: Ectropis crepuscularia (assembly GCA_963693475.1). NCBI lineage: Eukaryota > Metazoa > Arthropoda > Insecta > Lepidoptera > Geometridae > Ectropis > Ectropis crepuscularia. The sequence goes on from OY856359.1 coordinate 10,214,715, forward strand.
ATGATGATTATATTCGATTCATGTATTCAAAACCAGCCTGTACCGCTGATTATTTTCCCCAGTCCAGCCTAGCGATTCTGAACCCAATCGGATTGATCCGACACGGAACTCATCTCTCGGTCTTTGTCTGTTTAGAACGACAGAGACAAGGATTGTCAATCCGAATTTGACTTTGAAAACGGGAACTTATGAAAACGAGAGTATAGAAAAAAGTTGGCAATCGCAGGGACTGCCGATAGAAGTGAAACTTATAACTCAGAATTTGACAGCTCACTTTGGAAACTACGCGGGTGAAACCGGAGGGCGCTTCTAGTCTGGAATGAATCTCGAAAGCATTCTCGTCTAAATAAGTCTTCTAAGAAGCAGAAGCCATGGTTACAGATGACGCATTTTTAGATGGCCATGATCCCGAGTTCATTCGAAGATTTCTTTCATTTACGAGCGCGACGCTTGAGCTCAATTCACAGCCCACAAAAAATCTGTGTGGCGCCATAGAATAGATAAGTGGCGCGTCAAAAGAAGTTTTCACTTCAAAAAAATACGCTACACGTTAAACAAAATTTTAGACACATTTGAGATGAATAGCGCTGGTTCTGGTACCGCTCAGCTCAGCCTAGATGTCTTACTTGTGAGGTGACCTTCGAACTATCTATGCCCTGTGGTCGTACTGTCTTGAGATAAACCATTAGAACTTAGATGAACCATTTATAACCCTGACGAAAAGACCACGGAGTGTTATCATAAGTTGAACATCATCAGTTTGACGTGTTTGTGTGTGTGTTTATGTTTGTAAGGGTGTGTGTGTGACGGAACGGTTTATGTATGTGAGTGAATTAGAAAGGTGAGTTAGCCGGGAGAGTTCTTTGCTATGTTTGACGAACACCGGTCCAAGATGGCTGCCGCGCCGCGCCGCCACAAAATAGCACAAAGTTTCAGGACAAAGAACTGAACATTTCTAGAAGATAATCACCATACATTGACATTAGAACTACGTGTAGATAACTAGCTATCTAACAGATAATACACGTTCTTTCTCGTAAATAAATTCATGTAAGTAATGAAGTCAACTTCATACTAATATTATAATTGCGAAAGTTTGTATGTACTGATGGATGTCTCGATTTTTGATACTTTTTCGTAGGAAGACTACTGAAGGAACTGGATGATATTTAACACAATAATATGTAGATTTTAGTCTGAAATGACTTCGGGTCTAGAGTTACTTATTTCGGAAGTGGGCATTCCGATATGAAAAAACCAAAGCTGTATTACATCACGCAGATCAGCTGTACGCTCGCCGAAATATATCCAATAAAAACAAATAAGCAAGCAAGTATGCGGCAATGTTTAAGACTTTAATCTCTTTTTCTTATTCTTTGAGCGTTTTGACACATCTCTCGATCGATTTCAGAGCCTCCAGCTGGTACTTAGCCAACTCATTCCAAACATTTTAACAGTAGGTACCTACTCCATATAAAAGTGAATCTGTTTTTGGTATTACATGAGGAAATTGTCCAAAGCTGTTGAATGTACAAGCTTAGTGATTCTTCTGTTGAAAGCCCCTTGTTTTGAAGAAGTTACTAACATTGCTGGTTATGCTGCCATTTTACCATCAGTTTCAGGTTCTCTTTTTGCAGCACGCAAAACTGCGTGTGCGTGCCCTTGCAAAACATTTATCTCTCCATCAAGTTTGTGGTCAACGTCGTCTGTGGTTTGCATGGCTGCAAATCGGTTCTTCGGGCTTAGCCGGAATATTTCAGCTACTACAGCTTGGAGAAGGATTGCACGTTGTGTAACAAGTTTGTGCTTGACCATCATGCCTGATGTTCACTTACGTGCTTGCCTCAAAGTAACCTCTCTCATTTGCAGACTCCTAGATTATGTCATGGGAATAACATCACATTCCCATAGTTTAGATGTACCTACTTATTTTATTCTCCAACAACAATTTTATTGGCGCTACCTTACTTTACGTTAGTACTCGTATCTACACACTAATACAAATCTCTCATACTTAAGTTAAAGATCATTTTAATTCCACCCACGTTTCATGTCTTCGTCCACAAGTCATTCATAAATATTAGCACCTGTACTTAGGTGCATTACTCACGCGTCGAGACCATAAAAAACATAAATGCATTTTCACACGGTCAGGGAGGGAATACCCAGTAGCTTGCTACATCAGTATCAATAGGGCTGGCAAAAATCTTTAAAAAGTATTTAAAAACCACTCTGGATCTTGTCTCTGGATGTGTTATTTGATTCGTTTTAAAACTGCCTCTTACAAAAAAATATAAAGCTGTTTTTTGCCCATTTTGTCAAATATATAAGTGCCTCTTACAGAATGGATTATTTTTGGGATGGATAATTAAATAAAAATAGAAAAAAAATGTTTTTAAATACTAGAACTATTTATACTAATATTGTAAAGCTGAAGAGTTTGTTTGTTTGTTTGTTTGAACGCAGGGATCTCGGGAACTACTGGTCCAAATTAAAAAAAATCTTATTCTGATGAATAGTCCATTTATCGAGGAAGGCTATGGGCTATTTAACATTACGCTACTATCAACAGGAGCGGAACATTAATGAAAATTGTAACAAAAACAGGAAAAGTTTCGAAAAAAGGCTTTCGTTGCGTGACAGCATGTGTCTATCTTTTAAAGGTTGCGCCATTAGAACCTACGGTAACCGAATTTGTTCAAAGTTTTAATTGGTACGACCAATTTTAGATAGATGGCGTAGCAACGCGCGCACGGTTCAGCTTGTGTATAATAAAAATAAGACACGACACATCCTTAAGGCCTACGTTCTTTCAAAGTCCCTAAGCAAGTAGAATTTACAACATCAATTTACATTTAAATCTGGGTATCTTTGGTTTTAGAGTGAATCTGTATTTTGGGTAACCGTGCTCCATTTAAGACTGCATCGTCGCTTTACATCAGGCGAGATGGCGGGCAAGTGCAAGTCCATCTTTAATAAAATAAGCTACAATTCTACATTGCTTCTACATTTGGCAACCCTACACACTAGTGAGCAGTGACGTAAATGCAGCATCGCATCGCATTGTAAGCACGTACAAGAGAGGAAAACCGAAACAAAACTGTTGTTTCGAATCACGTAACTCTAGTTAAAATAACGGATTAAGTTTAACGTGCAATGGAATGGTTTCTTTGCTCGTTATAGTTGGACTTTGAAATTTCCGAAGTTTATTGCCAAATTACAATTATATATACCATTTAGAGGTAGAATTGCAGTGAGTTAACTAAAAAAAAAGATAACCAGACTAGTTTTGAATATCAACTGGCCCAAAAACCTTTTTTTTTCACCTTATAAAGAACGAATCTTTTAGTGCAGAAGAGGGAAAACATATAAAAGTAACAAATACTTATTGTGTTGTCAAGTTGTGTTTTAAAAACGAAAAACGGACAAAAATGTGCGATTGTTCAATTATAGAATTTGCGTTTACCAAAAACAAGTTTTTTAACTAAGCCACGTATATTTTAAGGCGTGTAAAGTACTATTGATGTTTTTTTTTAATACCAGGAAATACAATTTTAAGCATGATGCTTAAATGTTTTATCTGAATTTAGGTTTTATGAGTATATACGAATTAAGATAAAACGATGTTACTTTTTTAAATATGGAAGCTAGCAGTGGCTTCAGTTCCATCCGTCTATTTTATGACCTTCTCTGTAGGTATGCATCATCAAAAGCACAGCTTAAAATATGTACATATAATATACGCTCCCTTAAAGCAAGCAATAGATTAGTAGAGTTGGAATATGCGTTGAGTTTTATCACATACGATATTATTGGAATAAGTGAAGTTAAAATCGGTAATGAATGCATAATAGAAAAAAATAACTATATATTGATGTATAGAGGTGATAAAAAAGGCAGAAACGGCGTGGGGTTTATCGTTTCTTCAAGCCTCAAAGATTCTATTCTCGATTTTAAAACGTATTCAGACAGAGTCGCTAGATTAGACGTGAAAACTGGAAATGATATTATAAACATAATACAGGTATATGCACCCACAGAAAAAGCTCAAAATATAGACGTAAAAACATTCTATAAACATTTAATTACAGCTCTGGAATTTACTGGCAAAAATACAATAATAATGGGTGACTTTAATTCAAAAATAGGAATTCCGTTAAATGAAGAAAAAGAAATCTGTGGTCCATATGGTTACGGGCATAGAAATGAAAGAGGTGAAATTCTGATGGCATTTTGTTTCGAACATAGATTTACAATAGCAAACACGTTATTTAAAAAACCATCGAAGAGGAAATGGACATGGAAGTCGCCTGACGGGAAAACACTCAATGAAATTGACTTCATACTTGTTAAGCAAAGACAAAAAGTATCGAACATTGAAGTCTTACCTACCAAATTTTCCACGGATCATAGAATGTTACGCATGTCATATAATGTGATTATTACTGCCAAAAAACGTCGAGACTATGGAGTTAAAAATAAAAATTATACCTCAATAGAAATTGAATCTTTAAAGCATCTGATGGCTCTACAAATACAAAATATTATTAAAGAAGAGATTGATACATTTTATCGCGCCATAATTTCAGCAATTAAAACGTGTACAACAAAACTGCCTAAAAATAAGAAACAAGTAGAGTCAATAACGATAAATTATAAAACTAAGATGATGATAGATGAGAGAGAACGTTTGAAAAATATATTTCCAAGAACAAAAACAGAAAAAGAAAGACTGACATATTTGCACAGGAAAATAAAAAAAGCTATCATAAAAAACAAAAATACCATAAAACTAAAAAGTTTAGAAAATGAGCTAGAAAAACGGAGTTCTACAAAACGCACAAGAAGAAATTATGATTACAAGAAACAATGGATACAAACGATACAGAATACAAATGGTCAAAAAATTACAAACAGATATGATATACTAAAAGTAGCAACACAGTTTTATTCTTCTTTATACTCTAATACGGATAATTTTCAAGTATCATGTGAAAAATCTTTGGAGGTACCATCTTTGCTAGTCCAGGAGGTGGAGCGTGGGATAAGCCGTCTAAAGAAGAACAAATCACCTGGGGAAGACGGTGTGTCAACAGACACCATCATTGCTATGTTGGAACCTCTGGCGCCTCAGCTAACAGAATTATTTGATAAAATAATAAGGAACGAGGAGGTTCCTGAAGACTGGCAATATTCCGTGATTACTTTATTGTACAAAAAAGGAGACCCAAAAAGTATTGAAAACTACAGGCCGATCAGTTTGCTTCCAACTCTATATAAACTGTTCTCATCTGTAATACTATTTAGAATCACTAAAACACTTGACGAGCAGCAACCGCGGGAACAAGCTGGCTTTCGAAAAGGCTTCTCTACTATAGACCACATTTACACTTTGACGCAATGTATAGAAAAGTGCAACGAATACAACAAAATCATTTATATTTCATTTATAGATTATTCAAAAGCATTTGATTGTATTTCTCACAAACACCTCTGGGATAGTCTAATAGAACAAGGCATAGAGCAAAAATACATTTCTATTCTGAAAGCAATTTATAATAGATGTCAAGCTAAAATCAAAACAGAGAGCATAGGGCCGCCGTTTCTGTTGAAACGTGGCGTTAAACAGGGCGATCCAATTTCACCCAAGCTATTTACAGCAATTCTAGAGTCGGTGTTTAGAAAACTAGATTGGTCAGACCACGGACTGAACATAAACGGTGAACGGTTGACACATCTTCGCTTTGCAGATGACATTGTCATTGTGGCAGAAAACGCTGACAGTTTACAGTACATGCTTGAAACTCTAGATTCGGCAAGTAGAAAAATCGGACTTGAAATGAACCAATCAAAAACAAAACTAATGACAAACGGAACACCAAAGTCTATTAAACTGAATAATGACGAAATAGAGTATGTTAACGAATATATATATCTTGGACATTTGATAACTTTTCTCGACTCTACCAACAACGAAGTTGACCGCAGAATTGCTATAGCATGGAGAAAGTACTGGGCAAATAAAGATGTTTTTAAAGGTAAAATCCCAATACACCTCAAAAAACGACTCTTCGACAACACTATCGTACCGTCATTGCTCTACGGTTGTCAAACGTGGGCGCTCACAAATAAAATTATTAAAAAAATTGCCGTATTCCAGAGAGCAGTAGAGCGGTCGATGCTGGGCTTAACACTCAATGATCGGATCAGAAACGATGTTATTAGGCAGAGGACCAATGTGTTGGATGCGGTGACGATGCTCTGTAGGCTCAAGTGGAAGTGGGCTGGCCACGTCGCACGCGCTGGAGACGGCAGGTGGAGCGAGCGCATCATACACTGGCGGCCCAGAGACACCGCGCGGGACAGAGGACGGCCGCGGAGAAGATGGTGTGACGACGTCACAGAAGTCGCGGGTGCGACTTGGATTCGACTGGCACAGGACAGAGCAGCATGGCAAAAAATGGAGGAGGCCTTCATCCATAATTGGGTGCCTAGGAAAGAAGCTGAGTAAAATAATACTATAAAAATATTAAATTATCTGTAATATTCCAAGGCAAATAAAGGCTATTTTATTTTATTTATTTATTTTATTTCTCTGTAGGTTGAGTTATCAATTACAAAAATGTTTTTTTCAAATCGGACTAAAAATCACCAAAATTGGGATTTCCAACGGATACACAGAACTACAGCTTTGTTTTAGTAAGTAGATAAATTTTATAAAAAATATATGTAACTGAGAATTTTCCGAAGTGAAGAAAGATCAGATACTGTCGTTAAAGACAAAGTCTAGAGTGTCGAAGAAATATTTTTAAACGGTTATCTACGTGAGGAATATTGTATGTATAAAGAAATTTCCAAAGTTTGTTCGTTTGTTATTAACGTAAAAATGAAATTAAGTGAAATTAGTAATTAATTTCGCCCCATTGCAAGGCGTAGGCCTCCTCCTACTTACTATTATTACATAGCTTAAAAGTTAAACGAAAGTTCATGAAAAGTCGTGTTTTACTCATCATTAGAAATAACATTTCAAGGAAAATCTGAAATCCCGAAAAAAATCAGCTGTTTTAAATAATTTGTTTGAGTCCAAGGACTTGTTTAAGTACGACAATGGAACGTCAGTTAAACGCCAATGTACATTTAACCTTTTCTTCAGCAGCTTTAAGTTAAGCAAATAAGTACCTACCTACCTATAACTCCTTAAAAAATTATATCATTTTCATCCTTATTTTGAACTTGTTACCTTCACTGCTGAGCAAATTTATTGTCTGTCTCATTACATTTTAATCATTAATAAATTTTACATTAGGTGGAATGGTGGTCAACCTATGACCACCATTCCACCTAATGTAAAATTGAAAATCAACAGACAAACCCATGATCGTACCCAAGTATACCTACAAAGTCGTATAAATATATCTCAGAGATTAGCATACCTACTTTGTAACCGGTCCAACAGATATCGTCAAGGTTTCAAGATCACTCGATAAACGGTTGATAGCGACGTATAACGCATAACGACCGTTATCGTAGCGGCCGTTAAGACTACCATTGCATGCGCTTATGTAAAAACGTGAAATAGATAGCGTATCTATCAGTATTGAAGGATAAATATCAATTACATGTAGATTAGAAGAGGTGCACGCGAAAAATAACGCGACATTCGATCTTAATATGCTTTGTTGAAATTAAAAATCTGTAGCCGTCAGGATCGACTTCGTCATGATCAAATGTCGTTATAAATGTGTCTAATTCGAGTTTATACAGCACAAAAATAGCATTCAAATAGTTCTTAGTATAAGTAGTTAGTTAGGTATGTAGTGTAGTAGTTTTCATTGTTTTTTGTTAATAAAGATAATACATTTTTTTAGTAGATTTCCGCCAACAACATTTAGTTGCTTAGTTCATTTGTTTTTATTTGTTTCCTTTCATTTCGCATAAATTACTCTACATGCCACTTAACACAACATAAAACCATAGGATCGTTACAAATAAACCAATGCCGACAAACAATCAATTCCCAATTGACCGTTAATAACATGCTAGTTTGAAATAGGGAAAATCGTTCATGGCAATACCACGTTTAATAAAAATATATTTATTTGACGTTGACCACATATTGAGCCTGTTGTGTAGATGAGAGATGCCGGAAACCAGCAGCGCGTCACCTCCTCGGAAAGGCCTATCCCTAGGCCGGACAACCCTAAACGTTCAAGTGTCCAACGCCTCAGAACCTACATTGGAGACGGGATGCGAGCCAGGGTGCCTTTCCGTGTCCGTCTTAGCATCCGCCTCGTTGGATGAGCGAGAGGTAGTTGCCTCTTCCACGTCACACGACCATCTTAGCCAAGATACCCGAAAGTGAAATCTCCGCCCTCACGAGTAACTTCCCCCACTTAGTCGCTTCACCGTAGAATTAGAGAGCAAAGCACTGGCAAAGCGGTCCAACTTCAATTACATTTATTAACTAAATTAAAATTTCTTCAATTAAATTAGATGCCTAAATTTCAATCTATCTAGTACACGCCAAACTACTTACAAGGTATATGGATAATTCAACTCTTCTACGTTTAATGACGTTGTTTGGATATAATTATACAACCTGGTGTCGACTTGGCACGAGTAAAATTCTCGAATCGCACTTCTAAATCTAGAACCTACACATAACCTAGAAGCCTACTAATTCTTGCTCCGAATTCTCAGTTATTTATGATACAAACATCTCTAAAGTAGGTCACCCGGTTGGGAAGACTATCGCTCGTTTTCTTAAGCAAATTTTGATGATTCTCAAAGTAAAATCACAAAGACATCTACATCAATTATGTATTTTTTTAAATCAGTCGTTAGCCTTGAGCGGCGCCGGAGACGTAAATAGTTGTAACGACGCAATAACGGAGGTAGCAAAGAATGTGTTTTTACGAAATGTAGGCTAACGAATCTAACGGTTTGTAATCAACGAACGAGCTTCCGTTACAAACTAATAAAGGCTATTCCAAGGTTTCATACGTGACTATTATTAAACGTGATTTATGTATTTTCCTGTTCCGCATTGTTACTTGTTTAGTCTTTGTATTTAGATTTTGCAACTAAGTTATATCTCAGTGTATAGAGCAGTGACGTAGCGTGTCATTGAGGTTGGAGGGGCCTCGTATCAAAATTAGTTTGGTATTATTAGTTGGGCCTAAAATGAATAAAGGTTGTGGACAACATTAACTCATTTTACTCACACACCTCTGTAAGTCCGGGGGCAGATATCATTGATACGGCTGATATGGCGGTCGGTACGTCTCTAGCTTAGAAGTACATTAATTGGAGTGGTATATAAATATACAAAAACTAAAAAAAGACAATTGAAAACCTCTTCGCTACGAGCATTTCATCTGTTTCTGTCTTTCTTTAATCTAGAGTTTTTTAAAGCCGCATACTAGGACAATCTGTCTGATGTTGTGATGTCCATAGACTTAACATAGACTTGTTAAGCCTATGGGTACAACAACATCTTCGAAAATCAGGTTAGTAGGACGGTCGAAAAGTTCCTAAAAACTTTTGCCCATAAACAAATTCTGAAGAATCCTCGTTACTGGGAGAATAAAGAGGCTAATACTGTTGGTGTGTGATCCCAAAGATAGGATTATTCCCAGTTTGCAAAGCCTATAACCCAACCCCCCCAAGGGCGGATCCAGGAGGGGGGGTCATGGCAGAGTCCAGTATATAGGTGGACCACTAATTTAAACGTCCGCATGTACTTATCGCACAGTGTTGTGAACCGTCCATCTGAACCATAAGCATCGTGTCGCCAACCAGCATACAACGTTTCTTGGTAACGAGCTCTGAGCCTAAACAGAGTGAACCTAAAAAAAGGCAAAATGTTTTTACAAATATTATGAAATAAGCAAATAGTGACTTTAACGGTGTAGTACTGAAAATGCCGCCATCTAATGCGTAGGTACATAAGTTGTAGTTTGGAACGTTTTTTCTTCGGAAAACGGTATTTTACCATATAACAGTAACTAAGTAGACTCATATTTAAAAAAACGTACAATACTCATAGTACATACGGTTATAAGGGGATACGTCACGTCTACAGAAATTAATTCGAAATCTAGAAATTGATTTCTTGATAAGTACTAGATGATAAAATAACAAAGAAATTTATGAGCAATTAAGTAATTTATCTGATAATAATCTTAAACAATAATAATCTTTGTAGCAGTTTACAATGTAATTTGTGATTCTAGACTGAGTGTCGAGTAATAATGTATATAAATTCGTCTGTTGAAACAACCAAAGATAACACTGCAAGTCCCTACCTAAGCTAAACCGTAAAACAGATCTTAACTCACACAACTACATTGAAATTCATCAGCTTATGAAATAGTCGTATCAGATCATCTCCTGTGTGAACATCGTCAGTTTTGTTCAGGGAGTTTGTTGGGCCAAAACAATTTTGACTCTAATTTTAAAGGGACCTATGGCAGTAGGCCTGAATTGTCCTCTATTGCCCTACCGAACTTTGGGCTAGCCCAGGATGCCTACCGTAGACTCTTCAGTTATTTCAAAATATCGATCCTGGTGCGGAGTTTCCTATTACGGTATCGACGGACTGAAAGGCTAAGTACAGATTATATGGATCCATAGTGAGAGGGACGGCCTATAATAATCCAAAGGGTAGGTTCCCGCGTCCAAAGATATAGTACACCTACCTACTTTCGAAAAACCTATTCACTCTAGATTGAAAGAAGCGCGTATTGCACATTGTACCTAAGGTGAAAGCTATTGGACCTAAGGGTTTTTAAGCACGAGGTAGTCGATCGCCGAAATATATAATTTGTTGTTCGGGGACCGAATACAACTTATCAATAATGGAAATACCAATCTACAATAGTACAAATGATCCAAACTAAAACGGACAGCCGGATCTACTGCTTATAAATCTAATAGGGTATCATTTTCGGACGGGACCCAAAAAATTCCTAAAATAAGAATGTAAAACTAATAATATTTCATGACTTCACACATGAAGTTGCATCAACCACTTGACTTATCTCGTCAAAGACGGATGCGTTAGAAGAAAAAGCGACTTGACAGACAGACAGGTAGATTTCCTTGTAAGTGCCTCTTCTATCTACAAATCTAGTCTTTGCGACATCGTGTTACTAAAACACCGAAATCCGTTATCTGTCGTTACCATGTTTTGTGTTGATAATAAAATAAAGCTAATTTATGTTGTTTGTATACAGAAAACGAGATCCTATAATAAAGCGTCAGTGGATGTCTGTCTGACTTAGTCTGAGCTATATGTTCTGAATCATAATAGGTTTCCCTGTACATGAAGTACTGGAACCTACTTTTTTTATAAATGACCTATGGTAGTTGTCTTCAGATAACCGCTACTCCCTACCGAAGTTTCGGAAGTTTCCAAAGTTTTTCATAGAAGACGTAAGTATTGTTTTTATTTAAATTAATACTCTATAATAATTGTATAACTCCACAGACTCCGAGGTCCGTTATCTTAATCGTTACAATTCTCTTCGTTTTGCACATTTCTTGGATTAGAAGAAGATGAGGGAAAATAGGGGGGAGTTGGGTACATTTTAAATCTAATTCTAGTGCTCGTCTGTAGAGCCGACTGCCGGTTGGGATTCCGCTGATAATCGACTTCGAACGACATCGTCGTTTGCCACAGCCGCCTTCTCCCGGCCCAGAGCCTACACTACGGGTGCATTTCTGTCCCTGATTCTGGGTAGGTTCCTACTAATAAAGACTTATAATGTAACTAAGAGTATACATACTTATAGTGTATAATGCAGAGTATACCTTACACCTGACAGCAGACTAAAAGAATACTTGAAGCAAACCTAAAAATATCCCATTTACCTATTTATCATACCTACTATCGTACTCAAAGACAGTGCTATCTCGTACAACAACTTTGTGACAACTCAGAAGGTACAATCTCGACATTAGCTCCAGCTCGTTGGGTAAATCAGGGTCAACTTGGCATTCCTAAAGACCCTCTTTCGCTTCGGCTCTAGCAGGGACCAGCAGGTCTACTACGAAGTCCGATAAACGATATATCGGCCAAACTTAGACCGCATCGTCGCTTAACATCAGGCGAGATGGTGGTCAAGTGTACACCTATAAATGATAAAAAAAATACTAATGGACATTTCTTACCATGAAACACAATCAGTCGGTTGATCAACTCGAGCGTTTCGTTCATTCCGAATTCCGACCGACATAGATTTGACAGTTTTTGTGCCGTAAACCTTACTCCGAAAGCATTTAATTACCTTAACAATTATTCGGACAGCTGTCGGTCGGTTTTCATAGTAGACCTGCTGACACCGGTGGACTTGTAGTCGGTGCTGTGTTTTCTTAAACAAGACTGTCGTCGAAATTTGTACAAATGTTTGCCTTGAGTAGGAATCACACCACGACTCAATGAGCAGACTCACTACTAACTAACCCTCGAGGCCTGTCGTGGTTACATCTATTTATAAAATAGGAGCAAGTCTTCAATATTTTGAATCGGTTTCAAGCTCTATGTCTACAGGTAAGGTGCTGGGACTGCTGGGAGTTAATACAACGCAAGGTGCATGGCTGGGCATTAACTCGTTAATCCGTTAATCGTTAATTAACGAAGTTAACATTTTGATTAACGGATTAACTTTTAAAAATGTTAACGGACATATTAACTTCCGTTAATTATGCAGAAGTCCGTTAATCGTTAATCCAATGCCTACTATTTACCGCACGGCACCTCGGCGCGGCGCAAAAAACAGGTTCAGACAAATATGAAACGAAAAGTGCTGGGCGCAGTGTGACCATATGTGGCGGGTTCCTGCAATTTTGCCAGGATTGAGGCGTCATTTTAGCCTGTGGCATGATCGGTTGACGTTATATGAAAACAAATATAATTTTGTTTTCATAAGTCAAATTTCTGATAATTTCGAGTTCTTTTTGGCTGAAATTGGGCATAGACATACTCGAATTTGACTGACGTTTACAATTTAGTTGAATATTTTTCACACATCCTTAGTAAACCAAGTAGATTATGGTGATCCATAGCTAGTGGGGAACTCCCCGATAAATTCAATCATACTTTTTCGATCGTTTATTTCGTTTGTCTGTATTGTAACTTTCTTTTAATAAAATCGGTGGAAGTTCATTTCAACTAACCAAAGAAAAGTTAAATAAAATGAACAAATCAATGTATAAGGATGAAGAAATAGAGGTATACAATGAAAATTCCAGTGTTTAACATCTTACTAATATTATAAATGGCAATTTTTGGAGGTTGTAATGTTTGTTGTTTCATCACGTCAGAACGTCTGGGAAAGGATTGGGTTGAAATTTGGAAAACAGCCCTCAAACGCTGCAGTAAAACGTCTGCTATCCACGGGTAAAGACATTTTAACACCAAAGCGAGCCTCGCTTTCAGACGAGGACTTCGACATGTTAATGTTCATGAGGGGACATAGATACCTATGCGCATTATGCCCGACGATTAAATTACACATTGAATAAAATTAAATAAAAAAATTGGCAGTCATAGAAACTGCCGATAGAAGTGGAAACTTATAACTCAGAATATGATAGCTTACCTTAAAAACTACACGGGTGTAACCGGAGGGCGTGGCCTATTCATGGCATGGCCATGTAGAAAAGCAGCAGCATTTCCTATTGGCTGATGCACTTCTAGATGGCCATGCCATGATAGCCAGGCCACGCCCTTTCAGCATTTCTCATTGGCTGACGCATTTCTAGATGGCGAATAACCATGATCCCGAGTTTACCCGAAGATTTCTTATCATACCCGAGTTTGACGCTACAATTCAATTCACAGCCCACGAAAAATCTGTCTCGGCGCGCCTAAAGAAGTTTTCACTTCAATAATAAAATTAAACTCTACAAGTATTTGGTTTTTTCCTAATCTGTTAACTTCCAGAACCTAAACCAACAGGTTTTTTAAGTTCACTAACGCAACGATATAAAAATCCAATACGCATATTAACGGATTAACGATTAACGTTAACTTCCGTTAATTCTTACGAAATGTAACGCTTTAACGTTTAACGAAGTTAACTTTTTTTGTAACGGATTAACAATTAACGAAGTTAACTATTTGATTAACGGTGCCCAGCTATGCCAAGGTGCAACTTTACCCGTTGAATTCTCAACGGCCACAACGATTTTAGTACGACGTCGCGGCGCCCGCGCAGAAAGTCGGAATATAAGGAGTTAATGGAAACATTTTGGGCGTTTTCGATCACGGTAAATATTCTGCAAACAACTACTAATAGTAAAACTGAAACAAACGGGCTAGCATTCAAAATTCCAGTGTTTTCAGAATGCAAAAATATCAATCAGTCAATACTTATTTCGCCAAAGTTGTGTTGAATGTTTTATTTGTTAGAGAAATTAGATTTTTGAACTGAAAACTTTTTTTGGCGCACTCAGATTTTTTCGTAGGCTGTAAGTGAGCCTGAACCATCAGTCTCTGAGGTGAAAGGCTTATTTAGTGAACTCGGGACTGCCGAGTGTACCCGAGCGAGAAAGATACAGTCAGCTGCTTTTCACTGCTGTGTGGTTGTGTTTACTAAAATCATCATCATCATCAGCCAGTGTTCGTCCACTGCTGGACATAGGCCTCTCCTATAATACGCCACTCAGCCCGATCCTCGGTCTTACGTTTCCAACCGCCACCAGCCATCTTTCGTACGTCGTCACTCCATCTGGTCTCAGGGCGTTACTATAATATGTATTAAATTTAAATGTAATAATTGTCATTATTCATTTTAATGAAGTTTTCTCTTCTGCCGTGCGGTAAAGCATACACATTTTTTGAGTCCGCTCAATTTAGATTAGACATAGTCACGTGGCATAATTAGTTTCTGTGAAACCAAAATGCGTCGTGGAAGGCTTATTGCCGATAATTATGATTAATACGCCTACCACAGGCTTTTAATCCTTCGGTCGATAACGATCGAAGCATAATTAGGTAGGTACTTAAGTGCTTTGTTTTTATAAACCACACTTAAATAAATTCTAACAAATAACATAAATAACCTACTTAACTTTCTCACTGTTGGGAATTGGGGTCGACAATAATCTAGTTTTTTTAACATAAATGTACACTTGACCGCCATATCGTCTGGTGTAAAGCGACGATGCGGTCTAAGATGGAGCGTGCTTACCTAGTAAAAGTCGATTCACTCTCGATTTGAAGACACCAAGATTGTAACCATGGGGAAAAACCCACTCAGGCAAAGTATTCCACAGCCTAGACGTTCTTATCACAAAAGTAGAGTCAAACCGCTTCGTTCGAGTGTTTACGTCTTTGAAACATCAACCATGAAACGTAGTAAATGTAGTGGTAGGACTCTTAGCAGAGTTCGCCTGGGGAAGTACCACACCTTTGCCAATTATTCTACCGCCAAGCAGTAATGAGCAAACATTACTGTGTTCCAGTTTGATGGGCAATGTTTCCAGTGAAATTACAGGGCTTAGAGATATAACATCTTAGATAGATACATCATAGCGACATTTTTTTATTTATTTGATGTCGAATTTTCGAGCTACGAGTAGTCCGATTAAAATTGGTATTGTGGTATTTGATCATGCAGATCAGCTGTACACCCTCTGAAATGTATTCGACAAGCTAACAATTTTGCGGCGATGTTCCAGAGTTTGAGATCTTCTTTACACAAGGGTGTTTTTAAGCTATGATAATTTTGCACGTCTCTCGATAGATTCCATCTGGTACTTAGCTGACCCCTCTTAAATACATATATACCTATATCTTAAATACAAACATGCTCAGGACACTTGGTTTTTGGGAGCTAATTTTGCCATGAACCGTATGAATGAGCCAAAGTTTAGAGTTAGAGCCAAGAGCTCGAGACGGTCAATAATCGGAAAACGCACGTTTCGAAAAATAGGTCAGTTCAAATTGGCTCCTAAGCATCCAGACCACGGTCTATTAAATTTCTTTTGACATTTAGGGTGCACCCAGACCTGTACGAGCCATGCGTAAGTTGCCAGTTGCGAGTGAGTTGCGAACAGATCAGCCCTTCTTCCGCCTAAATCGGTTATGGCTTTGGTAACGCTGCCGCGGTCTCTATAATTTCAAGTGAAAAGAAAAGAGAGAGCAACATCAAAGCTATGGCAATTTTGGTTAGTAGACCCTTAGTAGTGAGTTGATGGCATTCGAATTAAGTCCGCCAGGTCTAGACGCACCCTAACGATGTCCTAAGAATGTGTATTGTGTATCTTCGAATTCAGTCTCCACTTCTAAAGTATTTTTCCAATTGAATACGTACAAGTTGGTCTTCAAGGAAAAACAACGGGACATGTGTCATCCGCCAACCCGCATTTGACCAGCGTGGTGGATGGTTCAATAAATGATGAGAAAATATAAAGTGGGATGCATGGGCTGCTTAAATCATTCAAGCGGCATGGGAACCTATATGGGTTCAACGCCGGCTATGACTCATCATGTGAAAATTAAAAAAAAATGTTTGTCTGTAAAGTCGGTTTACTGACGATAGAACGTGACAACGTCTTAAGAAAATACTGATGGAATGGTAGCATTTTTCAAAAGAAAATTTTAATTTCATTTGTTTAATAGATTTGTATGTAAAAAGTAATCAGTAGAATTTAGTCATTTTCAATCAAAACAATGCAAAAAAGCTTTTAGATGCCGGGGGTCGAACCCGGGGCATTTCACATGCAAAGCGAACGCTCTACGACTGAGCTACATCCCCGCTTGAACTACTGGTCGAAATAATTAATACAACTGTAACAAACATGCGGCGAGGTAACGACCGACGGTAACGGTACATAACGTCATGTTTTGTGGGCGTGCAGCCGGCTTCATCGAATTATAAGACGTTATCACGTCAAAAATTGAATCTACCCTCAAAATTTTTGAGGTTAGTTTTGGCAAAACAAATCGTAAGTCAAGCTTTATCAACTAAACATTTTTCGCGGCAGCAGTATAAAAAATACTATAAACTAGTGAAATCAGTTAATAGAATTTGTCTTGAAATTACCCGCAATTGACGAATTAATATCTTATCCTCCCTTGTGGATTAGTGGGTAGTAGCTCTACCTGCGAAGCCGAGGATCGTGGGTTCGTTTTCCACCCGTTGCAAATATTTATTTGTGTATTAAATTCAAATATTTGCACTTTGTCTGGGTATTTATATGTATAATAAGTATGTATTTAGAACTATATAAGATATACAAGTACAAGCTTTGGTTAGATTGGGATTAGATGGTGTTGGGTGTGAATTGTCCACCAATACTGTCCATCACCAATATCCTACAAGTTTGTAAGAATGTGTGGATGAATCTTTGTTACTCTTTCACGCAAAAATCACTGAAGGGATTTAGATGAAATTTGGTACATAGGCAGATAATAATCTGGAATAACACATAGGCTATATTATATCCCAGGAAATGAACATGATCGGGAACTACACTGGTAAAACCGCGAGGCGCTACTAGTCCGTACACCTACAGCATACAGCATAAATGATGTATCGATCGATCAATCACTATTTATATTAATTGCATATAAATTGAAACAGCTATATCGCGATGATGCCGTGGACGTGGATGAATGGACCATAAAATCCCGTAAAATGTAGGTACCTACTATTAAACACAAAACGTAAGTACGCTTTGTGGTGTTTGATGGATGTTTACCCTTTTTGCGTAAGCCTGCTTTAGTTGTACGTCGAACACTTACTCGCTGATTATAAGTCATCGTACCACTGATACATTCGAATAACTAGGTAAGTGGTATCGCCAAACATCTTGGACACGTCCTTCGTCGAACTTTATGCGAAGTTGGTTGGCTCAATCCGCATAGGATTCCCGCGGTGCACCCGACCGCGGGAGCGATCGGATGCACAAGTCGATGCGCAGGATGTTTTTCGGTTACGTTACACGTAGATACTTAAACAGATTTTGTAGTGGTAGGACTCTTAGCAGAGTCCGCCTGGGGAAGTACCACACCTTTGCCAGTTATTCTACCGCCAAGCAGTAATGTGCAAACATTACTGTGTTCAATGTGCAAATATTATGAGCCTATGTGTTCTTCCAGACTATAATCTATCTGTGTTCCAAATTTCAGCCCGATCCGTTCATACGTTAGAACGTGATTGCGCAACAAACATCCATACATTGACATTTATAATATTAGTAGGATAGTAGGATAGGATTTCATAGAATCATGAGTTTTAATATTACGTATAGGCATATAGGGTCAACGTAAAGTCAGGAAATAATGCATTTTCACAAAATTGTACCTAAGTACCTACTAAAAAAAGATGTGGTGTCATGGGTCATGTCATGACATGGTCATGGGACACCAGGTAGGAACGAAGTTCCTTCAGATAATACTTAGCTATAGAAACAACACAATTGTATTTATTCATTTATTTCAGCCTACAGAACATAGAAAATACATTTATGTTATAAATTGGCAAAAAAAAGACTTAATTTTATTATTTTTTGTACAAGGGTAGCGATTCTAAATCCATTCGGTTGCATCCGACACGGAATCTCATCTTTCGGTCTTTGTCTTATATGCTTAGCATGACAGAGACCGAGAGATGAGATCCCGTGTCGGATGCAACCGAATGGATTTAGAATCGCTACCCAGATCATCTGAAAAATAAAATGCAACAATGGTCACGGACAGTTTTTACGTGTCACTTCCGTTATATATTTTTCTTACGGTTTCAGTCTCACATTTTTTTCAGTTCGGTCCCGCATCAAACTCCCTATATCTCCTCCAAGCCTGTCGTAAGGAACTTTGTTCCAATTACTGAATAAATTGTGTTATAACCATCATTACATACAGTAAAAATTATGTTTTCATACAACACAAATATAGTTAAATCAGCGTCGTATTCTACTTCGATTTTTCCGATTTCGGCACACGAAAGAAGCAAAAGCATACTTTTCTGTAGACTAACACTGACATCTAGCGGCAAGTAGTAGCACTACTTTTGCAAAAGCCTAACGAACCTAATGTGAAATATTCGAATATTGTAAGTTGAACAGTAAATTTGTTTATTGTTTTGCGCCAAAACTACTTTTAACATATTTGTTCCGAATAATTTACAATTATTATGTTCCAAACAACTCCACAAAAATTACGGAAACTGCCATCTTGCGGCAACTCGGCGAACTACTTTTGCGTGCATGTTTTTGTAGTAGCATCATAAAAAATAATTTTAGATTGTTATGGAGTAAAATGTCGTGAAAAGTTGTAACTTTTATCCAGCAGATGCCTCTTTCAACAAATTGCATGCTGTGTTTTGAAATAATTAATGACGTTTCTGCGTTTGACAGATTAGATTGGCTCAAGTTTATATTTATAAACTTTGTTTTCTATTGAACTATAATTTTATCATATTCGATTCAATTTTAAGGCATTCTATTAAAACCAAAAATTTGTATTTCTATTGCGCATGACTATTTGTAACGAAGGTCATTGCGCATATTCAAAGGATTGCGCATTTGGTGGCTAACCTCAACCTCATCGACCAGCGACGAGAGAAGGCAAGAGGCAAGGCAAACTGTCAGTGCAAAAGCCTTTTGATCTCGTCATTGTGCTATAAATTGGTGCCTAGTGAATGTATTAAGTGTCTTCGGGCGTTTTTTGTTTTATTTAGGTGCTAGTAACAAATAAACTCTCAGGTAAGTGATATTTTTTGTTTATTTTTACCGGTAGGATGTGGCATCTTTGGTGCAAATTAGCTTATCTTTGTATCTCCGCCCTAGCAGGAAAAGAGAAAGAAGGGCAATTTAACTTGATAAGAATATTGGGATAATTTAAATGAAAGATGTACATAATTGGTAATTTATCCCGGCTTCTGCCTTTATTACTCAGAAACTGCCTTGTTTTGATGACTTCTGATGATGTCATGGGCGGATTTCTGACAGCTATGTAAAATTAGAGATCTGCATCCTACTTTCTTTCTTTGTGTAAATGTATTCATTAACAGGCCACCACATGAGTTAATCTAGAATTCTATTGTTAATTGGTTATTACAGAATTTTCCAAATGACACCCTCACTCCCACACAATATGCATTGTTCATGTATTCATTTGGAACTAAATAAATGTAAACTTACTTCATAATTTCTCCATTAGAATTCTGAATACTTATTATGTATTTAATATACATTTTATGATATAACGCATGAAATATAATTAGTTATATATTATATACAGAGCTATTTAGTGGTCCATAATATTTACATAGTTCTGTATAAAACCAATACAAAATCAATAAAACTACAACACTCTCTGAAAAATTTAAACTACCTATGTACCTATATATGAAAACATCAGAACCAAATCTCTCCGACACATTCTTAGAAAAATGTTAGGATTAAATTTTTACTACTTTTTTCATCACCTCTTATAAGGACTGAAGATCTTTCCGAGAAAAATACTATTAGAATTTTTTACCATTTAATTGGATGACTGATAATATAGAAGTTACATACAAAAGGCACAAGGCCTGGCGGCTACAACATCTAATTTCACAATCATGGCATTGTAGGTTCAAAGCCCACCTAAACCTCTTGACTACTGTGCCTAGTACAGATGTACTGATTTAGTAGATGTACAAGTTTATCATCTCCATTAGCTTCAATTAATGGTGAAGGATAACATTGTGAAGAAATTGGCGTGTGTGTCTAAAACATTGATATGTGTCATCTGCCAATCCAGCTTTGGCCATAATGTTGGATTATGGCCTTGACTCTCTTCTAGCGAGAGAAGGGGACAAGTCTCTTCAGTTATCATAAAATGGATTGCTTGTGCTTGGATGACTACCAATTTTTTCCCTTGCATATCAAATCTGACGTCATATCTATAATTAGTTAGTCACAATCACTTCTCTGTATTCTGTCGTTGTTAAAATATTTTGTTGATATAAAGCTACCATTTTATCTTTGCAAGCATTTTGAAGTTAACATACAAATGGTTCATTCCTCAGAATCTGAATCACATGGAATGAATCAAGACTATAATCCAGTACGCTGTCCAAGTATAAGTAGGTGGATTACATTTGTTCTCGAAAGATGTCTTTCTTGGAACACACTGTTATCCTCTCGATGTTGTCTTTCACCGTTAAAGAAAATAGTAATGACAAAGTTCTACAACTGTTAGTGCACTCCATCATGGACCGCATTGTTGCTTAACATCAGGTAAAATGTTGGTGAAGTGTAAAAGAATTATCGATAAATAATGGGCTTTGAAAAATACACTGAAGCGCAGGCAGGATTCGAACCCACAACCTCATCATTGTGACATCATACAGTCTTAACCACTAAGCCACTACAATGTTTTTACTGAGGCAAAGCCTTTAACTAAATTACAAAGAAAACTACACTACATACAATACACTGAGCGCATCTGAATTATCCATGTACTGCTGTAAGTGTTTATACATATAATCCGGAAAATACAGGCATACCTATTCTAACAAATTTACTCAAATCACTAATCACAATTTTACTAACTTCCAAAGAAGAGGATGTAGTACTATGTTCCTCTGTTCTTCTTAAATAATATGTTATTTATGTATATGTTCATCAATATTTTTTATCTAAATTGTTTGAACCAATAGCACAGATGAGAAATTAGTTAATGCCAATAGCATGATGACAAAAAAAAACGAATTAGTCTGTCAATTAAGTTATTAAAAAATGTTATACACTTATTTTAAAATATTCTGTTTCACAACAAAAAAATAATGAAGATATAGTGCATCGCAGTTTCGAGTGACGGTACTTCATTGTATGATTTTTTCCAAGATGTGACGTCACAACCCCCCGGAAGTTTGTTGATTTATATTTTTTTATTTACTTTGAAAAAAAAAACTAGAAATATGTGTACCATATTCTTCTCTAATCTACCTGATGGACTAATTAGAATGTTATTTTTGTGACCCAGTTGTAACTACAATTTTAGCTTTAGTTCCTTCCCACACGTAATGCTAATTTATTTACACATTTCTTTTGTATTCTTTCTCTTTGTGTCACTTGTAAAGCTTCAGTCTATCTTGGGTATTACTAATGGTCTACTGTTTTGTCCAGAGCTAGTTTCAATGAAGCTTTTCAGAGTAAAAGATAAATATGGTTAAAAATATACTTTATGTTAAATCATTAACATTGCCAAATAAGCAACTTATCAAATTTCCCTTACTAAATTTTACTAAATTAAAGATTAGCACCGCCCTTGGCGAATTGAGAGATTTTTTAACAGATATTCTTGCATTCTGAAAGGTCTCATTTTTGTGGATTTGATAAATCCCAAATTTTCCCCTAAAATCTTAAAATTAACCCTTAAAAGCCATTTAATAGCGAGTCCTACAAGGGCGGGGCAGTCAAATAAAAAAATATTGTAATAAAATTATTTAAAAAAATGTTTTCGTTAAATTATTTTATTTTCTCCGAACAAACATACATAGATTTTTTTTTTTTTTTTGTAGTAGAAAGTGATGGGATGAGCAGGACATGTGCCTGACGGTAAGCAATATGCCTGCCTTTAACTGCACAGTGTCACGTAGTTATTGGAACATGAAGAGTCCAAACCACTGAGTGCTCTACACTGAGCTCGCTACCCAGAGACATAAGATGATTAACGTCTATGTTCAGTAATTTCTCTGGAAACATTGCCCTTCAAACCGGAACTCACCGGTACGTTACACTTGTAAATTTCATAATTTTTGTAAATCCGTCACCGCTCCGACGCTACGCCACTACATTAGCATTGCGGTTTTAGTGACGTGAACCCATAAGACCCTAATGCCGCTAAAGCAGTTTACATAAAAAAAAAACAGGTTTTATCCTGTTGCATAAAATATATCTCCTGTATTTCCTTCAAAATATTACAATACGTGGTGTGAAGTGATTGACGTCAAAACTTTACGTAAAAATTACGTCATTCGAAAAACTAAAGCTGTCGTATCAAAATGACGTTCACCAAGCTTAATTCCTATCCCGCTATGCCCATTGAACATACACGCGTCAAAAATAATCTTGATTACGTATTGTTTGCTCGCGATATACCTAGGTTGAAAACCGACAGGTATTTACGTTGCCAATATCGGTGTGCGAATGTTCATTCAAGTTCAGTAACACAATCGATCTGTGTTGGTCGATTCTGAACACGCAAACTGAACGGGGAACGGTGGACTCGATGACCATCTGGTGTGTGCTATTTTTACCCGACTGAAACAAGGGTTATGTTTTTTATGGTATATTAATAGTTTTTTGGTATATTAATAGGGTACAATCCTCAAAAAAACTAATTAGTTCGTCAGTTAGATTGCTAAAAAAAATTGTACACTTATTTTTTCTTTTGTTTCACAAACAAAAAATTACGAAGATACAGTGCTTAGAAGTTTCACGTGACGTCACTCGTGCCTACGATTTTTACTCACGAGTGACGTCGCGACTCGCGACCCCACTCTCGAAGTTTGATGTTCTATATCTTGGTCGATTTTTAATATTTTGAAAAAACAAAAAATACGTGTCCCATATTTTTCCATGATCTAGCTGACGGACTAATTAGAATAGTGTATTTTTGACCCAGTCCGGTACCCTATTGCCACCAAGGAAAGTACTGGATTTTTTATATAGTGACGGGACGAACAAGTTACATGGACTAATGGTATGCAGCATGCCTACCCATAAAACAGGATCACCCAGCTATTGCAACACGGCTAAATCATTACCTAGCACTGCTCTGCGTTAGTCACCCAGTGATATACTCGTAAGATATTTTACGTGTAGGTATGCCCTGTAATTTCTCTGGAAACATTGCCCTCCAAACCGAAACACAGTCATGTTTGCACATTACTGCTTGGCGGTAGAATAACTAACAAAGGTGTGATCCTGACCCCAGGGGACTCTGTAAACCACCACTAACTGATAGAGTACTATAAAAAAATTCTTCTGCTTGATCTAGGATCTTTTAATGAGACTTTCTAGGATCCCTTAACGAGTTCCGAAAATCAGAATGTCAAAAGCACTCCTTACACAGAGGCGGGAAGTGCAGGAAAGCGATGGCGATCCGGGACGGGATTTTTTGTAATATTCGAATTTGTATGCAACCTGACACACCGGCGCGGCCGGCGCCCGCTTGTTATGTGTCAGGTTGCATAAACATCGAATATTACAAAAAAATCCCGTCCCGGATCGCGATCGCTTTCCCGCACTTCCCGCCTCTGTGTGACGAGAGCCTTAATCTTTAAAAAAGCTGATTTGAGCTTGACTGCGTCTACTTTGATTGATGGATTGACCGCGGCGGCTCCGTCAAGCCAAAATTCGTTCAAGTTCGTCTTTGCTTACTATAGAAACCGTTTATAAATAGATAGAATTACATAATTTTTAGTCCAAAAGAATATAATTAACGCATTAAGACCTATCTATGTTAAACCGATACTACTTTAGATAAGTTTCCATACAAATTTCATCGGAATAGAAAGAGCTATTTTGTAAAAATTACAATACTAATAAAATTGTACATCGATGATATATCTTCATTTAGTCCGAAACTTCTGTGTCTCTTCGGAAGATTGGAACAGGGTGTTTAGTTCCCAAACTATTTTTTATATTCACAAATTTTATGAAATTGTGTTGGGTGTGCGAGTGTACATTTAAAATTACAGTCGTTTGTTTGGTTATTTTTCAGAAAAAAATGTGATATTTGATAAGAATATTTGCTAATAATACGACTTGATTCCGAAAACTATTTGTAAAAAAAACAAGAATGTCCCAATCCTAACAAAGCTTGACAGCCTGACCGCGTCGTCGTTGATTGATGGATTGACCGCTGTGGCTCCATCAAGCCAGAATTCGCTGATGCTGCTTTTCATCTTTGGGCGCTCTAGAGATAAATATAAATATTTTTACTTCACATTCAAGAAAAAGATTCACATAATAAACTTTGTGTAATAAACTCTTCCAGGCAACACAGCGATGGAAATATTAATGCAATCAATTAATGAAATAAACTAGCGGCCCTTTCCGGCCTCGCTCGGATATTGTCATATCATCAACATCAATTGAATTCAACATCAACACCATTAATTGAAATAAGAACTACTAAATATAAGCATAGCATAAAAATATGAATCCACCAAATATTACATAAAGGTCCGTTCTCTCGCAAAGAGATAGTCAAGGCCATAATCTACCATCCTGGCCCAGTGCGTATTGTTAGATGACACATGCCCTCGAAATATTCTAAGTAGGTACTTCACATTTCGGTTTCCTGACAATTTCCTTCACAGTTTTAAGCACCCAACGGAGTAACTCGAGCCTTAACAACCACTAAAATTCATTAAAATCAGTTTAGCCGTTCCATACGTGGAAATATTATAGGTACAAAACATAGGATACGTGGGAACAACCACATAGCTACACCCAAAAACACACAAATTTTCGCTTTTGTAATATTAGTGTGACGAGTTACGAATAAATAGAATCGATGGCGATTGAGAGACGAAAAGAAACCTTGTAAAACTTAATTTGAACAGGTAGCTGAACTCCGGAGTCAATATTTACAAATCTAATGAGGGCGATTCCGCAGTTAGCCTTAAAAAGGTTTGATCTTACGCCTACATGAATACTCAAGCAATTAGGACTCAATTTAACTTTAATTCTTTGTTCAAATATTGAGTTTGGCACACTGTTAGTCATTTTGTCAATAGTTTTAGCTGCACACCACGCTTTGTGCTTGCCCAAATTATACGACAAAAGAGCTTTCTAAATGAAGCAAAAAATTCTGTATAAATTAAATTAAAAACATTACACACTACCTACCACAGACTACCTACCATGTATTTTGTTCGTCTTTTCTCAAAACTCACGAAAAATAGTACCTGTATAGTGTAAATAATATTATCTTTCCTTGTAATGCCTACTCCCTCAGCTTACGTCCCATATTCGTTAAATTATTCGAGAACCTCTGCGTGTATGACAAGATATTCATATCTGTGAGCTGTGAGGTATATTACAGTTCTGACGTCTTCGGGGGTGCTATCGCCTAACTAAAATGGTCATACCTTTGACATTGCTCTCTCTTTTCTTTTCGTTTGAAATTATAGAGACAGCAATAGCAACCGATTTAGTTAGGCGATAGAAAGGCAGGTCACGATGGCTTCAAAGGAATACAAATCAGGACATTCGTCGAACTTCTCAAGTCGCTTTGTGAAGTGATTTTATTTCATCAATCACCATATCCCCTGCGGAGACAAATTGGTCTCCGTTTCTGTCATTGCTCATTTTTCGTCGGATTGCTTATTCCCAAATGAAAGTGCTATTGTGGATTGAAATATCTTATTGTTATTTTCAGCTGTTGGAAGACAATTTCGCGTTCTATGTACTATATTTTAACATTCATTTTCCTTTGTTGCCACGCCTCAAGAATATTTTCCAATATTTGCGCAGACTATTTCTCCGGTTCCTAATATAACTTTGTCCAATATTCATAATATTTTCTGGATTCTAAGTAAATTGTATCTCGTTCGACAAACGTTCGCTTTGTTTTCACGTCGATTTTTCGTAATGGTCAAATTTAGCATTTTGAAGCAATCCAATGGTTATCTTCGTGGCATTATATTATACGTTCTTCATCCATATCTTTGTTTTAAATAAGTATGAAGTTACGAGCAAGACATGCACCTGACGGTAAGCTTCTTTCCCACAACAGCATAGTTTCACTATTTGAACATGAAGAGTCCAAATCATTATCTAGCACTGCACTGTGTTCGTCGCCCCGGGATATAAGATGGTTTATTCTCTTTGCCCGTTTAATTTATCTGTGAATATTGATCTTCAAACCGGTTCACTGTGATATGTATGGACTCTATTGCTTGGAGATAGAGTAAATGGAAAGCGTGTGATAATTCACTAGGCGAACTCTCTTTTCTTTCTCTTTCGCAGCAGTGATGGCCTTGTGGTGAAAACATCCGATTTCACACTCGTGTGGTCGTTGATTCGATTCCTGTTTGTAATTTATTTTCATCACCACCATCACCACGTCTCCAATGGTTTCGTTAACGCTTAGCTTACAGTGATGATAAACTCGTACGTTGAAAAATAAATTGAAGACTTAAGACATCACGAATCCAATCTAATGAAATCAGAATTTCTAGCCACTAGGCCTCTACGGTTTACTAAAAGTAGCATTTTGACCGTCCGTCCCTCTCAAGGGCGGATCCAGTGGGGGGGGAGTCATGGGGGCTATGACCCTTTACGGGTCCATTATCTAGGTGGACCACTAATTAAAAAGCATGCATGTACTTATCACACAGTTTTGTGACTTGACCAGTATTAAATCTATATATAAAAGCGAAAGGTCACTCATCAAGGAATCTCAGAAACTGCAAATGCTAGAAGTCTGAAATTTTGCATGAAGGTCCCATTTAGCACTTAGGCGCTCGCTAAGACGGGGTTTTACGAAATTCAACCCCTAAATGGGTGAAACAAGGGATGAACGATTGTATGAAAATTCGTAATTTTCAAAGTTATCAAATTTTGTATGTAGACACTTGACAAACGAATGTTTTTTCTATCAATTTCGTAATTTCAAACTGTATGGGGTATGGGGGTGAAATAGGGGTTGAAATGGGGAATGAATATTAATATGGAAGTTCCCAACCGTTGAAGATAAAACCATGAAACTTTGTATATAGACACTTGACACGAAACAAACAAATGTTTGTTCCAGCAATTTTGAAATTTCGAACTGTATGGGGATGAAATTGGAGTTGAAATGGGGACGAATGTATCTTACGCTTTCAAACCTAAACAACTGAACGGATTTTGATGAAATTACATAAAATTGTTTTATTATAAGTAAATTTTAGTAACCGTAAATGTGTCTGGGGTATACAAATAGGTACTGCCTGAGTTACCTTAGTATTTATTTCGCGCGGACGAAGTCGCGGGTAGCAGCTAGTAAATCTATATATATAAAAGCGAAAGGTCACTCATCAAGGAATCTCAGAAACTACAAATGCTAGGAATCTGAAATTTTGCATGGAGGTCCCTTTTAGCACGTAGGCGCTCGCTAAGACGGGGTTTTGCGATATTCAACCCCTAAGAGGGTGAAACAAGGGATGAACGGTTGTATGAAAATTCGTTTTTTCAAAGTTATAAAATTTTGTATCTAGACGCTTGACACGAAGCAATTAAATGTTTGTTCTATCAATTTTGTAATTTCGAACTGTACGGGGGTGAAAATGGGGTTGAAACGGTGGATGAATATCAATATGGAAGTTCCCAACCGTCGAAGATAAAACCATGAAACTGTGTATATAGACACTAGACACGAAGCAAACAAATGTTCTATCAGTTTCGTAATTTCGAACTGTATAGGGGTGAATTTGGGGTTGAAATGAGGGATGAATGTCACCATGAAAGTTCCCAACCGTTGAAGATAAAACCACGAAACTCTGTATTTAGGCACTTGACACGAAGCAAACGAATGTTTGTTCTTGCAATTTTGTAATTTCTAACTGTACAAGGGTGAAATTGGGGTTGAGATGGGGGATGAATGTCAATATGGCAGTTCCCAACCGTTGAAGATAAAACCATGAAACTCTGTATATAGATACTTGACACGAAGGTTTATTTTAGCAATTTTGTAATTTTGCACTGTATGGGGTATAATTGGGGTTGAAATGGGGAATGAAATGGATGAATGTCAATATGAAAGTTCTCAACGGTTGAACTGTATAGGGATGAAATTGGGATTGAAGTGAAAGTCAAAGTACTTTATTCCTAAATGTACAACTTACACGTCAACTAATAATAATAACACGTCCAAAAAATTTAAATAGGGGATGAAAGTATTTATGGAAGCTCCCAATCGTTGAAGATGAAACCATGAAACTCTGTATATATAGGCACTTGACACGAACAAATAAATGTTTGTTAAATTCTAGCAATTTAGTAATTTCAAACTGTATGGGAAACGGGAAAGAAATTGGGGTTAAAATGAGGAATGAATGTCAATTTGGAAGTTCCCAACCATTGAAGATAAAACCATGAAACTCTGTCTTTAGACACTTGGCACGAAGCAAACGAATGTTTGTTCGAGCAATTTTGTAATTTGGAACTTTATGGGGATGAAATTAGTGTTGAAATGGGGGATGAATGTCAATATGGAAGTTCCTAATCGTTGAAGATAAAACCATGAAACTCTCTTATAGGCACTTGACACGAAGCAAATGAATGTTTGTTCTAGCAATTTTGTAATTTGAAACAGTATGTAACTGTAGGGGATGAAATTGGGGTTGAAATGGGGGATGAATGTCAATATGGAAGTTCCCAACCGTTAAATACAAAACCACGAGACTCTGTAAATAGACACTTGACTCGAAGCAAACGAATGTTTGTTCTAGCAATTTTGTAATTTCGAACTGTACGGGGGTGAATTTGGGGTTGAAATGGGGGCATGTCAACATGGAAGATCCTAACCGTTGAAGATAAAACCATGAAGCTCTGAATATAGACACTTGACACAAAGCAGTCGAATATTTTTTGTTCTAGCAATTTTGTGATTTCGAACTGTATAGGGATGAAATTGGGATTGAAATGGGGGATGAAAGTATACATGGAAGCTTCCATTCGTTGAAGATAAAACTATGAAACTCTTTATATAGGTACTTGGCACGAAACCAATACATGTTTGTTCTAGCAATTTTGTAATTTCGAACTGTATGGGGATGAAATTGAAGTTGAAATGGGGGACGAATGTCTCTTGCGCTTTTACACCTAAACAACTGAACCGATTTTGATGAAATCTTTTTATTATAAGCTGTTTTTGTAAATGTGTCTGGGTGTAAAATTAGTTATTGTCTGAGTTACCTCACTATTTATTTCGCGCGGACGAAGTCGCGGGTAACAGCTAGTAAATCTATATATATAAAAGCGAAAGGTCACTCATCAAGGAATCTCAGAAACTACAAATGCTAGGAATCTGAAATTTTGCATGGAGGTCTCTTTTAGCACGTAGGCGCTCGCTAAGACGGGGTTTTGCGAAATTCATCCCCTAAGGGGGTGAAACAAGGGATGAACGGTTGTATGAAAATTCGTAATTTTCAAAGTTATCAAATTTTGTATCTGGACACGAAGCAATTAAATGTTTATTCCATCAATTTTGTAATTTAGAACTGTACGGGAATTAAATTGGGGTTGAAATGGGGAATTAATGTTAATATGGAAGTTCCCATTCGTTGAAGACAAAACCATGAAACTCTGTATATATAGGCACTTGACACGAAGCAAACGAACGTTTGTTCTTGCAATTTTGTAATTACAAAATGTACGGGGGTAAAATTGGGGTTGAAATGGGGAATGAATGTCAATATGGAAGTTCTCAACCGTTGAAGAAAAAACCATGAAGCTCGGTACAAAGACACTTGACACGAAGCAAACGAATGTTCGTTCTTGCAATTTTGTAATTTCAAACTGTATGGGGATGAAATTGGAGTTGAAATGGGGGCCGAATGTCTCTTACGCTTTCAGATTTAAACAACTGAACCGATTTTGATGAAATTGTATCCAATTGTTCTATTATAAGCTGTTTTTAGTAACCGTATATGTGTCTGGGGGTATACAAATAGGTACTGCCTGAGTTACCTTAGTAGGTATTTATTTCGCGCGGACGTAGTCGCGGGTAACAGCTAGTAATAAAATAAAACTGTGAAATGTAAAAATTAACTGTGAGCCATCAAATACTTACACGCTTATGAACAATACGATTAAATATCAATACATTATAGTAAAACTATATTTATTTTAGGAGACAATGGTTATTTCTATATACGACGAATGTAGACATAGAGTACGTATTGGCGCTTCCACGGCAGAAAAATGTAACAGTGCCATGCGCCATGCGTTTACAGACTTACCTATTAAAAACAAATATTTTTTAACATCTTCGTCCATTTACAAATATATTTTGTCTTGTAGATCTATCAAAAAAAGAATTTTATATATTTTATTTTAATTTAGCAACTCCACAGACTCCGGGGTCCATCCACAGACCTTTGTCAATTGTTTTCTTTTTTTACAAATAAATAAATAAAAAAAATGAATTCCCAATTAAAATATCACTAGTTTTATTGATCTTTTTCTTTTACTGTATTGTTTTAGTGTGTACAATAAAGAGTATCTATCTATCTATACTCAGGTCGTTTTTGTCAATTCGTTTATGGGGACATTGGGTTTTTGAAAGTTGTAAGTCTACAATTTATTGAAGAACTCGGTGCTCTGCCGGCACGACTATGGGGGCACTGCGGGCCCCCGTGTTCCCCCACAAAAAATCCCCGGATATATTGAACTAGTTTTTCTCGTTCTCGTAAATTGTCTCACGATGAGTAGTAGCCTATATGACATTCCAGACTATAATATAGATATACATAGTATGTTACAAAGGAGACGGCCCATTTTTCATGGGCATTTGCCCCACAGCAAAAGTGAAGGAGACTTGACCAAAATTGGATCATTGTACATAGGATTTTTAAAATATATTGAGGAACCCTTAACGTTTTTATTCTGCATAGCGGGGTTTACAAGATATCAACTAAAACATTGAAAAAAAATAACGCCGCAAGTAGGTAATCAAGAACGCGATTGTGTACTTACTACTAAAAGAAGGTAGTAAGTTCGTTACTTAGCGACTTACTGTGCTCAAATTAATGAGGAATAAATCGACTCAACGCAGAAGGACCGGAGATTCGGCAAAACTACAAAAAAATTACGAAACCTTTGGAAAAATAACGAAATTCCTTGTGTTATGTGCGTTTCGAACGAATCGAGTTTCGAACGAATCGATTTCCGAACGAATCGATTTCTGAACGAATCTAGTTTCGAACGAATCGGATGTACTTTAAGTAAACTTCAACAGAAGAAAAAAAGAGAAAAAACATGGCTGACTTTGAGTATAGTCATTAGGGTGCTTTTTAATCACACCAATTTGCAATCTCCGCTTGGCAAGTTAATATTGGATGTACAGTTTGCATTATTTAATTGTATGTTATTTTAATTAAATAACTTTTTTAGGTCTCCGGGGCTAATGAAGTACATAAACTTGAAACGACTTGGGGCAGAAATGAGCCGTCTCCTTTCAACTTCTAAACATACTACAAAAAAACAATTTGGAATACATGCAAAATGTATCAAATTTGTAGGATTTATGATAGACTAACTTATAAAGTAGCTCAGTTCTAAATTTCAACCCGACCCGGGCAGCCGTTTCGACATGATTGAGCACCAAACATTCAAGTTCCGTATTTTTAATATTTAAAATCGTGGTGACTTTTCCGAAGTACTTATTTACAGCCATAAATCAAAACGAAGTAACGAGCAACTAGAATCTGGCGTACCTACGTGTCTAGCATCGATACTATAGGCCCGTTTTTCGCTGACACGCGCTCTAGTTAACACGCACCTCGCCGATCTACCCACGTTTCACCTTTCCAACGCAATTTTCCTTTTCCCGAGCAAAACCACCGAAACAAATCGAACGAAACTCTATTGTCTGTACGTCTTCAAATCTACGGTGAATCGGTTTCTTCCAAGTTACATCGCTTCATATTCGCATCCAAAATGAAAAACAGTTAATAGTTTATCTACTTATTGTTTTAAATTTCTTAATTTAAGTTCGTGACCCTTCTTGTCTAACTGTTTCCAAACAGTTCGACGCTCTTTGACGATTTACGTAAACGGTTTATTGCAGCTCTGAAACGTGAATACTAAAAGGCAAATATGGCTAGACGTTCTTTATGGCGGCGGTAATGACGTCATGTGTCGCCGGTTTTGCTTCGCTCAGATATCTGAAGGGAGCCCCGAGATAGTACCGAGTTGTCAGGTTTGCTCTACCACTCGAGTCTTGGGTAAAATTGTGAACATCACATTTCTAAACAAGAGCTATCGAGTATTCAAGAGAAGTACGATGGTAACGCCACACGACGAAGAACAAGAGTGTTAGCTAGGATACTACCAGTTTGTTCGCTCGGGAATAACTCGCGTCTGTTGTTTCATATTAGCATTTAGAGCAGCTATACTCTAAGCCGTCATTTCTCGTCCCGTTGAATGGGAGAGATGTACTCGTATGTAGCGATTCGTGTATATTCGAAACAAAGCTTATACGTTTTGTTTTATTATATTAGCTGTTTGCGCCCTTTATAGGAAGTTTGAATGTATTTACACAAAAAACAACATTTTTTTGGTTGAATTTTGAAGTTATATTGCTTTGGCGCTTGGAAAAAATGATGAGAGAGAATTTCTGACGATGCAACCGCACACCGACAGCCTTTTGGCTGTTGGTTAAAACCGACATGTTGAAGATGGCTAACAACTGCCTCTTCAAAGTGAATTTATACGATGCGCGTGCACACCGACTTCCAAATTCAACATATTGAAGCTAGTTGCGCGTTTTTTTTAAACGAACCTGTGGCAGTTTGTGCCAAGTGGCTGATACTGCTTAACCAACTTTGGGTTATCGTAGGAGCATGAGTTACAAATTTACGTTATTAATATTTCTTAAAAAATAAACAAGTAAAAGCTCTTATGTGTGTACCTACGTAAGTATACACACATACACTTCTTTCTACACAAAACTATAAAAATAAAAGCGAAAGAGGTAGAGAGCTCATGGTCATTCATTATTTTGTGAAATGAACGTCCAGGCTGTAGATTTGCTTGAATTGCTAGAAGCTTGCGTATTTCCCGATGGTTACAATCTTGGCGTCTTCAAGTCGAGAGTGAATCGGTTTCTCTTAGATAAACACGCTCCATTGTATACCGTACTTAACATCAAGTGTAAACTTACAATTCTTAAAAAAAACTAATCCATTTGGACCATTCGTCTCTATTATCGGACATCGAGACATTGGAGTTTTCTTCTAAATTTCTTCTTACTCTTGTTTATGATTGCCATACAATACAAACATTTATTGAATCGATCAAGTTCACAAATGAATCAATCGGTAATGGATACACGTGGTAGTGTTAATAATTTTCTTTTTTTTTCTTCACATAGATTAGATTAAATAGATTGCTTGATAGATTAGATATATTGACTGATGGCTTTCATTAGTTAATTCATTCAGTCTGCAAAGAATCTTACCACTTTAAACCATATATTATGTCACTGTAAAATTGTAAACACCGTTAGATTGTAATCTGACGCGTGAGATTATAATCCTAAGGTAAGTTAGGTTAGCTTATAATCAGACGGAATTTACAATTTTACGGCGACATATACGTAGAAATAAATAAGTCGATAAAGAGGTCCAGCGAAGGATCCAATTCGGATGGTCAGCGTTCGGGAAACTTCGGCACATCTTTGAGTCCAAAATACCCCAATGCCTAAAGACAAAAGTCTTTAACCAGTGCGTGTTGCCAGTGATGGCTTATGGAACTGAGACGTGGTCCTTAACTGTGGGCCTCATAACAAAGCTCAAAGTCACACAGCGAGCTATGGAGAGAGCTATGCTCGGAGTCTCTTTGCGCGACAGAATCCGTAATGAGGATATTCGCAAAAGAACGAAAGTGGCCGACATAGCTCAAAGAGTAAGCAAGCTGAAGTGGCAATGGGCAGGCCACATCGCTCGCAGAACTGACAACCGATGGGGAAGAAAGGTTCTCGTGTGGCGACCACGAACCGGAAGACGCAGTGTTGGACGGCCTCCCACTAGATGGACAGATGACCTCACAAAGGTCGCTGGAAACCGCTGGTTGCAGGTTGCGCAGGACCGTTCGTTGTGGAAATCTAGGGGGGAGGCCTATGCTCAGCAGTGGACGTCTTGCGGCTGATGATGATACGTAGAAAGTTTCCAGTTCCATGAATCCTCTCGGTTGCTCTAAGAATTATTTTAATTTCGTCCGCGAAGATTGACAGGACGACTACTCTCTTTCTACGAAAAACGTAATTTCGAAATAAACTCGCGACTTTCCTACTCCGGTACTTCAATCCGTCGTTTCGTCCGTTTAAATGTTCTAAGCCTACTATAATTAGAATAGACTTAGAACATTTTAACGTCAACCATGTTCGATCGGACGAAACGAAGTAGAGCCGGAGATGGAAAGTCGCGAATTTATTTCGAAATCACGTTTTTCGTAGAAACAGAGTAAACGCTCAGGTCCACCAACCATCGTGGTACCGCCATAGATGTTGTATAAATCTCGAATCACACCGTTTTCACCATTTATTCCTTCAGGTAATCTATATTTTCATAAAGTCATAACAAGGTGTTGCCAAAATGCCATAACTCATTAGAAGTAATAAATTACTAATACCTATTTCGGAGCTTGTTATTTATTTGATAAAGTATACTAAAATCGTGTAGATTAAATAATGCGTTATGTTTTGTAGTGGTAGGACTTCTGGATAGTTCGCCTAGGGAAATACCATGTATATTCCTACCACCAAACAGGAATGTTCAGATAATACTGTGTTCCGGTTTGAAGGACAATTCCGATTGCCAGATAAATCATGTTAAATCTTTGGGTGACGAAGTCAGTGAAGTCCTAGGCAGTGATTTGGACTCTTCAAGTTCAAATAGCTACGGAGCACTGTACTGAAATAGATATATCTATTATATATTACATATTGGTTACTATCTGGTGCAAATCTTGTTCGTACTGTCGTAATGTAAAAAAACGTACTCCCATGGAATTTATTGCAGTTTTTTTTTCTATTTTTAGTAAATTTACTTCACTTTATAACGTCGCATAGTAGCGAGAAATCATATAGTATTTACTTCGTAATTCCCAAGATAATATTTCTGTCTCAAGGACGGCCGTAAGGAAATATTATATTTCACACTATATTACTGTTCCAAAATGTAAAAATCTTCTAACACTCGCCACAAAGGTTCCGATGTCAAAATAGACGAAGGTCTTTAAGAGATAAAAGTCTTAACATAGACTATAACTACATGTGAATATAAATGTGAATATCATTTATTGCATAAAGAACAAAGAACACAGACATGTTATTTATAGTATTTGTAAAAAATGCTTGTACGATACGCAAAAATTGACAAATTTACAATATGGATCCAAATTGGAAACGACGTTATGGGAAGCCTAAAAACCCATGGCAGGACGAACTAGACCAATACCAGAACAACTGGCTTGTTATGGAACTCTAGATACAGAAACAGATACAGAATACTCTAGAACTCGAGATAATGGCAAATGGAACGGAGATAGGGAGGGCCTTGCCCAACATTGAGACATATCGGGCTATTAAAAATGTATCCAAGAAACATACATAAATTCTAAAAGCAACTATTTTTTATCTAAATGACAAAAATAGTGTTATATATGACAGTAAAAGTAATAAAAGTGCATTGACACGTTCATAATTCACAGAAGGCGAGTTTAATTAAAGCACGTGCAAACAAGTTTAAAAGTTGCTAACGGCTCGGCTCTGGATGTCTACCCTGAGCGGTGTACTGGCGCAGTGGGGGTTGCGCGCGACTATTGATTTTCCGCTCGCGAACTAGCTACGTGTCGTCGTGGATCCCCAGATATGCTGACGTACATTCCTACACAAAATGCACTAAAACAAACCATAAAAATATACTCTTCCCAACTTATAACTACCTCTACATACCGATCGACAATTCCCTGCTAATCTTGCCCAATCTCCCAAAAGTTCCTGAGTAAATTTTAATCATAATAAAAACCTTCAATTACGACTTAAACTCCGTCAAAGTTTGGCAGAGATACAAAAATTATGCGGAGATT
Source organism: Ectropis crepuscularia (assembly GCA_963693475.1). NCBI lineage: Eukaryota > Metazoa > Arthropoda > Insecta > Lepidoptera > Geometridae > Ectropis > Ectropis crepuscularia. Next base: position 10,251,528 of record OY856359.1, read on the forward strand.
TGCCCCTAATGACCCTACACACTTTACTGAGATAAGGACGAGAAATGTGACCTGAAAGCTGATGTATCTCGAATGAAACGAGATTCTTTCTCTGTAACTTTGAGCATTTATATGCGTGAAAGGTCGAGCGGTCACGTTTGGAGTTGACACGAGATAGATTGATGGTTGCGGGATCAGATGAGACGTCCTTTCGAGTCTCTTTGGAACTCCAGCTTTGTCTTGCAAATCTGTGGTCATTAGTAAAGGGGCTCTTATTACTATATCGTGTAGTTGTAGTTATGAATGCTGCATACACCTTTGAGGATTTTCTCAAGTGCAGAAGTACGCATTTGTCATCACAATTCGTTTCATCGTTAAAGGAACAACGTTCCGAGTTCTGAGTAAACCGGCATGATTTAAAAAGACGTCTTTCGAAGACATGTGTTATCGGCTAATCAGCACTTGGCCCAGCATGGTGGGTTTGGAAATTCCTCACAGAACACTAACTAGCCTCAAACTAACCAAAGATTACTCTTTGAGAGCCAGCCAATATAATACTTACGTAAATACATGATTATGATATATTAGGAATATCCAGACACAGAACAAATATTTGTATTCATCAGACAAATATTTGTCTTGACTTGACTTGAAATTTTTGTAGTGATAGGACTCTTAGCTGAGTCCGCCTGGGGAAGTACCATACCTTTGCCAGTTATTCTACCGCCAAGCAGTAACGTGAAAACATTACTGTATTCCGGTTTGAAGGGCAATGTTTCCAGAGAAATTACAGGTCTTAGAGACAACATCTTAGATCTCTGTCTGACGAGCGCAGTGCAGTGCTAGGTAATGATTTAGAGTCTTCATGTTCCTATAGCTGCGTGTCACTGTGCTGTCATGTGGCAGGCATGTTGCTTACCATCAGGCATATGTCCTGCTCGTCTCGTCACTCTTTATTTAAAAAAAAAACGTACCCAGCTCCGCGTGCAAATTTACTACCAACTAAAGCTCTAGGCTAGAAGGATTATGGCTTTAACTCTCCTTGAGAGAGCAAACCTCGAGTCTCAGTTGTGGGAACAAATTGGGCTGATTATTGGCTGGATACTTAATCTAATAAACAAAAACTTTAGTAAAAATCTACTAGTATCAGGAACAAAGATTTAATGACTCATGCATATTAGATGTGTACATGACATCATACTACACCCACTCACCCATTGAACTACAGTTACAATATCCGTACCAAAAATGTGTATGAATTATATATCCAAACTTTCGTATTTATAAAATTGGTAGGATAATCTTTCTAGATAACTAAACGACAGCGCTTCGCAAAGATTTTGAAAACTTGCCCCTAAGGAAACAACAAAATACCGAAAGACATTTTCTATTTTGTTTCAAGAATTCATGTCCCAGCCAGATGTTCTTAAAGCCTAAAATGCGATATTAAAGTTTCCAGACTGTACCGATAGAAAGTCCATCCAGCTCACAGTAACAGAATTTTATAGTACTCCTAAATCTAGATCCGATAAATCCTAGTTCGAGTGTGCGAGGAAATCGGTTCGATACGTGTGCATTTCCCAGTACTTATGCAATATCTTGCTTCTGGGAGTTTTGCAAAACCCGATATTTTTACATATAAGACACGTTTTTGAATGACAAAGAGATAGATTCGCTAATCATGCATCAATTTTGATGTTTTTTTTGTTTGGTATAACATACCACAGAGGTGTGGTTCCATTTAAATTTTATCGAAATCGGTATGGCGGTTTTTTAAATATGAACAAAAACAAAAATATCATGTATTTAGACGATATAGTGATAGATTCTTATGAAATTTGGTCAAATATCTGAATTTCATTTAAAATTGAAGTCGGTTTTTGTTTTTTTGGAGAAAATATATTATTTTATTATAGAGTGACGGTACTAGCAAGAAATACATACGCCTGATCGAACGTTAAGGTAGCGGTTCGCGCGGAGACCGCGACCGGAGACCGCGACAGGCACTTGACATTATAGTTTTGTATTCTATAATGTCAAGTGCCTGTCGCGGTCTCCGCGCGAACTTGCACCTTTATGGTACAAGTTCGACACCGAGACACACACGTGTCGCGGTCTCAGCGTGAATTTGTACCTTGCTTGTAGGTTCACGTGTATCTTGCTTGTAACGGCGTTCTATATTTTGTTTAAAGTTTCCATGGTTTCAATGTTATCACCATTGCAGTAATGCGATATGATTATGAACTGAGTAACGACATTGTTTTTGTTAAATAATCATGAAGGAATGCAATTTCGAATCAATTATGTGTATTTAATGGAACCGACCAAAACGTAGCAACTTAGGGCTCCCACACAAAACTGCGATGCGACGCCGCATCGGAGGATCTTGCGATGTGAATTGCAATGCGAATTCGTGCGGTAAATCGTTGGTTAGGGTAACCATACCTTCAACGGTAGTCAACCGTGTTGGAAGTGTTTTTCGGAAGCGTAACATGGATCACAAAAAGATTATTGTTAAGTTGTACTGGTGTTATTGTTAAGTAGATATGAAAGAGAAAAAGATTTTGGTTTCATACACATATTACAATTATAAATGCTGATGGGAACTATTTTACTCGCAAGTATTATGGGTTGAGAATAGAAGAAGGTATTTTTTATTATTATTTTAGAATGAACATACCTACGTATCTTCATTTGAAGATGACAAAAAAAAAATTGTTCAAAACATGAGTAAATTACAAACACACATAATACATGATATATAATAGGTCACAAAATTTCAAAGTAGCTTGTCGTCATGTTTTGCCTGAAATGGTAGGCATACAAATATTTTTCCAATTCTTAAATTATTGATGACACAGTTTATAAGTCTAGTCACAAAATTAGCTTAACAATTCGCTCCTTATATTAAAATAACCTTTCAGCTATATATATAGATACAAAAATAGAAAACTTCACAAATTCATGTCATCAAATCAAAATAATCAAATCAAGTTACAAAATTACAAAAAATAATTTATTACTAAATGTCTAAAATAATACCTAATTAAATCTGTCGTCGTTAAAACTATCTTTGGTCGTCGTCTTTCTCTTCTTCTGTCTCAGAACTGACTAAAATGGTGGTGACATCATTATGACGTAAGATCGGAGGAATGCGCGATGCGAATCACATCGGACGTTCTTGCGATGAATTCGTGCGAATTCGGAGATATTTTCGATGCGACGCGAATTCGTGGTTTTGTGCCCTTATTCCTTTTGTGAATTCACCAGTAAAGAGAGATTTGTCCCAATGTAGCCATAGTTTATTGTTCCTTTTTAAAATATTTTAGTTCCGAACGCTTCATTTAATCCTGGTCAAACATAGCGATCTCTCGCAGTGTTACAGTTTTCTAGTCAAATTACAATCAGGCGTTTGTCTTGCACGTCGCATCACTCTATATTATTAAAAAAAAACTTAAAAGCATGTTAAATCAGGCATACCGGAAAGTATACCATATACTTACCATACGCACTACTACCACTACACCTCGTACGAAGAGAAGTGCTAGAGCAAACTCGTAAACACTGAACATCAGTAGCCTATGTGATCTTTAGACCATACGGTACGTTATTTCCCTTGTTAGTGATAGTTTGATCTCATAGTTCAGAACTAGGCCCATTTAGGCCGTAAAACTAAAGAGGGCGTCTATATTCCGCCTCTGTGGGCATAACCGTTACTTATAACATCGTACGTGTCTAGGGTTGCCATCCGTCCGGCTTTCCCCGGTTTTGTTCTAGTTTAGAGGGCGTACGGGGAGCGTCCGGGCCGGACTTCATTTGTAGTCCAGGTTTAAAAATGTAAGTCTTAGGCCGTTCGGAACTCACGCAGTGGTCAACCGACGAACGGACTCACTAAAATGATGATAAATGATAACTAAATAAATTTTTAAAGGTCGGAAAATACAGAAAAAGATTATCTTATATATAAAATTCTCGTGTCACAGTGTTTGTTTTCTTACTCCTCCGAAACGGCTTTACTGATTTTAACCAAATTTTATATGCATATTCTGTAGGTATGAGAATCGGCTACTAGCTATTTTTCATACCCCTAAGTGACAAGGGTTGTTCACTAAGGCAAAACAACGTTTGCGGGGTCAGCTAGTTTACATATATATTTATATTACACTGATTATTTTGATTAAAAATCCTGTTGGCCTGTCCGGCTTCTGGGCTCTCAAGTCCTGGGTTTTCACGAGTCTCGTCCTGGTTGCCAAACTTTAGAGATGGCAACCCTATCACGCCTACGGCGCCGCTCTTGGCTATGACAATCTGTATAGTCTAAAACTAACTAGCGTTTAGTATATTCTTATCGTGCTAGTCCGTGATTTCACACATCGCTCGTTATTGTACTGCTAGGCAGTGATTTGTACTCTTCTTGTTCAAATAGCTATGGGGCACTGTGGTGTGATGACCAGAAATGTCACTTGATATCAGACCCATGTTTTGCGCATCATAAAAAGACCGAATCATAAACCAATTTCAGTCCACTACCAGATCTGACCATACTCTCTTTTTAATATTTACTGACGGTATGAACAAGGCATGCGACAGATGCCTGCCCATAACAATACAGTGTCTCACAGTTATTTCAACTTAGTACTGCACGGCGCTCGTCCGACCGTGTAATTTCTCTGGAAACATTTCCCTTCAAAACGGAACACAGTAATGTTTGCAGATTATTGATAGGTGGTAGAATAACTTGCAAAGGTGTGGTCCCCAAGCGGACTCTACGAAAAGTATTCTTCGTCAAAGCTTTCTCTCTTTCACCAATCGTTTTTCATTCAGGGTCATTCGCTCGCTATACGTTAAACCCTATGTTAATCTACAATCAAATACAGACTAACTTTCACGATAGAACCAAAGAAAAACATTAATTATAAAAAAATGAGCCAATCAAATTATGATTTTGAATTATTTCTCTTTTCAATCGAAAAACAGTGCGACAAAATTCCGACATAGTCTCTTTGATCCATCGTCAAACGACGGATTATGAGATTAAGTCGATAAGTACTTTCTCAGAAGCCCTTGAGTGTCACGACAGCCGAGGTGTAAAGTTAAATTTCCTTTGATGTCCCAAGATGTTTCCAAAAATACACAAGTATTATTCGTCGTAAAGTTAAACCTTATATCTTGAGAACGTCGTTGGCGAACGGTTGAAAGGTTGAAACGGTACCAGGCGGAGACACATCGGTTCTTAGCTACGATAGTTCTATATAACACCAATTGGAGTGCATTTAAATTCAAAGGTCAGTGAGTCCCTTGAGCGGCGTAAAATATTGCATGTTCGCTTGAATTAATAACTATACTCGCAATAATTACTTTGGGTTCCTTTGGGCTTAGACCGTGTTAATCTAGTGGCGAAAATGACAATTTTACAATCGTCAGATAGTACTCGTAGTTTCGTAGCCCCAATTCGAGAAATCTTCTGCGTATTATGTTAAGGCACGATGCGGTGTACTATGACCTTGACCATAGTTTAACAATATTTTGGAGTGAATAATGTTAATGTTTAAATATGTTAAAAAAATTGGCAGTCATAGGAACTGCCGATAGAAGTGAAAACTTATAACTCAGAATTTGATAGCTTACCTTGGAAACTACACGGGTATAACCGGAGGGCGTGGCCTCGCCATCTTGGCATGGCCATCTAGAAATGCGTCAGCATTTCCCATTGGCTGATGCGTTTCTAGATGACCATGCCATGACACCCTGTCCACGCCCTTTCAGCATTTCCCATTGGCTGAAGTATTTCTAGATGGCCAATAGCCATGGTCCCGAGTTTACCCGAAGCTTTCTTATCATAACCGAGCGTGACGAATTAATTCAATTCACAGCCCACGAAAAATCTGTCTAGACGCGCATAAAGAAGTTTTCACTTCAAAAAGTATTCTATTCTATGGACCGTGCTTACCTAGAACCCGAATCACTCTCGATTTGAAGACAACCATGATTGTAACCATCGGGAAAACCCCACTCAGGCAACGCATTCCACAGCGTAGGCGCTTTTATCACAAAAGTAGAGTCAAACCTCTTCGTTTCGAGTCTTCGTAACGTCAACCATGAAACGATGTCACTTTTTCGAGCTACCACCAGTGCGATAGAAAAAAATGGCAAGGAGATATTAGTAGACTACATGCCCGTGAACAAAATTTACGTAGTAAATGAACCACCAGGAGACCTATGTAGGATGATAGAAGGGTATAAAGTAATAAGATCCAGCACTATGCCGTCACTTGTAAGCTGTCCAACTGAGTACAGTCGAAAAGGGGGGGTTGCAACACTTGATAATTTCTCCTTGTCGCATGATTTTTGTACGGCATTGCGAATTAATGGATTAGAAGAGGTATTGAAACTGTATGGAACCAATGCGGTACATAATCAAATGCCCGAATTTACTCAGTAAATCGTCAGAAAATCTTAATTTTTTCCGACAAACTAATAATTAAACAAATAAAATTTATAGTTTTTTTAGTTTAAATACCTCTTCTAATCTATTATTCCGCAACGCCGTACAAAAATCATGCGGCAAGGAGAAATTATCGAGAGTTTGGACCCCCCTCTTCAACTGCGCTCAGTTGGACAGCTTACAAGTGACGGCATAGTGCTGAATCTTATTACTTTATACCCTTCTATCATCCTACATAGGTCTCCTGGTGGTTCATTTGACCCGTAAATTTTGTTCACGGGCCTGTAGTCTATAGATCATGCAGATCAGTTACTCTCTTTCTATACGGTGAAAACAAACATTGTGAGGAAGCCGTGACTTAGTACCTATTTAAGCAGTGCCTGGGTTGGGTATCCGGGAATTGGCCCTTGGTTGGTACTAATCTCCGGATCCTGCTATAATAATAATAATAATGCTACGAAATTTGTCAGTCAACATTTGTGAACCCAATATTTGCTGAATAAATGCTTACTCCATGAAACTCATCTTTCGAGGACATGCGTCTGCCGCCAACTCGCACCTTGGGCGTGGTGAATGGCTTTCACTCTCCTTGTGAGAGAAGGCCCCGAATACCAGCAGTGGGAACATTAAGTGGGTGGCTTATGCTTGCGTGCCACCTTTTATAGTACAGAGTGACAAGACGAGCAGGGCATGTGCCTGGCGGTAAGCAACATGCCTGCCCATAACAGCACAGTGACACGCAGCTATTGGAACATGAAGAGTCCAAATCATCACCAAGCCCTGCACTGCGCTCGTCACCTGGAGATATAAGGTATTTTATCTCTTAGCCCAGTAATTTATCTGGAAACATTGCCCTTCAAACCGAGAACACAGTACTGCTTGGCCGCAAAATAACTGGCAAAGGTGCTGTACTTCCCCAAGCTACAACCACTACAGCATCTACTCGACTTCTGATACCTCGTGCTGATTTTCATTATGGACAACCATGGTGCTTACCATCAGGCGCAAATCTTGTTGATTCCGTAACTATAGTATTTTTTTTTTAAACTTGGACTAACACATAAGCTACTCTCTATGTATTTAGAGTTAGTGGTTGTTAATATGTTAATCCGAGGCTTACACCGCGGGGCGCAGCCAGTCATAAATAATTATAATTCATTTGCGATACGCTTTTCGAGGTTTTCTCAAGATAGGCTTTCAGTGATTTCGGCTCGAAAATTACGTGATGAATTTTAAATGAGGAAAACGTATCGCACGTCATACTGTACATGGAATATAGATTGATGCATAGGTACAAAGGCAGTTTTTTGTAATGGTAGGACTCTATGTGTAGAGTCCGCCTGAAGAAGTACCACACCTTTGCCAGTTATTCTACACCCAAGCAGTAATGTGCAAACATTGCTGTGTTCCGGTTTGAAGGGGGCAATGTTTCAGAGAAATTACAAGTTATAGAGGTAAATCATCTGCGTGACACTGTTTTGTTATTAGCAGAGGTGTTGCGTACCATCAGGCGCTTTCCTGCTCCTCCCGTTACGCCAGCTATGGGGCTGTCCATTAATCACGTGAGGTTCAAAAAGGGGGGGGAGGGGTTCGGCAAAAATCACGAAATATCACAAGGGGGGAGGGGGGTATAGTAAGATATCACGTGTATTTAATTTTTTGTCAAACGCGTGATTTTTTAATCGAAAAGCGGCGTGTAGTGTACCTTGACTCGCCGTTGCCAGGCCGAAGTCCTCGCGCGCCTAGAATAGGATTAGATTATACTTTATACCGGTATTTAAAAAAAATATTATAAAAAGTTTAAGATTCTTAGGTACTAAAATTACGCGTGATTTTTGGTGGGGGAGGGGGGTAGTTTTAAACCTCACTACGTATCACCAAGGGGGAGGGAGGGGTTAAAAAATATTTTAAAAAACATCACGTGATTAATGGACAGCCCCTATAAGAAAAGGTTGCAGTAGTGACTCAGTATCAACTGCTTCCGATTTACCAAACCTGAAGTGGAATTTTAATGGAAGTGAAAACTTCTTTTGACTCGCCACATACAGATCTTTCGTGGGCTGTGAATTGAATTCTAGCGTCACGTTCGGGCATGAGCGCACGCATGAGCATGGACACGCCCTCCGGTTTCACCCGCGTAGTTTCCAAAGTAAGCTATCGAATTCTGAGTTTTAAGTTTTCACTTCTATCGGCAGTTCCTATAACTGTCATTTTTTTTATACGATCCCCTCGATGCCATAGAGAACAGTACGTACTAAGTAGTGTTATGTATTAAGGATATTGTTAACTATTATTTCACAAAGATATTTAATACAATGTCAAAATAGGTGATTGAAGGTTCTGGCACCACTATTACAACTCCTGCTAGGGTTGACAAATCTATTCTAAAATGTAGTTTTTTTTTCTGCGTTTATGTCAGTCGGCGTTTACTACCGACCGGACTTTTGGATTAAATATGTAAAACGCATGACCTTTGAATGTAATGTTTTATTGTAGGTACTTAATTTGGGATTAAAACACTATTGTGTAAAGGTATAGTAGTTAAATTAATATTTTAGAAGGGCTTGTATCAGGTAGCCAAAAAATAAAAGAACCATTTTTTGTTGTATAGAAGCTTAGAAGACCCTTAAGGCCCCCTTATAATTAGATCAACATAATTAAAATTACACAATTGAAAAATGAGATGCTATTTCGTCTCTATTTTTGGCACGAAAATGGCAATCTCTGTACTAATTAAATGTGTAATGAGCAGCCCACTTAAAGTCCTTTTTTCTGGGACTCCGGCCTTTTATTGCAAGGAGAAAGACAAGGCCATAATCCACCACAATGGCACAGTATGAGTTGGCTGATTAACCATGGTCTTGGAAAGATTCTAAGAACATGTTGGTTTCCTCACGATGTTTTCTTTCACCGTTAACGCTGGTGGTGATAACAAACTCGTACACTCGCAGTTGCAAAACTCTTGAGGTGTAGCGGGATACGAATCTACGACCGATAGTTGTTGTGCGTGAGCCAAAGAAAGTTTTTGAATTGGTACGACCAATTTTCGACAGGTGGCGTAGCAACGCGCGTAGGGTACAGCTAGTATATTAAAATATTTTGTTTACCCCTTGAAATATTAAGCAACCCTAACTCATATACTCAATGCGTGGTGTCGTTAGTTTTGTATCAGCGTAGATACCAATTGTCACAGGTACACTTTCGTGATACAAGAAGGCTGTCACGCGATCAAACTATTATTTATTGTTGGCGAGCATTCAAGTGGATACCTACTAGAAAATAGGGAGCGAATGGGAGGTTGTTTACCTATTATATTTTTACCACATAAATATTAAAGCGTCAGGGCTTGTGTTCAATACCAGAAAAGTATAAAATATAATATATACCATGTACCCACCTAAAACCTAGATCTACCTATTTATCCTGTCTTTTGTATCTGAATATGTATTTTAATTTTATTGTTTTTACCCCGACGTCCAACGACGTTTCAATCGATAAACCTATGTTGACTTTGTTTTTTGACGTAATGACGTCTTATAAATTGATGATCCCCGGCTATCGAAAAAGTGTCACGTTCCACCTGAGCCGAGCGTGCAAGCGAAAGCGCGGGACAAGTGATAGAGAGGCACGATCAGCCTCAGCGGACTATGGTCTAAGCCTAAACGCTCGGATTGTGACTCATCTATATTTTTAATGTATTTTCAAAGACGTATCATGTAAAATATCCGTCCGTAAATCGTCTTTACATGCAACCATTTATATTTTATTTAAAAGGTGAATTATTCGGAAGTGTCCGTAGCTATATCTTAGCACAATCGGTTCAGCCGTTTTAAAGCTGCTGTTTCATCCGCTGATCTTTTCTTAGCTGCGGTAAAAATCTTAGATGGATATTGGGGTAATAATAATTATTAGCTTAACTTGCACACATACTACGTGGGATATAAAACCTAAAGTAAAAAAAATGTTTTTTTTTTTAATATTTAATTTTATGTGCTCTGGTTATATGTTCAACATCAAAATATTGTAACCGTTGTTTATTGCCGTGTATTCATTAACATGAAGTGTAGCGTCACTGACATATTTCATTTGGTTGATAATTTATATGGTAGAACGTGTGCGTGGTCAGCTAGTATGTTGTAATAAATTGAACACAATTAACTATTCCATTTAAAAAGTTTTGGGTAATACTACACAATAGGCATGATGACTAAAATGTACTAATTAGTCCGTCAGTTACATTATTAAAAATGATAGGAAATGATTCTTTTTCTTTTGTTTCACAAACAAAAAATGACAAAGATACAGTGCTTAGAAGTTTTGATGAACGCCATTTCATTGTAGGATTTTTGCGACGACGTGCCCGTCACAACCCACCGAAACTCCGAAAGTTTAGGGTTATTTTTGTAAATTTCATAATACAAAAAAAAAGTCAAGAATTGGCAGTCATAGGAACTGCCGATAGAAGTGAAAACTTATAACTCAGAATTTGATAGCTCACTTTGGAAACTACACGGGTGTAACCGGAGGGTGTGGCCTGGTCATCATGGCATGACCACCTAGAAATGCGTCAGCATTTCCCATTGGCTGACGCATTTCTAGATGGCCATGCCATGATGGGCAGACCGCGCCCTTTTAGCATTCCCCATTGGCTGACGCATTTCTAGATGGCCAATGGCTATGGGCCCGAGTTTGCCCGAACATTTCTTATCATACCAGAGCGTGACGCTAGAATTCAATTCACAGCCCACGAAAAATCTGTCTAGGCTTGCCATTCAAAAATCGTGTCACATGTTTTTCCGTAATCTATCTGACGGACTAATTAGAATAGTATATTTTTAATCCATAACGATAACGGTATTTGGGATAACGACTGTCCCAATTAAATATTCTATTCAAAAATTTGTAGGTAAAATAATACTTGAATGATGACGGTTACTTATCAAGCTGTAGTCACGAATGTGATTCAGAATCTCCACTGGTGACGATATCTGCCGGGGTCAGCTTGATGTTTGGCTACGGTCCAATTATACTAATCTGTTGTTTTGTAGACGCTACTGCTGGCCAAGTTTTGCTCATTATCAAACGACTAGTTTATCAACTTCTGCTTGGTCAACGTTGTGAATTATAGCCTTGACTCTTACCTTGCGAGAGAGGGCCATAACTTGTGACTGGGCCACAAGTACACACAATGAGTCACAAGTAGAAGTTTAAGGGGTTCAATTTTTTTAAAACCTCTAAGTTGTGATTACTTGGAGTCTTCGAATCGAGAGTGAATCGGATTCTTCTAGTTAAACACGGTCCATGGTAGAGCGCATCGTCACTTAACATCAGGCGAGATGGCGGTCAAGTGTAAACCTATACTTAAAAGTTTAAAAAAAAATACTATTACTGCTGTTGCACAAAAACATGTGTCGAACATCTACATAATATACGAGTATGTACCGCATCTATGTAGGTACATATCGACCGGCACTTCCGTGTAGTGCGGACGTAGTGCACCACATTCCAGCCGGACAATTCTGCCAACGTAAACGCTGAGCTACTCTCCGTTATAAATAAATAGAGAGCAATATCAAATCAAAGCTAAGACCGTTATATTTAGGGGGAGTAGACACTCTGGTGTCGATTTTACAGAATCGACTGACTGTGCAGGCCTCGCTTCCATCTGATCCAATGACCCGCAATCGAACTGTGTTGTAAGAAGTAGGTCATCGTAATTTGCTCAGGAATACTGCTAGGGCCGTAAATCTCTCGAAGTCCAATTACCAAATCGCAAATACAATTTTACTTGACCTACGATTGTGCACGATTGCCGGACATGTTTAGTTTATAGTATTGTAAAATTAACATGGATTTTTCTGATAAATTCGCGGGTAACTTACGTGTGTTATGGTTGATTCGGTCCGGCTTGACCAAATCACACGTGAGACGTTAGTTGCCCGTGATTAATTAAAAACATTGCCATACATTTTGGTCCCGTTATGCCGACAAACTGTAGCTCTGATTTTTGCCATCAGTCAATCGATCGCTTAGCTAAATCAGTTTTAACTTTGCTTTTGCGTTTTTTTCTTGCTTTCTGTTTACTTCAAGCTAATAAACAGAAAGTAATACCAAATCCATGACCATTTTACTTAGACGTTACAACCCCCGGGAAAACATCCGAAGGCTCGCTGCTATTCAGCGTTATCACAGATCATTTTATACCGGCTAGAGTTTATGTTTAGCTCATTGATCATCGTGAATCGGCCTGCAGACCTAGTTCTGAAACTTGAGCATTGCCAAAGTTCAACTAACTCCACGGTTTAGTTTTGCCAAATCCAGCGTTGGCACCAAAATGTGCCCTATAGACATGATTTATTAAGGTCATTGGTATTTCAATAAGGAAATGTGTTTTCAGGCAATGAAAAAGAGCTTGCATTACCATCTATATGTCTAGAACACACAAGCTTTCAAACACATGTATCACAAAGGTCCAGTTATTCGCTTAGGTGTAATTATGCCATATTATGTTACAGACCTTTGAGGATTTACCATAGGAGGACGCAAGACATTTGGCTTTCTAACAAACTTCTTCACATTTTTTTGCGGGGCGCGGACGTATATTTCACACATTTGTAAACTTGGACTCACACAAGAGCAACAAATCTCTGTTTGTATAGACACAAACTAAGACAAATGCTACACACCTAAACAAAACATGCATACATCTACGAAACGCTTTATAAAACGCGTTTGACCATCTTTAACCGACTTTAAAAAAAAAAGTAGGTTTCTCAATTCGACCGATTTTTTTATTTTTTATGTGTGTTCGCGGATAACTTCGTTGTTTATGAACCGATTTTGATGATTCTTTTTTTGGTGGATAGGAGACATTCCAAGGGTGGTACCATGATAAGGAAACCAGGATCTGATGATGGAATTCTGCAGAAATTGAAGAGAACTTTCAAAAATTGTAGGGGCGACAAGCGCGATTGTTAATTTTTCCATTTTTGACAATAAAGCTCATTTGGCATTCATATGGGCACAAGAGGGGCATGTTAGAACTAGGCTCGTCCCCTAAGAATAGTTGGTCTGAGGCTACAGACAGACACGTATCACACAAAACGGCAAAATTGGACCACAACTGTGTTATAAAAAAAAACATTATGGTTTAGTAATTGAAACATCACCTACAGTTGCACGTAGGAAGGAAAATAGTTACCCCTAACAATTTAAACAGGAAAATATACGAACAACAATTTGCTATAAATAAAACCTGTTGTATAAAATGTATTTTACAGGTATAGTTCTCAAAAATAAGAGGATGGTTGAGAAATACCCTAAAATGTAACTTGGACGAAACTAAAAGAAACAATAAAATAATAATTAATTACATAAGGTTTTTCTATATACAATTAGGCATACATACTTATTTTCGGCGTGTTCAATAATATGTATAATAAAACTAGCCGCCCGTTCCGTCTTCGCTCGAATATTATCAAATAAAGACCATTCGAAATAAAAACTATCCTCTAATCTCTGAAATTAGACCAAATTACACATAAATGCTACCTTTCGTGAATACCGGCTGATCAGGTGAAGAGTTCACTGGGAACAAACATTACACTGGATTTTTATATTTATATGTTATGAAATATTACGAGAGTATTAAATTTAATGTCAAAACGGACCTTTTATTTTTAGAATACCTACTGTAATTTTCAGCTCTGTTAAAACTCTCGGGAGTATGAAAGTGGAAACGAGGGTAGAAGGCATTATTGTTGATCCGGTCACGTCATGTAAGCGAGCTCGTTACCGCAATCGCAGACAGCAAACAGTCCTGACTGCGGGAAGTGGGAAGGTGGCGCCCCCCTCCTTTGTTACGTTCGTTCAAGGCCGCACAAGGGGCGGTGGGGGGTACTTGATGCGTATTTACGACACGAAGTTCATGGCTTGACGGAATCAGATGCTATAAATAACGTGACGGCTAATATTGGCGGTGATCCGAGAATTAATTACGTCATCACGTTTGATGGGATGCTGCTTAGATAAACATCACTGTGTTCTGGGTTTGAAGGGCAATGTTTCCAGTGAAATTACAGGCTTAGAGATAAAATGTCTTATATCTCTAGGAGACGATCGCAGTGCAGTGATAGGTAATGATTTGGACTCTTAACTTCATGACATTATGATGTTATGTTGCTTACCATCAGGCACATTTCCTGCTCGTCGCCTCACTCTATACTATTAAAAAATGCGTAATTTGTGTGCGGAATGTTAAAAACAAACCCTAATTCCAGTTTATTGGTCGTTCTGAAATTGGAACGAGCGAGTTGGCCCGGAAGGGCCTGTGTGAAAACATTTTCTGGGCGTGCGTCCAACTTTTACCTGCGCGAAACAAAAGAATAGACTTGTTGTGTTAGGTACTCGTGTATCTCGAAATTTACTATTTACTCGGCTTTATGTGCTCGCAACTCGGTACTTTAGCCTGGAAATGGAGGCTGGAATTAACAATCTCGGCCTACAACACGTGAAGGAGCATTTCGTGCATAATTTGTAATTCTGCTCCAAAAGTTTTTGTAGTGCTTGGTGCGATTCTTGAACAGCGTATACCTATAATGTAGTGGTAGGACTTTTTGTAGAGTTCGTCTGGGGAAGTACCACACCTTTGTCAGTTATTATGTCGCCCGCTACTAATGTTTCCGTTGAAATTACAAGGCAAAGAAATGAATTTAATCTTTAATCTCAGAGTTACGAGCGCAGTGCGGTGCTAGATAGAAATTTGGACTCATTGTATATATCACCGTAAATGGTCAATACCGCCGATTTTAATCTCACGGTATGTTAGTTTGTAATCTGACATCGTTACATTAAATCTAACGGTTTTTTTTTAATTTTAAGGTGACATATATGTAGAATTAACCTCGTGGCAGCCACTCTGCTGTTAAGGGTAGGGGTTTGCCGCGTTATCTACCATCAGACGCAAGTTCATAAATCCCTTCTTGCGATATTATACCTATTACAAAAAATAAACCTACATTGCGTTACAGGCCGTACCTATCGCAAAAATAATTTAAAAGCTTGCCCTGATCATCGGTTCTCCCGTATTCGTTATCCGGATCGCGGTATTAGATTAACTACTATTTAATATTCATCGAGGATTACACTGATGGCTTGGAGCCTTACAGCTGAAAAATTAAACGAGCTGCCTCCGGCCCTTTGAAATTTCAACCTCTACCTTACCTCTTTAATTATACCCTACGCTTTCAACTCGATACTCTTTGAATAATTTCCAACTTTGGGCAGCAATTGAATTAAGTAAATAAGGGAACGAACGCCGTAAATTAAAAAGAAACATACATCTTTGTAGGTGTGGAGATCGCCTGCACACTCGCCGAAATGTATCTGGCAATAGGATACCGGACTGGGTAAAATTGCACCATCCTAATTAGTCCGTCAGCTAGATCATGGAAAAATATTGGACACGTATTTTTTGTTTTTTCATAATATTAAAAATCGTCAAAGATATAGAGCATCAAACTTCGAGACTGGGGGGGTCGCGACGTCACTCGTGAGTAAAAATCGTACTCACAAGTGACGTCACACGTAACTTCGAAGCGCTGTATCTTCGTCATATTTTGTTTGTGAAACAAAAGAAAAAATACGTGTATAATATTTTTTGGCAATTTAACTAAAGGGCTACTTAGTTTTTTTGAGGATTGTACCCTATTGTGTGTAGGTGCCCTGATCGAATAATACCTTGCCCTTTTTTCTATCGGACTGCTCGTAGCTCGTAAAAGCGACATCGTTTCCTTGTTGACGTTCCAAAAACTCAAAAGATTTGACTCTACTTTTGTGGAAAGAACGTCTAGTTTGTGGAATGTGTTGCCTGATTGAATTTTAGACCATCGTGATGGTTACAATCTTGGTGTCTTAGAATCGAGAGTGAATCAGTTTCTTTTAGTTAAGCATCTCTCCATCCCATCTCCAGCTCCGTCGTAGAGCGTATCGTCACTTCACATAATTCAAAATGGCGGTCAAATGCAAGCCTACCATACATAGATACCTACATACATAGGTAAAAAATACTTCAGAGGTACACCATATAATTTTTATCGAAATCGGTGTGGCGGTTTTAAAAATATCAAAAAAAACTTAGTTTATTACTTAGTTTAATTTATCTGGATAACTTAGTGATGTCTTCTTGTGAAATTTGGTCGAATGCCTGAATTTAATTTTAAATTGAGGTCGGTTTTCGTTTTTTTTTCCCAAGAAAATGTTTACAATTACATAATACACAAGTGACGATAGATGTTCGTCAGCGGTTCCGTTGCAGATTATATCTGAAGCAAGGTCGCTCGTAAGTGAGTGAGTGAGGCTTGCGTTAGTACGAGGTCACATCGCACGCTAACTTATCACTCTTTAACCACACTAATTTGAGTTGTTTTCATTTTAATTTTGGATTACACAACAACCAATCCAGTTGATATAATTAGCAGTAGTATAGTAGTTTCCGTTTTTTTTTTTGGGCCAAAAGTATGTGTTCTGTTGTGTGTGGTGTAAGTATGTGCCCTATGTGTTCTTCCAAGGTATAATTTAACTGTGTTCCAAGAAGGTAGGGATGTCAATTCACATACTGATAGTAGGTACATAAATACAACCTTAGGCAGTTAACAGTACTTACAAGCACAAGAAGATACTTAAAGCCATAATCCACCAAGGTGGCCCAGTGCGAGTGGATGGATGACGAAAAATTCGAGAAACCTCGAAAGATTCTTAGAACATGCCGGCCGGTCTTACATGACTTCGGATAGTCAGTGGTGTCAGTGATTCGAACAAGGGGCTCCGCAGTCGCCAGTCGCTGTTCTCCCGACTAGACCAGCCGTAACTTGATAGTACCTATAGCATTAGCAGACCACTAAATGTTCCCACTGCTGGAACTCGGGTCTTCTCTCGCAAGGAGAGAGTCAAGGTCATAATCCACCACGCTGGCCAAGTGCGGGTTGGTGGATGACACATGACTTCGATAGATTTTAGGTACATGTCGGTTTCCTCACGATGTTTACCTTCACCATTCTTAAGTTATAGCGGCATTACGCACATGACTTCGAAAAGACAGTGGTGCGCGTGGTTTTGAACCCGGGGTCTCCGGATTGACAGTTGCCGTTCTCCCGACTAGACCAGCCGTAACTTTCATAATAGACTAACAGGCCCGTGAAAAAAATGTATGGGTCATGTGAACCACCAGGTGACCTATGTGTATGATAGTACCTATGATAGATGTAGTGGTAGGACTCTTAGCAGAGTCCGCCTGGGGAAGTACCACACCTTTGCCAAATATTCTACCGCCAAGCAGTAATGTGCAAACATTACTGTGTTCCGGTTTGAAGGGCAATGTTGCCAGAGAAATTACAGGGCTTAGAGACATAATATCTTAGATCTCTGGGTGACGAGCGCAGTGCAGCGCTAGGTAATGATTTGGACTATCATGTTCCAATAGCTGCGTGTTACTGTGCTGTTATGTGGCAGGCATGTTGCTTACCATCAGGCACATGACCTGCTCGTGTCGTCACTCTATGCCATAAAAAAAATATGTTAATCATCAGTTCCGTAGTGGTTTAACAGCAGGAAAGGCCTCGTATAAGGTTAGCTGAAGGCCGCGTGAACTTGGTTTTAATTTGCCCACGGAGTGGGGGGAGGCTCCCATGCATAATGTCTTACACATTACCTGCAGAATAATGAATGCCTTTGTGTGTTTTAAGATTCCCAATTTGTTTTTTCATTATCACGAAATTGTAATTGAACCTCTTTGTTGTTCATGTTTTTAGAACGTCAACCATGAAACGATGTCGCTTCAAATAATTTAAGCTAACCAAGGTTATACTAAGTTGTATGAAAATCCGTCGAAATGAAAGTCAGAGTGAAAGCATATTACGAGAATTCTCACAACAATTTCATCTTCATAATTTGAAAGACACAATGTACAATAAAATATTATCTAGTCACCTTTGTTCGATAATCTACCGCAGTAATGTGCAAAAAAATACTGTGTTCCGGTTTGAAGGCCAGTGTTTAGAGAAAAAATACTGCACAAATAAATTTAAGTCCTTTGTGTTTAATTAGATACGTAGCACTGTGCCGTTTTAGGTGGGTGGGTGTCTTGCTTACCATCAGTCTTACGGATCCCGTTACTCTATTAAATTGGTAAAAAGTTTGTAGGTCTAATCAAAATTTCTACCTTTTCCAATGCCACCTAAACGGCAAAACAAAAGTTTAATAAAACCGTAGCAGGTTCGTTAATTACAATCCAATTAAATAGATTCGGACCTTTTTCAGTTTGACACAGGTTCTCCCGGAGGTGTGTTTTATACAAGTTTAGGGCTTTCTGGCGACCCTTTTCGGCTCAAAAGCATTACGAGAATTGAAATTCAATACAATACTTGTAAAACTGGTATTTTCCTAACAGAAAATCTCATTTGGGGATTTTGTTTTTCAGAGGTGAGTGTGCACGACGCGACGGTCCTATCGACCTTCTTTCTAGTTATATGTTTACCTACCTAAACCTAATTTTCTTCGGATCGATTTTTTGAGTAATTTCATGATTTTTTAAAGGCTAAATTTAGTCGCTACTGAATTCAGTGCAGTGTAATAACATTCAGTAAGCCACCATACTAAAAGGCGAAGATTGCTTTAGTAGAAGTGTAAGAAAAACCTTTAAGTTAGAGTTATTTTTGTTTTTAAAATCCCTACTTTCCTGGTACTATCAAAAATGTAAGAGTAACTCAGTCTGTCTTTTATGCTTTCAGACCTAAACTACTGAAATGCGAAAAAAATGTTTTTAAGGGGTTGAGGTATAAGATGAAAGTTTCGTAATTTTGAAGCAAGAAAATTGTTACATATTTTTTAGTTACTTTTCATTACATTCAAAGTTTGTAAACAATTTAGTAATTTACAAAGTTTGTTACTATATAGGTTATTACCCTTAAATCGTATTGAGCAAAATAAAAATTGCCTGTCGTGAAAAACTAGTAAACCGTGCTGCGCAGGTGGTTGTAATTATAATTACCGGGCTGAAAGGCAGAGTTTTTTTAATTTACCATTGCCACAATATACGTATATCATCATATTGTTATTCGACAACGGGACGTTTGACTGTGTTTTGTATGTATGCTGAGCGCGAGTTTTGTCGACATCATGACATTTGGATGGAGAATTTCAGCGCCGCTAGAGGCGCTATAAAGTTCTTTATACAAGTCATGTTTACGAGCTCACGATAGAACGTCTATTGTAATAGTCAAAACTCGCACTCAGCATACAATATTCACCCGAGCCTGCCTAGCTCTTCGATTTACCAGAGTGAAGGTCTGGGTCACTTCCAAAGATGCTCCAGTTGTGAAGATGGTATGACTATGGCAACGATAGAGGGTCCATTACGGTCTTCTTTCTAGGGTAAACACAATTTCTGAAACAATGCGAGTTTTTAAAAAACGTCAGGTTTCCAGTATAGGAGTCGTGAATAAAAAAAATACGAGACACTGCTACACATTTTATGTACACACATACATTTATCTGTAAGAGTTTGCGCTCTGTCCCTGAAGGTATTGATAAAATCTGCTGGCAATGCAGTATAATAAAATATTTCGATTTCTTAACCGGGTTGGCTAACACCGGCTATTTTAATCTTCCAGCAATTTATCGAACATTGCCGATGGCTGAGATCGGATATTTTCCGGTCTATCTCATATTCTACCTACCCTCCGAAAATTTGTCTAAGCCTTAGAAAATCCTTTGATCCTAGTGATAAAAGACGGAATTATGTATTTTATTATTAGTTCAGTCGTTATTGCAGTCTAGCGTGGTATATTAATTAGTAAGAACCTAAAAACAAAATTAAAAATGTTGATGTCTCCGACCATGAAAGATTGGATTTGGGGGGTCGGCGTATTTAAAAATACACCCTCGACTAAAGAAAAGTTTTTATGTAATTGTGGAATAATACTACGTAAATGAAATAATCGCAGTTCGCAGCATGTTTCTATTAAAGAGTTATAGTTACTACGCCAAAGAGTGATCAAAAAATATATAAATATGCCTTTGCGAAAGAGGACATGAATACAAGAAAGGGGTGAGGGAGGGAGGGTGAAACGAGGTATGACGGATGATAAAGACGAATGGGGGAAGTGTACTTAATGTTTGGGTCCATAAAGTGGGATATGAGTGGTTGAATGATGACATAGTTGTGAATTTGTGATAGAACGCCCTGACATTGTCATTCATTGACCATGTCATATCTATCAGGAAAATACTTAATCCCGTAACATAGACTGACCTTATGACCTTTCTATAATAAACACCTCTGTATTTATAACTATACTAGCAGCGCCCCGCGGTTTTACTTGCGTAGTTCCCGTTCCCGTTGTTTTATCGGGATAAAAAGTGGCCTATGTGTCCAGACATATTTATGTTCACATGTTCCAGACTATAATCTGTGTTCCAAATGTCAGCCCGATCCGTTCATACGTGCAACAAACATCCAATCATGTGGCTAGGCTGTGGAATGCGTTGCCTGAGTGGGTTTTCCCCGATGGTTACAATCTTGGTGTCTTCTAATCGAGAGTGAATCGGTTTCGTCTAGGTAAACACGCATTATTATATCGTCGCTTAACATAAGGCGAGATGGCGGCCAAGTGTAAACCGTTAATGTTAAACCCACTGCTGGGCAAAGGTTTCCCCCAATTCCTTCCACTTTATCCTGTCCTAAGCTTCCATCGTCCAATCTCTCTCTTAAACGCTCCGATCTCGACTTACTATCAATTATTACTTTTAACAATTGCAGTTGCGTTTCTGTTCACTGTGTCTGATGTTCCATCGTACTTGTTCCAGGATGCCGGCTCCAGCACCCCCCGCGGAGAATGGGGCTCCCAGGAGCGAGCTGGAACAGCTCCAGATGCGTGCCGGGCAGGTCACCGACGATGTGAGGATCAACTTTTCTATACTGGCAAACTTCTTTAGCACTAAGTCAAAGAAACTACTTTATTAATAAATGTACAATTTACACGTCATCAACTCATCAACAGCCCACTAAATGTTCCCACTGCTGGGACTCGGGGCCTTCTCTCGCAAGGAGAGAGTTAAGGCCATAATCCACCACGCTGGCCCTGTGCGGGTTGGTGGATGACACATGGCTTCGAAAGATTCTAGGTACATGTCGGTTTCCCCGCGATGTTTTTCCTTCACCGTTTTTAAGTTAGCGGCATTACGCACTTGACTTCGAAAAGACAGTGGTGCGCGTGGGGTTTGACCATCCACCCGGGGTCTCCGGATCGGCAGGCGCCGTTCTCCCGACTAGACCAGCCGTAACTTACACAATTTACACGTCAATTAATAATAAATAAAAACAAAAGAAAGAGCATACAAATTGGATACATTTTCAAAGTTTGAAATAACTACTTTACTGTACTAATAAAATAACTATTGTACAGAAAACTGTCATACATTATTTGAGTAAGTATAATATGTTTTTATTACAATAATTGTACTGACCCATGTCAGTACAATTATTCAGTCAATTATTGTTAGTTTTTCTTTACATTTTTAAGGAACTTTGCCATCGCTCTCTAAAAATTCGCTGTAACTATAAAAAGCTTGATCGATAAAAAGCTTGAAGCTGCCGAAACTTGGGGCTGATACAACTATTTTGGGAAGAGTGTTATAAACTTCCGGTCCCATGATGTGTGATGGTCCAGTGATGTTTAATACTAGCGGACTGTAGTACATAATATGTAGCCTATAGTCTATAAGTCTATATAGTACTCAGGGATCACGTACATAACTATCCGACGGTGAAAGAATTTTTGAAATCGGTCTGGTAGTTGTTGAGCGCTTTTACTCAAAGAACCTCTTCAGCATTATATGATTAGTATGTATAGATTAAAGTCTTCCTGAATTTAGAATGAGAAAAAAATGAAAACCAATCTTTATTTAAAAAAAGGCTTCGCTTGGGGTATTTTTGGAGATACATTAATTGGTAAAAAAAAACTTCTTTAGTCGCGTTTAACACTTTAGTAGGATAAAATCGTAGGGATTAGCGTCACCTACATAGTAATGTAGCGTAGCGTCAGAGCGGCGGTGGAGCAGCGGAGCATGACCTGCCATTTGAAGCTTTTTGGGTGGATGAATCGATTGTGTGTGTGGGTGCTGGCTTCGTGAAGTTGCCAGGTCAAAGGAAACTATTGTATCTCCCTACAAAAAGTGCGGAGTGTGTACTGTGTACCTAAATTACATTTCACACTCGTCAATACTGATATAAGGGAACACGAAACCTACACAAAACCTTGGAACGTGACAACAAATTTAGAAAAATATAATGCTACTTCAAAGCGTAATTACGAGACAGATTAATAGATAATAATTAACCGACTTCAAGGTAGGAGGAAGTTTTCCGTTTTATGTATTCTGTCTGTATGTTATGCGATAGCTCCGTTAATTGTGAATCCATTTTGATGACTTTATTGTCAAGTAGATCATACTTCAGAAGTGGTGTGCCCTATCAATTTTATGGAAATCGGTTTAGGTTTTAAAAATCATCAAAAATCTAAAATTTGCATAAATCAATGATACTTTCGATTACTCCGACACCTCGCTGCCTGTCAAGAATTCGACAAACTTACTTAAAATGCACATATTTTATTCTGAAGAGTGAAATAATGAAGAAGAGAAGTAAAATTATGGAACTTTTGTTACGTGGGATTGATGTAACATGCTTAGAAACAATAAAATCAGTAAAGATAGTAATTAATGACCCGTTTCGACCCATAGATACGCCACTGCGGCACAGATCTCTCCAAAACCAAGTTGGGATGTTTTATGGCATGGTCCACCACGAAGACCAATTTGCGGGTTGACAAACTTTTTTTTTATCATAGAGTGACAAGACGAGCAGGTCATGTGCCTGAAGGTGAGCAACATGCCTGCCACATAACAGCCCGATTTCCTCGCCGTTTTTAAGTTACTGGCGTTACTCACATGACTTCGAAAAGGAGGTTCTAACCAGTGTTCTCCCGACTAGACCAGCCAAAGCTTGATTAATGAGCAATGAAAATTAAATTAAAATTGAGACATAAATGAATGTAACGATGTTACCATTTACTTTTCAGTCATTGGAGTCGACCCGGCGTATGATGCAACTATGCGAGGAGGTAAGATATCGAATTATTATCGTTAAGAATGTTTTTACTATATCATTAACATAGTGTTGTTTGATTCTAATAAGAATGAAGATTCCTAGCTGACCGCCATCACTAATGTAATCAAGGCCCTGTTTCCAATAACAGCTATTATCAACTAGGATTCAATCCGTGATTTCATAGCTCTTGGCTATAACTGTTACTGCTTACGGGAGAGGCCTGATTACAATTAATTAAATGTCGATTATATCTCCGGATTATAAATTAATAAAATAATTAATGAATTTGATATGAAAACCACGCTTCTATCTACTCGTATAATTCGAATGGTAAAAATAACCGTTTTCGTTTTAATATCAACTTCATGTGTGTGATATTTTATAATAATAACTTATGAATTTGATATGAAAACCACAATTCTATCCACTCGTATAGTTCGAATGATAAAAATAACCGATTTCGTTTTTATATCAACTTCATGTGTGTGATATTTTATTTGTACAATTTTATTATGTGTGTTCTAAACTGTGTATTGATTCCAAGCGTGCGAGATATCAGGAAGCTCCCGTCTATATACTAATATAGAAACGAATAGAACTGTGCGGTCTCGTCCTAGACGCGTCTCAATCGGACATTTGTTCCCCCCATAGTTTTAATTATGTTGAGTTGTTTTGTTGGTTATGTAATTATTTGTGATCATCTGTGAGAGAGGTGTTCTCGATGCAAGGGAGTGAGGGGTATAACGGAAGTGTCCTGGATAGCCCCCAGCTCGGCTGGTCTCGACGCCCCTCCCCCGATACCCCTAGGGCGCAGCCTTTGCTAACCCTGGCTGTTGTGTTTCGATGTCGCTAATTATAATTTTGTTTATCTTTCTATGTGTATGTATATCTATCGTAGCTGTCCGCTCATACGATCCTTTTTATGTTCCGTATCCTTCATTGGGTTTATTTATGTGTAATATTTAAATTTTTAACCGTTTTGTTATTACCATACATAATTAAATGGGTGTTGCATGATCCGTGCCTACTGTGTCCCAAAATGTTAGACCTCTATAGCCCTATGTGTTGTTAACTGTAGCCGAGTGTACATTAATGTGATTGATACATGTAGGGCGAGCCGCGCGGCCCTTGGCGCTGATGGTTGATGTCGAGTATAAGACGAGCGCCTTACGGCTCATTACCGCTATCTGAACTTAACCATCAGCTCCCAACTATGCCCGATTGCTGCTCGAAGTTCCAAAGCATGAAGCCCACTCAACCACTATAGAATCGACCACTATAGACCGAGAGCCATACTTAGATGATTATACTTCTCCGATAGCATCCCTTTAGTATGTGGTATGACCCGGATACGTGCGCTTTTCAGTCTGAACGATAGTCTATCCATTGTGCTTGGGCTTGCTTCGAAATGAAACTCTTGTGCCACTTGTAACGAGTCCGCCTGAGAGGCTCCACTTGTTGCCGCACCTTCTACCTTCCTACTTCTATCTGTAACCGTCAGTTATGTCACGTTACTGTTCTCTACGACTCTTGAGCATCCGTAACTCTCCGACACAACCTGATCAATGTGTGAATGGCCGTGGAATGGAACGCGATCAGTGTTATGTTGGTGTTCGTTCTATCCTGTTTTAGTTGATTTTGTAATTAGGTCTCTGTGTAGTGGCTGCTCTCTGTTGTTGATTGTACTCTATTATGTTGTATGATTTCATGCCTTCTCGAACATTCACAATACTGCCAAAATGTGGGCTGTACACACCCGTACTACCACCGTACTCCTACAGATATATCGAGCTACACCTTAGGTGACTCTCACACAATATACAAACCGATCCAATCCATTATATTTTATTACTTTATATTTAGTTCGTTTATTTATATAAAAAATACAATGTTGATTTATCGGCAATTATTATTTATCAGTAGTATAATATTATATTCCATATATATTTGTATTACTATGTTATTTTTATGTTCCGTATCAGAATGTTTAAACCGGATATATGTCACATTCAGAGTATAATGTACACTGTGCAGACTGAACATCACAAATGACCACAGTCCACTCGCTACGGAAGGTGTCTTTTGTAAAATTTGTATGCAAAAAATATGATTCTATGCTCTTTTACGACGACTCTTATTTACACAAATGAAATCGCGTTTTGTATACGAAAGACACGGTCCGTAGTGCGACACCGAATACTCTGCCGAACCGACATGTACTCCCACATACCGCCTCGCACCGGACCTACAGCCTACAGCCGCTCACACTACCGTACCTCTCACCACTAACATGCTCTCTGACTTTTTGTTTCTGCGGCGTAGAGCAAGGAGGCCGGCATTCGTACTCTGGTCGCTCTAGACGACCAGGGAGGTGAGTGATCTGCAACATTTGCAACACTACATTATTTACAATTTTATCTATTTTACCTTTTTCGCTAACCTTGTTGAGCATCGTAGGGTTTTCAGCCGGCCCGAAGACGGGCTCACCGATCTAGAAGACGTAAGGGGGTATCGCATCGACCACGTATTTAAAATGACGTCACTGCTATTCCAATGCAAAGGTGCGGGCATCCTTTAAATATTTTACCGTCCACATTGAATGACACACACTGAAAGGACCACGGAAAACCCACATCTTTGTATATCTGAGCGTAATGTAGATAATATACACCACTTTGCACAACTTAACAACGAGCTATTTATTTACGACTCCCAGCAGGCAAAACGAGTTGACATTCGATACAAAATATATCCGGATCCCGATACTTATACATTCTGCATTTCAGATGTTCGTACTCGACTCTAAATCGCCTACTTTACCCGAATCACAAACGAATCTAATTAAACGAGCAAAGTAAATTCGAAACGCTTCTCCTCAACGCACGACTCTTGACATCACACAGAATAATCATGAATCATATGAAACTGAGCACAGATGAAACTGAATCTGGTTTTACTTGCAAGCTTGAGTGCATGCATGTCGATGTGGAACGAGTAGTGTGTGTTAGAAGCGCCGGGCGCGCGTGCCGTCGCGTCCGTCGCGGCACGCGGGCGCCGGCGCGCGCACGCCGCACGCCGCCGCCACGCCGCCGTAGCGCCCGCGTCACGCCGCCGCCACGCGCACGCCACGCTCGCAGCCAGCACGCGCGACACTCGCGCCCTCCCTTGCCGGCGCACCGCACCCCCACCCACACGACCCGATATCTCTCTCCTACCGATATATTATTTTGATTTGTATTTTATGTATAGAGCGAGGACGCCGGGGGGCAAGCGCTTCATATGTTGAGTCACCAGGGCGGTAAGAGTTAAACTGACACGTGGGTAGTCGAAACGTGAGAACGTCTGTGTTTGAATGTGCAGTTAACAATTATTAATCTCTTTGTTTTCTTTGACGTTTCTCTTGAATAACGACTTATCTGAGATCGATGTTGCGTGTGTATTCTATGTTTCGATGGGGATGACCTTTGACAATATATATAGTGTAAATAGATGCGCCCGATGGCCGTTCGTTGCTAATTGTCGCAAAAGACTGTTTCTATCTTTTGCTGAAGATTTAATTTGAATGAGCTGCGCAATCTGTTTAGTTCTTCCGTTGATCTGTATCGACCGGAACGCTTTTTATAGGTATATTTATTTCTCTTTCCGAATCTACTGTTCTCTTCCGTAAACTGCGGTACTGATATGAATGCGCGTTGACCGATGTGTTGGACGTATAGATTAAATGGTGTACGCCTTCATTTCCATGGCTAGCAGCGTATATTAATGTTAGAATGTAGGTCTGTAACTGTTAGCTCGATGCGACCTGTCTGTGCGAGGCCGCTCCTCGCCACCACATATTAGTTTGTTCATTTCTCTTCTTAACTCGATCGATACTTTGCTATTTCACGTTTCATTTAGGAATGGCTTACTGGAAACGCTCATTTGCTAAGTTGATTTATTTTAACCCATTTCATGCGGCGCGCACGCGCGTCGCAGTCACCCATGTATTGTTTGGTTATATTTTTAGTTGAGGTGTGTTGAGTTGGTCGGTATTGAGTTGTCCCGGCGTGGCGCACGCGCGGTTCGCCCGCGGCGGCCCGCGCGCGCGCCGCACCCGACTCACGCATTCGTTTGGCGAGCTATAGTGACGTCATTATTGTGTTGTAGAGTCACGAGGTGGGCATGAAAACCCTGGTCATGCTGGATGAACAGGGCGGTAAGCATCCAGTAGTACCTAATATTTTGCATCACTCATAATTTAGTACGGCTTGTGTCTGACATGCGAGTTCAGATAATTTTATACAGAGTTCTGAGAATGACGATAACTTTTGACTACCTAATGATTGATAATATGCTAACAGTTTATTTATAAAGGATAATATATCAAGGTAAAATGAGTTTATCATGACCATTATTAAATAAATTTTAGATAAATAAAAGCATCGAAAGCTCTCCGCTCCCGGCTACCGACAAGTCGGCCCGGGCGACGAGGCATAAACCAGTTGAACTATATTATTTTCTTTAGTTTGATCTCACGCATCTAGCTATGCACGACTATTTCAATCTTGCTGTTGGTTGCATGTCTATTAGTATTTTACGATATTTTGATCTAAGTGTTAGCTATAATGAAGTACAGTAATTTATTCACATAGTTTCAGCACACATCATTTTTAGTAAGAATCGAAGAGAGATTAGTTCGACCTGATCAAGTGTAAGACATCCATGGACACGACACCCGACAGATTCAGAACTAGATGCTTTTGGAGTTAGTACCGATATAGTGATCGCTTTTGGTGATGATATGAGCTTGCATGGGCTATATAGTTGGTGTTACCACTCAGCTCTATATACATGAATAATATGTCTTACACTTAGCTCGGGTTTGTCGAGAGCGTTGAGAATTTACAGTCAAATCAAATTTTGGAATTCGAAACAAATGAAAACGCGATAGTAATTACTAGGAGCTTGTACACATGTCCGAGTGTGCTGACAAGGGTAGAGGTAAAGCGTGCTGTTGTGTGTGTGAACAGAGCAATTGGACAGAATCGAGGAGGGAATGGACCAGATCAACGCGGACATGCGCGAGGCTGAGAAGAACCTCTCGGGTATGGAGAAATGTTGCGGCATCTGCGTTCTGCCATGCAACAAGTGCGTACCACAACTGTTTTATATTTTAGTTCAGTTACTTTGTTTTTTAACCCCTGACGCCACAGAATGGCATATTACCGACATATATTTGTACGACTGTCTCAAAATGGATATCAAATGAAAGCGCTTGATTAGTAGAATACCTAAAATATGACATATTTCAAATCTAAGATGGCCGCCGCTACAAAATGTCGGAGATTTTTAATTTAACTATTTATTTGCACTTAAAAATGAGGCGAGACGAACTCACTCTTACCGCTTAGAAAACAGACTGTCTTCTACCGAGCCATCACGCCGTGCTCGTTGTACTCAAGGAAATCACTAATTTATTTATTTTAAATACTTACCTACTGATGTTATTAGTACGAGTACCAGTACAGAAAATTAATAGCAATTTATTAAATAAGCTAGCAGCCTTAAAAAAGGCTGCCTAACTCGGTAGATCTCTTATGCAGAACACTGCACCGAGCTTTTGATAACGAACCGAGTGACAGCTCGATAGGAAGTTGCCTGTCTTCTAAGCTGTAACAATGAGTTCGCCCCCGTTTTTAAGTGCACACGTTAAAATCTTAATATACAGCGAAAAGAAACTGTTCACCATCGAGCAACGTTTAAACTTAAATTTGCAAAGATTGATAGACGAATTAGAATGATAACATATCTATTTTAAGTGAGATTATTTAAATGGCCACTAACACTCGTGTTAAAAATGTAACCAGTTTTCTCGTATAATATTATTTCGCAGTAGTTCTAATGATGTCTACTACCATTTCCAGGGGAGCTTCGTTCAAGGAGGACGATGGCACGTGGAAGGGCAACGACGACGGAAAGGTGGTCAACAACCAGCCGCAGCGGGTGATGGACGAGCGCAACGGCATCGGACCGCAGGCCGGCTACATCGGCAGGTACGTTCCGTTACGACACTACGAAGTTCCTTCACTTTAAACAGTTTATTTGTACATCATAAGGAGCGACTGTATAAACGCGTATGTACAGTCGCCCAACACTAGGCTCAGGACCCGTGGGTAACTTAGTAGATATTTCAGAGTTTGGGTGTTACATTTGGGTGATGTATACAAAACAAGACGCAATCTGAGTGAGACTATTTTCGATAGATAATTAGACTATAGACGTACGTTGTCGTTGGAAGAGCTTTGGTTAGGGTCCTGGGAAAATTTCAGCAGACAACCATACAGCAAGATTATGTACTCATATTTTAAACATCGTCAAAGATTTTGCTCAAGAATGTTTGGTGGTAACAACAAAAAAGTAGGGAAGGTAGTGAACGATCAGACGCACTGGATCATCGATGAACTCAACAGTTCTGGAGCGCAAGCCGACTATGTCGGACAGGTAATTTCCATTACAGCTCCTCTTCCTAACATTCAATAGATAGTGAGACTCTAGACAGATATCATTGTCTGGAGAGGACTTTGCACGCCCCAAAGAAGGTTTTTTAAGAATAGCAGAAGAACAGAGATTAAGAAAGAAGTTTCCACTTCGCAAAAACCAAAAAGGTAACTACGTAAACCAGTATTATTAATCGGCATATACTTACTCAGGATAACAAACGACGCACGCGAAGATGAGATGGAAGAGAACATGGGGCAGGTGAACACCATGATCGGCAATCTGCGCAACATGGCGCTCGACATGGGCTCCGAGTTGGAGAACCAGAACCGGCAGATCGACCGTATCAACCGCAAGGTACGCTTCCGGCCACGTAGGACCGCCTAACTGAATCGGTTTTCGCTTTGCTGTTGCGGTCTCTATCATTTCAAGCGGAAAGAGAAGAGAGAGCAATATCAAAGCTAAGACAGTTCTAGTTAGGCGGTAGACCCTCCGGGCCTCTGTATGCAGTTTCGTTCACCCTGGGGACTTAGACCTTCCGAATTTGGTCCTCATGACTGTATGCAGTCACGTTTACTTTCAGAAGTTTCACGTGATTTGGCCAGCTCGTTGCCTTCATTGGTGGGATGCAGTAGATAAAATCTTAAAAATATGACCTTCCCCTGCTGTGTGCAGATTTGATAAATGACCATAGGAACATAGAATCATAAAAAACCTTCCAAATTTGCCCCCCATGACTGATGCAGTCACGTTTACTTTCAAAAGTCTCAGGGGATTTGGCACGCTCACTACCCTCATTGGTGTTATGCAGGTATCTTGCGACTAAACTCACCAACTAAACGGTCGCTACTTCCAGCTAAGCTTTCGGAATGAATTCAAAAAAACCAGAACCAACAGGTTGACCGTATTTACCAGATTGTGTGGTACCGTTTATCCTGGGAACTTAAATAGTGTCCAATTGCTTTGGACTCTCGAAGAAGTTTTTCAGCTTCACACGGAAAATCTCAGAAATAGAAAAGAAAATAAAACTGGCTAGACTATGAACACAACTAAGAGAAACATTGTAAGTGAGTCTTACAAGTACATCAGAAAAAATTAAAAGTCTGTCTAGGATTTTGTACATTATCTTTGGCACATAATATAGTAGTTATTAGGCTAATACATCAATACTTTAGATTTAGGGGAACGAAATTGCATACATCTTAAAATATGAGACGTGGTTTCAGTGTATCAATAAATTATTTTGATATTTCTGTCTCAAGGCCACCTAATAATTTGTTTTTGTTGAATTTCTATATGTTCATTTCTTCATTGACATTCTCACCATCTGTGTGTTTGCCTGTCACCTTAGTCGTGATATTTGTGTCTCCTGTATCTGTATCTCTCTCTTCCCGTGGGGCTATGAGATATACGGGATCTGAAAAATAGTCTTAAAATACTGTCAAATAGCCTGCTTCTCCTTTATCAAAATTGTAGTATAGTTTCTTCAAATATCATATCATGGAAAAACTCCTAATTTTCTCCTGTCTCCTAATTTTGAAGTAATACCTCGTTATCAAGATATTTAAAAGTACTTAAGCTGCTCCAAAATGATAACATAAATGTTTTGGTTATAGCTGTCACTATCTGAACTATTATGTCCCCATTTTGATCTATTGCATATACTTAACCTGTTAAATATTCCAGACTAACCTAATATTCCAGAGTAACCTGAAAAGGTACCCAGACATTCCGATATTTCGTGATCATCTTCTGATTGTTAACTTACATAGAATCCGTTCTTGGGTTGGAATTCTCAAGCATTTGAGATCTCAATCTGACGGAGTAATACGACAGTAAACTAAGACTATCTTCATGACATCCCACACCCCACAGCTTCCAAATTTAAGCCGCTTTCCTGACGAACTACGCATGAACTATCGTTTCCTGTAGCGTATAGACGATTGGCTGTTTTGACCTCTCTGTGTCGTGGCACACAACACAAACACGATACCACATGTGTACCAACGTCCGCGTCCGACTAAAGGTCTGCGCCGACTTATACGACTCGGCTACCACCCGACAAATAAAATACTCTCAAATATGGGCTTCATGCCACGCACGTTAAGATACAGATTACGTTGGCAACACAATCAGCAGACCGCTCGCTGACAGCCGTCTGCTAATGTATGTTGCCAATGTAATCTATATCTTAAGTGCCAAGACATAAAGCCCATGTTTGAGCGTATTTTATTTGACGGGTGGGAGCGGAGTTGTATAAGTGACCGCAGACCTTAACATTCCGAACCCAACATTATAGACTTCATCAGTACCCTGACCCTAACACTCATCTACATCAACTAACATTACTCTACAGTCGGTTTGTCTCATATCGGGCACAAAATATAAACAAACAAGAGAGTGAGTTACCAATGATAACTCGCTCTCTGAGGATTTGCATAAATTTGATGTGATATTGTAAATTAAATTAGTTTGTCAGCTCGATGTTGTTCTTTGTATTTTGTACCAGCTATGGATAACCAGATTGTACTGTTGGCCATATATACTACTGTATGCAAAGGTATAAAATTGTAACCACAAAAAAAATACAATTTTGTTTTGTAATTATGGCATCGCTGCCATGTTTGCGTTTGGCAGTTGGCGAACCAACTGACAAATTTACAGCCTCAATGGTTATTATTTGCAATGAATTAAAAACAGTTGAGTGATATAATGTGTAGATTATACCGTTACCTTTGGTAGTAACACTTAAAGAATAAAATTGAAATTCCGGTAAAATTCAGTGGGAAGGATTTTGTACCGCAAATAACGACAATTATTTAAAAATTATGTCTCATGCCATACTGTATGGTAGGGTATGGTGTACTCTACAGATAAAAGTACAGAAGCATACCGTAGCTTATATGGCCATCTGGCAGCGACTGTTATAACCTAGTGTATAGTCTCGGTCCAATCACAGTGTCTCACTAGTTAACATAAACCGTCACATAGTTATACATATTAGTTTACATTGAAAACTCACATAACCCAGTAACAAATGTGGAAATCATGTAAAAACGAAAATATACATCATACATATGTATCTATTTATATAAACCTGGTATAAAAATATTCCACAACACTGGCGTAACTTTGAATCTATAATCTGCCATTGGTCGCCAATCTAGATTTATTCCAGGTAAAAACATAATGAACCGAGCAATTAAAAAGATTTGAGAAATCGTTTCTTCTCCCTTGCACAATTCAGTGAGTGCGAGTGAGAGGCAAAGATCTTTTAAGTAATTGTTCTTTAATAGCACGGGTTATAGGTTCGACTGAGGCTATACACTAGTGTGAGTGAAACTAGTCGCTGTGACAAATAGAAACGAAACTATTCTATATCGTAGGGCGAATCAAACGAAACGAGGATAACGCTAGCCAACCAGCGCGCCCACGAGCTACTCAAGTAAACGTCGGCAGCACACACACCAACACAACACACGCATACACGGTCTCGTGGTTTCTATGTGTGCGTTCTTTACTCACACCTACAATGCATCACATGCATTTGAACATAAATATATCTATCTCTATGTGTGAGATAGATATATTCCTTCAAAGTGTGTGTAAAGAAACGCATTTGCAGAAAATATTAGTCAATAAACGAAATGAGTAGTTGAATCACAATGATCGAACCTAATTTAATTTAGCACAGAAAACATTCAGACTGCTCATTTCGTTAAATCCCAAATTCACTACTAAATACTTGAATAGATGAAATCAACTGTCTGTATAAACAATACGATGTTCTAATATCCAACGTTTTTATTTGACTCTTTGTTAGATTTGAAATATAGAAACGACATTGACAGCGAGCATCTAACTTTTGATCTCTATCAAAAAAGACAAAAAGGTCCAGTATTTCATTGTAATTAATTAAGTGTCTTATTGGTTTTTTGAGAAGAAATAAAGATTCAAATAATAACGTTGAAATTTAAGCAGTGGTTTAACATCAGGTGCCAATATTGGTAATGAAATATGATTGCTATCAGAGGTATGCGTCGAACTTGGATCGGTTAGCAAAATTGCTTCTGGCATTCCTATCAATTATTGTTAATTTTAAGTAAAGTTGAAGAATAGCAATAACAACGACTACCCAAAACACTTGAAAAACTCATATCCTTAAATCCGTTATAAAATAATAAACTGTTTGTTACATTTCTATAAGCAAACTTGGGAGACCTAGCTCCAAAGAGTTGCATATATAAAAATCTAAAAATCACGACATGTGACTCCTATTGCATAAAACACGGCGCGGGTATCGACCTATCCTTGTCTGACTTTGAGCAATGCGCTTTGTGAAGAGTGCGATAGCTATACAAATGCATATCGCGGTGGATTTTAAATTATTCCTGGGGGTCAACTGCGCAACAAAAACCGTGTTTTGCTATTTCTTGATAATCGCTTTAAAATCAAGCTAGTTTAAGGCCATTGCCGTTTTCATTTTGCGGTAGGTCTGGGAGTCTGTTAAAATAGTTCTGACCTTACTGTTGTCATATCCTTAACTTTCAAGCAAACATAGAAAGACCTATAGCTTGGTCATAGCCATACCTATTTAATTCGAGGTCCTCGATATCAAACCGGAGAATATATTTAATCTGTTGAGAAACAGTCGGCACATACCTCTGATTGTACTTATCGACTACCGGTTGCAAATACATTTATTATTAATTTATTATGTAAGCACTTTTAATTTAAACTATTAGAGATTGATCTTATTTGTAGAACGCAAAGTGAACTGATAGTTTTATTTACATACGTAATTTTAATATTTTATCCGAGATGTATCTGCAACCGGTCTATCTGTTTGTCTTAAATATTTAGTCTCAAATCTTGAGAGATACATAATATTGTAAAAAAAACATGTAATTTTAAAGCGTGCTACTGTATCAAGTGACCACATTTTCTATTAAAACTAAGCACTTTTTTAAACTGCTCAAAGTGTATGTTTTGCAAAAATGAAGCACCCCCCTACACCGAACTGCTAATAAAGGAATACATAGCCGGAAGATACATGTTGTATCATTTTATTTCTCTATTATATTTTATGCCATTACAAACTATGTACAATAATAGTTGAGTTGTTTTCAGAACGCAAATATACCTGTCTAAAATAGTTAGTTATCTCTTTCGGCCAATATTTTTCTTTTTGTTAAATTTCTCCAAAAATGAAACATTTGCTCCAACTTTTACTAAATGTAGAATTGTCTTTGATAGTTATATTTGCGTTTTCGACTCATTGTATCACAAATTGTGAAAATAAATCGACAATTTCTACACGTAAATATTTTCTCGAGCAGGGAAATGCATCTTTCTGCACAACAAGTAATTATTTCGTCATTTTGTAAACCGGGTGTAAACAATTTAATATTCTTATTTCGCCTTAGTTAATTCTATTACATAAACTACCATTTTGCCGCCTAAAATGGCTATGTCTTTGGTATTGCTCTCTTTCTTGCTCTTTAATTTCAAGGCAATAAAAGAGAGGACAATAGCAATGTTGTAACCATTTTAGTCACGCGGTAAGACCCCCGGGGGGTCAGACGTCAATCAATCTTGCTTATAGCTTTACTGTAAATGTTTACCATTATTTATATATTATGTAATTGTTTGACATAATCATTGCTATAATTATATTCAATTTCGTGAACAATAAAGACGTGAAACGTAATGCTATAAGCAATTTTTAAGTCGGGATAGGAACTAGTAAATTAGCGATTTCTGTATGTCGAAATATTTTTCTATGAACACTCCGTTCATTTTATTTATTCCCTTCAATATTTTTAGCATAAGCTAGGATTTCTACTATTTAAATAAGTTTTTTTTTAATTTTAAGTTTAACGAAATGAGTTTAAATAGCGAAATTTTTATTTGTTTTAATTAGTACTTACTCGGTGCTCGTTTCTTACAGTACGTCATGTTTATAAGTCGCAAAATATTATCCTTCGTCATCTCATACACTCAAGCCATATAGCTATAGCTATTTGTATTTAATATTTAATTAGTTTGTAGGGAATCGAAACAGTGAAAAGTTATTATTTTGAGAAAATGCATTTACCCGTTGTTACATAATATAATGTAGTGTTACTGTTAATACTGCTACATTCGATCGCTTCTTTCAATGTGTGTAATTTACGGTGAAGGCTTTTTAAAAAATCGTTTAATTTCTATGATTTTATCTAAAGATTTTATCAACGTACAACTTAAATTCGACATTTTCAACACACCACACCACATTCTATAATTTATCTGCATTCGAAATACCAACCGGTTCAGCGGTCCTACGGTCAGTGGTTCCGTGATTGCGCGACAAACATCACATTTGTCGCATCTGTTACATTCGTAGACGTTTGCCTTTTTTCAATAACGTCATTTAAAAACGTTTTTTTAAAAAGCTCTCATTACGATTCGATAGCAATACCTACATATATGAAGTGAATGATGCTTCAGCAATACATTTCAAATAATTCCACTATCGCTTTAAGATAAGTTCTGAAATGCGGGTTTACCTACTTAATCTTTACGATTTACTGTACCGCCTGATTAATTTCTTATGTTAAAAATGGTATTTTCATCTTTTAGTCACTGTTTCTTACGAACGGACGTGGCCAGGGAAAAATATATTATTCACTATTAAATAAATGTCTCAATGGGTTATTCCTAGTCATTGCGATTATGGCAATTCCTATCTGTTAATATTGTAACTTCGTTAGTTCCTTAGCTATGTGTAATTGGCGAACAGTCGATAATGAACTAGTGTGGTTATTCTTTAATTAGCGATGGTAGTCCCGTGTTATATGGCCGACGGAATGCGAACTCAAGTCTGATTGCGCTAACCATATCACGCTTGATCAACCCGTTTATTAACTTAAAAAGTGGCACAACCACGTTGGTGTTTTAATTTATTTTATCTTGGCTACGTTTTTAGAGTGAATAGGTATCTTCTAGGACAGCGTCCATCATCATCGACCACACCGTCGCTTGCAATCAACCGTGTTGGTGGTTAAACGCGGACCTATGCACGTTACAAAAAAATGGACACAACAAATTGGTTAACTCAAAATATATTAGTTTCTCATAACTTATGATACATTATTATGAATATAACATTATGTTACTATCTACTATAACACTAGTAGGAAGGTAATTTGGAAAGGTGTTAACGCCTAAATGAATACGGATGGTATGATATGAGTTGATATGTGATAAAAGGTAAGAAAGTAGTTGGCCCCACTCAGTCATTTTGATCTTACGCTTTAGATCGAGTTGGTATTTCATAGGAGCATTTATGTTTAAAGATACCATTGTGATATTGATGTTCAATTGTGTTCCTGATAGTTTGTTTGTAGTGGGTAAGTCTCACAAAAATGATCGAATTCAGTCAGATATTTCATAGTATGTCATTATATCAAGAGTGCTATAAATTTGAGAACATTTTCATGTTACTAAATTATCAACAATAATATAAAATAACAACATTTGTAAACACATATCGAAACAGTCTAATAAATATACATATCTGCTTCTATGAAATGTTAAAAAGACGCTAAAATAGCAATTATTACTAGTTATTGTATAACTTAGCAGTATTTTATTTATTTTGTGTATAAAAAATAAATCATGTCATTTAATTTATTTTTTGTTTATTTTTATTTTCCTATCCATTAATACCTATTATTTTTATTCGGATAAGAATAGTTGTTAAGTCTCAATTGATATTGAATATAAGAGCAATAAAACTGAGGCAAAAACTTAACTATAGGGGGAGATAAGGAAATAAATACAAAATACTTTAAGTAATGACTAATATAAGTACCTACACTTGATATCGATACTTGCTAGGAATATTAAAGATACTACAGACCAAGTATGAAATTTACCGTTCCGGTTAACGCTAGCAAATGTCTGGTAAAATAATTTGTACGTACACGTATTCTTTCTTTTGTTTTACAAACAACAATGACGAAGATGTAGTGTTAAGAAGTTTCGAGTGACAGCATTTACCGAATGGAAGCCAATAAAAAGTTTTGAAGTTGAGTGACAGCATGTCTACGTCACAATCTCCCAATCCGGAAGTTTGAAGATCTATATCTTTGTCGATTTTTAATAATTTGACAAAACAAAAAATACGTGTTTTATAATCTTTTTATTTTTAGTAAAAATATTTGTCTATAATCTTCCTGACGGTCTAATTAGAATGATATATTTTTGACCCTGGCATCATCCCATGCGACATCTATGATTAATACTGATTTGATTGTACCTTGATTAACCAATTCCACAGATTTTATTGACAGTACCTTGATGATTGAAAAAATATTTCACCAGACATTTGCTAGCGTTAATGGCAACGGTAAATTTCATACTTGGTACTGTAGAAGTAGAACGGCCACTTACAAAATATAATTTTTACGAACTTCGCCTTCGCGTACAATGCATAAGACAAGGACCAAGAGATGAGATTCCGTGTCGGATGCAACCGAATGGTTTCAGAATCACTACCCTGGTCTCCATATTAGCACCTTATTTTCTGATTGGAATTGACACTGGTCCTCTCACTCTTAATAGACAAGAGAGTACCGTTTCTGAACTAAACACTTCTTGTGTTAGAGTAAAAAGATGACAAAATAATTATTACTAATCAGAGTTTTTTGGCTTAAATGTTTTTAAAGTGGTTCGATAGATGGCGTTTATGAAATTAAATGAAAATGTCAAGTAAATTAAAAAAAGTGTTGGAAGTAATTAGTTGATTAGGGACGTAACTCGTATTTTGACATTGCCTATCAACTTCATGCCATCTGTTGGCAATTATTAAAACTATTTCATTTAAAAAACCTTCATTCACTAAACTGCTAATCACAGAAATCTAAATAATAATAAGTAGCTTATTATTTAGATTCCTATGCTGCTAACGTAATCAACATCTATACAGTTATGTAAGTATTATATCAGCTATCTGGCTCATAGTAGGTACAAACTTTGCTGAGTTTGGGGCTAGATGGCGTGTGAGAAATGTGAAACAATATTTATTTATTTATTCGTTCCAAAGTACGGTAGGCAGTACCTGAGGTCAACTGCCGTAGGTACTATACTATATACACATTATAGTAAGTAATAATAACTATCATTCACACTATGAACCACGAGACTGATCCACATCAACACTTACAAACAAATACACATCGATGACAACCGTGAGTATTACTTTTTTTTTTATTTAATGCACTGTCTAAGCGAGCACTGCTTGTACTTTTAAGCGAAAAGATTGCACTCATTTGCTTTATTTATGAGAAAGCAGCTTTGCTTAAAAGGGGGTCAAGTCACATTCCGAAATTGTGATTTAGATGATATAATAATTCTAAGCTAATTTCTAATACATATACTTACGTAATATTTTTCAAAGTCAGAGGGAATATGTATATTTTAGGACTGCATGCGTCATCTTCGACCACACAGTAACTTACCATCAACACCCCTGTTGATGGACAAACGCGATAAAAAAAAGCTGTTGTAATTTTTTTCGTATATTTTTTTGTGATTTATAACACCCTTGATTTCTCACAACCCAGTTAAATGTAGTAGAGGAAAGTCACCAAATATGGAATACCATTTTGTTTTTGGGATATAAAAAAAAAACTTCATATAAATTAAATCAGTTTATTGTTTTTACTAATCAGTCATATATTTATTTGTAGTAATTAACAGCATTTAATCAAATATATTAGTTATCAAATTAAAATTTAACACAAAAAACAAAATCACAAATGAGTAACCAAATATGGAATAGGTATCCAGTATCCAT
This sequence comes from Ectropis crepuscularia, assembly GCA_963693475.1. NCBI lineage: Eukaryota > Metazoa > Arthropoda > Insecta > Lepidoptera > Geometridae > Ectropis > Ectropis crepuscularia. Next base: position 10,291,434 of record OY856359.1, read on the forward strand.
ATATGGAATATAAGCATAAATATGTTGGTTTATGCTTTTATTCCATAACAATAACAAAAATGGGCATTAATACCTTTGAGATCAATTAAATAAATATAATATATTGTGATAAATGAAAGAAGTTACATAATTACTTGCAAAAGTCACAGATCCAAGTATCAAACTCCATAGTGTCCATATTTGGATTTTTATACTAGTTCAAACTTTTCTAAATATTTTTTAAAGTCACAATATTTTAATGACAAAAGATCACAAAATGGTGAAATAAACATAATACCGATATACTAAATAATATAACACTTATGTAAACAAACAGCAAACAGCTGGTAATAGTCGTTTATTACTTACCTTTAAGAATTTCTGCACGACAACAAAACAAAACACACCTGCCACACGTGAAGCATTCGCGCAACTAACTCGATGGTGTGGGTGCGATAGTTAGTAGAACGAATGAAACAGAAGATGGTCGAGTGTTGCGTTTCATACTTATAGTCTTAGAGAAATGAAGGAATTCCATATTAGGATACTATTCCATATTTGGTGACTTTCCTCTAGGTTATATTATGGGAAATATCCAAAGTGACATTCTCAGATGAGATAAAAAAATGGTTGTCTGTAAAGTCGGTTTACTGACGATAGTTTAACGTGACAACGTCTTAAGAAAATACTGATGGAATGGTAGCATTTTTCAAAATAAAATTTTCGCGGTTGAAATTTCGTTTCCTTTTAATGCGGTCATAGTATTTGTGTTAAGCGCCATCTAGGTAAAACATTCTGAAGCTTTTTGAAAAGCTTTTCAAAGGGCCATCTCTGGGTACATCATTGTACTAGCACAAGTTCTTAACTTCATATCGTCGCTTTTCTAAAACATGGACAGACTCCTTGAACGTAATACACATTTCACTCACTAGATGGTGCGAAAAGTAATAAAAATACTGATGGAATGGTACTGACTGAGGTAACGGCACATGACGTCATGTTTTGCGGGCGTGCAGCCGGCTTCATCGAATTATAAGACGTTATCACGCCAAAAAAACATTAAGTGTGATGACGCGTTAAAGAAAACAAAATATCAAAATCGTAGTTAGCCACACCAACACAGTATGTTTTTTAGTCTTAGAAATGCAATTTGCCAATCAGCTCAATATTCATTGGCAGATTCTTAGATTTCGATAGACGTTTCGATCGTGTTTGGTTTCAGATAGGCTGCGCCGCCATATTGTTTATGGATTATTTTTTTTTTGTCTCGTTTATAAATATAAAATACCTCATAATATATATTGAATTGATACATATTGCTACAAAAAGTTTTACGCTCTAGCGTTTTGTTGCGTGTCAATTTATCTGTAATTGCTCCTATATACTTATAATATGATATCAACAGAACTAGACTAACTTCCCGTTAATACTACACCGCAGTAAAACAAAAGACTTAACATATTAAACTCATTTCCGTATCTTATCTTAGCTATTTACTTTTTTGTGCTGCGTAATTAAATGTATTATATCTAAACCCTTCGTTTATTGCAACAAAAGCTATTTGTTTCCTTCTGTTTGGAATCTGACTTGACCATAAATGATAAAAATAATCTAAATACTACAAGCTTAGTTCTAATTCTTGTTAATACAGTACAGTGGAATGCTCTGCGTATAGGAGGTATACTTGTGCAATTTAACCTGCAATATTATGGATTTAGTTAGCGCTGAAATTATGAACAAAAATATTTTTTTAAAACTATTCCTAATAGTAATTGTATTTATTTAATGGCAACACCTGTGATAGATAATATATATTGTTGACACTAATGACATGTATTCAATGCCACAAAGTCAACATTATTTTATGAATACAAATTTCTTCTTAGATTAGTCCCTGAAACTACTTTTTTTCTAAAACATATTAATATTTAGTATGATGCATATTATATATCGTGTCATCCCTTATTCTACAGATAAACTTCTATTCAATTAATATGGTACCTCCTTGAAAAAAAAGTAGTTTGAAAGATATTGACAGACGTTTTAGGTCCGGGTTTGTTTCCTACTTTTGTTTTTAATACAGGGAATTAAATTAAAAAATATAAAGATAATATAATGTGCCTTATGAAGCCTTGTTGATACTTCGCGTAAAGAAACTAACTATAGGTACTCGTTTTGATCGTTAATAGATGACATAGATGATATTTCAATGTAAGGTAATCAGGTAAGGGCATTTTTAGTTTAGTCAATAGAACTTCATATATTTGAAAACTCAGCAACTTTGAGCTCCATTACGATCATCGACAAAGGTAATGGTATAAAACACGCAGAGTACAAAAGCCAGCCTTATTGATAGTTGTGACTAAAATGAGAACGCAAATAGAAGCCAATAATAAAGGGTGTTTTTTTAGAGGTATAGAAAACTTTAAAGTTGGCAACACAATTTTATCTGGCGCCCATTTTGTCTGCTGTTAGGTGATTTGTATTTAGTTTGGTTGGGCATTCTAACATGAACAGATTGACTGACCCCTGAGCAATGATTTCAAATTGTGCAAATTTATTTTTAAAATAATGGTTCTGTTCGAAATACTAATCGCGCATTACGTCCATTTTACGGTTGGGCGATGAAGCTCATTTTTGGTTGAATGGCTACGTCAATAAACAAAACTGCCATTTTTGGAGTGAAGATTATCTTCCTGTGTATGTTGAGACACGGTTACATCCAGAAAAACTGTTTGGTGTTCTTTATGGGCTGGTGAAATCATTGGTCCGTACTTCTTTAAAAGCGATACTGGCCAGACCGCTACAGTTTGTAAAAAAATTGTGCCCGAGACGATAGGATATTTAAAAAATTAATATCTCTTAAACTATATACAGAGTGGCGACGCGTCGCCACGGCAACGATCAGTTTCATACCTCGGCTATAGATGTTTCACATCAAAAGTTATTGAAAATTGGGCCTATAGATTAGACTACGTCCAAGCCAGTCGATGCGGTCATATGTCAGAAATCATATTTAATTTAAAATGCCAAAAGATTATCTTTCGAATAAAGTCAAATTCAAATAAATTCTACAAGTTTATCCTTGTTTTATTCCATTTCAAAGTTCTATACCTCTAAAAAAACACCCGTTAGAAAAATAAGTTCATTAACTTAATTAGTGACATTTTCGTTGTTATAACTTATAACTCTGCCAAATTTGTCACAGAAAATATTTTGCGACGATTTAACATTTGCAGTCGATCAGATCTGTTATCACCTCTATTTTGTTTACCGTGTATTTCACTATAGTATTATATTTAATACTGGGATTTGAGTTTAAATACGTGTCATTTAGTGTAGAGGGCGCCGGTGGGATACCATTCACTTCTACCCGCCATCTCAAAAGAGTTTTAGAGGGGTTGGCGCTATAAGTAGATGGAGCTAAGCCGTTGAAGAGCATTCCTTTGTGAAATTTTGTATGGGAAAGATCGAACAGTTGTCAATATAAATTCTTACATTTATTCCATTGGTTTACTTTTACTCAATTGATAATCTTATTGATTGATTGATTGATCGTTAGTCTAATGTTAGTATAAGCAACTCTGTTCTTTTTGCTCATCATATTTTGCTGCATTTCTGATAAATAACAATTAACTGTCAATTCCTAGCACATCGTCAGATGGTTGAAAGCTAGTCAACATTATTTAGTTTCGGAACGAAAGTATCAACATGGCGTTTATGACTTTCATATCGAGTGTAAGACAACAGCTCCGTCGTCATTGGATTCGGAAGCGACGTCTTACCCTCCGTTTAAATCAGTGTTTAATATTCTCATTTTTTCTAGGGTGAAAGCAACGAGACTCGCATAGCGGTCGCGAACCAGCGGGCAAACAAACTTCTCAAGTCTTAAACCCGCTGCGGCTTAGTCGGTACCACCTACTGTTTCTATGTAAGTTCGCTATATGATGTTGACAACGATTTACATTCTCGGTAATATGACACCTCTATAACACTGACCTACCGGGGGAAGTATATTAAAAAAATAATTAGTAAAAAAATGTTTATTTGTACATAAAATTAATTATCAATTTAAACATCATGCTTGTTCTGTCCTGAAATTGGTACGTTCTAGCCATCACTATCAACTTTTACCAAAGTACCAATCTTGATTTTCTTGTGATATAGTGACGACCCGAATTAAAATGATTAGGTACAGCTTTGCTATTGATCTCGCTGTAATTTCGAAAATATGAGAGATCAATATCAAACTTAATACTATTTCAGATAGGCGGTACACCCCTGGCTCTTTCAGGCCCTCATATGTATTGTCGAGTCATGGAAGCACGGATCAGCAGATTTTTATTTTTTGTAATTTGAAGGTTGATACTATGGTTAAAGTAATTTGTAATGATGACTAGAATACGACACTTTCACCTTTGTACAGGTGTTCTGCGAAATCCTGAATGTTATAAAATAATGTTATTAAAACTTCAGGATATTACCTACGTACACGGAGGAGACAAAGCTTTCATTATTTTTACTAATTATTAAAGTAGATTGTGGCATATTATTGTAATGACTATGTCAGCAATCTATGTCTAAATACAATTTTGTAATTATGATTTATATTGTTACATTTCAATTTTATGAAGACGCAACATCACTTTCACTTCATCAGATGATGGTGAGGACAAAATGCTGGTGCAAATACCCACATTAAAGATTGTAAACTATACTGTATAAAATACTAAAAGATCAGCCGGGAAAATCATTGAAATATGCTATAAATGACCCCAAACACAGCTAGGTTTTGTGGGTGGCACAGTAGATAACAATAAAATTACTAGGATCAAAGTGTCTACGTCCTCTCCCGTTAGTGCAAACTTATGTAGAAAATTGTCGAAGTTCAAAGTTATATCTTCCTCCTCCGTGTGTATTCTCTACAAAATAATGGTTATTTCAATATTTTTAGATATGTATCAGATCTAGATATAAAAAATATGACAAGCAATAAACCTTTTAGTACAAAACTTCAAGTTAGTGCGAAGTATAAATGGTTGATTATTATTATATGTATATTGAGTCTCGATAATGAAGACTGCTGTCGTAAATTATCGCAGGCGATTTCAGATTTTAATGTGTCTTGATTTAAACCCTGAAACAGACCACTGTATTTCAAGCATCTGCTCAAAGCTTACGTGAGCCAAAAATGTGTCTAATTTCTGAACCGTCAAATTTGAATAAAACAAATTCCATGTCAAAAGAGTTACAAAAATAGTGCTTGAGTAAAATTTTGGAATACAGAGATGACATTTGCGGAAGGCATAGAAAATATCTGACGGTCGCCCGGCAACTGCAGAAAAACAACAATTTACTGAAGTTCAAATTGTAAACAGATGTAAATAGTTGGTTTTTTGGTACCCATATAAGGCCTCATTTTAATAATTGGACTTTAATCCATATTCTCACAAAGTGTAAGTATGTACAGATTAAACAACAACTGGTTAAACATTTACTACGTATTACTGCCTACTTACATAAAAACAGTAGTATGTCCCTTGGTTATCGAACTACATAGTAAGTGCAGTCATATTGATGTTAAATTAATAAAAAAAGATGCAATAATATTCCATAATTGTTACTTGCTTGACATTCCTTAGTGTAATGTTGATTAGGGTTATTTTGTTCTTGTCCTACTGTGGTTACGCTATATTGTATTCTGAAGCCACAATTTATTAGATACAAATCTATATCTTTGTCGTCGTATTGTTGTGTTATAAAAGAGATAGAGACAAATGTGATTACTTTTTTTGTAAATTGGCCTTCAGGAATGCGGTCCATTTTCATACGAATTAATTTCAAATTTAGTGCCTCTTGTTGACTTATTCTTGTTTTATTGAATAGCTTCATGATTAACTATTCAGGTTTGTTATTTATTACCTACGATATAAATATATCGTGGTAACAGTTTACCCATGTGTATAGATAAAAACTGCATCCGTAAACCGCCAAATGGCCACGGTAAAAAAATATCCTGTAATTGTAATATTTTGTGAACCACCGTGATAGCTTAAAAACATTTACTATTGGTTCTTAGCTCTAAGCTCTGCTCTCACACTTCCATATTATAATCGAAGTTTCAATGAAAAGTATGATTTGTATAAAATAAATACACAAACAGTATAAATGATAATTGAGATTATATTATCTACTTATAAATTATTTAGAATCTTATCAAATTTGTTGTTCTTTAGCTTAATAAGTATTTATTATTTATCGTCGAATCTCTTGCAATTTTTATTTTATTGTGTGCGTCTCTTGCTATTCGTTTTAGTAATGTGCCAAACTATCTAAAGTTTCAATAGTGTCTTAATGCAAATTTACTTTGAATGTTGTCTCTTCGATATTGACACCAAACAGTACAGAAAATTATCAAATAAGAAATAATAATGTCTTGCATTTATGATACTAGCACTAAGTTTTTAGCTATCATTTGCACTGTTATATAATAATGGTACATTTAAAATGTTTAGGTTGAGTGTCCTATCGGGATGTGGTGCTAAGGAAAATATCCACAAATAGACGTAAGCGGTTAGAAAAATAAAGTTTTACTATTGGTGGATACCAGCCTTACGGGTCACATAGCTACCTCGAAAATCCCGTTTCGATTCTCAGCCTTACCGTCGAAAACGCCTTTTCCTTGTCCTATTATAGACATATTATATAGATATAGACATTTGACATAAGTAGATCTAATCTTTGTGACTAGACATCTGGCCTCTCATAAATCAATCTATTTACTTGAAATTATTATTTTATGAAGGTTATTAAACTGAAGCATCGGTCTGACAGTTTGATTTTAAAAGAATCACTTCGTGTTAATTGTTTCATGAGTGGTACTTCAGATGTTCTAGTCTTAACTTTGTCCTAAAGAGTTGAAACATGTAGGTACCTACTTAACTTTTATTCTGGAAAGGATAGGGCGTGTCCCCGGCGATTGAAAACGTATGAAAGCTCAAATAAATTATCTTCTATCATTCTGTCATCAGTAGTAGGTAACTAAAGCTAAATAAATATACGTGACAAACAGTATATCTTGTTTCACGTAATAGTTACATAAATTCATAAATTAAATAAACACTAGCGAGATTGTTGAAATACCTACATTTTATAATATTAGTATTTTATCTTAAAGAACGGTGTTGATTCTATTGTACCTAATGTATTCTATTGTTTCTATAAATTGATGCATTAAAATTTTGGTTTTATTTTCGTCTTTGATATAAATACTGCCAGTAGTTTATGAATTGGTTTAAATAATGGACACTCATGCGCTTGCATTATAAATATACCTATATTAGAAAGTCGAGTGTACCTATAACGAGAAACAAAATTAATCTATCGTGCGTTTATGTTTTTTTAAGTAGAAAGTAAATTTGTTCCGATCTGAAATTTAAAACATAAGCGCTACAGGACTCGTGTTCGTATGATCAGCAAAAATAATAATAAAATTTGAACAAGACATACGAGGTTTTTGCTTATCCTCAATATAGCGCTGTTGTTTTGTCAATTATTGCAAAAACCTAATAGATTATTTCATTTTTCTGCACTAAATTGAGGTTGACGTGGTCATTCGACTTATAGGACATAAACGCACGAGTTAATTATTTTTTAATTAGTTTATCTCAATAGAAGCGCAGTGCAGTACAACGGAGCGAAAACTTTGTGATTTTATTTTTATTACGCAACCAGCGTGAACCATATGCATAGCCTTATAATTATTATTATATAGCCTTAGCGAATACTCCAGTTGCTGCATATATAGAAATATTATAATTACGGTTTCGTGTATATTTTATCAGTGTTGTGAATACTTATTTTATTCCGCGTATTTGTTAGATTTTAAGATAAAGGTGCCTGAACTCGTAGTTTATTTACTTCTGTTCGTATTTTCATTTAAATACGTAATTATCATAGTTATGTCAAGCTTCGCTGTTTAATTAAATATTGATATTTAGTGAATGACACACTAATTTGTAATAGCATTTTACACGTTATAATATTAATTCGATTTGAAGATTCTTAGGTATGAAAGATGTATTTATATTCGTGTAATTTGTATCACTATTCGTGTGTTAATAAGGCCGATTTTTGTGTGTCATTTTTTCGTAGTTTTTTATTTAAACTGGGTCGTTTTCGCACGTTATTATACAGGTTTAAGCAGTCCTATTGCACTAAATCTAAAACATAATTTATTCTCAAAGTTGGCAGCAGACAAAATAAGTTTGGGAACCCATGCTTAAACCTTAAACCAACCGGTCGTTACTAACGAGAACTAACCAGTTGTTCCATATACTTTATCGAATCTATAAAAATAATTTCTCCTTGAAACAGCTAATTTAGTTTCACAATTTTTTTGTCGGCCAGTTAGGTATTTGAGTGGTCTCAAGTTCTTACCAAGTCTACCACAGCTTAGGTCGTGGGTGGGATTTACACCCGGGACTAATATTTGTATGAAATGCAGATATTTGGTGTGTGTGTCGCAAATATTTATTTACGATTATATAAACATTATAATCAGCAAGGTGGTTCCCAAGCACAAACGTTGCTTAGTTTGAGGGATAGATAGTGTTGTATGGGAAATCTTTCACAAATATTTATTCATAGTGACGTGTAAAACCCATCTGTGTCGTTTTAGTACAAATGTACTGTTTAACCTTATATTGTATTGCATTATTTTTGTATACGCGTTCTAAATAGCTTAGACGAATATAGTGAATGGCCCAGAAAAATCGGTTGCAATGTTATTGAATAACGGAATATAAAACGCAATAGAAATGTTATAATAAGTCAACTAGAATGTTTAAATCTTTATGACATTACTTAAAGTGTATTGTAAGTGTGACGAATAAAATGTACCGGCCTTAGGAGTTAAAGTTTAGAGAGTACTGTGTTAAAGGCGAAAATGGCTTGACAAATTATACTCGTACCAGATAGCTGTAAGGATTTTCGAAAATTTCTCTATGTCTTTTTCTCTCAATCGTATTAGTTACTAAGTAAATAATATCCAAGTAAATATTTTAATAAAAAAAAATGTTTTAACAATGTTGTCTTCTATTGTTGTGCTGTGGACACGCGTCTTGTTACGCTACTGAGTGATAGACGTTAGCATATCGTTGTAAGATAACAAATAGTTTGAAATAAAGGTCAGAATAGGCGAGCAAAAAAGACTAGAAAAGAAAACTAACTTCACAATCCTGAAAGATAATCCATATGAAACTTATCGAGGTCAAAGTGAATTTTCAGCATCCTTTATCTTCGACTACGCCGTCACTTACTATTAGGCGATTTGGTGGAAACACGGACCTATTTGCGTTAAAAAACTGAATTTTTAAACAAAAATTGTCGACGACAAAACTTTAAATAAAGTGTATTTTTATAAAAATAAGTGACAATACTAAGACAGTTCCCTAATTGTAAGAAACTTACCCGCACATAACAGCATTACGCCACTCAATATTCTGAACACAAAAAGCTCAGATTGTTGACTAGAATCTAGCTATCGCAACTGCTGAAGACCGCAGATTACGATTCAAAGCCTAGGCCCTAGCTAACTGGTTCTGATAATGTATTCCATTATTTTAAAAACAAACATTAACTATAGTGTGTGTGTCAGTAAAATAATAACGGAAATAATGACACTATAATAGTAGATATCTACCTATGTAAATTAAGCCAAACAAACTTTCAGTATGCCATCGAGCTTGTGGATAGCTCGTTCAAACGCATTATAGCATTTTCTACTCTTTTTTGCAAAGCCCTGACTAACAGTTGAGGCGTGTCCACAAGTAGTATTGGTTTATGAAAAGCTACACAATTTGTAAAAAAAAAATGTTACCGCCTGCATAAATATAATCTGTTCTCAATCAGCCTAAAGATTAAATATGTACTTACATAGATAATAAAATAATTAATCTATTTTCATTAAGAATAGTATAAAATGTTAATTTCTAATTACATTATTTATTTGTTAAATTACTAGTTGGTTTTATTTTTTAAACCTTTTGAATCCTCGTATTTTTCATATTTGAATTCAGACTTTTTGTTGCATAGGCACTAAAGATTTATAAAGCGCTAATAATATCGTTCCGTTTATGTGAATTTGTTGACTGAAACGTATCTTTACGTAGATTCAGCTGAATCCTCACAAACGCAACAGTCAGATACTTTCCCTGATTCAATACGTAATCGGATTGATCTCAAATCGGAGTTAAATCTCTCGGTACGGTCTTTATCTTGTCCGTTTAGAACAGCCTTTCCCAAAGTGGGCGATAACGCGCCCTTGTGGGCGCTGCAGGCCTAAAGAAGGGCGGTAAGGGTCGTCTAGAAAAAAAATAAGGGCGTTGTGTGTTGTCTTGGAGGGCGCCCCGCAGGCGGAGGAAATGTTTAATTTCCGCTAATAGGTATAGCTCACAATAATTAATTAATTTCATTTGAAGTTATAGTGGTTTTAATGTAGGTACGTAGATGAAAAAGTAGGGCCGCTAAAAGTATTTTTTTTTCTCAAAGTGGTAGGTAGTAGACAAAATAAGTTTGGAAAGCCCTGGCTTAGAATAACAGAGACTAGGATCTGTGCTAGGATTGTCATTGCGTCCTCATTAGCACGCGGATTTAAAACCACAGTACCTACACTATACAACGTGTGGCGGAAAGGTCCAACAATATTTATGGTACTTCTACCTACTACTACTATCTATACTAAGTATCGAATCACATATGTGAATATTAGACACGAAAGCACAACAATTTTATTATTTTTATTCCATACAAAGTTAATCATTTGTTGATTCATATTATATTTGACAACCCTGACTGGCGGTCAGTGACCGCGCCGACGTTCTCTGAATACCTATCTGCCGTTTGAAAAACCTACCTAAATAGCATAGAAATCGAACAGATGAAAAAGATTAGGTATGGAAGCTATTGCATAAACCACCCACTAAATGTTCCCACTGCTGGGACTCGGGGTCTTCTCTGGCAAGGAGAGAGTCTAGGCCATAATCCAACTCGCTGGCCCAGTGCGTGTTGGCGGATGACACATGCCCTCGAAATATTCCAGGTACATGTCGGTTTCTTCACGATGTTTTCCTTCATCATTTTAGCGGCGTTACGTACATGACTTCGAAAATACAATGGTGCGCGTGGGATTTGAACCCGGGGTTTTCGGATCGGCAGGCGCTGCGCCGTTCTGTATAGGTAATTATTATAACCAGGCCTTTTTGTCACTTCTTTGTAAGGACACGCTAATTCTCAAAATTTGTAAGATCATAATTTTTGTACAACGTTTAGGTAATTTATTTCATATTTAAATTTTTCGGTATTCTCGAAATTTCTTTTGTCCCCTGAAAACTTTTTCTCGAAACTGCGTGCCCTCACAAAAAAAACCCTGTTTATAACAATTATTATAATAGCCTTTATCATCGTCGATTTACATATTATGACGAGAAGTGGTGTACCATGGGTTGGTAGGGGATGGGAGATGGGTCAATCGAAAGAGTAGGTATCTATGGTTAAATCGAACCTATTTGTTTTAATTTAAACAAAGGGCCTAAATATAACCGTGGAGATGATTCAGTAAAGCGAATCCTAATAGATAAAAAATCCGGAATAGGTCTGACAGAGTTTAACGCATGACGTCATAATGTTGAGGCTTCCGGCTACACCTAGGAGCATTTTTCCGAGTGAAGATGTACAAGTTTGACAGTTTGTTATCACAATTTAAGTACTTCAACGATAAAGGAAGACATAGTGAGGAAACCGGCATGTTCCAAGAACATTTCGACGTTTGCCAAGCCGCACTGGGCCAGCGTGGTTTATTATTACCTTGACTCTCAATTGCGAGGTAAGGCACCGAAATCACAGTAGTAAGTAGGTTTTTTTGCCTTTTTTTGTAGTAGGTATAGAGTGACTAGACGAGCAGGACATGCGCCTCATGGTAAGCAACGTATCTGCCACATAACAGCCCAGTGAAACGCAGCGAAGAGTCCAAATCATTACCTAACACTACTGCGCTCGTCACCCATGGATATAAGATGTTTTGTCTCTATGCCCTGTAATTTCACTGGAAATATTATCCTTCAAACCGCAACATGGTAATGTTAGTTACTGCTTGGCGGTAGAATAACTGCCAAAGGTGTGGTACTTCCTCAGACGGAATCTGCAAAGAGTCCTACCACTACTAAAAATTAACTGCTTATCTGTATGTCTGTATCCTTTTCTACACAATAATAGGTAACTTATTTTCAAGTTCCATACTGATATACTTAGTCCATTAAAATGTTACATTGACCTTGAGTTTGTCGGAGGAAGCGACGATACTTTTAGGATGTGTAGTGTATAGAAGGGGTCACTAGAAGCTTAACCCCTGAGGGGTCGCAACCCTTGTCCCGCTATGTTGGAAAACGTCTTTTTCGAAATGTCTTTCAAACTATCAATCCTACAAAAAGTTTATAAAAATAGATTTCGTATGAAATCAAAATTTCTACAAGTAGGTAGGTATGCTTATACAGGGTTATTAGTAATCAGCCTGCATCCTTTTAAGGGGGTATTAGGTACATTCAATACGTCAACTGTTGTTCTACAGTTTTTAAAAATTTATGTTTTTTTTTTTATTTTACAAAATAAATAAAAAATGTATTTGCACGGTCTAAAAGCATCGAACTCTCCGTAACAAGAGTGCGTACGCTCTTTAACGCGCAAAAAAATATGTGCCGAAGTGAATAAACACTAAAAGTCACTAAACAGTACAAAAAAGGGCAACAAACACTATTTTTTTTTGGGTTTACCTACTATTGAGTTTTAACGAAAGTTGTAGAACAAAAGTTGTTTGTTTAAATATACAGAACATGCCCTTAAACGGATGCCGGCTGATTACCAGTAACCCTGTATAAGGTATTACTTTTTCCTGAAAATTAAAAAAAAAAAGAAGTTTAAGCAAAAATTTCTCTAAAGACTTTCTTTTTCACTTTGATTCTTTTTAGGGTTCCGTAAAACGTAAAAACGGAACCCTTGTAGATTCGTCAAGTCTATCTGTCTGTCTGTCCGTCCGTATGTCAGAGCCACTTTTTGCCGAAACTTTTTGAGAACTACACTGTTGAAACTTGGTAAGTAGATGTGTTCTGTGAACCGCATTAAGATTTTTACAAAAAAAAAAAAAAATTAGGGGTGCCCCCATACTTCGAACTAAAATTCTCACGCCCACACTTTTTTGGGGTGTCTGTCGATAGGTCTTCAAAAATGATGTCGAGGTTTCTAATATCATTTTCGTCTACACTGAATAATTTGCGCGAGAGACACTTCCAAAGTGGTAAAATATGTGTCGTCGTCCATCTTTTTTAGTTGTTTTTTTTAGTTTTATCATTCTCTTATTTTAGAAATTAGAGGGGTCTAACTTCTAAAATAAGAGAATGATAAAACTAAACCATCTATCAACTATCTTATCTTACCTACAAACAGCAATAAAGATTTTTGTATTTGTATTTGTAAAAAAATATATGATGTAATGGTTGGTAGTTTGCATGGTAATGACCATGCAAACTACCAACGAAAATTGGTTTGAACTCGATCTGATGAGTAGTTTTTTTTACGTCCTAAATACACTACTATTAAAACATCGATCAAAGTTACCTACACCGAACTACAAGAATTTATTTACTATGCTACTTGCTACGGAACCCTTCATGGGCGAGTCCGACTCGCACTTGGACGCTTTTATTTTTATTAGTTTAGAAAAAAACACCTCAGACCAATCATGTAGAGTCGTGGAGGGTCTTTCTCAAGGAAGAATATTCGCAAAAAATGTTTAAATTTCAACAATTTATAGAGGTTTGAGAGTGCTCCAAAGCTTCTGTTGGTTTTCTCTTGGCAACAGAAAGCTTCTGTTGGCACACCGCACACAGATTTTTCGTAGGCTGTGAATAAAACTCATCGCCACGTTCGTAAATGAAAGAAATATTCGGGTGGACTCGGGACTGCCGAGTGTGCTAGAGCGAGAAAGATACAGTCAGCTGCTCTCCGGCTGTTGTCACTGTCATTTTATTTTGTTTCTGCTTGGCCATGCCATGGATACTAGTACTTCAGCCGCATCTGTCACCATCTTGAGGCTGTATTTACTACGTCAAGTTTGTAATTATGTAGTGGTTTTAAATCAATTGTTTTTATTTTGTTCTTGTTATTGAAAGCGACACCGGTTTTTACTAGTTGGTAGGTACCTATAATAGATATTTAATGTAAAGCATCCAACATTTGACTTTATATATCTGGGCATAATAAAACACGTTATTGGAAACATAATAAATTTAATAATTAAAATCTAACAAAATTATTTACAAAACAAATATTCACAGCGTTAACAGAGTTATTAACTAGAAGGGAGACACCATTTACACATCATATTATGTTTTATAAGCACCTATTTATACCTACTTAAAAATACTTTATAATATTAACTAAACAATGCATACATTTTCGAATTTTCGTAACGAAAATATGGTTAGGTATACCTATTAAGCTTAAGTGCGCTTGTTTTCAGTTGACTTGTGAAAACTTTACCTATATGAAATCATTAGGTACTGGAATCGCAAAAAACAGCTCCATACAAAAATACCCCTGAAACACTTGGTAGGTAGGTAGGAAATAATGGTAGTCCATTGAAAAGTTACATTTGGGGTTGCGTTTTTTAGAGGACGCAATTTTTTTTTTTTTGATGTATAGGGGGGTTCAGTGTAAAGCTAAAACCAAGTTTGTGGGGTCGCAACCCTTGTCCCACGGCCGCCATTTTGAAAATAGGGGTTGAAATGGTTTCTACGGTATATCTCTTAAACTATTTATTTGATAAAAAAAACTTGTCAACATTTTTTGTTGCAAATTAAATTCTCTACAACTTTGGTCCAGTAACTTTTTGTCGTAGAACTATAAATAAAAAAGTTATAAGCGAATAGCTAATAAAAAGAACATTGAGCTATTCTTACAATAACAGAGGTTAGGAATAATAATAACAATAGCAGACAGCTGTTCTTTTATTCCCTCATGCTCACTTAGGTATTTTCTACCTGAACAGTATTCTCAGTAACGGCTATCAGATTTAAAATTATTTAAAAAATCATTAATTGTTAAATTCTGTTATGGAGTGAAAAGAGTCAATAATTAATTTTTAATAATAGGTATTACAAAATTCATAATTGAAGAAGTTACAATAACAAAATAAAAAATATTACAAAAAAAACTGATTACATATTATTAGTACACACGTATAGTTAAGATATAGTTAAGAGTACTAAAAAATAGTACTCACTTCGGAGCGCTGTAAAACCTTAGCTATTGACCTAATGAAAAAAATAACTTTAATAATAATATAATCGCTTAGAACTTTTTTATTTATAGTTCTACGACAAAAAGTTACTGGACCAAAGTTGTAGAGAATTTAATTTGCAACAAAATATGTGAACAATTTTTTGTTATCAAATAAATAGTTTGAGAGATATACCGTAGAAAACATTTCAACCCCTATTTTCAAGATGGCGGCCGTGGGACAAGGGTTGCGACCCCACAAACTTGTTTTTAGCTTTACACTGACCCCCCCTACACAATCAAATAAATAAAATTGCGTCCTCTAAAAAAAGGCAAGGTAAGGCCTAAAAAATGTAACATTTCAATGGACTATGGTGCCATTATTTATTTTCATCCTTTGATATAATTGTCAACTATCTTTGGCAGGTTCATTCTGAAAACGAAGTTCGGCAAAATTTTCATGTGTAACCGTAGATTACCTACCTACTTGCATTAGGTCGTACCCACTGATCCTACCTTACTAGGAGAGGGCAAAATGAAACAAGAAATTTGATTTCAGTTATCTCTATTTCTCAACATCTTGCACTTGCCATGGCAAATTTGTGTCGAATCTTTAGTTTTGACATAAAATTTGTTGAAAATAGCTGCTGTAGGGACCTATTTAGGTACATCTACATACTTAGTACAAAAAATTTATGTAGGTACCTAATGTTAAAGAATCAACCGATATGGTATGGAACTCAAATACATTATTGGTAAATTTTATTGACATATAAAGTTTGCTTCGTTTAATTAAAATACAACCATACACGTAGGTAGGTACCTACCTACTCGCCTTATACAGATGAAATATCAAAGTTCTCTCGTAAAATTGCAACCGAGAACAATAACACCTATAGAATAACAATTTCTGGTTGCCTGGAAGAGATTGCTCTAAGCAATAAGGCCGCCATTTGTGGTGCTAGTTCGTAAGTGTTTAACTATAATATTTCTGTTTTTGTGTCACAATAAAGAGTTATCTATCTATCTATCAATTTCCATGAAACACTTAAATAACGAAATCTGAACAGTTCTGTAAAAAATCACTAGAAAGTTTTCATTTCCTTTTTAATAAGGTCTATTTTCATGTAGCGAAGTCGATTTTACAAATGTTTTAAGATAACTCTCATTCAAACGAAAATAGATCTTATCGCATTTGTCTATCCTAAGCGTTTTTTAATCTTTTACGTAATTACATTAGCGTGACAACATTTTTTGTTATTTTTGACTCCCTGGTCCCTGGTACCTACTCCCTGACTAATTGTTCATTTCACAACCATTAAACCATATTCTATTAAATTAATTACCTACTACATTTTGCAAATACATAAATTAACTTTACATTACAGAATATTGTAGTCACATTAAACCACTCTTATTAAAACTGTCGCGTTGAAATTTTCATACTGATGGGATTACCTACTCTATCTATAGAAATAACAGTGGCGTAAATAAATGGTGGGAGGGAGATTAAAAACTCAGCCCCGAAGCCCGAGAAGTAACCAAACATTTCTAACAAAATTCAGCAAATTATCTAGACTCATGGTAGAGTGAGTGTGGCAACCCAAGTTCAAGTAGGTATAGATAGGTACATTTTACAGGATCACATAAATTAAGACCAAAGATTTTTTGAAAGAGTGACGGGACGAACAAGACATTATGCACATAACAGCACAGTAATACGCACCTATTTGAACATGAAGAGTCTTAATCATTGTCTAGCAATAAACTGTCACACAGAGATAAAAGATCATTTATATCTGAGCCCGTTAAGGTAGACACTACTGAAGAGCATGTGACCAAAATAAATAAAATTATGTGGTGTTTTTTATAAATTTGCCAATGTCTCAGGTCGCGAATATTATTAGGTAGGTACGCCACTCTGCCACTGATTTCCTAATATCGTAGTAATATACCTAGTAAAACTAAACCAGTAAGTATATTGGTCTATTGTAGGTACTAACAAAATGTTATTTGTGACCCCCTGTGATATAATATAATACATAAGAAAAAACATAATGTCATTACTATAAAATACTTTTTTGGTATGATTTCACTGAAATGATAGTACAATACAAGGTTATACGGAACACCTGCACTAAATAAATACACAAATCCTGTAATATTATATGACGAATGTACAACATAATGACCATAGAAAGAACTGACCACCAAGAAAAAGGTTATTGGTTATGGTCTCATGATATCTTGATTGGATAGTTCGGTAGAGGCCACTTGAGGCCATCTGCCATACCTAGGTCCAAGAAGATGCCCTCAGTGCACTAATTATGATACCTACATAATTCGAAAAATGCAAACTATAAACATCATTCACTATGGAACCAACTCTAAAATCGCAGGCTTCAATAAAATATTCGAAACGACGCGACGTTAAAAAAACAGTAAACATTTTCGCGATTTCAAGATTGTTCCGATATCAAAACTTATTAATTTTAACTTCCGTTTAGGCGTTAGCACAGATGATCCGCGATAACTTGTATTATGGACAATAGTGGCTTGTCCTATCTCACCTTCTCACATCGCTTTTACGGTACAATACTTACATTGGGCACAGTAGAAATTTAGTTAAAACTTAACAAATTGTCTAAGAGCTAGCAACGTTTTCGAGATATAATTTATGGTAGGCTTCGGTTTAACAATTACTTGTGGCAAAATAATTTTAGATTTTAAAATACATATAGAGCACTGACCTCCAATTTAAGAAAAATAGTCCAACTAAAATATTTTGTTTTCAATTATTAAAAATAAGAGTTTGGCACTTTTAACAAAGATTGAAATGTCTGGCAATAATGAAAATCAAGTGTCAATAATTTAAATTAAAATAATAAACTACAAACCTTCTTATTTGAAATAAGTAGGTATTTATTTATATTTTATTTGTACAAGTACGATGCTCATGAACGCAACCTCTGTCGCCAGGCAGCCCGTCTATTTTAGCATCTATAATGTCTAATAAGTGCCTACCTGAAATTCTTATTTTCCCGACATCCGCTAGCTCTTGTACTAAAACGACATCTCATTATATATTTAGGTAAGTATATACATAGATGAAGTCCTAAATATATTCAGTCTTGTCTAAGTCACGTTCATCACATCACTGGAACAAACAAAAGAGATATTTGGAATAAATTATTTAAGCGCTTTTTTCACATTTAAAAGACAAAGTAATGTGTAAATACTTATACTAGGTACGGAGAATATAGAAGCTGAAAACCTGTAGTGTTACTTAGCAATTCCATGGAAAAATAACGATTTACACAAACCCAGTTACAAGCCAAAATGACTATTGTTATAATTGAAATAGTCAGCCTCGACCACGGCATAATGCGGACTGATTGACTAACAAAGGATAAATTATAATTGCGTTTGCCAATGCCTCGTTATTTCGAAAATTACCGGTAAAACCGTAACGAAATCATAGCTGTCAAAACGC
This sequence comes from Ectropis crepuscularia, assembly GCA_963693475.1. NCBI lineage: Eukaryota > Metazoa > Arthropoda > Insecta > Lepidoptera > Geometridae > Ectropis > Ectropis crepuscularia. The sequence goes on from OY856359.1 coordinate 10,310,236, forward strand.
ATAATTTAAATTATCGGAAACAGAGATGTGTTCTCTGTTCCATTATTTATCTAAGAGCCGGTTTTCACGGCGCGGTTGCCAACCGCGCCCGCGCGCGGGTGCGTCAGATTTATATGTAAAATTGAATTCAAAACTCACGACGCGGTTTACGGCCGCGGCGGCTGCGGCAGCCGCGCGGCGGCCGCGTGGCTGCGCACGGTTCTTGCGCAGTAGCTTTCCGGAGCAGAAACCGCGAAAACCTCGCGGTCTCGTGAGTATTGAAACAAAACCGACGCGCGGAAACCGTCGTGAAAATTGGGCCTACACTGTAGCATCCTGCATCCTCAAAATTCAAATAAAGGTGAACGACAATCGACATAGCACTTCAAATATAATTTATTTTCTACGTATAAACAAAAACCCACTTCAATTTAAAATTTAATTTAAGCACTCAAATTTCAGATGCTATCACTAAGTCGTCCAGATAATTGAAAGTAAATTTTAGTTTTTGAAGTGAAAACTTGTTTTGCACCAGCACCAAAGACAGATTTTTCGTGGGTTGTGAATTGACCTCAAGCGTCACGCTCGGCAATGAAAGAAATCTTGTGGTAAACTAGGGACCATGGTCATGGTCGCGCCTTCCGGTTTCGCCCGCGTAGTTTCATAAGTGAGTTATCAAATTCTGAGTTATAAAAGTTTCCATGTCTATCGGCAGTTCCTATGACTAGGTACCAATTTATTTTGTTCAGATTTCCAAAACTGCCACATCGATTTCGATAAAAATGAGGGTCACAGAGGTCATGTCATGACCTCCCAAAATTGTATACGCTGAATTAAAAACTATAAAAAAATTACAGTTACAAAATTTCGAATAGAACATAGGCTATTTTTTATCCCGGGAAACCCACTGGAACGGCAAGTAGGTACTCGGGTAAAATCGCAAGGGCGCTATTAGTAGTAAAAAAGACTATAGTCTTTTTTACTCCTCGACAGATTGTATTATATTATTATTGGTCTCTCCTGGTCCGAGGAGCCAGTGTTTTTTTGAACTTTTATAGGTTTATACTTGACCGCTATCTCGCCTGATGTAAATCGACAATTCGGTCTAGGATTTTTCTTTATAGCAATGATTGACGAGACGAGCAGGGCACGTGCCTCATGGTAAGCAACATGCCTGCCATATAACAGCACAGTGACTCGCAGCTATTGGAACATGAAAAGTCCAAATCATTACCTAGCACTCCACAGCGCTCGTCACCCAGAGATCTAAGATATAAAATCTCTTAGCCCTGTAATTTCTGTGGAAACATTGCCGGAACCGGAACACAGGATGGACCGTTTGATGGTATGTTGCGTTTACCTACCGAGTTCGACTGTGAGCTCGAGGCACATCATGACCGCGAACCCGAGCAGAGAGCAGACGAACTGCAGCAGGCCGCTGCTGCGCTTCCACACCTCGAAGAACACCACGTACACTAGCGTACCGCACGCCAAACCCTGACGGAAAATATCAATTATACATTTCCAATCAAATATTACAGGACAGAACAGCAGAAGAAAGAAAGAAAGAAGGGGCCATCTGAGAACATTTGAGATCTCCCCCCTACCTAGTGATTTGTCACAAATTTTCTAATTTTCGTTTAAATTTAGTGTTAATACTTAGATATGAAATACGACATTTTTTTTTAAGTGACGACCCAAAATTTAAGACCCCTCCCCGACCATTGTCACACAATACAAAAAATACAAAATACAAAATTATTTATTTGGCATAAGAACATGAATACATATTTATTAAATCCATAAGGGTCCGAACTAGTACTTAGTACTGTATCTCGGTACCTAATGGCTTCTCCCAAAACAAAATTTAAATATCATCTTACGCAAATTAAGTTAAATAACAATAGAAATAAGAAAAAAGCAAAAAACACTTAGACTACAGGCCCGTGAACAAAATTTACGGGTCAAATGAACCAGCAGGAGACCTATGTAGGATGATAGACGGGTACAAAATAATAAGACTCAGCACTATGCCGTCACTTGTAAGCTGTCCAACTGAGTGCAGGTGAGAATTCAAAAGTGCAAGTAGAGTGGGTACATTTTGGTCATTTGTTTCTGTACGGCATTCTTACCATCCAATAGATCCATGAAAAATAATGAGAAAACGCGTAGGGCCGTACAAAAATAGTGGTCCACGAAGTCGGAAACATTATTGATAATCCGGAAATTTTGAGGGAAAATGTGGTCATTTGATACAGTACGGCATCGATTCCATACAGTTGCAATACCTCTTCTAACCCATTATTCCGCAACGCCGTACAAAAATAATGGTCCAAGAGGAAATGATCTGGGGTTCAACTTCCTCTTTTCAGTGATCCGGAGGGGTGATTTGAAAAAGTACGGCATCGGTTCCAAATGATTATCTAGCACTCAAACGAACAATTAAAAATAATGCCGTCTAAAAATTACTGTTCATTTGAATGTTTACCGATAATTTCATCGTATACTTCATTTATAAAGGTAGTAGGTCATTTGATCCTGTACGGCACCTTATTTTTCTACATGACAATGCTAAAAACTATTGTTGTATAATAATGCCGTACAAAAGAAAGTGTTCTAAAAAAAGTTACAGAGGAATACAAAACATGCAAGTTTTCATTTATTTGAATAACCATAGATTAATTAACTATAGCAAAGTTCAACATATTATCATTGTTTTAAATAGTATTCAAGTAAATAAATTTGAAAAAAATAATGCCGTACATTTTAACCCTTAATCAAACAAAATATGTACCACTTAGTTAGAAACTTGGAAACTCAGGGCAAAAATTATTGAGCTAACTATTGTAGAAAATAAAATTTTACACTTTTTGTGCCGAGAAAACTTTTTTGTGAAACGTACCGTTTGCGATTTATGACCCATTTAAAATACCGATTTTTCTATCACGGCCTATAACTCTTGAAATATTTGATTAATCAATAAAACGCTTTGAACTATTCTTAAAGATCAGTTTATTTTCTACAACTTTAGTAAAGCGCTTTTTTTTGTAATGTCCATACGTTTTGATTTATAAGACGTTCAAAATCTGTTATTCCGCCAAAAATATTATAAATCGTATTAAAATAAACAATAGTTTTGTTTGTGGTGGGTTATTAGACGATGAAAACTTTGATAAAGAATAAGTAAATAAACAGATCAGGTTTTTCATGCAGATGAGGTGTATGTTAGCTATGGCAATATAGTGATGCGTTCAACATTAAACTTCTTATAACTCAAAAAGCACAGACTTTAAAAAAACAATTTTGGCAAAAGTTGTAGAGAATAAACTGGTCTTTAAACATGGATTGATGCGTCTTATTTATCTAAATATCTCAAGAGTTATCGGCATATCGGCGATAGAAAACCCGGTTCACTAAATGAGCCGTAAACGGTAGGTACTTTCAACAAATAAGTTTTGGGCAACAAAAGGTGTAAAATTATATTTTCTACAATAATGACTTCAATAATGTTTGCCCTAAAGTACATAGTGCCCGAGACAACGTTTTTTCAAGATGACGCTTAAAGCTCCACCTGAATCTGTCAACATTTCGTGATTTTATGCTCAGTAAGTGATCATACTTGAAAATTTAAAAGTTAAATTCTATTTTTACGGGCCTTTAATATGAACTTTCAGATTTGTACGGCATTAACTTTTCTTAGACATATATTAAATTCAAATAAATTATCAGAATGCCGTTAAAAAATCGTACCGACTATCACCCTAAAGTACATTTCGTCATATGCAATGTTCTGGAGGTTTATTGCCATTTACTGACTATTGGACTAACAAAAATGTACGGCACGTATAAAATTTGTATCTATGCACAAAATACTTTCGGAATAAATTAATTTTACGTTGTATCAAATCACCCCTCCGGATCACTGAAAAGAGGAAGTTGAACCCCAGATCATTTCCTCTTGGACCATTATTTTTGTACGGCGTTGCGGAATAATGGGTTAGAAGAGGTATTGCAACTGTATGGAATCGATGCCGTACTGTATCAAATGACCAAATTTTCCCTCAAAATTTCCGGATTATCAATAATGTTTCCGACTTCGTGGACCACTATTTTTGTACGGCACTACGCGTATTCTCATTATTTTTCATGGATCTATTGGATGGTAAGAATGCCGTACAGAAACAAATGACCAAAATGTACCCACTCTACTTGCACTTTTGAATTCTCACCTGCACTCAGTTGGACAGCTTACAAGTGACGGCATAGTGCTGAGTCTTATTATTTTGTACCCGTCTATCATCCTACATAGGTCTCCTGCTGGTTCATTTGACCCGTAAATTTTGTTCACGGGCCTGTAGTCTAACTCAGCTGGGCAAAAAGTCTTGAAATGACATAGTAGTCCTTACGTCTCTCGGGAAAAATTGTCCAATCACCAAACTCCACAGACAATAAATGATACAACGGCATCAAATAATTGTTTACCAACAAATCTCCACCTATCCACAAAACCGGCATATGTATTTGCGAATATAAGAATATATCGTTTCTCAACATAGGCTAAGTTAATCGTGGTGTTAGTGTTATTATATTCAAATCCTTTTGCCAAGCCGTGCGTGTGCGTGTATACATGTAGGAGAGGTTGTATGTTTGCGTGAAAGAGTGTGTGTGTGTGTGTTTGTGTGCGTTTGTGTGTGTGTGTGTGTGTGTGAGTGCATGAAAGGGTGTGCAAGCGTGTGAGGGTGTGTACGTGTGTGCTAGTCATATGTATGTATGTTAGCACAAGTGAGTGTATTTTTTGTTTTTTTTCTGTTTTTTATGGGAATGTGTAACATTATGCTTGTCTGTGCATGTCATGTATGCATACCCATGTATGCTTCTACGGAAAAACAAATGCATAGATTTGATATTATTCGAATTTTCGAAATTATTACAATGTCATTATAACACACTTCACCGTTGCCTGAGTGGGTTTTTCCTGATGGTTGAAATCTTTATATTTTCAAGGTTTCTTCTACCTGGATCTGGATGGAATTCGGTACATAGATCGATAATAGTCTGAAACGGCGGATGTATGATTTACTAGACTTATGTAAGTATACGTGTCTGGATTTTTGATTGTTTACCTGTAGTACGACGGAGTAAAGGCCAGCCTCAGCCGCGCCTGCGCCGCCTACGAGCAGGATGCCGATGGCGATGCCGAACGCAGACATGAAGGAGAACGTGAAGATGTACACCAGGGACAGCCACCGCTTGGTGCCAGCGGCCAGCAGTTCCACGCCGATGCAGAACGCTATTATGTACTTGTGAGCTGACACTGCTGCGAACATGTACCTGTCGGGGAAGGAAGTTTGTTTCATCACACGACCATCGCTGCATAAATAAATAAAAACTCTTTATTCAAATACTACACACAGTATAAGTAAAGTAAATGCATAAGTAGCCCACTAAATGCTCCCACTGCTTCGACACGGGGCCTTGTCTAGCAAGGAGAGACTCGAGCCATAATCTACCACGCTGGCCCAGTGCGGGTTGATGGATGACATATGTCTCCTAAAGATCACTTTCTTGGAACATGTGTGATTCGTCACTTTTTCCGTTCACCGTTAAAGCCAGTGGGCATGTATTATTATATATAGCATAGAGCAGGACATGTGCCTGATGGTAAGCAACAATCCTGCTTCGTAACAGCACAGTGACACGCAGCTGTTGGAACATGAAAGTCCAAATCATTACCTAGCACTGCACTGCTCTCGTCACCCAGAGATCTAAGATATTATATCTCTAAGCCCTGTAATTTATCTGGAAACATTGTGGTACATCTACACCTTCAGGTGCAGGCGCGGTTCAAACCTACGACCACTTGTGAAAACAGACGTCGCTACTGAGCCACCACGACTTTTTTTTTTTTTAACTTGTATACGTTTACACTTGACTGCCATCTCACCTGATGTTAAGCGACGATGCGGTCTACGATGGAGCGTGTTTACCTAGAAAAAAACGATTCACTCTCGATTTGAATACACCAAGATTGTAACCATCGAAAAAAACCCACTCCGGTAACACATTCCACAGCCTAGACGTTCTTATCACAAAAGTAGAGTCAAACCTCTTATAATGTAACTGTACTAATTCGTCAAAATTGTAGAACAATGGCGCATCTGACATATCGATATCTCCAAGGTATACTGCGCCAAATCTAAAGACACACATAATACATTGGTTTACTGGAACAGCTTGAGAAAAATGCCTTTGATAGACTACCAAGTAAGCAATGTATCTACCTACATTTGTTCAGATGATTCTTTAAACAAAATATTATACGTTAATCGGTTCAATTCATATTGATGTAGCCTTAATTTGGAGACAGGCGCTATGTTTCATAACTGTTTGAGTTTTTTTTTTTCTTGTCTGAACACAGCATTGTTGAAGCTAAATAAATATAATAAGTATATCGACTTAACTCTAGCAAGTAACAAACCCTTATCAGAATAAAATTCTCGATAACTACAAAATATTTTAGGTAATTATAGGTATATTCACACTTATTGTCTATCTGATGTTATAATAACAAGACTTAATATGATTGTTTTTACCCTTGTTGTCTAGACGTACAAGATTAATATCGGACAGGAATTGACGTAAATGTAGATATATTCATTTTATAAGATAAACAGTCCAGACTGCTGAACAACAATGTAGTTAAGAGATTTCATATCTTTATTCCCTGTTTAATTAGGCCTAAGTACCTACACCATTATTATCTATTTTAATCCGTAAATACCCGTGCATGCACCATATTTGACCGATAGTAATGCAATTATTATTTTTGTACGATAATAATACTGAATCATTGTTATTTATGTGAACATGACTATTCAAAAAGTTGTTTTGAAGGTTCTCGAAAATATGGAAGTACCTACTTAGATAGACAGACAGAAGATTGTTTATTGGGAATTATGAAGATTATTATATATTACACATGAAAAATAATAACAGACAAATAAATTAAATATTGTTTGATATTTTTTACACAACACTAACTAGCCCCAAATTAAGCAAAGCTTGTACAATGGGAGCCAGATAGCTCCCCTGCATTGTCGAGGCGGACCTGTAGTCTTGACGAAGAATAAGCGAAAAGGATTCCGTTTTGATTTTGCCTCCAAGCGGACGACAATGTGGTCATGTAGGTAAATTATTTTTATTTATTTATTTTTGGATTTGTATGGGATAAATTACCACAGATTGATTCTAAAAACTAATTATTCTTTTTCTATTATTGTGAAAAGTATTTAAACTTTGAAACAGAGCACAGCATGCAATTGACATTTTAATATTTTGTTAAACTATATATATGAGTAGACATCGTGCCTGTGTTTCCGCTATATGCGGCAAAAGTGGAAGTTTTGGTGGAAGAGTGGAGACGGTATCCTTCGGATACACTTGAATGTCGGCAATTCAAACAGGGATGCTTATGTTGCACTTTAGAATAACCACATCGGTTGACCCACAATAGGGTACAATCCTCAAAAAAACTAATTAGTCCGTCAGTTAGATTGCAAAAAAATATTGTACACGTATTTTTTCTTTTGTTTCACAATCAAAAAATTACGAAGATACAGAAGTTTCACGTCACTCGTGCCTACGATTTTTACTCACGAGTGACGTCGCGACCCCCCACTCTCGAAGTTTGATGTTCTATATCTTTGCCGATTTTTAGGGTTCCGTAAAACGTAAAAACGGAACCCTTATAGATTCGTCATGTCTGTCTGTCTGTCTGTCTGTGTCTGTCTGTCCGTCCGTCCGTATGTCACAGCCACTTTTTGCCGAAACTATGAGAACTACACTGTTGAAACTTAGTAAGTAGATGTATTCTGTGAACCGCATTAAGATTTTTACAAAAGTTTAAAACTTAGGGGTGCCCCCCATACTGAGAACTGAAACTCAAAAAAATTTTTTTCATCAAACCTACACGTGTGGGGTGTCTATCGATAGGTCTTAAAAAATGATGTAGAGGTTTCTATTATAATTTTTGTCTACACTGAATAATTTGCGCGAGAGACGCTTCCAAAGTGGTAAAATGTGTGTCCCCCCCCCCCTCTAACTTCTAAAGTAAGAGAATGAAAAAACTAAAAAAAATATATAATGTACATTACCATGAAAACTACCAACGAAAATTAGTTTGAACTCGATCTGATGAGTAGTTTTTTTTTAGTACGTCATAAATACACTATTATTAAAACTTCGATCAAAGTTACAACGAACTACAAGAACTATGTGTACTATGTATATTATGTTACTTACTGCAACGGAACCCTTCATGGGCGAGTCCAACTCGCACTTGGCCACTTTATTAATATTTTGAAGAAACAAAAAATACGTGTCCCATATTTTTCCATGATCTAGCTGACGGACTAATTAGAATAGTGTATTTTTGACCCAGTCCGGTACCCTATTAGTAAAAGATCTCACCATGTTAGCTCTGGCATGCGTTGCCTGAGTGGGTTTGTCCTAATGGTTACAATCTTGATGTCTTCAAATCGAGAGTAAATTGGTTTCTTCTAGGTAAGCACGTTGTATGGTTGTATCGTAGATCGCATCATTCGCATCGTCGCGTCGCTTAACATCAGGCGAGATGGCAGTGAAGTATAAGCCGTTAAAAAAATGTTGCCTCCTTTTTTTCAATTCGGAATTTCCACCCTGTGTTTAATAATAACCATAAGTGTATTTGCGTCTCTCTTCTTTGCATCACGGCCATTGTTCGATCGGTCGATGGCGTCCATTCCTTGGAAACTCTGGCCCACCTATATATTTAGGTTTAGGTAATACATGAAGTAATCCTGCACTGCTTCAGAAACATTTCCATCTATACCTACCTACTTATCTGATATCGTATCACTATTGCCCAATTGGACTAATTTTTTATTTGCAATAAACAGCGCTTTCTATTAATCCAATAGATAAAAAAAGTATTAGCTGATAAATAAATTCCTTTTGCGGGGTATCATAAAAATAGTAGCTAAGTTGTATTTTTTTTTTTTAACTAACCTCTTTTGTCCCACTGCTGGGCAAAGGTCTCCCCCAATTCTCTCCATTTAGTCCGGTCCAAAGCTTCATTATACAAAAGGAAAAATTTGGCAGGTAACCTTATCATGTGAGGTACCTACCTACTAAAAAGTATTACTATCTGCATTCCCTCTACTGAAATACCAAACTATAGTTTTAGCATTGTGGCACACGGTTTCACTCCGTGATGTTATACTTAGGTATATGTTTAGCTTTTATATTCTTCTCCGTAAACAGATGCAAACACAAATTCAAATCGAATTGATAGTTCCCGAAATTAACTCGCTGAGCAAACAAATACAAACTCATTACCTTTTTTTAAAAATAACGAGTGACAAGACGAGCACGACATATGCCTGCCAAATAACACGTAGCTATTGGAACGTGAAGAGTCCAAATCATTACCTAGCACTGCACTGCGCTCGCCACCCAGAGATCTAGGGTGTTATATCTCTAAACCCTGTAATTTATCTGGAAACATTGCCCTTCAAACCGGAACACAGTAATATTTGGACATTACTGCTTGGCGGTAGAATAACTGGCAAAGGTGTGGTACTTCCCCAGGCGGACTCTGCCAAGAGTCCTACCACTATACCTATACATTAAGCTAGTACTATAGAAAAGATCTAGCGACGCATGTCGACTTCGTCTGTGCGTTCTACCGCCCAGACGAAGTCGGTAACTAGAATGGTCTTCGCTTTCATTTTGTTCTCTCTTTCTTTAGGCTTGGAGTTATGGAGAGAGCAATAGTATAGTCATTACGTTTTCGTTAGCAGGCGGGCGGCGGTGGACGGGCGGATTAGACAATGAAATCCGAGAGACTTTTTCGTCTTATCTCATTGACGACAAAACATTACTTGATAGTAGGGTTGCCATCTCTAAAGTTCGGCAACCAGGACAAGACTCATGAAAACCCCGGATTTTAGAGCTGAAAACCCGGACATGTCATCAGCTTTTTTAAATACACTTCACAGATTGTAAATTTGAACAGCTGAAAATGATATAAATAATATTTTTATGCATATTTGGCTGCCATATTACAAGCTTTGCTTCGTTTGGGGATAGATGGTGTTTGGTGTGAATTGTCCGCCAATATTCCGACCTTTAACAAATTTCAAATTTAGTTAAGTAAGTAGGTATCTTTTATCATTATTTATTAAGAATTTATTGAGTTGGTTCGTTGGTTCATCGCGGCGTATAGGCTCAATGAGACTTTAAACTTATAAACCCGGATGACAAAATGAAGTCTGGCCCGGACACTCCCCGGACGCGTTCTAAACTAGGACAAATCCGGGGAAACCCGGACGGATGGCAACCTTACTTGATAGTAATGTTGCTTGATAGCAATTAGTCGCAAAAATTACTCACCACACGTTAGCAACGGAGGATTCGAGCCCCACTGCAAGGCCCTCGAATAGCTCGTGGATAGAGAGAGCCAGGACGATGAGTAAGCCCCTCAGCGCTGACACCACGGAGTCGTCGTCTCCGACCGCGAGGTGGCTGTGACCGTGGTCTAGGGGTTCCAGCTTCTTCGACGGGCCAGGAGCCTCGGGCTCCGCTTCGCTAAAAATAAGAAATTACAGTAAAAAAATAGCACATTTTTAAGTACTTTTAATTTTTAAGTTCTTATTTTGACGCTTTAGGGAAAAATTATGATAGAAATATTTTACAATGTGCGCGCACACCGTCACGGAAAACCGACAGACACACTGGACGTCTACTCGCTTTCTACGAAAAAAATAATTTCGAAATAAACTCGCGACTTTCCCACTCCGGTTCTACTCCGTTTCGTCCGATCGAACATTTAAACGGACGAAACGACAGATTGAAGTAGAACCGCGCTTCTACCGCCTAACGAAAAACGCTTTGACGTTTTGATGCTTTGATATTGCTGTCTCTTTTCTTCTCGCTTGAAATGAAAGAGACGGCAATGCCAAAGCATCAAAGCGTTTTTCGTTAGGCGGTAGACCCCCAGAGTACCTAGGAAAGTCGCGAATTTATTTCGAAATAACGTTTTTCGTAGAAAGAGAGTAGACGTCTGAAGTTAGCTAGGTAACGTTTTACTAAACAACTAACATCAGGTTATTACTTCGTGCGTTGAAGATATAATTAAGAGAAGAAGTAGGTAGGTACTTCTGGCGTGTATAGATAAGAAGACTTTTAACAGAAGACACACTTTTTTTTAAAGTAGGTACAGAGAAGTATTAACTTCTTGCGTGTGTAGGAACACACACTTTCTTTAAAAAGTAAGTTCAGAATGGCGGGACGAGCAGAACGATCATGGTGGTAAGCAAAACGTCTGCGCATAACAGCACAGTAGGTATGCAGTATGACGTATCTAGCTATTGGAACATGAAGGGTCCAAATCAATACCTAGAGCTGCACTACGCTCGTCACCCAGATATTTAAGATAATGTATCCCTATCCCTATGTCCTGTAAATTCTCTAGAAACATTAATTAACATTCAAACCGGTACACTGAAGTTTGGACATTACTGATTGTGGTAGAATAATTGAGAAAGGTGTAGTACCTACTGACCCAGAGGGACTCTGCAAAGAGTCCTACCACTACAAAATATATACAAAATACTGTCGAGTTTTGTTTCTGTCTAGTGGCTTTCTGGACCCCAATTTGCCCGATATTTGGCCAGATATACCTTTTATGTTTTTAAAAATATATTTTAATTACATTTTTTGGTGTCTTCAAGTCGAAAGTGAATCGGTTTCTTTTAGTTAAGCTCGCTCTATCGTAGACCGCACGGTTGCTTGATATCAGTCGAGATGGCGGTCTAGCGTAGACCTACCAATGTTTAGAAAAATCCCCTCCACCATATAGCACAAGTAAATATCCCTTAATTAACCATACTATAGTAGATCCAACCGTTTATCCTCTTTTTGACAGCACCAATAGAACGTAACTGCGTCATGTTACGCAAAAGTTCACTTTTAAATGCGAGGTTTTAAAAATATGACAACTGCTTAAATTTGCTCCTTGATCCCGTATAATAATCATCTTTCACAAAATGAGTCCATAAGTGCAGTAGTTTTTTTATAAATTCCATAAAGTAACAAACGTTTTAAAAAAATTACGTTCTATGGCTATCAACATAGTGATGTTACGAAGTTACGATTGAGATATCGATATTGTTTATGAACTATTTTTACACGGGTGTTTTCCGTTCTCGGCACATAATATCGGATTTATTTTTATGTAAAACCGTTATATTGATGCGCCTCAGGAAAACATGCTGCATTATTTGAAGACGTGTTTATCTCCTGGTGTATATCCAAAAAAGAACAAGGTTATGATGACTGAAACATTTGAATACTTATTAAAATAAAGTGTTAAATAACATTTTGTAGTTAGGTAAATTAACAAAGTTTATTTATGTCTGATGTAAACTTTGAAGAACATGATGTACCATTTTCGTTAATTTCTAAATAAATTAACCTGATATGCTTAATGTGTTAAAATATTTCCATATTTGGCTTAATAATGTCTCATCAGTCGGTTGGGTATTATTTCATCACCCAAAGGTTACTGCTATACCTGATCTACGTCTACTAGTTGTGCGTCTATAGCACTGTTTCAATAGACTGGACATATCTAATTTTTTAATAACAGGATGTTAAGCAACTGCTATAAGTAAAATTTATTTAATATGACTCGAAATTTATTCGGGTTTTCTTAGATAGGGACTAGTAATATGTGATAGCACACAAATTATCTTCGTTTTCTATGATTATACTACCACCGCAACAATACTTATGTGTATTCGGTCTGTAACATTTAAAAAAGGTAACAAATCTACCCTTATTCTCGGAAATGTCTAGGGTATTATCAATACTCGTGAAGATGTTAATGTGATGACATCTTTCAGCGACATGTACAGCGGACCAGCACGGCGGGCCACGGCCTTTCCCCGAGTTCTAGTGGTGGGAACGGGCCAGAAGGCTGGGTATGGGCATCTTTCGCCATTTATGGCGTATCCTGGGGTTTGTGCTAGACATAACATAGTATTTACTCATGGTATTTCGGTTGCCTGGAAGAGATCGCTATTAGCGATAATGTCGCCACTTGGTTCGCTAGTTCTAGGATAAGTCCCTGTTGTTTAAGTATTATATTGTGGATAATAAAGAGTTTCTATCTTTTTAAAGTCTTTTATAATATTAGTTGGCTAGTAGAGAGCCACCACTTTAAACGTCATTGTTGTATAGTTCAAATGTATAGTATGTATTTGTATAGTTTGAAATGGATATTTTGAATCCGTTAATTATTTATCTTCTAGTTTGCTTTCTATTCTCTCTCGCTTCGTCTAATGCTGGCTTTCATTAGACTCAGTATCTGTTTTTTCTTACAAGTACAGAGTTTTTGTCGTCTAACATAACCACAAATAAAACAATTGTTCATTTTAATACAATTCATTAATTTATAATGTTTTTGGCAGAATAACTGAATTTAAGCTTCTTCTAACTCAAAACGTATGAACATAAGAAAAAAGAATTAAACGAAAGTTGTAGGAAATAAACTAGTCTTTAAAAAAGGTCTGATGCGTTTTATTGATTAATCTAATATTTCAAGAGTTATCGGCTGCAATAGAAAAACTGGTTAATTAAATGGGCCATAAATCGTAAACGCTACATGTCACAGAAAAGTTTTCCGGCCACAAAAGATGCAAAATATTATTTTCTACAATAACGACCTCAACAATTTTTGCCCTAAAGTTTATAGTTTCCGAGATTATATTTTAGTGTTGGTGTTATAAATATTTTACAGTACCTACCTATATTTTTTTTAATGCTATTTTTACCATATAGAACTTTAAATGTTAAATAATTTGTTGATTGCTGTGGCACGTAATGCACTGTGTACATATTAATATTATTTTTGTTCATTTTGTGTAAGCTATCAGTATCGATTAAAATGGTAATGATAATTATTTGATGTTGTGGCATCGCAAGTTTGTTTGCATTTGCCAAGTGCTGAGTATTTACCCGACTGATTTACATTTTAGCTGTGGTGCTTTATCTTGGTATAGTATTTTATTTTATCTTTTGGGAAATTGCATTGGAATGTTTAAGTCATTTATTTGTTGATTGCTGTGCCATGTGATGCGCTGTATACATATTCATATTCTTTGTTTTATGAATTTTAGTGTGAAACTGTGTTTTTTTAATGCTTTTGCCAACACTCATTGTTCTTTTTTTTTTTTTTTAATGTTTTTACTTTGTTTTTTATTGTTTAGTTTGTAATAATATTGTTTAATATTTACTAAAAATATCTCGTTCCAACACAACCGGCAGGTGGATAAGCGAATTTAAATATATATATTTAATTTCAGATTAGATATACGTTTATTATTTAGTGCTTGTATATATTTTATATTTATATATATATATTATAGATCATATATATTTTAATATTTAATAGTTGTTATTGTATTTACTTTATTTGTAGCTGTTGATGTTACATAATATATTTAATGGTACCGATTCCGACAGCAACAATGAATACTTTTCGCTATCTCAAACAGAATCAAGTATTGGTGATACCAGTTTTGAAAGTTTAGTTCCACTGTCAGAGTTTCTTGAGAGTATTTTTTCTGACGTGCCTAGAAATTTCAACGTTGTCCACATTAATGCTCAGAGCATTCCATCTTCATATCCCGAATTGCTGGCTTCTCTCGATCAAAACAATATTCATGCTATCCTGGTCTCTGAAACTTGGCTTCTCCCAAGTCTCCCTTCGACTTCTTTTTCTCTTCCAGGCTTTATTCTGATAAGGAATGATCGCGCCAGCCGCGGTGGTGGTGTTGCGATTTACTTGAAAGCCAATATCCCCTATACAATTTTGAGTCAATCGCCACAACCGCCTCCGGGGAATGGTGGCGAGCATCTCTTTATTGAGGTTCTTCTTTCCCACTCCAAAGTCCTTCTCGGTGTTTATTATTGTCCCTCTAGTAATATTAATTTCTTTTCCTCTTTTGATGATATCTTACTTGATCTCACTCCTTCTTATAATCATTCCATTATCATGGGTGATTTTAATACATGTCTAGTAAAAAAAGATCATCGTAGCGCGTCATTGCAGTCCGTTGTCAGCTCCTACAATTGTCACATACTTCCTCTGAGTCCTACACATCACTACACATCATTTTCCTAATTGTGCTCCATCTCTTCTAGATTTAATTATTGTTTCGTCTCTTAATAATGTTGCCAAGCATGGTCAATATGCTGCGGATAATTTCTCCTACCATGACTTGATTTATATGTCGTACAAAATCCGCCCTCCTAAAATGAAACCACAAATCGTCATGCAGCGCAATTTCAGTGGTATGGATCATACTGCCCTTCTTAGTGATGCATGTGACATTGATTGGAGTCCAATTATTCAAAGTGAGTCAGTTGACGATCAAATTCAGATTTTTAACACGTTAATCACAGAATTATTTGATGTTCACGCCCCAATACGTGCTGTTAAAATCAAACATCTTCCAGCACCCTGGCTCACCAAGGAGATAAAAGCCATGATGAACAAAAAGGCAGCGGCCAAAACGCGCTTTAAGATAAAACCTACTGATTCCAACAAGACAAAGTACGTTCAGGCGCGTAATCACTGTAATAAGGTGTGTAGGGATGCAATGCGCCGCTACGTTCATGCTTCTGTTGATAATGATAGTCCAGCTAAAGTTTGGAAATTTTTAAGAACATTGGGAATCGGCAAATCACGTTCAGATTCAACGTCTAATAACATAGACATCGACACTCTAAACAAACATTTCTGTTCTACATCTGCTATGCCAGATGAAGACAAAAATTCTACAGTAAATTATCTTTCTGCCATTCCTAATACTAATCCTTCTCTTTTTGCTTTTAATCAATTTACCGAGTGTGATGTTAGGAAGAGTTTCAAGTCGATTTCCTCCAACGCAGTGGGCGGTGACAGCATAAGCCGGAACATGCTTTTGCCCATCCTCGACATCATCCTTCCAGCCCTTTGTTGCATTTTTAACAACTCCATACTAAGTGGTATTTTCCCTACTCTATGGAAAGATGCCTACATTTTACCTTTACCGAAGAAACCTAACCCACAATCCTTTACCGAATACCGTCCGATCTCCATTCTTCCCTTTCTTTCCAAAATCCTCGAGCGTCTTGTCCATAACCAGCTCAACGATTTCCTTGTTAGGCAAGACCTCCTCAATCCCCTACAGTCTGGTTTCCGTCCTGGGCATAGCACTGTGTCTGCGCTTGTCAAGATCACTGACGATATACGCTTGGGCATGGATGACGGCAAGCTTACTGTTCTAGCTCTGTTAGACTTCAGTAATGCTTTCAACGCCGTCAATTTCGACATTTTGCTTGCTTTACTCCGTTCCAGTAACATATCTCCACCGGTAATTGATTGGTTTCGTAGTTACTTGCAGGGACGCCGGCAACGGATTCGCCTAGAAGATACTTTTTCTTCTTGGTGTAATACAACAGCTGGTGTTCCTCAAGGCGGCGTGCTATCTCCTCTTCTCTTCGCTATTTTTATCAATTCTATTTCCAAGTACTTAACTTCTTCCTACCACCTTTACGCAGATGATCTTCAAATTTATATCCAAGCTCCTATAAATGAATTGAATACAGCTATTGGAAAAATAAATGCAGATCTGTATCGTATTATTCAGTGGAGTAGGTCATTTGGTTTGAAAGTGAATCCCACAAAATCTCAAGTAATAGTAATAGGGAGTTCGTATTGGATCTCCAGAATAAATTGGAATGTAACACCTGGCATAGTATTCGATGGGGTCCCTATTCCATTTAGTAATTCTGTGAAAAATCTTGGAGTTGTTTTGGATCGTACTTTATCATGGGACTGCCATATCAAGTCAATCAGTGGTAAATTATTTGCGTCCGGCGGCTCTTTAAGGCGCCTCCGTAATTTTTTACCCACTGCCACTAAAATTGCTCTTGCTCAGTCCCTCCTTCTCCCTATCCTGGATTATGCTGACGCCTGCTACCTTGATCTTAGAGAAGACCAGCTTGACAAACTTGAGCGGCTCCAAAATTATTGTATTAGATTCATATTTGGCTTACGCAAGTATGATCACGTTTCTCAATATCGCTCTCAGCTCAAGTGGTTACCCATTCGCCTTCGTCGGAATGCTCACATTCTCTCTTTATTGTATAATATTTTGTTTAATCCTTCCACTCCCCGCTACCTTAAAGAACGCTTTACCTTTTTACATGATTACCATCAGCTTCCTTTAAGGTCAAAAAACAATCTCTCCCTTAAGACTCCCTCTGCTCGAACTGAAACTTTCTATGGCAGGTCGTTTACTTGCAGGGCGACTCAGTTGTGGAATGAGCTACCTGTGCACATCAGACTTTCCTCTTCACTAAACACTTTCAAAAAAGATGTGAAACAATTCTATTTGTCGAAATTGTAGACTTGTTGTTGGTTGATGTCCTAATATTGCAATTACAGCTGTTTTTTTTTTTTTATATGTTTGTATATATGTATACATATATGTATTATTTGTGTATATATATAAATTTTTATAATCGTATTTATTAGTCTATTATAATTCAACATTTAAGTACCTACCTACTAGTATTAGGTTGTTCTATTTTTATAACAAATTTGTTTTTATTTCCGTTATTTAGGTATTTATATTACTATTTATGAGTACTTATGTTTTTTTTTAGTACTTCTTATTTACGCACCCCATTTTCTGATTTGTCCACATGTTGTTTTCCATCCTAAGGTTGCCTGGAAGAGATCGCTTTCAGCGATAAGGCCGCCCACTGTCGCACTAATTTACTATGTTTTGTTTATGTTTGGTATGTATTTTTATTTTTGGTGTGTCAATAAAGAGTATCTATCTATCTATCTATATTAGCCAAGCTCGCAGCAATGTTTTACTTTTAAAAATTCGGCAACCGGACTTTGGGACTGATTTTTCGCAGGCAACCCGACAAAATGTCATGTTCTTATTTGCCAAAATAATCTTTAATTTTATTTAATTTCAATTTAATAACCAGACCGTTGCAAAATGCTAGTATCGATGTACCTGTTTATACTTGGTCACAACACTATAACTGACAAATTAGATCTGCCAAAAAGAAAATAAATGGTTGGATTCACTATAGTTCCTTAACAGATAAACCTGTTAGTTTCCTTACAAGATTTATTTGATTTATTCGTAGACAAGACAAGATGTATCTTGTTGCGATTACGCAAGGTAAGTTGGTATAATACCGAGATCACAAAGTAGTTAATATAATTATAGCATTATAGGTTATATACCTATAGGTATATAGCACACCTGATGCTTTTCCTAAGGGCGAAAGGTCGAGTAGCGTTGTTCTGTTCGGGCTTGGACTCGCGGCTGTTGATGTAGAGATGCACCAACTCCTCGATCAGGTACATCATGAAGAATCCGCCGCACATGATCAGTCCGGCCAAGAACAACGGCATTTCAGGTATTTCTCCAGCATCTGTGACACAAAAACTGTCGTTAAAGGGTGAAATTAAGAAATATATACATTCAAAAATAAGAAGGTGTGGCGCCATGGGACAACATGACCTCTACTCTCTTTCTACGAAAACGTAATTTCGAAATAAACTCGCGACATTCTTACTGCGATTCTACTTCGTTCTGTTGTTTCGTCCGTTTAAATGTTCTAAGCCTACTGTAATGAGTATTGAAAAAATTTAAAGGAGTTGGTAATCCGTTTCTATCTCAATAAATAAATAAATGAGGGTAGTCTTAGAACATTTACATCAGAAACGAAGTAGTAAAGTCGCGAGTTTATTTCGAAATTACGTTTTTCATTGAACTAGAGTAGACGTCCTGGTAGGAACGAAGTACCTCCGAAAAAATATAGAAGCAACACAATTTGAAAAAATAAATGCTTAATTTTATTATTTATAGTACGATCATCTGACATCGTTCGTGTCTTTGGAACATCAACCATGAAACGATGTCGCTTTTCGAGCTACGAGCATTCCGATAGAAAAAAGGCCAAGGTGGTGTTAGATCATGCAAATCAGTTGCACACTCTCCAAAGTGTATCCGATAAAAAAACGTAATCTACTTCAATTTAAATATTAAACTCACTCTAACAATAATTCGGTTTACGAAACCAAATGAGACATGTACGTACTTAGGCCAATTAAATGCATTGGCTCCAATGAGACAGTGAGGTTACTGATTAAACGAAAATGCCATCGAGGTAAATAATTAATGGATTTTTGAAAAGGTGGAATAATTTCCTTAATATTTTAATGGAACGTCTACGGAGAATTTTCCAAGTCGGTTTAAACGTGTTCGAGGAATCAGTGAACTAAATATAAAATTGGGAAACATTTTGAAGTCAGATAAAAAACAGGAGTGGATTTGTATCAGCATATGACAAACACGTCATTAATTCAGCGCTGAGTAGACTGCTATTTAAGTATATAATAATTGCTTTGATTTTGTAAAGTTACTTTCAAGCCAATATTTACCTAAGCCTGCTTATTATGATAAGTTTATTTGGTTCTTTTGGCCACATCTGTTCTCTGTATTTTCTAAAGTAAATAGAAGCTGAGAACCTCTTTTAGAAAGTCTATAAAAATATGGGCCATCCCGTGTCCCACAAAGTTATAAAGAAACATGCCTTATTTTTACAACTTTAAAACACATTATTTTTCCGGATCTACGTTGTTTGTTCTCTATTAATACGTTGAGTGATTCAAGTTGGTCACCAAACAGATGGATGGTCGTTAAGTTAACAAGCAGTATGATCGTCAGATTTATTTAGCACTTTACTGTGAAAAACTTTGTGAGGATACTTTGTACCTACTTGTACGAATGTAATGTACGATCAGTATTTTGTAATAGTCAGCTATAACAATCCCGTGATTTTATTTTTGCTTTTGCTTGTGATTTCCAGTCATTTTTTATTTTATTAAGTCAGTTGACGAAAATCGCTAAAATATTATACAGGGTTATTGGTAATCCAAATCCTTTTAAGGGGATGTTAGGTACATTCAATACGTCAACTGGTGTTCTACAGTTTTAAAAAAAAAATGTGTTTTTCTTTTGCAAAATAAATAAAAAGTGCATTTGCACGGTCTAAAAGTATCGAACTCTTCGTAACAATTCGTAACGAGAGCGCGTACGCTCTTTAACGCGCAAAAAATGATATACCGAAGTGAATAAACACTAAAAAGTCGCTAAACAGTACAGAAAAGGGCAATACAATATTTTTTTGGGTTATCTATTAAGTTTTAACGAAAGTTGTAGAACAAAAGTTGTTTGTTTAAATATACAGAACATGCCCAGCTGATTACCAGTAACCCTGTATACCTAGTCTAGTCAACAAGTTCAAAAACGTGCAAAATAGACACAAAGCTCTTAGAAACATACCTCATTCGATTCGGAATGACTTCTAGAAAAATGTTTTTAAGGGTTTTTTAGTAATTCTCCGCCAAAATAATGTTTTTGTATTCAATGAAAAATGATGGGACGACCAAAACATATGACTGATGGTAGGAGGTAGGCAACATACACCTGCCTGCAAATGCCAAGGAGCCTATTATAGGCAAAGTATCAAGCAGCGAGCAGCTGTTGGAACATAAGGATTCCAAATTACTGCCTGCACTGCACTGCGTTCGTCAGAGAATTAAGAGGGTTTTCTTTTTGCCCTGTGGTTTCTCTGGAAATATTGCCCCCTTCATACCGGAAGAGAGTAATGTTTGCACCTTCGTGGTTGGGAGTAAAATACGATACGATAAGGATGTGCTACTTCCCCAGATGGACTCTGCAAATTAATTATTACACGACAACAGAATTATAAGGCAAATCATTTTTATGTAAAAACACTTGAAATTTATAAAAATAAAGTGGCCAAGTGCGAGTTGGACTCGCCCATGAAGGGTTCCGTTGCAGCAAGTAACGTTATATACATAGTACACATAGTTCTTGTAGTTCGTTGTAACTTTGATCGAAGTTTCAATAATAGTGTATTTATGACGTACTAAAAAAAAACTACTCATCAGATCGAGTTCAAACTAATTTTCGTTAGTAGTTTACATGGTAATGTACATCATATATATTTTTTAGATTTTTCATTCTCTTACTTTAGAAGTTAGAGGGGGGGGGGACACACATTTTACCACTTTGGAAGTGTCTCTCGCGCAAATTATTCAGTGTAGACGAAAATGATTTTAGAAACCTCAACATCATTTTTGAAGACCTATCGATAGACACCCCACACGTGTAGGTTTGATGAAAAAAAAAATTTTGAGTTTCACTTCTCAGTATGGGGGGCAACCCTAATTTTTCTTTTTTTTTAATTTTTCTATTGAAATCTTAATGCGGTTCACAGAATACATCTACTTACCAAGTTTCAACAGTGTAGTTCTCATAGTTTCGGCAAAAAGTGGCTGTGACATACGGACGGACAGACAGACAGACAGACAGACAGACAGACATGACGAATCTATAAGGGTTCCGTTTTTACGTTTTACGGAACCCTAAAAATGAGATATCCATGACGGTGCCCATGAAATACGTATCACGACAAAAAATATTGGACCTATTGTTAAAGGTGAAAGAGAAACAGAAATACCTAATCAAATTTTGTAGTTTCCTAATTTTAGAGAGAGGTATAAAGAAACAAAATAAATACACTCACTCTTGTGTTTAATAACACAGCGAAAGGAAGCTAAGTACTTAGTTTTATTGTGTTTTAGTAACTAGAATGTACTGCAGCGAGAATCCACGAAGAGCGTTACCGCTTGTTTACGGACGTAATATCCAAACATTGAACAAATAGCAAAAATCTCACAATTTTAAAAGTTAAGTCAAATTAATAGGTATAGAAATATAGGTAGGTACGTGTGTAACTTCAAATAAATCGAAACAGGAGAAATTGAATTGAAAACGGTCCTTATACTCAAACATCAATTAATAAGTCTATCCAGAAAGATAACTGCCTGCACAAGATCTAAAATCTACCTACATATAAAACGTTCATAAAACCAGTTTATAATGTTATGCATCTAATCGTCGCACTAACTGCAATCATGCCCAGGGTCTGAACAATAAATGACAACAAGCGACATTATTATGTTTATATTTAGCGTGCCGTGCCCACTCCCGCACTCCCACTACGCTCGATCCAGACTAAAGCACGTGGGACACACGCAATTTTCACTCAAAATACCCATTTGTTGACATAAACTGGAAACAAAATCAAAGCTAAATACGCGCCGCGATATAAATACTGCAAAATAGTTTCAGTGATTAATTAAATAGTGACCTCACCTTGTAACAGTTGGATGTTTTCATCGACTTCTGGAAGTAGATGCATAAATGTAGTAGCGAAGAGCACTCCCCCTCCGAACGCGAGAAGTCCCATGACCAGCTGATTGGAGGAACGTAGGTTAGTAGAGGGGTCATTGGATATCGTGAACCAGTTGAATTTGAGCGATAGGATTAACGGAAGACATCCTACTATCATGGATATGGCGAAAAGGCACACCATAGTGATAATTTTAGCGAGCAAGGCATCGCTGACGTCGGCGGACGGATCTGTCGTGAAATTTAAATTCATTTTCGTAAGTATAAATTGTCGTGCGCTCGCGCAGCGGTGTCGTCTACCAGTTAGTGATCACTCGACTGAGCTTCCTGCGCTCTTGCACCGTAGGCGGACTCTTGATAACACCTCATTATTAATGATAAAAATGACAAGTAGGTACACAATTTACTGTCGGATCAAGAAAACTTGTAATCGAATTTACATGCAATATAAATATCAGCAAATAGGATCAAAATAGTTAATGCACAATCACAAAAATACGCACGTCCACTTATCAATATTACCTACACGTAATCTATGATTAATTATTAATACCGCTGTTAGATTAACTATTATTACCACTGTTACTTTTAGGATAAATGTTTAATTTGGAACACCACACGAGTTTTACAAAACTGAACATTTCTGTTCTTGTTATCGAAACTAACAAAAATCTTAATTTTAAAACACGTTAGTACGCGGTAAGTTTACAGAGCACAATAGGACAATGTTTCTTATGTCGACATCTGATTAAAGCCGAGCAAACAACAAGTCCTTATTACCACGTGATATAGTTTATAATTCTAGATTTTCTTCTTATCCTTACACTAGAGCGTAAGCATCCTACTGACACCGTTACTAATGCACATAAAATTGATAATGTCAAACAAAACAAGCACTTAATTATTTGCATGTAAACTAGACATAATAATAAGTACAATAAAGTAGCCAAGTGCGAGTTGGACTCGCCCATGAAGGGTTCCGTTCCAGCAAGTAACATAATATACATAGTACACATAGTTCTTGTAGTTCGTTGTAACTTTGATCGAAGTTTTAATAATAGTGTATTTATGACGTACTAAAAAAAAACTACTCATCAGATCGAGTTCAAACTAATTTTCGTTGGTAGTTTTCATGGTAATGTACATCATAATGTACATAATGTATATTTAATAATTGTGTATGTTTATTTTCACTTTATTTTGAGGGTTTTGTTTTTGTTTGCTTTGCATTTGCAATTTGCATGTATCAATGACAGTTTGACAGTGACATATTCAACTTTTGATTGCTTTTTTTTTTAAACTTTGATTTCGAATTCTTGTCACATTTTTGCCATGAATTCGACTACATTTAGATTCTTTCTTTTTATGTTTTTGCTTCTGGAATGTTTTAATTTTAGTATTTGTCTCTCAATGAAACCGTATAAATTTTTGTAACAATAACAATGTAGAACACCTTTGGCAGGTAGATTTAAAATATCTACGAACCGTTATTTAATTTTGTTATTTATTATAATTAATATCTATTTATTTTAAACATTATAGTTATACCTTGTTACACGTACATATATCATACCATACCTTTATACATACATATTTATTTTTAATTATTATATCATGTCTAATTTTGACAGTGAGAATTCGAGCTACTTATCATGTTCTGCAGTTAATGACAGTGCCGATAGCTTCTGCAGTATCCCAACTCTGTCGGACGCCATTGAATCTGTATTCTCTGATGTTCCGAAAAATTTCAATGTCCTTCATGTAAATGCTCAGAGTATTACGGCACACTACCCGGAAATGCTTGCGTCTTTCGTACATCCCAATATTCATGCCATTTTAATTTCTGAAACGTGGTTGAAACCCGTTCTCCCGTCTAATTCTGTGGTGTTGCCAGGCTTTCGACTCATTAGAAACGACCGTATAGGTAAGGGTGGGGGCGGCATAGCGATCTACCTTCGTGCTCACATTCCTTTTACCATGGTTAGTATGTCAGTACAGCCGCCTCCATCTGATGCCGGTGAACATCTTTTTATTGAAGTCGTCCTGAATCACACTAAAGTTCTTCTTGGAGTTTTTTACTCCCACTCTCGTAACGTTAACTATTTCTCTTCTTTTGAAAACCTTTTGGTAAACTTGTCTACTCCTTATGACCATACAATCATTATGGGTGACTTTAACACCTGTTTGCTGAGGCGAGACCACCGGTCTCACAAACTTGAGTCACTGGTCACATCTCTTAACTTAAACATTCTTCCTCTTAATGCTACTCATAATCCTCCAAACTGTACTCCTTCTCTTCTTGATTTAATTCTAATATCTTCTCCTACTCGTGTTGCAAAACATGGTCAGCATTCGGCTGACGATCTTTCGCATCATGACATGATTTTTCTCTCATATAAAATTCGCCCTCCAAAAATTAAGCCCAAAATTCTTTTGCAGCGCAGTTTTGGTAGTATTGATCTCGACAACTTACGTAGTGATGCTTTGGAAACGGACTGGTCTGAAGTGTTTAATGCCAATTCTATGAATGAAAAGATTATAAATTTTAACAATATTCTGATCAAAATCTATGACGTTCATGCACCTGTTCATGCAGTCAAAATGAAACACGCACCAGCACCATGGCTTACCGACGAGATCCGTGACCTTATGAATAAAAAACTGGCCGCAAAACAAAAATTTAAAATTCATCATGGCGATGAACATAGAGAAAAATATTTAAACTTGCGAAACGTCTGCAATAGAGCTTGTAGAGACGCACAACGCCGTCACATCCATAACTCTGTAGAAAACGAAGAACCAGCAAAGGTTTGGCAATTTCTACGGTCATTGGGAGTTGGAAAGTCTCGTCAAGACACTGTCCCGCAAAATCTTGATATTAACAATCTTAATAAACATTTTTCTTCTACATCCAATTTCGATGGACCGGTTAAAGCTACTACACTTAATTCAATCTCTTCCATTTCTCCTCCCAGTTATGATCCTTTCTTATTTAGTCAATTTTCCGCATGTGATATAAAGAAGAGCATTCAGTCGATTTCATCCAATGCTGTTGGTAGCGACAGCATTAGTCGTAAGATGATCATGCCTGTACTCGACGAAATTGTCCCAATTATACAACATATCCTTAACTTCTCTGTCTCGTCGGGTGTCTTTCCACTTATGTGGAAAGATGCCCAAATTATTCCCCTTCCGAAAAAAACTAATCCTGAATCCTTCTCTGAGTACCGTCCAATTTCAATCCTTCCCTTCCTTTCCAAAGTACTAGAACGACTGGTGCACCAGCAACTCTCCACTTATCTCATTAAACACAATCTCCTTAATCCGTTCCAATCCGGATTTCGTGCGGGACACAGTACTGTCACTGCTCTCACTCAGATCACTGACGATATACGGGATGGTATTGGTCATTGTCGACTAACTGTGCTGTCGCTACTAGATTTCAGTAATGCTTTTAATAATGTTGACTTTGATATTTTGCTAGCCCTCCTTCGCTCTTTAAACATATCTCCATTGGCAATTGCCTGGTTTCGCAGTTACCTGTTTGGACGCCGGCAACGTATCCGCATTGATGATATCTACTCCTCATGGTGTAGTGTTTCTGCTGGCGTCCCTCAGGGCGGCGTGCTATCTCCACTCCTATTCGCTATTTTTATTAATTCCATTTCAAAGCATCTGACGTCCTCATACCACCTCTATGCAGACGATTTGCAAATCTATACTCAAGCTCCATTGGAGTGTTTACATGATGCTATTAAGGTCACTAACACAAATTTAATGAGTATATTAAACTGGAGCAGATCATATGGTCTTTCTGTAAACCCCAATAAGACACAGACGATTATTATTGGCAGTTCGCGCATGATCTCCAAAATTGACTGGTTCCGGCTTCCTCATGTAATATTTGACGGTATCTCTATCCCTATTAGTGACACTGTCAGGAATTTGGGTTTAATCATAGATAAGCAATTTTCATGGGGCCCTCAACTAGCGGAAGTAAGCCGTAAAATTTTTGGTTCTGCAGCGTCTCTCAGGAGACTCCGTAATTTTCTTCCAATCTCTACCAAAACTGCGCTAGTGCATTCTCTTCTATTCCCCATATTGGACTACGCAGACGTATGCTATCTCGATTTAACCGAAGAGCTGTTAGACAAACTTGAACGCTTACAAAATTTTTTCATCAGGTTTATATTTGGTTTACGAAAGTATGACCATGTTTCTCATTTTCGTCAAAAGCTCAAATGGTTACCAATTCGCCTTCGCCGTAATTCTCATATTTTGTTCTTCCTCTACAAAATCCTTTTCCATTCCACCACACCTTTGTACCTGAAGGAGCGGTTCAACTTCATAGAACCGAAATCCTGTCCTCTCCGTTCTTCCAGATCCCTCAAGCTGAATATTCCTACCTCTACTCATCGCAACTTGTCCTTTTCTAAATCTTTTACTGTGCAAGCTGTCCTCCTGTGGAACTCTCTTCCTTTGTCTGTACGCCAGGCTAAGTCGCTTGGAATATTCAAAAACCTTGTGTATAAATACTTTCTAAGCTTTCCTTAATTTGTACGTTAATAAACTTTTAAACTATCTTGTATATATTTATGTGTGTAAGTTATATTTGTATTATTTTATGTATGTAACTTCGGATGTATTTATTTTTATATTTATATTTTGCTATTCATATTTCTGACTAGTTCACTGTAGCTATTTAATAGCCATTCTACACCACTTATGCACTATTTTTGTCGTAGGCTTTCCATGCAAAGGTTGCCTGGAAGAAATTGCTTAAAGCAATAAGGCCGCCCTTTACACTGCATCTCTGCATTTATTTAATAAGTAAGCTTAACGTAGACATAAGAAAAGTTTAAACATAAGTCTAGTAAAGTATACATACGTTAAGACTTCACTGTATAAATATGTAATTTTTTTGTGGTGTAATAAAGAATTTTATTATTATTATTATTATTATCATATATTTTTTTTAGTTTTTTCATTCTCTTACTCTAGAAGTTAGAGGGGGACACACACATTTTACCACTTTGGAAGCGTCTCTCGCGCAAGTTATTCAGTGTAGACAAAAATTGTATTAGAAACCTCAACATCATTTTTTAAGACCGATTGATAGACACCCCACACGTGTAGGTTTGATGAAAAAAAAATTTTTGAGCTTCAGTTCTCAGTATGGGGGGCACCCCTAATTTTTGTTTTTTTTAAAAACTTTTGTAAAAATCTTAATGCGGTTCACAGAATACATCTACTTACCAAGTTTCAACAGTGTAGTTCTCATAGTTTCGGCAAAAAGTGGCTGTGACATACGGACGGACAGACAGACAGACAGACAGACATGACGAATCTATAAGGGTTCCGTTTTTACGTTTTACGGAACCCTAACAAAACATGAATCAAAGAGATATCATAACATTTCTTTCTTCTTCTTTGTCAAAACACCATCAGTCCTAGATGCGTAGATACCTACGTAAAATCAATTTTATTTTTTTAACTGTGTACCTACCTCAGAAACATTAAGATAGTGTCTCTGGCTTGCAAAATCCACTTAGGGCCACTCTTTTTTTTTACAGTTGGTCTAATCGGGAGAACGGCGACTGCCGATCCGTAGCTCCTGGTTCGAATCCCACACACACCACTGTCTTCTCGAAGTCATGTGCGTAATTCCGATAATTAAAAACTGTGTGAACACATCGGTAGGAAACCGGCATGATCCAAGAATCTATCGAGACCATGCGTCATTCACCAACCCGCCCTAGACCAGCGTGGTGGATTGAGGCTTCGACTCTCTCCTCGAGAGAGAAGGCCCCGAGTCCCAGCATTGGGAACATTTAGTGGGCTGCTTATTATTATTATGCTTGTTGTGACAGAGCGAGCAAGATATTATGTGCCTGATGGCAAGCTACTCACCTGCTCATAACAACACAGCGTCAGAGCGTCACGCACGTCACTTACTCATAAGCTTGTAGCTTTTGTAGTGGTAGGACTCTTAGCAGAGTCCGCCTGGGGAAGTACCACACCTTTGTCAATTATTCTACCGCCAAGCAGTAATGGGCAAACATTACTGTGTTCCGGTTTGAAGGGCAATGTTTCCAGAGAAATTACAGGGCTTAGAGATATAACAACTTAGATCTCTGGGTGACGAGCGCAGTGCGGTGCTAGGTAATGATTTGGCTCTTCATGTTCCAATAGCTGCGTGTCACTGTGCTGTTATGTGGCAGGCATGTTGCTTACCATCAGGCACATGTCCTGCTTGTCTCGTCACTCTTTATTTAAAAAAAAAAAAAAACGTTATAACTCTGCACTGCGCTCGTTACTCTTTAGATATAAGATGATCTCTATGCCCTGTAAGTTTCCTGGAAACATTGCCCAGATTGATTTTGGAACCGGAACACAGTGATGACTTCACATTACTGCATGGCGGTAGAATATCTGGCAAAGGTATGGTACTTCCCCAGGCGGCTCTGGTAAGAGTTCTTATCCATTTTTATAAAGTCTAATATCCAATTAAACTCTATTTCTAACTTTATTGACTTTTTTGGTAAAGAAACTTATATCCACAGATTAGGTACAGAACTGTAATGTACATACTTCAAAAAGGACTAACTCGGTGGTGGCTATAACCTCTACACGTGTTTGTTTTTTTTCTTGTATTTGTGTACTATTTATTGGAATTTTATTGGTAAGTTTTATATATCTTATTAGCAAGTAATAGGCCGAGACAATGGAGAATGTTTCTCCGTCGCCAGAACCCCCTGATCCTCCCGATCCTAGTAATGTAATGGAAACGGAAAACTCATTGACTCCAAACCTCTTGAAGAGGCATCTAACATCTCAGCCAGACCGATCCGCACTCGTAAAGAAGTCTGTTACGAACTTAGAGACACCGACCGCGTCCATACAGCAAATATATGTACATCCTGCGATGTCGATTATAGGAATACAACAATACGAAAACATCGACGCTGGACCGTTTATAGTGCATGTTGCTAGAACTGAACCTGACCCAACCTTAGGCACGGTGATTAGACCGATGAAATTTGGAAAATTCCTGCACACAAACAAGATTGATAGTGTCTGCCAAGATGGGGTTAAAAAAGTAGGCAGGAACAAAATATCTATTGAATTCCTAAATGCTGCAGCCGCCAATAAATTCTTAATCAACCCTATCCTGAAAATCGGTAAATACGAGGCGATGATCCCAACTTACAATGTCACCCGAATGGGCTTAGTGAGGGGTGTCCCCGTGGAATGGTCCATGGAGGACTTTGCAAATTCAATACAAATCCCTGGTAGCAGTTACGTTCTGAAGGCAAGGAGGCTAAACCGAAAAAACAAAGTCGAGAATACAGTAAATTGGGTTCCTACTCAGACAGTGGTTCTCACATTTAGAGCCCAACAACTGCCAACCAGAATATTCTCGTTCTACTCATCCTTGACCGTAGAGGCATATCAGTATCCCACCATCCAATGCAACAACTGCCTTAGATTCGGACACATCAAAAATCAGTGCCGCTCTCAACCTCGATGCTTCCGTTGCACACAACCTCATTATGGAGACAATTGCGTGGTGCAAGAGTCAGAGGCTTCATGCCTGTACTGCTCTGAGCGCCACTTCTCCACAAGTAGGTCCTGTCCAGAACAAGAAAGACAGCGAGCTATAAAAATGAAAATGTCAAGAGATGGGATTTCTTACCAGGAAGCATGCAGTCAAACCGCTAAAGTAAATAGAAGGTTTAGCCAAGTTGCTGGAAGCGTACCTGTTGCCCAAATGCAAGCCCCACAACTCCCACCCTCTAATGCCACTCAACCTCTCCCGTCCCCTGCGTCACAATCCTTCCAATCCTACAGAAAGACTATTTCCCAGAGCCCACGTCCAAGAGCTCCTCTTGGAAAATCCTACGACCGCATTGCCCATCAGAACATCACTGCCCCGGGTCCTTCCACAATCCCTAACGGATATTCCTTAGAGCAAGCTCAATCCCAGTCCCATCACCTAACACCAGACACTCATGATCTCCTTACCCAACTTCTCACAATTATCATGAAGATGATAACACAAGACCCCAATTCCTTACCGACCAACGTAGCCCACATGATCTCCCAACTCCCAACCTTAATAGCCCACCATGGATCTATGCCCAATAATCCAATGGAACAGCAGGAGCCTCCGCCGGAAGCTTCCTGAACTCCTCCACCTTATCAACAAATACAGCCCCATCTTGGTGGCCGTCTCGGAGACGTGGTTTGCCCCTGGAGTTCGATATCGAGTCCCGGGATTTTCATGTCTTCGGAGCGACCGCCAGGATGGAACAGCTGGCTGTGCATTATTTGTCAAATTATCCCAAATATTCTCCCAAATTCCCCTTCCCCCTCACAGTCCTGAAATAAACGCTGTCGCTGTACATGCGTTTAATTCCTCCTTCATATCCCTATACATCCCTCATCCCTCTCCTCATCTCATATCCGATATCCTTCTCATCATATCCTCTGTTCCTTCTCCAGTTGTGGTTATGGGAGACTTCAATGCCCACCACACCTCCTGGGGTTCTTATCACAGTGACTCTTTTGGTCGATTACTGTTTGAGGCTCTGGATGAAGTAAATTTGTGCATAGGGAATGACGGCACTCCTACTCGAAGAGTTCTACCCACCCAAAATCCAAAATCAGCAGTGGATTTAACTCTCTGTTCTCCTGGTCTGCTTCCCTCCCTATCTTGGCAGGTCCTCCCTCTCACCAATGGTAGTGATCATTTCCCCATCTTAATCAGCCTAGGTCTCAGGGTATCCCATCTCCCCCCTCCCACCCCTCTTTTAAAATATAGGTTAACTGGAGCCAAATGGGACTTATATTCTTCACAATTGGATGAAAAAATTACATCTCTTCCTAATCCAATAGAAGAAAATCCCCTGGCCTGCTACCAAAAACTTGTAGATATTATCATATCCTCCGCTGATGAGTCCATCCCTCTAAAAAAGCCCCGAAACAATCTCCTCTCCCCTCCCTGGTGGGATTCTGAGTGTACAAAAGCAGTTCATGATCGAAAAAGTTCAGAAACCAACTACAACCGACAAATGACTACAAATAATTTCCTCATTTATAAGAAGACAGCTGCAAAATGCAGAAAGATACTTACGTCTAAAAAGAAACAGGGTTGGTTAAGTTTCTGCGAAAGCCTATCACCA
This sequence comes from Ectropis crepuscularia, assembly GCA_963693475.1. NCBI lineage: Eukaryota > Metazoa > Arthropoda > Insecta > Lepidoptera > Geometridae > Ectropis > Ectropis crepuscularia. The sequence continues at coordinate 10,341,803 of OY856359.1, forward strand.
TCCACCCCATCTACCATTGTGTGGAAACAAATCCGTAGATTCAGAGGCTCTTACAGAGATAATAACCTGGCTACCAATGATCCTGTTTCCTGGTTGGAACCATTTGCTGACCAGTTGGCCCCCCCTTTTGTGCATCAGAACCCACAACGTCCCAGCCCATCACATTCCCATACATCTACCCATTTTGATGTCCCCTTTTCATTTGAAGAACTGCGATTGGCTCTAGATGGACTGACCGACTCTGCCCCTGGAGTAGATGGCATTCCTTACTCTTTTATCACTAGAGCTAATGATGCAACAAAACTATACTTTCTAAATCTGGTGAACATTTTTTTTGACCAGGGCTATATCCCAAATTCATGGAAAACCCAGATAGTAATTCCCATCCCTAAACCTGGCAAACCTCCCTCAGACCCCAAGTCTCGACGTCCCATAGCCCTCTCCTGCGTAGCTGCTAAGATTACAGAGATTCTTATTAAAAATAGACTGGAATGGTACATAGAAAGCAATAGATTACTTCCGGTATCCCAATTTGGTTTTAGGAAGGGAATGAGCACCTTGGATAGTCTCGGCATACTAACTACAGATATTCGCATTGCAATTAAAAAAAAAAAACAGTATGTTGTAGCGGTATTCTTGGACATCGCATCAGCCTATGACAACGTCCAGCTTCCAATACTCAGAGACAAGATGCTGCAGCTGAGTATTTCAGAGAAGATGGTACAGTTCATTAGTTGCTTCCTGATGGAAAGGACCATCCTCATTAAGAACCAAGATTCTATGCCTATGTCTAGGAAGGTCTGGAAGGGGCTTCCGCAAGGCTCAGTATTAAGCCCCCCGCTGTATGGACTATACACTGCTGACCTCGACCAAACTGTCAATCCTTTCTGTAACATCCTACAATATGCTGATGATATTGCACTCTACTACTCTGGCGAATCTATCGAGGAAGCTGAAAACTCCCTAAACCTTGCCTTATTGTACCTCGAAGACCACTTAAATGAGATCGGATTATCTATTTCTCCTACCAAAAGTAATGCTATTGTTTTCACTAATAAAAGATCTGTACCTACCTAATTTGAATTTAAAATGTAACAATGAAGTTATCCCACAAAAAACATGTGTTAAATTTTTAGGCTTATGGCTTGACACCAAATTAACAGGTGTTCCCCATTCAGACCATGTTGTCGCTAAATGTGAAAAAAACATCAATATCCTCCGCTCCCTTTCTGGCGTGTGGTGGGGCTCCCATCCATTTTCTCAAAAACTTCTGTACAACACCATTATTCGCAGTCACTTTGACTACGGAGCATTCCTGCTGGAGCCTGGTAATAAATCTGCTCTGAGTAAACTGACATCAATCCAAGCTAAATGTCTTCGCATTGTTTTAGGCGCCATGAAAACTTCTCCTACCAATGCTGTCCAAATTGAAGCAGGTGATCCCCCTCTCCACCTGCGAAGACAATTTTTAGCCGACAGATTCTACAATAAACTGGTCCAGAATGCAGATCATCCTCTTTTGTCGAAAATTACAGAACTACACAGTCTGACTTCCCTTCAGGAGATAAGAACACAAACTAATTTGCCATGTATTCTTCGTAGCTTCGTTAAACTCTCTCTCCTTCCATTCCCTATCGCAAACTTCCCTCTTAATCCCCTATTCTCAACCTCCTACCATGCCATAACATATCAGCCATCTGTTATACTAGATTTGGGCATTAGTAAAGACACAATAGATCCCGGCAAGACACTTTCTGAAATAATTGACAGCAACTGGAATGACTGGCTCCCTGTCTTTACTGATGCATCTAAGTTGTGTGCAGATGGCGATGTGGGTGCAGCCGTCTGGATCCCAAGATATAGTATTGTCTTAAGGTATAAATGTCCTCCATCTGCATCTGTTTTCACCGGTGAAGCAATAGCGATACTTGAGGCAATACAATATGTTACATCCCATTCCATTCCCAGAACCATCATCTTCTCGGACTCCAAAAGCTGTTTGCAGACTATCTTGACCAATCAATTCAAGGCCAGAACTAAATTTCCCATAATTTTGAAAATCAAGGAAGAGCTTCTTAAATCTCATTACTTAGGCCTACACATAGTTCTGGCTTGGATACCCGGGCATTCGGGTATACCTGGTAATGAAAACGCCGACTTCTATGCCAAGCAAGCCACTACCCTTGGAAACAAAGATCATTACTATGTATACTCACATGACCTTTCCTCTACTTGTCAACCCCAGCTTCTTGACGCCTGGAATATTGAGTGGCAGAAATCTAAAAATATTAAAGGGAAATTCTACGGCCAAATTCAACCCACTATTCCCCCAAAACCTTGGTTCTTCAAATTCAAAAAGATCAATAAGCGGACTACATCTACCATCTGTCGCCTAAGGTTGGGCTTTGTTTGTACTCCAGTGTTCCTCGCCAAAATAAGAGTACGTGACCATTCCCTTTGCGAGTGCGGATTGGCTGAAGGCACAACAGATCACATTTTTTTCGAGTGCTCCAAAAACCGTGGTTCTCTATATGACTTGATCCCAGATGACCTTCCCCGTCCTGCTTCCTTTTCCAACCTACTCCCGCTAGTATATTCTCCCTTTGTTTATATACTTAATAAATTTATGAATATCAATAACATTAAGTTATGATTATATAATAATATATTCTACATTTGTAAATATTACTATTGATTGTTATATTTATTATTATTTATCTTTATGTACATATGTGTTGTGACGTCGTGTTTGTGTTTGTCCCTTTCAGTAGTTATAGACTAACACCCAGTAAAACTTCAAGAAGCCTACCGACCAACTGGCCTGGCAACATAACGCTGCGCTTTCACCGATCAAACTGAAAAGGAGTATACCAGCAACTACCCACAAGACGCTGGCGAAGTTGCGGTCATGCCGCATACAGAAGCCAAAGATAAAAGTTGAAGTTGAAGTACTTCAAAAAGACGGGTATATCACCTACCTATAAGGATATACCCTATATCCTTATTTGAAGTCGATCAAAAAGAATAAGCAATGTGTACACTGATGTGAACAATGATTACAGTTCTGTAATCTGTGTATATCTATTTTTACTCCCTTGTGGTATGATAATCAAAAAATGCTGAAACACTGCTTATTCTTTTTGATCGACTTCAAATAAGGATATACCGGATATACCCTATAGGTGATAAATATACCTACCCGTCTTTTTGAAGTATGTCGGTTTTTAGGGTTCCTTGCCCAAAGTATTATATGCAAAAGGGTAAAACGGAACCCAATTACTGATACTCCGCTGTCCGTCTATCATCAGGCTGAATCTCATGAACCGTAACAGTTTAAATTCAGATCATGTATTTATAATGCCGCTATAACAAAAAATACTCGAAAAAATATTTAAAGTGGATCCATTTTTCATTCAATTGCGTGATTTTTTTTGTCGAAATTGGGAACCGCAACGGGTAGACGCTTGAAATAATCAGAGAATATTTAGTTGTAGATAGTATATGTCGGAGATTCGCCAGGGTTTCCATGTTCAGACTCCATCAGAATAAAAACTCAAAGTAAATGAGATAGTTTTATTTCTCGCCGTTGGTATCGAAGTGACCCTCTTTTACAAAATCACCCGCTTTTATATCATTCTTACAATACACGACATAACTATAGCAAATACAAATTGTTTTACAACAAAATATGAAATACTTTCATAACAAGTACAGAAATACAGTCTAATATTCCAAACAAATAGTTTAATGAATTTTACAACAACTATTAATGATTTAATTTACCTAAAATGCATTATTAATTAATATTATCAAATGTTACCACTAAATAGATGGCGCCACTAACAAGCATGAAACAACAACAAGTTTTATTTATGCTTAAACATATTAAATACTATTCAGAATATCAATAATTACAATAGAAAACATGTTTAAACATTTACAGAGTATATTAGATATCTAATCTAATAATAATATGCAACAAAAATATCAAAATAGTCGATACTAGTAAATAATCAATACAACATCTATTAAATTCTAAAGAAGGCTTTGTATTTACTAATACCCATTTGGACATCAATATAACGAGTTTTAGATATTTTTGTTACAGTATAATGAAATAAAAACAATATTAGATAATTACTGGCAATACAGAACAATTTGCGCCCATACGGCCATTCTGATTCCAGCGCGTCTCTTGCGCTGTTCTAAATTATCATACAATTTCAAATTATCAATACAGAAGGCATCACCCGTATAGGGATCTAGCCAAATCACAAGGCGTCACCCATACTGGGATCTAGCCACATCGTAAGGCATCACCCACACTGGGATCTAGCCACATCGTAAGGCATCACCCAAACTGGGATCTAGCCACATCGTAAGGCATCACCCATACTGGGATCTAGCCACATCACAAGGCATCACCACTCGGATCTAGCCACAACATAAGGCATCACCCATCCTGGGATCTAGCCAACAAGACCAGGTGTCATGATACGCATGGTGGCCAGCCAGCGTTTGAGGAAGGAATGTTTGGATAGGAAAAATTAATTTCTCAACACAATCACGCATATCACATCGTGAAAAAAAATAAAAAGGTCATTTTAAATTCAAAACATCACAATTTCACAATACAATCATCTATAGAATAAATGTTATTTGCCGAGGAAGTAGAAGCATAGACATCTAAATCGGTCTCCACCATTCCTCTGCCCATACGGTCAAATCATCTGAGTTGTCTGAATGAAGAAAAGGGTCTGTCGGAACATAAATATAGTAATGCACCGTGACTTGATTTTTTTTTTCTGAACAATCACGCAATATAACATGCTTAAGTATGTATGGAACATTTGACAACATTTTTAAATTTTCCACCAGACCAAAAAATTTAGACCTTAACTTTGGTGTCGCTCATGGCGTCGCATAAACATGAAATTACCTATCTTAAAAAGGTGTATTTCAACTCTACCTTTATTAAAACGTACTTTTTAAATGACCGCTCGTCCATCCGTTATTTAGCAGTCGATCTAAAATCTGTTAGTAGGTCAACACAACAACAACAACAACAAGATAATTTTTTGTAATCTTTTCATCAATATAAACCAATAGATGTGCCCTGAGCACCTTGAAATAAGTAATTAACTGCGTCTCTATGTGTATCCCAAGTAGTTTACACACAACCAATCTACTTGACTTCTAAAATCGCTAGCGGGGCGATATGCTGTGGTTCTACTTATTTTGGTTGTCAAAAACGAATAGTGATAGGTAAAAACGTCCGGCGTTCACCGCTTCCTGCAACCGATTAGAACGGAAAAGTGAGATCACTCTTCCCTTGAAAACTTAAACCATTGTGTAATTAAATTAAATATAGTGAGTAAAAAGTGAGAAATCTGATGCAACAGCATACAGCATACTAAAACAGTAATTACGATGAGGGCCAGTAATTGATTAAAACTTCAAGACGGAAATTTCTTCTGGTGAGCTGTGTTTACAATTAGAAGCTCAGTATTATTCTAACGCACTTGTGATACAATTTGTGTACTCACGGGCTATCACACAAATAATAAGTTTATTGCCTGCAATACATTCACATGAAACGAAACTTTTCGTCCAGTTACATATGAGGTGAAAACTAGGATGTTATGCTGTTTAAACATTGGGCACTTGAAGTCATAACTGATATTTGATAACACTGTCACTGTTTGTTTACTGATAGTAATTATTCTGCGAAATACCCACTTGCAATCACTCGTCTCTTAAATCGACCGACTTCAAAAGCACTTGAAAATTTAAAATAAACTGCATCAATGACTGACACTGACAGCACAAATTGACACTGACACGCTGCCCCCCCGATTTGCTGTCATTTTGTCATAATGCAAAATCAGACCACACACACGATAACAATGACTTAGCAGTTAAATAACCATCGCTGTTTAATATTAACGCAACGCAGTTATGTTTTGATAATTTAGATAATAACTAATAAGAGCATTAACTGACGATCACTGACGACTCTACTGCCTATTTACATATATGCTTGCTTTGAGTTGCATATTTTATTTAATTTTTAATGCAGTTAACTAGTATTTGATTAATTGGTATCTTCGGTAAAACTACGCCAAGAAAAGGCATGGCTGTGCCTTATTGGAGAACCAGGACAAGGTACTGATACTGCTTCTGGAGATCGTGGATCTTAAATATTGTTTTCGTGGCAAAAACATTTTTAATTTACTTTGAAGCTATAAAAATTTGTTTGAATTAAGTTACTGAATAATCACTCTCATCATATCATTTTTTTTTTTTTAATCATTGGCATCGAGTTTAACATGGCTTCAAATACGACGCGTCCCCGACGCCTTAGGGTTAAAGCGCCTATTGAGGTTGAAAATGATGAGAAAGATGCAGCCATCAAAAATTATGAAAAAATAATCAAAAATCTAAATGAACAAATTGATAATAAACTTAAAGATGGCCTGTTAGCAGAACAGGACAGCAATGAAAATGAATTCGAAAAAAGGTGTCAACAAATTAATTTCCTAAAGAAGAGAATATCCGAAGAAGAAGAGAGAAATTATAATTTACAAGAGTATGTTAATAAGTTACTTGTAGATAACAACAATTTACCAGAAGAGCAGAGTGAATGTGAAATGATCTATAGGCGCAATACATTTGAACAAGAGCTCAAAGAAAAAGAATGTTTCCGACACTCTCGAACCTTGTGATAAAACCGTTTAGTTGCTATTTAGTTTAGAATATAAATGTCTTCATGTGTATTTGTAATACCTACACATGATTTTGACTTTGATGATGATTATTATAAAGTGACTACAGGTTAAATTTTAAGAACTGTATAAAATGACGTTTCTAAGTGCACTGTATGTGTTGACAGAACAAAATGAATTTGATTTGATTCCTAACGATGACGATGGCATGATTCCGTGCGCCCTGAAGTTTGGGACATATCTGTGTTTTGAGATCGTCGAATCTTTTGAAATTTGGAACATCTTAATTTTTAGGGACTTTTAGCTGTATTTAGATAATACGCAGTTTACGGCTAGTTTTAATTCTAGCAAAGCTGCGTGCCATGGCTATCAATTTCTATAACAGACATAATCATTCATCAACCGTTCAAATTATGTTCTCTGTTGGGGTTACAGTAATACCGGGTATTTTTAAAAGATTGAAACATTAAGATTCAACTTGAGGCTTATTATCCTATAAAACATACAACTCGAGTTCATAACAAATGTTGTCAATGTAAACCATGGTTCTGAGACTCTTTGTTGAGATAAATGTTCGACCGCCAATACCAAGACTAATTTATTTGTTATCAAAAAAATTAGGTTATTCGCGTTTACGTGGAATAATCAAACGACAATTGACTGCTCATTTGGTGCGTTATTTTTTTCATTTTGACCACTGTACCAATTTTTCTTCGAACTACCCTCATGATGATAATAATCACATTAAATAACCTACTAAAATTGTTCCGGGAATTAATATCACTGTTGAGCATGTGTGCTGCTTATGCTTAAGCAGCCCACTAAATATCCCCACAGCTGGGACTCGATTCATAATATAGGTAATAGATAAAACTAGACTCAAGGTCTTCTCTCACAAAAAGAGATTAAGCCTTAATTCACCACGTTGGGTAAGTTCGGGCTGACGGACGACGCACGACCTCAAAAGATTTCAGAAACAAGTCGATTTTCTCACGATGTTTTCCTTCGCATTATTTTTTAACATTTACACATCACTTTAAAAGAAAGTTGATGCGCCTGGAATTGGAACCCGAGCTCTGGGTCGGCTATTGCCGTTCTTCCGATTAGACCAGCCGTATTTATTTGATATTTTTATTGCGGTAAAAATGGATTAGGTTTAAAAGCGTTGTAATTTATGTCCGTGCAATCCTGTGACAATATGACTTTAGTTAATGTATTTAAAACAGACCACACGGTTATTAAAGTTCCAAAAACGTGATTTTTAGTTTGCATTCGATTTAACGTTTCCGAAATTTGTATAGCACAATTTAGGAAGTAAATTAACACGGGCAATAAACGGAATCAGGGGTATTTCTAAACAACTCAGATCAAATAAATTCAGGACAAATACCTGTGATTAGCGCATCTACCACCTCGGCTTCAGTAGCTTCTGGTCGTCCTCTCTCAAAGAGCGTCCAGGTCGGTGTAACGTCCTGGGCGAGGCCGCTCGCTTGGTCCGAGATGTTGCTGCGCCGCTTCTGCACATCGGTCGTCCCGGAACTCCTTGCCGTGTGGATCAGCTCATCTACTTGCTTCTACGTGGTCAAACGTCAGGACTTCAGGGCTCATTTGCAGTAAACTCCGAGTTGAGACGCTATTTCCGCAATGGCGCCGCTTCTTCAGATAACGTTGCCCTTGCAGTTCTTGTTGTCTTCTTTCCTTGCAGTCTTCGTAATGGGTGTTAGGAGACCCATTACTCGGTCCAGAGCGACGGTTGTCGCAATCGGAGGTCCTGTAGATTTATTGGGGCTGTGATCCCACCGCTGCTGTCGGAGATTCGCCAGGGTTTCCATGTTCAGACTCCATCAGAATAAAAACTCAAAGTAAATGAGATAGTTTTATTTCTCGCCGTTGGTATCGAAGTGACCCTCTTTTACAAAATCACCCGCTTTTATATCATTCTTACAATACACGACATAACTATAGCAAATACAAATTGTTTTACAACAAAATATGAAATACTTTCATAACAAGTACAGAAATACAGTCTAATATTCCAAACAAATAGTTTAATGAATTTTACAACAACTATTAATGATTTAATTTACCTAAAATGCATTATTAATTAATATTATCAAATGTTACCACTAAATAGATGGCGCCACTAACAAGCATGAAACAACAACAAGTTTTATTTATGCTTAAACATATTAAATACTATTCAGAATATCAATAATTACAATAGAAAACATGTTTAAACATTTACAGAGTATATTAGATATCTAATCTAATAATAATATGCAACAAAAATATCAAAATAGTCGATACTAGTAAATAATCAATACAACATCTATTAAATTCTAAAGAAGGCTTTGTATTTACTAATACCCATTTGGACATCAATATAACGAGTTTTAGATATTTTTGTTACAGTATAATGAAATAAAAACAATATTAGATAATTACTGGCAATACAGAACAATTTGCGCCCATATATATGTACTTTAAAAATAAATACATAACTTAAATTTAATTAATAATGGCCCCATAAAACAAATTTGATTTTGCAGATTTTTAGATAATGGTACGGAACTTCGGAAGTCCGACGCACTTCGCTGGTTTTGATATTTATTGCTTGTTTTTTTTTTAGAATGGACCTATAGTAGCTGGCGGTGGGTGCCTCTACTACCTATCGGACTTTGGTGTTAGCGCTACAGCGCGATTTTTTATCCTAGAGAAGTTCCATGTTGCACGGTGTCTTCGAAGTTCCCACAGCCGTGGCATTCAGGTGTTGGCTTTCTCCCGTCTATTCTAAACAGTTACCGGACAAAGCAGCCATCAGGCAGGTCAGGGCAGCCTGTCATGATTTGTGAACATCCGTATTCATCACACAAATATTTTTCATAGGTGGGAATCGAACCCACGTGGGCTCTGTGGGAAGATTTATTACGAAGTTACGATATCACTCACTACAAATGCTACCTACAAGCATTATCTATTCTATGCTACAAGTCAAATTGACTCTGGGTGTATTTTGTGTTTTGGCACTCTTGGGCTTCGGTGGTGGGGTGACGAACTTCCATTCTATTCATCATTTCTGTAGGTATTGCCTAATAATATTTATGTATTTGTGTAAAATTTAAAAACAATCTAAGTAAGTACTTAGTACCAAGGACGTTTAAAAAAACGTTTTTTAAACGTCCTTGGTACTATACTTATTTAAATTTAAAATGCATAGATTTTTTTTGTAAAAAAATATGGTAAATAATTATTAGTCAAAAAAAAATTCAAAAAAACACCGTAATGGATACCTCCCACGGAGCTAATACTATAGTGCTCGCAGTATAAGTCTGCGCGCGACTGGTGGCATACTTAATGTTGCTAGGTCAAGCTAATAGGTTCCCTTCCCGTTCATTGGGAACGTACAACTTCATAAAACAGGAACGGGAAGGGATTTTTCAGGGAAGCAATTTAAGTAACTACACGACAACTGAGACTCAAGAACGAATGTCTCGAAGTAATGAACGCCTTTGCAGTGCTGGTTTGGTTCAGTATGTGACCAAGTATCATTGGTAATTGGTACAGGCTGTCTGAGTCTCTTACCACCAGGAAAACTTTATTATAGTTTATTACATTATAAAAAATCTGTCATTTTCAACCTACACCAACATCGAAATAACAAGAATTTAATTTAAACTTGTAAATCTTTTATTGAGACCATAAATAACACTATTTTAAAATTTGGCGCATGAGCGTTCTTTTAATGAGTCATTGGCTTCCATAGAGTCATCTTCTTTTTTCAATAGGGTTAAAATCACAGCGGTAACCGCAAAACTTCCTGTTCATGTTCCTCTAACAGTTATTCTACTTGGTATTGTGGGTCTTCTTTGTGCCTCTTTATTCGAGTAACTGCGGATTTGTCCTACAATCGTCGAAATTTATTTATTTTTTCTTATGCCACTTTTGGCTTTCTTCTTTTACATTGCCCATTGTACCCACTTTATTTATCTGAGTGCAGTGGTATAATGCGTTGTCCATTGACAGTACGTTCTGAAACGTCTATAATAAAAATACAGTAATTAATACAGAATTAAGGATCAAAAAGCATCCATGCTAACGTTGAAAAACAAATTAAGTAAAATTTCTTTTGGCCCACAGATTTCCCCTTAAGTGGTAAATGAAGCTGACGCTGTTAGGTGAAAGGGTCGATCGGGTGAACATGGAACCGCCGAGTGTACCCGAGCGAGAAAGATACAATCAGCTGATCTTCACTGCTGTGTCACTGTGTTTTCTATTTTGATTTGTATATTATGAAAAAAACACATTTATAACTAGTTTCTCACATTCGGTCTTAAGCACTCACATTTTTTCCCACGGGTAAATTGGCGATAAAACAATCAAACCCAAAGCCGCACCTCAACCTAAAGCCTCAGCTTTAAAATATGCCGATAATAGGTGGAGATTTGATTGCTATGGTATCCCTAAATATTAGTTGTCAAATAGCTCTGCGTTTGGAAAACTGCAATTTTGGCCTGTTATTGTATCGTTCTTCTTCACAACCACGATTGATTTTCAAGAACCAGCCACGGCCAGCACTTTTAATCACTTTCGGCATAATAAAAGCTATTCATTACTTTGGAACTTAATAAATAACATCAATCGTAAACAAGCTTTTGTCAACTGACGTAAACAAGAAGTTGACGGCCTGTCAATTAGTTCCATATTTTGCTACGCGCAGAGAGAACGTTTTCCCGTCGCCTGAACCTCCCGACCCTCCCGATCCAACTAATAATATGGAAACGGAAATTTCGACCCCAAATCCTCTGAAAAGACACCTAGCATCTGTGCCAGCCCGATCCGCACCCGTAAAGAAGTCCGGTATGAATTCAGAGACTACGTCCGCGTCTATTCAGCAAGTATACATACACCCTGCTATGTCCATATTAGGTATACAACAATATGAAAGCATTGATTCCGGACCGTACCTAGTTCATGTATCCAGAACAGAGCCCGACCCAACCATAGGCGCAGTTATTAGGCCAATGAAATTCGGCAAATTTCTCCACACCAACAAAATCGATCATGTCTGCCAAGATGGGGTGAAGAAAGTGGGTAGGAATAAAATTTCCATCGAATTTAAGAACGCTGCTGCCGCCAACAATTTCCTAAACAATCCCATCCTTCAAATTGGAAAATACGAAGCAATGATCCCAACCTACAATGTTACTCGAATGGGTTTAGTCAGGGGTGTCCCAGTAGAGTGGTCTATGGAAGACTTTGTAAGCTCAGTCAAAGTACCCGGTAACGGATATGTTCTGAAGGGAAGGCGGTTAAATCGTAAAACCAAAGTGGATAATGTCATCAATTGGATTCCTACCCAAACAGTTGTCCTAACATTTAGAGCACAACAACTGCCATCTAAGATCTTCTCGTTTTACTCATCCCTGAATGTAGAGGCATACCAATACCCTACTATTCAGTGTATGAATTGCCTCCGATTTGGGCATATTAAAAGTCAATGTCGTTCACAGCCTAAATGCTTCCGCTGTACTCAACCCCATAGTGGAGACGATTGTGTGGTGCAAGAGACAGAGGCTACATGCCTATACTGCTCTGAGCACCATTTCTCCACTAGCAGGGCCTGCCCCGAGCAGAACAGACAACGAGAAATTAAAATCAAAATGTCCAGAGACGGCATCTCTTATCAGGAGGCATCCAATCAAACCCCAAAAGTTAGCAGAAGATTTAACCAAGTTGCTGGAAGCATACCTGTTGCCCATACTCAAGCTTCACCACAGCCGACTCCTCTCCCCCCATTCAATCCATCACAATCCTCCCAGTCCTACAGGAAAACAATCATTCACAATTCCCACCCAAAGCCGCTCCTTGGAAAATCCTATGATAGAATCGCCCACCAATCCATCATAGCTCAGGGTCCATCCACACTTCATAACGGTTATTCTCTCGAGCTGGCCCAGTCCCAGTCCCAACCCCCTACTCTCAACACTCAACAACTCCTCACACAACTCCTCACAATCATCATTAGTATGATATCACAAGACCCCAATCAGTTACCGTCCAACGTTGCCCACATGATTTCCCAACTCACATCACTAACACATCACCATGGATCTATGCACCATAATCCAATGGAACAGCAGGAGCCTCCGCCGGAAGCTTCCTGAACTCACCCACCTCATCAATAAATACAGCCCCGTCCTGATGGCTGTGTCGGAGACGTGGTTTGTCCCTGGAACTCGGTATCGAGTCCCGGGATTTTCATGTCTTCGGAGCGATCGCCAGGACGGAACAGCTGGCTGTGCATTATTCATTAAACAGACTCAGATATTCTCCCAACTTCCCCTTCCCCCTCATAGCCCCGAAATAAATGCCGTCGCCGTACGTGCATTTAATTCCTCCTTTATATCCTTTTACATCCCTCATCCCACACCACAACTCATTCCTGACATCCTATTAATTATATCCTCTGTCCCCCCTCCAGTCGTGGTTATTCAATGCCCACCACACCTCCTGGGGTTCCTACCACAGTGATTCTTTTGGTAGACTACTGTTTGAAGCACTGGATGAGGTTAATTTATGCATAGGGAATGACGGCACCCCTACTCGAAGAGTACTACCCACGCAAAATCCTAAATCAGCAGTGGATCTAACTCTATGCTCTCCTGGTCTGCTTCCCTCCCTATCTTGGCAGGTCCTCCCTCTTACCAGAGGAAGTGATCATTTCCCCATTTTGGTTTCTTTAGGACTCAGGGTCTCACATCCTCCTCCACCTTCCCCCCTCCTTAAATATAGGCTCTCTGGGGCAAAATGGGATATCTACTCCACCCACATGGAGCAAAAAATGGCAAATCTGCCAAACCCTATAGAGGAAAACCCTTTGGTATGTTATGACCAACTTGTTAGCGCTATACTATCTTCTGCAGATGAGTCTATTCCTCTGAAGAAGACTAGAAACAATCTCCTTTCCCCTCCCTGGTGGGATTCTGAATGCACTGAAGCGATTCGTGAACGCAAAAGATCTGAAACCAACTATAACCATCATATGACCACAGAAAATTTTCTCAATTACAAAAAGACAGCTGCAAAATGCAGAAAATGCCTCTCAGCAAAAAAGAAACAGGGCTGGTTAAATTTTTGCAAAGGATTATCACCAACAACACCAACAAATATTGTATGGAAACAAATCCGGAAGTTCAGAGGATCATATAGAGACAACAACCCCTCCTCTAACGATCCATACTCGTGGTTAGAATCATTTGCTGACAAGCTAGCTCCTCCTTATGTGCGTCAGAATCCTAACCCTCCCATCTTATCACATCCCCATAACTCTTCACATTTTGACATCCCATTTTCGCTGGAAGAGCTGCACTTGGCTCTAGATGGGTTGACTGACTCCGCCCCTGGAGTAGATGGTATGCCTTATTCTTTTATTACTAAAGCCAATGACAACATGAAACAATACTTCCTAAATCTAATAAACATATTCTTTGATCAAGGCTATATCCCAGACTCTTGGAAAACCCAAACAATACTCCCAATCCCTAAACCGGGAAAGGACCCTTCAGATCCCAATTCCCGACGCCCAATTGCCCTCTCCTGTGTAGCTGCAAAGATAACAGAAATCCTCATCAAGAACAGATTAGAATGGTACATTGAAAAAAATAGACTACTCCCACAAACACAATTTGGCTTCAGGAAAGGCTTGAGTACAATGGATAGTCTCAGTATACTCACCACAGATATCCGCATCGCAATAAAAGAGAAACAGTATCTTGTGGCTGTATTCCTAGACATCGCATCTGCCTACGATCATGTCCAGCTTCCAAAACTCAGAACTAAATTGTTACAGCTGAGTGTTTCTGAGAAGATGGTACGGTTCATTAACTGCTTTTTGATGGAGAGAACCATCCTCATCAAAAACCAAAATGACATACCCATGTCTAGGAAGGTATGGAGGGGCCTCCCCCAAGGTTCAGTCCTAAGTCCCCCTCTGTATGGTCTGTACACAGCCGATTTAGAACTCACCGTAAATCCATTCTGCAATATTTTACAATATGCTGATGATATTGCTCTGTATATCACTGGCAAATCTGTCGAACAAGCTGAAAACTCCCTTAATCAAGCCCTCTTTTACCTAGAAGACCATCTAAATGATATTGGATTAGCCATCTCTCCCACCAAAAGTAAATCCATAATTTTCACCCGTAAAAGAACCATTCCAGATCTAAACCTAAGATGCAACAATGAACAAATCCCACAGAAAAATTGTGTAACATTTTTAGGCCTTCTGCTAGATACTAAACTAACTGGTGTCCCACATTCAGATTCTGTTGCATCCAAATGTGAAAAGAACCTTAATATCCTCCGCTCTCTCTCTGGCGTATGGTGGGGCTCCCATCCCTTTTCTCAGAAACTTCTATACAATTCCATCATTCGTAGCCACTTGGACTATGGAGCATTCCTGCTGGAGCCTGGAAATAAATCTGCCCTCAATAAACTCACATCCATTCAAGCCAAATGCCTTCAAATTGTATTAGGGGCAATGAAAACCTCCCCTACGAACGCTATCCAAGTAGAATCAGGTGACCCCCCTTTACACCTGAGAAGACAATTTTTAGCTGACAGGTTCTATAGTAAACTCATTCAATATTCTGACCACCCTTTGCTGTCCAAAATCCAAAAACTCCATAGCTTGACACAACAGCATGATATAAGAATGCAAATTAACCTTTCATGCATTCTCCAGAGCTATATCAAACACTCACTCCTCCCTTTCCCCATAGCAAAATTCCTCACCAATCCCTTATTCACTACCAGTTATGAAGCATTAACATACCAACCATCTATAATCCTAAGTCTGGGCATCAATAAAGACACAGCAAATCCCAGTAAAGAACTTCATGAAATTATCCACAAGAAGTGGAAAGACTGGCTCCCTGTCTTTACTGACGCTTCTAAATTACATCAGGATGGAGATGTAGGTGCTGCTGTGTGGATCCCTAGATATAACATTGTGTTAAGGTACAAGTGTCCTCCATTGGCCTCTGTTTTCACGGGAGAAGCGATCGCGATACTTGAGGCCATATGTTATGTCAAATCTCACTCTATTGGTAGAACCATCATTCTCTCAGACTCAAGGAGCACTTTGCAAGCTATATTAATCAACCAGTTTAAAGCTAAGTCAAAATTCCCCACCATATTAAAAATCAAGGAAGAACTTTACAAGTGCCATAAACTAGGCTTTCAGATAACTTTGGCCTGGATACCAGGGCATGCAGGTATCCCTGGGAATGAAAATGCAGATTTCCATGCCAAGCAAGCTACTGCCCATGGCAACAAAGACCATTTCCACATATTCTCCCATGACCTGTCCTCTGTTTGTCACTCCCAACTCCTTGACTCCTGGAACTCTGAGTGGCAGAGGTCCAAGATGACAAAAGGGAAATTCTACGGTCAAATCCACAACATTCCATCCCTCCGAAACCCTGGTTTTTCAAATTTAAGAACTTCAACAAGCAAGTTACATCTACCATCTGCCGCCTACGGTTGGGCTTTGCTTGTACTCCAGTGTTCCTGGCCAAAATAAGAGTTCGTGACCATTCCTTGTGCGAGTGCGGGTTGGCTGAAGGCACAACAGACCATATTTTCTTTGAATGCAAGAAAAGTCGTGGCTCCTTATATGACATGATTCCAAATGACCTTTTTTTTTTTTTTTTTTTTGTCTGTGGAAGGAAAATGCATTTACGCACGAATATCGGGATAGACAGTGTTGGACTCGGTGCCAGAAGGGCACAATACCAACTAAAAACCCACCACTAGATTTCGCCTACAATGGTGCAATGTCAGAGTTGCGGAACCGCTTTCACATTCGCCCGCGCAACTCTGACATCACCATGTCACCCTTTCGGGCCCGCCTCGCGGGGGGTCGGAACCCCCGCATTGTGGCTCCTGGGACGCGCTGGAAACCTATAGCAGCGCGTCCCTCACCTCGGGAGGAGCGTGGGCCATCAGGCAGTGCCCGATGGCCCAGGCCCTCCGAGCGGAGACGGGGTGCGAGCCCTAGTGGCTCGCCCGCGTGTCCGCTTCCGCCTGCAAGGAGGAGCGAGAGGGTCAAGCTCCCTCTCTCGCTCCTCCGTCTCCCTCCGTGAGACAGTAGTCTCGCAGAAGGAGACGAAAGCTTCCCATGATCTCTCATTGTCGAGCATCTTGGGTAAGATGGTCGGCAATGAGAGATCTGCCCCCAGGACCGCGACTAGGGAACGTCGCGCGTCCTCTTCCCCCGGGCATGCCTCCAGTGCGTGTTGCGCAGTATCTTCCGCGCAACCGCACCGGTGGCACACCGGGGTCTCTTCCCTTCCGGCAACCCTACACAGATACCTCCCGAAACAACCGTGTCCCGAGAGCATCTGTGTAGTCCGGAAGGTGAGTACCCCATGTTTTCTCTGGACCCACTCAGCGAGAAGGGGCCGTATCGCCTCGAGGAGCCGTCGAGCGCCGGCCCCCCGCTGAGTGGATCCAGAGAGAATCCGCTCCCTCCACCTCCCCAGAGCGATGGCCCTGGCATCGCTGCGCCACCGCACCACCTCCTGTGGGGCAGGGCGCAGCTCGTCCTCTTGGGCTCGCACCAGGCGCCAGTAGACCGAGGATAAAACCTCGGCCTCCAGGCACCAAGGCAGCGATCCCGCAAGGACGCATGCCACCTCGTGAGAGAGTGTGCGGTAGCCCCGACACACTCTCACAGCCATCACCCTCTGGGCGCTGTGGAGGAGAGCCTCTTCCCCACGGCCCAACCTTCTTGCCCATATGGGAGCACCGTACATCGCCATGGAGCGCACCACCGCCATGTAAAGGTGGCGGCAGTGCCCTCCACAGCCTCCCATATTGGGCAGAAGCCGGCCCAACGCCGCCGCAGTCTGCGTCAACTTGGGGGTTAGTTGACGCAGATGCGGCCCCCAGTTCCATCTGCTGTCAAGCACGACACCGAGATATTTCAGTGTCGGCTTGACAGGGATGGAAACCCCACCCACCACGATGTTGGCGCCTGCAGGTGGCGCTCGTCTGGGGCCATCATGAAAGCAGATGGCCTCGGACTTGTGGAGCGCCACCTCCAGGCCCAAACTCCTAATCCTGGCCACCACGGCCGCTACACCCGCAGTGGCCAGGATCGCCGCCTGGCGGAAGGTTCCCCCCCTTGCGGTAACCAGCGTGTCATCAGCGTAACAGATTAAGCTGATGCCAGGCAGGTTACCGCACCTCAGCACCCAGTCGTAGCCGAGGTTCCACAGGGGTGGCCCGAGAGCAGACCCCTGTGGAACCCCTCGTGACATGGGGCTGGAACCTTCCCCATCCCTTCTTGGGTAGACTATCTCTCTGTCAGAGAGATAGTCACCAAGGAGGCGCCGCAGGTACCGGGGCACTCTGTGGTACCTCAGCGCCTCTTTTATGGTGATCCAGGGCAGGGAGTTGAAGGCGTTCGCTATGTCTAGCGACACCGCCAACAACACCCCATCCCCGGATACACCCTCGTAGAGGTCGTTGACAAGACGAATAGCGTCAATTGTCGAACGACCTCTACGAAACCCGAACTGCCTTTCGGACAAGTTCGGGCCCACCCTTTCGAGGTGCTTGGCGAGGCGGGCAGCGATGATACGCTCTAAGAGCTTGCCCGCCTCGTCAAGCAGCACGATCGGACGATACCCCGAGGGTTCGTCCGCGGGCCGCCCCTCCTTCCGGAGGAGGACGAGCTTCCCCCTCTTCCAACGCCTCGGGAATCTCCCTTCGCGCATGCAGCGACTCAGGATATCCCGGAGGCGAGGGCCGAGGGCGTCCTGAGCGAGGGCCCAAGCACGGCCGGGTATGCCATCAGGCCCCGGCGCCGTGTCCTTGGCCCTCATTCTCAGGACGGCGGCTCCCAACTCTCCCTCGGAGACGTCGAGAAGCTCGTCTTCCTCCCCCTCCTCCTCCTCGGCGGAGTCTTCGGTCCGCGCCACCATCGCCGTGGGAGGGACAAAATCGGTTCCCGGGCTAGCCGGGAACAGTCCCTCTACCACCCGCCGCAGAAATTGTGGCTCCAGCATGCTGGTGACTGGAGGCGTCCATGGGCGAAGCTTTCGCCTCGCCAATAAGTAGGGACGCCCCCACGGATCACGGTCCAGTGTCTCCAGCAGCTGGCTCCACGATGCCGACTTGGCCTCGGCGATGGCAGTGCGGAGAGCCCGCGACGCCGCCCTGTAGGCGGCATAGCGGGCATCCAACTCCGCCGGCTCCTGGAGCCTCCTCCGCCGGTAGTGCTGGTAATGGCGCCTCCTCACTACGCAGCACCGCCGGAGCTCCGCAATCTCCTCCGACCACCAGTAGACCTGACGCTTCATTGGGAGGGCCTTTACGCGGGGCATGGCGGCATCGCAAACGTGCGACATCGCCATGCACAGCGCATCGGCCTCCGCGTCTAGGTCTACCGGTGGTGATGGAGCAGGGTTCCACGCCTGGACAATGGCTGCCTCCTGCAGCTTCTCCAAGTCCAGGCGCTTCAACCCCCATCGCGGGCCCGTCACCGGCAGGGAGGCTCCCTGTCCTCCATCCGCTGTCGATGGGGAGACACTAAACGATATGTAGCGGTGATCGGATAGTGTCTCCTCATCGACCAGCACCCTCCAGTTGTGAACACGGCGTGCGAGCTCCGGGGTGGCGAAGGTCACATCGACCACCGACCCTCCCCATTGCCGCACGCACGTGTGCTCTGTGCCTCTATTGAGGACACAGAGCCCCGCTTCCGCGAGCCACTCCCCCAGCTCCCTCCCCTTTGCATCTGTCGTCGATGACCCCCACGCCACAGATTTGGCGTTGAGGTCACCGAGGACGATGACTTGGCGGGGGCGACTCCGTCCCACCAGGGTCCCTACCTCGCCGAGAAATCTCTCGAACTCGGCAAGGACCCTGTTGGGAGAAAAGTACACCCCCACCACCACGGTGCCTCCCACCTCAGTCGCGACAAAGCCATTTCCCCTAGTGACTTTGTCGAGAGTGGGCGAGAGGGCCGGCGACTGTGTGGTGATTGCCACCAGACCATCCAGGTCCCCGACCCAGTCCGACCTGGGCGGGACCCGGTATGGTTCGGCCACCACACACACCGTGATCAATCGCTCCGCCATGCACTGGAGCAAAAGGTCCTGTGCACGGGCGGAGTGATTGATATTGGCCTGGAGGAAAGTTAGTATGGGCGCCATACTAACTTTCCTCCATGCTGCCCCGCCGCTCTGGAGTGGAGCCGGTCAGCTGCGACCCGGAGTTGGTCGCAGCAGACTGCCTCCTGGGAGCACCTGTCTTTGATGGGGGCTCAGCACAGGCGCTGGTCCCCGACAGGTGCCCCGCAGGCCTTCCCGCTACTGCACAGAGGGTGCAGTGCGGGGCGGCCGAGCAGCCCTTGGCCTTGTGGCCAAGTTCACCGCAGCGATAGCATTCTTCGCTGCGGTCAACTGCTGACTTGCACTGGGCCTGAACGTGGCCCAGTGCAAGGCAGCGGAAGCAGCGGCGTGGTCTCGCTTCCAAGAGCTTGACCGACGCCGCCACCCAACCCACCAACAGGCGCCCGCCGTTTGCCACCAATTTCTTGGCGGCAACGACGGGACACCTGACAAAGGCGGTGCCCATGCCACCTGGGCCCCGCCTTATGTCCCCCAGCTTGATTTCTGGCGCTGGGCATCCCCCTGCCCGCGCCAGAACTCTCGTCAACTCCTCGGAGTTGACGGAGTCGTCCAAACCACTCACACGCAAGTCTGCGGTGAGGGTCGGGCGCGACACCGTCAACTCCTGGGAGTTGCCGAACACTTCCTTTAACTTGGAGGCCAGGCAGTCAGCCTTGGCCTCCCGTTCTTCTCCCGGCACCTCGAGAATGCGCGCCCCCGTCATGGTGGTGCGCATTCTCAAGGGCGGGAGGTTGAGGGCCGCGAGGTCAATGCGACCCCTGGCCTCCCCCAACACCCTGGCGTAGGAGAGACCCCTCTCCTCCGCTCCCGGCTGCAGCGTGATGACCACCGCTGCAGTACGGGGGGGGCGGAGTTTAGGGGTCTTCGCCTTAGCCGGGGTTGACCGCGGCCCTTGCGCCGCCTTCTTCTTCTTCTTCTTCTTGGAACCGCGCCTGATGACTTCGGACCATGTCTCCAACGAGGGAGCCGGTCGCGAAGTCGCAGTCGCGGTTTCAAGAAGAGTTCTCTCCGGAGGTGGGAGCTCCTGCGTCCTCCCAGCTTTGCGCCTGCGTCGCTTTGGCGCAGGCGCAGAGCCCGGCACAGCAGTCGAGGTGCTTGGCACCGGCGGCGGCTCCTCCCTGCGCTTATCCGCCGCAAGAGGCGGCCTGAGGCGCTGTGGAGGTAGCAACCGCTCCTCCAAACCCGCGAAGCGGGCGGAGATCATGGTGCCCACCTGCACCATGACCGCCCGCATTACATCCTCCAGAGGAGGCGACTGTCCCGAGGGAGGGGGCGGAACTGTGGCTGCCGGGGCCGGAGTCGGTCTCTCCCGTGCAGCCTTCAGCTCCGCAAGCTCACGTCGGATCTCAGCGAGATCCGACATGAGCTTTTTATTGGCCTCCCTCAGGAGAGCCACCTCCTCCGTGGCCGTACGCTCGTTGAGCTCCTTGAAGGAGGCATCAACCGCAGTTGCTGCCTCCTTCAAGGCGCGCACGAACGTGCCCTTGAGGTTTCCGGACCTGGTGGCCACCGATGTTATGGTGGCCACCGAGTCCTTCACCACCCTGGCGAGTTCGACGGAGTCAACTCCGCCGAACTCGGGGGCCTCCCGCCGCCTCGCGAAGAGGGACCTCGCCCTCTCGCTCCTCGCCTGCTGCTCGTCGGAGAGCTCCTCCTCGAGCAGCAGGCGCTGCTCTTCCGCCCTCGCGAGGCTGAGCTCGGCCCGCGATTTGGCCAAGCCGACGAATTCGCCGCTAGTAGTAGGCGGCCTGCCCCTGCCTCTCCCTCTCCCTCTCCGGGCAGTGGGTACCTTGGTGGCCGTTGGGCCCTCCAAGGTATCACTAGACCCGGAGCAGGAGTGGGAGCGGCAGCTGTCGTAGCCCTCCCTCTCTAGGCTTCTCTTGCGAGAGCGTCCTTCGGAGGGAACGAGCAACGACAGCTCCGGCCTCCCACTACCGGCGGAGTCGTCGTCACTATCGTCCGCTGTTGCCGCCGTTTCGACACGCGTGAGCAACACGCGTGCCTCCCTTGTGCCAATCGTTGTAGATTCGGTGTCCGGTTGACGTTCGCCATAGTCGTTTTTAGTATCAGTGCTGCGGTTTTTGCCCCCCCCAGAGTACGTGGGGCTGCACGTCTCTTGCGAGACGTGGAGGGATTCCCCCTCTCGGGGACCCTCCTGGGTAAAACCTTTAAAACCGTCTTGTATGTTCATGTTTTTGAAGCTGAATTTAGCGGGTACAGCTCCCCTGGGTGGGGGTCTAGCGGCCGGCTTCCCGCCGACCATGCCTGGATCGCAAGCCCGAGACCGCGCCCTGTAAGCAGCGCGATCTCGGACTCACGTGCCAGACACTCCCCTCGGCGACCCCCGAACCTTGAGATTTGGCTGCTGTGCGTCGCGACACCCAGCGAAAAACGCGCCAGATGTCGCCACGCACAGCATCTTAACCATCTCCAAAAGAGACACCGCCTCTTTTGGTCCACCTGGGAGCTCTCTGCGTAGCAGACAGCTCCCAGGGGACCCCGCACCGTGTAGGCTTCTACGCGTGGCCCTCTCGGGTCACGTGTAGAAGCCCTTTCCTCAACAATAAAAATAAAAATCCTTCGTCCTAATTCGATCTCCTCCACACCGCACCGATCCGAACCAAACAAATGACCGCGGGGGCTCACCTACAGCTCCCCTGCGCCCACCCAGCCCAGACCACTCGGCGAGAAACCCCTCTTTGAGAGGATCTCCTAAGAGATCTCCCCTTTTGGTCCACCTGGGAGCTCTCTGCTTAGCAGACAGCTCCCAGGGGGACCCGCACCATGTAGGCTTCTACGCGCGGCCCTCCCGGGTCACGTGTAGAAGCCCTTCCGTCTCGTCCGAGATTAGCCATCACACAACAAGATGCCGCCGGGGCAAGTTGTTGTGTGATGCCCGGGGTGCACCACGCGGAGGTTCCCGAACCCCGCACCCCATGATTCCAAATGACCTTCCTCATCCCGTCTCCTTTTCCAACCTACTGTCCCTAGTATATTCACCCTTTGTATATACCCTCAATAAATTCATAAAAATTAATAATATTAAGTTGTAAATATTTGTATTATTATATTCTGCTATTTTGTTATTAATATTTACCTAGTTATCTCTATGTATATTTATATTGTGACGTCATGTGTTTGTCCTTTACAGTAGTTAAATACTAACCTACACACACTAACTAAACTACAAGAAGTCAACCGAACAAAGGCCTACCAGCATAGCACTGCAAATACACCGATCAACCCTGAGAACAGTGGCCCACCAACGACACACAAGACACTGGCGAAGTTGTGGTCATGCCGCATACAGAAGCCAAACACAAAAGAAGTTGAAGTTGAAGTTATATTGCGAGCATGCGAGCACTCTAGCTCCGTGATACCTCCATTACGGTTTTTTTTTTTGAAATGTATTTCGTCAAATTTAAGTCAATGTTTATGAGTTGCACATTTTTTTTCACACGCACAGGCGAGTTTTGTCTCCCCCCTGGACTTGCCGCTCGGGGCACGGGCCCCGGCTATACCACCAGTAGTTCATCGCCTTTGGTCTCTGGAGAAACGCCTACATTACATTGTTAGTATTGCAGGAGCACGGCTCAGGGCTCACGTCTTCCGCATGTTTTAATTTTATTTTAGTACCACGTTTTTAAAAGCATTTTTGTTTGCTATAACCCTACTCGTGTCTAGACATTATCGGCGTTTCTCCAGAGATCAAAGGCGATGAACTACTGGTACCTATTACTTGGTATTATTATACTGTGCTGTTATATCAGTCGCGTAGGCGCCGTTTTGCCGCACAACCTACTGTTGGCCGCACCGCTATAGGCTTAAAACACAAAACCCTGGGCGACCGGCCCCACCTCGGGTCAAGGGGGTCACAAGCGCCCACCTGGAAAGAACTGGAACTTTTACTTGGCTAGATAAAAATATCAATCACGTAACATTCCCAAGTCTTCCCAGCCCTACCCCAGATTCTCTAGTCTACACGCATTACTCGAGAAGCGAAGAGCACAAATAGATGCACCCATGGCGACCGGGTTTAGAAGATCAGTCGACAAGAACCCATCAGGGATTGGGAAGTTCTCGACTGATCCCCAAGGTGCACCACAAGGAGGTTCGCAAGCGACGCACCCCCTACATTTCTTCTTTGTTGTCCCCCAAATCCGACCCTACATTGATACCTATGTACTTAGTATCTTTACTTATTTGATTTTAATTAATTAATAAAAGTGTTAGTAATAATACATTTCTAATAATCGCCAACAGATTTTCAAATTCGATAATCACGTATCACGTGTATTGATGGAAAAACAGGAGTTTATCAAAAAAAATATGACAGTGTTATCAAGCAATACTTATTAAAATTGAGGACAATAATTACCTTATTATTGACGGATAAGTTATCACACCTATGATGTGAGCCGCTCGCAAAGATTTAATCATATTATTAAGATAGGTTTTCCTGCAGCCAGATAAATGTTACTGTTAAAATTATTAGCCAATACTGATAGCAAAATAAGATTTATTTCATTTGTAACAACCCTTAAAAATGATTACGTAAATTACTCTTATAAATAATCAACTAAAGTATGGCACACATAGTATTGTTCGTAATCTAATCTATACCATAACTATTTTCTTATCTGTGTCTATACCTACTTTAAGGCTATTCACCATCACCTGGACGTCTACTCTCTTTCTACGAAACCGTAATTTCGAAAAGAAAGCACTCTAATTAGAGTAGGCTTAGAACATTTAAACGTCAAACAATGTTGTATCGGACGAAACGAAGTAGAACGAGAGCAGGAAAGTCGCAAGTTTTTTTTCGAAATTACGTTTTCGTAGAAATAGAGTAGACGTTCTAGGATTACCGTATTTTTACATCATTCGTTAAAAAAAATCCATTTGCCGTATAACGTGACACACGATTGCGCAATGAAATTATCAGATTGAAAAAATCTGTGAAACATAGTTCACAATATAGGCGTGATGTCTAAAAATAAATAATTTGTCCGTCAGATAGATTATTAAATAATATTGTACACTTTTTTATTTTATTTCACAAACAATAAATAATGATGAAGATGCAGTACTTAGAAGTTTCGAGTGACGTCACTTCATTGTACGATTTTTACGAAGACGTGACGTCACAACTCCTCTCTCCGGAAGTATAACGATTTGATATTTGTCGATTATCCTATCCTACTAATATTATAAATGTCAATGTATGGATGTTTGGATATTTGGATGTTTGAATGTTTGTTGCTCAATCACGTCCTAACGAATGAACGGATCGGGATGAAATTTGGAACACAGATAGATTATAGTCTGGAAAAACACATAGGTTACTTTTTATCCCGAAAAAAAAAAACAACGGGAACGGAAACGTCGCGGGTAACACCGCGGGGCGCTGCTAGTAATATTATAAATGTCAATGTACCTATGGATGTTTGGATATTTGAATGTTTTGATGTTTGTTGCGCAATCACGTCCTAACGTATGAACCGATTGGGCTGAAATTTGGAACACAGATAGATTAGTTTGGAAGAACACATAGGCTACTTTTTATCCCGGAAAAACAACGGGAACTTCGCGGGTAACACCGTGGGGCGCTGCTAGTTTTACAATAAATAATCTACCTGACGGGACTTTTGATGGTATGGTGTGATTAGAATGGTAAATTTTGACCCAGTGATTGATGAATTGCGCCACAGGTGGTGAAAATGGTATGTTTTGTTAGATAAATTTGATAAACATAATATCAATGTCAATAATATCGTAAATGTGATAATTGGCAAGTTTTTTGCTCAATCACATCTGACTGTGTTCAGTCAGATATGAGCAAAAAACATCAGTTTGATCAGTTGGAAATTTTAAACACAGCTTATAGCCTGAAATGGCTCATAGGCTTTTTTTCATCGCGAAAGCGGGAACTACGCAGGTGAAACTGCGGAGAGCTGATGTTTATACCCCGTTTACATGATTCCAGTCCAGCGACCGAATCCAGCACTGGATTGCTTACTGGAATAATGGAAACTGGCACTGGAATGCATCAATCCAGTGCCAATGCTTTCCAGTGCCGGTTTACATTATTCCAGTAAGCAATCCAGCGCTGGATTCGGTCGCTGGACTGGAATCATGTAAACAGGGTATTACACAATATTTTTTCACTCATTTATGACTTAAACGCCTCATTCAATGTCATTAATATCTCATTGTCAAGTAATACCTACTTGTTATAACTATTCTAGATAATGACCATACAAACACTGAACATAAACAGCAATGCGTCAAAGTTACGAAATGTGACTTAATAGTTTTATGCGACATAATAGATGAATGTACTAAACGTAATTACCCTTATTGCCAAATAGATATTTCAGTCTTACAATCTAAATACTAGCAAATAACATTTGAAAATATTCTTAGTTCAATCTAATTATTAATTCAGTCAATACAAAACATGGAAAAAAATTGAGCATCATTTTTTTAAGGATAAATCCATAGATATAATGTTTTCTGACAATTTTCATTTTAAAGTACAAGAACCTCAATTACTATTTGTGATTTTCTTCAGTTTATAAGTATTTAAGAGTCTTATTAGTTACATATCATGTCATGTTTATGTGTTTACATACATAACATACAGTTTTTTGTGCACAACTGGTTTGATAATGTGATCATAGTAAACAAAAGAGTATTAATTTTTTTACAAGCCAAGATACATCGCAACAGACAATTTTTTTTGTAATTTGAGTATAAAATTAACTTAAATACAACCCTTAGAAGAATAAACAAGGGTTAACAAGAATCCAAATGTGTAAATTTTACTAGATAAAAAACCTTAAGTCACATCATGACTTCAACCACGTGTTTGTAACCGAGCTCCCATTTACAACACAGTCTTGAAATCCTTTCATAACATAAGAAGATTGATACCAAGTGTATGTCTCGCTTGATTCAATCTCAAAAAGCTCGTCATCATCGGTCATATGTGGCATCACCCTCACATCACTGTTGCTAGCATCGCCGAATATAGGAAAGTCATTGCAACATTTCAACCCATCTTGGTTGGAACTCCTAAAGTCAATTACGATTATTTTAGAATCCCTCGGGATTCTGAATCCACTTGTGTGTGTAAAATTTTCACTTATCAGAGTATCCTGTGAACAGATCACCTTCTTCTTTAAAAAGATGTTCAAGTTTGTAGCCGAGAGAGGGCTGAAGAAGACTTGGCTCACGTCCTCAGCAGTCACTAGGTTCCTGAAAACATTTAGATAATTTTTAAATGTAATTTTCTAAGCTACAAAAGATTTTTCTTTTTAAGTTTCTTTCAATGACAGTGAAGGTGAGGTAGACGGATGAACAGTATGCATAAGCAGTGTGAATGAGACTATGAAAGCATTGTAAAGCAAATGATTATGATACATTGAAAAAATTTAACTTATGTAACTTATGTACCCTTACAAACCAAATTAATGTTGTTTTATCATATTTTTTGATGATATACATAAACATATGACGCTTAGATTTAATTTTATGACATGTAACAACACTGTATTAAAAACGAACTATGACCATCCTTACCTAAAAACAGTCCTTTGAATTTTCTGGTCCGACGCAATTAATGCTGAATGGCATTGAGGCTTGTGACATGCTGAAGGCATCAACAGCCGATAAACCTCTCGACAGGTCACTGGTGTAGACCCCACTACTATGCATATTTCATCCGGAATTGGAGATCCATTCATCTCTTGTAAGAGGCTCTGAAAAATTTAATGAAATCTGAGATTTTAAAACACTACAGTATAGCAGTTTATGGAAAAAGATTCAGAGTGATTTTTAGCAATGTGAGTTTATCAGAACTGTAGAGCATGTTCACGCATGTATCACTAGCAGCAGCTCTGGAATACTTTGCCGAATTTTATTTCAACACAACCAAGCTGTGTGAATACATTATTATTGCGAATAATGGTCTATGAAGTTGTCATCAAAAACAAGTTTCCAGCATTTCACTAGCATTAAACATGAAGTCTAAATAACTACATCTTGAGTTTATTACAGAATTTGAGATTACTACAAATAGATATTCCATTTTGTAATCAGGAAACAAGCAAGATATTGTTGCCCATAATAAGTATACAATAATTAAAATACAATCACAATCTTACAGTGATATAGTAGCCATGGAATTACACAATAATTACTTTTTATTCGGATCTTTAGCCAGATCTGTAAATAAAGAGTGTCTATCAAAATTATCAAATAAAACTTTCATTAGGTACCTTGAGTATGAAATCTAAATTTTCTAATGCTGAGGAAGCAACTCGATAATGTAACTCCGACTGAAAACTTTCGTTCACATCCTCGTTATGATTTTCTCTTCTATTATTAATTAATTGTTTTAGCCATGAGTATGCATAGGGAATCTGCTGTCTTTGGTAAGCGATGAATTTTATTAACTCAACTACTACATGGCCGCACGATATTGATGTTAACTGATCACCAATGCATAAATCTACAAATATCGCCTTTGATTTACAAGAATCCATGTTAAAGTTTCCAGTAGTAAGTTATCAAGAAATAATCATAAAAAATCACACGTCCACACCACACTCTCACGAACTCAAAAATGCAAAAATCCCAAATTTCAAATCAAACCGACTCCCGAACTCCCGACTCGCCGGACCAGTGATGCCAACTTAGCCACTTTATAGCTCGATCTAGCATATTTTCGTCACTTATGGTGACTGGCAAACAAGTTGAACTAATGACCTTGGCTGTGCAGAAACGATAACGATTTTAAAGCGCCTATTAGATTACGCGTTATTCAGCAGTCGTTATTCAGACTGTCTTAGAGTCTAACTTGTCAGCTCGCTATTACACCAATCTGAAAAACGCGCGCTCTAGGAATTTTAATACTTTTTCGTTACTGCACGCATTTATGGTATTTATTAATACCTATAAATAAATAAAAATATTTAAGCATTTAAGATAGGTATAATAACAGCGAGATCAAAATTAAAATTATGGCATTCGAACTCCGAATACCCATAACACAAAAATAGAAATTACCGTGAATACCAATGAACCAATCACGAACCATTGAATTGATATTTTAAGACTATATTATGTCAATGTCATGTATTTGTCGGTCTAACAGTCTTTGTCTTATAGACTACTCGTTATTCAGACTGTAAGCCAGTAAGACTCGCCGAACCCGATCTTGCTGTCTAAATTAAGAGTCTAACAGTCTGACGCTTATTACACCACGCTACTTAGACTAAGACTGTCTGAATAACGAGTGGTGTAATAACGCCTTTAGGTCTCTTTGGTAGATCGAAGGGTGGGAGAAGTATTGCAAAACGCGTGCGCCTAATTAGTCCGCACTAGTTCCTGCTCTGTGCGCGCACATACGGCTGAGACAATAGTTACTATGGCGCAGGTCCCGATACCCGGTAGCCTCCAACTACAGTTGCGTGCAGTATTAATAGCCAATTTGTTTTCGTTATCATTCCTGTTTTACTTTGTTACTATTGTGTTGTAGACAGATTTTTCGTGAGCTGTGAATTGGATTCATTCGTCACGCTCGGGTATTATAAGAAAGCTTCGGGTAAACTCGGGACCATGGCTATTGGCAATCTAGGAATATCAGTCAGTATATAGTCAGCCAATGGGAAATGCTGAAAGGGCGTCGACAGGCCATCATGGCATAGCCATTTAGAAATGCATCAGCCAATGGGAAAATCTGACGCATTTCTAGACGGCCATGCCAAGATGGCGAGGCCACGCCCTCCGGTTACACCCGTGTAGTTTTCATGGTAACCTATCAAATTCTGAGTTATAAGGTTTCACTTCTATCGGCGATTCCTTTGACTGCCAATTTTTTTTTTGGCTAATTCTAGCTACTTTCTGTTTAGCTAATTTTAGTTTAGCCAAAAATTTCAAAACTTTGTGGCACAGAATTAGGAACTTTTAACTATCGACGATAGTAAATAAAGAAATAAAATAGACCACATTTTTGAGATTTTTTTTTTTTATAGCATAGAGTGACGAGACGAGCATGTCATGTGCCTGATGGTTAGCCACATAACAGCACAGTAACACGCAGCTATTGGAACATGATAGTCCAAATCATTACCTAGCACTGCACTGCGCTCGTCACCCAGAGATCTAAGATATTATGTCTCTAAGCCCTGTAATTTCTCTGGAATCATTCCCCTTCAAACCGGAACACAGTAATGTTTGCACATTACTGCTTGGTGGTAGAATATTTGGCAAAGGTGTGGTACTTCCCCAGGCGGACTCTGCTAAGAGTCCTACCCGTAGACAGAGAAACTAATAGACCCAATAACGATACCTTTCTCACTTACACAAGAAAGAGAGTGATAATACAATTACGAATGCATAAGACAAAGACACAAATACTCTTTTTTTGTCCCTTATAGCGTAACCGGTTTTTCAAGGTCGGCAATTTGAATTGCGAAACAAACTTTGACAGTTCATGCCTTCATCGTGTTTGGTGTTCGAATTTTGGATATTATTTAGTTAAAAATCGATTCCAGTCCATTGAAAAGACGGTGAAATTATCCTAATATAGACATCGAAGTAAATATAATGGTGCGTTGCCGTGTTATTTCATGTTTAAGCGACAGTGAGAAGAAAATTGCCGGTGTGTCTTTTCACGCGTAAGTACGACTTTATTGTCCTTATCTATAGTTTCTCAGTGATGATTATTTATATATTAGCATAGAGTAACAACAAGTCGCGTTAAAACAAGGAAAATATTAGCGTAATATCGAGTTTTATTATTCAATAACCTATAAACATCAACAAGTAAGTGTTGCCAGTTTTGGTAAAAATAATACCCCGATCATCAATAAAAAAATATTGATTTGACAATATGGCGAAACGCGAAAGTGAATAAATACGAAATACCATAATAATCCAGTGTTTCGGGAAGACTTCGGCATCGAAAACATATTTTGATTTATTATTTCTCATAGTAATTTTGATTGACATAACATTACACTTATAATTTTAGAGAACTGAACTAACCTATGTTTATCGATAGGTTTCCAGCTGATCCAGACTTACGTAATAAATGGATCGAAGCAACTGGGAGAAAAGATTGGATTCCCACAAAATATTGTAAAATATGTAGCAATCATTTCCCACAAAAACAACTTATAAAAAAGAACAAAAAGACAGTTATGTATCCTGATGCTGTACCAATAGCGGTAAGAATTTATTAGAACATACATTCAACCATAGCTCCTATGAAAACAGTTTCGTTGATTAAATATGATTTGCTGCCTTCAAGAATTAAATTTATTTCAACTTGTACCACATTTGGCAAAAATAAGTTTAAACGAGATTTTGTGTTGCTAGCATTAAGAAGTAGGTAAATAATTAGCAGCAAACTGTTTAGACAGGATTTTTCAAGCAGATTTTAGACTCTCATTTGTCATCTTTCGTTTTTATTTTAAAACATATTGTCAGACAGTAATTAATGCATGGAAAATCACAACCTTTTGTTATTACAAATTCGTATAAATTCTGATCCAAGAGATTAACACATTCACAAAAATTAATGTGGTACTTGTGGATATGTTTTTTTATTATTTGATTGAATGTTTTAGATTTCAATACCCGAGGAGTGTGTCGATCCAGCACCGTCCACATCTACAAGTGCCAATTTTCAAGATGACACAAAAATAAAAGGCACTAAAAAGGTTATCAAAAGAAAATTGCAATTACCCGAAGAGGAAGATACGCCAAGAAAGAAAAAACTTAAAGTGGCTTTAATGAAGAAAACTGAGGCTGTTGCAAATCTTCGAAAAAAAATACGTGCTGTCCGGCAAACAAACAGGCGTCTAATGAAACGAAATGCTAAGTTATCAGATATTATTTCAGAGCTACAATTCAAATCCTTGATATCATATGAAGATGCTGACATATTAAGCACAATTGATAGCGGTAACAAAGATTTCCTTAAACGGTTTTTGGGTGTTGTTGGAAAAACTGAAAAATTTTCTCCTGCATTGAGAAAGTTTGCATTATGTTTGCATTTCATTAGTCCACGTGCTTATTCTTACGTTAGAGAACAATTTAATACTTGCCTTCCACACCCGCAAACATTGGTTAGTTGGTATCGATCAGTTGATGGTAATCCCGGATTTACCAAAGAGGCATTGCATGCAATAAAGTCAAAAGTAAATGCATCAGGTAAAAATATTCATGTGTGCCTTTCATTTGATGAAATGTCAATAAGAAAAGCTATGACTCTAGATGGTGGGGAATGTATTGGCGCAATAAATATTGGTGCCAATTTAGATGGCTATAATATTAGAATGGCTACTCAGGCTCTAGTTTTTATGGTAACAGCCCTAAATGATTCTTGGAAAATACCTGTTGGGTATTTTCTAATCGAAAGCGTTACTGCGGAACAGAAGTCACAGCTTGTGACAGATTGCATTAAGTTGTTGTATTCCTGTAACGTAAATGTTATTTCAATAACTTGTGATGGATGTCCCTCAAATTTTGCGATGGCGAAAATATTAGGCTGCAAAACAGAATATGATGTCGAAGTTAACCCTGTATTTAACATTGAAATAGAGGTGTTAATAAAGAAGTGTGTTTCTTTCCTGATCCACCACATATGGTGAAATTAATTAGAAATCTGCTCGGCAATAAACACGTTTTAAAAACTAGGGACGATAAAATCATAAAGTGGTCATTTATAACATCTTTGCATGATTTTCAGGAACAAGAAGGTCTCCATCTAGCAAATAAATTAAGAAAAGCACATATTAACTTCGTTAAACAGATAATGAAAGTTAAACTGGCAGTTCAGACGTTTAGCAATTCAGTTGCTGATTCCATTGAGTTTTGTGAAGAAAATCATTTCGAACAGTTCCAAGGATCATCACCCACCGTTGATTTTATTAGAAAAGTAAATAATCTATTCGATATTTTAAATAGCCGAAATATCAATGCATATGGTTATAAAAAACCTCTAAATATGAAAAATTTTGGGAATATCAATGTGTTCTTAAATGAAGTCTTCGATTATTTAAGTAGTCTTAAACTAGAAAATTGCCAAAACGTTGTTCAAAGTAATAGAAAGGTGTGTATAATCGGACTAAGGTGCTGCATTCGTGGTGTGCAATTTTTATATAAAAAACTTATCTCCAGCTCAGAGTTGATATTCTTACCTACATATAAATTAAGTCAGGATCACTTAGAATCGTTTTTTAGTGCAATTCGATCTAAAGGCGGTTTCAATAATAATCCCTCGGCGGTACAGTTTCGAGCCGCGTACAAAAGATTAGTCGTTCATGGAGTACTCAAAAACATTGATACAGGAAATTGTACATCTCTCGAAAATATAAGCATTTTAACATACACTAGCTCGCGTTATGAAAAGTCAATAAATGCTAATTTACCCCTTTTGGAACATTCCACTAGTTTAGAAAGCGAAAGTCCAACTGAAACCGAGTATTTTAACATTGATACTGATCATGACTACCTTGCCGATCCTTCACGACTTACAGAATTTTCTAAGCAGATAATTATATATATATTTCTGGTTTCATTATAACAAAAGTAGCAAAGATGGTGAAATGTGAAAATTGTTTGATGTCAATGATTAACACTGCCTCTAAAAACAATTACAAATTAATTGTAAAAAAGGATAAAGGCGGTCTGCATTATCCTTCCGCTGATGTAATCGTCGTTTGTAAAATTGCTGAAAAAGTTTTTAGGAGCAATTTAACACAATCGGGCAGTAATCTACTTACACGAAATAATATTTTGCTACAATTAATGAATCAATGTATTCGCCAATGTATAGGGAAAGAGTTATTTAAAGAACATGGTATTTCTTACGATCATTCTCCTCTAGATGATCATAAAGTTCTATTAATGAAAGCAATTACCATGAAATACCTTCAAATTCCAATTTACAAGTACACAAAACAGCTATCGGATCCCAAAGAAAAAGTAAGAAATGTGTACACGAAATTAACATTGTTTCGCAATCAATAATTAATCTATTTATATTTTTGTATCAACTACATTGGTTATACAGACAAAAGAAAAATCTCATATCTGGTTTTATTTAATTGATCCTAAAATATTTACCCTTTCCCTGTAACATCCAAAACGTCCGGGAGCTCGGATACTGTGGCAACATTCATCGCATACATTGACAAACTATCTTTGTCTCAGTCGCGGTTACAGAGTACCTTTGTCTTTTAGTTTCTCTGTCTACGGTCCTACCTTGGTCCTACCACTATAAACCACTACGAAACCTTCTACCTCTCTAGTCTGTGGGTTCTGGGCACAGACTAGGTAGAGAGATACACTGTTCTGGGTTCAGTTCACAGACCAGGTAGAGAGATACTCTCAGACAGACATGTCAGGAACAAGGAACATTGGTCTATGGTTACTAGACTAAATTCACTTTATCTGTGCTGAAAATGATACGCCGCCATTTTTTTTATTTTTTTTTATTAAACAAACTGCATCAACACTAAGATCTAATTTGCCAACTCGTGCATTCGCGCCAGTAGGTAGGTATACATCATACATTATTTATTTTTTTACGCCTAAAAGGAACCAGTTTCTATAAGAAAAATATAGCGCAAATTGGCTTGATACATTTATTTCTTCTTGAACAATTTCTTTCAAAAATGTTTTGAGCCGTAGGTACCAATAAACTTTCTGTTATTTAATTTTAACTACGATAGTGCGAGTCCAATGTTAGAGTCAGAACTCATCTTGATTAAGTTCCGCAACAGTTTTTTAGCAAAAGAATCACCACTTCACAGGATATAAGTCATATTTGGAGTGTTTTTCTTTCCAATGTGGAAACGTATGTAACAGACGTATATTCCGAAGTAACTGCAGCCTGGTACAATACACTTGTTATAAATCTTAGGTAAGGTGCGAAAAGAACATTTGCACCTAATAAAGAACAAAAATACACGAAAATGTAAACATGTAAACAATAATAATTATTTTTATCAACACACAATGACACCGTCATATTCACCATAGATAAATACTATAATTTTATGAAAAAAGTATACCAATAGTGTCATAGAGATGCCCGATAATGTGATAATTTTATCGTAATATCGAAACTAAGTCAAATATCGATCGATCGATTACAAAATTTGGGCTATGAGATAGGTTCCACATTTTGAATTGTTTCTCTGTGTGTGTATTTATTTATTTTGTATGCTGTAAAAAGTTTCAATTTTGCTTTTGACCTATGTGTAAATACTGTTTATTACTCAGTGAATGAAATTATTCCATAAAAAACATTGAATCACTTGGCCAATTTTCTTTCATGCAGTCCTTACTAACTTTTGATCTCTGTGATTTTGTTTGAGCATGGTTCAAAAAAAAATAGCAGTCATAGGAACTGCCGATAGTAGTGAAAACGTATAACTCAGAATTTGATAGCTTACTTTGTACACTACGCGGGTGAAATCTGAAGGCGTCACTATGATCATGGTCATCTAGAAATCCTGACGCATATCTAGATGGCCAGTGGGAAATGCTAACGCATTTCTAGTAATGGTAGGACTCTTAGTAGAGTCCGCCTGGGGAGTACCACACCTTTACCAGTTATTCTACCGCCAAGTAGTAATGTGTAAACCTTACTGTGTTCCGGTTTGAAGGGCAATGTTTCCAGATAAATTACAGGGCTTAGAGATATAACATCTTAGATCTCTGGGTGACGAGCGCAGTGCAGTGCTAAGTAATGATTTGGACTCTTCATGTTCCAATAGCTGCGTGTCACTGTGCTGTTATGTGGCAGGTATGTTGCTGTTCATGTGTGTGTACCATCAGGCACATGTCCTGCTCGTCTCGTCACTCTTTATTTGAAAAAAAAAACATGGCCAGTGGCCATGGTCCCGAGTTTAGCCGAAGATTTTTTTATCATTTGCGAGCGTGACGTTAGAATTCAATTCAAAAAGAAAGCCCACGAAAAATCTGTCTGTGGTGAGCCAAAAGTTTTCATATAAAAAATGACGACAAAAACACGGTTGAAGACAATGTGACAAATTTTAAAATATACATACATGTTTTACAACCATAGAACAGACCACCTTAAAAAAACACGCGATAGTGTTTCAATACTATAAAACGAATACTATGAATTTGATCTAGTGACAATGACAATCGATAAACCGATACCGTCCAATTTATAGGTATCCCTAACGTGGAATTTTGGATTTTTTAAATTCACAGACTAAGTACCTAGAACTCTTTATTATACAAGAAGTGACGTTGGCATGAAATCCAATTGTGACTACTGAAGTAAAGCGCGGGGAGGAGAAGTGTCAGCTTTGTTAGTCTGGTTGTCAAACTCAAATGACATAGCGAAAAGAAAAAAAAAATGACATAAGATTTGTATGAGGTTTACCCCCCGTGGTTCAGTTGGGTTCAGTGTTGTATCATGAAGTAAAAGGCTTTTACACTTCCAAGCATCGACATTATTATAGTTTCTAATATCATTGCTTCCAAGTGTAAAAAAGCAATATTTATGTGATACAGAATTTTTTCAAAGTTTCTAGAAGGTATATTGAAACGAAGGTTACTTAGGGAGTTCTCGTTACTACATTAAGAACACGAGTCAATAAAATTTATTTTACAAGTATTGTCCCATTGCTTCATCATTCACCAACCCGCAGTGAGCCAGGGTGGTGGATTATGGCCTTGACTCTCTCCTTGCGAGAGAAAGCCCGAATTTAATAGCTACCTATGTTAACACTATAATAATCTCAAATTAATGTTTGGTGTCAATTTTATGATAGTTTGTTTATATAGAATACTAGCTATTACCCGCGACTTCGTCCGCGCGAAATAAATACTAAGGTATCTCAGGCAGTATCTATTTGTATACACCCAGACACATTACGATTACTAAAAACAGCTTATAATAAAACAATTGTATACAATTTCAGCAAAATTGGTTCAGTTGTTTAGATCTGAAAGCGTAAGATACATTCGGCCCCCATTTCAACTCCAATTTCATCCCCGTACACCCGTACTGTTAGAAATTACAAAATTGCAAGAACAAACATTCGTTTGCTTCGTGTCAAGTGCCTATACATATATACAGAGTTTCATGGTTTTATCTCCAACGATTGGGAACTTCCATATTGACATTCATCCCCCATTTCAACCCCAATTTCATCCCCGTACAGTTTGAAATTACAAAATTGCTAGAACATACATTCGTTTGCTTCGTGTCAAGTGCCTATATACAGAATTTCATGGTTTTATCTTCAACGGTTGGGAACTTCCATATTAACATTCATCCCCCATTTCACCCCTGTATAGTTTGAAATTACATAATTGCTAGAACAACCATTCGTTTGCTTCGAGTCAAGTGTCTAAATTTAAAGTTTCATGGTTTTATCTTCAACGGTTGGGAACTTTCATATTGACATTCATCCCCCATTTCAACCCCAATTACACCCCATACAGTGTAAAATTACAAAATTGCTAGAATAAACATTCGTTTGCTTTGTGTCAAGTGCCTATATACAGAGTTTCATGGTTTTATCTTCAACATTTGGGAACTTCCATATTGACATTCATCCCCCATTTCACCCCCGTACAGTTTGAAATTACAACATTTATAGACAAACATTCGTTTCAAGTGTCTATATATACAGAGTTTCATGGTTTTATCTTCAATGGTTGGGAACTTCCATATTGACATTCATCCCCCATTTCAACCCCAATTTCACCCCCGTACAGTTTGAAATTACGTAATTGATAGAACAAACATTCGTTTGCTTCTTGTCAAGTGTCTATATACAGAGTTTCATGTTTTTATCTTCAACGGTTGGGAACTTTCATGTTGACATTCATCCCTCATTTCAACCCCAATTTCATCCCTGTACAGTTCGAAATTACGAAACTGATAGAACAAACATTCGTTTGCTTCGTGTCTAGTGTCTAAATACAGAGTTTCATGGTTTTAATCTTCGACGGTTGGGAACTTCCATATTGACATTCATCCCCCATTTCAACCCCATTTTCACCCCCGTACAGTTCGAAATTACAAAATTGATAGAACAAACATTTAATTGCTTCGTGTCAAGCGTCTAGATACAAAATTTTATAACTTTGAAAAAACGAATTTTCATACAACCATTCATCCCTTGTTTCACCATCTTAGGGGTTGAATATCGCAAAACCCCGTCTTAGCGAGCGCCTACGTGCTAAAAGGGACCTTCATGCAAAATTTCAGATTCCTAGCATTTGTAGTTTCTGAGATTCCTTGATGAGTGACCTTTCGCTTTTATATATAGATCAAAAATCACCTTTTTATAATTTAACTAGCGGCCCATTCCGGCTGCGCTCGGATAGTGTCATTAAAGAATATAAATCGAAATAAAAACTATCCTATCTCTGAAGTTGGACCAGACTGCTCACGGTGTGCCAATTAAATTTAAAATCGTTTAAGTAGTTTAGGAATCCATCGCGGACAAACATCGTGACAGGAGATTTATATATATTAAGAAGATATTACTTAGTAAATACCTATATTATTATCAATGATGACGCTATATTTTTAATCTGTTGTCAGGTAAGTCAGGTTGTCACGTGTGTAACGTGACTGCAAACACCAATATGGCGTATGGCTTATTACGTCACTAACCGCAAAACAAGCTGTCGAAGACTGACTAAACTGTTTATTTCTCTGCATTTTTATTACATTTTTCGATCTAAGCAACGATGATTTCGATTGTTTGTATTCAAGTAAAAACTAGAAAACACATAAACTGCACAAACAGTCATGAATCACGATTCACGTCACACAATCATAGGTCACGAGCTATATTTTGCGGTTAGTGACGTAATGTCGATCGTTAGTGTTTCAGCGAGAAAACTTTATGTTTACTTATGGAAAATACTATCTATTTGCATTTTTTTTAGCAAGCTGCAATCTTCAAAATTAGAGTGATTCTGATATTTTTTTTAGCATCTCTATTCCCTGCTGTATGAACACAGAGTGAGCTGTTTATATGTGATGCGTTTCAGACACAGAACATCAATAAATATGTTCTATGGTTTCAGAGATACTTGTAAAAGCGACAGATGGGTGCATGGAGGTAAAACTATCTTTTATATATTTATTTAAACATACAGTCGCATCTTAATGAGTAGGTAAGCATAATGTTAATAATACTTTACAATACACATAAGACCCTGTGCATAGGGTGTTGCGAATAGTATAAATAGTACATACCTAATGTAGTATCTTAGTATCTTTGGGTGCATGGGTGAAATTTTGTTTTTACATTAACGTACGGACTTATGCTTTCCAAATTTCTGGAATAAAAACAAAATGCATTTTTGACCGGTTTTGTTTTCGTCTACTGAAGGCTTTAAGGAAGAACAGTTGGTCTAAGACTGAAGGTGAAAAAATTGGCAGTCATAGGAACTGCCGATAGAAGTGAAAACTTATAACTCAGAATTTGATAGCTTACCTTGGAAACTACACGGCTGTAACCGGAGGGCGTGGCCTCGCCATCTTGGCATGTCCATCTAGAAATGCGTCAGCATTTCCCATTGGCCGATGCGTTTCTAGATGGCCATGCCATGATGACCTGTCCACGCCCTTTCACCATTCCCCATTGGTTGACGTATTTCTAGATGGCCAATAGCCATGGTCCCGAGTTTACCCGAAGCTTTGTTATCATACCCGAGCGTGACGAATGAATTCAATTCACAGCCCACGAAAAATCTGTCTAGGCGCGCCTAAATAAGTTTTCACTTCAAAAACAGTCGTCTCTTTTAGCATTGCGTAAACGCTCTGAGTTGTGTGGATGGATATTACACTTACTTATGCGCCCACTAGACGCACTGTTTTAATATTTACACGTATTTTTAGACGATAATGGTCGTAGATCGTAGATACCTCGCTAACAGCATAATAAATAAATATAGTCGTTTGGAAGTAGTTCAAATGAAGACTTTTTAGAAACCTCTATGTTATTTTATAAAACAACTTTTTGGTTTAAGACGGACAGAATTTCTAATTTTAAATTTGAGTTTTACGTTTTACTCATCATTCAGTCATTAAGTTTCTAAGATAAGAAATCTTAGCAAAAACTAAAATCATGTTTCGTGTACCAAATAAATGTCACCATTTTACTCGTCGTTATTTCTCATGTTTTTCCGCTGCTTACGCTAAAGAAGT
The DNA here is from genome assembly GCA_963693475.1 of Ectropis crepuscularia. Lineage (NCBI taxonomy): Eukaryota > Metazoa > Arthropoda > Insecta > Lepidoptera > Geometridae > Ectropis > Ectropis crepuscularia. The sequence continues at coordinate 10,381,966 of OY856359.1, forward strand.
TCGGTTTGGGCCTGACGTGCGATCATTGATGCTTCAAGGTGTCGACATCCTTGCCGATGCAGTTGCCATTACTATGGGCCCAAAAGGTCGTAATGTTATTCTTGAACAAGCGTTTGGACCACCTAAAATTACGAAAGATGGAGTGACTGTCGCTAAAGGTATTGAACTTAAAGACAAATTTCAAAATATAGGAGCTAGGTTAGTTCAAAACGTTGCCAGTAAAACTAACGAGGAAGCTGGTGATGGGACTACAACAGCAACTGTATTGGCAAGAACCATAGCTAAAGAGGGTTTTGAAAATATATCCAAAGGAGCAAATCCAATCGAAATTAGAAAAGGGGTGATGTTGGCTGTAGAAACAGTGAAACAGAAACTGAAAGAAATGTCAAAACCTGTTAGTACTTCAGAAGAAATCGAACAAGTAGCCACGATATCTGCAAATGGGGATACTTCTATTGGTAAGCTTATTGCTGCAGCTATGAATAGAGTTGGTAAAAATGGAGTTATAACAGTAAAAGACGGAAAAACATTAGAAGATGATCTTGAGATAATAGAAGGAATGATGTTCGATCGAGGTTACATCTCTCCTTATTTTATAAATTCATCTAAGGGACCTAAAGTTGAATACAGCAACGCATTGGTTCTCTACAGTGAAAAGAAAATTTTCACTGCACAGCAGTTAATACCGGCTTTAGAAATAGCCAACACAAAAAAAATGCCATTAGTTATAATTTGCGAAGAGCTCGATGGGGAGCCGTTGTCTGTATTAGTGGTCAACAAATTGAAAATAGGATTGCCAGTGGTAGCTGTTAAAGCGCCAGGTTTTGGAGACTATCGCAAGGAATCGCTGATTGACATGGCGACAGCCACAGGGGGTGTTCTATTTGAGGATGACAATAATTTACTTCGACTAGAAGACTGCCAGTTCGAAAGCTTTGGAAAAGTGGCAGAAGTAGTTATTACAAAAGATTCTACGCTGTTGCTTAAAGGAGAAGGTGACAAAGATGAAATTAGGCAGCGTGTTGAACAAATTAGATATGAATTAGAAGATACGACAAACGACTATGATCGAAAAAGGCTTGAAGACCGTTTGGCACGCCTACAGGCGGGCGTTGCAGTTCTTCGTATAGGAGGATGTAGTGAAGTCGAAGTAAATGAACGAAAAGATCGGGTGAATGATGCTCTCAATGCTACTAGAGCAGCTATAGCTGAAGGTATAGTACCTGGTGGAGGGGCTGCTTTACTTAGATGCATTCCCTCATTGGATCACTTAGTCCGGGCTAATCCTGACCAAGCAAAAGGTATCGACATTATCAAAACCGCCCTACGTACTCCATGCTTAACTATTGCTAGTAATGCTGGTTATGATGGATCTGTTATCGTTTCTAAAGTAGAAGAATTATCAGATGATTATGGCTATGATGCTTTGAACAATGAATTTGTAAACATGATAGAAAAGGGGATTATCGATCCTACAAAAGTTGTAAGACGAGCCCTCACAGATGCGAGTGGAGTAGCGTCCCTTTTGACTACTGCGGAAGCTGTTATTTGCGACCTTCCTGCACCGAAAAAAGAAATGACACCAGCGGATTATTCTGGAATCAATTATTAGTTTTTACATCCTTCATCTTTGCATTGTTCCAATTTAGAATATTTATTAAAGTATGGCTTTAATTTAAAATTAGGCATTTATTATTTCGTTTTACCACTGTGCCGCGGCACCCGCTTAGTTCCCATTCTCGTAGTTTGCTCGCGAAAAAAGTTATACGAGTAATGGCATCTGGCGTCTGTTCTTAGTACACACTACATAGATAGCAAAGCCTCAAACGTCCACATTTCGTTTGTCAGAAAATACGAGATGGCTGGCGGCTCTAGGGTCTTGGACTATTATTCAATTTATTACTCGACGGTCGTGGTATTACCAAAGTGCGATTCTACCATACAAAACTTACAGAACGCAAGCAAAGCCGCAGGCAAAAGCTAGTATCAATAGCAGTAAACTGGTATGTTTCATGCAGAATCTCCACCTCTCAACACCGGTAAGACGTACAGGTAACTAATCCCCATCCCCGGAAATGTTTGAAAAAGGAACCACCACTATATACCATATATTATATTTATGTATATATGTATGTCGGTAGAAGTGGTCAGCGTCAGGATGGTGGTGTTGGTCCTCTTCAGAAAACATGATGTGTGGGCTTCAACGTGGATCATCAACAAGAACAAAGGTGTAGGTACTTTACAAGTGAGTTTAATACAAACCTACTGCTCAATGAAATATGTGGTACAATTTTTCTTATTGAAGTGAAAACTTCTTTAGGCGCGCTATAGACAGAATTTTCGTGGGCTGTGAAATGGATTCATCAATCGTCACGCTCGGATATGATAAGAAATCTTTGGGTAAACTCGGTAAAAACGGCCAGGTAGGTACCAGGGCAACAGAAACAGTAAAGAGTTTCGATTACCTACCTCCAACAGCCCAGCGTTTATCTCCAGATACCAGGACAGCAGAAATATAAAAGAGTTGCGTTTGCCCCTAGGTACCAGTACCAGGGCAACAGAAACAGTAAAGAGTTGCAATATTTTGTATAACTTCGTTCCATCAGAATGTCCCTTGACACCTCCCAAGTATTTTGAAGTGAAAACTTATTTTGGCGCGCAGGCGCACTTTTAGACAGATTTTTGGTGGGGTGTGAATTGAATTCTAGCGTCACGCTTGGGTATGATAAGAAATCTTCGGGTAAACTCGGGGCCACGGCCATTGGCCATCTAGAAATGCGTCAGTCAACGGGAAAAGCTGTAAGGGCGTGGCCTAACCATCACGGCATGACCATCTAGAAATGCGTGAGCCAATGGGAAATGCTAACGCATTTCTAGATGGCTGCCATGATGCCCAGGCCACGCCTTCCGGTACACCCGTGTAGTTTCCAAAGTAAGCTATCAAATTCTGAGTTATAAGTTTTCACTTCTATCGGCAGTTCCTATGTCTGCCAATTTTTTTTTCAAACTTCTTATCAACGAGACGTGAGACAGTTCCCAGACTACGTGGTCGCACGATGGCTTTCGAAGCAGAACTGTACTACTCCTTTCAGATAAATCTTCAATTAGCCTCGCAGCCTCGCACGATGATGCACGGTCCGAACTCTGCCGAAGCGACGACAGCAAAGCGCTTACGCCGCGTATTGAAATCCAATAGGGTTCAAATGACCAGTGGGCTTACCGCCTAACCAAATCTGCTTTGGCTTTGCTGTTGCTATCACTGTCATTTTAATAGAAAAGAAAGAGAGAGCAATATCAAAGCTAAGACAGTTTGAGTTGGGCGGTAGACTCTCGGGAATGACCTCTGAACGCCTAGACATGTTTACTTATTTGCTTTTTTTGTGGGGGGAAATGCATTTACGTATGGCCGTCACCACCACACCGTCCAAGCCATGTAACCATGGCGCCTCGACTAAAACCTCCACAGGTTTTTCAAGCATGACCAGGAGCCAGTGTCGCTTCCCGCACTCACCATTGACTCTGTACCACTTGCGGGCACACCTAGCGGAGGGCGTCCATACCTCATTTGGATTCAGGAGGAGGTGATGCACCGCTGGTTTTAGACGCGTTACCTCCTCGGGAAGGCCGTCTAGGAAGGAATGTCTAGGTGGGGTGCTGGACGCCCTAAACGTCCGACGCCCCAAGCCCTCCGTGGCGATGGTATGCGAGCCAGAGTTACAGCTCTTCAAGCTCACCCCAGTATCCACTCACACCTCAGTTGTTGAATGTGAGACCTCACATAACCTCTTAGTGTCGCGCATCTTGGTCAAGAAAGTCGGCAGCGAGAGGTCGACCTTCACCACTGTGGCTAGGGATAGTCACAGTTCCACCACAGAGGTGGAACTGTGACTATCCCTATCCTGTACTGTCACATCGCAGTCTTTATCCTTACTCTTGACTTTTTTTTTTCTCTTTTACACTTGACCGCCATCTCACCTGATGTTAAGCGACGATGCGGTCTACGATGGAGCGTGTTTACGTAGAAGAAACCGATTCACTCTCGATTTGAAGACACCAAGATTATAACTATCAGGGAAAACCCACTCTGGCAACTCATTCCACAGCCTAGACGTTCTCATCACAAAAGTAGAGTCAAACCTCTTCGTCCGTGTCTTTGGAACATCAACCATGAAACGGTGCCGCTTCTTCGAGTTAAGAGAAGTCCGATAGAAAAAAGGGCAAGGTGGTATTAGATCATGCAGGGTAGCGATTCTGAAACCATTCGGTTGCATCCGACACGGAATCTCATCTCTCGGTCTTTGTCATGCTAAACAGATAAGACAAAGACCGAGAGATGAGATTCCGTGTCGGATGCAACCGAATGGTTTCAGAATCGCTACCCAGATCAGTTGCACACTCTCCGAAGTGTATCCGATAAAAAACCGACAAGCTTGCAATCTTGCGGTGATGTTCAAGACTTTGAAGTCTAGTTCTGCTTGTCAGAGTGCTACCGGAGGACCCTCATCTGGAAGATTTAGGAATCTTCATTAGCCGATGGGAATATCAGCCCAGTAACTTTTCTAAGTCTTCCAGTCCCTTTCCCCAACTTCTACACGCACTGCTACTCATTGGAGAGAGGAGCGTGAGTAGAAGTTCCCAGCCCCGGCCGAGATTCGTCTTAACACAACAAGATAATAATATATAACTGTAATATCTCAGATAAAAATGTGAAAACGATTGATTCCAACGTGCACAATTTTTGTTCACAATTTTATTATTTGCAACCTCATTTTAGCACTTTTTGCACCTTAGTCACAGTCAAAGCAGCTGAAAAACTAGTATCCATGGTCAAGAATAAATTTAAAAATCACTGGTGTCCTCTACTCTAACGTCAACGTCAATGTTTTGATGATTTCCCGCGAAAAGGAAACAAAACAAAGTTTTATTGAATCATTGAACATTGAATGTATTATGTGCTCCTGTGACTGTATTTTCATGATAATATTTTAATTTGGGTTTGTAATGTATTTAAAGGTCGTGTTTTTAAGCATATATTTATTAATTTAGAAGTGTGCCGAAATGTTATAAATCTTCTCGGAACTCATTTACCGCGTAGTATGTTTTAGATCAAGAATAACATGGAATTAATGGAAGAACCATTTCAAGAACAAAACTTAAAGTCAAATCAAATGGCAAATCTGTCGAGAAGATCAAGTGAGTTTTCAGAAACCTGCTCTCCAGCTTCTGGTTCTACAAGTAACCTCAAAGGTTCTGGTGCATCCAGTAGCGACGAAGAAGTACCCAGAAAAAAGTCTTCCAAACGAATAAAAAAGTTTTCTGATTCTGATAGCGATGATAGTAACCTACGCACCAAAGATGGTACAATATTTACGTCCAAGAAATCTTTTGCATCAAGTAATTCCAACCTACAAGCTAGTGATGGCAGTGAGAGTGATAATAACATATCTAAGAGCCTACCGTATAAGTCACGTATATTAGGTAATGTTTCCAATTCTTCTGAATCTGAAGATAATGAGAGGCACCATAATCTCAGCAAAAACAATCTTAAAGACAACAAAGAACAAATAAGTGGTGAAGATAGTGATAATGCTGTTAAAAATGAAGAGCAACAATTACGAATGAAAAATAAAACGAACAAGCTAAAGAATAAGTTTAAAGATCTGTTAAAAATAAAAGGAAAAAAATCTCTTGAAACAGAGAAAAATGGTGATGAACCTAAAGAGAAAAGTGGTACAGATAGTTCAAGTGAGTCTGGAGATGATGTGGCATCTATTGAGAAAATCAAACAGGTTAGTTATATTTAACAATATTTTTTACTTTACAAGTCTGGTAGTCAATAACAAACAATAATCTGTCTAAACTTGGTACAGATACTATAAGTAATTATTTATTTTTGTAATAAGAATGTCTAGGTTGTGGAAAAGGTTTGTAATGGCGTTGGGGAATAATATATTAGAAGAGGTATTGAAACTATAAAAATTATGAATTTTTAATTATTAGACTGTCAGAAAAATTCATGATTTTCCAATGATTTACAGATTAAATTTGGGCATTTGATTATGTACGGCATTGGTTCCATACAGTTTCAATACCTCTTCTAATCCATTATTTCGCAATACCTTAACAAAATCATGCGACAAGGAGAAATGATCAAGGGATGCAACCCCCTCTTCGACTGTTTGTTCGACTTTGACTCAGTTGGACAGCTTACAAGTGATGGCATAGTGCTAAATCTTATTACTTTATACCCATCTCTCATCCTACAAAGGTCTCCTGGTGGTTCATTTGATACGTAAATTTTGTTCAAGGGCCTGTAGTCTATTAAGTGTTATCACAGCACAGAGCTTAGTATTGGATCTCAAAAATATTGTGACTGTCAAGTTCACAATTATTGGTTACAACATATAACCAATATGATTATAATGTGTAATCACGTTGGGTATAATGTGTAATGAATAAATTTTATACTTTAATCTGTTAATATTGTTATAGAAAATTAAAGAAAGGATGTCATTCAAGTCTACCATCTGTGATCCGGACACATCAGATGAAGAGAGCAATCAACAGAAATCAATATACAAAAAGAAAAAGGAAAGAAAAATTAAATTAACTTCACCTAAACCTCAAAGAGTAAGTACATATTTAGTATTCGACTATTATTATAAATGGGAAAGATTGTAAGAATGTATGAATGTATTCTTTCATGCCAAAATTACTGGAGGTATAATAGTAGTAGTAGGACTCTTTGCAGAGTCCGCCTGGGGAAGTACCACACCTTTGCCAGTTATTCTACAGCCAAGCAGTACTGTGTAATCTTTATTGTGTTCCGGTTTGAAGGGCAATGTTTCCAGTGAAATTAGAGATATAATATCTTAGATGATTTGGACTCTTCGTGTTCCAATAGCTTTGTGTCACTTAAATAATTAAAATAAATGTTTATTTTTATAAAACAATTTAGATTTGCCATAAGCTCCGGGAAATTTTAATCGAAATAGAGTGAAAAACATTTACAAAAAAGACGATAATTTACAAGTTAGGCGCTCGCTAAGACGGAGTTTTGCGAAATTCAACCCCTAAGAGGGTGAACCAAGGGATGAAAGGTTGTATGAAAATTCACCATTTTCAAAGTTATAAAATTTTGTATCTAGACACTTTACGCGAAGCAATTAAATGTTTGTTCCATCAATTTTGTAATTTCGAACTTTACGGGGGTGAAATTGGGGTTAAAATGGGGGATGAATGTCAATTTGGAAGCTCGCAACCCTTGAAGATAAAACCATGAAACTCTGTATATAGACACTTGACACGAAGCAAACGAATGTTTGTTCTATCAATTTCGAACTGTACGGGGGCGGGGGTGAAATTAGGGTTGAAATGGGGGATGAATGTCAACATGGAAGATCCCAACCGTTGGAGATAAAACCATGTAACTCTAAATATATATATACTTGACACAAAGCAAACGAATGTTTGTTCTATCAATTTCGTAATTTCGAACTGTACGCGGGTGAAATTCGGGTTGAAATGGGGGATGTATAATTGTATATCAATATGAAAATTCCCAACCCATGAAGATAAAACCATGAAACTCTGTATATAGACACTTGACACGAAGCAAACAAATATTTGTTCTAGCAATTTTGTAATCTCGAATTGTATAGGGATGAAATTGGGATTGAAATGAGGGATGAAAGTATACATGGAAACTTCCAATCCTTGAAGATTGAAGATAAAACCATGAAACTCTGTATATAGGCACTTGACACGAAGCAAATAAATGTTTGTTCTAGCAATTTTGTAGTATCAAACTGTATTGATTGTATGAAATTGGAGTTGAAATGGGGGACGAATGCCTCTTACGCTTTCACACCTAAACAACTAAACCGATTTTGATGAAATTGTTTTATTATAAGCTGTTTTTAGTATCCGTAAATGTGTCTGTGTATAAATATAGGTACTGCTTCAGTTACCTTGGTATTTATTTCGCGCGGACGAAGTCGCGGGTAACAGCTAGTAAAAAAATAAAAATAATTTTTTTTGTCCAGTAATTAAAAAAAATAATTTAGGGGTGAACAACCTTTATCACTTGAAGTATGAAAAATAGATAGTAGACAATTGTCAGACCTCCTGAATATGCATGTAAAATTTGGTAAAAATCAGTAAAGCCGTTTCGAAGGAGTAAGGTAACTAACACTGCGACACGAGAATTTTATGTATAAAATAAAATAACGGTATCTCGAAAACATTTTAATATTGTACAGATTTTGAATTACTCATTTGTTGTGAACCAACGATAAACATTATTAGAAGTGATTATTAGCTATAGCTTTAATAAATCTGCTAAACGCATCTAATTTTGAACATTCCATTTGTTTTACTCAGATGTCTGCAAAGCAAGCAATGGAAAATATGCAAAAAATAAAAAGTGAATCAAACAGGATGCTGCGTGAAAAGGAAGTAACACTGCCATACCATAGGCCAAAGGCTTTATCTCTAAAAGACATTATGAGTAGAAGAAAACTGGCTGTAAGTGCTGATGGAAAAGCACTACCTATCAAAATGAATGGAGATCAGCTTAAGCATTATGCGTAAGTTAAAATCATATCTGTTTGTCAATCTGCACTATAATTATTATTCACAATGATATTAAAAGTTTATAATTCAAAATTCATAGGTATTATTATTCGAAACGCTTTTTAAATTTTAGGACCCAATGATGATTGTTTCAAACAGATTAAAAGTATTTTGATGTGAAAATAGTCAAAAAGCTTTTCCCCTTATTATTATTTCCTTATTATATTTCCCTTTCCTTCATTCCCTTTTCAAATTCTAAAAAATAATAATATGAAAATGAAGTAGTAAAACACTCATTATGTAGAATATATACCTTATAATTAGGACTACTAAATAATTTGGACTCAAAAACAAATGCAAAACAGAAATATTATTATAAATTATTTTTCTTTACAGTAAAATGTTGGAAGAAAGGCAAAAAGAAATAATTGAACTGTGTAAAAGTGAATCAGAGGAAGAAGATCCTGCAGAAGAATCAACTAACACCATACAAACCTCTGAAGAAATTGTGAAAGACACTAGTCATAATCCTGAAACAGTTGATACAATTGATACAGAAAATAATTTGGGTTGTGGAGATGCTCTTGACAAAATCCCTACTGAAAATACAGATGAAATTAACACACACAGTGTCTCACCTAGCCATTTTAATAATAACAATGCACAACATTTGGTGAAGGATACTAAAATTACTTCAAATATAAATGAAGTTGATGTTTCAAATGTTCAAGATGCAAATCACATTCAAGAAGAACAAGATTCCGAAAATAGTATGAAATTAGTTTACAATGATTCTGCTGACTCTATCCTTGACAACAATACATCAATAGAAATGGAAAAGAGAAATGAACAGACAGTAACAATGAATAACAATGCAATTTTGAGTATTAATGAAGTAAATGAAGATGACAACAGTTTAAATGAGGCTAGTAAAAAAGGAGAAACTGAGAGAGACAGTCAATTAATATCATTACATTTAGATACAGAAAATACTGAGACTTTTAATAAAGAAATATCAGATATTACTAATACAGAAAGTATGGGTAATTCTACAGTGAGTAATCAAACTACAGACCAAAATTATGGAAAGATTAGAATAACAAATGACAATAAACATAACCTTCAAAATGAATCCATTCATGACAGTTCAAAAGATAAAAGCAATGAAAATATGGAAGAAATTGGAGAAAAAGAGGCAATGGAAGTTGACAATGAATTTTCTGATGATGAACTTATGCTAGAAGATATAGACAATATAATTGAAAATGCTGAGATCATTAAAGGTAATCATTATGTGTTAAATATGCAAAGAAATCATAGCATTAAATAATTAATGGATACAATTTAATACTAAACTGATAAATTTAATTGTTATAGTTTAATGCACTTGACTATCATTTTGTCTTGCATAATGTTACAATGATGTTTCAACAAAAATTGTTTAAAATGGCTATCTAACATTTTGGCGCTGTTTCAGAAATAAGGGGCAATTCAGATTTATCTTTGAGAAACAATAATGATAGTAGAAAGAAAGAGATTAATGTAGACATCTGGGATGATCATCAATAGCATTACAAATTTACAATTTGCAGTGTAGTGGTACTTATTACTCACTTTCTTGATTTCGGATACCTGAACTCGTTTTGAATAAATAAATAAATTCTTGCTATAATTATACCATTTGTTTTGATTTCAGATATAGAAGACAGAGTGAACTCTCAATTCTTGGTTAGGGACAAGCCTTTGAACCTGAATCCTATACTGACAGGTGGTCCAGGTATGGTAATAGACTTGGACGACAGTGATGTTGCACCAAAGAAATCTGGAGTAGAGTTACTGAAGGAAAGGTACATTTACTTCTCCAAGCTGAAGACTCCAGAAGAAAAGGAAAAAGAAAGAGAAAGAAAGTAAGATACTCACTGATAAATTTAAATATGGTGATATTAATCCCACTAATATTATAAATGGTCAAAGTATGGATGTTTGGATCTTTGTTGCTCAATCACGTCCTAACATATGAACAGATTGGGCTGTAATTTGGATCACAGTTAGATTATAGTCTGGAAGAGCACATAGGCTAATTTTTTCCCGGGAAAAATAACGGGAAGTACGCGAGTAAAACCGCAGGGTGCTGCTAGTTATAGTTATATATATATATTATATATATAGCCCCGCGGTTTTACCCGCGTAGTTAGCGTTCCCGTTGTTCCCGTTGTTTTATCCGATATGATCCTAGTAGGATCTAGTAGGATATGATCCTAGTAGGAGCTAGTAGGATATGATCCTAGTAGGATCATATCGGATTTGGCTGGGCAGGGAGAGAAATACGAGTAGTGAAGGTGAGTGTTGACGTACGTCACCAAAAGGGGCCCTTTTAAACCTACGCCCGAGTCACAAGTCTTGGGGTCTATTCGAGATTTCTCTCTCTCTGCCACACGATGGACCCGGCACCCGCACTTTGAATCCATGGAATGCTAAGAAGTACGTCTCTCTCTTCCAGACTAAATCTAACTGTGTTCCAAATTACAGCCCAATCTGTTCATACGTTCGGACGTGATTGAGCAACAAACATCCAAACATTGACATTTATAATATTAATAGGATAAATGCCCTGAGCTATATGTATTTAGTTACACCATGTGTTATAGACCCATGTTCTGGTCCTGGTGTAGAGGTGGACTGTAGTAAAAATGCTTGATGAATGTTCAAAGTGTTTATTTCGTCTTGTACAATGGGTGCATGCCGAATGAGCTCAGTGCTCAGTGTATATTTAAACTATTTATAATACATGGCTTAGTCTAGAGGTGGCGGAGCGCGTGCAGAGGGCTTCGGCCAATCAGAGGCCGCGTCCCGCCATCGTCCTTCTCGCTCGCACGTCCGCGACACCATGTATGGATTTATCTATCACAATGAATCCATCCATAGGTTGCCTGGAAGAAATCGCTTTAAGCGATGAGGCTGACCGTTGGTCTGCATATAATTTATTGTCATTATTCTGTAGTTCTAAAGTTTATTGTAAAAAAAATGTGGATGTAATAAAGTATAATATTAGTATTGTTCTATTTATACAGGATTAAACATATACTTGTTATGGTAAACTGTTAAATTCCAAAATAAAAAAAAATTGCTCTTCCAAAACTAATAATCCTTTGAACTTGACAAAATGTATGAAACAACTAATGTTTTCTCGCTTTTGTGAGCTGTAAACTGATCTTAGTTGTATGATGTAACATCACTAGTACAGTGTGAACCAAAAATCCGTTTATATTTGAAATGGTGATTAAAAAAAAACTAATAGCAACAGGTAAAAACTGTTTATTGTTTTCAATACTAGACAAAATGGGAATTTATTTAAAATAACATCATCTATATATGTGATCCTGTATAATGCATAGATATGGGATCTGTGGTAGTCTAGAGTTAGTGTGGTAGTAGAGGTGAGAGCATCTGATTTACAATAAATGTCGTGAGGTCAAAGGTTCGAAACCTGCGTGCACTATGAATGGATTTCTAAAAATGTACGATTTTGTCATCACTACTTGCTTTAACGGCGAAGGGACACGTCGTGAAGAATACGGAATGTTTAAAGAAATATATTTTTTGAGGACATTTGTCATATATTTTTTGTCATCCGCCCACGCACACTTTACGAGTGTGGTGGATTATGGTCTCAACTGTCTCCTTGTGCCTTGTGAGAGAAGCCCTCGAATTCCGGTTGTCGGAGTATAAACAGGGTTCTTTATGCATATATATAATAGTAACAATAAGTTTTTTTGTTTTTTCAGAATAAAACCAGGCACACAGCTAAATAAATTAAAACAGGAACTGGAGGAAAAAATCGCTGAACAACGTTCACTTGAATGGGCAAAGCGTTTGGAAGAAGAAAAACAACAGCAAAAAGAATTAAAAGAGCTAAGAGGAGAAGATTCTGATGGAGACGACATTGACAAAATTGAAGCAGCGCTAGAAGATAAAGATGAAATAAAAGATGGGGATGAAGGTAAACCAGAATTTCTACTCTCTGGTGCTCATTTCGTAATTTTACTGCAATAAGAAGCTGATCCACTAGAATTCACTAGATGGACAGATGACCTCACAAAGGTCGCTGGAAACTACTGGTTGCAGATTGCGCAGGACCGTTTGTTGTGGAAATCTAGGGGGAGGCCTATGTTCAGCAGTGGACGTCTTGCGGCTGATGATGATGATGATGAAGAAGAAGCTGATATTGAAAATGTATTACATACATGTTAAAAGCAACATATTTATGTATTTTCATATCCTAAATATCATAATCTGAATATTTTTTTAACTAAGTTTCGACGTTCTGTTTATGTCAGGTCATGGAAGGTAATGGAAACCTTTTAAAAATTGCAGATTAATGATAAAACCTGTCTAAAATGTTCGCATTTACGTTACAAGTGTGTCGTAAATGTCATGTTTTGTAAGAAAAGATGTTAAACATACAAATCATGACGTTCCATGTTAATATTTTGGCTTATTTTTTACCTGTCTGTCATTCTAAAAATGCCTTTTTAAAAACCTTTGTATTGCAATTAATTACTGTTGTAGGTTTTTACTATGAGTTCATAACGCAAAATTTTAGAAGTTATACTAACTCATAATCATATTGCTTACCTACAAATTTTAGAATTAAATGAAAACCAAAAAAAAACTACACACCACACCCTTCACTCCTCACCTTAGGTATTGTATATTCGATAATATCCATAATGTTTACAGAGTCTTCTAGTGGAGAAGAAGAACCAATTGAAGATGACATAGAAATTAAAGACAAGCCTAGAGCAAAGAATGCAATGGTTGATGATGAAGCAGAGGAATCAGATTGTGATGAAATGGAAGACAACAAAGACAAAAGAAACGAAAATGATGAGGGTGATGAAGATGTTGATGATGACGAAGAAAATGCTGAAAAAAATGAAGATGGCGGTGATGATGGAATCGAAGGCGATGATGATGAAGAAGACTCTGAAAGTGACGATAGTGATGAATCATCTGAGTCCGAGGTAGAGCAAACAGTCGTGAAGAAAGGGAGGATATTAAAAGCTTTTGAAGATTCGGACGACGATGAAGCTAGTCAAACAAAAGAACCCATTGCAGAATTAAGGGATGCAAAAACTAAAGCAGAATCAAAAAGTAATTCCAGTAGTATTGGAAACTACTTAACTAGTCAAATTGCTACAGAAGGTACATTTAATTAATTCATAATTTATATCAACCATTTCACACTGAATGATTACTAGTTATATTTCAGGAATATTTTTAATCCAAGGTTTGAAATATTCCCTGCTAAATTATCAAAATCATTTGTGAGGATAATGTTTCTAGATGTGTGGTATTTCCTCTGGTAGTCTCTGCAAAGAGTCCTACCACTACAAATGTTTCTATCCAATGTTTTTTGTCACTATTTTATGCTATTTTTATATAACTTTAACTCAACTTAATAAAAGTGTAACGTAAGCGTAACGACACGCGTAAGCGGTATTGATAAGGTTTCAAACATTTGCTTAACAAATTACCTAAAATTCATTCTGATAATGTTTCATAGGGATCATGTTGGTTACATAAATATTAGTATGTACATATTTAAAAATTGACCCAGGAATTGAAGTTTCTAAGTCTTTCAACTACACTGTTGTAAGTAACAAATAATGGATGTTTCTTTCAGATGAAGAGCTACAGTTGGCCCAAAGACCAAAATCTACATCAGACGATTTATTTAGTCAGGAGAGTGTTTTACTAGCATCGGAAACTAAAGAACAGGACAAAGATAACACGGAAAGTGAAGAAGTGTTCACGCAGACATTTTCAATTCTAGATTCTTCCAAGCCACAAACTGCAGAGCTAGATTTAAACAGTTCTGGTAAAATTACAGCTGTTGAATCTACACAATCTCTGGAAATAGTGAGTATGATTAATTCCACATATATTTATATTAAACACTACAGATGTTTCGGATAAGATTAGCTATATTTTAACAGTTAGTTTTATCCACAAATCACAGTTACGGCTGGTCTAGTCTTTCCGAAGTCATGTAACGCCGCTAGCTTGAAACGGAAGGAAACATCGTGTAGAGGCTGACATGTACCTACAATCTTTCGAGGTCATGTGTCTTCCGCTAACCCGCATGGTAGATTATGGCTTATATAAGATAAGATGAGGAAAGGAAAAGAGAGATCTTTGCGAAAGAAGACCCGAGCCGACCCGACCCGAGGTCCAGCAGTGGGAACTATTAGTAGGCTGCTTATGCTGCATTCTGCTACTTTCCTTTACTCTTATAGTTAAAGTTAATTCACTGTAGTTAATGTTTTCCATCATGTCTTCCTTTTCGCTAATAAATTATGCCTCTATGATTACTTATGTTTTTCTCTTTCAGAATAACTTACATGATAGTCTTTACCCAATAACTGACACTCAGAGGGCATCATTTCCATCCCAAATGCCCACAACACAAATGTCTCAATCTCAACCTATTGGCGAAGACATTCTTGCACTGTGCACCGGACAGTTCTATGATAACCAGTTTGTATCACAAGTTGAAGATAAGCCTTTGAGCGAATCACAAACATACGATGCGTTTGATAACTATCAGAGCCAGGATAGCAAAGATGTATCTGCAAACACAAGCAGTGACCAAAACGATACAGTCATTACAAATGCAGAAGATTTTGTAGAATTTAACACACAAGATACAGATAAAGGTACAAACAACAGTAAACCATCCATAGAAACGAAAGAAACTGATGACTTCATAGAATTAAATAGAACAGAAAATAAGAAAGACGACGCAGTTGATGATAATTTGAAATCAATCCTTGATGAGTTAGCAGATCCTGATTTTGACGCACCTAAACCAAACAAATTCTTTGAAAGTAATACACACGGTGATAAAGCACATACTGATATTCAGATGAAAAGAAAGTTAGTGATCGACTCTGATGAAGAACCTAATGAAAATGGTATTGTCGAACCTAAGAAAGTTAAAAAGCTGAAGAAAAAGAGAGCAGAAAAACGAGCGCTGCAGATTTCAGGTAATAATAATATACTTATTTTTAAATATATCGTGAAATTTCAAAACACGCAATTTTTAAATTGACCTGTCTTGTCCCAATGTTGAGCAAAGACTTTTTTCTATCCTCCAAAGGTCTCTTCCGAGAGCTATTAAGTCAATTCTTCAAAAATAGAAAATATATGAAAAGTTGTCTTTATAGTGAAACGTCGGCCGTATGTAATATATTACATGTGTTGAATCTTTCAGACGATGAAGAGGAACAATCCGACGTAGAAGACATTGCAGAATATGAATCAGATATCGAAGAAGAGAATGTGGAGAGACTCGTGGAGTATGATTCTGAAGAAAACGAGGTATGGAGCATTACATTGCAAGCAGGAATCCACTTACGATTGTGGATCGGATAATTTCACTTTTTCCCTAGGCCACCAGGGATTCACACTAGGTCATCAGGGATTCTTCCTAGGCGACCAGGATTTCTCATTATTCCATAAGAGAAAGTCCAAATTGCTTGTCCTAGAGTGAATCTGTTTATTCTAGATATGCACGCTCCATACTATACTTCCCATTATTGAAAATATGCCATAAATTATGATAATCCCACCAGATATTAAATTAAATAAACATATTTCACTATATTTTTTATAAATATTAAATATTGTGCGTTTTTTGTTAAGTACGCCATGTAAAAAAATCTAAAATTTTAATTTTTATTTCTAACGCAGTCGTACATGGTACTATTATTGCCGACAACGCTAGTGACGTCACACACGAGTAAACATTCCATTTGTAGCTGAACGATTTTGTATAATACAACAATGATTTGTTTACTGGCATGTGACGCTACGCACGTCAGGTGACCGGCGCCATTATAGAAATATGTTTTTTGACGAGCATTTTACACTTTAAACATTTATTTTTAACTAGCTGTTACCCGCGACTTCGTCCGCGGGAAATAAATACTAAGGTAACTCAGGCAGTACCTATTTTTATACCCAGGCACATTTACGGTTACTAAAAACAGCTTATATTAAACAATTTCATCAACATCGGTTCATTTGTTTAGGTGTGAAAGCGTAAGTGATATTCGTCCCCCATTTCAACTCCGATTTCATCCCCCATACAGTCCGAAATTACAAAATTGCTAGAACAAACATTTATTGACTTCGTGCCAAGTGTCTATACAGGGTTATTGGTAATCAGCCTGCATCCGTTTAAGGGCATGTTCTGTATATTTAAACAAACAACTTTTGTTCTACAACTTTCGTTAAAACTCAATAGATAACCCAAAAAAAATAGTATTTGTTGCCCTTTTTTGTACTGTTTAGCGATTTTTTAGTGTTTATTCACTTCGGCACATCATTTATTGCGCGTAAAAGAGTGTACGCGCTCTTGTCACGAATTGTTACGAAGAGTTCGATGCTTTTAGACCGTGCAAATATTTTTTATTTTTTTTTGTAAAAGAAAAAAAACACTTTTTCTTTTTAAACTGTACAACAAAAGTTGACGTATTGAATGTACCTAACATCCCCTTAAAAGGATGCAGGCTGATTACCAGTAACCCTGTATAAAGAGTTTCATAGTTTTATCTTCAACGATTGGGAACTTCCATATTGACATTCATCCCCCATTTCAATCCCAATTTCATCCCTATACAGTTCGAAATTAAAAATTTGCTAGATCAAATATTCGTTTGCTTCGTGTCAAGTGTCTATATTCAGAGTTTGATGGTTTTATCTTCAACGGTTGGGATCTTCCATGTTGACATTCATCCCCTATATCAACCCCAATTTCACCCCAGTACAGTTCGAAATTTCAAAATTGCTAGAACAAACATTAGTTTGCATCGTGTAAAGTGTCTATATTCAGAGTTTCATGGTTTTATCTTCAACGGTTGGGAACTTTCATATTGACACTCATCCCCCATTTCAACCCCAATTTCACCCCCGTACTGTTTGAAATTACGAAATTGATAGAACAAACATTAGTTTGCATCGTGTAAAGTGTCTATATTCAGAGTTTCATGGTTTTATCTTCAACGGTTGTGAACTTTCATATTGACATTCATCCCCTATTTCAACCCCAATTTCACTCCCGTACTGTTCGAAATTACGAAATTGATAGTACAAACATTCGTTTGCTTCGTGTCAAGTGTCTATGTACAGAGTTTCATGGTTTATTTTCAACGGTTGTGAACTTTCATATTGACATTCATCCCCCATTTCAACCCCAATTTCACTCCCGTACTGTTCGAAATTACGAAATTGATAGTACAAACATTTAATTGCTTCGTGTCAAGTGTCTAGATACAAAATTTGATAACTTTGAAAATCACGAATTTTAATACAACCGTTCATCCCTTGTTTCACCCTCTTAGGGGTTGAATTTCGCAAAACCCCGTCTTAGCGAACGCCTACGTGCTAAAAGGGACCTCCATGCAAAATTTCAGATTCCTAGCATTTGTAGTTTCTGAGATTCCTTGATGAGTGACCTTTCGCTTTTATATATATAGAAGATGTTCATCTGGGTGTAGTAGATCTCGCAGAAATATGCATGTAGTACAAACATGTAATAAATTATTTATTATATTTTAAACGGTTTTCCACATTTAGGCAAAAAATAGAATATTATAATATAATAGAATTATTTAATCCTAATTCCAGATTGAAGTACAGCCCGCGAACCCGAAGAAGAAACGCAAGATGGCCGAATTCTTCGAGAACGAAGCGGAACTGACGTCAGAGGACGAGTGGGCGGGGTCCGGGGACGAAGACGAGGCGGGATTGGACAGAATGGAGCGGGAGGCGGGCGACGACGATACCTTCCATCAGGGGGCGCTTCAACGGGAACTGGGGCAGATACACATGTAAGTACACATTGAGATCAATAGAATGACGGTAAATACCTATAAATCTTATCCAAAAGACAAAGTCAAAGTACTGTATAGATAGTGCAATCCACGAAGACGCGCCCCACCAATTTTGTTTTCCACCAATCGCGTTTGCTCCGAGCGTCAGTCGCGAACCATTCACCAGTCATAATAGCGTGTGCATTCATAGGTAATTAGTGTGTACCGATAACACTCAGTCTCGGTATCGGTACACACTAATTACATTGACGGAAGCTTGCACACATATAATATAAACGGTTAGGAGGAATAGTGGGGCGCGTCTTCGTGGATTGCACTATCTGTATATATAAATGTACAATTTACACGACAATTAATAAAAAATAAAAACAAAAGAAAGAGCATACAAATTGTATACATTTTCAAAGTATCAAATGACCTACATTTTAACAGGTAGTAGATAGATACTACTTACCTATGCTTACTATCTGCTAGCTTTTTGACTTGACTGGCACCGACTTCAAATAGATGAGTGAGTAGCGCTTTATAATAATTTTATTTTATTAACTTATTTTTCGCTTTTGAGTGTCTATTTGTGGTTTTGAAGTCGGTTATTTTTTGTATAAAAAGTATTTTGTGTAAGTTCTATACTAGAACGAGTATCTAAAGCTGCACTAGTAGGATCATATCGGATTTGGCTGGGCAGGGAGAGAAATACGAGTAGTGAAGGTGAGTGTTGACGTACGTCAATATAAGGGGCCCCTTTTAAACCTACGCCCGAGTCACAAGTCACAAGTCTACTCGAGATTTCTCTCTCTGTCACACGATGGACCCGGCACCCGCACGGTGAATCCATGGAATGCTAAGAAGTACGTCTCTTTATATGATGCAGTGACGTTATATAGTATCGTATAAATATTCCTGGACTGATTTAAACAAATCTTTCACCATTGTACGTGATCCCTGACTACTATAGGTTATATACGTCATCATCATCATCAACAGCCCACTAAACGTTCCCACTGCTGGGACTTGGGGCCTTCTCTCGCATGGAGAAAGTTAAGGCCATAATCCACCACGCTGGCCCAGTGCGGGTTGGTGGATGACACATGACGTCGAAAGATTCTAGGTACATGTCGATTTCCTCACGACGTTTTCCTTCACCGTTTTAAGTTAGCGGCATTACGCACATGACTTCGGAAAGACAGTGGTGCGTGTGGGTTTTGAACCCGGGGTCTCCGGATCGGCAGGCGCCGTTCTCCCGACTAGACCAGCCGTAACTCCGTAGCATAGGTTATATACGTACGACGGGCGAAGTCGGGGCGGAGCGTTAGTTAGATATATGAATTTACTAATATTAATTCGTTCGTTGCAGGCGCGACGTTTTAGATCAAGACAAGCGAGAAGTGCGCATCATTCAAGAGCTGCTGTTTGAGGACGGCGACCTGGGCGGAGGCGGGAGGCAGCGCAAGTTTCGATGGAATAATATGGGTACGATAGTGTTGATATCTTCTTCTTCTATATATATAAAAATCAATGCCACTTTTCGTTGTTAGTGAACTCCTCCTAAACGGCTGAACCGATTTGAATTAATTTTTCTGTATGCGTTCGGGTAGAGCCCTCGATGGTTTAGATTCACAAATAAGCCCGGCAGATGGCGCTGCAGTTGGTATCTAGGTTATTATCCGAGCGAAGCTGGAACGGGCCGCTAGTTTAATTATAATAATGATAGAATTGTACTTTTTTTTTCTTGATTATTCTGTAAAATTAATTTTTAATATATATTAACGTAAATATTTGCTAATTATTACATCATAAACATCTTATATATCTGGGTGACAAGTGCTGTGCTAGGTAATGATTTGGAATCTTAATGTTTCAATAGCTTCGTGTTACTGTGGCAGGCATGTTCCTTACCATCAGGCACATGTCCTGCTCGGCTCGTCACACTAAACTATATTTAAAAAAGTATTTAATTTGAAACAGCACGCCTGCACATATAACAGCACAATGTCACGCAGTCAACATTGCCCTTCCAAACGGAACACAGTGATAATATAAAATCCTACTAATATTAAAAATGTCAAAGTTTGGATGTTTGTTACTCGATCACGTTGGAACTGCTGAACGGATCGGGTCGAAATTCGGAACACAGTTAGATTATAATCTGGAATAACACAAGCTTTTCATCACTATTTACTTTTCCTCCCGGGAAAATAATAGGAACGTGAACTACGCGGGTAACACCGCCGGGCGTTGTTAGTTGTATATTGGGTGTCATTTTTCACACCACCACCTAGCTCACTAATTTCCTTGCCCAGCGATTTCCCCCAATGAATGTAGTCCTGAGCTTCCATCGTCCAATCTATTTTAAACGATCCGAGCTCGTCTTTCCAGCGCGTTGGAGGACGACCCTGGGGTCGATTAGCCGATCATGTCCACTCTGTAGGAACCCTGGCCTACCGCTATTAAAAACTTAAAAATACTTACAAAAAAATAAAAATTAATATTTATACAGGGTTATTGGTAATCAGCCTGCAACCTTTTAAGGGCATATTAAGTACACTAAATAATATCAACTTTTGGCCATGGTCATGGCCATCTATGGTTTCACCCCCGTAGTTTCCAAAGTGAGCTATCAAATTCTGATTTATTAGTTTTCACTTCTATCGACTATAAACAACTAGCAGTCCCTATGACTGCTAGTTGTTTTATAACCGACTACCAAAAAGGAGGAGATTATCAATTCGACCATCGTGTTTTTTTATGTATGTTACCTGATTTCTCGAGAACGCCCAAAACGATTTGAAATATTTTTGTGTCAGGACGGGTATGCTTATCGAATAGTCCCATATAAATATCATCGAAAAGTGTGGTGGTTTTTGATATATGAAGAAAAAACTAAAATTTACGTTCAATTTTCTGGATGACTTAGTTGTAGATTTGACAACAGTTATGAAATTCGATTCCGTCAACACGAAATTGTGTAAATCCATTACTGAAAACTTGTTTTGCACTAAAAAGGGTAACATAAACTATTTTCTACAAAAAATTAAACCGACTTCAAAACCACAAATAGGCACTCAAAAGCGAAAAATAAATCAATTTCATTACGCTACTAGCTCATCTATTTATAGTCGGTACCAGCCAAGTCTAACAGATAGTGGATATATAGGTACTTACTACTTACCTACATAGTATCAATCTGCTAGCATTTTTATCTGACTGTCACCGACTGCAAATAGATGAGTGAGTAGCGCTTACAATTATGAAATTGATTTATTTTTCGCTTTTGAGTGCCTATTCGTGGTTTTGAAGTTGGTAAAATTTTTTGTACTAAAATAGTTTATTTGGTATATGTATTGAGTTTTAACAAAAGTTGTAGAACAAGAGTTGTCTGTTGAAACATACAGAACATGTTCTTAAGTGGATGCAGGCTTGCAGGCTGATCACCAGTAACCCTGTGTATTTTAAAATGTTTTCTTATATGTATTTTCAGGTGGTGAAGAGGCCGGGGCCGTGCCTGGCGAGCTCGCCGACTCGCAAGAGGAGGAGTTTGAGTCGGAGGAGCAGTGGCGGAAGCAGCGGCACGAGAGAGAAATGTTCCTCAGAAACTTGGTAACTATTTATACCATGAAACTCTACATGGTTGTTACATTTATTATCAGTTTTTAATATATCCGCACACGCACACCCCCGTATTTTTGACAGCTGAACAAAAATAGTTCTCAATTTGGCCAAAGGTAAAATATTGGTGGATATCTGACCCCCAAAGCTGGCACCAATTTCATTATGTTAGAGAAATAAACATAGTGTCATTTATTTCACAAATATTTTCACCCATTTATCACTGTTATTCTACCAATTTTCGACTTTTTTTTAATTCGACTGGCCTCGTGGCTTAGTGGGTAGTAGCTCTGCCTGCGAAGCCGAGGGTCGTGGGTTCGATCCCCACCCAGTGCAAATATGTGTGTGATGAATTCAAATGTTTGCACTGTGTCTGGGTGTTTATATGTATAATAAGTATGTATTTAAAAACTATATAAGTATTACATCAGCTATCTGGCCGTCATCATACAAGCTTTGCTTAGTTTGGGGTCAGATGGTGTTGTGTGTGAATTGTCCAACAATATTTTTTTTTTTTTAATACCAAACGCTCAATTGGGGAAATTATCTATGCAACGCACCAACCCCTTGTAACGTACCATTACTTATTTTTGCATTTCCCCCTGACTCTCCTTAAATGTTGTGTAACATTGAAGTAGCCAAAGTCACCACATAAGATGCTATCTTGGGGAATTGAATACTTTAGTTTCTTTAAATACAAAAAATATCTATGATGCACCGTAATGTTTTACAAGACCTTTCCAAATTGTGTTACGTAGTAGTTGAAAGGGAGTATTCATCATAACATAACCTCTTTTACAGCCTAACCTCTTTTTTTGTAATTTGTTATGCTCTGGTTTCCTAGGATTACGTTGTCGTCACATAGCGGACGTAATGTAGCGGTGAATGACGTCACGAGAACGTTGTCTATGTTAACACTATGGCGCGGTTTGTTAGAAGACGGTGATTGACAACGTAACGTAAAGAAGCGGTGACGCTATTTGAAAGACGGCCGTCTTGACGGTGTTGAATAGTTCGTGAACGTTTTTTTCGAACGTAAGATTTTAGCGGTGAAGCCATATCGATATATTTTGATTTTTTTTACTGGTTCGACGTCCGTACGACGCGCGACGTACAGAATGGGTTTTAATTCCAACTAAAGCTGCGACGACGCGACGACGTACTATTTCTAATGCGCCTTCTATACCACTCGGTTTGAATAAATTATCTTCTACCCTACGATTATTTTCCTCTTATAATAGTTCATCCTCCAAGTAACTGATTAAAGCTATATTATACCATACTTGATTAAATCAAGGTCCTTCTTTTTCTCTCCTGCTTGTTGAGGTTGCTGGTTGACGACGTAACGTAGCGGCAGTGGAACTTTCGACATGTCGTCACCGTAAAGACGGCCGTTTTTTACGTCCGTAATATTACGTCCGCTATGTGACGGCAACGTAATCCTAGGAACTCTGAAGCATTACTGATATAAAAATATAGGTACAAATGTATTTTTTATGTATCTTGTTTCAGAAAAATAAAGATGAACCAGACGAGATTCTGAACGTTAGCATCAACCGAACGGCCATTATAAAGGGTAACTTGCTCTCGAAAACCATGTCGACTATACTGATGGAAGCCAACCCTGCGGCCAAGACTGAATCCCCGCCTGTTGAGAAGAAGACTGCTAAGGACATACCCAGCCCGAAGAAACCTTTCGCTTTGCTTCAGGTACTTTTTACAGTATTATTATTATGACGCAATGATAATTGAGACCCCATCAAACTAACTCAAATTATGACCCATTATTATTTTAAGAACACCAAATATTCACTAAATATTGTAACGGTAGGACTCTTTGCAGAGTCCATCTGTCCACACCTTAGCTACAGTAAATGAAGTTCGTTCATCTCTTGTCGGCTGCCAGTAAACAAAAGAGTATAACTTTAAATTTTGCCAAAATCGATCACAAGTACATCAGTTTATCATCGATTTTCATTACAATTCTGCTTAGTGCAAAAGCCCACATGTGTTATATTTATTTGTCTATTTACATGATCTTCATAATTATTGTCTATTATCGATGTAAAAAGGGTGATTATCCCTCTAAAACTATTATTTTCTGTTAAGTATAATTTATTTTATTAATTTGTAACCAATATCAGTTTTCAAAACTATTCCCCTTAAAGTAAAAAATAAGCATTAGAATAGCTTTTGTAACAATTACGAAACGACTTTCTGAAAAAGATAACAAAAGCAAGTTAAGCGTGTTTGTTTCGGCTATTTTGTGACGTCAGGCGCCAGAGATGCGACACCTTGAGTCCTGAGTCCCGAAGCGTGGCCGATCTACTTTATACTGCTTTTATTTTTATTTTATTTAAACACTCCACAGACTCCGGGGTCCGTGACCTTTGTCATTACAATAATCTTTTTTAGGGTTCCGTAAAACGTAAAAACGGAACCCTTATAGATTCGTCATGTCTGTCTGTCTGTCTGTCTGTCTGTCTGTCTGTCTGTCTGTCCGTCCGTATGTCACAGCCACTTTGTGCCGAAACTATGAGAACTACACTATTGAAACTTGGTAAGTAGATGTATTCTGTGAACCGCATTAAGATTTTTACAAAGAAATAAAAAAAAAAGAAAAATTAGGGTTGCCCCCCATACTGAGAACTGAAACTCAAAAAATTTTTTTTCATCAAACCTACACGTGTGGGGTGTCTATCGATAGGTCTTCAAAAATGATGTTGAAGTTTCTAAAATCATTTTCGTCTACACTGAATAATTTGCGCGAGAGACACTTCCAAAGTGGTAAAATGTGTGTCCCCCCCCCTCTAATTTCTAAAGTAAGAGAATGAAAAATCTTAAAAAAATATATGATGTACATTACCATGTAAACTACCAACGAAAATTAGTTTGAACTCGATCTGATGAGTAGTTTTTTTTTAGTACGTCATAAATACACTATTATTGAAACTTCGATCAAAGTTACAACGAACTACAAGAACTATGTGTACTATGTATATTATGTTACTTGCTGCAACGGAACCCTTCATGGGCGAGTCCAACTCGCACTTGACCACTTTATTTATTTACATAGTTCTTGGATTAGGAAAATAAGGGGGGAGTATGGGGGGGGGGGTGAACTTGATACTGCTTGGCGGTATAATGTCATATATAAATTTTCTTGCAATAATATAATTTACAAGTCATTAATGTATAGAAAAGTTAACAGGAAATACTAATGTTATCAAAATAGGTCACAAAATATTTGTTAAATATAGTAAAATCAAACTGATTAATAAAAAATAAGTAGTTTCATGTACCATTTTTGAAAATCTATTCATCATTGTAATTAATTGTCATTATTCTATTAGTACTTTTACCGATACGAAATCTTGTAAAAGAAACATAGTGCTATGTAAATTATAACAACTATTATAAAAGGTCACTAGTCAACGTCCGTGAACAAAAAATTCAACAACCTTCATTGCCAATCCATCTATATATTCTACTAGATGAACGCGCGCGCGTTGCTACGCCATCTATCGAAAATTGGTCGTACCTATTCAAATTTTGAACAAATTCGGTTACTTTTGTTCTAATGACGCAACCTTTAACATATGACAAATGCTGTCACGCAACGAAAGCTCTCTAAAAGCTCTCTATTTTTTCCCGTGTTTGTTACATTTTTCATTCATGCTCGGCTCCTGTTGGTAGTAGCGTAATGTTAAATACCCTATAGCGTTCCTCGATAAATGGACTATCTTACAAAGAAATAATCTTTCAATTCGGACCAGTAGTTCCAGAGATCCTTGCGTTCAAACAAACAAACAAACTCTTCAGCTTTATAATATTAGTATAGATATCAATTCATCTATATCCATGGCACGGACTATAGTTAGTCAGACTGTGGTATTGTATTGTATTCAGCGATCAATGTCTCTCATCAATGTTTGTTTTTAGCATCATAACTACCAAGGGTCTATCCTGGGCCGAGGAAGCGGCGCGCTGGCTCGGCTGGCCGCGTTGGCGGCGCCGCTCACTGACGACGACAGCAAGATCGGCAGCATCGGCGGCGCTCGCAGGAACTTCGTCTTCACTGCCGTCACGCCAGACAACAAACAGAAGGTACCTATATAACTAGTAACTACCAAGGGTTTATGCTCACACCACACAATAAACAGAAGGTATACATTCATCAAATCAGCCGAGTGACTGAATACCTGTAGGGACCCTTTGCAGAGTCCGCCTGGGGAAGTGGCACTACTTGTAAATAAATTGGCAGTCCTTATGACTAATATAATAAGTGCAAATAGAAGTGAAAACTTATAACTCAGAATTTGATAGCTTATGTTGGAAAATACACGGGTGAAACCGGAGGGCGTGGCCGTAAGCATGGCCATCTAGAAATGCAGACATATTTCTAGATGGCCGATGACCATGGTCCCGAGTTTTCCCGAAGTTTTTCTTATCATTCCCGAGCGTGACGCTAGAATTCAATTCACAGCCCGCGAAAAATCTGTCTGTGATGCGTCAAAAGAAGTGTTCACTTCAAAAACACGCTCGTTGTCAAAGTTCATTACAAGACTTGTTTAACAAATCCAAACACAGCTACGATACGATGTTTCATCATGAAGTCCCAGTTCATATCTTCCGGGTCCATCATCAGATCAGTTCGACAGTACCATATTATTGTATTGTCGTCAGAACTACATACAGCTGCCAATTTTCATGACGCATCCTTGGAAGATGGTTAAATAAGTTACCTTAGATTTAATAGGGTACAATCCTCAAAAAAACTAATTAGTCCGTCTGTTAGATTGCTAAAAAATATTGTACACGTATTTTTTCTTTTGTTTCACAAACAAAAAAATACGAAGATACAGCGCTTAGAAGTTTCGCGTGACGTCACTCGTGCCTACGATTTTTACTCACGAGTGACGTCGCAACCCCCCACTCTCGAAGTTTGATGTTCTATATCTTTGTCGATTTTTAATGTTTTGAAAAAACAAAAAATACGTGTCCTATATTTTTCCATGATCTAGGTGACGGACTAATTAGAATAGTGTATTTTTGACCCAGTCCGGTACCCTATTACGTAGTTACATACAGGTCGACCTAATAAAAGCGTATGGCACATGACAGCTTGGCAGTAGAATAACTGGCAAAGGTATGGTAGGTACTTTCCCAGGTTTGCAAAGTCCTACTACAACAAGGATTACGTAGAAAATTACTACACCTCGGTTTCGCCATTAGGGTCAGTCTCTCGTCATCCTAAATTCATATTTCATTTTTCTTTCTATGATTGCCTAGAAGAGATAGTTCTTAGCAACAACCAACGTCGCCACTTGGTAGTTTCTTAAATGTTTCTGTATTGTGTGTTTTTTTTTAATTTGAATGCAATAAAAATAATATCTATCTATGGAATCGCATAGCCCACGTTTATCCATAGATATGTCATCAGCGTTACTCTTTAGTCAATCATAATATAAATAAATATGTTCTTAAAAATATTTTTAAATTTACAGGTAACAAAACGAAGAGCCGAGGCCAACCCCAGCACTCCAAACCTCGTCAAGAAGATAAGAACAGAAGAGAAGAAATCCAAGAGTAGTTTACTAGATCATTTCAAACTGTAAATAATGCAACAATAGTTACTATGCATAGGTCATCTCTCTTATTGTTATGTAAAAAGAATATTTATTTTAACAACAAATGTATAATTGGAAATTAAGTATTAGTTTTTTAATTTGGTAGATTTTGAGATGCAGATGACGGGGAGCAGACTGAATATATATAATTTTTTGTACAATAAAAAAGTGTTTTTTTTTATTATTCCTATAGGTATAAGTGCCGGCAAACAAGTTGACCCAATGAAGTTAGCTGCGCAGAAACGTGTTTAAGGTCTCTTTGGTGGAAGTGTACATGCGGGAACTTTCCCCTTCCACGTAAATTTTGGGTCAACTTATTTGCCGGCCACTATACTAAGCGGTAAAGATAGATACCTACTATGCGGAATAGAACCTGTTATTCTCATAAATAACAACTTATTATAGGGTCATTAGTTAAGACGAAAGAAATCACATACATTTTGAGAGCCGTGGTGGTGATGGCTTAGTGGTTAGAATGTCTGATTCACAAGCGTGAGGCCACAGGTTCGAGTCCCGTCTGAACCTCTGATTATTGTGATCACAGATTACGAAAATCAAACGTTCTGTAATCTGTGATTGTGATTATATTTTTACAAGTACAGAAGTACAAGTTTGTCATCAGCTTGCTTCGCCTTTTGCTGGAAGGAATACATCGTTACGAAACCAGACTGTAAATAAATTGGACGACATGCGGATGGATTATGGCCTTAACTCCTAGCATAGAATAGATCTCCTAGTGAGAGAAGGCCCAAATCCCAGATGTAGGAACATTGGAACATAGTTAGATAATAGTCTGGAATAGCACATAGGCTACTCTTGATTTGCCGCAGGTTTGCCCGAGCAGTTCCCATCAAACTGCTCGGGCAAACCTGCGCCGCACTGCTAGTATTAAATAAAGTCGTTTTAAATTTACTTTATATTGCTGACCTCATTATCTGTTTTGGTTGGGACTTGGGACCAACACAGACCAAAGGTGGTAGAGCAATTCACTTTTTCCCGCGATTGTATATTTGCTTGTGACCAACGTAATAAATAGAATCTAGTATACCAGTAGCCCAAGTTAGAACATGTACGTAGCCGATAGTAGATGTATCAAAATTTCTTATGGGAGCAAACTAAAAATCGTAGGGTTTGTATGGTTTTCATTGTAATTTAATTTAGTTGAAAAAGGCTCTGCCTGTTAAAAAAAAAAACAGTTCAAAACATCTGCTACTGTTTTTGAAAAATTAAATTATGGTAACATATTTTATAATTTGAATGTTGGTGTTTTTGGTAGGGACATATCCTTCCGTTTTCCCCAAATACTCAACGCTCTCGCTCCTCCAGTTTGTTATCTTTGTTACTCTTGTACGAATTCCGAGCTCTTTACGCAACTGTCTCTCTTTGCGGTTCCCCTTTCTCCTTTCCCGTATTCACAGCCTGTTCCGATAGGTGTCGCAGCGGTCGCTAAACATGTACTAAATGCTGCCATAATAGGAATATATTTGTTAAATTTAGCTATTGGTTGGATTATTAGAGGACAATTTTTTTTTTCATTTAAAAAGTTAGAAACAGTAAAGGTCAAACTTAAAAGGTTTAGTAATAATTTAAAATATCATATATTATAAGCAGGAAACATGAAAAATAACACTAGCGACTCGTTACGGCTACGCTCGGATAAAGACCTAAATACCAACTGCAGCGCCATCTGCCGGGCTGATTTGTGAATCTATCTATTTATTAAATAATTTTGTTTACTATCTATTAAATAATTTTGTCACTGTGCTGCTATGTGGCATGCATGTTGCTTACCATCAGGCACATGGCCATCTCGTCTCGTCACTCTTTATTTAAAAAAAAATCTAAACCATCCATAGCCCTACCCAAACGTATACAATAAAAGGCAGTCATAGGAACACGCTGGTGAAGGTGAAACCGGAAGTCGTGGCCATGTGCCATCCAAAATTCATTCCTATCGGTCAGAAAGTGGCATTTACTTTTATGTAATATTATACTTAGCTATTGGATTGGTTATTGGAGGAAATATTATTTCATTTAAAAAAGTTAGCAACAGTCATGGCCAAACCTAAAAAGTTTAGTAGTAATTTAAAATGTCATTTAACAGTAAACATGAAAAATATAAAACAACATTAAGAACATTTTTAAATGCTTAGATTTATTGGCACGAAGTTCCTTATGGCAGGCTTGGAGGATTTTGCTGTGCGACGTATGAAAAAACCCCACATTTTTCAGTTCGTCGCGCAGCAAAATAACCGTAAGCAAAATATGTAACGAAAGTGACATGTACAAACTACCCGGTGCTGCCAACTTTATTTTTCAGATGATCGTACCTTAATAGTAAATTAAAGTTTTTTAATCATTGTTCTTAAAAAAAAGGAAGTACCTTGACTTGCACATGCAAAGCCCTCGGTTTCTCCAAAGAGGTCCCCGAAGCGCAGCCAGTTCACCGACGCGAGCAGATTCACATTGGGTCCCGTCAGGTCCCGATAGAAGCTCCTTGCTCTTCCATATTTCCTTGCGATCATCAGTGCTGAGCACCGATGGTTTGCGCCAGTTCTCGTTTGCCATTGAAAGAGGCGTGAGGCTCCTGTCAACTGCCACAACATCGCGATGCATCCCGGACTCGCTGTTGCGGAAATAATCCCTGAGACTGCATACCTCGCGGTTGTGAAGGTTCTTGGCATTTAAAAAGCCTCGACCCCCCCATTTCCGCGGGATATATAGTCTCATAACAGACAAGCGCGGGTGTAGCATGCGGTATGTTGTGAGCAGTTGACGGACCTTTCTGTCCAGGGCGTCGAGCTCAGTCTGAGTCTATCTCAGTATGCCAAAGGAGTATATCAGTAGAAGCATTACCCAACCGTTGAAGGCTCGCACCTTATTACCGCCTGACAAAAGACTTTTAAATACTTTTGTCAGCCGGCAAAAGAAGCGCTGCTTCACCGATTTCTTAATATCATCTGCTGATATACCCAATGACTGTGACATACCGAGATATTTGTAGGTATCGTCTTCGGAGAGGGATCTGAGAGTTATAGTCTCGGAAAGTTGTAAATTCTCTGAATTCTCTGAATTTACTACTTTCCCTCGCTGTACATGCATAACCGCACACTTGTCGACACCGAACTCCATCTTGATGGCGTTACTAAAAACCTCTGTGGTTTTTAATAGCCCCAACAAGTCTTGGCGTTTGGGTGCAAAGAGTTAAATTAAAGTTTTAGCAAATTGCGTTTTTTCTATATTACACGAAAGGACTTCGTTTCTACTATTTGTCTAAGGTTTGGAGGCATCCATAAATTACGTCACACGAATTTTACGATTTTTATATTCCTCCTGTGTCCTTGTCACAGTTGGTCACATTTTTGTGACTTCCCCCTACCTACCTGTTGTGACGTCACATATTTTGATATTTTCGTTTAAATTTAGTTTAAACTTAGTTATGACAGTTACTTAGTTATGTTTTTTAATGTGACGCCATACAATTTTAGACCCCTCCCTACCCCTTGTCACACTTCATTCCTTCCCTCCCCCTTGACATGTGACATAATTTTTTTATGGATTGTCCCTTTCTCCTAATTAATGGAAATTATTTGTGTAAAGTTAAAATACAAGACTTACAAATGAAGATTAACTAAAAAAGAACTAAAATAATAAATCAAGTACTACTTATTAATTCGTACATTATTTGAATTAATATACTCGGCTGGATTTTTTAAATTATTTCTGGTTAATATTACTAAATTGGACGCTGGCAACATTAATTCAATCAATGCTTTTTTCTTGTGGCGGTGAGGGGTAGTGTGTAGCGTGAATATCTAGTCAAGTAATAATCAAAGTATCGAAGTGCTTCTTATAAAAGAAGTGCAAGGTTATCGAGATGGCAAGTGAAAACAATGAAATCGGCGATATAGTCAGGAAGTGTAAAATTCTTCTGCTGGATATTGAAGGAACAACAACATCGATCAGCTTTGTTAAGGTAGGTCTAACGATTGACCGGCCGGTGTTTTTGTAATTTTCTGTGTTTAAGCAAAATTAACTTCAGATTAGCATCATTCCTGGGAAATAATTTACGTCTCCACAAGCTCTTCATCCAGAGGAGTGCAAAATGGTCGCTTTTTCGGTTTTGCAACATGGACGACAGAATCAAAATGGTACCCTTTTCACTTCGGTTTCATTGTCTGGGTTTACCACGTGTTGAAAATGGACAGCTGTAAATTCATGTACCTATCACTAAATGTTACATACATCGTAACGTTGCTTTGTCTACACGAGGAGTAAAAACTAAATTTTTCGAAATGTGTAATTTCACGGACGCAGTGCCGATGATACAAAATTTCTTTATCACGTAGAAATCGATCAGTATAAAAGTATAGTCGATCATAAGTAATTTCTAGTAGTATTAATATTACACTGATTGAGTTTGGCTTTAGTTATGATTGTTACAACTATCGCCCGGCATGAACAGCTGTTCAAAGCAGCTGGTGTGTCTGGTAAAAAAATATGGAACAGAGTTGAACTGTCCTCTTTTAGCGTGCAGTAATTGAATATGGCTGACCTTATCACACACTCGTCAATCAATTCGTGTAGACGAAAAAATGTATGATCGTAATAACGGTACATACCTACGTAGCTAATTTGCAAATTGAATTTCATTGTGCGATTTATTGAAAATGGATGTCTGACGAATTTTTTTTCGAGACGTTAAATTTACTTTAGTGGAGCTCCATTTGCTTTAACATAATTTAATGCACCAGAAATGAGTTGTAATTTTTAACATACATTCAATATGCATACAAAATTGTTACATTTTTTTATATTTTGAAATACTTACTGTTTCAATTTTCAAATTTTAATTTAATTCATAATCAATATACATATATGTATATTTAATTAATTGTATGTAGGCTTTTTAAATTAATTCAGAAAACAAGAGACAAGGAGGATACAATTTTGTCACATGCAATATGCCAATTTCTGAAATAGGAGGCTCTTCCTATCATCCCACTAATATAATAAATGTCAAAGTATGGATATTTTGATGTTTGTTGCTCAATCACGCCTTAAAGTAACGATTGACTAGCAGCGCCCCGCGGTGTTACCCGCGAAGTTCCCATTCCCGTTGTTCCCTTTGTTTTTGCGGGATAAAAAGTACCCTATGTGTTCTTCCAGACTATAAACTATCTATGTTCCAAGTTTCAGCCTGATCGGTTCATACGTTTGACGTGATTGAGCAACAAACATCCAAACATCCATACATTGACATTTATAATGTAGAATTAGTACACAATTTAAAAATAAAATACTGTTGTAGGTAATTTGCATTGAGGTGTCTCCACATATTAAGCTATTAATGTCTCGATCTTGTTAATTCTTAAACAAAAGCACTTCCTTTCTAACACTGGCGCACTGACTTTCTAATGCGGCTTTTTGATTTTTAGTAACTGATTTTAAAAAAAAAGTTTTAAAAAGTTCACAGATTCGTCATATAATGAGATATTCAAGAATTTTTTTCGACATGTTTCATATTTTTCTTTTCTCTTCAAATCTACGTAATTATTTTTTGTTTTTACGTTATTGGAAACTTCCTTATTGTATAGATTATGGGGAGTTCTAAGAATCTGAAATACCTATGCATAAAATAGGAAAGAAAAATCTGTCAAATTATAAACACCAACATAATATAATTAGCAACTTTATCTTTAAAAATAAAATGAAACATTATTAACACCATCTTTGATGAATAGCATAAGCAGCCCACTAAATGTTCCCACAGCTGAGACTCGTGGCCTTCTCTGCCAAGAGTGTCAAAGCCATAATCCGCCATACTGGCCCAGTGTGGGTTTGGGAATGACACAGGACCTCTGAAAGATTCTAGATAAATATTGGTTAATAATAATAACGGTAGGTAAACGTAATGAGGATATATTTTTAAGTTATCAGCATTACAGACATGACTTCGAAAAGACGGTTAGTGGGGTCCACATGGGATTTGATCTGTGATATAATTGAGAACTATAATATATGATAGTTCTTTTTTGCTTTCTGAAAACTTATCTTTAAAAGTAAAATTCTACATATAAATGTTAGTTGTTGTGTTATCGAATATGTGAGGGAGAACTTGAAACTTGCTTTTGATCTGATCTTAATTTCTATTTCATCATTATGACAAATTAAAATTTCAAATTACCTACATATTAATATAGTGGTCATAAATATATAGCCCAAACTAGATCAGACAGACACGGCTTTGTTTCCTTGCTAGATAACTCAACAAGATTCTAAAAATGTACTTCTTAAAATGATATGACTAATGCGTAAGTATATAGGAAGGAGATATTAACACACAATATATGAAAAGGTGCTTGAACCTGATTTTTTAGGCTAATGAGTAATGCAATCACTAAGTCATTGAGCTCTGTTAAAATATTTCCTTACTTGGATTGGTTGAAGCTACAAAATAGCAAGGCAGAAAAATTAATCTGACTTTTCTGATGGGAGAAGAAGATGCTGTGGTGGTCTTCTTAGACCACCACATCATGTTTTTGAAGCCACACCATGCCATTTAGTCATGGTGGCTTAGTGGGCAGAACATGTTAGCGTTTCACCACCTCCAATATTTATGTTACAACTAACAGAGCCCCGCGGTTCACACGCGTAGTTTCCGATCCCGTTATTTTCCCGGGATAATAAATATGTTATTTCAGACCATTATCTATCTATGTACCAAATTTCACTTAAATTGTTTTAGTAGTTTTTGCATGAAAGAGTAACAAACATACATCCATACATTCTTGGTAACTTTCGCGTTTATAATCATCATCATCAACAGCCCACTAAACGTTCCCACTGCTGGGACTCGGGGCCTTCTCTCGCAAGGAGAGAGTTAAGGTCATAATCCACCACGCTGGCCCATTGCAGGTTGGCGGATGACACATGACTTCGAAAGATTCTAGGTATATGTCGGTTTCCTCATGACGTTTTCCTTCACCGTTTTAAGTTAGCGGCATTACGCACATTACGCACACGACTTCGAAAAGACATTGGTGCGTGTGGGGTTTGAACCCGGGGTCTCCGGATCGGCAGCCGCCGTTCTCCCGACTAGACCAGCCGTAACTTCCATTATAATATTAGTGGGATATCTCAACACATTACACTAAAAACAAATTGTAACCGTGATCCGTTCTGGCGTTCTGACGTGATTGAGTGATTGTAAATCCTTATCAAACATCTGAACATGTAAAAACTTTAATATTAGTGTATAACAGGATACTCAGGAATACTCAGTAAAGCCTTATGAGCTTTGCCGAAAGGCGAAAAAATCTTCTTTGCTCATTATTATGACAACTTCTGCGATGAGACCAACGAACTCTTATTCCATTCAAAAATTTCCCGTGGGCTCCATGTAATACATGGTACAACTGTTTCTGAAGTCATCTTTCTTTTTCTCTGAAAAGGTAATGAAGAGTGAATTTTTGACGAGGCTTGTGACCGACACAGCCAAAAAACAACATCATGAAGTTGGCTGACCTCTTCAGCTATCTCACCAGAGTACGTTTTTACGATGTGCACTTAAATCGGAACGCAGTAATGTTTGCACATTACTGTTTCGTAGTAGAATAACTTGCGAAGGTGTAGTACTTCCCTAGGCGGACTGCAAAGAGCGCTACCACTACACAACTACACACTGTAACGCTGTTGATGATGTGTTCTGATTTTAAGTTGGCACCAATGTCCATGAAGTCGCGATTTTTCGTGGCCATGTGAAGTCATGAAAAATTTGTAACAATTAGACGGGACTAAATTGTTTATGAAACAGCTGTCTTTGTTTTGTGATTTCGGGGAGTACATCGGGAGTTATCGAGATACCCGTTGGCGTAGTCAGGAATGAATGAAAACGTTTCTTTACGGTTGTTTCTCTCTTGCTCTTAACCCTGACAGCTGATTTCACGTGGATGGGCACGTGTCCTAGGCAATAGACGCTATTGACACTAGGCAAGTGCGTGTCCTAGGTATATCAAAACATTTATGCTTAAAAAACTTTGTGGGAAGAATGCTGTCGAGAAAGCGTATGAAAGTTACCGTACGGTTGTAGCATTCTTTCCCTAAAGAATGTTGATGCGACGTCAATATCCCGTTGGAAGGCGGCTTAATTACAGGACGTCGAGGTGATCATTGAGTCGGTCAGTCCCGTGAAATTGGACCAGTTTTTGAGCGCTGTTCTATATTTAGAGATGTTTTCGTGGTGGATTGTGGCGCGGACCCTTGAGGCGTGGCGGCTAGGTAGGCCCGCTATCCGGTTTGGCTGGCAGCGCAGTTCGTTCACCCACCGGCTTGCCGCATCGTAGACGATGCAGTTTCACTAGTCTCGTATCACGTTATGCTAAATTTAAGACCCTTTCCTTGGACGCTTTTTTGTTGATACATGATACAAAGATTCTGCTAATACCTTGCGCAGTGTTTCGCTTATAGAAAGCAAGATATGCTCAGGCCGTTATTGTTTTTCAATCATGTCATCCCACAAAGTTCTGTTCTCAAACAGTTTTGTACATAACAGGGGTTACACCTAGCATATAAAAACCTCGTGAACGGTGTTTTTACGCACCTACTCTGAAACAGCTCGACCAATTAAAACAATTTTTTTTAAGTGTAATTGGTAGGTCGTAACTAATAATTAGTCGTAAATAAAATTAGGTAATAACACTTAACCTTAGTGTGAACAATATTCAAACAATTTAACAGTCGCTCATTGACTTGAAAAATCATTTACATGAAGAATCGCGTCATATGGATGTTTCCTTCGGTTGATAGGCGGTAGAACATTTGTGGGATCACCTATTATTATTTGTGTAGTATAAAAAAATAAGTAATAGAATTGCGCAATTTTTTAACTGGCCTTTTTGCCTTACGATGCCAAATTAAAATGAAATCGAAGGTAAGTCTGTGCATTCATTCACAAGTACCTAAAGTGGAATTACTCTGAAAGATCCACGCCGACAAAAATTAGGACACAATACCTTCCTGCGAATAGAATGGACTATGTATTCGGCCCATGCAACAAAAAAGGCTGTGAACTTTTTGTAGGACCGACCGCCCGACTCTGTCATTCAACATTGTTCGCATTCCATCACCGATTAGAAAAAAGGTAATTAATTTGAAAACGACTTTATTTATAATCATTGACAGGCTTAAGCTAGACTATCTACCTATAACTGTCTTGAGTTATATTTTCTGAAATTAAGTAACTACATATTAGGTACATATATGCTCTACGATGTCGCGCGTTTATTAAAATTATACCTACTTAGGTACTTCCGAGTGATACCAATTAATATTGTATCGAGAAATTCGGACTTTGGCAATGAACAGATTTTTGTAAAATTTTGCTAATAATAGACCTACGAAGACCTACGATACAATTGACGCATTACACACGTTACACTAAAACGCCCTGGCTTTGTTTTGGCGAGTTTAAAAACCTAAAACAAATACCGTAGCTTTAGCATCTCCCTAAAGATACAACATAAAATAAATAGCTGCCACTCAGTACCTATTTAACCACAAAAATGCGCAACTTTCTCCGCAGCACTAATAATCAGTCCACAAAAAAAAAAAATTGGCAGTCATAGGAACTGCTGATAGAAGTGAAAGCTTATAACTCAGAATTTGATAGCTTACTTTGGAATCTGAGGGTGAAACCGGAGGCAGAGGCGTGGCTATGAGCATTTCTAATAGGGTACCGGACTGGGTCAAAAATACACCATCCTAATTAGTCCGTTAGCTAGATCATGGAAAAATATTGGACACGTATTTTTTGTTTTTTCATAATATTAAAAATCTTCAAAGATATAGACCATCAAACTTCGAGAGTGGGGGGTCGCGACGTCACTCGTGAGTAAAAATCGTACTCACAAGTGACGTCACACGAAACTTCGAAGCGCTGTATCTTCATCATTTTTTGTTTGTGCAACAAAAGAAAAAATACGTGTACAATATTGTTTGGCAATCTTACGGTCTACTTAGTTTTTGAGGATTGTACCCTATTATTCCCGAGCGTGACGCTAGAATTCAATTCACAGCCCTCGAAAAATCTGTCGTGTGGTGCGCCAAAAGAAGTTTTCACTTAAAAAAAAAAAATTGTCCACATACATAACAAATAATGTGCTGCTAAGTAACACGTGTTAAGAATAATTATGTATGTATGTATTTGAGATGTCGATATTGGTTTTTGGAAAATAGTTGACCATAATTTCAGTAAATTTACCCCTTACTACTGTTTCTCCAACTTTTTTTGAGAACCGGTAGGTAAATAAGTATTTTCAGATATCTGGAACTTAAAACGCCTACGCTATTTCAAGCCCTAGCTGCGTAGTTTCTTTCCAGTAAACCTAAATGGTTTTCTAGGATATTTTGCGAGAGTGCTAAGGCACAAAGAGAATTTGTAAACGCCTAAAAACAAATTGCTTATCTTACTACATGACTAGAAATGGGTTTTCTTTATTTACATTCCTTTGTAGGTGTAATTTCGTTCGGACGAGCGGGTTTGATCGTGGGTAGTGAATTAATGTAGCAAAACTGCGTTTGACGACTTGAAGGACATATTTTTAAAACTTTGTGTGAAATGAGGGCTGGTAGATGTTCGGTCTGGCTATGGTATTGTAGCTCCAACTGATGGACCGATTTTGATGCTGTTATTTAGTTAGAAACGGTCGTGATCGAGGAAGTCCTTAGCTGTGATTGGTGTCGGAAAGTTGGAATTAGTAGCTGACTTTTTAGCCCAGTGCCTATATGTATATGGGACTCGAGGCATCTGTCACCAGGCGAGGAAAGGCCGTAATCC
Organism: Ectropis crepuscularia; assembly: GCA_963693475.1. Classification (NCBI taxonomy): domain Eukaryota; kingdom Metazoa; phylum Arthropoda; class Insecta; order Lepidoptera; family Geometridae; genus Ectropis; species Ectropis crepuscularia. The sequence continues at coordinate 10,420,512 of OY856359.1, forward strand.
ACCACGCTAGCCATATAGTGCCATATTCTCTAAAAATGTCTTGCAAGTTGTCGGTTTCGTCGCGTTGTTTACCTTCACCGTTAAAGTCAGTGGCAATCACAAACGGGTGGAAGATCTATCTATACATGGAAAAACACCATAGACTATAGGCCCGTGAACAAAATGTATGGGTCAAATGAACCACCAGGAGACCTATGTAAGATGATAGAAGGGTAAAGTAATAAAATTCAGCACTATGCCGTCAGGCCGTCACTTGTAAGCTCTGCTGTCCAACTAAGTGCAGTTGAAGTGGGGTGGTTGCAACTCTCTATCATTTCTCCTTGTCGCATGATTTTTGTACGGCATTGCGAAATAATGAAATTAGAAGAGGTATTGAAACTATACAAATTATACATTTTAATTTGTAGTATGTCGGAAAATTTCACAATGCCGTACAAAAATCATGCGACAAAGAGAAATGATCGAGGATTGCAACCCTCACGCTTCAACTGCACTCAGTTGGGCAGCTTACAAGTGACGGCATAGTGCTGAATCTTATTACTTTTTATACCCTCGTATCATCCTACATAGGTCTCGTGGTGGTTCATTTGACCCATACATTTTGTTCACGGACCTGTAATACTACTAATGCAGAGGCTAGGCTCGAAACTACGACGTCACGGAAAAAGAAAAGAGGACGTTTCCCACTAAGCCACCACAGCCTAGTGCCGGAAATATATATATTTTTTCATGGAATCATATTTATTTTTAGACTTATATTATGTGTTCTAGACAAATATTTTTTCGAATGTTAAATTTATTACGTCCTTAAATTGACTAATCAACTGTTTAAACATGGACATTTGGAACCATATTAGCACAGTATAAAGATGATTTAATTGACTTTGATATTAGTGTCAATTAAAAATCCATAAAATCTATTATTAGTAGTTGAATATTATACATGACCTACATGTATACTCATATTCAGTTAATAAAATTCCATTACAAGACGAAGATTAGTTTTTTTGCCAAAAGTTTTTGTACCAAAGCCAAAGAGTTTTCAAAAACTATTTCCAAAGTTTTTCTATTGTTTATAATCACTGGGGCAGTAGATGTGGAGATGTATAAGTTTGCCCTCGCAACTGGCTTTAACGGTGAAAGAAAAACATCGTGAGGAGGCCGACATGTTCCAGGAATATTTCGTGGTCATACGTCATCTGCCAATTTGCGCTGGGCCACCACTGGGCGAGAGAAGGCCCGAGTCCCAGCAGTGAGAACCTGAGAACATTTAGTGGGCTACTTATGCGGGAGTTGGGTTCAGGAATCAAGATCTTCAGGATTCAGGAAGCCTTAATGCCTTAGGAGTTGTAATAGGATTGCGCTATTATATGTCAGGTTCCCAGATTATGCGTGCAGTCCCAGGCGTTTTTTATAGTAAAAATGTGACGAGGTGAGCAGGAAACGTGCCTGATGGTAAGTAACATATATCCCATAACAGCACAGTGCCGCAGCACAGTGCACGCAGCTATTCGAACATGAAGAGTCCAAATCATTACCTAGCACCTCGCTCGTCAGCCAGAGATATAAGATGATACATCTCCATGCCCTTTTATTTCTGTGGAAATATTGGCCCTGAACCTGAACACAGTGATATTTGCACATTACTGCTTGAGGGTAGGATAACCGGCAACGGTGTGGTACTTCCCAAGGCGGACTCAAAGAGTCCTACGACTACAAAATGGTAGGTAGTTGGTTTGTCCAAACAAAATGATTTGTCCTAATCACAAGTAATAAAACCAGCGGTAGACAAACATTCGTGCGCGGACGGGAGCACTGCATCGATTTTTCAGTGACGTCGCCGGCAAAGTTCGTCCCATTACGTGGGAACACGTTTATTGTACTTAACTTATATCTGTTAATACTGAGATACTGTATCAGGGGCTGGTTTTGGATGGTGTATAATTTATATATTGTCACGAAAATAGAAAATACCGTCCAGTTGTCAGTCCGTAGTGTAATCTAACGTATTCTATGTCTAAATCTACGAATAAATAAAAAAATCTTTTGTAATATTGAAATAACCGCTTTTTACTAAACACCTTATATCTCCTCCGGGTGACGAGCGCAGTGAGGTGCTAGGTAATTAATTATGTTCCAATAGCTGCGTGTCACTGTGCTGTTATGGGTAGGCATGTTACTTACTATTAGCCAGATTTCCTGCTCGTCTTGTCCGCTATACTAGGGGTCGGCAATAGTCGTTGATAATAAAAGTACACGGAGAAGACTATTGGCTATACAGTTACGTAGTACGCCCGGACGAAGGCTAAATATATATGCGTTGTGTTCATCATTTTGAATACATAGATAGATTAACTCTTAAAAAATATATAGAAAAGTCATTTAAAACAAAACAAAAATAAAGTAGCAATTGGCGACCTTATCACTAAAAGCGATCTCTTCCAGGCAACCATAGGATGGAATGGGAAACATACGTGTATAGAATAACTCTTAAAAAAAATATATACAAAAGTCACTTAAAACAAAACAAAAATAAAGTAGCAATTGGGGACCTTATCACTAAAAGCGATCTCTTCCAGGCAACCATAGGATGGAATGGGACACATACGTGTATAGATTAACTCTTAAAAAAATATTTACAAAAGTCACTTAAAACAAAACAAAAATAAAGTAGCAATTGGCGACCTTATCACTAAAAGCGATCTCTTCCAGGCAACCATAGGATGGAATGGGACACATACGTGTATGAAACGTGATTTTTATCTTTCGTCATATTAATAGTACTGCTCCCATAAAATAGTTTTTCATAACGATAGGGACAAGGTCTTTTTGACGCCGTGCCTTACGTTTTCACCGGTTACTACGGTTCACTAAATTACATTTGAGAAACTACTGTCGGATCATTTAACTTGATTTCATTACCCTATGGTAGGACTCTTTGCAAGAGTTCGCCTGCGGAAGTACCAAACCTTTAGCAATTATTCTACCGCCAAGCAGTAATGAGTAAACATCACTGTTCCGGTTTGAAGGGCAATGTTTCCATAGAAATTAGAGGGTATATCTTATATCGAGGGGAGGTGTTTTACCATCGGGACGTGTCCTGTCACTCCGTCACGTTTTACTATACCATAAATAATAAAGTCCATTGATTCGAACTTTTCCAATTGTTACAGGATACATTGTTCCCGTACGCCGAGGCCAACGTCAAGGAGTTTCTGGAGGCTCAGTGGGAGTCTGACGATGTGAAGGAGGCCGTTGTGGCTCTGAGGAAACTTGCCGCTGAAGATGAGGAAAAGAAGGTTGAAGGGTTCGTCGCTATCCCTGGAGAGGTAAGAGAGTTGACGGGCTACTATTGATCTATTCTATTGTTTGAAGTTAAACGTTTAGCGCGTTAAGGAAAAATTAAGAGAGTACATTTTTACGATGCGCGCGAACACTGTCACGAAAAACCCTGAAGTCGACATTTTAGTAAACAGGAACTAACTTCAGGTTAGTACTTCTTGCGATGAAGATTTTGTCTATTCTATGGTTAAAGTTAGACTTCTTAGCATAAGGAGAGAAGAAAAGAAAAGAAGTTTTAATTTCTTGTTTATAAGTACACACATACGTTTTTTGTAAATACTACTTTAGTAAAAAGTGACGGGACAACCAAGATATATTACGTTTGATCGTAAGCAACACGCTTGCTCATTATATCAGTGCCATGTAACTATTTGAACTTGAAGCAACTACAAATTACGGCCTAGCACTGCTGCTCGTCATCTATTAAAAAAAGTGTGTGTGTACTTAGTGCCTACGCATGCAAAAAGCTAGTGGTACTTCTTCTCTTTATTTCTCGTTCGGTGTGCGCGCGCATCGTAAAAATTACTCTCATCAGTTTTCCCTAATGCGCCACAAGTATAACTTTAAAAAAAAATTTGGCAGTCACAGACACTGCCGATAGAAGTGAAAACTTATAACTCAGAATTTGATAGCTTACTTTGGAAACTGCGCGGGTGAAACCGGAGGGCGTGGCCGTGACCATGGCCATCTAGAAATGCATCAGCACTGCTGCTATGGTCCCGAGTTTACCAGAAGATTTCTTTCATTAACAAGCGTGATGCTTGAGATCAATTCACAGCCCACGAAAAATCTGTCTTTGGTGCGCCAAAAGAGATTTTCACTTCAAAAAGAGTTATTTTAGCTCTAAACTCTTCAGTTTTAACATTTCACGTCAAACAGTTTTACAAAAGACTATGCAATAATTGTGCAGGTACCTTTCAGTCTAGAATAATGTTTTCCTAAAATTTACATTATTTGCGTTAATTGTACATGACATACTTAAATGTAATCATTTCAGAATATTCGTCAAGTATGTTATGAGGTTATCAAAAGTCAATGTTAGACAAAGTAATCTCTACACTTCCTTATTTGCATGATACAGGCAAAACAGAATTCTCTATCTACCTTATTAATTATCTTATTTAGTGTAGAATGCTTTAAATCTTTGTCTTCACTCACACTCTGTCTTGTCTGTCTTGATGCCAAATGTAATGTGCAAAGATTACTGTAATCCGGTTAGAAGGGCAATGATTTCATAGAAATTACAGGGCAACGAGGCAAATAAGTGACAAACCATGAGAAAGCCATATTAAAGTCCATTCAGAATTTTTACTTTTCTGTTAATTTCAAATATTTGAACATTCCAGGGTGCTGCTAAGGAGGAGCAGATTGAAGGGCTGGTGAAGAGTGTGAAATGGCAGATGTCAGCTGATCGCAAAGCTGGACCCCTGAAGCTGCTACAGGGATTGATTTGGAACCAGGGATATGATAAAGGAGATATCAAGGGACAGTGAGTATGATAGGAAAGATAATTAAAAAAAAGTAATTAGTTCGACAGTTAGATTTAAAAAAAATATTGTAGACATATTTTTTCTTGTGTTTTACAAACAAAAAATGCAGTGCTTATGCCTACGCTACACCCGCGTGTGAAGTCTCATCGTGGGGTCACGTCTGCATATCCGCCGCGATTCGCGTGTGAACCTGTGAACTGTGTTTCTCCACATTCGCAAAGCTTCACAGTCTTGTTCGCGACTATGATGGACGACGACGTGATTTCTGCTGCTGTTGGTTGCCATTGCACATTACAATTATCTTTGTGTGTAAAGATAAGCGTATAAAAAGAGATGGAGAAATCATCTCCAAGAAATGAGTTCATAGTTTCGTAAGCAAGAGCCAGTTCCAGCTCATTATTCCACGTAGCATTCATATTTAAGTCATCAACGAACGCACAACCTACTCCCTACGATGTCTTGTACGCTATTGCGAAAAACTGCGAGTGTGGGTGCGTTCGTGCGTTCATGTTCGCGCTTCGCAAACCCGCTACAAAGGGTTTGCGAAGCGCGGCCAAAAAAACCCGACACTGATCGGGGAACGTTTCGCAATTGTCGCTCGTGAGTGTAGGTAGAGCCGGCTTTAGAAGTCAGTCACTGACTGGTGAGATGGTGGTACGTTTTGTGCGAACAAATGACCACCCACCACTTACCATCAGTTACAACCACCACTACGGAAGTTTGATGATCTATATCTTCGTAGATTTTTAATAATTTCAGAATCAAAAAAAGACGTGTGGCACTCGGGGACTGCCGCGGTAAAGCTATTGCATGTATTTTTTATCAACTTATGCAATTATATTTTTTTAAATTTGATTTCTACAGTATTTTTGGGATAATGTTGAGTCTGAGTCACATTTGTTTTTATCATAATCAATCTATTCTATGTCATAATGCTGGAAAGGTTGAGTACAAAATAATATAAACTCATTAAGGTAAAATTTCTACAAAAGATTTAATACAAAATGCTACTTATTTACATTAAGGTTAAAGTTATACAAAGAGATTAAGTACAAAATATCACTTATTTACAGCAATTATTCAAAACAATCTCAAAATCAAATGAGTCAAACAAACTCTCTTACATCATCATACTGTCATATACTTCTCTTAAAATTAATCACACTAACTAAATAAATATTGGTGGACTATTCACACACATGAAAATCTGACCCACATGAAACTAAGCAAAGCTTGTACTATGGCGGCCAGATAGCTGATATAATACTTATACAGTTTTAAATACATACTTGCTACTAGCTTTACCCGCAACTTCGTCTGTGCAAAATAAATATTAAGGTAATAATACAATTTCATCAAAATCGGTTCTGTTGTTTAGATGTGAAAGCGTAAGATACAATCGTCGCCCATTTCAACTCCAATTTCATCCCCATACAGGTCGAAATTACAAAATTGCTAGAACAAACATTTATTTGTTTCGTGTCAAGTGTATTATACAGAGTTTCATGGTTTTATCTTCAACGGTTGGGAATTTTCATATTGACATTCATCCCCTATTTCAACCCCAATTTCACCCCATACCACCCATACAGTTCGAAATCACAAAATTGATAAAACAAACATTTAAGTGCTTCGTATCAGGTATCTAGAGACAAAATTTGATAACTTTGAAAATCACGAATTTTCATACAACAGTTCATCCTTGTTTCACTCTCTTAGGGGTTGAATTTCGCAAAACCCCGTCTTAGTGAGCGCCTACAAGCTAAAAGGAACCTCCATACAAAATTTCAGATTCCTAGCATTTGTAGTTTCTGAGATTCCTTGATGAGTGACCTTTCGCTTTTGTATTTATAGAAGACTAGCGGCCCGCTCCGGCTTCGCTCGAATAATAACCTAGATATCAACTGCAGCGCCATCTGCCGAGCTGATTTGTGAATCTAAACCTTCCAGGGTCCTACCCAAATATATACAAAAAAAACATTCAAATCGGTCCAGCCATTTAGGAGGAGTTTACTAACAATGAAAAGTGGTATTGATTTATATTTATATAGATAGATAAAATATGAAGAAACACCCAGCCACAGTGCAAACATATTTTTTTTATAATGTGACTCATCACTCTATATTATAAACGAGCAGGACATGTGCCTGATGGTAAGCAACATGCCTGCCACATAACAGCACAGTGACACGCTGCTTTTGGAACATGAAGAGTCCAAATTATTACCTGCAGCACTGCACTGCGCTCGTCACCCAGAGATATAAGATGTATTATCTGTATGCCCTGTAATTTCACTGGAAACATTGCCCTTCAAACCGGAACACAGTAATGTTTGCACATTACTGCACTGGGTGGGAATCGAACCCACAACCCTCAGCTTCGCAGGCAGAGCTACTATACCCACTAAGCTCATGGCTTCTAATTCGCTCGCCAGTCTAATTCACTAACATAAGATTATTTTTATTAGTTTATTATTACTTCATTATACAACTGTTAATGTTCAATTTTTTTTATTTTCCTGTTCAATTCAATTCATTTATTCGAACCATAAATTCATAAGAACATGTGGTAACGTTATTCACAAAAAATCAAAGAATCTGTGTACATAATAAGATAAAATAACTAAGGTAAAAATTAATATAAGCAGCTGTAAAGGAGCCTCAGCAATTTAAAGCAGTGAATTGTGTGTGAATTGTCCACCAATATTTATACAGTATACTAAGTACATGATTGAGTACAAACAATGTTACACCAAAAGTTTTTTAAATCTACTATTTTACCTTACTACAAGATTCCAATTTCAACACATTTCTCTTCCATATGTTATCTTTAACTTTGACTAACACTTGAGTTTGTTGCCTTGCTCAATAGGTTTTTATTTCATTTTTAAACTTGATTTCATTGAGAGCTTGTGCAGGGATTGCAAAAATATAGAAGCGTAGGAAATACAATTTTGTGTTTATGGTGTGCTTTAGGATTCAGATTTAATTTCTGCCATTGACTTTGATTTTTTCTTACATACATTATACATTGATAAATATAAATATGTACAATGATCCCTTCATTGCTATCATACTAAAGTTGTTATGTGGTGAAAATCTACCGTACTGATTCTCTAGCTGATAAATTATATAAACCATGGATTGCTTTCTTTTGCAATATGAAAACATAGTTCCTGTCCGCAGCCTTTGGCTGTAGCTTATTCCACAGATTTATGATAGGCACAGGTATTTTCAGATGAAGCTGCTCCTTATCCCATATCCAAGGCTGTTTCATATTTTATTGTGTTCAGGACATACGCGACACTTGACAGTACACACATTTAGATCTCTTTTTATTTGGACATATTCAACAACATCATTGCATAAGATAATCTAGATCTGAAACAAGCAAACAAACGCTTATTATATTTTACGCACATAACCTAACTTTGTAAACAGTGTTAAAGATGAAGTTCTAAGCCGAAAATCATCTATTACATATTTATGTACTAGGCTGCTTTATGTATTATACATAGGTAAATAGTATCAAACGTAAAACTGTACTTACAAAGTTGTTTTCACGTTCATGAATTATTCTGAACTACAAAAGTCTTTGTTTCTTGATTGCAAAAAAGTTTGCCTTCTTTGGTAAATTGGAACTACCTATTCCCTTTAGTAAATCCAGATTCCATATTGTTAAGCCAAAACATCTCAATTATAGCACGCTTCTTGGAACATGAAGATTTTCAGCTTTTTCACTATAACCTATAACTTGCTTTTATGGCACTTTGTTTTTTGTTTATTCATATTTAGTGACATTGACATTCATGTACATCCAATTTTAAACGTCGCGATATCAGTGTTCCATCTACTCAAAATATTTATCCCTAAACTTAAGTTAAATTAAAAATCCCTAAAATTGATTAAATAGTGAGCTAGTGAGCTTTTACGCTGACATTATTGCTTCATTGATATACCTATTCCAAAATATGCTATGATAATAGCCGTTAGAAAGTTATTTTCCCGTTCTCTACGTACTCAAATCCACTACGTATCACGGGAAATCCGTTAAGTTGGCAACACTGCTAAGAGCATTTAGTCTGTAAATGTAAAGCCATAAGATTGAAAGTCGAATGACCGAGTGGGGAGGACGGCGTGACAGTCTTCCCTCCCTCTTTTTTTGTGAACATAAGAAAGAGATGCACCATTAGTAACAATCGGTCTCCAGGCCCGCGATAAAAGCTATGCAATAGCTTAAAAATACGTGTTTCATATTTTTCCATAATCTAGTCGATAGACTAATTGGAATATATATTTCTGACCCAGTCGTCATCCCAATTCTGCTTTTTAAACACTTAAGCATACTTCACCACCGTCTCACCCGCCCTTCTACCGCCTATCTAAATCGGCTATGGCTTTGCTGTTGCTGTCACTATCATTTCAAGCAAAAAGAAAAGAGAGAGCAATATAAAAGCTAAGACAGTTTTAGTTACGAGGTAGACCCTCGGATCATACAATCTACATAGGGTTTGTCTATAAATAATGTGATGTTTTTGTGTAACTTTTTGACTCCCCCCGTACGTAGATTGTAGACTACATAAAAAAATAAGAATGGCCGCCAAAACGGCTGTTTTCTCAGAATGCATTGGCTCTGGTTGCTAGACAACAATTTCACCGCTGCGGGTAAATTGTTGTAGGCTGTAGAAATGTTGATTCACATCGTTTAATCAATGTGTTCTTAATTCATTCAATCTCTAGTCTATAATACTTCTTTACTGTTTCACAGACGACTTTTATCTCCGGACATTTTTGTTTACATATTATTTAAAACAGACCTTTGGAATTTTCATAGGTGGTGGGTGGAACTATAGATGAAAAATCTAAACACCTGCATGTAGATAATTTCCCATAGTTTTGATTTAGATATTATTATTAGGAGGAAAATACAGTCTACAAACCCGGTTCATTTGAGCTTTTGAAACAACAAGAATATATAAAATACCTATGTTTTGGTAATCCTATCAAAATATGGGCAAGAGGTTTGTGTAGATTAGAGTATATCTCATATAAGCTATAATTTTATCTTGTTTTGTATCATATTGACTTCAGGATTTTACCTTAGGCTTTGCTACAGGTTGGTAGCTAAACAAACTGTTCAGATAAATGAATGGAGATTAAAACAGTCTTAGTTGTGTTGCTGGATAAATAGATTCTTTCTACAACGCTACATTTGTTTTGGTCCTGTGCCAATGCAATGGATTTTAAGTTTGTGATACAAAAGCAATAATGTTGATGACCCACTTCTATTGGTCTTTTCACAACAATCGTTTTGCCTTGACTTTTGTAGAACTCTTTGCATAGTCTGCCTGGGGTAGTACCGTACCTTGTGCCTTGGTGCCAGTTATTTTACCTCCAAGCAATAATGTGAAAACATCACTGTATTCCAGTTTGAGGGCAATGTTTCCAATGAAATTATATGGCATAGCATCTTAAATCTGTGGGTGACGAGTGCAGTGCAGGGCTCTATAATGCTTTGGGCTCTTCTTGTTCCAATAGCAGCATCCCACTGTGCTGTTATGGGCAGGCATGTTGCTTACCATCAGGCACGTGACCTGCTAGTCTCGTTACTCTATACTTATACTAAAAATCTTGGCCATCATTTTGTCTAAAAAATCTTGGGATACTCATTATTTATCGTAAATTGTATCAATTTCAGTGTCTACGACGACGTGGCTCCTGCACTGTCTCAATGGAAATCGACCGAGGGACAGAAAGTGTACATCTACTCATCAGGCTCAGTCCAGGCCCAGAAACTCCTCTTCAGCTACTCAGTGGCAGGAGACTTGCTGCCCCATATCGAAGGCCACTTCGACACCGCCGTCGGCCCCAAACAGGAGGCCTCCAGCTACGCCGCCATTGTCGAGAAGATAGGCTGCAAAGCTGACGAAATACTGTTCCTTACCGACATTGTCAAAGGTATTTTTTTTTCCTAAGAAACTCGTGCCATTATTACTGAAAAGTGCCTGATTAATTGGATAAATAATTGTTCTCTGAATTAATGTTCAACGCCGCTTAATATCAGGTGGTCAAGTGATCCTATAAAAGCAAAAAAAAAAAATGCAGTCATAGGAACTGCCAATAGAAGTATAACCCACAATTTGATAGCTCACTTTGGAAAATACGCGGGTGAAACCGGAGGGCGTGGCCATGATAATAGCCACGAAAGCTGACGCATTTCTGGGTAGCCAATGATAGATAGATAGATAAACTCTTTATTGCACTTAAATAAATAATAAGACAAAATACAGAAACATCTTATAACAAAGTAACAATAGGCGACCTTATCGCTAAGAGCGATTTCTTCCAGGCAACCGTAGGATGGAGAAGAAGATTTGATTAATGGAAGACGGGGGTACAATTGGGAGTATAAAGATACTTACACTTATTTATAATAGCATACCAACAAATAGTTACATATTTATCTAATTAAATTCTATACAATATTATACCAATACTACATTTTAATAATTGTACATCCTAATACACAAATAAATGGGACATGCTGACGCATTTCTAAATGGCCAATGGTCTCTAGTTCGCCCGAAAATTTCGTATCATTGCCTCGGCAATGATACGCTAGAATTCAATTCACAGCCCACGAAAAATCTGTCTGTGATGCGTCAAAAGAAGTTTTCACTTAAAAATGTTGCCCAAATCTTTAATAGTTCATGCAATATTTAATAATAATAGTTCATAACAAATTGGTGTATGATTACAGAAGCGGAAGCGGCCCGCGCGTCCGGCGTCTACGCCGCGTTGGTGTGCCGCGAGGGTAACGCCCCCCTCCCCGCAGAGGCCACCGCGTCCTACCCGTTGCTGCAGAGCTTTGACCAGCTCACCATCTCCAACAAACGCAAGCCGGAGCCCCAGGTGCCGTGAGACCACTATATTCCTCCTCCCGTCACGCTTCATGCATGTACTGTAGTTGTGTAGCTAGGTTTTGGTGAGTATGGTTGATGGTGTTGGTTCTTTGTTTATGGTGAAAATGGTATCAGTTGCACATCAAACTAAACATAATTATGATATTAAAAAACAGTAGTATCCTCTTTTTTTAAAAATTTGTGTTCGTAATGTCTTGTATAAATGTTATTTTATTTAATATAGCAATTTGGGTTCTTTTTTGTTTTATCTTATTATTAATACTAGCCAGTTGGGTTTTTTACATGTGTCTTGGATTAGAAGAAGAAAAAGAAAATAGAGGAGAGTCAGAAACCTCTCTAAACCTTTATTAAAAAAAAAATTATAAGTGTTTTTTTTATTAATATTAGCCATTTGGAGTCTTTTTTGCATATAAATATGTTGTATAACAAGAAGAAAAGGAAAATAGGGGACTTAGGGAACATGTGTAACCTTATTCTAACACTCTTTCTTTCTTTCTTTAAGTTTTTAAATAATTCTAGTTGTTATGATCTTGTTTTGTTTAGAAATGTGATAAAGTCAAATACGTCAAATGTAAAAGACACACAAAGGCTGCTCAGAGACCTGATAAAAAATCATATTTACATGTGTTGGTGACTAGTGTAATGATTCGGATTATAATATCGTCTTGTATCACATTCATGCACAGAACATGCCATAATATAAATAATTTAATAAAATCGTCTGCAATCCAAGGATTAATTAAAAAATACACGATTTTCACCGCGACGAAATCAGACTGTTACGTTCGGGTATACTAAAATATTGTAATGACGTTACTTCATTCACTTTCTCTTCTTCTCTCGAGCGATTTCCACTTGAAAATGATTTCTCGCTCACTCGCTTTGTTGATCTTTTTGCGTAGCAAAAAAAATTCTTCATCTATGGATAAAGTGTTGGCTTGCATCAATGCTACACATTGATTTTCTCACCATAGACCAAATAGAATATAAATTAGTAGTTTTTGAGTGTTACTACAATAGAAATATAGAAAAAAATTAGAGGCAAAATAATCCAGTCAAATAGGTTTAGTTGATGTGTGTGGTGTGACAGAGTAAACATTATTTATGCAAAATTGTGGCTTATCCACCTCATTATTCAAGGTGCAGTAGTACTAAATGGACAATGATTGATTATGTCGAAAATGTGTGCTTAAAACATTTAGGAGGTTTCAGTGGACCAGGAAATATCCTATGCTTAAGATTGATAATAAAGTCTATACTAGAGTTCAATGGTAACTGTTTAATATTTTAACATAGTTCCTTTTCCTTTCACTTACTGTGTGTTCTTTATCACTTTCTACTATTCTTTACCCATCTCTTTTTGTGGTTTGGTTGCAATTTATTTATACAGTACAGTACCTAAATTTCACACTAACATATTTGAGAAACTGACTATTTGGTTAGTCACAATTTTGTCATAATACAATTAATAAAAAAATGTAAATCAGCTGCTTGTTTGATATGTGTACTATATACATAGCCATTATTATAGCTTACTTTTTGTGTGCTACTTGTATATTATTCATCCACTGTTATTTTACAATCCTTTTGTAAATAATGTAGTTGTGTAGGTGTTACTTGTACTGGAGAGGAAATGAAACCACGTCACTGTATAAACTGCTGACTATATTGCTCTTAATACACAAGTGACGCGGGGCGAGAGACTGATCGCTCTACCGCTGTCATCTGCTTATATACTAAATCTTACCACATAAGTACGTGCTCTTAGCCCCTATATACACCCCTTTCTTAAAAAAGGAGAAAAACATAAGCTAATAACATAAGATAACAACCCAAAAAAAAATTACTTATATCACAAATTGTTTACATTATAAAATTACGATCAACTCGTCACATGTTTCTTCCACTTGTTTAGCTAGCACATTTTTCCTTCCGTGCTAACCTTGGCCTATTGACATCGAACCGCTTTGCTCACCACTCAGCGTTCTAGTTTGCACTATTGACTATTGACTTATATTTCCTATTACATGACGCATATCACTTGCAATCCAATCTGTAAAATACACAATACCCGAATAAATCGCCAGAAGTTCCTTGTCGTATACACAGTACTTTTTCTGGGATTCCGTGGGCTTCTTTGCAAAAATAATCGAGGGTTCTCCAAATACCCTTTTCCTTCTGTGCAATACCGCGCCTATACTAATGTCTGACGCGTCTGTCATAAGGGTTAACCTTGCCCCTGGACCCGGGTCCCATTACTTGGCAGCATTTTTCCAACGCTCTAAATGCCTCTTTAGCCCATATTGTCCCTTTTCTTTGCACATTGTCTGTCAATATCTATCAAAAATTCTCTATACTCTTGCAGCGTTTGGTATGCATGCTCTATAAAAATTAAACATACCCAAAAACCTGCGTAACTACTCTACTGTCTCCGGTTTGAGATAGTCCTGAATAACCTTGACTTTGTCAGGCAAAGGACTTATTCCATTTTCCGAGACTTCGTAACATAAAAAATCTATTTTACTTTTCTCAACATACATTTACCTATTTCAACTTCCATGTAATATATCTGTAAACGTTCAAATAACCTACGCAAATGCTCTTTATGCCAGGTTGCATTTTTCGAGCCAATTTGTTATGTCATCTAAGTAACCAAACAAAACTGATTGCTCAGCATTATTACTACTACTACCGCCGCTGTCATTGACACCAATATTTATTTGTTCTACGCCAGTTAACCCAAAGGTCAACCTCGTAATCGAAAATACCAAACGCGTAATAATTGCTGTTTTTCTATATCCTCTGTACTAATTCTCTACAGTCAGTTTAAAATTCCTTGAACAATCGGCTCCAATTATCGGCTGTTTAACATCGCATAGCAATTTTCTTGAACCGGAAATGTAATCTGCACAGCCACTCTGGATCACCTGGTGCCCTTTTCTTCCGCGAACCAGTCCTATTTTCGCTCCATTTTTGGCTCCTGCTTCTTCCGCGTTCTTGAACTTGAACCTTACTGCGTAGCGATGTCGCTTCTAACTCCAGCTTCCTCACCTGCCTGACTAGCTCCGTGAGAGGTAAATGGGGTACCTGTTCGTTACTCCCGGATACAGCAGCGATGTCGTAGCACGTGGTGTTCTCTATAATTTTGTTCTTGTTGCTAAGTTCTTGTCGCTCAGCACTATCCTCATAGACCTGCAGCAGTCGGTCCTTCAGCGCCGTATACTTGTTGTTCACCGGCGTCTGGAATGAGTCTCTCCCCAATTTTGATAGAACCATGTTGAACTTTCCTCCATCCCCTTGTTTCTGCGATGCCATCACTGCTTTAAACTGGGCCAACCATAACCGCGGCATGTCAACCCAAAAATCTGGAAGTCTCGTTGACACACCTATAGCGGCCAGGGCACAATCAGCGGAATTCGTTCGCTCGTCTTTCATGCCCTGCTGACCCACTTGCCCACTTACTGGTGCAGCGTGCGGAAACATTGTTGAAAAACAATTTACTAACGCAGTAACACCAAACAAAAAAATCTTCTGAATCTTCTCTTTAACTCACTGTTCAATCGTCGTGGTCACCACTGTAACCACCACTGAATCACGTCGAGCTGGATCACGTCGGGCTGGATCACGTCGGGGTCACCACTGTAGGTGTTACTGGTACTGGAGAGGAAATGAAACCACGTCACCGTATAAACTGCTGACTATATTGATGTTAATTATACACAAGTGACGCGGGGCGAGAGACTGATCGCTCTACCGCTGTCATCTGCTTATATACTAAATCTTACCACATAAGTACGTGCTCTTAGCCCCTATAGTTGTTTAAAAAATCTCTTGTACTAAGTATACAAAAGCTATTATAGCTAAAGCAAATTTGAGACCATGTGCTCTGTCTGCGTTTAGGTACACATAAATCTATAGATTTTGGCTGTATGTGCGTGTTGGCTACGCTGTAAGCACATACCAGCAATTGAAATAAACAAATAGAGTAAGTTGTCTATAATTATGTACATCATATAGTTAAATAAAATATGCTCAAGTTAATATAGTTTTTTGTTTTACTCCCAATTTATTAATTATTTGATATTTTTGCTTACCCACTATATTTTAAGGTACATACTTTAGTTGCATGTGTTTAATGCAAATGAACATATGATCTGATGAAAATAATGTAATAGTAAGACTGAATACATCTTAAAATAAAGTTTTTCTCAGGACAATATTTATTTTTGTATGAGGGTATTTCTAGATTTTTTTTAAATGTATTTGCAAATCTAAGTAAAATAAATTAGTGACACATTATAATGTTACATTCTTATCATTTCAGGAAGAAGAAGTTCCCGCCAAAGTACCTAAGACTGATATTGAAGCTGATGTGAAGACTGTTATTGAAACGGAAGTAGCAGAAGCTGCCTCAGAAGTTATTCCAGAGGAGGTAACTTCTACTGAGGCAGTTGCAGTTTCCGAGAATGTAACAGCAGAGACTATTGTTTCCGAACCTGAGAAAATGGAAGTTGAAGAAGAAATTCCTACTTCTGAAGAACCTAGTAGTACTGAGCAACCCGAAGAAGTAACTAAGGAAAGCGAAACTACTGTTCAAATTGATACTGTCAATGATGCGGTTATTGCTTCCAAAGAAGCCACTGATGAGGCTGCTTCCAATGTAGAGCCTGTTGTTGTTGAGGAGAGTGTTGAAAAGACTGATACGATTGAGACTGAAAAGATGGAAACCGAATCTACTGAAACTGTAGAGCCAGTTGAGACTGTTGTTGAGCCAAAGGAACAGATACAGGAGGATGTAAAAGAAAATGGGACAGCTGCTGAAGAAACTTCACCTGCTATTGTTATTGAAGAGGTTACTAATGACCAAGATATTGTCAATGAAGGCGTAGAATTAGCGGAAGACTTAGTACCGGTCGTCGAAGAGCCTCCTGCTGTTGAAATGGATGACCTTAACAATGTTGCAGATGTGCTGGATAAGGAATGTGATGAAATTTTGCTAAAGGTACAGGATGTTACTAATTTAGACAGCATCCCAGTAAAACCTTTACTGAACTCCATTGCAGAAGAAGATATTGGGGCTGAAAATGGCGAAAATACGAATGACATTGTCGATAGTATTTTGGAGTCTGAAATGGAGCTTGGTGAGAAAGCATGTGAGGATATTGATGTTAATGTAGTACAAGAAATGACAGATACAAAAACAGATTCTGCGGAGGTAGTCGACAAAATGGAAGAAAATGTTAAAGCCGAAGAGACAACAGTAGAGGTACCTGTAGAAGAAAATGCTGTTAAAACTGCAGTTGAAGACAAACTTGAGATGCCATCAGAGGCTATTTGTCCCGAAACTAAAACCGAAGTAGTCAAAGAAGTTGCAAATGGATCTGCAACAGAAATAACAAATGGGGAAAAGGAAGAATGTTCTGTTGACGTTGTAGCTGAAACTGAATCTGTGAAAGAAGTAGAAATGAATGAAACTAAAGAAGTTACCTCGGGAGTTACAGATACACCCGTTATACCCGTGGAAACCCTTGCAACTTCTGAAAAAAAAACAGAACCCGAGGTAGCTATTGAAAGTCAAGCTGAAACAAAAGAAAGTGACATGGAAGTAGTGGATAGTGCTAAACCTGTGGAGGAACTAAAGGAATCTGAACAGAATACTGTTGTAGAAAATGAATCGAAAGCGCCACCACCTACTGAAGAACAATTAGACATTAAAATGGAATCAGAAGATATAGCCAAGACAGAACAAAAAGTAACCGATTTAAAAGACAGTACAACTCAAATGGACACTGAAAAAGAATCTGTAGAAGTTGCACAAAACAAAATGGAATCTGAAGACAGTTTGCCATGGGTGAGCGAAGCGATAGAAAGTAATGTTGAATCAAAGTCAGTCACCCCTGAATCTAAAGTAGATGAAAGTGAGAAAGAAACTCCAGCACCTATTGTACCTGAAGTAGAAACAGTAAAGGAGAATGAAACAAAAGATGTGGCGATGGAAACTGAGGCTCCAGAGAAGGTGAATGGAAACATGAATGGTGAACCAGAAGTCAATCAAAATGGAGATACCAGCAAAGAGGAAGAATTGTGTGCGCGGCTTTCCGTAGAAAATGGGAAAAATGGTGAAAATGGTAAAGAAATGAATGGTGCCAATGGTAATGGTGATGCCTCTGAGATAGAAAAAGAGCAAGATGAAAAGAAAGATGCAGAAATACCTGATATTAAAGTAAAATCTGTGGCTTCCGATGAACCTCGCACTGATCCCATAGAGCAACCTGTAGAAGCATAAGGCCATTTGGTGAGTTCATTATTGTCATATGTATGTACTAACATTATTAAGAGTAACCATCCCATAAATACTTCATCTTTTGTTTGATGGATTAGTGACTGAGAGAAAATTTATATTTTTGAACTTCTTTTGGCACACCACAGACACATTTTTCGTGGGCTGTTTGTGGATTGATCTCCATTGAAGCATTACGCTCGGGAATGAAAGAAATCTTCGGGTACACTCGGGACCATGGCCATGCCCTCCGGTTCACCCGCGTAGTTTCCAAAGTGAGCTATCAAATTCTGAGTTAATATAAGTTTTCACTTCTATCTGCAGATCCAATGACTGCCAATTTTTTTTTTTATACAAATTTAGTAAAGTGATTTATACAGCATAGAAAAACTTTCTAAAATGTAGTTATAATCGGTAGTAGATAGATACTACCTACCTACAAGTATTTGCCTACTTACTACGTACATAGTATCTATCTACTAGCTTTTTCACTTGACTGGCACCGACTTCAAGTGGCCTCAACTTCAAGAGTGAAAAGCACTTATAATAATTTGTACCGGGTTGACCGTGCTTTGCTCAGTTTTTTAAATTATATTTAGGCAGATACGATATAAAAAACGAGAAAGTAACCATCAGGATTCGAACCGGGATCTCCCGGCACCGAGGGCGGTCCTCTATCGCTTAAGCTATTCAGCCGATGAGTTTTACTGGCGAAATTTGCTATCGTATTCAAATGATATTATAGGAGTTTTTCATTGTCTGAAAAAGCACATAAAATGACATTTTTTAATTAAACTATTTAGCTAGATCGATTTATCGTCCCTGAAACCCGCTGCATACATAATTTCATGAAAATCGTTCGAGCCGTTTCCAAGATTCAGATTCGATATATATATGTATATACAGGCTGACTGTTTGAACACTTTAGATATTCAAGGATATGATGAATCATAGTCACTTGAAGGGCTTAAAAATGTATAATTATAAAAATACAAATAAATTACAAAGAAAACCTTCATTACATTAATGTGCGAAGACACGGAAATTATGGACAACACAGTGCCTATCGGTCGCCAGCTCAGCTGCATCATTACTATGCAGTATTCTGTAACACGAGTGAATCCCCGGCGCCGCCGCCGGCCGAGCGCTCTAGCACAGAATAAGTAATAGCTAATATCAGCGAACGAGGTTAACGACCGTAGGTACGTCAGGACAAGACGGTACTTTTGGCGCAGCTGTTTAATTTTAGAGGTATTAATACGCACGCTGAGCTGGTGACCCTACTTATTTTTATTAACGGATAATTAAAGTTAAATTAGTCAAATATTAAGCACCTATTTTTTTACGTAAATAGAAAGAGAATCGAGTACTGAACACGCTATATCAATATCTAAAGTGTTCAACCAGTCAGCCTGTATATATGTATATGTATACAACAATTGCTTGTTAAAGGTATAAGATATTAATTTATTTTTCGCTTTTAAGTGCCTATTTGTGGTTTTGAAGTTAGTGAAATTTTTTTGTGGAAAATTATTTTATTTAATTAAACAAGGGTGATACAATTTGGGTTTTGGATACAGTTTGAGTCTTCAATTCTAGAGTAAACCACGTTTCTTCAGAAAAATCTCAGGTGTACTGAGATTTATCTAACTGTTACATATATCAACCCGATCCGTTCAGACGTTCCGACTTGATTGAGCAACAAACATCCAAACTTTCGCATTTATAATATTAGTAGGATAGGATATTCGCGATTTTCGCCAAGCGGGTCACCTGGGAGACTAGTCAAAGTCAAAGACTTTGACAAGTCAGATTTTAAAAATCAAACAAAAGAGCATACAGAAATTATACATTTTTAATGTTCCTGTTCATTAGATGCTGTATTTGACACGAATGTTTTCAGTATGGGAGGAGGGGGCGCAGGCGTCGAGCGTCGCATCGTGGTCGGTTCACATCAGATGATTGAAAAGACTGAGGTTGCTTCCACGCTACGTTTGACATCACCTAGTTATACCACGCGTATTAGTTACTCGTGTACAACGGCAACATTTGTACACTGCCGACGCGAAGCTATAATTTACTTAAAAACGTTTGTATGACCACTAAACTTAACTTAGTTTACTTGCTATTTTGTTGAGCCCAATTTGCTTGCTTGATCTGACTCGATATTTGTGTACAGTATTTTAGTTTTTATTTATGCTAATTAATGTGGGTGCCATTATTACAGGATGGTGTCTACGACAATCTTTTTTATATATGCGACTGTAAAATTGAAAATACCGACGGTTTGTAGTCTAATGACGTCAGAATATAAACTAACGTAACCTACTGTAGGTTCATTATCTCTCGTTTTATTACAAACTGATAGAATCTGCAATTTTGTGGTAATATATGTAAAACAGAGATTGTAGCAGACACCATTACATTGGTATAATTTTCTACAGCAACCAATTGATTGGATTACTTAGTAAGAAAGTTATTTCTCAATTTTTTCGCAATGGATTAGTTGAATGGACTCAACAAAATAGTACTTGTTGTAGATAAACATAAGTATGTTAGTCAATATCTGACGCAACAATTGACATGGTTACATTACTCGAAAGACTCGTCAATTAACTTGAGCTAAAAAAACTATGCGAAAGACTTGTGCCATCGATTTTTTTACTTTTTCATTTAAAAAAAACGGCGTATTTACGGTCAGTCAGATATTGGTGGATAAGAGTAATTTTAATATTTGATAAGTGACTTGCGGGAAGCGAGTGCGCATAGTTTATAAGACATCATTTATATAATTAGACATTCCTGTAAGTATTAAATAACAGTAAAAAGTATTTCATGGTTTTGATCGAAATACTGTAATTTTAGTGATGCCATTTTTGGTGCTAAGACTGAGAATCCATATGTCTTTAGGTGATATTGTTGTATGACAGTCATTTTCTTGATGTGAATGATATTTGAATATATCTGATTATATTAAAGATATTAATTGTAAAAATTTAAAACATCTGAAACTCTTTGTCTAATATCACTGGCTTACTTTGTTGGTAGAGTACTACTGCCTGTGGAGTGGCTGGTGGCTTCGATTTCCACCCACAAATATTTGTGTGATGAATACAAATATTTGTTCTGTGTATGGGTATTTTGATGTATCATTGGTTCAATAAAATTTAAGATTTTTTTAATGGCGGTTACTAAGTTTCGGTTGTTTTGCTATATTGTATTAGAGGTAAAACTACGAACCATTTTAATATATCTATGATTGTCTTGAAACGGTTCTCTAGACTCTTGATTTTTCTATCATGACCACCATATACCTCCAGCAAACTTTGATACATTGTCACTAACATTACAATATCTCTAAATCTCTTTTAATCTCATCTTCTGAAAAGTACTGTTGCGAGTATCACTGTGGATCCTCAGTCCTATCACTTTGTCTGTCTGTATACGTACGCAATTTTAACTTTAAACGCAACAAGCGCGTTTGTTGGCCGGCGGTGTACACGCGTTGCCGTTCCTTCGTATTTGACTTAGGCTAGTTATTAGTAAGTATTAACTGTATTGTGATTTATAATTATCGTATTCCCTATGTATTATTCGATTTCACTGATCTTACTGCCAAAACTCTGCGCCGCATCTGAAGTTGGTTCTGGGATCGATGGTGTTGTGATATTTGGATGAAAAGACTGAGTGACTGTTTTCACGGGCTGTGTGGCGTATTTATTCGTTAGGAAGGGGGGTTGCGTGTGCACAAAGCATTGCATTTATAATTATTTGTTTAATTATTTTTTTCGCTATACTATTTTTTTATATTGATTGTAATTTGACGTGTTGCCAAACGAGGTGCTTGATATTTTGAATAGTGCTGGTAGTAAAGATGTGTGCATTCGATGTTCAATAGTATCGTATCTATGTCGTGTTTGGGAGCGTTCTGACAGCCAGATCAATGTTATATTATTTAAAACAATAGGCAAAATAGTGAGAAACCGCGGCTACTACCAATGACCGGTGATGGTTGTGTTCAATGATAATTTAGTTCAACTGTTTCACCACAGGACTTCAGTGGTGGCCCGGACTTCTTTCTACACTTGAATTCTCTAAATTATCGTAATCAATTTGCATTTCCTCAGCACTTTATAGACTTCTTGACCTGTCAGAAAGCTTCGGAACATGGCTCTGGTGAATTAATTTTGGGGTGTCGTGAACAATGGTATATCTCCATATTATTTGGGTAAATCAATTGAAATCTAGTCTTAATATTTCTGAATCTCGAATTCCTATATCGACTGAATTTAATGTATTGATATTTTTTTTTATTTTAAGCTCTTTGGTTCCTGTATTATAGTTGTAAGTGAACGACGAACAATTTGGGGAGATGATGTGGATGCGTTCTCTGAAACCAACTGCGTGTAGCGTTTGAGCCTCTTTAGACTGATTTTTCTACTTACGGTTGTCCCTAAATTCCTACGTTACGATGAAACAGGATGACCTCATAAATAAGAATGTAATTTTTCCGGCGCAATTTCTTGAAAATGCTTATATAAATCAAGATAAAAGTTCTTTTCATTCTGTTGATTGTATTATAGTGAACAATACGGCGCCGAATGATTTTAATTTTAACTGTCACTACTAATGACGTTAAAATATAATGGATGTAGAACTAAAATATCGTTTTATTTACCACTGTCCTTGATTATTGTAATTTTCTTAAGATTAGTACTTAATTCTACAGTATACTTTTATTAGGTAGGCATTTTTAGGATTCTTCATGAGGTGATAAGCTTTTCTTTTTTTTACATTGAGGGACCGGACGATGCTATACTTACTTAATTTTTCCTGAATCTAATGATTCATGAATAGTTTACATGTTGACGCGTTCATAGTATTTAAGGTCCTAACTCATTGTCCCGGAATCCGACTAACTCCGCTCACATTTATGGTTAAACTAGTTCAATAGATTAAACGATCACTATATTTATATAGACAAAGACATGTCAAAACTGTGACGGCGCCACTCTACCTCGGTCGCAAAATATCCACGCACAAGACTGCGAATGCATCGCTTGATGACCATCCGCTGCTCATACACTTGACACGAGTTCACCAAACGTTGGCAATACACGTGTCAAAAATGCAACGCGCTTTGTACGCGAGTGTTTCACACAAAAATAATGTGATGGCGTGGTTGTTTTCCTCCTTCAAACAGCTGTATCAATCAAGTAATAGAACAAGAGCCCGTGAACCCCAGACCTTCGTTATTTTATAAAAGCTGAAAACTTGTCAGCGCGTGCTCCTAACACAGGTAAGAACGATGGACCATTATGAAGTTTGGGTCATCCTGGCTTTGGCAAATAAATGGTACTAAGGCCCCAAGTCCCAGCAGTGGGAACTTTTAGTGGGCTGCTTATGATAATTAGGCTGCTAATTGTTACCCAAATATTATGTTTAAAAATAAGCGCGCATATTATGACGCAAGTAGAATTACAATTGCATGAACATTAACACAACATGGGTGTCTGGCAAATGCTTACCACGATGTTAAGTGTCTAGCAATTATTGGTGTAATTTTTAATAATATTCTGAAGGTATTACCAAAATATCAGACTTTATAATTTGACAAATTCAGATCGGTACACCTTTAGTACCGTTTATCTGCCAAAGCCAGGATGATCCAAACTTCATCATGGGCCATCGTTCTTAACTGTGTTGGGAGCATACTCTGACAAACGTTCAGCTTTTATAAAATAACGAAGGTCTGGGGTGCATGGGCTCTTGGTCTATAACGTTTTCTCTATTTTAGCACGAAACATCCACCTATTCTTATTCACTTATACCTATGTACTTTGATATTTGCGAAAAACTCATCACCTGTAGTCGACCAAGCTTCACTGTTTGAGTAGCGCTCACTCGTGGACGACCTGTAATAACTTGTGGTATTCAAGTGTTGATCTGTCAGACCCCGTGTGGATTTGATGGGTGGTTCCCCACCGTCCACCTGAGACCACCTGGGTGACCATGGAAAGTTATTTTTATGGGTAAACCGTGGCAAATATTTAGTTTCCACCGTCCATCTTGTTAAATTACCAAATCCGGCCGGTTAGGTTATATAGGACCCAGTTCCGACTTGGAGCACCCCTATTACACTTAGTCTTGTTCTCTACTACCCCTAGTGCATTTAATAAACGTGGGAGCCAGAAGCTCAAGTGAGGTCCTGAGCAAAGCGAGTATTGGAGCTCAGGCCGAGTAGAAGCGACACTCAGGGCTGACCGCAGAGTTCCCGGGAGCCCCGCCCACTCGAGAGTGAAATCTCAGTGAATGACTCTGATCCGTACATATTTCTTAGGTTTACCGTAACCTATATCGAGTTAGGGGCTTTCAAGATTGTCTGGGAGGTAAGCCATTGTAAAAAAACTTTCTGCGTTCAACCAGGTGGTCTCAGGAGGTGGACGGTAGGTAAGGATTTAAAGAGGTATGACCTTGTGACATCAGAGAACACTATCTGTGAGTTGGATTCTAAAGAGGTCAAAAGAAACAAAAAACAAACTTGCACTACCTATGATCTACCCAGGGCCGTCTTTACCAGGGGGTGCAAGGGGTGCGGTGCACCCGGGCGCCGAGCGCCCGGGGGCGCCTGTCGAGCGCTGAATTTTTAGATACTTCATTAAACTTAACGCCATTGCACAGTTTTATATACTCGTTACTTACCACAAATATGTATGCGCAAGCAATAAAAAATAGTCATCAACAATAATATTTTTTTACTTTTATACGCGCGTAGCAAAATCTCTAATCCAAAGAATGTAGGTAGGTATGTACTGACGTTTGACACCTTGCCGCCCGGTCGCCCGCACTTGAAGCAAAATGATCTCTAAGTCAATAAGCGAGTTAATTAATAGCCAAATTAATGTCTTATAGATTTGTATGTTCAGTAGTTATATGGATGGTACAATAATTCACCAAAGATTAATATTGTACGCAAAAATTTGCAAAAATCGTACGTAATTATTTCAGAAGCTACCAAAATTATTAAACCGGTTAAAAAAGATTTGGAGAAATACAGCACCGATAGCATGTTTCAACAGTTGTTATCTGATGCAAAATTAATTGCTGAAGATTTAGAATGCCAAACAGAATTTAAAGAAACTGCTCGTCCACGTCCACGAAAAAGACATTTTGATTACGAGGCTGCAGATGAGCCCATTTTAGACCCGACCAACAAATTAAAAGTATGTTTTTATTTATTTTCTACTGGACACTGCTATCTCGAAATTAAATGAGAGATTCGATTTGCTGACGGAACACAATTCCGTTTTATCACTCTTCCAAAATATTGAATGCTTGAAAAAATTCAAGATGCATGAAAAAAATCTCAGTATTATCGGCTCCAAGAAAAACTAACATTTAAAAAGATTTGATATTGACGGGGAGGATTTATATAACGAATTAGAATTGTTGCAAATATTTTTTCCTAATGCATCAACAAGTACTCTCCCCACTGATATTTTAAGCTATAAGTATATTCTAATAATTTAATTTCCTTATTTCCTAATGTCTCAAAAGCTCTGCGTATATATTTAACACTGCCTGTTACAGTAGCAGAAGGTGTAAGATCCTTTTCAAAATTAAAATGAATTGCCAATTCAAAAGCAAGAAAAATTGAGTTTGTTTGATGTATGTGTAATATCTATCTACATGTACATACATGTAATAAATAGATATTTAGTAATCGAAGTTTTAAGTTTAATGTTGTTTTTTAGAGTAATAAATAAATAAATAATCAAAATTACGTGTATTGTAGATTCTTGGTTGACTAGGACCCCTTTCATAATATGCGCAAATAAAGAAATTTTGATTGATTTGATTGATTGATCATACTGCAATGTGTCGACGGTCGCGTGCCACGCTGCAGTGTAAACAAAACGAGGGCGCAGGCCGAGTCCCGCACCCCGGCGCAGAACAGACTTAAGACGGCCCTGGATCTACCTATGTGCTGAATTTCACCAAGATCCCTTCAGTAGTTTTTGGGTGAAAAAAATAAACATTTAAACATACCCACAAAGTCCACAAACTTTCGCGTTTATACTATTAGTGGAACACTATATGACGATTTATTCTATATTATGAAGCAGACAATTTTGCCAATTTAGAAATTATTTCTTAGTGTTTCAAAATAATTGGTAGAACTATAACTACACGTAACTTAGCCTGGAAAACCTGGAAGTGTAGTATTTATAGCTGCGATTTTGTTGACAATGTATTTGCTATTGGTATAGGCTCGAACGACACTGACAAGCGAGCCTCTTTTGCAAGGACTTCCTGAGTGGACACAGTTGTAGTAATAAAATAGTGCACACAACATAGCATTTGTGCCGACAACCGACACTTGTTTTGTGTTCTACATCTCTGATTATAAGCGACTACGCGGTCTTCGATGGAGCGTGTTTACCATCGGGGAAAACCCATTCAGGCAACGTGTTCCACAGCTTAGACGTTCTTATCAAAGAAGTAGAGTCAAATCTCTTCGTTCGTGTCTTTGGAACTGGTGATTCAACCATGAAACGATGTCGCTTTATCGATCTCCTGGAAGTCTACTTTAATTCAACGAAAAACGTAATTTCGAATTAAACTCTCGACTTTCCTACTCCGGTTCTACTTCGTTTCGTCCGATCGAACATTGTTTGACGTTTGAATGTTATTCTAAGCATACTCTAATTAGAGAAAGCTTAGTACATTTAAACGGAAGAAATGACGGATCGAAGTAGAATCGGAGTAGAAAAGTCCCGAGTTTATTTAGAAATTACGTTTTCGTTGAATTAGAGAGGACGTCTACTCTGTTTCTACGAAAACGACATTTCGAAAAAAAACTCGCGACTTTCCTACTCTCGTTCTACTTCGTTTCGTCCGATACAACATTGTTTGACGTTTAAATGTTCTAAGCATACTCTATCAACTCTAGCATACTCATACGGACAAAACGACGGATCGAAGTAGAATCGGAGTTGGAAAATAGCGAGTTTATTTCGAAATTACGTTTTCGTTGAATTAGAGTAGACGTCCAGATCTTACGTAGGTTTTTTTTTTATAGCATAGAGTGACGAGACGAGCAGGTCATGTGCCTGATGGTAAGCAACATGCCTGCCACATAACAGCACAGTAACACGCAGCTATTTGAACATGATAGTCCAAATCATTACCTAGCACTGCACTGCGCTCGTCACCCAGAGATCTAAGATATTATGTCTCTAAGCCCTGTAATTTCTCTGGAATCATTGCCCTTCAAACCGGAACACAGTAATGTTTGCACATTACTGCTTGGCGGTAGAATATTTGGCAAAGGTGTGGTACTTCCCCAGGCGGACTCTGCTAAGAGTCCTACCACTACTAATGTATATGAGCCACAAACGTTCTAACTTTCACATTTTTTTACATTACAAAGTAGAAAACTGTAACTATATATTATGTAGGTTTGACTAGCAACGCCCTGCGTTTTCACCCACGTAATTCCTTTTCCGACTTATGTGCTATTCCAGACTATATTCTTTCCAAATTTCAATCCGTTTTGTTCAGCAGTTCTGACGTGATCGAGCAACTCTTAATCTCCAAAATATCCAAACTTTCGCAAAATTACAGTTTTTGTTATTGGTTATTAGTCGGATTAGTGATTAAAATTGCACCAGTTATATTTTCACCCATCTAGTTTCTACCTATTACAAAGTTTACTTATTTTCGGGCTAGATCGTGTACCTAGTGCAAAAATGGCGACTAAGTAATGTTTCTACTGTTTATTTTGCTACTGCTCGGGACTCTTTCCCATACATTTGCTAGCGTTTACGTGACGCTGGGTCGTTAGTATTCGGACTTTTCTTACCTACAAACTGTAAAGCCAGCGACTATTTCCATGCAAAAGAGTAGGTAGGTACCATAGCAGTAGGTAAGGTACTCGTTTCTGTTCCATTTATGAACCTCATAAGCAGCAGCATCGCTCAAAATAGCGATGATGCTCAGCAAAGGCCAGTGTAAATACTGACCTAGCAGCAACAACTCAACAAGGAGTTTTAGAGTATCTAGGTCATCTATTTGGGCAGGTTCTTTTGGACTTATTCAGTGTAAATTCGGTACAAGTCAAGCGGTCTCCGCTGCGAAAGCGGAGGTTAAATTGCTGCCAACTTATTTTAAAAACGATCAAATACTAGAACTAGAAAAGTTCCGAAAGATTGTCTGGTCTGTACGAAAGTGGCTCTATGAGTTTGTAGACAGATAAGTTGGTGGTGTAGTACGAACAAAGGCACAGTTCGCGGCATTGCGGTCGGGGAACGGAACGCGACAGACGACCAAGGCCGCTATTCTCGAAGCGACCGATATCGAACAAATGCGGCGGTTAGTCACGCACGTTGCGTGTACCAGCGAGCGTACAGCAGTATACTGGCAGCAGAACGAGTATCTTCACATACCTACTGAGGACTGAGGGTCTTATTCATAAACACATTATACAGGACTTAGGATCCAAATGTTTTAACCCCCAGACGTTTGGTTTGCTACGGCTGTGGTCATGAAAAGGCTTCTTTTGTGAATTTTGAGTTCAAATTCCGAAAGCTTAGAAATCCCACAAAATCCCGAGAAAATATCGGGAACTACGCGGGGCACTGTGCTAGTTAAATTATAAAACATGAGTTTGAAAGTCAACGTTTTTGTTTAAACGTGCCGTTCCTGCCAGATAAAAGACTGAATAGAATGTTAGGAAATTCGTGTCCTAAATTTCGTAGACGTTTGACTCTAAGCAAAGTTGATCGCATATTGATGCACTACAATCTTTGACCTTAGGAAGGATAGGTAATTATAGTTTTGAAAATTCTACTTCTATGGGTGATATGTCTGAAATGCAGTTTCACCATTATGCCAATTAGGAAAAGATCAAGCCTTTGATCAATTCTGGCAGACGCTGATCTGTCAAAATGATGAATATGAATATGAACCTAAAGGAGGTAAAATTGACCTAAAGCATGTATAAGCAGCCCACTATATGTTCCCACTGCACTGGTGCGACTCGGGGTCTTCCTTCCCAAGGAGATAGTCAAGGTCATAATGCATCACGCTGGCCCAGTGCGAGGTGGTAGATGTCCTACGAAAGATTCTCGGAACATGCCGGTTTCGTTTCCTCATGATGTTTTTCCTTCACTGTTTTCAAGTTAGCGGCATTACGCATACGCCTTCAAAAATGCAATAGTGCGCGTGGGATTTAATGAGATAAAACCAGGGGCTCCGCATCGGCAGTCGCCTTTCTACCGATTAGTAAAAAAAGTGTTGATCAATTTAACTAGGTAATTTAATGGCCCTTTATACCTACCTACTCCTAGCAATGACACGAATGTGGGATGTTGCATTTTACGACTCTACTTTTGTGATAAGAACGTCTAAGCTGTGGAATGCGTTGCCTGAGTGGGTTTTCCCCGATGGTTACAGTCTTTATGTCTTCAAATCGAGAGTGAATCGGTTTTTTCTAGGTAAACACGCTCCATCGTAGACCGCATCGTCGCTTAACATCAGGCGAGATGGCGGTCAAGTGTAAACCTATAAAAGTTAAAAAAAATCGAGTAAGTACCTATTTATCGTAATGTCAGACCGTTCAATACCGCACCTATCCTGAGTTGTTATTTGAATATTCGAGATTTTTATTCGAGTTCACAAGAGATGTAAGTACCTACCTAATAATACTCAATCTTTACCCGTTTTTTTTGTGTAAGGGACCTACGACCAGGGTTGAAAAAAAAACAGTTTTTTTTAATTTTATAAAACAAACAGTTCAAAATATTTTAAACAAGTGTTTTTTTGTTTTTATGTTTTTTTTATTCATTTTAGTTTTGTCCATTCATTTCATTTGAAATAGACGTCATATTTATTCATTTATAGGTTTATAGGCTAGGTACTTTCAAATTTGCAAAATGGTTATTGGTTACACAGTTGTTTTATGTTGCGAGCATACCTATTTCTAATCTGTACTAAACGGTTTAGATTCACCTGTGTCTTCTAACCTACGACAGTTGAGTTCAGATAGTACCACCTATCTGCTGCCTACCGAGAGACTACCTGCTGTAAAATATGACGTCATTTTTAAATGATCTAATTCATTAATTAAGTAATCTGTGATAAGTAGTCCAGGACGAATACGCCCGCCCATTTTCTGAAAATAAAGTTGTAGGTTGAAATCGCGTCTGCAGCTGTGAACAATTTATAAAATACAGGGCTTAGAGATATAACATCTTAGATATCTGGGTGACGAGCGCAGTGCAGTGCTAGGTAATGATTTGGACCCTTCATGTTCCAATAGCTGTGTGTCACTGTTCTGTTATGTGGCAGGCATGTTTCTTACCATCAGGCATATGTCCTGTTCGTCTCGTCACTATTTATTTAAAAACAAAAAAAAAGTAAGAGTCTGACCCTTTTGCTTGCTTCAATGGTGACGGAAACAACGTGAAGAAACCGACAAGATCCAAGAAAATCATTTCGAGGGCATATGAAATCAACCAAACCCGCATCCGGGTAACGCGTTATTATAGCCTCGACTTTGTCCTTGTGAATGAAGGTCCCCAGTTCCCGTTCTGGGAATTTGACTTACAAAAACTAAGTACCACATAAAATAGGTTCTTTTTGCTCGTAATTTAAGTTACGTTACGAAGATATTATTTTATACTCTACGTAAGTATATCTAGTTAGTAAGCCTAGGTTAGTAGCGCCTTACACCGTAGCCCAGAGATCTAAAAGCAGTAGAGGCCATCTGAGGTCAACAGGCTGAATGAAAAATGAAAAATCCTTAATGAAAAAAATCTACGACATTAAAAATATTTATTCTTTCCTCTCTCTCCCTCTGCCGCTAGATGGCGCCGTGTCGTTCAAACCACAATGTTCTTACAAAAAAATATAAGTATGCCTCCAAAAATACTAGGTACGCCAACTCTAAAGCACAGACTATGGAGGAGCTCTAAAGCCAAACATAGGTTTATAGGAGGAGCATATTTAAAAATGTCGGTAGTTATATCATTACAATTTATGAAAACATTTTTAGTAATATAGCAATAACTACCTACCACATTTTTTTTCTTTCTGTGTTCCTTCTCTAAACCTGTGTATGACTTTAGAGCTGGCGTAGTATTCCTTAGAAATCGAAAACATCGAATATTATCGTTACAGTAAACGCAATCCTAATCGAATAGGTAGAAACAGCGAGTCGCCCTCAGCGCTCGCCGGACGCTGACGTCACGGATTCTTGCGCTGCGCATGCGCAAGTGCCGGAGCTGCGCGTGATTCACCGCCGATGTGTCACCAGTCTCCAGCGCTGCCGACACCGCGCTGTTTACGATCGACTAGCGGCGGATAATAACTTCTCAGAACATTGTGTTTGCCTTGCGTCTTATCATGCGGGTAGGTTACTAGCAAAGAGTTTATATATACTACGTTACTGGTTACTGACTATAGTCCAAACACCGGCCCGATTCACGTGACCATCTCGATATAGCCATAAGCAGCCCAAGGAGAAAAGCAAGTAGAGAGTCAAGGCCATAATCTACCACGCTGGCCCAGTGCGGGTTGGTGGATAGTGCGGCTTAATGGATCACCCTTGACCTCGAAATAGTCTAGGTACATGTCGGTTTCTTCACGATGTTTTCCTTCACTGTTTTAAGTTAGCGGCATTACGATGTGGTGTCCTATTTTTATCCGACTTCAATAAAGGCGGTTCTCAATTAGGTTGTACTTACTTACCTATAGTTTTGGAACGAAGTTTCTTTCGAGCTTTCGACATGCTTCGAGGAGAAAGGGATTTTGCTGCGCGAAAGAACTGAAAAAAATGTATGACTAAAACCGTAAGAAAAATAAATAACGGAAATGATGCGTAAAACTACCCGTGACCAGTGTTGCCAACTTTGTTTTTCAGATAATCGTACCATAGATAATAAAATTAACCGATTTTTTGCAAATTGCGTTGCTTCTAAATTGTCCGAAGGAAGTTCGTTTCTACCTGGTGTCCCTCGACACCACATCTTTTTGAAGTTAAAACTTCTTTTGGCGCGCCACAGACAGATTTTTCGTGGGCTGTGAATTGAATTATAGCGTCACGCTCCGGAATGATAAGAAATCTTGTGGTAAACTCGGGACCATGGGCATTGGCCATCTCATCTAGAAATGCGTCAGCATTTCTGATGATAAGATAAGATGAGATGAGACAGCATTAATATATATGCAAAATATTATACCTAATTACATTGCAAATATAAAATAATTTTTAATAATTTTAATAATTTAAAATAATGCATCACAAATTTTTTTCAATGCTGGATAGGCGCATTACTCTTACTATCTATTATAATTATTATACTGTTACTTTCTAATATTAATTATTAGTACCTAGGTGACCGAGCTTTGCTCGGTTTAAATATACTTAGATACCTACAGATAAAAGACTCCAAGACAGATTTTCTTTAAAAAAAAAGAAAACATGAAAAAAAATAGAAGCCGTCTGGATTCGAACCCGGAGCTACTGATTCGTGACCGATATGACCGTCCGACTTCCCATCTGAGCTATTACGAAATTTACCTTCGCATTCTAATGTCTAATGTGACAGTTTTTCATTGTCTAGAAACGCGCATAATATGCGTTTTTCAAAAGTCCCCGTAACCCCCTGCATACATAATTTCATCAAAATCGTTCGAGCCGTTTCCAAGATTCCGATTCTATATATATATAGGTATATACAGGAATTGCTCGTTTAAAGGTAAATACAATACAAATACAAATACAAAAATCTTTATTGCTGTTTGTAGGTAAGATAAGATAATACAAAACATTTTAAAAGTTGCCCCATACAAACTGGCCTCTGCGAGAGGCATGCAATATGTCTGGCAAGATAATTTGTTAGTCTTATTTTTTAAATAAAAAAAAAAAAAATTTTAATAATAGTCAGCTGATTAAAGTCTTCTTCTTCCTATAAGATATTATAAAATTATATCTAGGTACGAGTATGTGTGTATTATTGTGGTAATACAAGTAGGTACTTATAGGCATGTGCAGTCTTACAGCGTCAATAACTCGTACCTACGCGTAATAGAAACATCAACACTACTCGTAGTTGAAATTTAAATATTCACCTATGCTGTACAAAGTCCTCTGGATTAAAAGCTGTTTTAGACCTTTCTTTCAAACATTAATTTGCTAGAGATGGGCTTAATACTTTCCGGCAAATGATTGTATAAAACTCTACCAAAGTTAATGGGTAGCCTCTTTACAAATGCAAGTCTGTATGGTATCGCCTGCAACATTATCCGCGTACGTCCTGATCTCCGATCTTTTGTTTCAGCTAATGAATAGTTATATAATAAAGTTTTCACTTTAAAAACTGTCGAATAGGGTAACTTATTTTTAAGTTGGTAAAAATGTACGCTGTCCTATTTCTCCCAATTTTTCAGGAGTTACGCGATATTGACAGTCTTCGTACTTCGGTCTACTGGTCTTGTTCATTACTCTCGGAGAGTCTCGAGTCTCGAGTACTGGTGTACTGGATCTAATGGCGGTTTTATTTGTTGTGGACAATTTACTTCAGACACATTTAATTTTTAGCTATTTTTAATAATATAAATATTGGTAGACAATTATTCAAACACAACACCATCTGACCCCAAACTAAGCAAAGCTTGTATGATGGCGGCCAGATAGCTGATATAATACTTATATAATTTTAAATACATACTTATTTTACATATAAACACCCAGACACAATAATACATATTAATAAACAATATTATTTTCATTACAAAATAGGCACACTCTTTTGTCTGTATTACCTACGCACGTGGAATAGAGTTGGACAGCGGATACCTTTACCTTTCATGCTATCAGTTTTTATTGGATACATTTCGGAGAGTGTGCTACTGATTTACATGATCCAACACCACCATATCCTTTTTTCTACCGGACTGCTGGTGGATCGATAAAACGACATCATTTCACGGTTGATGTTTTAAAGATTCGAACGGGGTTTGACTCCACTTTTGTGATAAGAACGTCTAGGTTGTGGAACGCGTTGCCTGAGTAGGTTTTCTGCGATGGTTTTAATTTTAATGTGATGAGTTTGTGAATGTGTGAGAGTGATTGTTATTTTCTAGGTACGAGTAAGGACGCTGAAGCGTACACCGCATCGTCGGATAATATCAGGCGAGATGGCGGTCAAGAGTAAACAAAAATATTGGTTAAAAATGTATTAATTATCTATTATTGAAATAAACAGGCCTGTAGGACAAAATTTACCTCTTAATTCCGGCCTAGTTTAGACCGACATCTCAGATTCTTCGTTAAACCGCTAGGTGTCGCTAGTCACACGAAAATTGTAGAGTTTAACTAAAATGAGTCATTCCAATTTGACCCCTCGCGTTCTAATGACAGAGTTCATTGAATTGGCGTCGCCGCCGTCAATGGATACCATAAGCCAGTTAATTGCTGTATGACGATGACATGGAAAAGCTAGTTTGTCGCGGCAAGGTGGCGGTCAAATGCTAAACTATTTTTGGTGAAAAACTTATTGTCGTTTATAACTTGACACTTTAAGGTACAAGTTCGCGCGGAGACCGCGACACGAGACCGCGACAGGAGACCGAGACCGGAGACCGCGACAGGCACTTGACACTATGGAATTGTATGGACGCCAGTTCGCGCTGAGACCGCGACAGGAGACCGAGACAGGTCGCGGTCGCGGTCGCGGCGCGAACTGACGCCCATACAATTCCATAGTGTCAAGTGCCTGTCGCGGTCTCCGGTCGCGGTCTCGTGTCGCGGTTTCGCGTCGCGGTCTCAGCGCGAACTTGTACCTTAAGTATTCATTTTTTATTTAACACGAAATTTTGACTCTACTTTTGTAGTGAGAGCGTCTTGGAATACGTTGCCTGAGGTAATCTCCTTCTAATACTTGATTAAAAATCACATAATCGTGGTCGAGTCCCAAATCACAAGACTGTGCGATAAATGCTTTTAATTAGGGGTCCACCTAGGTTCTGGAGTCACCCCAGGGGTGTCATGACCCTCATGACCCCGCCCCTGGATTCGCTCTTAAGAGGGCGCCTAGTGCCAGAAAACGAAAAAAGGACATTTTCGACGCCGCTCACTGAAGTTAAGAAACTAAAAACTATGACAAAAAAAAAAAATTGACGTGTGGGTACAATCAAGAAGAAGCACGATAACCGAATAGAATTTTAAAAATAGATCATAGTTTTTTACAATAAAAAAATAAAAATGACACCGAAAAAACCCGTTTTAATTCGAGTACTCGAAATTATCAGCAATGACCCCACATTATTTTTTGGTAATAAAATTCCTAATTGTACGTTCTAGTAAAGTAACCGAACACTTTTTTAAATTTATGTTTAATTATTGATTAACTAAATAAAACTTGGTCAAAAATGGACTCCTGATTTAATATTGATTTTTCCTCCAAACTGTGTCATGCTATTCTCGACTTTATGTATATCGCATTAAGAAACGCGTCGCGCGGGTGAAAACTGATTTTTCCCTGGCATTAGGCGCACTCTTAAGTCAGCTAGTATGCTTTGCAACTACAGTTTTTTTTCTTTTAGAAGTAGACACTTCTTTAGTCGCGTTTAACACTTTTTGGCCGGGAAAAGTCTTATGGGTTTGCCACCCACGTCATGCTGATATGGCGGTGTAGTGGCGTAGCGTCGGAGAGGCGGTGGAACAGCGGAGTACGTTATCGTTAGACGTGTTTGTGAGTTTGAGCACCGACATGCGGAATAGCAGTTTATCTATAGCTATACAGGTGGCGTCTTGTACAACATTAATGCTGATCGATACTAAAATTATAAATTACTAGCGGTCCGCTCTGGATTTTCCCGTGGTACATTATATAGCCTATGGCACTCAGGGATCCAACGGTGAAAGATTTTTTGAAATCGGTCCAGTAGTTCCTGAGATTAGCGCATTCAAATAAATAACCACTTCAGCTTTATAATATTACCGCTAACACCCGGCAGTTCCTATGACTGCCATTGTTTAAAGGCCAGTCGATCTAAGGAGGCTCATAGGCATTTAATGCTTTAGTTTACCGGTCGGAATAACTGGAATATTCATACTATATATACTTATATAGTAGATAATTTGACATGTAAGTTAATAACATTTATGAATAAAGGAAAATGAATACAGTAACTATGGCAACATACATCTACAATCGGCCTGAGAAACTTTCTACCTACCTTTATCGGTTTTGTTACCAAGCAGTAATGTGCAAACAATATTGTTTCAGCAGTTTGAAAGGTACGTACCAGAGAAATGGCAGCGCGAAGAGATAAACCATCTTGGGCTAAGAACTCATGGAGCGACTTTCAGCCGCGCCCGATGCGGTCGTGAGCCCGTAGCTTATGTAGAATGTAGATATATAATGTAAAAGTTGAAAGCACAACTCACGACGCGTTTTACGCTCGCAACGCGCGCATTCGCGCGGTCGCCGCCCGCTCGTTACCCGCCACGTTCGCTGGCGATAATCTCAGCGAAAATCAGCGCTCTCGTGAGTTTTGAAATAAAACCGGCGCCCGCCGCGGTTGGGGAATGCGGAATCGCGACGGGCGCGGGTTAAAATCGTTCCATGAGTTCTTAGCCTTACGACTTTGGGGGAATAGCGGAGTATAGCAACACTGGCTTGAACGCTTAATGTTTAAAATACTATGTGGCAATGATCGCAGGCGCGCTCTTTACCATCGGGCGCATGACTTGCTCATCACTTTATTCTATTTTTTAAAATTGATAGTCATAGAGACTGCCGATTGAAGTGAAAACTTATAGTTCAGAATTTGATACTCTACCTATACTACTACTTTGCTCACTTTGGAAACTATGCGGGTAAAACTGGAGGGTGCTGCTAGCCTGGAAGAAATCTTCAAACCATTGTCGTCTAAATAAAGATCTGCGCCCATTTATACGACTCTGCTACCACCCGACAAATAAACTACACACAAATATGGGCTTTATGCCATGCACGTTATGATTCAGATTACATTGACAAAACAAATTAGCAGACCGCTCGCTGACAGCCTTCTGCGAATTTATGTTGTCGATGTAATCTATTTCTTAACTAGCATGTCATAAAGCCCATATTTGAGTGTAGCTATTTTATTTGTCGGGTGGAAGCGGAGTCGAATAAGTGGGCGCAGACCTTAAGTCTTTTAGCATGACCATCTAGACTAGAAGACCAAGTGAAAACTTATTTTGCACCAAAAGAAGTTTTCACTTCAAATACTCCTTAAAAAAGAGAGTAATTCATAATCCAACTAGAACTACGTACGGAGCACTATAGTAATGAAGCTCCAAGTTTATTATCTGCCCAGCGGAGCGCTGGTGCCTTGTTATAATCTGTGTTTCAAATTTCAACCGGATGCATTCAGAGGTGATTAAGCAGCAAACATCTAAACCCCAAACGTTCGCATTATTAACATTACTAGCTGACCCGGCGAACTGAGGTGGTAAGCCACCATATATTTTTTCGACAACATTTCTAAACTTTCTGCTGTACAAACCTTGTCCCGACAATAACGAATACATAAAACAAACAATCATCCAATTTTGTGCAGTCATTCAAAAGTTATGAGCGTACACATGCATTTCGAAGATCTATTACTATATTAGAATATGATATAGACGAGCAATTGAGCAGGAAGAGTTGCCATCTCCTTAAAAATACTCCTTAAAAGCGGGGTAATTCGTAACCCAACTAGAACTACGAACGGAGCGCTAGTAATGAAGCTCCAAGTTTATCCTCTGTCCAGCGGAGCCCCTGCGCGTCGCGCGGCCGCCGCGACCGGTAACGGAGCGCCGCCGCCGGTGCCTTGTTGCTTCCACTTGTATTTTTATGTAACTTGTTAGGTAGGCCAGTTGCGCCACGGTCTCGCTACCTCGACGCTTGCTTGGCTTCTTTGCAAATGAGACAGTACTTAAGCTCTACATTTAATACATCGATTTCAAAAAAAGACGTTCGTGAATCGGTTGTATATTGTTTTAAACGAAAACTTCTATAGAGCGTGTTTACCTAGAAGAAACGGATTCACTCTCGATTTGAAGACACCAACCAACCCATTCCATAGCCTAGGTGTATCACAAAAGTAGAGTCAAACCTCTTCGTGCGTGTTTTTAGATCATTGTATAGACGAGAAAATAACAAGAACGTGAAAAGAACTGGATGGGTAAAACAGCGGTCCCCTGCTAGTCTGTGATTTAAATCCTAGTTTTTGAAGAAGAACCTTGTTTAGCCGCGCCGATGACTTTTAGGTCGAGAAGACAATTCTTGTGGCTTCGCGTCAACGACATGCGCAATTGCAGGATATCTGACGACGAAGGAAAGTTTTCACTTCTGCCAATTTTTGTTTGGTATCATAAACAAGTATTTTTTTACCCGACTGAAAGAAGTGTTATGTTTTTCGCGCGAACCTTGTATGTTTGTAATTTTTTTATTCCCACGTATCTATCTTCCAAACGGCTGGATGGATTTTGATAATTATGGTATCGTTAGATTCGTCTCAATCATTTAAGTGTTCTAAGATACCTAGTATGTAATATTTTTTTACCTGTTTATTTTTTGCAGTCGGGTTTTTTTATTAAATTTATTTGTAAATGATCATTGGTCTCACATTGCCTCTACTGAACTCTGGGTAAGAGCAGAAGGCGCATGGCCCGACCTATGTAAACTTACCAACTTAGGTATGTAAATAGATAAATAATTCCTGAAAGCATTCCATATACTTACACATAATTCCATAGCACAAAAACGGTGTAATCTCTATCCATTTGCCGAACCGACCTACAGATTTCATGTTTCATAGAGATTGCCGATAAAAGTGAAAACTTGTAATTTAGTATGGCAGTATTAAACAAAACAATACGTCACCTTTATAATAATATACAGACCACATTACAGACATTTTGCTGTTATGCCGCTTGTCGGTGCATTGGCAGACGGCAGTAAGCTCGCTGTCAGCGAGCCGTCTGCCTATGTTGTCAAAATAATTTGTATCTTAACGGGCACGGCATAAAGCCCACTTTATAGTGATATTTTATTTGTCGGGTGGGAGCGGAGTCGTATAAGTGGGCTACGACCTTAACTCACAAGATTTCACTCATCCAGAAAGCGTCTGACGCGCACCTCCCGCTTCGCTGCTCTGCCGACGCTACATCACTACACCGCTAGCATGTTGGTGACCTGAACCAATCAAATTTTCTCCCCACCAAAAAAGTGTTCAATTAAGTCAAAATATCAGTATCAAAAAGTCCTGAAGAGATTTTAATTTGTTTTCACACTTTCAACAAATAGACTATTTTTAAGCCAGATAGCTGATATAATACTTATATAGTTTTAAATACATACTTATTATACATAGAAACACCCAGACACAGTGCAAACATTTGAATTCATCACACAAATATTTGCACTGGGTGGGAATCGAACCCACGAACCTCGACTTCGGAGGCAGAGCTGGCAGAGCTACTAGTAACTAAGCCACGAGGCCAGTCAACATGTAAATAACATTTAGGAATAAGAAATATGAATGAATGCTTGATTTTGCGTCAAGCTTGATAACTGTTTCAGACGGTTCCTCGGCGCTCGCTCCCTGGTTCGAATCTCGAGCCAGCCAGCCAGTGTTTTGAGGAAAACCGTAGGACTATTTTAGAGGACGTTCGACGTAGGACCGCTGATTGTTCTATATTTATCGCCTTGCGATGAACATTTATTTTACAATATGTAGGTATATTTAAAGATTGCCG
Source organism: Ectropis crepuscularia (assembly GCA_963693475.1). Classification (NCBI taxonomy): domain Eukaryota; kingdom Metazoa; phylum Arthropoda; class Insecta; order Lepidoptera; family Geometridae; genus Ectropis; species Ectropis crepuscularia. Next base: position 10,460,349 of record OY856359.1, read on the forward strand.
AAGAGAGACAAACAGTTCTATAAATACTCTGTGAGAACTGAATTGCCTAACTACCTATACCTCTATAGTTAAGTTACAATTAATATCATTTTTAGGAAAAAGCTATGGTGGCTTAGTGACTACCATGGTCGACTTCTGAATCGTGTAGTCGTAGGTTCGAGTTGCATCAGCATCTTTGAAATATTTCTCAACAGCAGATGTACCACCTTATATTCCTCAGTGACTTTAACGGTGAAGAAAAATATCATGAGGAAAGTAACTGAAGCATGAGTATAGCCATCCGCCAATCCACTCTGGGCCAGCGGGGTGGATTATAGTATTATTTATTACCTATGGCACGAAAATGCGTGGTGGGGATATGGAATTATGAACGGTGTGTAGCTAAGCTAGCTAAGCTAAGCTTCTCGTCACCCATCCCACAAAGTCTCAAGACAAAAATGTACAACCAGTGTGTTCTACCCGTTATGACCTACGGTGCTGAAACGTGGACACTGACAGTGAAAATGGTCCGTAAGCTCAAAGTCGCTCAGCGAGGTATGGAAAGGGCTATGCTTGGGGTTTCTCTGAGGGATTGCATCCGCAACGAAGTAATTCGTCAGAGGACTAAAGTCACCGACATAACTCAGCGTATTAGCAAACTGAAATGGCAGTGGGCCGGTCACATCTGTCGCAGACCCGATAACCGTTGAGGTAAACGGGTTCTGGAGTGGAGACCGCGAATCGGCAAACGTAGTGTAGGACGCCCTGAGACTAGATGGAGTGACGATATTCGAAAGGCAGCTGGTGGAGGTTGGAGAAGTAAGACCGAGGATCGGGCTGAGTGGCGTATCATAGGAGAGGCCTATGTCCAGCAGTGGACAAAAACAGGCTGATGATGATGTAGCTAAGCGGTGCGGGGACTCTTTTCATATTTCACTACACCACTTCAAGTACAATCCATGCATAGTGTGTGAAATGTCCAAATATTTCTTACATATTTCTCGTATCCCTCGCAGACGTTCATTTGTTTCTGTACAACCACACGAATCGTAAATCCTCTTGTTCTTCTGTACCAAGCGAGAGGAGAAAAATATTGTGATTCTATTGGTGTAGATACCTTTTTCCATTGTTGCGGCGTAGTTGGCAGGCGAGGTTAGGACAAATCATCCAGATAGACCTCATTCAAATAACCACACAGTCTTCCATGTCAGAGTAGCTAGGAACTTCTTGTAGGAACTGATTCAAAGTGGAGAAGCGTTATGGGATCGGCGATTGCTGCTCAGACGATTGAGGACGGCCAACACCAAGAACCACAGAAGTCCTCTTAACGTTACCATAAAATTGCTAGCTTATCGGTCTTTTATCGGATACACTTCGAAAAATGTGCGACTGATCTCCATGATCTAATACCACCTAGCCCTTTTTTCTACCGGACTGCTCGACAAAGCGACAGCGTTTCATGACGTGTAGATGCGTGTAGACTTTCCAAAGACTCAAAAGAAGGCGTGTAGACTTTCCAAAGACTCAAAAGAAGGCAAGTACGCTACATCGTAGACCGCATCGTCGCATCAGGTGAGATGGCGGTCAAGTGCAAGCCTATAAAAGTAAAGAAAGAGGTTTGACTCTACTTTTGTGATATTAAACTTGAGGTAAAACCTAAAAATATAGTAGCAAATAGTGATCTTAACGCTGAAAGCTATATCTTCCAGGGAATCGTGAACTTCCACTATCACGAGATAGAAAAACTTTTAACCATATTTAGGTAAATAAGTATTAAGTACCTTTCTCTTTTTCCTTCCTTTTCTTACCTAAACCCCCCTCCTCCCCCCAACCAGAATCGAAGTTTTTGTAATAAAAAACTGACCCATATTTTTAATACAAGTAAGAAATGACTTTACTAATTAATTACTGATGAGTATAATAGGATTATTATAAAATAAAAATCACAAAAATTACCACATTTTAATTTTATGTTGTTTCGAAATTAATTTGTGGTATGAGTTTCAAATTTATTACATTTAAAATGTTTCACATTTTGAGAAAAATTTTAACATACCGCCACAGAAATTTACTTACATATATGACTGACTAGCAGCGCCCCGCGGTGTTACCCGCGAAGTTCCCGTTCTCGTTGTTTTTTCCGCGATAAAAATTAACATATGTGTTCTTCCAGACTATAATCTATCTGTGTTCCAAATTTCAGCCCGATCCGTTCATACGTTAGGCCGTGATTGAGCAACAAACATCCATACATTGACATTTATAATATTACTAGCTGTGCTCCGCGGTTTTACCCGCGTACTTCCCGTTCCCGTCGTTCCCGTTATTCTCCCGGTATAAAAAGTAGCCTATAGATGTGTTCTTCCAGACTATAATCTATCTGTGTTCCAAATTTCCGCCCGGTCCTTTCATAAGTTAGGACGTTATCAAACATCCAAATATCCTAACATCCATAAATTGAGTAGTAAGTAGGATTTAATTATAATTGTGCAATTTTGAAAAACAGTTAAGTACCTATATCACAGGTGGGTAGCTGGGTGTTACTTTCACAAATAGCAAATAGTTCGAGTTGGTGAAACATCTAATTATAGGTATTGTAATGTAAAAATGTAACTTTTGTGTTCTGTCAATAAAGATTGAATTGAATTGAACTTTCGTTATGAAAAACTAACCTTTAAATCGTGAGAAAAAAATCTGTCTTTTACAAAATCTTATTTGGAAAATGTGCCGTGCGTAACAAAGTGATTTATGTGAATACGACGCCTCCCTCTCTGTTCAGTAGGTATGTACCTACTGTGCGTTTTCCAGTGAAAGTTTCAACTTGCTTTTCGCTGGCATTAAACTACACCCCACAAATTAAGATGTTTTTTGAAACGAAGTTCCTTACGGGGCAGGCTTGGAGGAGACAGAGATTTTGCAGCGCGACTTAACTGAAAAAAAAGAGATTAAAACCGTAAGACACCGTAAATACATATATCAACATCCAAACTTTCACATTTATAATCATAATACATTTATTGATAACAATAGTTACACTTATTGTTTACATGTACCATATTTCATTTTCCAAATTACATTCGTTATTTAAAAGTACTATACTAACCTTAATATTAACTAAACTAAGATGATAAAGACAGACACACAATCACGTCAAACTTAAAACACTTTTCTTTTTACGCCGAGCGATAGACACACAAGCACACAACACACAAATAGTCCCATTCAGAACGCGCTGCGATCGTGGTCGTTGGTCGTATAAATAAATGTAGAGGTACCTATAATTATTGTTTACAACGGTCAGGTAGTAAACAAATTCCTTTGGCAGCGTCGCACTGCACCGTCGCACACGTACCTACCTACCACTTGCAATGCAGACTTGTAAACAAACCCACTACTGAACTAAAAGGCTTATTACAGTTAGATAAATTCAGTAATATTTTGTTGTGGTAGGACTCTTGGCAGAGTCCGCCTGGGGAAGGACCAGTTATTCTACCGCCAAGCAGTAATGTGACAACATTACTGTGTTCCGGTTTGAAGGGCAATGTTTCCAGAGATATTACAGGGCTTAGAGATATAACAACTTAGGTCTCTGGGTGACGAGCGCAGTGCAGTGCTAGGTAATGATTTTGACTCTTCCTGTTCTAATAGCTGTGTGTCACTGTGCTGTTATGTGGCAGGCATGTTGTTTAACATCAGGAACATGTCCTGCTAGTCTCATCACTCTTTATTTAAAAAAAACATTTTTTTTTCGACTGTTTCAGTCGATACTGAATTCAGTGATGTGTAATAGCATTTAGTGAGCTGACATACTGAATTCAGAAGCGGGGATTGCTTGCTTCTAAACTTGCTTCTGAATTGAGTCGACTAACTTTGCTTCTAAATTTAGTCGACTAAATGTAGTACGTGTCATAATAAGCCTTTAAGGCTTTAATTATCCTTTTTTGTTTAAGAGAGTATTTTTAACGTAATCTTTTAAATTTCAATAGCCTTTGTTGCACACTACGCTTTGAGATTTCCAAGAGTTTTGCCCATGCTAAGGTTGCCTGGAAGAAATCACTCTCAGCAATAAGGTCGCCAGTTGTATGCACTAGTCTTACTGTTTTCCTAAATTGTATTTAACTCATTCTTAAAATGTCAAGCATTTTCTTGGCCACTTAGATTTTTGGAGCTACAAAATTAAACTTAGTAAAACCATTTCAGTTAAATAGCATTCATCATCAGAAGAAGGGTATATTTATCACTAACAGCGCCCCGCGGTTTCACCCGCGTAGTTTCCGCTCCCGTAATTTTCCTGCAATGAAAAAAAGCCTACCTATGTGTCATTCCAGACTCTGTGACTATTTTAGATTTCAGCCCGATCTGTTCAAGCGCTCCGACATGATTGTGCAACAAATATCCAAACTTTGGCATTGATAGTGATAGTAGGACCTCACGCACGTTCGATAATTCGTATGCGTGTCTGTTTTTTTTTTTTTTTTTATAAATATTGGTGGACAATTCACACACAACACCATCTGACCCCAAACTAAGCAAAGCTTGTGTGATGGCGCCCAGATAGCTGATAGAATACTTATATAGTTTTTAAATACATACTTATTATACATAGAAACACCCAGACACAATGCAAACATTTGAATTCATCACACAAATATTTGCACTGGGTGGGAATCGAACCCACGACCCTCGGCTTCGCAGGCAGAGCTACTACCAACTAAGCCACGAGGCCAGTCAATTACTATGGATTTTGTTTTGGTATGTCAGAAATCAAACTACTCAACGGCGAGTCAAATTAGTAAGCGCCGTATTCCAGAACTAGATTTAACCACAATCTATCTATAAGTTTGATGACGTCACAAAAATTGAACATTTCCATACTAGTTTGATTGTATCAACTCAAAGATTTTAACAGGTTTTTAGCACACGTAAACCTGACTAATTGTTAGAATACGACTGTTAGAGATAGTTAGACATTCGATACTGTTTATAACAGGATTGAACACAACTGATTCACCTTGTTCGAAGAAGACTCCGAAATATTTAACATCACCGCAAAATTGCTGGCTTATCGGTTATCGTATACATTTAGGAGAGTGTGCAACTGATCTGCATGATCAAATACTCTTAGATCTGCCCTTTATTCTATTGGACTACTCGTAGCTCTAAAACACGATATTGTTTCATGGTTGATTTACCAAAGACTCGACATGGTTTGGCTTCACTATTGTGAAAATAACGTCTATACTGTGAAGCGCGTCGCCTGAGTGGGTTTTTCCCGTGAGTTTTCGTGGATTCGTCCATGAGCAGCAATTAGCATAATATAAAAAAAAAATGGTTGTCTGTAAAGTCGGGTTACTGACGTTAGTTGAACGTGACAACTTCAACTACGCCTTAGAGCGAGGTAACGCCGGCGGCGAGGTAACGGCGTTAACGGCACATGACGTCATGTTTCGCGGGCGTGCAGCCGGCTTCATCGAATTATAAGACGTTGTCACGTCAAAAAATAGTTTGTTGTAACTTTGGTCGATGTTCTAATAACACTGTATTTATGACGATTACAAAATAGCTGCTTACTAGATCTTGTTCAAACCAATTTTCGGTGGAAGTTTGGATGGTATTATACAACAATTTTTTTAGTTTTGACATTCTCTTATTTTGGAAGTTACAGACGACAACGACACACATTTTACCACTTTGGAAGAGTCTCTCGCGCCAATTATTCAGTTTCGAAAAAATAAATAATTAAAAACCTCAATTTAATTTTTAAAGACCTATCTATAGATACCGCACACGTAAGTAAGGTTTTGATGAAAAAAACATTTTGAGTTTCAGTTCTCTAAGGATGGGGCACCCCAAAGTTTATTTTTTGTTTTTGTGTGAACAGAATACATCTACTTACCAGTTCTTATAGTTTCGGAAAGAAGTGGCTGTGACATACGGACGGACAGACAGAAAGACATGACGAATCTATAAGGGTCCCGTTTTTTGCCATTTGGCTACGGAACCCTAAAAACGTCATCATCATCTATAGAAGTCTAAGGAAGATGTTGAACTTTTTCTTTTTCTATATCTTTCTTCCACTGCTGGATGCATGCGTGATGCTCTCATTTATCGTGTCAACTTCTTTGGTCCTCTTCTTTACGATATCGTATACCAATACATATTTAAAATTAATACATGAATGGCGTCCTTATCGCTTGCTAAAAGATTAGAAAGCTATTGTTAGGTTTATCTATATAAATTGAATGCTGGTTAAATAAATAAATAAATATTGGTGGACAATTCACACACAACACCATCTGACCCCAAACTAAGCAAAGCTTGTGTGATGGCGGCCAGATAGCTGATATAATACTTATATAGTTTTAAATACATACTTATTATACATAGAAACACCCAGACACAGTGCAAACATTTGAATTCATCACACAAATATTTGCACTGGGTGGGGATCGAACACACGACCCTCGGCTTCGCAGGCAGAGCTACTACCAACTAAGCCACGAGGCCAAATAGCTGGTTAAGTACCAGTATTTTCGAATTACACGTCCAATCCATTAAATTTTATTTTTAATTTGGACGTAATTTCTGTCATAGTCACAGTTTCGGTCAAGTGCTAGTCAGTCTCCTGTACCAATCGTCTAAAACATAATATTTTCCCATTTTTATAATAGTTTCGTTACCTATTAAACTTATTGGTATCTGGATAAAATTTCGCCAAAATTTGTTCATTAAGCATGTGAATGTGTAAATTTAAATACATATAACATCCACACACAAATAAATTCACAAAATTTACCTCCACTAATATTAGTTACAAATTAATTTACAAACCCGAAATCAAATCTAGTAATAGGTCAGTTTAAAACTCTAAACTACAAAACTGAAACAGTACAAAAACAAGTAAACCAAAGCAGATAGAGAGTGAATGAAGTTCAGCTGGTCTTTACTGAAAACAATAGTGGCGTAATAAGCATAAATGCAGCTTAGGGCTGCGTAGCGTACCCTTGGCCGCCCTCGGTTCGCCCGGCCGTCGCCCGCCCTGCCCTTGCGTCCTGCGCACCCTCTGCGGCTCTTAGGCTGGGGGTGCGGGAAGCTATCATTACGGTACCGTCTATGTACCGACGGGTACGCTAGTCGTCACACTAGTTAGCATTTTTATTTATTCACATCTAGTAATTTGAGAATTTAGAGGTATTTGCATAAAAGTTAATGAACATAACTACAACAGCAAGCAGCTTACAGCAGCTACAAGCGGTTTTAGAATTAAATTATTATTTTTATTAGGCCATTTATGGTCCATCTGACCCTAAACAAAGCAAAGCTTGTACTATGGCGGCCCGATAGCTGATATAGTACTTATATAGGTCTAAATACATAAAACACCCAGACACAGTACACATTTTTGAATTCATTACATAAATATGTGCACTGGGTAGGGATCAAACCCACGACACTCGGCTTCGCAGGCAGAGTTACTACCCATTAAGCCAAGAAGCCAGTCAGTCAAATAAATTTAAAAAATGTGCCGTTATACTTTTTTATGAGTAATAGCACCTGTACGCAGTTTTACTCACGCAGTTCTCTTTTGCGTTATTTTTACGTGATATGTGGGCTGGGCCTGTTTCGTTATTCTAGACTACCATCTAACTGTGTGCTATATTTTAACCCGATCCGTTCCGAACTTCCGACGTTTTTGAGCAACAAAAATCTGTTTAGATTCGAACTTTTATAATATTAGTAGAAAGTAGGATTCAAAATGTTAGGGGCTATATAAGTGTGAGCAAAAGATACATTTTTGGCTAAAAATAAAAACATATTAAACCAGTAGTTAATTAAAAAACAAAAAAGATAAATATTATTACTCTAAAAGACATGCATTCATTCTTTTCATTTTAGTATTTAGAACCTAATTTGCAGACAAATCTCATTAACACATAAAACCTAAATATTTTCAGATTAAAAACACAAAAACTAAAACGTATTATTTAGTTCTCAATCAGTGCCATCGAAAAGCAATCAGGTTACTACTAAGTTTGGCACACAGTTCTATTGCATACAATACCTTCACTACTACTTGAAGTAGTGCTCTATAAACATAACCAAGACAGTAGACAAAAGTAAAATTAAACATTGAATTTCAAAATAGCACTACAGTTTTGTTGTTGTATTTTTTTGTAATCTGAGATACTATTCTCAGCGATATTCTTCTTAGGCTTCTAGTAACGAAATCGTTCCACAGCTCCCGGTCTACATGCCTTCAACCCATTGTACCCTTGCTATCACTTACTAGTCTAACGATGCAAGCTGAATTTTCGTGAAAACGGCGAGGGACTTGTTTTGTTTTGGCCTTTTGGGTCTAGAACTAGGCATTAGTTTTATGCGCTAACGTAGTTTGATGTAGACAAGTTAGATTTATCTTCGGTTGCTTGTTGACATGTTCTTGGAAAACATTGTTTGCACTTATTTCACTATTTTTCTGTTTTATTTTAATTGCTAAAAATTTTAGATTTTTCTACTAAATTTCCGTGCGTATTCTTATCTGCTGTTTTCTTCATGTGGCGTCGTGGATTTCACAGAGAAGACCAATTGTTTTTTTTTTAAACTTGACTTGATCGAATATTCCATTTATAGTTCAGCTTTTTAAATGTCATCAACTCTTTGCTAGTTACGGAGGAGACCAATCATAGTTGTTCCCACTACTCATTAGGAAATTTAAGGTTTTTTTACTAATTAATGTACTTAGGTATAAGTGGATAATAAAAAATCTTTACCACAAACAATTATCAGCGTTTAGTGCATACTACTTATTTTTTCAACGATTTAAAAAAAAAGGACATTGTATTAAATTTAAAAATCTAAAAAACACTTTAGTTAGTTACGGCTGGTCTAGTCGGGATAACGGCACCTGCCGATGCGGAGACCCCGGATTCAAACCCCACACGGACCACTATCTTTTCGAAGTCATGTGCGTAATGCCGCTAACTTAAAACGGTGAAGGAAAACATCGTGAGAAAACCGACATGTACCTAGAATCTTTCGAAGTCATGTGTCATCCACCAACCCGCACTGGGCCAGCGTGGTGGATTATGGCCTTAACTCTCTCCTAGCGAGAGACGCCCCCAGCAGTGGGAACATTTAGTGGGCTGTTGATGATGACGATGATGGAAAAATCCTCAACTCAATTGTTTCAAATTTTAGGTCAAACAAACGTGACCTAAAATTTGTAAGTAAAAAAAAAACAAATAAAAGTTGGTTCATCCGTTCATAAGTTACGATATCACAGACCGACACACACACACACACACACACACACACACACACACACACACACACACACACACACACACACACACACACACACACACACACACACACACACACACACACAGAGAGAGAGAGAGTGAGAGAGAGCCCCGTCACACTTTTACAAGCCGCTTTTCCGTCGGAGGCTAAACAATTAAACATGTTCAGAAGATGCAATATCTCAAGACCTGTCACGTCAGTGAACAACAGAAGAGTGGTGGATGAAGGGGAATAATAAGATGTTCGTGATTATAAGTATATTAAAGAAATACAGATAAAAGGGAAGGTAGAAAAAAGTAGAGTGATATAAAGAGAATGTAAAAGAACAAAAATAATAAAAAAAGGGGCTTAAGTGAGGACTTCCATCAGGGAATGGCTTGCAGGTTCAGCAGCCTGGAGCAGGTACAGCGTTCAGCATCCCACAGCAGGGCATGGCTCGCAGGTTCAGCAGCTTGGAGCAGGTACAGCGTTCAGTGAGGACTTCCATCAGGGAATGGCTCGCAGGTTCAGCAGCCTGGAGCAGGTACAGCATTCAGCATCCCACAGCTGGGCATGGCTCGCAGGTTCAGCAGCCTGGAGCAGGTACAGCGTTCAGCATCCCACAGCTGGGCATGGCTCGCAGGTTCAGCAGCCTGGAGCAGGTACAGCGTTCAGCATCCCACAGCTGGAATGGCTCGCAGGTTCACGGTAGTGTTCACATCCGGCAGTCAGGAATGATAAACCTTCAAGGTTTACTGGTGATGTTGGTCACTTGGGAGTTCATTGTTCTTAAGTCTTTCCCTGTTGGAAGCCGGATTCTCACTGACCTTCTCAGCCGATGAGATTCATAAAGTAAACTTTTGATGATTTGAATCTGGAGAAAATAAACTTTATTTTAATATTAGTAATTCAAAGAGGATTAAATCTAAAAACTATACGACCTTATGAAAAAGGGTGGAGGTTGCTAAGTGACGAATGATGTTTGAAGTATTGACAATAAGAAATTATGTAAACAAACAAATATTTTGGAAAAACGTAAATATTATAGATTTAGAATAAGATATATGATACCAGAAATATATCACAACAATAAGAAAATTATTATCTATCGTATGGACACAATTAAAAGGAAATTAGTGATATGAAAATTTTGGTATGTAAATACACACATCTCTCCTATGAAAGTGATGTTTTTAGAATGAAAGTAGGAATGTACGTTTACATATTGTAGTCAATATGTAACGTTACATATTCCCCACGACTGCGGAAATTTTATGCTTCGGTAAAATTTGGGAAGAAGTTCTAAAGGGTTTAAGAGAGGTATTACCTTCACACAAACATAACTCCATTCAAGTAACCTTTCAAGTCTTTCACTCATCACTTCCATTCTGTTTGGGTGTAAGTTCACATTCAATGACGAACACTCAAAGCATACACTCTCGGCGATGGCAGGCTTTTTTAAAGAGTCATCAACCGCTCTGATAGTCGGCTTATTTAAAGAGTTATCACCCGCTCTATGGATAGAAGAAATAAGGATGATAAAAGGGATGAACATAGGGCTTGATAGTTAGGCTTATTTATAGAGTTATCATCCGCTCTTTATAAAGGGAAGAAAGTAATTAAGGATGAGCGGTAGGGCTCAAAAGATATCTTGAACGGTAGGGTTCAAGATAAGAGTATGAGTTTAGGGCTCATACAAAATCCAAGAGTTAGATACTCATTGGTTAAGGAGTTAATGAGTTTAGAGCTCATTAACTTGAGAGAGTAAAAAAAAAAAAAAAATATACGTTAGAAAAATACTAACGAGTAAATAAAATACTGTAGGTTAATGATGAAGAGAGATCATGAGGATGAGATGAGGAGAGGAGAGGAGAGGAGAGGATGAGAAGAGAGCGAGGAGGGAAGTTATTATCCAAAGAGTGCCGAAAAGAAAATATTAAGTATATATACTAGTGTAAGTATTTTTTAGAATTTAGAAGAAATTCAGGGGTTGAGGGATCAAAGGTTAAGGGGGTAAAGGTTGAGGAAATCAAGGGTTGAGGGATCAAAGAATAAGCAAGAGAGGGGGGGTTGTTTTGGAAGGTTGGGCGCCAAATGTCACGTCAGTGAACAACAGAAGAGTGGTGGATGAAGGGGAATAATAAGATGTTCGTGATTATAAGTATATTAAAGAAATACAGATAAAAGGGAAGGTAGAAAAAAGTAGAGTGATATAAAGAGAATGTAAAAGAACAAAAATAATAAAAAAAGGGGCTTAAGTGAGGACTTCCATCAGGGAATGGCTTGCAGGTTCAGCAGCCTGGAGCAGGTACAGCGTTCAGCATCCCACAGCAGGGCATGGCTCGCAGGTTCAGCAGCTTGGAGCAGGTACAGCGTTCAGTGAGGACTTCCATCAGGGAATGGCTCGCAGGTTCAGCAGCCTGGAGCAGGTACAGCATTCAGCATCCCACAGCTGGGCATGGCTCGCAGGTTCAGCAGCCTGGAGCAGGTACAGCGTTCAGCATCCCACAGCTGGGCATGGCTCGCAGGTTCAGCAGCCTGGAGCAGGTACAGCGTTCAGCATCCCACAGCTGGAATGGCTCGCAGGTTCACGGTAGTGTTCACATCCGGCAGTCAGGAATGATAAACCTTCAAGGTTTACTGGTGATGTTGGTCACTTGGGAGTTCATTGTTCTTAAGTCTTTCCCTGTTGGAAGCCGGATTCTCACTGACCTTCTCAGCCGATGAGATTCATAAAGTAAACTTTTGATGATTTGAATCTGGAGAAAATAAACTTTATTTTAATATTAGTAATTCAAAGAGGATTAAATCTAAAAACTATACGACCTTATGAAAAAGGGTGGAGGTTGCTAAGTGACGAATGATGTTTGAAGTATTGACAATAAGAAATTATGTAAACAAACAAATATTTTGGAAAAACGTAAATATTATAGATTTAGAATAAGATATATGATACCAGAAATATATCACAACAATAAGAAAATTATTATCTATCGTATGGACACAATTAAAAGGAAATTAGTGATATGAAAATTTTGGTATGTAAATACACACATCTCTCCTATGAAAGTGATGTTTTTAGAATGAAAGTAGGAATGTACGTTTACATATTGTAGTCAATATGTAACGTTACAGACCTGACCTGTCCACAATGGTTTTACATTTTTTATTAGTTTTTTTTTAATTTAGAGTGGCGAGACGAACAGGATATGTGCCTGATGGTAAACAACATGCCTGCCACATAACAGCACAGCGACACGCAGCTATTGGAACATGAAGAGTCCAAATCATTACCTAGCACTGCACTGCGCTCGTCACCCAGAGATCTAAGATGTTATATCTCTAAGCCCTGTAATTTCTCTGGAAACATTGCCCTTCAAACCGGAACACAGTAATGTTTCCACATTACTGCTTGCCGGTAGGATAACTGGCAAAGGTGTGGTACTTCCCCAGACGGACTCTGCTAAAAGTCCTACCACTACTTTTACTGCTTGGCGGTAGAATAACTGGCAAAAAAAGTTTATAATGATGCGTCTATCAGACGAGTAGTAAATGCTTCTCGTTCGGATGTTTGTTGCTCAATCTGTCGATACGCCCGAATGGATCGGGGATCGGGCTTGGAATTTGTTACACAGTGAGATTATAGTCTCTGGATAACGCATATGTTTTTCACTTTTCATCGTAGAAAAATAACGGGAGCGCGAACTATGCGGGTAAGACCGTGGGGGCGCTGCTAGTCATTGATGTAACATTTAACTTGTAGAAAATCTAGTTAAAGAAGCGATAAAAAAATCTAAGTTACGGTGGTCTAGTCGGGAGAACGGCGGCTGCCGATCCGGAGACCGCGGGTTCAAACCCCACACGGACCACTGTCTTTTCGAAGTCATGTGCGTAATGCCGCTAACTTAAAACGGTGAAGGAAAACATCGTGAGGAAACCGACATGTACCTAGAATCTTTCGAAGTCATGTGTCATCCGCCAACCCGCACTGGGCCAGCGTGGTGGATTATGGCCTTAACTCTCTCCTTGCGAGAGAAGGCCTCGAGTCCCAGCAGTGGGAACGTTTAGTGGGCTGTTGATGTTGATGTTGTCTTACACACTTCGTTGTGTATATTTCTGAAACATTAGAACTCTACTGAACCAATTTTGATAATTCCTTCAATATTAGAAACTATAAAAATTTAGTGTACTTATAAATATTAATTTAAAACATTGTTGCACTTTCCTCTCACAGCACTACTAGCCCCAAAACTAAGCAAAGCGTGTGTTATGGTAACCAGACATCTGACATAATAGTTATGTAATGTCCTACTTCTTATCCTAATAATATTTTAAATGTTTGAATGTCTGTTGCTCAATCACGTTACAACGTCAGACTAGATCCGGTTGAAATTTGGAAAATGGTTAGATTATTTATAGTCAGGAATAGCTAGGCTACTTTTTGTTGCGGGAAAATTACCGCGGGGCGCTGCTAGTATGATTATATAACTGTGAATACTTGTGATACGTAGAAATACCCAAACAGTACAGTATATCCGTATTAATAATATAAATGTTGGACACGGGTGGCAGTCGAACCCACGACCTACGACTTTGGGTAGAGGTAGACTCGACACTAACTGAGCCTAGAACTCAGTAAATGATACAAAAATAAGGATAATACTTACTAAAAAGTTTATTTATAGTTTTTTTAAGACATACTAGCAGTGGTCCGTGGTTTTACCCGCGTCGGTCCCGTTCCCGTTGTTTTCCGGGATAAAAAGTACACTATGTGCCATTCCGGACTATAAGTATTCAATTTCATCCTATTAATATAATAAATGTGAATGTATGGATGTTTGGATGTTTGTCGCTCAATCACGTCCTAACGTATGAACGGATCGGGCTGAAATTTGGAACACAGATAGATTATAGTCTGGAAGAACACATAGGCTACTTTTTATCCCGGAAAACAACGGGAACAACGGGAACGGGAACTTCGCGGGTAACACCGCGGGGCGCTGCTAGTGTTATTATATATCCTTTAGTAAAACATGATATTTATATATACGTATTTATGTATTAGGATGTACAGTTATTAATATATGTAGGTGTATGTTTAATAGTAGGTATTGTAGTGTATTTATATCAGTATACTTAAAGTTAATTTTCATATTTATGGACTTATAAATATATTTTACTTATTGTATGTACTTCTCCGTCTTATTATTCTTCATTTACGCTTTTTCCATTCAGCGGTTGCCTGGAAGAGATCGCTTTTAGCGATAAGGTTACGGTTATAGTAATTGTTACTTTATTTTATTAAGTTTTTGTTATTTTTTTGTTACTTTGTTTACTTGTTAAGTGCAATAAAGAGTTCATCTATCTATCTATTCTAACTGTATTCCAGATTTCAACCCGATGCGTTCTGAAGTTCCGACGTGATTGAGCAAAAAACATCCAAACTTTGACATTTATAATACATATTAGTAGGATTTTGAAGAAGCGATCAAGACGTGCGTCATGATGGTAAGTAACACATTCCTCTATAATATCACAGTCCACGTAACTATTTCAACATTTTTTCAACTCGCCTGATGGTAAGCGACGGTGTGGTCGAAGATGACGCACGTTGACCTAGAAAGTACCTATTCACTCTAACCTTGAAACGTTCTAGATTGTATCTCTCAGGGAACAAGGAGGCCGGCAACTTATTCCACTCTAAAGCTGTACGTACGAGAAAAGTGGATTCAAACCGTTTTGTACGGATTTTGGGAATATCCACAGTGTATGGGTTGTAGTGGACCGAATTACGACTTGTCCTGTAGTGGAAAGGGGAAGGCAATATTAGGTCGTGTAAATCCGCTGCACACTCTCCAAAATGCATTCTGTTAAACACTGTCAGACTAGCTACTTTTCGACGATTTCAAACATAGTTAAAAGCACTACCTAACACTGCACTGCGTTTCTTACCCCGAAGATTCGAGATGATTTATCATTTCGTCCAGTAATTTCTATGGAAACATTGCTCTTCAAATTGGAAAACAGCAAAGTTTCCATATTTCTATTTTGTGGTAGAATAACTGGAAAACCAATTCTTCTACTACTACTGTTTTTTGATGACGATAGTTTACACTTGACCGCCATATCGCCTGATGATAACCGACAATGCGGTCTACAATTGAGTGTGCTTCCTGAGATGAAACCTATTTACACTAGACTTCAAGATCATGGAAATTAGATTCATCAGGGAATATTGGAATAAAGCAATTTATTTCACAGATTGAAAGTCCTTTAAACTGGAGTCGAACCTCTCCGTTTGAGTAACATCAACCATGAAGCGATGTCACCTTTTCCAGTTACAAGCAGTTCGATAGAAAAAAGGCCAAGGTGGTATTAGATCATTCAAATTAGCTCTACCTATACATACGTGAATACACGGCTGAACGGATCCATTTGAAATTTAGAACACATTTAGTAGATTAAAATCGAACAACGGTATTTTTACTTATAAATAATCGAAGTTTTCAAAATAATTACAAGTGGCCAGTGTCTTATACATACAACATTTTTTTTTTTCTTTATTTCGCTAAACTTTCTGAGTGGCCTGGTAGACTGGAATAGCACAGCTTTAATGGCGTGAAAATAACGAGAACAGAAACTACGAGAGTAAAACCACGAAGCACTACTAGTAGAAAAACAAACGTAATTGACAAAATCTTATACATAACAACCCAAATTTGACTCGAGAATTTCCTTTGTGAAATTCCCAGTAACCCCATTTTCCCGTGTCTCCCCATAACTTAGCCATTTTCAAATATCCTGCAGAAGCTGTCGCCATAAGCGAGCTTCACCTTTCTCCTCTTCTGTATTTTGTGGTGCGAGCGTAGTGCGGTGCCGCGCTGTTCAGCCCATTCCCACGCGCCTTTCTAATTTTTTCGATCATTTGACCTGATTCCGTATGCGTGTCTATTTTACTAACTTCGGAGTCGTAGAAATCTTTGACGTTTCCTGAGATTTTTTTTTTCGAATAGAATGCGTTTTATTCTGATGTTCTTTTTTTATACATGGTTACTTTTATGACCTTTGACAATTTTATGTGTTGTTACCTATCGTACTGTATTAATTAGCTTTATTTTCTTTTTTTAGTAGCATTTAATATTATTTTTAGTGAATTTTACTGTAGGTTTACGTTTGAGTACGTATATTACACAATTTTCTATTGAATTTCGGACCTGATTATAATTGGTAAAATAAAATAAATACCTACTTGATACTTTTGTTTGATTAGGAAATGTCCTAATTTTTTTGGGAAATACGTCGTTTAGATTTTACCAAAATCATTTTATTTTCTGCATTTCTCGATAGTTTTAGGTTATTTTTTATTTAAAACGCTAATTTTTTCAGTCTAAAGATACATCCAATTTGGAATACCTTAAGGAAAAGTTGTTTGAGTTTCTTTATAACAGTTCGTTGTGGAAAGTAATTGTGTGAAATTTCAGAAAACTAAGAGCAAAGATCCGTAATAAATAGATTCTATAAGTAATTCTGCTAATGTTATCTATTAACGTGAGAGAGAGCTCGGATATTTGAATGTGTGTTGGTCAATCACATCTAAAGAACAGAGGGGAACAACTTGATATTCAGAACTAAAATATAGTCTGGTATATACAATATACATACAATATTCTACTTTTTATCCCGCAAAAATTTAAAGTTCTTTCCTTTTTCAAATATTACGAAGACGAAGTCACCTCAAGTCAGTCAGTCAGTCAGGTGTTATATTATAAATAAACTTTTTATTCAAAACATACATACAATTGACACATATTTAAACTTAAGACTACTTAATTCTACCCAAGCACCTAATTTTGGTTTAAGCGGCATACTCGTATGATTTTGATTTCATCCACCAAAATCGAAACGTACAATTCGAACAATATAAACAGAATCGACATCGGCTGACAACCAATGAAGAATACCAACGAACCGAAAAAACATCAACATAAAGTCGAATTGAGAACATTCCCGCTTATTGAACGCGGTTAACTAATTAAAACCAGACGTTTATATCGTAAAAGTCCCGGCCCCATCTGACTAATTGTAGCGTCAGCACTGAGTGCATGGCGCATGCACTAGATCTGGCCGGACTGTAGCCGCCAGCTAGACCGTGATACGCTGTCAGCGCTCAGCGCATTGTGCCATAAAACTTCCAAGAGACAGCGCACTTTAAAATTCGCAGCGTTATATAAAATTTTTGACACCGAAATTGTGGCACTCTCCAGCGCGCATATCGGCCAACCCTCACCACGAGACAAAACAGCGACACTCTACATTTTCCATCTTCGTCCCACTCGATACAGTAACCGTACCTTGGTTCGTAGTCTCTCGTGTATCGCTGGTGGAATAAGTCTCGTGGTACGGAGGTAGCTGTTTTTCTGATGCGATCACAAACCGGTTGACCATCGGCGTAATGACTCGGCCGTGGTGGAGACTCGGAATCGGTTTGAGTAAATGTCGAATACCTACTTTGCATTAGTTGGAATAGGTATCACTATTGTAAATGAAATAGCCGAAAGAAATTTGCATTACACAGGGATATGCGAATTCTGGACATACTGAGTTTGTTGAGTAGGCTGAGTCAAGGTAATTGAACATTGAATAGTTTTTGAAGAACAGATTTCTCGGACTGAGACCAAAAGTTATGTTAATTTGAGTTATTTTTCAATGTCGACTGGTTGCTAAAATACAAACACAATCTTAATCAGCCGACATGTAACTGGTGTAGTGGTTCCCACTGCTGGGACTCAGGGCATTATTTCATTAATACACTTTGGAGGTCATATTCCACCATGCTGCCCTATTGTACGTTGTCTCATGACGGATGTCCTCGAAAGATACATCGCTCTCAAAACGTGTCGGTTTCCTCATGATGTTTCCCTTCACCGTAAAACCCAGAGGCTATAACAAATTTCTACACCTGCCCTTAGCTACATTTAAAGGTGCAGATGGGGTTCGAAAAATACAGACAAACTACTTACTCCTATTTTTTATGACGATCTGCAAGACAGCAAATATATTTTTTAAACTTGTCGTCGAAGTATGGTCAGCATTTCTGTTAACGGTGCGTACCTAACGCTATGTTTGGAACAAATGTTTGGAAAAACTTACATCACCTTTTACGCTCCCTAGAAGGGCTGTTTTAATCTTCCATAGATTTGCTAGCGTTTAGGTGACGTTAACAATAAAGACATACTAGAACCACAGTCCATTAACAACTACTATATATTAGTATCCCACAAACTACTCTCTAGGACTGGGGGCCTTTCCCAAACGGAGTCAAAATCACAATCCACTACACTCCTCCTACTACTACCTACTCCTACACTACTATACACTACTACACACCTATCTATGAGCGGGTTGGTATTTGGTATACCTGTATCGTATTTTTTACCGATAATACTTAGGCAGAAAAATATGTTGCACTTGACCGCTACCTCATCCGCCAGTGTAAGGTTGTACACTCACGCCATTGCTATGGAATCTGTTGTAAACTCGAAATTTATGTATTTTTCCATAAATAAGAAAATATTATTGATTACCATAACCAATATTTTCTATCGATCGATATCAATATCGATACCTCAATAGTAGTAAAATCTCACCACCGCCATCTTATACTTAGTTTTGACCTTTTTACCATCAACTTCATAATTAACCCATAGTTTTCCACTGTTGGACGTAGGCTTCAATTAATGCATGCTACTGTGCTCGATGGCCACACTCGTTGATCTATTTATTGCCCACTACTTTACCCAGGTTGTCACTCTGGCTGCTGGGTGTCCTACATTACGTTTGCCTCAACACAGTCTTCACTGCAGAACTCGTCTCCCAACGTGTATCGGCTCTTCTGGCTATATGTCCGGCCCATTGCCACTTCAGCTGATTCTCTGTGCTATATCTGTGACTTCGGTGTTGTGTCGGAAAATTACCCAACCCAGAATCTTTCTGTTGGTTTCTTTGTCCATGATGTTTTAACTTACCTGCAATGTTTGTCCCAGGTATACGTAATGCAAAACTACCTCAAGGTCAACACCGTTGATTATAATTGGTTCTGGGTATATTTGGCTATTTAACATCAGTTTGGTATCAATGTTCATGCCGAGGCCAAGACGTCCAGAGGCTTCAGCTAAATCTTTTGTCATCCCCTGTAAGTGTTGCAGTGAACCCGCCATTATTACCATATCGTCCGCAAATCGCAAGCATGAAATGTATTCACCGTTTGTGTTGATTTCCTTACTTTTGCAGGCCAACGTCTTAAAACATATTTTCCAGGTCAGTAGTGAATAGTTTCGGGGACGTAATATCCCCTTGTCTCACTCCCCTGCGCAATGGAATGCGTTCATTTCAGATTGCTGGTTTTGTAATTCGATAAACATGGTAGCAGCATCATAGAGTCATGGACACACTTCAGCACATCGATATAGCGGTAGTTCACTTGACATTGATGTTGGGATGCCAGAACAGTCCAGGTCTTGTCAAAGTCGAGTGAAAGGCTAAAAAAACACGGCCATATTTTTTGGATGGAAACTTCTTACTAGGCCAGCACCAATAAAGAACGGAAAAGTAATCGTTTTTCTATATCATTTGTGGCGATGGCGACACAGCTTCCAGCTTCTAGTGGGTCGGCCCACAGAAACGAAGGTCATGGGTTCAATCTCCACCTAAGACAATATTTTATCTGTGATGAAAACGGAGATTTTCTGTTCTGGTTCTTTATAAATTCTTACAATTATACAAGTCTTACTCGTGTATTTTCCGTTCCCCTTATTTTCCACGGAAAAAGTAGCCATGTGCTATTTTTCAGACTATTTTCTGTCTTCCAAATTTAAATCTTGTTTAGTTTGAGCCCATTGACATAAACGATCAGATATGCCCTGAGGACCTTGAAATTGGTAATAAACTGAGTCTGTTTGTGTAGCATAAGTGATTTACACACCGCCAATCTACTCGACCATGCTGTGGTATGGTATGGTATGGTATTGTATGCTGCGGTTCTACTTTTTTTGGTTGTTGACAACGAATAGTGATAGGTAAATTCATCCGGTGCTCACCGCTTCCTCCAACCGACTAGAACGGAAAGAGTGAGCTCACTCTTCCCAACGATGACATTCCGTGAGTCTGAAGACTCACGGAGTTTGTTTGAGATGTTTAAGAGGGCTCATCCAATGGTTTGTATCGATGTTTGAGCGTAGATAGTGTTGTGTAAGAATTGTCTCAACACATTTTTTTTACATCGTGCCCGAATCACCAAAACAAAGAATTATTTTTCACTTGGACTAACTATCAGGGATGTCCTGTCACATCAACATCCACCTGTATAAGGGATATCCTTCGAGACCGTCGACCCCATGCTTCATCCTCATTACATACTCCCAACAACATCCATATATTGGTCAGTTGGGCTCTCATTAAATCTCAAGTTACTTTTTATCGACTATGTTATAATTCCGCTTTGAGATGCAAGATAACTTATTAATTCAACTAATATTATAAAGAGAAATGAGTTGTATTTTGTTTGTAACTAATACAAGTATGTTCATCGAACCTTTTTTCCATTATTTAAAAGACTCTTTCGCTGATATAATAATGCATTAGAACTGAGTGACAAAGACTGTATTGTGGGAAAAATTTACGTAGGAGCGAGTATCTGGGGCCAACTGATATTTTTTGCTTTACTTTGCCCTCACTGCTATTTATTAATCTAACTAATAATACATCCAACTTGTTTAAAAAGTGATCTCTGCGTAAACTCTAATGTAATTCAACGAGACGAAGTCAGGGCGAGCCGCTAGTTATTTTTATAAATTTCGTTGTGATAAAATCAGAACGAGGATATGGACGTGATCCCAATTATTTCGAAGTTATAGTTTCCTGTCCAGCTTAGTTATCTGTCTGCTGAGATGTTATTTTATACTTCTAGCTTGCTACAGTACTATGCAGCGATTTTTTTAAAATAAAGAGTGACGAGACTAGCAGTACGTGTGCCTGATGGTAAGCAACATACCTGCCACATAACAGCACAGTGACACGCAGCTATGGGGACATGAAGAGTCCAAATCATCACCTAGCACTGCACTGCGCTCGTCACCCAGATATCTAAGTTGTTATATCTTTAGAGATATAACAACTAAGCCCTGTAATTTCTCTGGAAACATTTTCTTTCCCTTCAAACCGGAACAAAGTAATGTTTAGACATTACTGCTTGGCGGTAGAACAACTAGCAAAGGTGTAGTCCTTCCCCAGGCGTACTCTGCCAAGAGACCTACCACTACGATTTATACTAGTGTGTCCAAATAGCAGCGGGACAATACCGGCAGGCGTACCTATATCTAACCACCAAACTGACGTCTTGGTCACCCATCACTTTATTTTATTGCCAAAAAGACCAACAATTAAATACCTTTATTGGAATGTACATATCTAACATTTAAATACACATAATAGCTTACCCTATCTAATCACAGTCTTAACAGTGTCACACTGGACCAAATACAAAACATAATAATAAATAAGTATTAATATCTGAGGAATTCGGTTCACTAATGTTTCACAAACATTTTTTGACAGTACATCAATTTAAAACCAACTAATCGTATAATAATAGTAATTGCAAAAACTTTACAATATAAAAATGTTTCATTTTACAAACAACGTTTCGCATGATCTTTATTTCAAAAATACAACAAATGTTTTATTTTACAAACCATCATTTTATAACCAATTACATAGCAAACGTTTCACTTGTGATCTAAGATATTATGTGTCTAAGCCCTGTAATTTCTCTGGAATCATTGCCCTTCAAACCGGAACACAGTAATGTCTGCACATTACTGCTTGGCGGTAGAATATTTGGCAAAGGTGTGGTACTTCCCCAGGCGGACTCTGCTAAGAGTCCTACCACTACTAAATAGACACTAATATACACACTAGGGGCAGTAGCGACAAGACTAGGTGGAGTCGAGGTGCTCCGAGTTGGATTTGGGTCCTAAGTAATCTAATCGTTCCGGTGTGGTTACTTAGATATTCAAAAATTACAATCAAGTTTTTATGTAATTTGATAAAAGTTTGTTTTATAAATTGAATAGCTTGGCAAAGAGAGCACATTCTAAAATGAAAATTTGTCAAGCGTTGGTTTTGTTTTTAAATAAGCAAAAGTGTAACCTGAAGTGAGTTTGTCTAATAGATCTCAAGATATAAGACTTCAAATATAGGCATGTTTTTCTAAAAAAGTTTTGAATTTGTAGTCTGCTTAGACTTGGATAAAAATGTGATTTTTCAGTTAAATATTTAGTGTTGAACATTAAACTGTCTTTTTTAACCAACTTTATTCTTACGAGATGTCCGACTTTTGCCCATAATAAGCTTGTATTACATTCCTACCTACGCTTTTGTTATAATTTATTATTAAATAATAGGTAGGTAAATTGCGTGTTTCTGTCGTAGGTTTTAGCTGAGGTCTTTTCATAGCTTCGCTACATACGTTCACTGAAAAAATATATTACAATGACAGTTTCAATTGTTTTCAATTTCATTGTATTAAATAAACAGTTTTTACGGCTTTCTTATCTTTAAAAAAAGTAATACTCATGCTACAAGCTTCGGATAAAAACTAATCTGATTTCCTTATTTACCTGATAACATGAGGACTATTCATTCTATAAAGTTTATTTTACATTTGAATTAAAGCTAAATAACTGCTCTGAAACTAAACTTCCAATGATTTTCCGCGTAGAATGAGTAGTTAAGACAATATTTTGTTCGAAATTCAAGTTAACTATAACTTTTTGGGAAAAAATACCATTTTTAAAGTGTTATATCTAGAGATCTGTTAAACATACAGACCTGGAAGTGCGCTCATATTGTTGGTTATTTTGTCCACAGACGACGTAGGTAGAGAGATACTTTGTCTTCTTTAAAAGTCGCATAGGCGACTTTGCTGTTAAACGCATATTTTCGAAGTTTTAAATCAAAAACTGAAAAAAGTCCGAAAATTAAGAGGTTTCTCGAACACCACGAAGTTAGCACAGGTCTTTCGAGGTTGCACACATGTCTTAGGTGCAATGAAAATCTCTGGTATCTATCCTAACAACATCCCAAAAAATCAAAACCTGGCTATTATTTGCGACCTAGAATATCTGAGATGACTGGCCTATTAAAGCATAACAGACAGGCACTTTCACATTCACATAATATAATAGGTACTTAATATTAGTAGGGATTCCAAGTGTCTAGTTGCAAAATTTAACGGTTTATCATCAACATTGACGAACTTCCATGTAAACTTTCATTCCTCATTCATTCCTCACCCCTTCAACTCTTTTTCTGTGATATAAAGTCGCCCTTGTCCTTTTCTGAGTCTATCTTTACTTAAAATTTCATCAAAATCGGTTCAGTAGATTGGGCACTAAAGCGTAATAGACAATGGTACAGAGTTACTTGAATATTTATAATAATAGTATATCCTCAGTGTTATATCTAGGGGCTAGTTGCAAAATTTCATGGTCTTATTCTTCAACAATGATGAACTTTCATAATAATAATCTACCTGACGGACAAAATAGAATGTGTTGTCACCTGTATTTGTTTGTAGTATATTTCACTATAGTATTATGTTTAATACTGGGATTTGAGTCTTAAGTATGTGTCATAAAAGAACAAGTATCTGATTAATTAAAGGAATGGGTATGACTGATAAAATTTAGTGTAGAGGGCGCCGGTGGGATACCTTTCACTTCTACCCGCCATCTCAAAAGAGTTTTAGAGGGGTTGGCGCTATAAGTAGATGGAGCTAAGCCGTTGAAGAGCATTCCTTTTTGAAACTTTATATGAGAAAGATCTAACAGTTGTCAATATAAACTCTTACATTTATTTAATTGGTATACTTTTACTGAATTGATAACAAATGGTACATTTTTGTTGACTCAGTAATCATCCCAATTGAGAATACAACTGCTTTTTTATCACATAATAGGTAAATACCTACACCTATAGTTTACAGCATAGCTAACTAATGTTTCAAAAACATTTTTTGGCAAAACATCACTTATCGTATAATATTAATTGCAAAAACTTTACAATATAAAAATGTTTCATTTTAAAAACACCGTTTTGAATAATATTTATTTAAAAAATGTCTTACATCAACGAATGTTTCGTTTAACAAACCATTATTTTATAACCGTAATATGGCAAACGTTTCACTTAGAAAATGTACTCGTATCGATTCGAATTACATTTTGTTTTTTGTACATACATCATTCATTTTACAAATTTAACATTTACCAAAATGAAATATGGAACAAATATTTCGAAAGTACCCACCCGATAAATTGTCTATGTAGACTATCTATACTGATCTGGTTCTGTTATTGACTTTTGACAATCGGTTCGATTATGGTCTATCACTGAGATTTGATTCCGGGTGGGCTGACGCCAGAAGCTCTGAGGTCAGCTCTGACGCTCTGAGTGTGACTTCTTAACACTCGGCCTGCGCTCCACTACGGAGGTCGCCGACTCGCTTCGCTCGCCACCTCCCCCCTTCGCTGCGTTTGGCCTCGCATGGCTTGCTCTACTAATCAAGAGTGTTTATAAAAAAAGCGGAAGCCAGAAGCTGAAGAGGTCCTGAGAACAAGACTGAGAACGAGAAGGAGTCGGGGTGTTCCGAGTCGGGTCTGGGTTCTAAGAAACCTTACCGGTCAGATTTGGTCACTTATAAATTAAAAAATGACAATAAAGTTTTTATGTAATTTAATAAATAACAAACTCATTGTAAAATAGAATTCTATTAAATGTTTGTTTTGTTTTTGAACATTTGTTAGTTAATAGATGTTATTTTAAAATAATCATTTGTTAATTGATAGATTAATACGTTATAGAACGTAAGTTGGTCAAATAATATATACTTATATCTAACCAATTTGTTATTTTTTTTTGTGAAATAATAATTTCACTACCCATGAGTTTGTCCAACGTTGGTTATCACATGTCAATTTAGGTGAAACAAAGTTTGTGAAAAGAACGGATACCTTACAGAATCCACACGGATACGTTTTAATGTTCTGATATCCCAGTGGCAGGGCAGGAATGTACAACCATCGTAAATTGACTTCCCGCGCACCTCTGAATATTCCAACTGCAGATTTACAAGTCTATTATCATCGCCTGCTTCCACAGTGAAGGAAAACAACGTGAAGAAATTTACATATTCCGAAAAAACGACGCCATTTCAAACGACGTCGACGCCGATTTCAATGTATAAATGGATAGTTGGAAAGGTATTTTCTGACGAACTCTTCTTCTTTTTTTTAAAGGTAGAGAAAATCGAACCTTATGGATTTTCATAGTTAATCCAGTTAAAATTATTATTTGAAATGTTACCGTTGACTAGAATAAAAACTAATTCTACTATACCTTGGGTACCTAATATAATAAACGGAAAAGTTTGTAAGAATGTATGCATCGATACAAATCAATGGATGTGCTCACCCAAACTTCAGGCGCCCGGAATTATGTTATCGTTGGGAAAAGTGAGCTCACTCTATCCGTGTCAGTCGATTGTAGGAAGCGGTGAACGCCGGATGTTTATACCTATCGGTATTCGTTGTCAATAACCAAAATAAGCAGAACCGCCAACATACCTCGGCGCTAGTGATTCTAAAGGTCAGGTAGATTGGTAGTTGTAAACCACGCAGACACAGACGCAAGCTGTTACCAATTTCAAGGTGCTCAGGGCACATCTTTTGATTTATGTGGGATCGGGATCTACGTGGGTGAAACCGTAGGGAGCTGGTGGTTATATAATAATTGGGACAAAATTATGGCTTTAAAATTTTTTCACTTATCAAAACTCTTACTCTAAACATATCTCTACTTAATATGTATGTGTGTGCTCTAAACACACCAAACAGTGGTTTACGCGGTTTACGTGGTGGACATTTTGTGCTGGCGGGATTTTTCGCACTTGTTTTAATTCTAAGTAGATAATACTATAAAAAAATAGCACATAATTTTAAATGTGAAATTCGAATGAAAAGAGCGGGAAAGTTCCCAAGCGAGCGCCATGTTGGATCGAAACGTTCCATTGTACGCAGATCGCGTCGCGGGCCGCGCCACGTGCGCGCACATCTGCCGGCCGGGTGACGGCCCAGCACCCTTCCGGACCACATCTCGCCGCATGACGATGACGGGAGCCCTAGGGATGATGCCGAACAAAACCAAATATAAACGTGATAGTTTGTGAGATCTGTGATGTTTGGCAGGACATTTTTCATTCGAAAACCACTCAATAAATTTGAATGAATAAATTATCCACATGGTAGTTTTGTTCTAGAAAGGAATTCGTATCGATACTGAAGGTTCCTGGCGAAATAGTTAAACTACGTTATATTGAAAGAAAAACGTGCCTTTGTCATTGTAGAATACGACAATGGTTCCATTCAGTAACTGTCATGGTCGTTGATGTAGAGTCTATACTGCTATGGATATATACTTAGTAAAATTAAGACTTTCCTGAGCGTTTATCTTGCCATGATCGTGAAAAAGCCTGAGCTGTATTAAAACTATTTTTGGATTCACAAAATACTATAATTATGGAACAACAATAGGGGGACTAAAAAAACTAATTAGTCCGTCACTTATATTATTACAAAAAAATATTGTACATGTATATTTCTTTTGTTTCACAAAAAAAAAACGATCGTATCATGCTTAGAAGTTTTGAGTCGAGTTTCACGTCTCACGTCTATGAACGATTTTTATGTAGACGTGACGTCACAATCGGAATCAAACAAACCCCAGAAGTTTGATGATCTACATCTTAGTCGGTTTTTAATAATTTGATAATACAAAAAATACGTGTCCCATATTTTTCCATAATCTACCTGGCAAACTAATTAGAATGGAACCTATATTTTCGATCCAGCCATCATCCCAATTGTGAAAATAGTTTGTTATTGGAACGAAGTTCCTTACGATGAGTTTGCTGCACGACCGAACTGAAAAAACTGAAAAAAATGTGATACTAACATCGTAAGAAAAATATATACTTAACGGAAATGACGCGTAAAAACTGTCTGTAACCGATACGAACCGTACCTTAAAAAAATATAAAATTTATCTATAATATATTTTTTCACATTGTGTTGCTTCTATATTATCTGAGAGAACTTTGCTCCTACCCGGTGTTCCTTGACACCACATCTTTTTTTCTCTTTTAAATGACAGGCATTCTGCGTAACTCTGTATTTGTCTATTTGTCAATGAATACTGTCTCGCTACATTTTCGGACCACGAGTTGATCGAAATCATTTTTAGTGTTTCACAATTAATATAACGAGCATAGTACGATACCGTACTCGACCTTGAAGTATTACAGTAAGAGTGACAAGCTGACGAGGTCTATCACGAGTTTAATCGTCATGTAACCTCCAAAAACCGAAACAATGAAAATCTGTGTCGAATTTCTAAAAAAAAAACACTGTAATATTTTTGAGTCTACAATATATATTTCGTTATACGTGAAAAAACATACTTATAAAAACCGTAATCTCAACCGTTAGACCAGCTAGTTACGCATCTCAATTCTATCAAAAAGCCCAAACTCCTATTGTCACAATAAAACGAAATGACGCCCCAGAAACATTATTACGTATTTATCAGATGATTAGAATACCCATCCTAATTTTCCGTTCTAGGTATTTCCAGCTTATTCCATAATGGCTGGATTAATTAAAAAACAAAATCAACGCGAGAAAACAGCAAACCGTTGTAATAAAACCGATATTAGTACTGGGTGGGTGCGCGCATGCGTACGGGAGCTCGAAGCGACCCTCCGGCCTCCCCTTCCTATTACGCACTCTATTTAGGGGCTGATACAAAGAACAACTCGGTCTATCTATTTTGGTCTCACTCTGGAATATTGTCATAGAAAAAGTTATTAGTTTCTGAACGCAGGCCAATGATAAGAACGAAAATGGAGGGAAAATAAAATTGGCGGGAAATGATTTGAATTCGGAACCTAATATTTTTTATGAACAGGTCTGATACGTTTTCCGATTTCTGGTCGGATTTTCTTTTGTTTTTTTTCTTGTTGGTGGTTAAAGATTATAAAACAAATTTCAAAATTGTTAATTTCAAAAGCAGTAACAGTTACAAATGATCAAAGATTAATTAATATTATTATTAATTGTATACTGTTTAGTTAAAAATAAATAAATATTGGTGGACAATTCAGACACGACACTATCAGACCCCAAACTAAGCAAACTAGCAAAGTTAGTAAAGCTTGTAGGTACATATTTATGTATTATGGCGGCCAGATAGACGTCAATATAGTTTTTTTTTATTAATTAAAACTACTCGGTCAAATATTGATAACTTAACTTTTTATGTATTTACTAAATTTGATTTAAAAAAAATATATAGGTATATGGTGGACTACTTATCTATGGAGATTGCTATGAATAATGAATTTCAATGACTTTATATAATTTGGAAATTATACAAAATCCCAAACATTTACTGTTTTCTGGAACATCTAAACAAAAGCTATAGGTACCTACATTCTTTTAATGCAGTAAAATCATAAATTTTACCAAGTTAATTGAGTTAAATATAAAATGACTGGTTGCAAGAAAAGGAAAAACATTTATGGTTAGCCAAATAAGTAACCATAAAATCACATTACAAAAAATTGGCAGTCATAGCCAGTGAAATAAAAATGTGATAGAAGTGAAAACTTATCGCGCAGAATTTGATAGCACACTTTAGAAACTGCGCGGGTGAAACCAGAGGGCGCTGCTGGTCTGGAATAAATCTTCAAAGCATTGTCATCTAAATAAATCTTTTAAGCATGCCCATCTAGATTTTTTTTATTTTATTTTTTTAAATAAAGAGTGACGAGACGAACAGGACATGTGCCTGATGGTAAGCAACATGCCTGCCACATAACAGCACAGAGACACGCAGCTATTATTGGACCATGAAGAAATAATTAATCAAAAGTCCAAATCATTACCTAGCACTACACTGCGCTCGTCACCCAGAGATCTAAGTTGTAAAATCTCTAAGCCCTGTAATTTCTCTGGAAACATTACTCTTCAAACCGGAACACAGTAATGTTTGAACATTACTGCTTGGCGGTAGAATAACTGGCAAAGGTGTGGTACTTCCCCAGGCGGACTCTACTAAGAGTCCTACCACTAAACTAGATGGCCATGGTTGTGTAAATGTGTAATGGTAGCACGCCATAGCCATCTAAAAATGAGATAACATTATATTATGGTCCCGAATTTTGAGCTCAACCTACGCGAAAAATCTGCGTGATACGGCAAAATAATTTTTCACTTTAAAAAAAACACGTGATATCCGAGCAAAATACCTTTCTTCGTTTTACTTGTTTCTATGACGGTAATTTTTCTATACGTCATTTAAGGATACCGTACAAATCGTGTGTTTCAAAACAGTTACTTATTTAAATATCAGAAAGTTTCTCCGCTCGAAATAATGTTTTCACCTGTTCTAATTTTAATGGAAGGGTTGATTTGTTAAAAAATACGTTAATTTTATAATTGGGTCTCCATTTATTATTTACGTAATCAGATCAGAAACAAAACAATCAGAATTTACCGTTTTAAAATGTAAGCTCCAACTTAATACGTTACAAGCTTTATAAACAGGAGTTTTTATAGTTTTGAGTTTATCGTTACTTACCTACCTACTCGTGATACAAGTTACGGTGGTCTAGTCGGGAGAACGGCGGCTGCCGATCCGGAGACCTCGGGTTCAAACCCCACACGCACCACTGTCTTTTCGAAGTCATGTGCGTAATGCCGCTAACTTAAAACGGTGAAGGAAAACATCGTGAGGAAACCGACATGTACCTAGAATCTTTCGAAGTCATGTGTCATCCGCCAACCCGCACTGGGCCAGCGTGGTGAATTATGGCCTTAACTCTCTCCTTGCGAGAGAAGGCCCCGAGTCCCAGCAGTGGGAACGTTTAGTGGGCTGTTGATGTTGTACCTACTCGCAATTTAATCCGAATTCAACACAGGAGGAGTTTTTTTACTGTATTTTACGCGATAGCTCCGCCATCTGCAATGATATTAGAAACTAGTGAATCGATTTTGATGATTCTTTTTAGAGATGGGCCGAGTACTCGGTTGATACTCGGTACTCGGCATACTCGGCGGGTTTTTGATACTCGTACTCGGCCTCGGTACTCGGTTTGAATGCCGAGTATACTCGGTTTAAGAAAAGCAATATATTTAGGTAGGGTTCTCTGCCTTTTCGCCGAAATTTATTAACAGGGATGCCATTTTCATTTGGAACAAAAATTATACAGGTTGATGGTATTATTGGAGTATTTTTTCTCATGTTTGTGCTCTGTGTACTGGAACAAAAGCGATTTGGTTCTGGCACTTCGCCGGCCGCTGCCGCGGAATGGTCGCTTCGCTCGCTTGGCTTGTGCCTTGTTGGTCACAGTTCTAACCAAACCAAACCGATTCCTTTCACCTTAACTTCATTCCGAACTTTGAAATTATGCAAATGTGTACAAATGTTGGAGATTTCTGTGGTTATAATATTACATGTAAAAATAATTTATTTTCTAATATAATGTAAATGTACAAAAGGGAACTGATACACAGACGAAACGTTATTTGTCTAAAAGTTGTTTGGCGTAGTGAAAGATTTGACAAATGATAAGTGCCTTGAACGTATTGAGTTATTATAAAAATCTGTTTAACAATAATTCTGCCAAATGAAACGTTACCATACAAAAAGTTGACAATCGTTAGTTGTCAAAGTGAAACATAGACGAACCGTTGGTTGGCCAGTGATAATCGGCCAATCAGTTATCGGCGAAAAGGCAGCATCCCATTTAGGTAGATATGATTAAGCCAACAGTTAATCAAAAAGATTTTTTTACTAATTTAGGAAAGCTTTGATAATCTCAATCAATAAAATCAAAATTATGCTAATGAATGAGTAGTAATAGTAACCTGTTTTTGTACTTGTTCACGCGCGCGAAATGGGAATTTGATTGAACCGAGTTACTCGGCCGAGTACTCGGTTGAAAAAAAATGGAACCGAGTATACTCGGTACTCGTTACTCGGCAAAAGTGTTACTCGGCGCATCTCTAAATTTCTTTTACAATCCAAGGTTTATTGAAGTGAAAACTTCTTTTGGCGCGCCTAGACAGATTTTTCGTGGGCTGTGAATTGAATTCTAGCGTCACGCTCGGGTATGATAAGAAATCTTCGGGTAAACTCGGGACCATAGCCATTGACCATCTAGAAATGCGTCAGCCAATGGGAGATGCTGAAAGGGGGTGGCGTGGTCATCATGGCATGGTCATCTAGAAAGGCGTCAGCCAATGGGAAACGCTGACGCATTTCTAGATGGTCATGCCACGATGAACAGGTTATACCCTCCGGTTTCACCCGCGTAGTTTCCAAAGTAAGTTATCAAATTCTGAGTTACACGTTTTCACTTCTATCGGCAGTTCCTATGACTGCTATTTTTTTTATAGTATAGTCGTATAGAGTGACGAGACGAGCAGGAGATGTGCCTGATGGTAAGTAGCACGTCTGCCCATAACAGCACAGTGTCACGCAGTATTGGAACATGTAGAGTCCGAATCTTAACCTAGCACTGCACTGCGCTCATCACACAAAGACACAAGCCCTGTAATTTCTCTATAAACATTGCCCTTCAATCCGGAACACAGTGATGTTTACTCATTTCTGCTTAGCGCTAGAATAACTGACAAAGGTGGGGTGGGGTACTTCCCCAGGCGGACTCCGCAAAGAATCCTCCTACCACTACAACAACTAGTACTAATGATAGTGATGGGCTAAAAATACTTGCGCTTTCCTGCATAAATTCAACAAGCGCCTTTTTGTTGCTAATCTTTGGATTGAATGACGAATGACGAACCTAGTACCTATTAAGTGTAAATACATTTCTTAAAAATAACAGTGGCTTATTTAAAAGAGCTCCTGTCTAATTCCATCCAGTCGATATACTGTGAATGAAATATGTACTAAAAATAGCTACAAGTTCCATCCCTCGGTAATTCAGCCGGCACCGGTAATTATCGTACCGGAGGCGGCCGGACCGGACGCCCGGCCGGCCGGAAGCCGCCGGGCTAAGGTCACCCGTTGATTTGCTGACAAATTCATTATTTACTATCGAAATCTATTGCTGATGCCCGAATTAACGCCAAATTGTATCAGAGACGGGTCTGATAGATATTTGAGTAAGGTTTGCGGGTTACGTGCTAATCATTTTATTGTTAAATCTCGCTTTTAGTTTTGGTTAGAAATGCTTTGATGTCATTACCTTTATAATATTGACTGCTGGATTTGATGTCTGAGAGGTTTTTAGTGTTTTTGGAAACATTCGTTTCAATGCTTAACCTAAAAATAAATATAAATAGAACTCATTTGACCTATTTTTGAAGTGGCCCTTCTTTTACCGCGTTAAGTGCTTTATGGTAGGGGAATATCTCATAGGTTCGCGCCACCGACATCACCGACATGCTATTGTATTTAGTGTTCAAATCAAATCAATCCAAGAAGAATACAAGCTATAAACTGCGTTCCTCACCCAGTGGTATAAGATTATTTATTTTTATGTCCTGTAAATTCACTGGAAACATTCCCCTTTAAACCGGAACACTGTCATGTTTGCACATTATCGCTAGTCGGCAGAATAACTGACAAAGTCAGTGGTGTACGATTAAAAAAACTAGAGTTTTATCTAGAGTTTTAATCACGAACACCAGACATTTCACATAGGTACCTAAATGAGTTTTTATGGTTGTTATTTCTTAAGTAGAAGAAGTGTTATTTTTAAGAGATTTGTTTCCTGAAGTATTGAAACAATGCCGAAACTTTACGAAACTTTTTTTAGCTTGCTTTTGTGTAATATGTACCTACAATTTGTCATACAATGGGGAAAGGCTGGCATTTTCTATTAGAAAAATAAAGTTGTATTTGAAAGACGGCGGGCACCTATTTTTGGCGCTTAAATATAACTTGGAAAGTTGCTGTCCAAAGCTAAAGCTCTGTCAATGCCAATTAGGCAGGCTGGTGTACGTAAAAAAAAATACTTATGTTGCTTGCTACATTTTTGATTCCCCCTTTAGTGTTTCTTCAACACATCAAATACATCGATATAAATGACAAGATGCGCCCTGAGCACCTTGAAATTGTTAACAAATTGCATCTCTGTGTGTAGCGTGAGTGGTTTACAACTACCAATCTACTTGACCCCTAGAATTGCTAGCGGCGAGGTATGTTGCCGTACTACTTATTTTGGTTATTGACAACGAATAGCGGTAGGTATAAACGTCCGGCGTTCACCGCTTCCTACAACCGACTAAAACGGAAAGAGTGAGCGGAATTTTTCCCAACGATAAAATAATTCCGTGCGCCAGAAAGTTTGGGAAGGCACATCCTTTGATTTCTATCGATGATCCAATTAGATAGATACAAAAACGATGTGTACCTAAATGTTTTTACATTTTTTTAATGTTCTGAGATCTTCTATTGTAGGTACCTACTTGTACGAGTCAATTTGTAACTAAAAGAATAATTTTGAATAGATTTGATTTGATACTACTAAATATATAAAAAATATATAAAAGTATTGTTCGCAGCAGTCACTCGAAAATAGTACCTACCTACATAGAAATTCGACGTCAATTTAAAATCGTAGGTAG
Source organism: Ectropis crepuscularia (assembly GCA_963693475.1). Lineage (NCBI taxonomy): Eukaryota > Metazoa > Arthropoda > Insecta > Lepidoptera > Geometridae > Ectropis > Ectropis crepuscularia. Next base: position 10,494,380 of record OY856359.1, read on the forward strand.
ATGAAAAACAAGAATTCTTTTAACAGTTTATTGTTTGTTTTCTAGTTTAGTAGGTACAAACAAGGAAATTTAACAAGGGATCTAAACAGGACAAAAGATAATAATCCTACTAATATTATAAATGTCATTGTATGGATGTTTGGATATTTGGATGTTTGTTATTCAATCACGCCCTAACGCCTGAACGGATCGGGCTGAAATTTGGGATACAGATAAATAATAGGCTGGAAAAACACATAGGTTACTTTTTATCCCGAAAAAATAACGGGGACATCCGGAACGGGAACTACGCGGGTAACATCGCGGGGCGGTGCTAGTTTATTATAAACTTTTTAATTTGGTTAATTTTGATGGAAAGAAGATAATCATGGAGCCTTTTTAAGTTCCATACATTTGTTTCAACTTGTTTGTCTAACTTTTACCATTTTCGAGCAATTAAGAAAAACTTTAAACAATGTTAACTCTTGTTTGTGGATTAATTGAAATGACATAATTTAAAAAAATACAATATTGAGTGCCGAAATTTTGATTAAAAAACAATTTTCACTAGAATGTCCTACTAATATTATAAATGTGAAAGTATGCATGTTTGTTGCTCAGACACGCTGGAACTGCTGAACGGATCAGACTGAAAAATCGATCACTGTTAAAATATAAGCTGGCATAACAAAATATTCTACTTTTCATCCCGGGAAAATAAAATAGAACAAAACCGCGGGGCACTGCTAGTGTGAAATAAATTTAACAGTATTTCAAACCGGTTTCTATAGCAGTATAGGACTGCAATGCGTTCGTCACAAGATCATACATTTGTTTATATTTTTTCAGCATTGTCATTTGAAGAATGGATATGCTATGCATCAACTGCGATCATAACACGCCACTTGACTATTTGGCGTTAGAATAGAATTGAATTAGAAATAGTATATTACCGTTGCGGTCTAGAATAAGTTCGTTGCTTTATCAAAATACAGCGTAGCGAAGCTCTCGGCCTTTGCAGAGTTCGTCTGAGGAAGTACAACACCTTTGTCAGTTATTCTACGTTATGTTATGTTTTAAGAGCAATGTTTCTAGAGAATTCAGAATCGTAGTAGTAAACAGCAGCAATGTAGCACAATACGTCACCTGTGTAGCTACAGACATGTAGGTATATATATCACACTAGCTGCGTGCGCGCGTTGCTACGCCATCTATCGAAAATTGGTCGTACCAATTCAAATTTTGAACAAATTCGGTTGCCTAATTAGGTTCTAATGCCGCAACCTTTAAAAGATAGACATTTGCTGTCACGCAACGCAAGCTCTCAAAAAGCAATATTTTTTCCCGTTATTGTTACATTTTTCATTCATGCTCCGTTCTTGTTGATAGTATCCTAATGTTAAATAGCCTATAGCCTTCCTCGATAAATGGACTATCCTACAGAGAAAGAGTCTTTCAATTCGGACCAGTAGTTCTCGAGATCCTTGCGTTCAAACAAACAAACAAACTCTTCAGCTTGATAATACTAGTATAGATAGTATAGATATGTCGTTGACCACAAGATTTTATCGACCCTAAAAGCTTATCTGCGCTGCCACCGCCACCACCCGATATTAGTATATTGGTGACGCGAGTCCATAGCATTTTCCTCAATAAAAAATCGCTAAACGCAGCTAAAGAGTAACTCGCGTTTGATAGAGTCAGTCCAGTCTCACTCAAGTTTCGATCGCGTCTGGTGATCTTTTTCAAGGAGAGTGCGCGCGCGTGATGCACCTCGTTTAGCACTATATCAACCGTGGGTTACCCGTGTATTTATTTAAATATTTGTATAACCACGTCAGTTTTCATACTAAAGTAGTTTTCACAACAAAAATAATCTACTGGCACAAACCACGGACATATAAAAAAAGTTAGACGTAGTCTCGCTAAAAAAAAACTGTGTCCATAGAGTCGGCCACATAATATGCACGTGTGCGCTGTCAAATACAGACTGACACGCACACATACACACATAAGTGGGTCATTACACTCGCAAACTTGTGTATATGTTGCGTGTCAGCCTAACAGTGACAACCTGACAACGCACAAGTGCAGATGTGGCCGACTCTAGTGACACAGTTTTTGTTTTAGCGAGACTACGTCCAATTTTTTTTTAAACGTTAATGGCACAAACCAGTCGGTTTACCTAAACCTATCCCGACGGGTAATATACTTCGATGCCTACTGGGAAGTTCCATAGCAATACGGAGTGCTTATGAGTCACTGTCGCTATGGAGGAAAGATCCGGCGTCAGATCCGCGACGATCGCCGTAAGTACGCTTGACTCATGCCGCGTTCACCCCCGTTGACTAACGTCCGTTCTGATATTTTATTGGAAAAAAATTAAGAGAGCCTCATTCATGTAGCCCTGGTAACCCAGTGGCTAGAACGAAGAGGTTTGACTCTACTTCTGTGATAAGAACATCTAGGTCGTGGAATGTGTTTTTGCCCGATTACAACCTTGATGTCGATTTGAAAATGTAGAGTTTACTGCATCGTGTCGATGGTGATTTCTTAATACCTATTCGAGTACTTTAATATGCCTTCTACCTAATTCTATTTACTTGATTTTTTTGTTTGTATTTCTTTCATCTTAGTGTAGGTATTTTTTTAGAGTGAATCGTCGCTTAACATTGGTCGAGACGGTGGTCAAATGTAAACCTATTATGGTTAAAAGGCCGGGTCACACAGAGGCAATCCGATAGCGATAGCGATCTGCGACGGGATTTTTTGTAATGTTCGAATTTGTATGCAACCTGACACACAGCAAGCGGGCGCGATCCCATACTCGGTATCGGTTCGCTATCGCTATCGGATCACTATCGCTATCGGATTGCTATGTGTGACCCGGCTTAAAAGAAACGTGCGATTCACAATCGTGAGGTTTCATGACTTTGAAAAATTGTTGGAACCTGCCGGTTTCACGATTGAAATGAATATACGACAGGTTGGAATCGCCTGTATTTTGCCAAGTGAAGTTTTTGACGTGATAACGTCTGATAATTCGATGAAGCCGGCTGCACGCCCGCAAAACATGACGTCATGTGCCGTTACCGCCGTTACCTCGCCGCATGACGTCGCGTCGCCGCGTTCGGCAGCGTTCGACATCTATTAAACAAATGAAATTAAAATTTTCGTTTGAAAAATGCTACCATTCCATCAGTATTTTCTTACGACGTTGTCACGTTCAACTATCGTCAGTAAACCGACTTTACAGACAACCATTTTTTTATTTAAATAGAGAGACGAGCAGGACATGTGCCTGATGGTAAGCAGCATGCCTGCCACATAACAGCACAGTGACACGCAGCTATTGGAACATGAAGAGTCCAAATCTTTACCTAGTACTGAACTGCGCTCGTCACCCAGAGATCTAAGTTGTTATATCTCTAAGCCCTGTAATTTCTCTGAAAACATTGCCCTTCAAACCGGAACATAGTAATGTTTGCACATGACTGCTTGGCGGTAGAATAACTGGGAAAGGCGTGGTACTTCCCCAGGCAGACTCTGCTAAGAGTCCTACCACTACAATATTAAACAAGTTTGTCAGCACCAAGTCTTTAACGATGAAGAAAACGCTGTGAGACCGGCAGCTCTACCGCCTAAGGCCCAATTTTCACGACGCGGTTTCGAACCGCGCCCGCGCGCGGGTGCGGCGCCGCGCCGCGCGACGGTTTTGTTTCAATACTCACGAGACTGCAGGTTTTCGCGGTTTCTGCTCCGGAAAGTTACTGCGCAAGAATCGCGCGCAGCCACGCGGGCGCCGCGCGGCTGCCGCAGCCGCCGCGGCCGTAAACCGCGTCGCGCGTATTGAATTCAATTTTATATGGAAATCTGCCGTGCCCGCGCGCGGGCGCGGTTGGCAGCCGCGCCGTGAAAACCGGCTCTAACTCTTCTGCTTTCCGCTATGCTTTGATTTGTGACGTCATCTGCCAACTACTCGTATATCTGCTTTCCGTTCCGGATACGAAAAGCCCTTAAACCCGTTTTACATTATTCCAGTCCAGCGGTCGAATCCAGCGCTGGATTGCTTACTGGAATAATGTAAACCGGCACTGGAATGCATTGGCACTGGATTGATGCATTCCAGTGCCAATTTGCCATTATTCCAGTAAGCAATCCAGCGCTGGATTCGGTCGCTGGACTGGAATAATGTAAACGGGGTATAATTCTGAGTGAAAAGCAGATGTAGTTGTCTGCTTTCATCGGCGTTTACAAATTGGCAGATGACGTCACAAATCAAATCATATAAGCAGAAATCAGGCGGTAGACCCGTGGCATGTACCAAGAATCATTCAATGTCATGCGGCAACAATATATATACGTCTGCCAACCCGGACTGGGCCAGCGTGGTGGTGAGTTGAAAAAACAATAAAGGTGTTCAAAAATTGTAGGTTGTGAAAGTTTCAAGCCGTTTCCAGAGGAAATTAAAACCGTCTAAGCAACTAAAATCTGACAAAAAGTGGGTGAACTTTTTGCATTTTTCATTTAATGTAAAAATATTTGAACTTCTCATGAAAACCAATTTATTTCATGTCTTTGACGTGTACAAAATATAAAAAATGCGATGATACAAAACAAATATTGGAGAATCAAAATACATCAAAACAAAAATATCAGGCTAGGTAAATATGTAAGGTAGTAAGGTAGTGTTGTTCTGATTGTATTTTAGTTTTGTTAATAAAGGCTCTGTCCGTGTAAAAAAATAAAAGCGGCCAAGGGTTTACAGTATGGGGCACCCCCCCCCCCCTCCCGTGGTTCACAGAATACATCAAGTTTCAAAAGTGTAGTTCTCATAGTTTCTGAAAAAAGTGGCGTTGTCATAAGGACGGACAAATAGACAGATCAGCCCCAAGTTTGGGCAGCTTCAAGAACCGATTAAAAAGCTGGCTTATCGATCAAACTTTTTATAGTTACAGCGATTTTTTAAAGAGTGATGGTAAACTTACAATAAAATTGTAAAAATAATGACATTATTCATTACAATTGTAATAAATACATAATATACTTTAATGGTTGACACTTATTTGTACGATACTCATTATCGTACAATAAAATGTTAAATTTAAACTTTAAAAATGTATACTCTTTGTATGCTCTTTTTTGTTTTTAAAATTGACGTGTAAATTGTACATTTATGAATAAAGAACTTTGACTTTGACTTTGACATGACGAACTTATAAGGGTTCGTCATGTCTGTCTGTTTGTCGTTTTTTACGTTTTACGGAACCCTAAAAACCGAACCGTTTATGAATGGAACTTGTCAAAATATATGTTATCAATTGAGTAAAAGTAAACCAATTGAATAAATGTAAGAATTTATATTGACAACTGTTCGATCTTTCCCATATAAAATTTCACAAAGGAATGCCCTTCAACGGCTTAGCTCCATCTACTTATAGCGCCAACCCCTCTAAAACTCTTTTAAGATGGCGGGTAGAAGTGAATGGTATCCCACCAGCGCCCTCTACACTAAATTTTATCAGTCATACCCATTTCTTTCAATAATCAGATACTTGTTCTTTTATGACACATATTTAGACTCAAATCCCAGTATTAAATACAATACTATAGTGAAATACACTACAAACAAATACAGGTGATAACATATATTCAATTGACGTTGATCTTAGGTTTGTGTATACGAACAGAATCCTCCTAAATACTAAATTTTGTGTGAAAACTTAAAATTATGATACGCAAACATAGGAATCTTTAAATTTTTTCCTATGTTAATGTTTGTGTTTTTGACGTCCTATCCCTTTCATTTTAGGTTCAGCACCGATCTAAAACTCTTTTCATGTGATTATCACAATAAATAAATTACTTATCTGAAACGGTAAAGACATTACTTTAATTGCAACATTTTAGTTGGGGTTTCGCATTACCAACAGATTCTGCGAATAGCTGCCTTCTCGCTCGCACTCTCGGTCCGCTTCGACGACTGTTTTCGTGGAATTATTGAAGGGGGCAAAACAATAGCTAGTATCAAGGTAGAAACTAGTGAGATCTTACCATGGTCGTAGTCCAAATACGAAGCGTAAAAATAAATCCGAAAGTGTTGATGTTTGTTGCTCAATCACGTTAGAACGGCTGAACGGTTCGAGTTTAAAGAAACGCGGGTTGCTTACAAGCTGGAATAACATAGGCTACTTTTCACAGCGGTAAAATATGGTATTAACAGCGTAAATATAATATGGAAAGTTTTCAGTGATGGCTCGACGTATATGCGTAAGTCTAGTTTAATCTAGTTTGTAAGTCGGGATTTGTGCCTTCTGCACTAGCCCAAAGTTCATCATAGAATCCATAATAAATAAAAAAATGGCAGTGGTATAGGAACTGCCGATAGAAGTGAAAACTTATAACTCAGAATTTGATACCTTACTCTAAAAACTACGCGGGTGCAACCGGAGGGCGTGGTCATGAGCATGGCAATGGGGAATGCTGACGCATTTCTAGATGGCCGATGGCCATGGTCCAGAGTACGCTCGAAACTTTCTTATCATTCCCGAGCGTGACGCTAGAATTCAATTCACATCCCAAGAAAACCTGTCTGTGGCGCGCAAAAAGAAGTTTTCACTTCAAAAAGTCACTCCATCTAGTCTCAAGGCGTAGGGCCTTTAAAGGTACACGTTCGCTCGGAGACCGCGACACGAGACCGCGACAGGAAACCGCGACCGAAGACCGCGACAGGCACTTGACACTCCTGTCGCGGTCTCGCGTCGCGGTCTTAGCGCGAACTTGTGCCTTTACAGTTTTACATCACATTCAGCGATTCGCGCTTTTCAATAACATAGCCTAGATGGCCTAGAACAATTTGGAACAATGTATATTTTAAATTCGGAATAGTATTTTTGGTAAGCCCCGGGGTTTCGCAGATTATCTGAATTACAAATAAACGTATAAAATCGGCGCCCTCGCTCTATAATTTTAGTAGGTACAGCAAAAATTAAAATACCATGTTTGTATTTGGCTACCATTAATTGAATGTTATTCCAATAATATTCTTGATGATTTAGTCTACGTATGTTCCATTTAAACCTACTAAAAATACAGGATATATATTTATGTAGATATATCAAACGTTTATAACCCTTGGTGTCGAGGCAGGGCCGAGCCGACCTCCACCAGCGCCTGTGTGCAAAACCTTTATGGCGCCCCTTTTTAACCCCCGACCAAAAAAGGGGCGTTATAAGTTTGACGTCGATGTCTGTCTGTCTCTGTGTGTGTCTGTCTCTGGCACCGTAGAGCTCAAACGGATAAACCAATTTTAACGCGATTTTTTTTATTTGAATTTGAATTTCCGTGCAACCACCGCACGGAACCGCTTAGCTATATTTGGTTGATATCGATTCAAGATGGCCGCCTCCACAAAATTGCAGACAAAATATTTCTTCACAACCTACCTCAGTATGAGAATCAAATGAAAGGGATTGACTAGCAAAATACTTTCGTCTATATTAAATTTTAAACCCAAGATCGCCGCCGCCACAAAATGGGAATTACATTATTTCCGCACAACTATCAATATGGCTATCAAATGAAAGGACTTGGCTTGCAGAATACTTTACCAAACTTCAAATCCAAGCTAGTCGGATGTATTGTTTTTACGGATATTCTTTCGAAGCATACTGATTTCACTATTACGTATGCTATGCTTATGTAGAAAAACATGAGTCTAAAATCTGTAAGAATATAAACATACTTAAATTATACTAGCAGCGCCCCACGGTATTACCTTTTACCCGCGCAGCTTCTATTCCTGATATTTTCCCGTGATAGCAAATGTGCTATTCCAGGCTATATTTTGTGTTAAAATATAAACCTTCCTTAGGAAACAAATATTATAAACCAGCTGTTACCCACGACTTTGTCCGCGTAGAATTTGAGATGTAGTCTGTGTAGAATTTTACTGTTTTATCAAAACTTCAACTTATAATAAGTAAAGTCGGGGAAGTCGCTGTTCTAGAGCTGCTCTAGTCGGGAGAACAGCGACTTCCCGAAGTTCAAATCATGGTTCAAATCCCACGCGCACCACTGTCTTTTTGAAGCCATGTGCGTAATTTCGCTAAATTAAAAACGATGAAGGTAAACATCGCGAGAAAACCGAAATATACCTGGAACCTTTCGAAGTCATGTGTCATCCGCCAACCCGCTCTGGGATAGCGTGGTGAATTATGGCCTTGAGTCTCTCCTTACGACACCTTACGATTCCCAGCAGTGGGAACATTTAACGGGCTGCTTATCCTGCTAAATTTCAATTAAATTCGTCGAAGTGTTTCATTATGATAAATAATATGAGTTTCTTGTGAAACTAAACATTTTTCCGGGATAATAAGTTCCTATTCTATGTGATATTTCACATTATAACACACCTGTGTTTCAAATATCAAACCAATTCGTAAAATAACACATTAACTACTTGTTATTACAAAAAAGTGCATAGTTCCCTAAGGAACAAATGTTATCTATGTTTTCGGAACGAGTTATTTGAGATTTGGTTGAAGTTTGAAACACAGTAGTCTAGAATTGAAGATTAACTACTTTTTAGCCCAAAAAAGTGCAAAATTCTTTAGGGGACAAATATTTACCGTAACATCGGAACAACTAGGTAAGCGGTTTCAGTAGGAATTTGAAACACAAATATTTTTAAAACGAACTTGCACCTTGCACACACACTTTCGAATAATGATTGACATTATTTTGGCTCACTCTTTTATTAAAATCAGGGGACTCCTGTGACACCACTCTACTTGCATCGCACACATCGTGTCGAGTTGCGTTTATAATCTCAATTAAATAAACAAACTCATGGCGCGGCGGTTTTTTTGATTTTAAAGCGGAGACCGTAATGAATGTAAAACTAAACCCAAACTGTAAAATTAAACCAGAAACGTAAACATTATCGTGGGAGACTCTTACAATAAACTATAGGAACTCATGAATTGTTATTTAACTAGGCAAATGTTGCGCCTATTCTACCTACCTACTTACTAATCGACGAAACTCAACTACAAAGAACATGGTGTTGCGTAAGTGTAAAAAAAAATATGTGGCGGCGCTGGCGCCCCTATTGCCTTGGCGCCTGTGTGCGCCGCACACTTCGCACACAGGGGCGGCTCGGCCCTGTGTCGAGGACAGTGTAGTGTCAGAGAGCGATTTACCTTTTCATGTTCAAATGGCTGTGTGGCAAATGGATGTTATGGCTAAGCGTGTTGCTAACTATCAGATGTATGTCTTGATTGTCCAATCACTCACATTATGAAAAGAACCCAAACACTTAAAATAATCTCACTCTATAATACACATACTAGCGGTCCGTGCCTACCGTGGTACATAATAAATATAAAATATAGCCTATAACACTCATAGATCACGTACATATGTATATATCTACTACATATCCAATGGTGAAAGAACTTTTGCAACTTTTGCTCTTTACTAAACGTAATATTTCTATAAACTCAATACTGTTACTAGTTACTACCCACTACTTTCCTTCCAGATCGATCGTTTGAGGTTTTTAATAATTCTACAAACGGTATCTGTAATTTTACAGGGAAAATGAATCTGCTGCAGTTTTTTTCAATGCTAATGCATGTTACTACTGCCTACAATATGCATTACATCCGGGTTTTGCAATCAGATTCTATTTTTTATAATCCCAGGGGGTTGGAACGTTGGAACACATAACGTAAAGAGTTTTAGTTTCATCTTGAATAAATCAGCCGTTTTATTTATTTTCCAGTCCAAATGTCAATTTGTATAAAATACTCGTAACTGAATTCTTTTAGTAATTTGTGGATTGGTTTTGTGGTTAAATCCGTGGTAGTATATCTAGTAGAGTGAACGCCTGATTTTAAGCGTAAGCTTGAAAGTAAAAATGTTATTCTGCCCTATGATCCCAATTTTCTAAAAACTCTCCTTTTCTGCAATTAAAAAGAGTGACCACACTGTGACAAGTGTGTGGCAGAAGTGAAAACTTCATTATAATTTAAATAAATTATCTTATGAAGAACAGTTGACTGTATTCTTCTCACTTGGGTACACTCGGCGGTGTTGTCACTTCAAAATAAAACAAACCAAATAAAATTGAGAAAATGTATACCGAAATGGCAATCTTGACGCTCGTTGGCTAAATCGCGAAGCCGATTTTCGAAAAAAAAAGTTGAAAAACCATGAGCTACTTGACGTTTACTTAATCTAAATACTCAAAGTTACAATAAATAGGTTGGCTTGGAATTATAATAGTTATTTGTTGTACAAGAGTGCAAAGTGGCTTTTTAACCGCGTGCTCAATTTTGATGAACGAGCAAGCGAAGGATTCTATAATTGAATCCCGAGCGTAGCGAGGGATTCAAAATTAGAATCCTGAGCGTAGCAAGGGAATCAAAAGGGCACAAGGTGAAAAATCTTTGCACTCGAGTGTAACACGTAATTTTTCATCCCCCCCTAGCGAGGAAATTACAAAACGCTTTGCGCATTTTCAGTTTCAGTCGATTCTGTTGGCGTTAAATAAACTTCTTGGTCGCTAGAATCACTTATTATTATGGTATTTCGGTTTTTCACTTGTATTCAATTTTATAAGTTGTAAACTTAAGTTTATTTAGCCATGGTTTTAACAATAACAATATGACGTGAAAATATAGAGAGTTGACCGATTGAGGTAAGGAGTTTCATGTGTACATGAAAAAGTGTCCGCCCAAATGCATTAAATTATAGTAGCTAAATTTGCATAAGGGTACATTTTAAAGGACATTAATAAACGTACTATTCAGAATTCATAAAAGAAAAATATTGGCAGTCATAGGCACTGCCGATAGAAGTGGTAACTTATAACTCAGAATTTGATTTTTACTTTGGAAACTACGCGTGTGAAACCGGAGGGCGTGGCTATGAGCATGGCCATCTAGAAATGCTGACACATTTTTAAATGGCCAATGAGAAAGGCTGAGGCATTTCTAGATGGCCATTGGCTATGGTCCCGAGTTTACCCGAAGATTTCTTATCATTCCCGAGCGTGACGCTAGAATTAAATGGGCTGTAACCCACGAAAAATCTGTCTTTGGCGCGCCAAAAGAAGATTTGACTTCAAAATATATTGTACCTACATGTTTTCTCAAAATAGTAATTATTCATTTGATGTTATATTTACTACATTATTTTGTACTGCACAAGTAGTTGAAATTATCTATTAGTTACTATTTTAGTAGTCAATAATATTTAATTATTGAACTCGGCAACTCGGCATACTTCAATTCGATTACAATTGATTCATTCATAGCATTTCAAAATGTTTTGCCATTTGAAATAACATTCTTTACCTCTATCCTCCATACGTGAAAAGAAAATTGCGCGCAAAGCATTTAAACAAAGTACACCAAAGAGGTTCCGAGTATGAGTTTTTAACAAATTAAAAATAAATGTATGATGAATTCGGCACCAAGGAGGTAGAAATAAATAGGTTAAATTATGTTTTGAATACAAAACCTCAGTACACACGATGTTCTAAATTCAAATTTACTTTTACCTCTAGAGGGTAAAAACGACTTTTGCGCCCTGATATCGAGGAGCAAAAGTACTCTTTCCGAGCTGGTGGGATGAAAAATAATTTAAATAGCTTCAACACGACAACATACAATCATCACGAAAATAGTTTATTTTATTTATTATAGTACAAAGTGACGAGACGAGCAGGATATGTGTCTGGTGGTAAGCAACATGCTTGCCACATAACAGCACAGTGACACGCAGCTATTGGAACATGAAGAATCATTACCTAGCACTGCACTGTGCTCGTCACCCAGAGATCTAAGTTGTTATATCTCTAAGCCCTGTAATTTCTCTGGAAACAATGCCCTTCAAACCGGAAGACAGTAATATTTACACATTACTGCTTGGCGGTAGAATAATTGGCAAAGGTGTGGTACTTCCCCAGGCGGACTCTGCTAAGAGTCCTACCACTACAAAAACTACTACACTACTAGTTATCAAAGAGTTATTTTTCCGTAATAAATAGATCTATTTCGACGTGCATCCCGTGCTATACATAGACTTAGGGTTGCCATCCGTCCGGGTTTCCCCGGATTTATCCTAGTTTAGAAAGCGTCCGGGGAGCGTCTGTTTCGGATTTCATTTCTAGTAAGGGGTTAAAAAAATAAAGTCATTGGCTGCCCGCGACACATGCACTGTGATTATTAACCGACAAACCGACTAGCAATACTCTTATTAAGGGGGCGCCTAAAGCCAGAAAACGTAAAAAGAACATTTTCGACACCGCTCACTGAAGTTAAGAAACTAAAAACTATGACAAAAAAAATATTGACGTGTGGGTACAATCAAGAAGAAGCACAATAACCGAATAGAATTTTAAAAATAGATCAGAGTTTTATACAATAAAAAAATAAAAATGACACCGAAAAAACCCGTTTTAATTCGAGTACTCGAAATTATCAGCGATGACCCCACATTATTTTTTGGTAATAAAATTCCTAATTGTACGTTCTAGTAAAGTAACCGAACACTTTTTTAAATTTATGTTTAATTATTGAGTAACTAAATAAAAATTGGTCAAAAATGGACTCCTGATTTAATATTGATTTTTCCTCCAAACTGTGTCATGCTATTCTCGACTTTATGTATATCGCATTAAGAAACGTGTCGCGCGGGTGTAAACTGATTTTTCCCTGGCATTAGGCGCACTCTTAAAGTGATGATAAAAGACACCCAAGCTAAAATTTCATTTAATGTCTGAAAATAATGACTATATAAAAAAAAATTGGTAGTCATAGGAACTGCCGATAGAAGTGAAAACTTATAACGCAGATTTTGTTACCTTACTTTGGAAACTACGCGGGTGAAACCGGAGGGCGTGGCCATGAGCATGGCCATTTCCACGAGTTTGCCCGAAGATATCTTATCATTCCCGAGCTTAACGCTAGAATTCAATTCACAGCCCACGAAATCTATCTATCTGTGGTGCGCCAATAGCAGTTTTCACTTCAAAAAAACTGTTGTCATGTCCGGGCTCTAAAATCCCGGGGGGTCTACCGCCGTACGGAAAATGTCATCGCTTTGATGTTTCTCTCTTTTTTCTTTTCGCTTGAAATGATAGAGACAGCATTAGCAAAGCGATAGCCGATTTAGTTTGCCGGTAGAAGCGCGGGTTTCCACGCGTCTTGTCCTGGTTGCCACTTTAGAGATGGCAACCCTATCCATAGTTCACATTTATAATTGGAGCTGCGCGTCATTTCCGAGAACTGATTTTCCATCGCTGAAGCTTTGTACGCTTGTATAATCTGTTATGGACGAAATACGAAAATATTAACTGTAAAATTTACTAAAACGGAATAAAACGAAGTAGAGCAGTAATAGTTACGAAAAAGTATATTTGTTCAGTTATTTAGGTCTATAAAAATATAAAATATAGGTATGTATTCGAGTGAAAAGAAAAATTCGGAAAGTTAGAATGTTTTCATCATTGGTTTAATAGAGCACATTTGGCCCAGTTTGAATAAATTAATTAGCACATAGCCCATATTATGTAACGTATATAATTTAACGGAAACCTATGGTGGCTTAGTGGTAGAATGTACGAGTAGTAACAATCGTGAGTGAGGGGGCCGAGTCACCTACGTCCGTGGGGAGGCACCTGTACATAGAAACCCCACACGTAGTCCCTGGGTGGTGCCAATCAGGTGACAAAATACCGGTGGTAGGCTTCGGCCGTGGCTGGTGACCACCCACCAGACCAAGTCATGCCGCCAAGCGGCCCAGCCGTGTTCCGGCATGTTGTCTGGTGATGCCGTAAAGGGAAAACGGGTCAGAACAGTTGCAGCATAACTACGAGACCAGATTGTCACACACTGATTCATTACATGGGAAGGCTAGTCTTGGAGGGTAGCGGGATCCGAGGCACGGTTGCCGCGACCGACCGCAGATAGTTGGGGGCCCAAGTAGTGAGCTAGCCACTCATGAAAGGCTGCCCCGCCATCTAGCGAAAAATCCCGGGATGCGCTATCCTGCCGGTTGGCGACCGGAAGTCAAGGCCAGATAGACATCTCCGGGGGGGCTCGGGCGTCCCCGCAGTCTCCAGACTAGTTTTCCATACATGTATTTGTGTTATGTGTTGTGACCATTGGTAAGTGTTATGCTGCCTCGTTCTACTTCCGTTTTCCCACCGATCTTCTCTCACACCATACAAAACATGCAAAAAGTTAAAAAAGGAAATAAAGTGTTAAAGCGGCTGCACTCCTTGACCATTAAAGTGCACCTCACTAATATCAGAGGATTGCACTCCAATCTCACGGCAGTCCATCACCATCTCGAGACTGATCAGCCGTCACTTTTGTTCCTAACGGAGACGCAGATAGGTTGTCCGTCGGACGTGGCGTACCTAACATACCCAGGTTATACCCTGGAGCACAAATTCCGGCCTCGTGCTGGTGTGTGCCTGTACGCCCGTGACGACATCTGCTGTCGGCGTCTCCGTAACCTTGAGGACACTAGATTTTCCGTTATTTGGGTACTAATAGACACCGGCATTGACAAAATTGTCTATGCATGTGTATATCGGTCGCACAGCGGAGACCAGGAGACGACTAGGCTCACGGAATATTTAAGTGAGGCGGCGGACGCGGCTCAACAGAAATACCCTTCGGCCCAATTAGTGTTACTGGGGGATTTCAACGGCCATCATAAGGAATGGCTGTTCCCATACCGGGACACTGACCACGCTGGGCAGGAAACGAGAAAGCTAGCTTTATCGTTAGACCTAGCCCAGCTGGTCAAAGAGGCCACAAGAGTACCCGACGTTGAGTCGCATACACCTTATTGCTTAGACCTTCTGCTGACCACAGATCCAGACCGTTACTCCGTGGCGGTATCTTCGCCGTTAGGCAGCTCCGACCACTGTCTGGTGAAGTCAGTATCAGTCTACCATCCGCCTGATCCCAGCCCCAGAGGCAACCGGCGGATGTGGCGATACAAGTTAGCAGATTGGGACGAGATGCGTTCTTTCTTTGCATCTTACCCATGGCAGTCATTGTGCTTCACTTCTGGTGATCCCACAGTCTGCGCGGATGCTGTGACTAATGTAATACGAACGGCTATGGAATATTTCATTCCATACTCCGACGTCCCATTATCCAGCAAAGCTCGCCCCTGGTTTGGTCCTCAATGTAAAAGTGCTGAAGCATTTAAACATGAGGCCTACCTAGCCTGGGTTGATGCTCGACAGCGTAAGGCAAGGGACATACACCAGAAGAAGAAAGCGTTCAACAAGGCTGCTAAGGCAAGCAAAAAGGTTCTTCAGAGGGCTCGGTTTGACCACATCAGTCGAATAGGGAACAAACTAACTTCGTACCCTGCGGGTAGCAAAGCGTTTTGGTCCCTAGCTAAATCGGTCGAATCGAACTTCTGTCGCCCCTCACTACCTCCAATGCTGAAACCTGATGGGACACTGGCTCACACCGCAATGGAGAAAGCAAACTTGTTTGCATCTCAATTTGCGGAATCTTCGTGTCTAGATGCTGGTAGCGCGACACCTCCTACTCCACCTGGCTGTCCGACTCTTATGTCAGAGATGCACATTCGCCAAATGGAGGTTCGCAAAGTGCTACGCAATCTGGACGTGAATAAAGCCAGTGTCCCAGATGGTATTCCTGCCCTAGTGTTGAAGGCATGTGCGCCTGAGTTGTCCCCGATACTGACGCGTCTATTTAGACTCTCTCTCAAAACTGGATTAGTACCGAAGTCTTGGAAGCTTGCCAATGTGCAACCAGTGCCCAAAAAGAGAAGTCGTGCTGACCCTGCCAACTACAGGCCCATCTCAGTCACGTCCATACTCTGCAAGACTATGGAACGTGTCTTAAACCACAGGCTTCTGACGTACCTAGAATCAAACGACCTCCTCAGTGACCGGCAATACGGGTTTCGCCGGGGATATTCTAGCGTACGTCACTCACATCTGGAGTGAAGCTATCGAGAAACACGGGGAAGCACTTGCAGTCTCCCTGGATATTTCGAAGGCTTTCGACAGGGTTTGGCATGATGGCCTTATAAGCAAGCTTTCTAGTTATGGTTTGTCTCCTGGGTTTATTGCGTGGATATCGGACTTTTTGAGGGATCGATCCATACGAGTCGTCATTGATGGCTGCTCGTCGGATCAAATGGCTATCAATGCCGGAGTCCCTCAAGGGTCGGTACTCTCTGCGACGCTCTTCCTGCTACATATAAACGATCTGTTGAAGCCCGGTATCTTTGGGTACGCAGATGATAGCACCGTTGTAGAGAGTTACATATCTAGTGCGAGAGCCAGTGGGCAGCAAACTCAGGTACTAAGAGAGAGTCTAATCGAGCGTTTGAGCTTGACCCTTGAGGCGGTGTCTACATGGGGCGATGCCAATCTGGTCAAGTTCAACGAGAGTAAGACGCAGGCGTGTCTGTTCTCCGCAAAAAGGAGTCCATTCCAACTGACTCCAACTTTTAGAGGTGTATCCGTGCCGATTTCTGACCGTCTTGAGCTTTTGAGCGTTACATTGACATCTACGCTCAACTTTGGTTCGTATATCGAGTCCAAGGCTAAATTAGCTGCCAAAAAGCTAGGTGTCCTCTCAAAAGTGCGAAGGTACTTCAAGTCTGAGCGGTTGCTCACGTTATATCAAGCACAAATTCGTTCTTGTATGGAGTACTGTTCGCATCTTTGGGATGGTTCGGCTAAGTATCAGCTGGAGGCCTTGGAATCGATCGAGAGACGTGCCAAAAGGCTCATAGGCAGCGACACTCTTGTGCGAAAAAGACTACAAAGTCTTGAACATCGCCGAAAAGTTGCTAGCCTTTCGGTTTTTTATCGGATACACTTCGGAGAGTGTGCGACTGATTTACATGATCTAATACCACCTTGCCCTTTTTTCTATCGGAATGCTCGTAGCTCGAAAAAGCGACATCGTTTCATGGTTGATGTTCCAAAGACACGAACGAAGAGATTTGACTCTACCTTTGTGATAAGAACGTCTAGGCTGTGGAATGCGTTGCCTGAGTGGGTTTTCCCTGTTGGTTACAATCTTTGTGTCTTCAAATCGAGAGTGAATCGGTTTCTTCTAGGTAAACATGCCCCATCGTAGATCGCATCGTCGCTTAACATCAGGCGAGATGGCGGTCAAGTGTAAGCCTATAAAAGTTAAAGAAAAAAAAAAAAAAAAAGGGCTCGAATCTCGCGTGCACCTCTGAGCAATTTTCCAAGAGAAGATGTAAGAGTTTGACATAATCACTAGCTTTAACGGTGAAAGATAACGTCGTGAGGAAACCGGCATGTTTCAGGAATGTTTCGAAGTCGTGCGTCATCCGCTTACCTCCACTGGGCTAGCGGGTGCATATGCCTAATAATTTGAAATAATCTTATTTTCAAACTATTTAAACATTCGTAGACCGCATTGTTTCTTAACACCAAGTGAGATGTCAAGTGTAAAACTATAATTGTTAAAAAAAATTGGTAGTCATTGAGACTACCTGAGAAAAGAAAACCTGAAAACTTATTACTTTTAATTTTAATATTAAACAACACTGATGTCGGACAATTCGTCACCTGTATACCTAGATAGCTACAGATGTACCGCTATTACGCATGCCAGTGACGCGAACTCACAAGATTTCATCTATCCGAGAGTCCCTAACCCGTGCTGTAACCAGAACGTCCTGTGCTGTCCCTCATGACTTGACAACTTGACATATGATAATACGCTTGACATTAGAAAATTTAAATTAATTTAAACAATGTTTTTTTTTTACCGAATGGAAGCCATGACGAAAGAGAAAGAAAAAACAATGTTTTTGGGGCGTTTTCAAGATGCAAAAAGACCGGTCAAAGACAGTTTCCATGAAACAATGACTGGTCAAAGGCAATTCCCAATTTCACCATAGATGTTAAATTTTGTAACAGAAATTTCACAAAAACAAACAGTGGCACTTGGCAAAATTTATAACTATTTTTGACAATTCAATTTGCATCTGGAAAACTCCTCTTTGAGAATTAAGTATTTTCATCATTGACAAATTGTCAATCATCACCGATGAAGGTCTAAAGATGATTAAGATGATCCAGCCCACTACCAAGCTCAGCTTTAGTAGTGGTAGGACTCTTAGCAGAGTCCGCCTGGGGAAGTACCACACCTTTGCCAAATATTCTACCGCCAAGCAGTAATGTGCAAACATTACTGTGTTCCGGTTTGAAGGGCAATGATTCCAGAGAAATTACAGGGCTTAGAGACATAAAATCTTAGATCTCTGGGTGACGAGCGCAGTGCAGTGCTAGGTAATGATTTGGACTATTATGTTCCAATAGCTGCGTGTTACTGTGCTGTTATGTGGCAGGCATGTTGCTTATCATCAGGCACATGATATGCTCGTCTCGTCACTCTATGCTATAAAAAAAAAAAAAAAAATAAAGCGGAAGCGTATTCAGCATGTTAGCGGCATCACGCACTGAATATTAATGTTTATACGATGAGCCCATAGAATTTTTGAAGTGTAAGCTTCTTTTGGCGCGTCACAGACATATTTTTCGTGGGCTGTGAATTGAATTCTAGCGTCACGCTCGGGAATGATAAAAAACATACGGGTAAAAAAAAAAAAAAAACTAGGGACCATGGTCATGCTCATGGCCACGCTCAAAGGCGAATCCAGCTTTGGCTCTAGGGGGGGGTCACATGGCTCCAGGGGGGGTCATAGTCGTGGTCATGTCTCAAAACTGTGCGATAAGTACATTCATGCTTTTTAATCAGTGGTCCACCTAGGTACTGGGCCCATCCCAGAGGGGGGGGGGGGTCATGACTCCCATGACCACCCTGGAGCCGCGCCTGGCCACGCCCTCCGGTTTCACACGCGTAGTTTCCAAAGTAAGCTATCAAATTCCGAGTCATCAGTTTTTACTGCTATCTGCAGTTTCTATGACTGCCACTTGCAATGGATGAACCAAATAAACACAATTAATAAATAGCCTATTCATTTACTTTGCTTAATACATGCAAGTTATATCATTATTTTGACGCTAAACACGTTCGATATTTAAACAAATTCGTTTCATATACATAGGTACATAATTGTACAGTTTTTTTAAGTTCACTCATGCAAAATTCTCTTTTTAGTCAATTTGAACTTTATTGATTCAACGTTAGTGCTTCGATATAACTTGTTTTTCAGCCTTTGTTAATCGTGCTTAATCTATTTAATCCCGATAATCTGGGACACACAAAATGGTTGTTATCTCGAAATAGATGAGAGCTTTCCCAGTTCGTCTTATTTATTTTAAATTAAGGCCAGTTTGTATCACGGCTGGCTGTTTTGCGACTATGTTCCCGCTTGTTATTACTGCTCCTAATTAGAAGAAAGCTAAAATAATTAAAGCTTATATTGTAGTGGTAGGGCTTATTGTCGGTCTGGGTAAGTACCTACAACACCTTTGCTAGTGGTTCTATGCAAAAGCAGTCCACTAGTTCCCATTGCTGGTACCCGGGCCTTCTCTTGCAAGAACAAGCAAGGCCTTAATCCACTACGCTGGCTCAGTGCAGGTTGGTGGATGACACATGACATCGAAAAATTATAGGCAGATGACGGTTTCATCAGGATGTTTTTCAGTGATCCGGTTTAAAGGGCAATGCTTACAGAGATATTACGGGGCAAAGAGATAAATAATTTTAGATCTCTGGTCATCGATCACAGTGCAGCGCTAAGTAGGGACTCTTCAACTCTTCATGGTCCAATACCTGCGAGACACTGCGCTGTTATAGGCAAGCGTGTTACTCACCATAAGGCACATGTACTACTAGTCCCGGTACCATATACAATAAATTAAAATCCTCTGTCCGTTTTTCAAGTGTTTATGTACAAGTTTGTCGCTATCCCTGGCTTTAATGTTGAAGGAAAACATCGTCGCGTTCTCGCTATTGAGCCATTACGGTTAAGACATAACCTTCAACTCGTAAGGCCAATAAACAGAGATAGAGAGTGGGAGTGCTGTGAAAGTTTATCGTGGAAAGAGGGCATCGATCCGGCTGTCTCCGTCTACCCTCACCTCCTACGCTCAGCATCCAGAGGCTGTTCGAAATCTACAAAACAAAATGAGTCTTCAAAAAATACAAGGCCTATTTTGAAATTTTAGCAATACTTGTGTTTTTCTATTATCTAAATAGTATATATTAGCAGCAACCCGCGGTTTTACCCGCCTAGTTTCTGCTCTCGTTATTTTCCCGGGATAAAAAGTCTATGTGTTCTTCCAGACTATAATTTAACTGTGTTTCAAATTTTTGCCAGATCCGTTCATACGTTACGACGTTATTGAGCAACAAACATCTAAACATCCAAACATCGACATTTATAATATTACTAGGATTAATAGGATAGTAGGAAGTAGGATCTTAATACGTCAAGCTAAAACAATATGCTTCTTTGCACTTGCACGGGCGGAGTTGTATGAAATTTCCCACAATCATAGTTTATATAGAGAAAGAGTGCAAGTGGCTATTTTTTTTTTGCATAAAAAAAGTCATCATATGCCTCTATATCATCATCGTCAGCCTGTGTTCGTACACTGCTGGACATAAGCTTTTCCAATATTGTGCCTCCAAATCCAGCCCTCGCCTCTCAGGATCCATTCGCTTCCCACTACTCTAAAAAAAATACATAAATACATACACAATAAAATTTCACAGACTCATGCAATTAACACACAGGCTATTATACTTTTTTGTTTGTTGTTAAAGTCTGTGTTGAAACCGGGAATAGATTAATATTGCTTATGGTAAATTTTCAACCACTTTACGACAAAGCAACTGATCAAATGCAAGACGAAATCTCACGCCGTAGCACCACAAACAACTTTATCAAAATTTGTCATTCTTTCAGTCCAAAATTCATATCGTGAGCGTGACTTGCTTTTTTCCAGTTTTCAGTATTTGTTGTAATACGTTTTTGTAATTTTACTAAATTTTCCTTAATTTTGAGGAAAATTCACTAATAATTATCGTTTCTTTTGAACCCCATCTCACCTGATTTTAAACGACGATGGTCTATGATGAAGCGGATGCACTTATTAGTATTCGATTTAATTTAAACTTGAATACACCCGAATTATAGCCATTAGAGAATACCCATTCAGGCGAGGTATTCCAAAGTGGAGTCAAATCTTTATGACAAAAATCACTTTATTCTAAATCATTAAATCACTTTATCGACGTACCAGCAGTCCTAGAGCAACGTGTGACATCATACAGATCATGTGAACGTTTCCTGAAATGTATTCGATACTTAAAACTTACTTCCCTTAGCACGTGGAAAGTACGAGTAGAAAAGCGTGGCTACACACGAACACTTAGTCGGTTCCCGTGCAGTGATCATCTTGTTACAAATATTTTCCTTGATTCTTTTATATTATTGTCAATATCTCTCGGCTTTTTCACTTTTATTATGTCCTATGCTTCGTGGATTTTAGATAGAATTAACACAGATTACAGAAATAAACACAGATGGAACCTTCGTGAACAACACTGTGAGGCCCGTAATTAGTCATGTTGACGTAAAATTGTCAAATCAACGTTCCAAATGACTTGTATAATGTTGTCAGTATTAAGAAAAAAGTCCCACTATTGTTGTCTTAGCTTGGAAAATCTTCACGTATAATAAACACATCAATTGATATTAATATTATTACGCCGATTATGCAAGGATTTTTTGTTACTACTATTTACATTCTATGAAGAAAACAATTTTGATTTTGCATGCAACTAGAAATTAACTTGAATCGAATAATAAAATTAGTGTAATTTACTCGCTTAGATGGTTAAACAAAAATTAAAACAACCATCTTTACCACCAAACTATTTTTAAAATCAAGTAACCGTATAATGAATGACATTATCGAAACATACGTAACGCGGACAATCTGGATGTCATATCACACTCTCTCACAAGTTACAAGGTCACGGAAGCTAACTCACATAGCCTGAAGTTTATAACACTCTTCCCAAAATAGTTATATCTGCCCCAAGTTTCGGCAGCTTCAAAAACAAATTAAAGTGCTGGCTTATCGATCAAACTTTTTATAGTTACACCGAATTTTTAGAGAGTGATGGCAAAGTCCCATAAAAATGTATATTTGTATACTCTTTCTTTTGTTTTTATTTTTTGTTTATTAACGTGTAAATTGTACACGTATGAATAAAGTACTTTGACTTTAATATTAAAAACTTTACAGTGTAAAAATATTTCATTTTACAAACAACGTTATGCATAATATTAACTTCAAAAATATCTTCCTTCAACAAATGTTTTATTTTATAAACCATCATTTTATAACCAATTATATAGCCGTTTCACTTAGATAATATATCGAATGACATTACAATATAATACAAAACAGTTTATTGGCACCATAAACAAAGTTGACAAGAAGTAACACATATAATAACAATACAAAATGGGCACAAAAGTCGATCTTGTCGCTAAAAGCGGTCTCTTCCATGTAACCTTTTGATTCATGAGGAAACAAAATTTGTAATATTTTGGGCAGTGGTGCAACTAACGAAATAAATAAATACAAATTTTAGGATGTATTAATAATTTTGTTATATGTACATTTTTATGTCATAAAATACTAATTTCACAAATTTAACATTTACTTAAATTAATTATTTTGAAATTAATTTAAATTGAATAATACAATGCCCATCAATAATTTGGTCTACGAGTATCTAAAAAAATATAAAAGCATGTAAGTATGAATTTAGGGTAAAATATAGATATATTTTACCCTAAATTCAGGGAAAATAATTTCTATTTAGTATCGCCACACTAACCTATTTTCGTTGAGGTGTTGTGTTCCATTCATCACCAAAATAAAATCGCCTAAATTATATAAATAAAAGTAAAAATATTCAAATTTTCCTATGAAATTATATTCCTCTTTCCTTTTTTTGTTTTTGGGAACATTGTTTGAAGACACAAAACGGCATATTTTAAAACAAAACTTAAAATCACACGGGACTCCCGTACAACACGGAAGTCCGTTTCATACTGACTGGAGTTTGTATTTGCTTCGGCTTTTGTATTTCCTTTGTCTGCTTCAGTAGCTCTGTTCTGCGTGCTCCATCTGGTTTTATTTCTGTAATCTGTGAGAATTAAATTAACAGTAAATATAACATTTTGTTAAAGAAAACAATACAAAAATATTTTTCGATATCGCACTAGAACTAAGACATCCAAATTAAAAAAAGCCTTTCTCTAAAAATAAATAATACTTAGTTTAGATAATTTGGTATATAATCCGCTATAACAACAGATAACAAGACGCCTGAACAGATGTCCTGAAAAATATTAAATAGGATTGTAATCTTTACATCGTAAAACGCAGCTTATTTTTATTGAATTGAAAATAATCTATAAAACATACATGAGAAATATGTCAATTTTATGTCAAATACACTTATAGTACACATTTTAATCAAATCATATAGATATAGAAATCATATCAATAATGAGTGATTACTTCCTGATATCCACAAAAACGAGAAGAAGAAATCCAAGAGAAATATAAATGCGTATATTATACTACGTAACCCATTTTTTAGATTGCTATAATCCTCCTGTAACCCTGTGTAGTATAAATGTGTAGTATAACTTCTCGTTTACATTTCAAGTAGTTCAAATCATTTTCAGAAAGTTAGTTAAAAAATGTAAAGAAGAGAAACAAAACAATCCAGAAAAACAATATAAGAATTAAAAAATAAACACGACTTTTAAATAGAATTACACAATAAATTGCAATAGAATGCTATCAAGATAAAATTTGGAAATACCATAAAATATATCTGCTGACGTCACAACTCCTGTGTTGAAACGCTATGTAGTGAGCAACCATTGCTTCGAAGGACCGTGTTTTGTTTCACTCCATCGATACTAAGCGATCGATAGATGTAAAACATAGCAAGGCAGACAATGTTGCTGTTGTTATCAGTCGTTTGTTATCAGACCTGATAGGAACGAAAATATACCTTTGTTTTCCATTATCATGTCACGTTTCGGGGAATTCGTCATTAATTGCAAAGATTAGCAATAAAAAGGCGCATGTTGAATTTTCACTGAGCATCCTTATGTAGGAAAGTGCAAGAATTTTCTGCTCATCATTATCTTTAGGAATTTATGCTACTCAGTTTGATCGGCATATTTTCGGCATTTTTTTATTGTATAGGGCGACGTCACAAGCAAGATATGGGCTTTATAGTTTGCAACACCTCTGCACAAAAGAGCACAGATTATATAATCTGTTGTTTAAACTTTACGTAGATCGTCGCGTTTTTCAGCCCGACATGTCCCAGTGTTAGAAAGAGGTTTCTTAACTCTCTTTTCACTTATTTCTATCCTTTTCTTTTTGATATTGTCGTGTTACTGTCGTTTTTTAGGTATTTCAAAAGTATAGTCACATTTCACTTCCTAAAAAAAACAAAATAGATATACCATCAACAACTTGTCACGTTAGTGAACATAAAAGTATATAATAGTAGATAGGTAAAGGTGAAATAATAAGGGGTTAATAAATACAAGTATATTTAAAAAAAAAAGAGATTAGATGTGATGATGAAATGATGGAATGATAGTAAAAGTTAAAGGGATGATAAAAAAGGTAAAGTAAAATTAAGAAACGATGTAAAAAAAATCAAAAGAACTGAGAGGGTTCAGTGGCTTGCGGCAGGGAATGGCTCGCGGGTTCAGCAGCCCGCAGCAGGTTCAGCAGGGAATGGCTCGCGGGTTCAGCAGCCTGCAGCAGGTTCAGCAGCTCACAGCAGGATCAGTAGTCCGCAGCAGAGAATGGCTCGCGGGTTCAGCAGCCTGCAGCAGGTTCAGCAGCTCACAGCAGGATCAGTAGTCCGCAGCCCATAGCAGGTTCAGCAGGGAATGGCACTTTTGTATTATTTTCTTTGCACTTTTCAAGGTATCTAGATGTTACTCTCTTCGAAGCCAAATGTTGTCTGACCATCTCAGTTTCCTAGATTTTACATGAAAACTTTCAGTGGTTCAAGTCTAGAATAAGAGAACAGTTCATTTTATAATTAGCGGCCAGAGAGAATTAGACCTAAACACTATACAACCTTATGAAGATGGTAGAGGTTGCTTAGCGATGATTGATGTTTGAAGTATTATGACATGAAGTAAATAAATAAAATTTTAGAAAAACTACGTTTTTACAGGTATAAAGTGAAATAAATACATAAAGAATACTACTATTATAACAAGAAAAATATACTTTATCGTGAGGACACGATTGAAAAGATATTAATTGCATGAAAATTTGGTATGTAGGTATCCACATAGTCTCCTATGAATAAGTGTTGATTTTGGGATGAAATAGGGAGAAAATGTACGCTTACATATTGTTTAAAGCCAATATGTAACGTTACAAACTATGACTAGAACTTTTTCCAGAACATTTATTTGCATATTTACATTACATTACAATGTTTGTTTGGGATTTAGTAGATTTGAAGATGCTTTTTTAAAGTAAAGATTATCGGTAGAGACATTTGAGAGTCCAAATCATTACCAAACACTCATTAAAATTAAACTAAAGGCCGGTTTGCATTTTGATTATTGCGAGTGTGAGTGCGAGTGCGATTGCTAGTGCGAGTAACTGATTACTATGCACTCGCAATAATCAATCGGTGTCCATACGTGTTTGCTACCAATCACTCAACACCTGCACTACTCACTCGCATGCGTACTAATCAAAATGAAAACAGGCCTCAAGATTAAAACAGTTTTGCGACAGCGACATTTGGCGATTGCAAAGTGCAAAAGTGCAAAACCGTAGGCGAAGTGGGAATCGAAAATGTAATCAGACTATATTTATTACAAAAACTGGATACCTACACTAGATATTGTGTTATATAAGGCAACACTAACTAGTAACTAGCCCTAAGTTAAGCAAAGCTGTTATGGAAGCTGATAAATTCCTAATATTGTAAATGTTTTTGCAAGTTTTTTTGTTACGCTTTCACACCAAAACTACTTAGGTAATGATGATCGGCATCGTGAGACTTTGTTCAAATATTCTTTGTACATATATTATTTCCATATTAGAAACAATATAGGCTACTTTACACGAAGAAATAACGGGAACGGGGATAGAGCAGGTGAAACAACGGGCCGCTGCTAGCTACTTACATAATAGGGTACAATCCTCAAAAAAATTAAGTAGCCCGTTAGTTAGATTGCCAGAAAATATTGTACACGTATTTTTTCTTTTGTTTCACAAACAAAAAATGACGAAGATACAGCGCTTCCAAGTTTCGTGTGACGTCACTTGTGAGTATGATTTTTGCTCACGAGTGACGTCGCGATCCCCCACTCTCGAAGTTTGATGGTCTATATCTTTGACGATTTTTAATATTATGAAAAAACAAAAAATACGTGTTTAACATTTTTCCATGATCTAGCTGACGGACTAATTAGGATGGTGTATTTTTGACCCAGTCCGGTACCCTACTGTAAATAGCATGCATAGTAATGGTGCACAGAAATAAATACGTAAGTACCTACACAGAACAAATATTATCACATAAGTATAATAATATAAGTCACATACATATTTTTTCTGCGCGGGAATTGAACCTACGACCTCCGACTCCACTGGCAGACTTGCTACCGACTAAGCTACGAAGTCAGTCAAATATCTCATAAATATTAGTAGCCGTATTAGTTGTCGTTCGAAATGTATGAAAAAGATAGTTTTCCTCATCTCTTACCTTACCTCTCATAGTTTGAAAGTTTGTTAAACACCGCATTTACGTCCTCTAGTTCCTACTCAATTTCTACGAAAAACGTAATTTCGAAATAAACTTGCGACTTTCCTACTCCGGTTCTACTTCATTTCGTCCGATCGAACATTGTTTGACGTTGAAATTTTCTAAGCGTACTCTAATTAGAGTAAGGTTAGAACATTTAAACGGACAAAACGACGGATCGAAGTAGAATCGGAGTTGGAAAGTCGCGAGTTTATTTCGAAATTACGTTTTCGTAGAAAGAGAGTAGACGTCCCGTTCTTTCCCTAGTAGAGTTTGGAGCGATCGCAAAATTTAACGAATTTTTATTTATCATTAAACTTTTCTTTATTTGAACCCTATATTTTATTTTTAAATGAAATGAAGAAACTAAACGTTCAAGTATGCATAGGTACTCCTGCAATGCTAGTTATTACAAATAATAGTAAAACAAATAATTATACAATTCACACTTAAAATAATCTCAAAATTTTCATCGTGTGCGTCAATCCAACATTAAATATGGAAATATTATTCAAAACAGTTACCAAATTATACCATCATCGTAAGTATATTTAAAAATAATTATTGTAAGGATGTTATAATGATGAAAGAAACATCTGATTTAACACGTACCTTTGTACAGACAAAATTCACTGAAATTCACGAAATGTAACAAAGGCAAAATATCAGGACCACGAATCCAGTTCTCTGTAAATTTTGGTTTATTTATAGAGAGTATTTACGCACTATTTATATCGAAATAACAAATAAATATCGCTGGAAATGTTTTATATAATACTCTAGCCCAAACTAAATAATACTTGTATTATGAGTAGCAAAAAGGTGTTTTCAGATTTTGTTTTTTAAATAAATTCTGATATCTCTTATCTTTGGTTTCAATATGGATATGGCAGCTTTCTCGCTAGTGTCTTGTGTGTAGTTGATATGTGGCTTGGGTGGATTATTCTGTGTCGATGCAGACGTTGACGTTAAGACGTTGATGATAGACTATTATCTAGTAATTATAGTACTGATAAATGTTTAACTACGGATAAATACATTATGTCAGAACATGCGCATACCCAAAAATAATAGTAAGTAACTGATTACTGAAAAGACTAAGGCGCCTAACTTCAACTTTTATCTGAAAGCAGCATTGCCGCAACTGGGCGCCAATCTCACCCGTTTTATTTACCTTTCTGTTAATTGTTGGTTCTGTCAATGTCATTTATGCTTAGTGACGTTGAAGTATTTTGACAACATACATTCATGTTTTTTTTTATTTTAGTGTTGTTAGCTATATTGTTGATTCTCCTTTTTCTTTCACTCATCATAACACTTAAAACGTCTATGCCCTTGAATAATCTGCAGTTCACGTGACATTTATAGAAAATTATTATGGGAGCCTGATAGCTGATAAAATATTAATATAAGCGTAAATAATTACTTATCGATTTGCCAGTTATTCTGCCGACAAGCATTCATGTGCAAACATTACTGTGTTCCGGTTTGAAGGGCAATGTTTCCAGATTAGAGATATAATATCTTAGATATCTGGGTGACGAGCGCAGTGCAGTGCTAGTGCATTTGGACTTTTCATGTTCCAATAATAGCTGCGTGTTACTGTGCTGTTATGTGGCAGGCATGTTGCTTACCATCAGGCACATGTCCTGATCGTCTTGTCACTCTTTATTAAAAAAAAATATAGATACATAGAATCACCGCATTCGCATTTTTAATACAACATTTTTGTACTTAGTAAGAGTAGTGTATTAGTACCTCCCACTTCTTATTGAAGTGAAAACTTGTTTTGGCGCATCATAGACAGATTTTTCGTGGGCTGTGAATTGAATTCTAGCGTCACTCTCGGGAATGAAAAGAAATCTTCTGGTAAACTCGGGAGCTCGGGACCATAGCCATTGGCCATCTAGTGATGCGTCACCATTTCCTAATGGCCATCTAGACATGCGTGAGCATTTCCCATTGGTCATCTATGCTGACGCATTTCTTTGATTTATTGATCATTCATCAACATAGATCATAGATTCATTAATCTATTGATTCTAATTTCAGTTCCTATGACTGTCATTTATTTTTCATTTCTCTTTTTCACTCCCACGGATTCCTGGAAGAAATTTTTCTTAGCGATAAAGTGATAAGCTTTGTCAATTGTTCCCTTATTTCTAAGTATTTGTATATTTTGTTTTCAAATTATGCAAATATTATCTACTCGGTCGTAATTAAATTGGGCATCAATAGCTTAGAAACGAGGCGGACTACTAACTACTTACGAGGACAGTAATAAAAATATGTATTTAGATAGCTAATATGAGAAGCCTCTAAATTTTCAATTGCCAATACCTTACAGTCTTCAGTTCGAATCAACAGGCAATACTGTCTTTTCGAAGTCATGTGTGTAATACCGCTAATTTAAAATGGTTAAGGAATATAAAATATTGTGAGGAAACAGAGAGATGTTCTAAGGATCTTTCGACCTTTCGAGGTTATGTGTACATGTGTGTGTCAACCCGCACTGGGCCAGCGAGGTGGATTATGGCCTAGACTCTCTGCTTGCAAGAGAAGTACACTATTTCCTTTACAAAAAAAATTGGCAGTCATAGGAGCTGCCGATAGAAGTGAAAACTTATAGCTCTGATTTTCATAGCTTACTTTGGAAAATACGCGGGTGAAACCGGAGGGCAAATGGGTAATGTTGACGCATTTCTAGATAACCAATGACCATGGTGACGAGTTTACCCAAAGATTTCTTGTCATTTCCGAGCGTGACGCTAGAATTCAATTCACAGCCCACGAAAAATCTGTCTGAGGAGCGCCAAAATAATTTTTCACTTCAAAAATGGATGGTTAGTTTCCGTTCAAAATGTACTATAATAAGATTTACTCGTTAGGTAGAACCAAATCCAGTAGGTAGAACTAAACGATACCTACCGGGAGCCGGCGAAAGCTGCAGTGGCCTTAGCCGACGCCCGCTCGGCGACCTTCGTCGTGGACTCAGACTGCGGCCGGCTAAAGCGCCGCGCCGGTCAGATAACTCACCAAAATATTCTACGTACCAAGTTTTTGAAGATATCTATGTACTTTTTGAAGTGAAAACTTCTTTTGGTGTGCCATACACAGATTTTTTCGTGGGCTGTGAATTGAGCTCAAGCGTCACGCCACGCACGTAAATGAAAGAAATCTTCGGATGAACTCGGGACGTGTTACCATGGTCACACATTTACAGATCTAACTACGGCCATCTAGTCTAGATGGCTATGCTTAGAAGACTTATTTAGATGACAATGCTTCGAAGATTTATCCAGACTATACAATTTTCCTATGACTGTCATTTTTTTACAATAATGGGCAGCCTTTATCTACAAAACTAATATAGATTGAGTACTGTAAATAAATGATTGTTGTTGGTAGAAAAACGTGAAAGTAGTTAGGAATGCAGCGCAGAGTAGTGTCCTATTTACACCAAACACTTACAAATTATCCATAGACTAATGAGGAGCCCTCGGAAAGGCTTTTGAAAATGAGATAAGCCGGGGGTCTACCGCCAAACGAAAAATGCTTTGATGCTTTGAATCTTTGATGTTTCTCTCTCTTTTCTTTTCGATTGAAATGATAGAGACAGCATTAGCAAAGCGATAGCCGATTTAGTTGGGCGGTAGAAGCGCCGGTCCATATGGATCCAATGTCTCACCACCAAACCGTTCAAATATGTAGCCACTTCCGAGGGTTACATATTTGCGACGGTTGAGACGCTCGGCTGAATTAGCCACTGCACCGAATTAGCTACTAGGTACTATGCGTCTCTGGAAGATGTGATGGTACCAGAATATTGACGCAAGTTTCGTCCCACACTAAGACCGACCCAACTTCTAACTTCTATGTAGTTAGCCTTAGGTCTTGACTGTGTAAGCCGTGGTGGCGTAGCGGTTAGCAAGTACCATTCGCAATCGTGAGGACATGGGTTCAAATCCCGCCTGCACCTCTCGATACTTTTCCAAGTGCAGAAGTAGAAGTTGCTCATCACCATTGCCTTTAACGGTGATGAAAAACATCGCGAATTTGAAGGGCAATGTTTCCAGTGAATTTAAAGGGCTAAGAGATACAACACCTTCTATCTTCGGGTGACGAGCGCAGTGCAGCGCTAAGCAATGATTTGGACTATTCATGTTCCAATAGCTGCGTGTCACTGTATTGTTATGGGCAGGCATGTTTCTTAACATCAGGCTTATGTCCTGCTCGTCTCATCACTCTATTTAATAAAAAAAATTGGCAGTCATAGGAACTGCCGATAGAAGTGAAAGCTTAAAACTCAGAATTTGATAGTTCACATTGGAAACTACGCGGGTGAAACCGGAGGGCGTGGCCATGACCATGGCCATCTAGAAATGATAACATATTTCTAGATAGCAAATGGGAAATGTTGACGCATTTTTAGATGGCCAATGGCCATGGTCCCGAGTTCACCCGAAAATTTCTTATCATTCCCGAGTGTGACGCTAGAATTCAATTCACAGCCCACGAAAAATTGTCTGTGGTAGTACGTAAAAAAAATTGGTTGCCTGTAAAGTCGGTATACGGGCGAAAGTTTTACGTGACAAAGATTTTGAGTGGTTAGCCCGCCTAAGAGCGAGAGAGACAGACATAAAAAGTGAAAGACACGCGTCCCTCTCACTCGCTCTCATTGTGAGCGCATAACGTGAGCGGAGCGTAACGCAGTTTCTTGAAGTGTCACCCAGCAAACCAATTTATAAGACGTTGTCACGTCAAAAAAAGTTTTCAGTTAAAAAACCTAGAATCTTTCGAGGTCATGCGTCATCCGCCAATCCGCACTGGGCGGACCCGCGCTTCTACCGCCTAACTAAATCGGCTATCGCTTTGCTAACGCTGTCTCTATCATTTCAAGCGAAAAGAAAAGAGAGAGAAACATCAAAGCGATAACATTTTTCGTTCGGCGGTAGAACGACCGGCCGACGCGCTCTCTTTTTGTCCTTGCGAGATAAGGTCCCGAGTCTCAACAGTGGGAACCATTCGTGGGCTGATAAATAATGCTTTATGCTTGACTGCGTACCGGGGGGTCTACCGCAGAACGAAAAATGTCATCGCTTTGATGTTTCTCTCTCTTTTCTTTTCGCTTGTAATGATAGAGACAGCATTAGCAAAGCGATAGCCGATTTAGTTAGGCGGTGTAGGCGCTGGTTTAAGGCTAGAGCAGGTTCAGAACCTTAATTGACCTAGATTTTGTATCAAAATTTATTTTTGTCTCAATACCTTGAGATACCCATAGCAGTAAGCTTCAAATGGACTCTACCTTCTGTTTTGTAAAGTGGCTATAATAGTTGACTCCAGATGAGAACTATTGTATATACAATTTTGTGCCTAACCCTAACCAACCCAGAATTGCTATATCAAAACTACAAACTATAATAAAACGTTAGACGAACGATCTACATACGTATATTGGAACACGAAGAGTCCAAATCATTACCTAGCTTCGCACTGCGCTCGTCAACCGTAGATTTAAGGTGTCTCATAGCCCAGTAATTTCTTCGGAAACATAGCCCTTCAAATCGAATCACAGTAATGTTTGCACACTACTGCTTGGCGGCAGAATAATTGGCAAAGGTGTGATACTTTCCCAGACGGACTTCTGCAATGAGCCCTACCACTACAAAATATAATCTTATACAAGCAATTCTTGTATATAAATACTAGCGGCCCGTTCCGGCTTCGCTCGGATCATAACCTAGAGACTGTCTGCAGCGCCATCTGCCGGGCTTATTTGTGAATCTAAATCATCCTCGAATCCACTTATACACACACAAAAAAAAAACATTCAAATCGTCCCGCCGTTTAGGAGGAGTTCACTGTCAAATTATTAAATTACTAAAATGGCTATTAGAAAATAAAGGCTGGTGATAAAAGAGTAAAAATTTAGGGTTGTATGTATTTTTGAATGCCACATTATAAAAATATAAAAACTATGTAGGGGTGAACAACCCTTATTACTTAGGGGTATGAAAAATCGATAGTAGCCGATTCTCAGACCTACTGAATATGCATATAAAATCTGAAATTTGGTAAAAATCAGTACAGCCGATTCAGAGGAGTAAGGTAACACTTACACTTAGACTTTGTTACAAGGTAACGCTGTGACACGAGAATTTTATAAATATATATAATAATAACAATAAATATTGGTGGACAATTATTCACACACAACACCATCTGACCCCAAACTAAGCAAAGCTTGTATGATTCTAAATATGAAATTATCATTTATTATTTTCATGAAATTATGTACGCATGGGGTTTCGGGGACGATAAGTCGATCTAGCTAGGTTTCATTTTTAAGAAACGTATTTTATGCACGTTTTTAGACAATTAAAAACGGTTACATTAGACATTAAAATGCGACGGTAAATTTCGCCGCCACGCGCGTCAGTATAATAGCTCAGGTGGGTAGTCGGGTGGTCACGAAACGGTAGATCCGGGTTCGAATCCAGACGGCTGCTAGATTTTTTTCAAGTTCGTTATTTTTTTAAATTTTATATTACATGTATTTTTTTCATTATATTTAAGTTTTTATGAGAAAATCTATTACTGGGAGCCTTCTATCTGTAGGTATCTAAGTATACCTACTCCATGTTTAAACCGAGCAAAGCTCGGTAACCCAGGTACTATAATATAAATATTATGGAACAGAAGAGCTTGTTTCCCATATCGACACATAATTCAAAACATAGCTGACAATAGCATATGTACAACAACTTCTGCAGGTGCCTCAGGCTGTAATGGGGATCCATAACATACCTAGTCATACCTAAAGCTATACTAGCTATGTCCCACGGCTTCACTATCACGAAAGTAGAGTCAAACCTCTTCGTTCAAGTCTTGGGAACGACAACCATGAAACGATGTCGCTTTTTCGAACGATGAGCGGTAGGATGGAAAACAAGAACAGGATTTTGTCAGATCATGCAAATCAGTTGCACACTCTCCGATACGTATCCGATAAAAACCCGCCACTTTTGTGACAAGAACGTCTCGGCTGTGGAATGCGTTGCCTGAGTGGAGTTTCCCGAATGGTTACAATCTTGATGTCGTAACTGACTGTGGAACTGAGTTTATAAATGGAGTATCTAAATAACAATATATGTACACTAGCGGCCCGTTCCGGCTTTGCTCGGAGCCTATGACACTCAGCAATAATATAATGGCTTTCTATTGGTGAAAGAATTTTTTAAATCAGTTCAGTAGATCCCGAGATTACCCCTTACAATTTAACAAACACACAAACTTTACTTCTTTATAATATTAGTATAGATATCACGTTTTTGAACAATATAAATTAAAACGGCTACGGGTTATATGGCTACGGTCCTAAGTGTGTATTTTTTTAAAATTGGAATCCAAAATAAACATAGTTTAATTAGGTACCAGTTTACAATAAAAAAGTTACGGCTGGTCTAGATGGGAGAACGGCGACTCCCAATCCGGAGCCTCCGGGTTCAAATCCCATGCGCACCACTGTCTTTTAGAAGTCATGTGCGTAATGCCACTAACTTAATAACGGTGAAGGAAAACGTCGTGAGGAAACCGGCATGTTTTATTTTATTTTAATTAAGAGTGACGAGACGAGAGAGAGTGTTTGTGCCTGATGGTAAGCAACATGCCTGCCACATAACAGCACAGTGACACGCAGCTATTGGAACATGAAGAGTCCAAATCATAACCTAGCACTGCACTGCGCTCGTCACCCAGAGATGAAGTTGTTATATCTCTAAGCCCTGTAATTTCTCTGGAAACATTGCCCTTCAAACCGGAACACAGTAATGTTTGCACATTACTGCTTGGCGGTAGAATAATTGGCAAACGTGTGGTACTTTCCTAGGCGGACTAAGCAAAGAGTCTCACCACTACAAAATTTAAAATATAGCGGATTAATACACCACAGTAATTATACTGAAAATGTTAGATACTAATGTAGCTTGCAGTCCAATGCACCATGACGAATGTAAACATAATAATGTTACCATTATGCCTTAGTCTCAAGGCTCGCTGTGATTCAGAGGTTTCGTAGGTCAACTTATACCGGTGTTCGTTAGTGTTAGGGTTCATTATACATATCCAATTAAATTGTTGTGTATTTTACTAATCACCGCAAAGGTACCAAACTTCATTCAAAGCTTACGTGAGCAAATAACATTAGGTTAAAAAAAAAATAGTAGTCAGTTCGGTTATTAAAACAGTTAAAATTTTCTCACTGGGACTCTACGCTGTTAAAGCTATAATCCACAAACTGACCAAGTGCAGGTTGGCAGATGGCAAAGAAATATTTATTTTCGGGAACATGTTAGTTTCTCACGATGTTTTACTTCGGAATTAAAGCCCAAGCAAGGTGTTGCTTGTTTAATTTGAACTAAGATTTTGTATTGGCAGTTCTTATGACTATCTTTTTTTTTTAGTGGATTGACAAGTCGAACAAGATGCAACACGCTTGTCCATAATAGAATAGTCAGTATCACCATTCGAACACGAAGCTTTCATATCACTCTATTGTACTGCACTACAGTCACCCGGATATATAAAGTTAATCATCTCTTTGCTCTATGATTTCTTTAGAAACATTGCCCTTCAAACTGAAAACATTAATATTGTCACATTACTGCTTGGCATTGTAATAACTTCCTTCCTTATAATAAGTTTCCTCCCAGGAACTCAAAAGAGGACTCTGGATAGTCTTCTACAAACCATGGCTAACTTGGCTTGCTTATTATTTGTAGTCTATCCTCAGGAATCCTGCCATCTAATTCAATTGCTTACATGAAAATTATTGCTATCCCTTTCATTTCAAATCGAAACGAGAAAGAGAAGACAGTAACAGCGGCTTAGGCGGTAAATGCGCGGAACACATTAAATGTATAAGTATTTACGTACTCTCTGATGGTTATTTGAGGTATTATAACTGTGTAAAGGTGTGATATTTCTTCCTTCATGATGACGAGCGCATTGCTGTGCAATGATTCGAGCTTTTCTTGTTCCAATTACTGCGTGACTCTGTGTTGATATACGGAACCGTGTTGCTTGTCATCAGGCAATTTTTGTTTAGTACCTACCTCGAAATTAAAAAAAAGATGCGGTGTCATGGGAGACCAGGTAGGAACGTAGTTCCTTCGGATATACAATCTACAAAATTTCCAAAAAAAATTTAATATTCACGGTACGATTATCTGAAAAATAAAATTGGCAATTGGCAATGGTCACGGGCAGTTTTTACGTGTCACCTCCGTTATATATTTTTCTTACGGTTTTAGTTTCACATTTTTTCCAGTTTGGTCGCGCAGCAAAATCTCCTCCAAGCCTGCCAAGTAAGGCAAACTAATTACTGCAAAGTAAGGAACTTCGTTCCAAAAAAACATGCCGAAATAACATTTTCACATTATTTATTGTTAAAAAATATGATGGTAAAATACTAGTAGTAATTAAATCCACTCATCTATAAACAGATGAACGTAGTATAATTTTCACACGTAACGATAATTAAGGGCACGTTCTTTGAGCGAATTAGGTATTTAGCGCTGCCTCATCCCCCTCGGTCGGACTCTCGCGAACGCCCGTTCCGAGTGAACTCGCTGACACTGCGCCGCGCCGCGGCGCGTCACAGTATATTTAAAACAGTAAGTAAACCAAATATTTCTCTAAAATTTATGAAGGTTCATTTATTATAATACAAAAATTTTGTTTTGAATAAAATACTTAGGTATAAAGTTTGCATATTAAGAGGTATCTTTAATTTACAGTTATTTTTGATCATAGAAACGTCCGCACAACAAACAATTATTTATTCTTGCAATTGGGGTTCGTAGGTTGGGGTTATTTAAGATATAAGCTATTTTACTTACGACACTGCATATCTTTAAGTCACTTTAGCTCCTACTACTTCATTTAGAATTTTTTTTACTAATGAAAAATATCCTACTCCCACGGGAATAGGGGTAAAATAGTGGCAGGTGAAACCATTAGACGGGCAGCTAGACTGATATTAATTTAATATAATGTGAATGATTTTATTCGTTGGGTTATGCGCCGACTCGGCGAAAAGAGAGTGAAAGTGAAGAGAGATGGTATATTCTAATTGCATTATTTAATTTTATGAAAATGTTATTTTGTATGGAATAAAAGATATTAATTCAGATCAAAGGATTTTAAATGCTTTAATTAATAATCACTAAAATTAAGAGTACGTGTACTCGGGCCAAGTTTCGGATCTTCTGTCCTTGGATCCTGTTTTTGCAAATTTGGTTCGATATTTTCAGTGTCTTCTGATGACAAATTTCGAATAGGCATACCACGTTTGTGTCTGCTATCAACTAATTCTGGTAGTAGTATATTCATGTAAAATTTTATCAGTTTGGACTCCATGTTAATGGTCCAGAAATTATCATCTTTTTCTATTCTTTCTGTGTGTAAATTTTCTTTATCTCCAGCCCAAATACCTAATAGGCATGTTTGCCGGCCTGTCACATGCAGCTGCCCTTGAATTTGGTAGTACCAATTGCTGGTTTTATTTATAGTATGTGACTTGGTCTGTTTATTATATTTTAATATTTGTATTTTATTCTCGGCTATTGCTTTTGATAGCCCTAATTTGCTAGCGGTGATGGGACACTTCACTTCTACAATAGTATCATCACCTATCAATCCGTCGGGCGTTGCTCCAATAAATGGATAAATGGGATCTATAAATAAACCACATGGCAAAATTTCAACATTTTCCTGTTTTTGTAATTGGAGCAACGCCTGTCTTTCATTTTCGATTCCGTGGGCAATTGAGGGTACATGTGCTAATTTCTTCTGGTACAATATACTTTTAACTAAATTTGCTGTATTTGAGGTGGGTTTCCTTTTACAAATTAATCTGAAATTTGATGCCGTGATTAATTTCTTTCTAATTTCCAACCATTCACTGCTGTCCCTTTGTAAAACTGTTACTCTTTCTATGGCTGTTTTATCACATGTAAGCAATTTTAAACTATTTAAATACTCATTTTTAGTCAGCTCTAATTCCTCCTGTGGCATATCTGGGGCAGAACTTGAAGGGCCATAGTTATGTTGGGTTCTATTATTTTCTTTCAATACTCTTTTTTTCTTTATTGGATGCTCAACAAAGTATTTTCTTTTTAGTGCTCTCTTTTTTTCTATTTTTTCAATTCTTCCGCCAGGATTTGTCTCCGTGTATGCCTCATGAATGGAGGAAACAGCAGACTTTATATTAAATGATACTACGGCGGCCCAAGATCTACTTTGGTAGCCCTGTTTAAGAGCTAAGTTCGTTCTTTTGCCCCCAATAAACTTAGCAATCACGCTATTAAAACACTCAACAATATTGGTGTCGACATCTTCAATCAGGCTGCGTGATTTTGCAGCTACACTGGCAATAATTGAACTTATCCTGAACATAAATGTAGAGTTTTGAATATTTTTTAAATCATCACATTCGTTTTCTGTTTTGTCGCAGTAATGACTCTGACACATTTTATGGTCTCCATACACATGTACCAATCAGTTTACTATATCGTTATGCAGAAGCGACACTGCTACATCTTTTTGTGTAGCTGATGATTTATGGTGTTTAATGCTTTTGACTATAACTTTTCTCATTGACAAAATTCTTATATTCGTGAGTGTTTTCCTGTATGCTAATTGATATTTGGTTTCAAGTTTGATTGCACGAAGTTTTTTGCAGAAATTGCGCAAAATATGATTCCTGCATTCGATCTTTTCAACGGTCACGTTTTGTGCTTCATATGGGTTAGCGTTGAGAATTTTAGCATAGGTTGATGCGTCACCGTCCCCTATCATTCTGTTATAAATTAATCCGTGCATAGAAATTGAAGATTTAAAGCCCTCTACTAATATTTCTGTCTCCATAGAACTTGAAGAGCCTTCATAATTTTTGAAGCAGATGTGTTCTTTGGGAGCAGTTTTCTTATTTTCTGCTCTGGCACATACCAAACAATATTTGTTTTTGACTCCTATATAAAGTATTTGTCCAGTGCGCCTTCCTATGATCGCTGCAATGCCCGACGAAGCTTTATAATTACTACCGTATGACCTTGCACACCAAGAGCCGTCAACATAAACATCTATGACTGGGTATCCATTTTTTAATCGGCCTTCTTTTATAGCGAATTCCTTTTCCTTCTTTGCCGCAGCCTCCATTGATGTCCATGCTATTTTTTCCCATTTGTCATAAATTTCATTTTGTAATTTGTTATAGTAACTAGGTGAAAATACTGGGATATCCATTGAAGAACATAATTCTTCGAACTGTGAATAACCGCTTCCGGACGCTACTATTCCAGCTGTGGCTGCTAAATTCAGATTTAGTTTCTTTGTGTTAGCAGTGTTTTCCGACGGTATCAAACAAATGGTTTGACACATATCACATTGAAATTTGAAAGTTGAAATCAGTCCTATCCTTTTTTCCCCAATTAGGCGGAAATTATTGGCTTTGCAATCAAATGTTACTGTGTCGTGCTTTTTCTTGCAACATTGTTAAAAAATAATTCAAATCTATAATTCTTCGTCCTGATACAGATTCGAAATCTTCTTCTTTATTTTCTTCTTCCACCACTAACGGCGACTCGCAAATCTCTTCAGTTTCACTGAAAACATAAAAAATAATTCAAAAGTTGTAGCTGTTGAAAATTATCAGGTCTTTCGCGGATTGATGATATTTATAATTAATGAATAATACATTTTCTTGACTTACTTCTGAAACTGTGAGGTTGATGGAAGTATTGGAGATTTAGTCGACCCAAGAACTTGTAATGAGGGTTGCTCATCAGTTGATGGAAGTATTGGAGACTCAAGAACTTGCAGTGAGGGTTGATCATCATTAAGTCTTGAAAGCCTAAAATATAACTTTGTATCAGTAGGTTAGTATTGCTATTGCTAAAACTACTAAAAAGTCTCTTCATATTTCATTGCTACAAATCATAAATCAGCCTTCCTTACCAAGCGCAAAACAAAATTAATAAAAACTATCAACTAGATGACTCACTTTTCAACTGTGTTTTTTTTAAATGCACCTTTTTCTCTTGGTATGGTGGCACTGCAAAGACCAAAACATGTAACGTTATTATTTAAGTTACACTACAATTACATCAAAAACATAAAATTTTATGTTTTTCATCTGTAGTCACGTTGCACTACTGTTTTATTTTGCTGTGTCTTTGAATACATTTTGATCATAATAATGGCCGTAGAAAACTAAATAAAAAAAAAGTGTACGAACAATATTACATTTTCTGCAGTTGCACTACTGTTTTTTTGTACTGTGTCAATGTATGATTTTCGAATATTTTGAATAGTAAAAGCAAATCGCTTACAAAGTAGTAAAGATAAAAAGTAGTAAGCGGAGTAAGGTTAGATATTACCACTGAATCTGTATCTATCTCGCTCGCACGGCGGCTCGCAAGGCGCATCTGATGCAGTTCAATATTGCCTACCAACATGTTGCCTTGATAGAAATATCTACCTACTTTACAAGTTAATTAATGGTACCGACATAGTAATTATATTCAGAGACTTACCTTATTGTTTTTCGGAGTTGCCGCAATTTACGTCTAGCCATCTTCTTATTTCTTTTTTTATTTCCCATAATTATTTATGCTACAATTTATATTTACAGTAAAAATTAACGAACTAGTACGATACAATCTATATTTACAAAAATAAATCAACAAACTATTGTTCCTTTGATGCAGTTAGGTAACTTCCAAAATGAATGACACGAAATCGATTTGCGGGGTGAGGAACGTCGCGTTCGCAAAATTGGCACAGGTCCTGCTCCGATGATGCCCGGCGGGCGACTAAAGCAGGGCGCGTGCAACGCATTGTTATATACTGAGGTTTAGAAAATAATGATAACCAAAATTAAAAAACTAGCCGTAGAATACTGTTTAAAATATCATTTCCTATTTTTCTGTATTTTTTATTTATTTATAGCGTTAAAAATCATGAAGTACAACTCGAAAAATAGCCTTAAACTTACCAATCTTTGGGATTTTTAATGATCGAGCGAAGTAGTAGCTATTGTTTTTTTAACCGTAGAATACACAAAAACAGTTCATGAACAACAACATATATTTTTTCTAGGTCATAAAAATGACTATTTAATGCCTTACGACTCAATCAAAAACAGGTCGATTTCGAAGATCCTGCCCTTAAATATTTATAACTTGATTCTCTAATGTTGCGCGGTGCTACGAACCGCTACGATCGCGGTCGCCATGACAGTTTTAAAATTACGTGTGAAAGTTGTTTCCCGCGCTTTTTAGATTTGGCGGGAACGAAGCCAATACAATAGGTTAAGTTCGCACCACGATCTGTGATCACTGACGAGGGGCGCTGCCATTGATAATGTTAGTGAATTCGGAGAGTTTAGTATAGAAATTATATAGTTCCATATTTTCGTCACCAAGCTTAGCTGTGGCGGAAACACTGATGGCCAGTCGCTGTGGTAAACGTATGACGCATACAACCTCGTGGCGCCATCTAACCAGCCAGTGATAAAATTGAACTGCTCTTTGTTCTTATAGGAATTTAATTTTACTATTCTGATCGGACTTAGACATAAAACAAAATGCCAAGTGCATGTCATGTACCTGTCGTATTTGTAGTATTCTTAACGATTCAGTACCTGGGTGACCGAGCTTTGCTCGGTTTAAATACTGTATATACTTAGATACCTACAGATAAAAGACTCCAAGAAATATATTTTCTTAAAAAAAACGAATTGGAAAAAAAAGAGAACCCGTCTGGATTCGAACCCGGAGCTACTAATTCGTCACCGCTATGAGCGCCCGACTTCCGTCTAAGCTAATTATGCTGTCGCGTCACGCGGCGAAATTTACCTTCACATTCTAATGTCTAATGTGACAGTTTTTCATTGTCTAAAAACGCGCATAATATGCGTTTTTTTTAAATAAGACCTAGTTAGATCGATTTATCGTCCCTGAAATCCCCTGCATACATAATTTCATGAAAATCCGTCGAGCCATTTCCGAGATTCAGATTCTATATATACATATTTATATAGGTACAAGAATTGCTCGTTTAAAGGTATAAGATTTAGACTAGAGACAGCAGTTCGCAATATGATCAACTGTGGAGAATTTATTCTT
The DNA here is from genome assembly GCA_963693475.1 of Ectropis crepuscularia. Lineage (NCBI taxonomy): Eukaryota > Metazoa > Arthropoda > Insecta > Lepidoptera > Geometridae > Ectropis > Ectropis crepuscularia. Next base: position 10,536,414 of record OY856359.1, read on the forward strand.
CGAATGTATTTTGTGATCGTCAGACATCAGAAATTCGCAAAACACACTTCGACCAGAGATTTAGAGGTTATTTAGACAAAACTAAATACTTTGTAAAACTTTGTAAAACTATACAGAGCTACACCAGAGTCTAGTATTTTTTTTGTGATTGGTAAGTAATTACAAAAAAAAACGAATAATATTTGTTTCAAGTTATCACGGTTTTATCTACATTATGTACTTATATTTGTAATTATTATTTACCGTAGTAATTATTGTATTAAATTGGTGTGTCTAAATGTATGTCTTACAAGACAAAGTACTATACATCCCGTCGTAGGTATGTATTGTAGTATGGTAAGGCTTACGCAAGTAAAGTACGTGTACATGTTTGAGTTATGTCAAATATATCCAAATATATATCAAATATATAAACGCCTAATAAACGCAATGAGACCAAATCGATTTTTAAGGTCACATTTTAAAGTACTTGGGTTAGACTCTATATTCTATATCCTACAAATATTCATGCAAAAGTTTGAATGTTTGTGACTCAACCACGTCAGAACGACTGGAGGGATCAAGTTGTTAGATTATTATAGTATGGAAAAGCAAATAGACTACTTTTTATTGCGAGAAAATACGGGAACTATGCGAGTAAATCGTGGTGAGCTACAATTATGTATTACTATTTATCCTATTATAACTTATAAATATCTCCTTAAATGTCGATTATGGGTTTACACTGGTTTGCAACCATTTAAAAAAATCTATGTTGATGCTATTTATTTCATTATCTTTATTTTATAAACTGGGACGTATTTTTTCTCAATATTTGTCGATATCTAAACAGCTTAACAAACATGGGTGATTTTTTTGTTCGGTTTTCATATACAGTGAAGATACTACTCCAGGATATAAATTATAATGAAAAAATAACCAACAACTAAAATTATTAAACGTGTATTATTAAATTGTTGAATGTATTTCATTAATACATATTTTAATATTTTTTTCTCTTATTAGCGTTTTATCAGTCTGTGTTTTTGAAAAAGTCAAACCAGAGCTATTCAATATACAATGGACAGAAAATGTCTTAAAACGTCTTCATTCCCGATAACATCTTTTGTGTTAGTCGGGTAAGATAGCATTCGATGTCAGAGCCATATTCTTAAAACCAAAATATTACCACCTGTATCATATAACCTGTATAACTGTAGAATATCGCGTCTTCAAAAAATAAAGAACCCATTATGGCATTTGAAAAATGCTAGTAGGTAGGTAATATACCTAGGTACTCCATTTTATTATAATACGCGTCCACAAAAAAATATTATAAAAACCATTTTGGACTTAATTTATTTATTTTATTATTTCTTTGAGTTTCGTTCGAAGTTACATTCTAGGGTCTTTTTCAAATGACTGTTTTTTTTTTTTTTTTAAAGTAGGTAAAAGTTTTTAAAGTCACGTAAACACTAACACACGTATGAATAACACTCCTCCTAGCGTACGTATGAAAAGGCGTATACTACAAATATTTTCTAGCGTTTACGTGACGTAAACGGAAAATATTCATACTTCGCCTAAAGCGAAGATATACGTTTTCGGAACAAATTAGCAAGTTATGAAGCGCACGCGGCGGATTTAAGTGACAGCCCGTCCATTGTGACGTTACGGGCACATATCGTGTGGAACCCGGAAAACTGCGTAGCTAAATCGGAAACGCGACATCTATGAGCCGCCAGACAAACTTCAGCGGCTGAAACGTGTTTACGATCTTTATTATCGGAGACCGTAATGCTACAAATTTAGTTCTTGCCCTACAAAAAGCGTTTCTCCTTTCATAATAATAAGAATACGGCGGCTCGGTCCGACTGGCTCGATACACACGGACGCGGCGCCGCGCGTTGGTGTGCGAGGTTGCGTCTGTGTGGGTATCGCCCCCGCCGCGCCAACTCGACGTAGCTTTCTGTTCGCTTATATAACGCGTATATAACCCTGGTAAATAATGTACCTAGTGAATAGCGAGCTATGTGCTGCCACCTAGCGGAGCGGCTCGGCCACTCTCGACATAGCTCACAGAGTATATTGCGGTGTTTTTCAGATTTTCCTTTCCCGCCATAACATGTTCTTGTACCATTCGCGTGAGTTTGACTTGATTTGTTGGCGCGTTAACGTTTTCGTTGAGCCTGGAAGTTTCATTTTCTTCGTCATTCTGTAGGTAGGCGTAATTTCAAGTCTACACAATAAAATAAATACTTATTAAAAGTTGGGTTTATTTATTCTTAGCATTAATTAATTACATGCTTCAAGTGAATAAATAGTTCGTAATTCTTAGGTGATGGGCGTGAATTCTTATACTTTTAATAGGGTGACCTCAAACGGCGTCGCAGCGTCGTAGGGAAGCGGGCTCCCGTTGATGTCTTTTCTAAAATAAAACCGCATCGACAAAATTGCATGTAGGTACAACATTCATGATCCACCTCTCCACCAAATAATTCCCGGCTTATTTTACACGTGAAATTTCATATTTAATTACGAATTTCGATAGCCTTTGTTCACAGGATACGTGTTATTGGAAATTCGGCTAGTTTTACGAATTGAATATTATCGATTCGTGTAGGTTACCAAATAATTTTTGTTCTGCGATTTTCCTCTTTGGACGTCACTGATTTTGACATGAAATTAATTTTATATACTACTTCTACCTATATCTATACCTACCTACTTAAGAACTTAAGATTCCTTAATTTTCTGATACCGAATCTACTGTCTCCGTTATTTTTTTGGGTTTTAATTAGATAATGTCAATAACCACTTATACTTATCAATAAAAAATTGTAAAAATGTTACCCTTGAATAGTGTTTCGGGGATAATAAATTATCGTGCAGAACTGGTAAGCCAATGGTCGCAGCAGAGCTAGTTTCCAAAAAAATAATTTTGTTCTTGGGGAAACGAGTGTGTCATTGTAGAGTAGAGTATTACTTAGTCTGTAGTCATTATAAAGAGATGTTGCTAAAAGAGGTTATTGTAAACCTCAGCAGAACTGATACAAGTTAGAAACCAATCAGTTTAAAAATGAAACAACGAAATTAAATTTCGAACGTCCAATCTTCGCGCCAAATTCTCAGCTTCACTGGTAGGTACCAGCGGTAGCGGACGCCCTCATTCCTGCCCCGAACTAGCTCGCGCGCCGACCGGCAAACGACGACCGGCGGCTCTCGACTCCGCTCCTCAGCCAGAATGAGGCAGATTTCACACGCGCCCATCCATGACGGCGACCTGGCGCCTCAGAAATGGCGCGACTCTGGCGAGCGCCATGTTGGTTTCCATTTTCTTTTTTATAGCGCTGACAGGCCGGTGTCATCGCACTGTCAAAATTGACAGCACTATCAATGGTGGTGTAGACTCGATTGAAATTAATTATTATTAAATGTGTGATTTTAGGCTAAGAATATTTTAAAAATAATTCGCGTATATCATTGTTTGCCTTAAAAAATTAAAACCTGTCTAAATAACGATAATATTACTTTTTGCATTAATATAATGGACAGACAGACATAAACACTTTACTATGCACACCAGAAAAATAACAATTAAACAATACGAGAAATTACGAAATTTTAGTACCATAAATGGCGGCCTTCTCACTAATAGCGATCTCTTCCAAGCAACCATTAACCGCAGGAAAAACAAGTAAATTATGAAAGAACTTGTAATTAACAAATAGTGGGTATTTTTTAAACTTTGAAATTGTTGTGATTTAATTACCTACATGTAATTAGTATGAAAGTTACTTGTAACTAACTCCTCATCAGAGCAGCCTGTTGACGCGTGCATTGTTCAAACCTCTGTCTGGGTTTTTCAGATTACTAATGTCGGTACCATAGAAACTCGACGTATTTTATAGCTCTTTTCCTAAATCGAATTAAGGCTTACTAGAAAACTAATTTCCATTGGAAATAAATATCTGAGTACTATTTTATTTTAAACTAATTATCTTAAAAATCTACATTTTTGAAAACAGGTTTTGCTTATTTCACGCTTCAGGGCAGTGGCATCAACTGCCCGTTGTCAGTCAATAAGCCAACCAGTCAGTTATTTTGCACAATATTTTTTTATATAAGTACTTAAAATACTACTATTTTAATAGTTTTGTTATCAATTGTCTATAATAATCGTTAAACTAGAAAGAGATTTTTTTTGCATTTTTCTCGTTTTGTGATATTCGAGATAGTTATTGAAAAAAAACCACAATGAGCATATTTAAATAAAGAAATAAACCATTTCACAAAAAAAAAATTCAATATTACTGCGTATTTTGAGTAAAAGTGTTAGTCACGCAACATAGAGTTTTTGAGGGATTTCGATGTAGTCGCGAGTTGTGATCGAGAACCGATCGTAGCTTGTTGTTTTCGACAGAGGGAACAGAGACCGTATCGGAGCCCGGCTTGAATGATAGTCGGACGACTCGACCGAAGGGGAATGACACCTTTTCGGCCCAACACGCTGGTGCCAGATGGATCTACCGCGCTTGCAGGTACATTGAACGCTCACTGAGAAATGTCCAACGACGATGGATACCACAGCACGCAATGTATGAGTAGTTTTGTTAAAATTGTAGAATGACGTCAATAAAGATTTCAAAAGATAGAGTTGGTAGGACAAGGAAAAATTTTATATGTGTTTTTGTGTGTTAATTTTCAACTAACGAAAGGAAACATTCTAAAAATTATTAATATCTTTAAAAATAAAAAATAAATCTTATCTTTAAAAAATACTTTTGTAGTTTTTCCATTCCGAGAATAAATTTAGCTAGGTACTGTACTTTTTTTTCGAGAAATTTTAATTTTCTTAATTAAAAAACTAAATGATATTGGAAACCATTAGAAGCAGCACAAAGGCTGCATCACCATCACCCTGACCCCAAGACCCGCGTGGTGCCCCTCAAGCGTTAACCATGGACTTGTTTCGCTATTGGCACAGTATCGACCGTACCCCGCCGTTCCAATATAAACCTTCACGACTCCGACCGAAGGCCCACATTCTATTGTTATCACTCGCTGATAACACGCGACGAGCCATAAATGAAAACATATGTCGAGACGGCGACGACCTAACGTCCCGACTTCGACGGCAGAAACGAAACGCAGCTATATTTCTAGCGCGGCAGAACTCGATTCCTAAAAATTAGGATCACGAAACGAGCAAAACAAGAAATGTAGAGTCGCAAAGCTTTGAGAGAAAACGGTAGATTCACGTTGATGAAAAAGAGGCGTTATTTCAAAATACCTATTTCGGAATTTCAGGACCGAAATCAACTTCATAACAATTAACGATACGACCCCCGCCTCTAAATTCCTCGCCCCGAGCGTGCCTGCTATACGTGGCGATACGACGCCTTCGCATAGATAGAATAGAGAGCGGTTTCGGAACGCACCCGTACAGCGAGCGCGGGCTGCGTCTGTGTGCGACGCGCGCCTGTGTGCGCGTGTCCGCACGACACGCACACACGCGCGCCGCCGGTGAGCGCTGTTCACCGCACTCTGTGAGCGCAAACAACCATCTATAAGGCCACGCTATAGCTGACGGAGGATGGCGCCGCGCCCCAGGCCGGTTGCTACTATCTCTCCCCTTTGTTTCCATTTATTGTGAACATTTTTGTTCGTAAATGTATGAGAAAATAATGAAACTGTTGTAAATTATTATTTATATAATTTTGTTAGGATTAGAAAAAAAATGGCGTGCTACTACATTAAAATATAAAACCAACGTTGTAGAAAAGTGTATTTAAACTTCAATTTTAAGTCTATTACAAATGTCTGAATATCAATGATTAATAATTGAGCTTATAACGTTGAGTTCTAGACAACAAGATATCCAAGCCAGTACCAATTATTTATTTCGGAACGAAGTTTACTATCACGCGTTTCACGTTCACGTTAGTGGATGGGAGCTACAATATTAAAAAGTGTGATAGGATTATTTTCTGACACTTGCTTTTTATGGTTACAGTCGTATGAACTTCGCTTTGAACAAGAGTCCACTGACCAATTTTCACGCCTTTTTGATTCTGGATTTTATTGGAACAATGGTCCTTTTAGCAGGCTTGGAGGGAATAGAGATTTTGCTGCGCAATCAAACTGAAATAAATGAGACTAAAACCGTTAGAAAATATATAACGGAAATGACTCGTAAAGTGTCCATGACCAGTGCTACCAACTTTATTTTTCAGATGATCGTACCATAACGAATAAAAATAAGCTATTGGTTTTTGTAAATTGTGTCACTTCTATATTATACTATCAGAAGTTACCTACCTGATGTCCCATGGCGCCAAATCTTTTTATTTTTGTTAATCCAGTTATAACCTTGATTGAGTAGAGTGTATATTACAAATAAAATAATATCTAAAACAAAACTATAATATTAAAAATGTTTGTGCTACAATTTGTTAAATTATGAAAAAATATAAACTGAATGAGATGACCAAAATGATAATATTATGTTAAAGAAAAATCTTACTTTCGCCAAAGGTAGCGCCAATATTTCATTTTATAAAATGTATCTAACAAAATGAAACATTGGCGCCACCTTTGTAAAAAATAGAGCACTGTCTTTGCAAACACGTCATTGCAGAATAAAATTGAATGTTTTGGACCTTAATCTACATTTAAATGTACATTTACGTACATTTTCGTACGTAGACGAATTTTGTTGATAAAGCAGTTTTTTTAATTTTTCTTTGATTTTCTTACTATTGCCATTGCAATCTACAATATTTATATTTAATAACTATGTGTAACTACAGCACCAAACGTAATATTTTTTAGACAAAACGTAACGCATGCATTGTCAACTTATGGGTTTTTCTAAATATTTTTCTATCCACAGTTCAACGTTATTTAGACTACACACATTTTTTCAACATATCAAAAGATTGAAATTTTTAAAGTTTACAGAGTAATACATTTAATTCCAAAGAGAGTTACAAAATCCGTACTTTTCATTTAAAAATTTCAATACAACTACTATTAAAACATTTTTGAAGTGAAAACTTCTTTAGGCGCGCCTAGATAGAATTTTCGTGGGAGTGTAAATTTACTTCTAGCATCACGCTCGGGTATGATAAGAAATCTTCGGGTAAACTCGGGACCTTGGCGCTTGGGCATCTAGAAATGCGTCAGCCAATGGGAAATGCTGACGCATTTCTAGATGGCCATGCCATGATGGCCAGGCCACGCCCTCCAGTTACACCCGTGTAGTTTCCAAGGTAAGCTATCAAATTCTGAGTTATAAGTTTTCACTTCTATCGGCAATTCCTATGACTGCCAATTTTTTTTATATTTACGGAGCATTTTATTTAATTGTTTAAAAAATGCAAATTACATATCAATATTTAATTTTATGAACAATTTTACAAAAAACTGTCTTATAACTATAAATTACACCTATGGCCTTCTTCATTTAATACCTAGCCCCAAATCAAACAAACACTACAAGTGCCACATAGTTGATTTTTCATTATCTTTGACAGACAAATAGATTTGCAAAAATTTGCGTTTTTTAAATTCAATCAGAGATCTATTTGTAACGTTGACGTAGAGAAGTAAGTCTCTTTTATAATTTATTGTGTCTTAATTCCTCTTACACGATTTGTTTTTGTGTTGTTATTTTTTTTAAATCAAAATTCTCTAAGTTCATTCTGTGGAACTTTATATTTGTATCAACCAAAATATTACGATGTTTTAATATTTTTTATTTATTTGACTTTGGATATACTTCATATAGGTTTCATGAAGGCTTACCTCATGCTTTATATTTTAGCAAAAAAACTAATTCGCTAACTCAATCCACTACTTTAAAAAATCAAAATTAAACTTCCCATACAAACTAAATCGCAAAACCGTCAACCGGCTTGAGGCGCGGCGCCATCGGTATATTTCCGACATAATACCGCTGCGTCGAGCGATTACTACTATATATTCTATATACATTTAATAGCTATACAGGCGCGCATAGAACTGGCCGTACTTATGTGAGCGCTGCGGCGCGGACAGAGTCAGCGCTGTAGCGCTTCACGCTACTGTCCCGTCTAACGTCGCAAGCGGCCGCAGCGCTGCAGCGAGTCGCTTTCTAGGTAGTCGGCTTATTATTATCGTAGATTGGCGTCGGCGCAACTACACGGCGTTAGAAGGACGTTCCGTTTTAAATATCAGGTTTTATTATTATGAAGAGCGGCGCAGCGGAGTGCGGACGGCGCGCGGCGGACGGTTGCGTGCGATAACATTTGACATTCGTAATTACTCGAGCGCGGACGGCGCGGCGCGGCGGCGAGGCCGGGCGCGGGCATTCCGCCGGGTAGCGGCTAGCGGGGCCGGACAAAGAGGTCGCGCGTTGCGTCAGCCCCGCGCCTGACGCCTGCCCTGGCCGCTCGCGGCTCGCTACCACCGACACCGCCGGTTTGACAATCGCGGCCGTCGTCGCCGCCGACACCGCGCCCGCATTTCGCATACGCTGCCGAAATACACTAGCCTTGACTACCATTGTCGAATGTTTCCAAACGCCTAGTCTCGCCGTTTCCGTATTCTGCCACTCGCACTCTCGTCTCGTCATCTATTATAATTAGTGTTTTGAACGGCGCCTAGATAAGAAATAAGCTAAAATAAATTGTAAATAAACAAACCGATTGTTTTGTTCTTCGTTAGCTCTAAAATGTTTACTAAATCCGAATTTTCCAAATGGGTCTTAATGAGTTCGAGAATTCTGGGTGGATGTAGAGCGGCAGATAGAGCTTTATTGGTATAGTGATAAGGTTGAATTTGCGACCGGGTCGAGTACGTCAGCCAGTGTCAAAGAGCAGAGCGAGCGGGTAAAACCATAGATAAAGAACCAACTGGAGGAAAACAGAGAGTTGAACTCATTTTCTGGATGTTAAATGGGAAAATAAAAAGGGGGCATTAAATAAAATATGTTCTAGAATAGGCCTGTTTTGTCGCTCTCTGGCTGAAATAAAATAATGCTATTAGGGTCTATGAAGGACATTTCGCGCGGTACGTTTTTAGTTAGGTAGGTACTGCAGAGTAGCGGGAATTTTCGAATGATACGGTGAGGTTATTGAAGCGTTTGGGACTTTTTAGCGATAAGACCATAAGACTTTGCAATTACAGTATTTGCTGCCTACTAAAAATAGCTGATTCTATTACTTAAGTCATTATCTATCGGTCAGTTTCGTTTGGTGGGTAATGACGGTATGATAGAGTAAGTACTTAGTCAAAATTGAATTTCATTTAATTAGGTATTTGATTTTCGATAATAATTATTTCTCTAATATAAATACTAATTACTGGCTAATTTATTTTTAGTTTAAACAAAAATAGTAAGTAATTAAAATACTAAGGCAATAAAGGTAACTCATTTGCTTCGGAAAAAAAACAGTTTAGAACTCTACAAATTTACGTAATAAACACCCATTGGCACGTAAAGTCGCTTCAGAGCTTGAAACTTGTTGTGAGATAGATAGAGCAACGCTTACTATCAGGTGAGTGGCATGGTTGTCGCATTTCATAGACTACCTACTTATTTTAGTCGCACTTGCCCGAAGTTAGGTTAGGTTAGATTAGAAGCATATACTATATAGTAGAAGACTACATAATAGAGTATCTTTATATATAAAAATTAATGCCACTTTTCGTTGTTAATGAACTCCTCCTAAACGGCTGGGCCGATTTGAATAAATTTTTTTGTACACGTTTAGGCAGGGCACTGGATGGTTTAGATTCACAAATCAGCCCGGCAGATGGCGCTTTAGTTGGTATCTAGGTTATTATCCGAGCGAAGCCGGCACGGGCCGCTAGTAGAGTATAGAGTTTTAACCATAGAGTTTTATTGAAGACTATTTGAGGCCGATAGGGTATGTACCTACTTTTATGAAACACTAGGTATATTGGCAAGGACGTCCAATTTCACATTAAGCGAGGTCATGGGTTCGAAGCTCGTATGCACTTCTGAGTATTTTTCAAAATGCTAATGAACAAGTTTGTCATCACCCCTGGCTTTAACGGAGGAGGAAAAACATCGCGAGAAAACCAGTGTGTTCCAAAAAATACATATTTCGTGTACATCTGTAATCTTCCAACCCGCACTTGACCAGAATGGTAGATTATAGTCTCAGCTTTCTCCTAGCGTGAGACTGCTACGAGTCCCAGCTGTGGGAACTTAAAGGATGTTTGTGCTGTGCAGCTGTTGGATTCTTGGATTCAACTGACGTTCAATGTTTTGTCCACCGCGACTGTGAGCTTTGTTACCTGGCGATAAGGTGCAGGGTTGCGATGCTGAATGTTGAATGTCAGTCGCTCCGATCTTTTTTGCAAGGCGATTGCCGTTCAACATTATATGCATCACAACCCTGCACCTTATCGCCGGGCAACAAGGCTCACAATCGCGCACAAAACGTTGAACGTCAGTTGAATCCAACAACCAAGGAAATAAAAACTCATGATACAGTAGCTCAAAAAAGGTCTTAGTAAAAATTGGGCAGAAACTGCTTTTTATATTTCGTCTTAACCAACTTCAAATAAAGAGGTTTTAGGTTCGTCGGACTCGAAAATGATGTTTTGTTTTACATAGTTCCCTGGTGGTCCCATTTAATTATTATTTTTATGTCGACATCGATCGAGCGGTTTTAAAAAAATCAACAAATAAGTAGTAAGTATCTAAAAATTATATACGTCTATAATGGTTTCGTTTACCTACTCCGAAACTTCGCTGTCTCATTGGAGCAGTATTTTTTTTTAGTTGGCCTACCCACAATACAAAGTTGAAGTCGTTTTTTGTTTATTAACACCATTCTACTATAATCCTACTATCCTATCCTACTAATATTATAAATGTCAATGCATGGATGTTTGGATATTTGGATGTTTGGTTGTTTGGATGTTTGTTGTTCAATCACGTCCTAACGTATGCACGGATCGGGCTGAAATTTGGAACACAAATAGATTATAGTCTGGAAGAACACATAGGCTGCTTTTTATCCCGGAAAAAAGAACGGGAACGGGAACTACGCGGGTAACACCGCGGGGCGCTGCTAGTAATATTATAAATGTCAATGTATGGATGTTTGTTGCTCAATCACGTCCTAGCGTATGAACGGATCGGGCTGAAATTGGAAACACAGATAGATTATAGTCTGGAAGAACACATATGCTACTTTATATCCCGGAAAACAACGGGAACGGTAACTTCGCGGGTAACACCGCGGGGCACTGCTAGTGGTTACATATAGTGGTATTATAGTGGTGCGAATATTTGTATTTTTTTAGTATAGAGTGACAAGGCGAGCATGACATGTGCCTGATGGTAAGCCACATGCCTATCCGTAAAAGCACAGTGACTCGCAGCTACTGGAACATGAAGAGTCCATCCAAATCATTACCTAGCACCCTGTCCCCTGTGATATAAGGTGTTTTATCTCGTAGCCTAGTATTTTTTCTGAAAACATTGCCCTGCAAACCAGACCACAGTAATGTTTGCACTCTACTGCTTGGCGGCAGTATAAGTGGCAAAGGTACTTCCCTAGTCGTAGGCAAGGGCGGATCCAGCTTTGGCACAAGGGTAGGGTCACATACATAGAAAGATGTAGTCAAGTTACAAGACCGTACGACAAGTACTTCCATGCGTTTCAATTAGTGATCCACCCAGGTTCTATACTCAGTGTAGGGAGTTCATGACCCCATGACCTATGACCATTGACTACCCCTCCGGATCCGCACTTAGCCATAGGTTCGAATCCTCCCATGTAGCGCTGTATATTTTTCAAAGTGCAGATGTAAAAGATTGACATAACTGGTTTTAACAGTCAAAAAAAATGTGACAACTAGCATTAAATAAGTTTATTGCATCATTGTAATAACGGTCCACAGCTCTGATGGGATTGGGATTCCTTTTAATAAAGATAATTAAGCTACTTTAATACGCTGGCGTACATTGACAATGTTTTTTCGTAATTTCAAAATTTAACCTAAAGAGATATAAAGATTTAATTTATTATAAACAGACATTTAAAATAACAGTTAAATAGTCAACAAAGTTTTTCTCTAGACTTACAAAATGATGGTCACCGTACATGCACTTGATAATACGTGGCAGCACCATCGCATTTTTAATACAACTTGCGGAAGTCACTGGAGGGAGCGCTGTGCTTTATTTAGTTTCATACTAGTTAAGTGTATCCATATGTAATAAAATTGCGGATTTTCCTATCAAACTTAGAGGTATTGTTTTTTTTCGCTGAATAGATTTAAAGAAGCATCTGCTAATTGCTCTTCCAAAATATTTACTTAATACTTTCTTATATCAGTAGAATCATTTTTCGTAATTTAATTGCTAGTGGCCGAGTGGCGAGCACGATCATTTTCTATATCATTATATCGTAGGTTTGAATCTTGAATCCCACTTGCATCTCTGTGTACTTTCCATTGTGCAGATGTATAAGTTTATCAGTAGTATTAGTGTTAACGGTAAGGGGAGAAACATTATGAGGCAATCGGCAGATTTCAACAAAAATATAGCGTCATCCGCCAATCACACAATTAAGGTAAACGTGTTGGATCTGGTCTTGTCTCTCTCCTTATAAGAAAGAGCCCCCTGAGCTTTTCGTGCCATCAGTGGCATCTAAAAGTACTTGAGCCCACTGGATTGTTTTTCTTATTACTCTATGTTTAAAAAAAGTTAGACCCTACCACTCAGCTTACTCACTTCAGCTAACTACCACTTGAGATACCGACGTGTAAGATATTACACGATGTGATGGAAACTAACACACTTAACTTTGCGGTTAAGTTTTCTCCGGTATTTTTTTTTATTTGGCTAGGTATGCCCATAGATCTTATGAGAGAAGACCCCGAAACTAAGCAGTAGCAACATAAAATTCTTATACTTTACTCGGCCATAATTTAAATAAGAGATATAAGAGGAAATAGTGCAGCTACTGAAACTTAGATGTCGCTGAAATGCATGTAAAACATTACAATTGTATTATCAATCAGCTTTAGTACCGGTATACTGGTCAAGTAAGAACATTCTGTCTTTCTCTATTCGTACCTGTTAGACAAGGATAATTAACTGAATCGAGGGATATACTTAATAGTTCCGATAATTTTGACGATTTAAAAAAATGTTTATTATAGGTTAACACTTGACGATGACAATGTGGTCTAAAACGAAGCGTAGAAGGACACCGATTCGTTCTCCATTTAAAGACACAAAGATTGTAACCATTGATGAAAACCCTCTCAGGCATCGTATTCCTCAGCATCTTTTCACAAAATCAAGCCAAAGCCTATGTTCTTATCATAAAAGTAGAGTCAAAATCTACAAACAAATAAGGGTTAGAAAAAATTGGTAGTCATAGGAACTGCCGATAGAAGTGAAAACTTATGGATAACTCAGAATTGATAGCTTACTTTGGAAACTGCACGGGTGTAACCGGAAGGCGTGGCCTGGCCATCATGGCATGGCCATCTAGCAATGCGTCAGCATTCCTCATTGGCTCACGCATTTCTAGATGACCATGCCATGATGGCCAGGCCACGCCCTTTCAGCATTTCCCATTGGCTGACGCATTTCTAGGTAGTCAATGGCCAAGGTCCCGAGTTTACCCGAAGATTTCTTATCATACCCGAACCTGACGCTAGAATTCAATTCACACCCCACGAAAAATCTGTCTAGGCGCGCCAAAAGAAGTTGTCACTTCAAAAAGTTTAAATTATGTGAACTCCAGTTTAAAATAGCCTCGCGTTAAGCAAATAGTAGTACTGGGGGCCTGAGAGTCTACCGCCTGACTAAAACTCTCTTAGCTTTGACAATGTTCTCTCTTTTCTTTTCGCTTGAAATTATAGAGACAGCAACAGCAAAGCTAAAGCAGATTTAGTTAGATGGTAGACCTGCTGGTTGTCTTCCATGCTAACACAAAAGTCCGGTAGGCAGTGAACGCCATTGCAGGTTGACTGTCTTTGATTAGCATAAGAAAAAAAGATAGGTTGTGGAAAATATTATTCAAAGAGGTATGTTGAGACTGGGTCTACCCGACGGATTCCGCCTGGGTGACTCCAAAATGAATCGGTATGAACGACAGCGAATCGATTGCTTGTAAGCAAACGTGGTGGTTCCATCGTAGACTGTATCATCGGTTTTCATCAATTGTAATAGCGATTATCAAGCGTAAGCTGTGAAAAATAAAATGGCTGTAGATATGTATCCACACAAGAAGTTAATACTTTTCTTTTTATTCCTCGTGCTAAGAAGATTTAACATCAACCATGGAATAGATAATAATATCTTCTTTATTGTTGACTAGTTAACTTTAGGGTGTCGGATTTTCGTGACGGTGCGCGCGCGCATCATGAAAATTTAACTCTTATCATTTGTCCCTAACTGGCAAAAAGAAGTAGGACTTCAAAAAATGTTCTGTGATTACCTATCTTTTTTTAACTTTGCTCAATGTTGCGCAATATTCATGGTACGAGTATGACGTACAATCTACTATTTGCCACTGATAAAGACCCGTAGAATTTATTTTGCGCTGATTTTATTCGATTGTAGACGTTTTTACTTCGTGTTCTTTAGAAACCGTGGTGGTTTACTGGCTAGAACGTCCGATTTTGGAATCGTAGGTTTAAATCCTTCTGAGTTGGCCCTCGGCTGGGGCTGTAGGGACATAAAGTGCTCTGCTTATACTTATTTTGTGTTAAGAACATACAGGAGTACTGTATCTCATACGACGATAACCGCAAGGGTACGGACTTGAAACGGTACGATGCGCGACGTTGGTTTGGGTTGCCACAGGTGGAGAAATTAAGGAACGACCTGGCATCCCCGAAGTATTACAGCCTTAGCGGGGAGTATCTGACACCTGCCCACTTGTAGCCGATATGTAGAGCTAATGTACTATTATTTTCTTATTTATCTTATGTTGGCTAGTACATTTTTTGGAGATTGTTATACAAAAACAGTTCTGAAACTGAGTGCAGTCTTACCATACAAGTGTCGGCTGACTAAAATAAGAGTTCTATATATCCGTAGTGCTAAAACAATTTAGTATTAGGCTTAAAAAAATATAATTTTGAATGCTCCAGTTTGTATGTTTGTTAAGGCCGATTTACATCAGACTAGCGAATGCTCATTCTATCCCCAGTGTATCAAATTCATTTGGTGTAAACAAACGTAGAGCATTTTTTCGTTGTTTTGTTTGCGTTCGCAAAGATTCTATGGAATATGTAATATGGAAAACGCTAAGAACAATCTTTCGTTTACACTAAAAGATCGAGAAAGAATGCTTGTGTTCCAGCTCTAGCTCTATGTTCGTTCAGTTTAAATCGGCCTATACTCAATCATGTTGTAAGAAACGTACGGACTAGGCTGAAATTTAGAATTCAGATATAGTTAAATTAGATTATGGCACATATATTATTTATACTCCTGTAAAAAGTGTGAAGTTCTTTAAGGAATTGCATTCAATTGGAATAGCTGAATTACATAAGAACGACTGAACTGATCGGGATGAAATATAGAATGCTCAAAAATTATAGTCTGGAAAACATATACATTACTTTATTTCCTAAAAAACTGTAAGATCCAGAGAGAACAGTCCTTTCGAATTCCTGACTTTCATCGTTTCAAACTTCAAATTTAACAGTCCCAAATTCAGGACATACAATTCAACCGAAGTCGGAAATGTACTGGTTCAAAATAAATTAGTTCTCTTCACAGCTTGTTTTGTTCTTGGTATGTGCGCGTATGTATAGTTAGTTAGTAAGATCTGTCTTTAGCGCTAGCATAAAGCCCCGTTGACAGTAGAGGCTAACTGTCGTTAGTCCTTTAGACGAAAATGGGTCTTGTTTCATTCAAAACAATTGAATATATACCCAGACAATTGGAATTACAAATATGTATTAATTGTTTGATAACTTATCACTAATACACCTGGTATGAACTGCGTATATATATGCGATTAATAAATTCGATACGGACGGATTTCCCAGCTCTACTTATCGTGATAGCTTGCTTCGCGAATCATACGACATACTAGCATACTACCGATACGACGGACGGACTACTCGGAATTTGCATCGTCGCTAGCCGTAGCAGACAGTTTGCGTGTGTGTGAATAGACCTTTACAGGGCACCTTCGTATTTGCAACGTGTATTGCTGTATTGCCAGTAGATTATTGTGAAAAGTTACCTTAAATGCTTAAACATTTTTTCTTTATATTATAAAGTTACTTTCTATTAGGATTTGTAAACAGTGGGTAAACGCTAGAAAAAAAGCTTGAAAAATTAGGATTGGGCCCATAACGGAAGTACAATTATTTTCTCGAAGACCAAGAATCCCATTTAATAGTATGTGTAGGCCAACTACAATCGGACTGCTTCAATGAGAGAGGTTTCGAATTAAATGAATATATTGTTGATACAAAATTGCTCGATTTTTGACAATGTTTATAAAACTGCTGCACCAATTTAGATAAAATTAATTTTGACTTGTTTATTTAATTGAAAACAAATATATGAACACAAATATTTTCTAAATCGTTCCAGGTGCCTTTGGTGAACAAACTTAAAACAGATTCCGACGAATGATTGTTAAAAATAAATTCTATTTCCGATTTTTATATTTTCCGATCAGGAATGTGTCGTTTAATTTAATACTATTAACCACAACATTATAAACCTGTGCGAAAATAAGGCGTAACACCATAACTCTAGTAAACTCGAAGTAGCTTAACGTGGTCAAAATGGTTAAAATCACCTAAAAGGTTTTAGAAGTAGGCTTCTGGTAGCATTGGTGTTTTGGGACGTGATTGTATACTTTTTATTCGTGCTCTTACTATTAGTTTTAATAAATTCACGTGTTTCATGAAACTTAGTTATATACTACAGGCCCGTGAACAAAATGTACGGGTCAAATGAACCACCAGGAGACCTATGTAGGATGATAGAAGGGTATAAAGTAATAAGATTCAGCACTATGCCGTCACATGTAATAGACTACAAGCCCGTGAACAAAATTTACGGGTTAAATGAACCACCAGGAGACCTAAGTAGGATGATAGAAGGTTATAAAGTAATAAGATTCAGCACTATGCCGTCACATGTAAGCTGTCCAACTGAGCGCAGTTGAAGAGGAAGGGTTGCAATCCTCGATCATTTCTCTTTGTCGCATGATTTTTGTACGGCGTTGCGGAATAATAGATTAAAAGAGGTATTTAGTCTATTACAGTAATTGGTATTTTATCATTAAATGACACATCACGACACATAGATACGTTTAAAGTTTTCATCATCGTCATCATTTTCATCACTATACAATTTCTGTATATAGGTAGTTTGTGTAATAAAAATACTTGTAATTTGGAATTTGAGCTACCTATATAAACACACCATATTGTGTATATCCTAGGCCGGGATCAAGCTTAACATCGGGAAAAGTATAGTCAAACGCAAACCCTTTTTTAAAATATGTTTTTATGCTTTTGTGTACTGCTGATTGTGTACTCCAAATTGTTTGTTGTTGTTTTGGTGTTAAAAAAAAAATCGGCCCATCTGTCTATTCTGTGTAATTGTCTACTAGGTACTACGTACGATACAAATTAAAGTTTACCTTACACTTCAATTCACTATGCTTCATTTCAGTTTATCCACTCCACTTAACCCTACTACAATCTACTTCACTCCATTTCTCGTCACTTCACCTCATTTCACCCCACTTCATACCACTTCACTCTATCTTACTCTACTACACTCCTTTTCACCTCGTTTAGCGCTATTTCATACCACTACAACTCACTTAAATTCAACTCATTTCAGCTCAATTCAATTCACCCTACACATCACTTCACTCCGTTTTACCCCATATCACTCCACTTCACATCTCTTCATCGCACTTTCACACAACATGGTACATTTCTACTACACCTCTACTACACTCCACTATATCTCTACTACACTCCACTTTCATTTAACTTCGCTCCACCACACTCTACTTCACTTCACTCTTCTCAGCTCTACTTGCTTTTGGTTTACTCAGATTGACTCCACTTTGCCTCCCTCCTCGAAGTTAATGAATGAAACGGACATACACGGTAGAACATGGTTCGTATTCTCTTTTGCAAAAAAACCTTTGCATCAAGGTCGTATTGCACCGGCCGATAATGATGCAGGCGTATGAGATTATTAATGAGCCGTGTCATTAGGATGGAGTCTAATTGACAAACGTGGCAAAGGAAAATTCATACAGAAATTGAAGCTCTAAAGTAATATCTATAAAGAAGCATTTCATTATTGCGATTAAGATTCTACTTTCTTAATTGAAAATACTTTGTAAGATAGCCATCATAGAGTTCACTTTTCTATGCTTTCGGCTCTCATACTATCTAGTCAAGTGTTAAAGTTGGTTTTAAAATGTTTGTCAAATCAAATTTCTCGAAATAAATAGAAATAAACAGCCACTAACTGTTAGATTTATAAGAAATGTTCTTAATACTTTAAATTAAAGATTTAATATTTCTTATTTATTTTAATAATTATTATTATTCTTTTTTCATGTTATTTATTTTTCATTCATTTCATTAGTTTAAGTTTAAAAATAAATAAATATTAAACTCCCATTGGTGGATATTTTTCGCCCTGCACTATCTAATTCACTATACACTATTAAACTAAGCAAACTTGTATGGTAAATGATACTATAGAATTATATCCACATGATGAAAAAATAAATTCATATCTGGATATGACGGTGATAATCTTTTTTTCATTCATTTTTATATGCCAGTGACTTAGAGTCTGCCTGTGAAACCTTAGGTCGGGGGTTCAATTCCCAACCAGTGAAAAATAATTGTACTTACTATGAATACAAATAAATATTCCTTCTGTCTGGTTGTTTCTGTCTGGTTGTTTTTTGTATTATTGAATTGAAAACTTCTTTAGGCGCGCCTAGACAGATTTTTCGTGGGCTGTGAATTGAATTCATTCGTCACGCTCGGGTATGATAAGAAAGCTTCGGGTAAACTCGGGACTATGGCTATTGGCCATCTAGAAATACGTCAGCCAATGGGAAATGCTCAAAGGGCGTGGACAGGCCATCATGGCATGGCCACCTAGAAACGCATCAGCCAATGAGAAATGCTGACGCATTTCTAGATGGCCATGCCAAGATGGCGAGGCCACGCCCTCCGGTTACACCCGTGTAGTTTCCAAGGTAAGCTGTCAAATTCTGAGTTTTAAGTTTTCACTGCTATCGGCAGTTCCTATGACTGCCAATTTTTTTTTGGATTCTATTGTTTTCGAAAAATATGAAATAGACAAAATCTATAAATTGTGTTCTTTGGGATTAACTTATAAATAAGCATTATCGTTCAGCGTGGCGATGAATCCAACATGCAAACACGCTTCCAACTGGTAGTGAGTATCTTGATTATTTCTAGATCGCCAGCGGATTTCATCGATAGGTAAATAGTTTAGATGCGCTTGGTATTATTAGTTTGTAACTTTTTGACTTTGTTTAACTTAACTTTGTTTGTATTGGTGGATTGTAACTTTTTGAGTTCGTTTGACGGAACTAACGTAGAAAAGATCCATACCAGTTCGGCTTTCCTTAAAAATTTGACGGTATTTAGGGTAGCCTTAAAACAAATACATATGTTTGAAAAACGGTAGAAATACGTTAAAATCTAGACCTAAATAAAGCCATTCGCAACCCTACCAACCTAAAACCATAATCGTATAAAAATAAACAATTCCGAGCAACGGAGACCAAACCGTACTTTGTTTCAAATAATGTGCCTATAATTTTCCCAAATAGCCCAAAAACTCTGTCGCTACACTTCTTAATTAAAGAAAAAAAATCAAGAATGTATGCGCACTTCTCACAACCGTACATCCATTTCAAAACCAGTTCGTTCTAGCCATACCCACATAGCGACCGTGTTCACCTAATCAAGAACATGTGTGTAGACTTTAAAATGTGAACCATAGAGTTCAGAATTGCGTGAGGAGAATAACGTTAGAATTGTCAAAATTATATAACTTCGTCCAAACTTGCTACATGCATCTACAAAGGTGGATTAGTTTTGTTAGAAGAACTTTGTGTACTGATTTTAGTATCGAATGATTTATAACAATATTTTTTTAAGTGAAAACTGATGAAAAGATTTATTCATATCTGGATATGACGATGATAATCTTTTTTTCATTTATTTTCATATGCCAGTGACTTAGAGTCTGCCTGTGAAACCTTAGGTTGGGGGTTCAATTCCCAACCAGTGAAAAAGAATTGTACTTACTATGAATACAAATATTCCTTCTGTCTGGATGTTTCTGTCTGGTTGTTTCTGTCTGGTTGCTTTTTGTATTATTGAAGTGAAAACTTCTTTAGGCGCGCCACAGACAGATTTCTCGTGTGCTGTGAATTGAATTCTAACGTCACGCTCGGGAATGATAAGAAATCTTCGGGTAAACTCGGGACCATGGCCATTATCCATCTAGAAATGCGTCAGCATTTCCCATTGGCTATCTAGAAATGCATGTCTAGATGGCCATACTCATGGCCACGTCCTCCGGTTTCACCCGCGTAGTTTCCAAAGTAAGCTATCAAATTGAGTTCCTATGACTGCCAATTTTTTTTTACTCCTTACTCCTTTTTGAAGTGAAAACTTCTTTAGAGAGCGTAGTGCATTTTTTGGTAGAGAAAACTTAGGGGTTCAAGTCACCAACACGCTGGTGTCGGGTGGTGGTAGCGGCATAGCGGCGGAGCAGCGGACCGATGATGCGCGAAAAACGCTTTCTGAAATAACCAGAAACTTTATGTAAAATATTTTTTGTTCTGATCTACCCGTCTAAAGACGAATGGCTGTTAGAATCGCCCACACCCTCAAGACAGAAAAAAATGTTAAAAGTTATTAAACTATGTACCTAGTATGAGACTAGTATAAGTAAAACTGAGATTGATCTCTCAACACGTACTCGTATGACTTTATACTAGTCTAAATATCTGAAGCTACGCTGAAGATGAGGTGTGAAAATATTATCATTTTTTTGTAGTGAAAACTTTTATGGTCGCGGTGAAGATTTTTTGGTAGGGGGAAATTGTATGGGTTAGCGTCACCGACATGCTACTATTTATTGTATATCTATTAGTATAAATAAATATCTATAGGACGGACTGCTCTGATACTAGACTGGCGCACGCACAGCGGCGCCTGTGTACACAAATATAATAATACTAGCAGCGCCCTGCGATTTCACCCTTTGCCGTTATTTTCCAAGGATAAAAAGTAGCCTATGTTACTTGTAATACCTCCAAAAATATGTGTACAAAAAGTTTCATAATGATCGGTTAAGCAGTTTTCGCGTTAAAGCGTAACAAACAAGCTTACATTAACCTTTATAATATTATACATATATGGGATAGGATAAATACGTTTGTACGTGAAACACATCGTAAATACATTAGCCGCGTTTTGGAATGGAGAAATCTTGTTACTTCACGTCACCGACATACGTAATAGCAGCATATATTTGTAGCTATGCACGTGACGTGATGTACAATTACATTGTACATTAGTGGTTTTTAATACTGAAATTTTAAGTTTTCACTTCTATCGGAACTCCCTATGATCATGCATGTATGATAAAGTGCGTATACCATTGATAGTATTTTATACTGACTGGCCTCGTGGCTTAGTTGGTAGTAGCTCTGCCTGCGAAGCCCAGGGTCGTGGGTTCGATTCCCACCCAGTGCAAATATTTGTGTGATGAATTCAAATGTTTGCACTGTGTCTGGGTGTTTCTATGTAGGTATAATAACTAATAAGTATGTGTATTTAAAAACTATATAAGTATTACATCAGCTATCTGGCCGCCATCACACAAGATTTGCTTAGTTTGGGGTCAGATGATGTTGTGTGTGAATTGTCCACCAATATTTATTTTATTTATTTATATTATTAATGCCGATTACTAAAAAAAATGATACACTCTCGACTCAAGTGGACAAGGCACCAAGAGTTCGGGAAAAGCCCAATCAGACAATCAATTCACAGTATCATCATCATCATCAACAGCCCACTAAACGTTCCCACTGCTGGGACTCGGGGACTTCTCTCGCAAGGAGAGAGTTAAGGCCATAATCCACCACGCTGGCCCAGTGCGGGTTGGCAGATGACACATGACTTCGAAAGATTCTTGGTACATGTCGGTTTTCTCACGATGTTTTCCTTCACCGTTTTAAGTTAGCGGCATTACGCACTTGACTTCGAAAAGACAGTGGTGCGTGTGGGGTTTGAACCCGGGGTCTCCGGATCGGCAGCCGCCGTTCTCCCGACTAGACCACCGTAACTTCACAATCTAGCTGTTGGTAAAACGATAGTGGTCAAACGTCTTCGTTCTGCCCTTCTATCGCCTAACTAAATCGGCTATGGCATTGCTATTGCTGTCTCTATCACTTCAAGCGAGAAGAAAAGAGCTGTCTCTTTTCAAGTCAATATCAAATATAAGACAGTTTTCGCTAGGCGGGTAGACCTGCGGGTCTTAGGTATGTTAACTGTGAAACGATATCGCCTTTTGGAGCTCTTATCGACAGAAAAAAGTATTAACTACGTGAAGTCGAAGGGCTAGCGTATACGCAGATGTACGTACCTACGTGTACGTGAGCGAAATTAATCAGTAATCCCGACACAAATAACTAATTACAATTAAGAATTATCTCGATCTTTTCAAACGAAAAAATTGCACTAAAATTGGTTGATCTTTTCAGATCTATGATGCTACAGACAGACACAGACAGATACGGAAAAATCCGTAACTTTGAATAGACATCATTTTTAAATTTTCATCATTTTTCGGCAGGGAGCCCATATGGGCTCGGCGCCGGATATGACTCATCATATGAAAAAAAAATTGAGGTTGGTTATGACAAAACAAATCATAAGTAAAGCTTTATCATCTAAATATTTTTGCGGCAGCAGTATAAAAAAAACTATGAACTAGTGAAATCGATTAGAATTGGTCTTAAAATGAGTCTCAACTGAGGGGTTAAAGGAGGAGGTTATATATTGAGCTGTATATTTTGGTATATACATTTCCATCGATCATTATATAAATACTGTGCAAATATTAATGTGTTTTAGTGTGAAAGGCAATGATTCCAGCAAATTTATTTTCTAGTTCCCAGTGCTAGGCAGCGATTTGTACTCTTCTTGAGACTGTCCTGTGATAATATTTATAATCAGAACGGGAGTTACTCGGGTAAGACCGCGGGGTACTGCTAGTTAGTAATAAGGATAACCTAATGATAATGAAATGGGAATGAAACCTTACAGCCGCCTTATGCCGCTACCTTAAAACGGTGAAGGAAAACATCGCGAGGAAACCGACATGTACCTAGAATCTTTCGAAGTCATGTGTCATCCATCAAGCCGCACCATCCACCAACCCGCACTGGGCCAGCGTGGTTGATTATGGCCTTAACTCTCTCCTTGCGAGAGAAGGCCCCGAATCCCAACAGGGGGAACATTTAGTGGGCTGTTGATGATGATGACACCTTACAGTGCTCGTTTAAATTATGAAACACTAGCAACGCCCCGCGGTTTTACCCGCGTAAGTTTCCTTTCCGTTATTGTCACGCAGTGAAATTTAGCCTATAAATATGTTATTCCAGACTAAATTAATCTGTGTTCCTTGATTATAATTTTAACTCTATTCTTTCAGGCGTTGCAACGTGACATCCAAACAAAACATCCAAACTTTCGCATTCATAATGTTAGTTTTCAATATTAGTAGGATAAATTGAAACAACATCAGTTCATCTGTCAAGCTACAAGGCTAGAGTGCTCGCAATATAACTCTGCGCGTAGCAAAATATGGAACTAATTGACAGGCCGTCAACTTCTTATTTACGTCAGTTGACAAAAGTTTGTTTACGTTTGGTGTATTTATTAATTTCCAAAATAATTTATAGCTTTTATTATGCCGAAAGTGATTAAAAGTGCTGGCCGTGGCTGGTTCTTGAAAATCAATCGTGGTTGTGAAGAAGAACGATACAATAACGGGCCAAAAGTGGAGTTTTCCAAACGCAGAGCTATTTGACAACTAATATGTAGGGATACCATAGCAATCACATCTCCACCTATTATCGGCATATTTTAAAGCTGAGGCTTTAGGTTGAGGTGCGGCTTTGGGTTTGATTGTTTTATCGCCAATATACCCGTGGGAAAAAATGTGTGTGCTTAAGACCGAATGTGAGAAACTAGTTTTAAATGTTTTTTTTTCATAATATACAAATCAAAATAGAAAACACAGTGACACAGCAGTGAAGATCAGCTGATTGCATCTTTCTCGCTCGGGTACTCTCGGCGGTTCCATGTTCACCCGATCGACCCTTTCACCTAACAGCGGTGCGCCAAAAGAAATTTTACTTAATTTTTTTTTCAACGTTAGCTTAGATGCTCTTCGATCCCTAACTCTGTATTAATTACTGTATTTTTATTGTAGACGTTTCAGAACGTACTTTCACGTGGTAATGGACAACGCATTATACCACTGCACTCAGATAAATAAAGCGGCTACAATGTAAAAGAAGAAAGCCAAAAGTGGCTTAAGAAAAATGAAATAGATTTCGACGATTGTAGGACAAATCCGCAGTTACTCGAATAAAGAGGCACAAAGAAGACCCACAATACCAAGTAGAATAACTATTAAAGGAACATGGACAGGAGCTTTTACGGTTACAGCCGTGATTCATCGTGATTTTAACCCTATTGAAAA
This sequence comes from Ectropis crepuscularia, assembly GCA_963693475.1. Classification (NCBI taxonomy): domain Eukaryota; kingdom Metazoa; phylum Arthropoda; class Insecta; order Lepidoptera; family Geometridae; genus Ectropis; species Ectropis crepuscularia. Next base: position 10,561,219 of record OY856359.1, read on the forward strand.
AAGAAGATGGAAGCCAATGACTCATTAAAATAACGTTTATGCGCCAAATTTTCAAATAGTGTTATTTATGGTCTCAATAAAAGATTTACAAGTTTAAATTAAATTCTTGTTATTTCGATGTTGGTGTAGGTTGAAAATGACAGTTTTTTTATAATGTAATAAACTATAATAAAGTTTTCCTGGTGGTAAGAGACTCAGACAGCCTGTACCAATTACCAATGATACTTGGTCATACTGAACCAAACCAGCACTGCAAAGGCGTTCATTACTTCGAGACATTCGTTCTTGAGTCTCAGTTGTCGTGTAGTTACTTAAGTTGCTTCCCTGAAAAATCCCTTCCCGTACCTGTTTTATGAAGTTGTACGTTCCCAATGAACGGGAAGGGAACCTATTAGCTTGACCTGGCAACATTAAGTACGCCACCAGTCGCGCGCAGACTTATACTGCGAGCACTATACCAGAAATTGAAAAACAAAAACAGCGTCAAACTTACAGCACTGCTTATCGTCACGACGATAACGTTATCACGACTATAAATGACGTCATCGCCAGGACTTACAACGTCATCGACCGGTATTAGACGCAGGACGTCTTCTCTCTTTCTACGAAAACGTAATTTCGAAATAAACTCGCGACTTTCCAACTCCGATTCTATTTCGATCCGTCGTTTTGTCTGTTCAAATGTTCTAAGCTCTAGATACCCTAATGAGAGTATCCTTAGAAAATTTAAACGTCAAACAATGTTGTATTGGGCGAAACGAATGAAGAACGAAAGTATGAAAAAGTCGCGAGTTTTTTTTCGAAATTACGTTTACGTAGAAATAGAGTAGACGTCCAGGACTCCGCCTGGAAAACGCACCTCAGAAGTTATTCTGAAACCAAGATGTAAGTATACATGCCTTTTTTTTATTTTATCACTGCTGGGACTCAGGGTCTTGTCTTAAAAGACCATATTTAGTTTAAAGAGACCTATGGTAGTGGTCTCAAGTCTCAAGTGACCAACTACCATAGGTCCCATAGAGACATCCATCTTGCTAGCCTAGTACAAGTTGATGGATGACTAATTTCCCTGAAATATTATGTCTTTTATACGTTCTAGTTTTCCTCATAATGTTTCCGTTCATTGATAAAAGCTGAAATCAGAACAAACTTATAGTATAATAAATCTGGAAAAACTTGTATGTAGGTGTATTCAGGTAGTTTCAAACCTTTGACTTCAAGATCGCGAAATCAGATTTTTTTGCAATTAGGCCGCCACGGCTCCATACCAACAAAAAGCTGGCAAATGTCTTTCTAACCAAGTCTCGTCGTAGTTTTCTCCAGGCGATGCCGACGGCGCAAAGGAGCCTAAACTGTTGGCAGCATTACCCCACAGAATGGCCATGTTTTTCATCTGCATAAAAAATGAGCGGGCTATGATAAAAAGTATTATATTATCTGCTATTTGATTATTTCAGCGTTTGAGTCCCACTTCTGCAGGCAATCGTAATTTTTATAAGTACAAGATTGGCCTTTCAAAAATAATCAGGGACCAACGGCATTAGATTTTTTTTCAATAGACGAGACGACTAAGACGTTCGCCTGGTGGTAAGTAATACGATTGTTGAAAACAACACACCACCCGCTAACTAATCAATAAGAGTCCCAATCAATGCCTAGCAGTACACTCGTCGCCTAGTTTTGCTTAGTATTTTTTTTTTTTTTTTTTTAAATAAAGAGTGACAAGACGAGCAGATGGTAAGCAACATGCCTGCCACATAGCAGCACAGTGACACGCAGCTATTGGAACATGAAGAGCCCAACTCATTACCTAGCACTACACTGCGCTCGTCACCCAGAGTTCTAAGATGTTATATCTCTGTAAGCCCTGTAATTTCACTGGAAACATTGCCCTTCAAACCAGAACACAGTAATGTTTGCACCTAACTGCTTGGCGGTAGAATCACTGGCAAAGGTGTGGTACTTCCCCAGGCGGACTCTGCTAAGAGTCCTACTAGAGTTTCAGGCTAGATAGCGTTTTGTGAAAATATACAGCAATATTTATTACTTCATTTAATTCTCTGGGTTTCAATGGGCGTCCAGTGTAGTGTAAGAGTGGTTTTCCTGTAGCTGCCAATGACGGTATACGTCACTACTGTATATATAAATTATATCTATAAGGTATGTTCGACTTTACTCTGCTGATAATAATACCATGACGTTATTTCCACTCTATGATAGCATAGTGGTAGGAAAGCCCGAGTTCCGAGAAGGTAGTTAAAATTTCGCTTGCAGCTCTTAGTCATTTTCCGAGCCAGAGTATGTCATCGTATCAATGATATTCAGGCAATGATACTCTTGTGCGAAAAAGACTTTCGAAGTCTTGAACATCGCCGCAAAATTGCTAGCTTATCGGTTTTTTATCGGATACATTTCGGAGAGTGCGCGACTGATCTGCATAACTTAATACCACCTTGCCACATTTTTCTATCGGACTGCTCGTTGCTCGAGAAAGCGACATCGTTTCATGGTTTATGTTCCAAAGACACGAACAAAGAGGTTTGACTCTACTTTTGTAATAAGAACGTCTAGGCTGTGGAATGAGCAACCAGAGTGGATTTTCGACGATAGTTATAATCTTGGTGTCTTCAAGTCGAGAGTGAATCGGTTTCTTCTAAGTAAGCACGCTTCATCGTAGGCCGCATCGTCGCTTAACATCAGGCGAGATGGCAGTCTAGCGTAGACCTATTCAAGTTAACAAAAAAAAAAAATCAGACTCTAATGGTTTAGGAAAACATCGTGAGGATAGCGACGCGTTTCACGGAAAATACCCTACTAGGACACGTCCTTACCCACATTTAGCTAGCTCAAAGGAGTATGGCCTAGACTGTCTCGTGTCCCAGCAGTGGGAACACGTAGTGGACTGTTTATGCCAAATTGCAGCTCGTAAATTAGGTCAAGCATGATCCCGCAACCGAGCAGTCTAGGCCTTGTACCACGAGAATGTTTAGCGATTATTTTGCAAGTCGATTGACGCTCTACATTTTGTACAGAACGACATTGTACTTTGTCGCTGTGGGGTACGGACCATATTAGCGATTAACGAAATTTTCGCGATAATTGTTGCATTACTGCCACCAACAGTAATGGTACGGGACTACTCCCTGTACTACGAGGTCTTACTGCGATTATTTTGCGAGAAAATTGATACATGTATTATTGTATTTACATCGCGACTTTGAACCTAATTGCTGGATAAAATAGTATCTCACTACTGGGGAAAATGGTTCACATTTGAGGCACACGAAATGTTGGATGAATGATGATTCGTCGCACTAAGACGATCAAGAAGAAGTGTCAATGCATTGCTTCTGTACGAGAAATTACCTGGCTACGATAACAATTACATAATATTATCATCTGGTGTCTGGAATAATACCAATTTTTACACCAATCCACAAGTTTCAGTATTTCCAAACCACTTAACAAGCCCTTAGTATCTTAACTATTAGTAGTAGTTTTTCTAACAATACTTGGTAGTATTTTTAAGAAATAATAAATATTGCTCTTTTGTTCAAGGTTTGCGCTTGACCGCTGTCTCTTTCGATACTAAGCAACGACATGGTACCAGCATGGTTCGCGATGGAGCACGCTTACCTAAAAGAAACCAATTCACTCTCAATTCGGAGATAGATTACATCCATCAGGCCAACCTTCGAACACTCGCTCAGGCAGTACATGTACATATGTAATAGGGTACCGGACTGGGTCCAAATACACCATCCTAATTAGTCCGTCAGCTAGATCATGGAAAAATATTGGACACGTATTTTTTGTTTTTTTCATAATATTAAAAATCGTTAAAGATATAGACCATCAAACTTCGAGAGTGTGGGGTCGCGACGTCACTCGTGAGTAAAAATCGTGCTCACAAGTGACGTCACACGAAACTTCGGAGCACTGTATCTTCGTCATTTTTTGTTTGTGAAACAAAAGAAAAAATACGTGTACAATATTTTTTGGCAATCTAACTAACGGGCTACTTACTTTTTTTGAGGATTGTAACCTATTGTTATAGAGTCTTACACCCTTGTATCTGTGTGGTCTTATCCATTTATATCTAAATTTATATTATAAATGAAGTGTATCTGTATGTGATCGAAAATATACAGCTTTTCACAAAATATGTATGAAAGTTTATGTACCTATAATGCTTAGGTTTTGTTTTGCATACTTTAACGAGAAATGAAAAAAAATGAAAATTGTTCTTACAATGGAAGAAAAAACGAATTCAAAAAAAATCTGATATATAGATCAATCTATTTATAGCGCCAAAATACAAGTTCAAACATACCAAGGCGAAAAAATAAATTAACATATGTTCATTTATTTACCTACTTCTCTTTTTGTAAATTTTTTTGAGTTCTCAGGCAAAGGCTGAATATTTAATATCAAGCTAAACCAAGTAAATCCTGCGATTTGATCGATACTGCTCTTCAATTTCATAAATTCCACGTTTTATAACCACATCAATTACATAGTACAATGTCTAAGATGTTGCATATAGAGTACGAGCACCAGTTTTTTTCACACTATTATTTAATCTGTTTTCTCTTTTCAAGTTTCTCTTTTTGTAAAATTGGCTTTTAAGCATTTCTTTTAACGCCCTGAACTACGAAAACTTATAAATGTTTCAAGAAAGTTATTTTTCAAACGAAAGGTTTCAAAACGTCGTCGGGTAAAGCCGAAGGATAGACTATGTTAACTAAAAAAAAGGGTATTATCGCAACGAGAGCTCGTGGTAGGAGTCCAGAGCTGCAATTGATCCCTCTCAGCCACTTGACGGCGTCAAGTGAGTGTCGCGTTAATTCAGCCGTCTTTCGTCACTTGGCCCATTACAGTTTATTAGTATGGTACTCTTGCTCATATCGTGGAGAACTGGAGAATGGTCGTATTCAGAAATATTTAGTAAAAATATATGTATACCTATAGATATGTACTAATAAAAATCTTACGCTTGTTTTCACATTCGACGAACAGATTTATACATTTTTGAGGTTGTAAAATTTATTTTGCCAGTTTATGTACTTTTAGTGGAGGGCAATCTAATGGACTCACGTCACCAACATCCTACTAATATTATAAATGTCAATGTATGGATGTTTGGATGTGTGTTGCTCAAACACGTTCTAACGTATGAACGGATCTGGCACGGAAATTTGGAACACAGATAGATAATAGTCTGGAAGAACACATAGGCTACTTTTTATCCCGAAAAAACTACGGGAACAACGGGAACGGGAACTTCGCGGGTAACACCGCGGGGCGCTGCTAGTGCTAATATTAATTGTATATCTATCACTGACAGCGCCTCGTGGTTTTATTCGCGTAGTTCTTTACCGTTCTCATTATGTTCTCGGGATAAAAAGCTTATTTTGTATTATGATCACAATAACACGAACAGACTATGATCTGTGTTCCAAATTTCAACTCGATCCATTCAAACGTTCCGACGTGGTTGAGCAACGAACATCCAAATGTTCAAACATCCTAACATTGCCATTGATGATATTACCAGGATAACAGGATGCAGGATGAGTATGAAGTAACAGTTACGTTTGAAAATATATTTTTGCATTTGCCAACCCATATCACGGTGAAGGTTACAAGCCAAATAATATTGACGTATGAAACCGTAGAGCACAGCTAGTCTAAAAAGAGTCCATTCCAACAGACACTTACTTTTCGCGGTGTATCCGTGCCGGTATCCGACCATCTCGAGCTTTTGGGCGTTACTTTGTCGTCTACGCTCAACTTTGGGTCGTATTTCGAGTCCAAGGCTAAATTAGCTGCCAAAAAACTAGGAGTCCTCTGTAAGGTGCGAAGGTACTTCAAATCTGAGCAGTTGCTCACGTTGTACCAAGCACAGATTCGCTCCTGTATGGAGTACTGTTCGCACCTTTGGGATGGGTCGGCTAAATATCAGCTGGAGGCTCTGGAGTCGATCGAGAGACGTGCCAAAAGGCTCATAGGCAATGACACCCTCGTGCGAAAAAGACTGCAAAGTCTTGAACATCGCCGAAAAATTGCTAGCTTATCGGGTTTTTATCGGATACACTTCGGAGAGTGTGCGACTGATTTGCACGATCTGATACCACCTTGCCCTTTTTTCTATCGGAATGCTCGCAAAAGCGACATCGTTTCATGGTTGATGTTCCAAGAACACGAACGAAGAGATTTGACTCTACTTTTGTGATAAGAACGTCAAGACTGTGGAATACGTTGCCTGAGTGGGTATTTCCCGTAAGTTATAATCTTTGTGTCTTCAAATCGAGAGTGAATCGGTTTTTTCTAGGTAAACATGCTCCATCGTAGACCGCATCGTCGCTTAACATCAGGTGAGATGGCGGTCAAGTGTAAACATATAAAAGTAAAAAAAAAAAGTCTGTATTAATTTAAAAAATGGATGGTTTTTGTTTCAACGCTCTTATTTTAGTGACTAATAATGCAATTTAAAACATATATTTAGCATTTGATAATCTATGTCATGGGAATATATCCGCATAAATTTATGCTTTTAAACAAAATCTATACCTACTCCTCGAGCTGAGCTGTGTGACTGTGGACTGTGGTATAAAGCATCACAGCATCAGTCAATGAAGCACCATCTCGTATAATGTCCACTGTACCCTTAACACTTGTACTTACACGGAGTGACCTGTTCGATCAAAATACGTTGCAGTTTTTGTTGGTCAGTAAAATAAAAATAAACTGAAAAAATAATTATAAAACAAAAGATAATATTTTAAAAACAAAAGTACATAAAATAACAAAAAAGTTTTCGATTTAAAATTTGTTCCAAATTGAATCGCTGGCTGGGATGAAAAGAAGAAGAAGAATTTCTTTACTATAATCCTACTTTTATACCATCAATGACTATAATATAGAGCTAAATAATGATCAAAGAACTCGAATCCAACGTAAGACCACTAGTCGTAACAAGATGGCCGCCCGACGAGAATCGAGCATTATCGAGAAGAGCCGAAGTTTTTTCTAAATTTAAATCAACAGTTAATTTTATTTTTGTAATAAATACTACTTACTCTTTGAAACAGAATTCAGGGCTTTGCAATAATTATATTTGTCCAGTACACTTAATACACGCATTGAAGTTTCACAAGAAGCCAACAAGGAGTGAGCGATGCCGTAGGCTCTTTATAACAAAAATATAAGTAAATCAGGAAAGATTTGTTAGTTTGTTTATGTTTAACCAATAAACTCTGAAACTACTGAACTGATTTAAATAATTTTAACATTACCTATTGAATAAAAGCCCGTGGTGTGTGTGGTTTCAGATTTCAGAATCATCAGGTCCTACGTTTGAATACCGGACGCTTTTAAGAGTAATTTAAAGGTGTAAATGTACGAGTATGTCATCGTCACTGACTTTAACGGTTAAGAAAAACATCGAGAGGAAACCGGCGTGTTCCAAGAACAACATCTTTCGAAGACATTTTTCATCCATCAAGCCGCACTTGGTCATCATGGTGACTAGACCCTCAGCAACGTAAGTAGGCTTACTTATTTATATCTTAGACCTTGAGATAGGTTTTGGAAAATGTTAAGAATACGGCTTAATGGAAAGCAACGCAGTGCTACACAACAATTTCAAAATCACTTTTTTTCCTTGCCAGTGCTAGTGCCAGTGCAGTCACTGCGCTTGTCATCTAGAGATGGAACATAAATCTCTTTGTCCAGTATTTTCCCTTTAAATTGGAACACAGTAATGTTTGCACATCACTGCCAGGCGGTAAGTAGAATAGGTAACTTTCAATATTGTAGAATGGTTTGTGTGACAAAAATATCATCTAACTTTAAGCAGTAAAGAATATACATAAAGTTTTTAGTGGCTAGTGATTATTTATATATTGTAACTGGTGCACTCAAGTAGGTAAGTACTAACTTACTAAGCAACGCGACCTGCTTTGATGCAGAAAAGTGACACCAAATTTTATGTCAGCATACAGATACGGCGCAACCAACTTATCTGGCAGCACGTCTTAATACAAAACAAAAAATTTCCTAAAACGTGTTTTAAAGAATCGATTGTGGCTCCTTCATTTGATTTTAAAAACTGGTTGGGCAGCGTAAGTAATATGACGAACTCTTGTCCGAACAGAAAACGCAAGCACAACGAAATGCCACTCGGTTGCGCAGGAGTTGGGAGTTGGTAACACTTTCGAGCGTTTATACATACTATTATAGACTTTACGCTGAATAGATAAGGTTTGGAATGGTGTGTCAGATTATGTACTTTACGAGTATGTTTGACGGAACGCGTACGCCTTGGCGCATGCGTACTTGCGGAGTGCGCACCTTGCGCTTTTAATATTACATGTAAATTATATACCTACGTATTTTTTTCTTTTTACTGTGCCATGAAGTACCTACGATTTTAATCGAACGAGTCAGTAATCCTATGAAATCTAATTAATATGACTTAAAATATAAAACTTATTGCTATTAACTTGCAGCGGCCTACGGTTTTACCCGGGTGGTAACATTTTTCGTTATTTTCCTATGTGTTATTCCAGACTATATCATAAATATGTTCCAAATTTCAACGAGATTCATTCAGACGTGTGCAACAAACATCAAAATATCTAAATGTACAAACTTTCACATATATAATATTAGTAGGATGTGAACGGTTGGAATGTTTGTTGCTCAATCACGTCTGAACGGATCAATCTGAAATTGGTAATTTAGGGCCTTTATTAACAAAACTAAAATACCATGATTACTACACTACGCTACATATCTAACTAACTACTTACACTAAGCACGCCTGAATTATCCATAGATCATAAATATCTACACATAATCAAGATGTTTAAGCCCACTACCAATCGGAAGCGTACCCAGCACGCTGGCGGCATTACCACGTAGAATGGCAATGCTTATGCGTTGGGCCAAATAAGTAAGAAATATTGTGTTTCAAAATATACGCGAATAAAGTCGCAGTCAGATGCCAGTAACTATTCAAAGTAATTACATAAATGACTTATCTTAGTCAAATATACTTCGTTTTGCTTAACCTGGATTTTTATATATCAAATAAATGCTATCAGACCCGTAGTTGGTGTGATTTCATTAATAAATACATATATTTATTTGCTCGAATATTGAGTATTCATTAAGTACCATCATCATCAGCCCACATTGGTTTATTGCAGGGCATAGGCTTCTTCTATGATATGACAATTATTCCGATTAATTATTAGGTTTTTGTTGCTGCCAAAATCAGATCCAATATGTTTTGAAATATCTTTTTAGCGCCGTAACACATTTTTATTTAGCATATTATTTACTTATTTATTCAATTTCTTAGTCCCAAAGTTTTTACTATATAAATAATAAATTTAACATTAAAAAAAAACTTAAAAACTACCAGTGGTTAGGACTGCAGAGTGAGGACCCTTCTAACGATGCGTGCTGTGTCGAGGATGACCGCCTTCTGCATCTGACCCTTAATCAAATCTTTCGTGATATATTCTATTATTATGATGTAGAACTACTCATAATGAAGTATATTAATACATCACGTATATCACATTGTATTCCAGTTTTTTTTATCGATTACAGAAGTACATATCAAAGTCACTTATTTACAAATTGTCTTTCTTCACGAGTGGCAAAGCCTGAATCCACATCGTTGTCGCCAACTCTGGGTTGACAGTTGTTAGATGTCTTTTTTGGAGCATATCGCTTTTTAACCATGTTTTCCTTCACTATAACTTATAGTCGAAAAGATGTTAATGACAAACAGTGATGTCCATTTGCACTTGGGACCATACTCAGAAGGAAGGGTAGAGAGGTTCGAAACTACCCATAGATTATGTCCCAATTTTGCTCTTAACTAAACAATTTCTATGGAAATGTGTTCTATTAAATTTTTAAATACAGAATTAAAGCGCTGAATGTTCGAAATTGCCGCCTGATAAATTTTCCCGACTTTGCCCGCGCGTGGCAGCTACGATATCGATCGCTGCGCTACCCATCGCTGCGACGGCCCTGTTTCTACTCCACCACCCGCATACTGAACGCGAAATGGAACGCAATGTATGAGCTCACTTTTCTCGCAGCATGTGCCTCTAAGCGCGGTAAGGGCGTTGTCAGAAAGCGACCAAGTGGCGCACTCTCGTGAGAGATGAACGAACAGATAAATCTGAGATGCCATATAATTGGATGAGAATATTGAATGTGGTATCCATTGCTGCGTTAACAGCGCACTGTTCGAGTGAAGATGGGAGTTAGGGAGCAGTGTAGATTGCGCACTAAGATAGTGTGCCGTGGTAGGTGGCCGATAGCGTCGCGTGGTGCGGAGGTCACAGGGTCGCAGAGCTAGCACGGCCCTCTCTTCGCCGCAACGCAAATCGTTGAAATCAAAACTTTCACGCTACGAGAGCGCTACGAAGTTTTACTGCTACAAACTTCCTGCTACGCCGGTCGTAGCGCGGCGCACTCAAAACTTTGTTCAGAAAGCTTTTTTATTTGTCACTTTCCGTTATCAGCTTGTTGAAAACATGAGCTCTTTATGAGTGAGCGATACGATTCATATTTCAATACCTAAATACGGTCGCCTTATCAAGTGGGCGAATAAGATACCGCGCTTCGTTTATACTTCTGAGACTTTAAATATGATTCTTTATAGTTGAAGTAGGTATACAAAGCTACAAGAACTAAAAAAATAACAATAATTTATAAGATTTCATTAAAGCTATAACAAATAACAACACCACTAATTGTTTAAATGGAAATGTAAATAGTGCACACGCATAAATCGATATTCATACAAATATTATTAGAGAATTTTGAGTTCATTCGAATGAGAAATTACGTTAAAATATTATCTTCAAGTGTTGCATAATAATCATCATGCATTTGCTGAAATAAAAGCGTGCAGTCTAAATCAAGAGCTTCAAGTTAATAAAGCTAAGTGAAAAACATGGGTATTTCCAGCAGTCGGTAGGTACCAGGCATTGTGCTGCGGCCGTACCATGTGCTATATATTCGATGTCGTTCGATTCTGTCACTTCGTGCACGCGACTTTGGATCATATGTCATAGTGGGTAAAGTTCACAGTTGTAGTGCGTGAAATGTTGAAGTGAATCGTAATCGAAAAATAACAATGAGTATATCATATTTATCTCATACATTTTGTAAACTCAAACTTAAAATTTAGCTATAATTTCTCCAGAACAAATTAGCAGTTGCCAATCTTTTCTATAGGGTCTCTTATTATTGATATGCGTTGAACCAAATGTTTCGAGACCGACAATTTTTTTACAATTATGTTAATCATAAACCAAATTGTAGCTAAAAATACCAAACAAAAACTACATCAAAATTGGTTCACTTGACTAGAACCTACGACCCCACAGTCACAAACGCAACAGGATTATACAACTTAATACACTCCCTTTTTTAACCAACTTCCAAAAAAGAGGAAGTTATAAATTGGACTTTCATGTATATTTTTTTTTATAGATACAACTGCTACCCACATAAAAAACAGCTTAACCGTAGAAATCCGTACCTAAATGCGATTAAAAACATAACTAATAACAGAAAACGAAAAAAAATATGACTTACCATCATGCGCACTGTATGCCTGTAAGTTATCTATGGTAAAAAAGCGTAGAAACTATCAGAGACTCGCTCAACCATTTAACCACGTATATCCCGTAATTAATGACACTAGTGTAGCGAAAAACCATGATAGCTTGAAACATTGTATTAAAAGTTGCTATTAGCATCTATAGTACCTTAAGCCCACCATACACATATAGCTATACTAAACAATCTCATATTTCATGGCTAAACATATTTCCATATATTTCCTAAACAAGTGTTCGAGTGTCCACACTCGCAGTTATAAGTTATAACATATATTTTTGTGACGTTACCAAACTATGGCGTAATTTATATTATTTGGTCAATTAAATTGATGGCAATTTAATTCGTAAGATGACAAACTAATACATATGAAACTAAATAAAAGCTTGTTAATCGATTATCGACATGTGCTTGGATAATGTTGAATCATGCTGTACATTCAAAATACATAATGTCTTGCTATACCATAATTTTTATTAATATTTAAAATGCCTTAATATAAATTACGGTGTGGTTTGGTGACGTCACAAAAAGATATATTATAGCGGCGTGTGTGGATACTCGAACATTTGTAAAGAAAACATACGGAAATATATACACCTATGAAATATGAAAATAATTATAAATTATAGCTACGTCTGTGACGGCCTTAATAATTATGTGTTGCTATATCATAATTTATCTTTCATAATATGAATATATTACGGTATAGTTTGGTCGTGAAAATATGAAAATATATATTATAGCTAGGTGTGTGACGGCCTTTTGTACAGTATCTTACCTGTCGCGCAGGTAGTAGGGGCCGCTCGCTGCCGTTCGTTCGCTGAGTTTTGTTGTTCGTGGAAGCGGCCCGAGGCTCGGGCTGAGCCACTGAGCCGCAGGTGCTCGGCGCTCGCTCGGCGCGCGCTCGGCGGCGCTCGGACGCGCCCCGAACGGCCCCGAGGCCGCGACTCGCCAACACTCCTCAGTCTGCGATCGGCCTCCACTGTGCCCACACGACTGACGCGTTCGTGAATTCTGACAGTTGTTATCGTGATCGAGTGATGTTTTCGTATCGGAACTATGCCCGTGTATCCCAATGAAAATGTGGAGTGATTTCCAGGTAAGTTCGACTCTTAAACTGTGTTTACTACTGTCATACTAGTTTTGAAGTGAAATTGTGCCATTCGTTGTTGTAATTTTTCTAAGTTCACTTTTTTTTTGAAATTGCTCGAGTCTGGTTTGAGACTTTTAATATATTTGGAGATGTTAAAACTATAAGCTTTAATTCATAGATTGAGAATTTTGTTTGTTTTATATTTTGAGTTTGATAAGTGATGTTGAGGGTAGACTTTATAAATATCGAATGTACGTTTTGTCAAATTGATAAAAAGCTTATGATATTCGTTTAACTTAAATAAAAAATAACATTTTAGACCATATTTTTCGTATTTGCTGTTAGTGTGCTTAAAGTTTAATTTATATAATTTATAGCCAAATCATTGTCAGGATAAGTTTTTATTTTTTATCTAATTGTTAAGTCATCATGATTCATTTGATCCCGCATGCTATCACTATATTTATGTTTAACATTGAAAATTGTACGATTGGGCAACACAGTAAAGTTGCTTAAGTGACGCCATAACCGTTTCTCAAGTTTTTAGTTAATTAGTTGCACAGGATTATTGTAAAAATATTGTATAGAGGAGCGCGCGCCTTTTTTCGAATATGACAGGTCGCGTTTCCGGCGAGCTGTCAAACGCCATGTGATAGATAGAAGGGCGCAAAGAGTTTTAAATCAAGCCGCGGTATTCGAGTCGAATCTCGATAACTGGGAACGCTCGAGGCGAACGAGCGTTCGTCACAGAAATACGTAGGAGCGGCTGTCTCGTTCTGGCGCGTAGGTGCGTCTCTGTCGCTCGCTGGGTGTTTTTGTGTCGAAGCGGGTTTTTTGTCGGCGCAGCGAGGCTGGCGGCTGGCGGCGGTCGTCCGACCAGCGACGACTACACTTTAATTATCGGCGACTCGGCGAGTCGACTCGCTCGCCTCAGCTACCATGAACGCACTTTACTTTCTACAAGGTTACCAAGACTGTCTACTCTAAGTCAAAAGGGAATCCTTTGATGCACTCATCATAATGAACAACTTTTTTTTTAAAAATCAAATAACATAGGTACATATTCCGTATTACAAAACCTGACGTACTCAATTTTGTATCTGAGTGCGTTTGACATTACAGAGTCAAAAAATTCTTTACTATTTTATTTGACTTTGGTCAATAATTTAACACGTTTTCGTCGTAACCCTTGTAATGTTTGAAATTAGATGTCATTATTAGATACAGAATATATATTTTATGTTGGTGTCATAAAATTAGTTGTTTATGTCATGAGTCCCTTTCGGTTGAGTACAGCCTTACCGGGTAACCCTGTATATCTCAGCTGTTATCCCACTAGCTAACAAACTATTAGCTAACGACGCTGACCATCATCATTGATGACTGGATCCAGTAAATGACTTGGGATCGATTAGAACATAGAACTTGACCTCAATTTAAACAGACTTCCAAAGGAGCAGGTTTTCAGTACTGTTTTACTTTACATAGTTTTGAATTTTTTTAGAAAAAAAAAAATCTAGTGAAGATTCAATCTTCTTAACCTTTTCAACTGGTTGTATCATCATCATCATCTTCCGTAATATTCTCTATCCGAGTCTAACAACTGAGTGTAGGTCTCTATCACTTACTTTGGTCTCACAAACATGCTATCGAAATAGGTTCAGTATTTTAAGTTTTTCACTTAAACTCTTTAGTATTTCGTCGAAAAACAATGACGTCTAACGCCAATTATAATTTTACAATACAACTTCGAAAATTTCAATTACGTTACGTATTTAGGTAAAGTTTGTGAGATTTGGAAAGAGTTGTTCAGTTCGGGGCGCGTGTAGAGAGAGCGCGGTATGGGTCGGTTGGCAGCGAAGCCTGGTTGCCATGGCGACGGCTGGGCGCCCCGCCCAAAGGCCCTCCTACTCGCAACTGGCTGAGATTTACTCCTGGAACTGCGGAGCGAGCGGCCACCATGGGCCATCGTGGGCCGCCGCAATGCCGTACGCTCCAATGCGAAATGTTCACCTAGTTTTTCAGCGAATCTAACTACAAAATTTAATCTTTTATATTTAGGTATACTACAACTATCTACTTCAAAAAAATAAGAAACAATCGGAATTCAATAAACGGACTTGAGTACAAAAAAATTGAAGAAAAATCATCAAGAAAAAAAATACATTTTTTAATCGTTTAATTCAGATCATGAGATAAAAACATACAAACTATATTTTTACGACCTCCTCCTTATTTAAAGTCAATTGAAAAGATAAGTAGTTTTTAGAAAAGCATTACTGAATCAATACTACTTATGTTAATGTTAAGTTACTGTATCTATATACTTATATACTAGTAAGCCGCGGTGGACTAGTGACTAGAAATTGCGATTCACATTCGTGACATCATACGTTCGGTTCCCGCCAGCACCTTTCACCATTTTTCAAGTGTATTCTTTGCGAAAGAAGACTCCTTCTCCCAATAGTGGGAATATTTAGTGGGCTGGTTATTTTAATGCAAAGTTATGCTTGTGTAATTAATGCTGGGTTTATTTATAACACACGTGAAGGAGTCATAGATCAGTAACAATTTTACGTTTCTAAACTTGCGGTGGTAGGTTCCTCGTCTATGGCCCTTGAATATTTTTCCAAGAGCACATAAATAAGTCCCTTTAAATACTTTATTTAGCAGTGAAAAAAATATCGTGAAGAAGCCAAAGGTTCCAAGACCATATTTTGAGGTGATGTCACAACTCACAACCGCATATTTGGGTTTGGTCAGCGTCGTATCTTATATTTTTGTATAGCCTTAGCCTTATACTCAGCTGGTTGTAAGAGACCACAAAGAAACCTTAATCCCGGTAAAGAGACCGTAAAGTGGGTTGTATAGGCTTTGTTAACACAACAATAATACGAGATTTTTACAGCCACATAGACACCATTAGGAAATTGATAATTCTATTAACAATGAAGTTAAACAATTAACACTTTGTCATAATACTACTTCAACCAATCCCGATCATGAAATGAATAGTCTTTGGTCTTTGGACCACAAACTGAGAAAGAATATGAGAAAAACAGCCATATAGCAGAACATTGACTAAAAACATATGCGAACCAACGGCCTGGCGAATGTTTGATCTTAAAGATTAGGTTCAATAGAACAATTATAGCTAAAAAAATGTTGTATGTTTTATTTATTATGTTATATCTATGAATATTTACAAGACCTTATAATTTTGAAATTAACATGGTAAAACTAGTTAAAAAAATAAAAAAAAGATAAATGTATTTGTAAAAAGTACACAATTTGATTAATTAATATGTTTAAAATCAATCCAGTTTTATGTATAAACTTATATCTTGTACTTAATTATTCTAACTGACACAAAAAGTAAAGAAAAATCAGACATGTACGGAAAGAATCAAAGAAATCTTTTTTTTTTGCGGCGCATTTTTGCTACGATTCCTTTGTCCCTCTACGAGAGTGCTACGTCAGCAAAAGACATCAACGCATTGAGGATAAAATGTAAACTATTGTTTTATCTTTTTAGTGTGCAATTCTTTTAAAATTTAAAACTTGCCTTAATAACTTTATTATAACTGGTTATTTTTTGTCTACTGTTATAATGGTGGGTCAAATTATACTAAAATAGGAGATGTAAATTTCATCATCTAAAACAATGAAATTTAGTGTTAAATATTTTTGCTAAAACTAGACTTTTCGGGATTTTTAATCCCATGCATCATGCATTAGATCAAATTGTGTGTTTGACCAATTGTCCTAAATTTTAGAATTCCAAATTCTTTTGTTTACCGTTTTCAAACTCCAAAACCCCTTCAAACGTATCAAAAATAGAACACAAATAACGAGTATTTCTCATTTTGGTAGAAAATTACAATATTTGAGAGGTATTCCGTAATTCATTATTTCTACTCTACGATATTTTAATCAAGTCAAAAGAAAAAAGTAGTCTGATTGTCAGATATTTTTTAACGTGCACCAAACATTTGCAGATAATCCCAAAACACAGAGTGCCACTCTGTTCTGTCCTGTTCAATATGTATATTGACACTCTTAGTTTTAGTCTGTGTTAGCAGTAGAAGTGATAAACTATGTTTGGGAGTAGAACTATAACCTCCTTAGCCTACGGGCTAAGGGGGTGAATTTAGGGAGGTTGTAGTACATGGGAATGCGACTTGTTGCAGCCACTTCCGACTGCAGAATAAACGTCGGAATATGCTCTCAATGGTACAAGAAACTTACGTCGCTATTCTTAACACAAAAGTCAGAATATAAGCCGACTTCGATCCGAGGAATAAAAAGAATAAAGTTTATTTTTCCTTGGCATGAGCAGTTTATAACTGTGTTTGAATTTTTACCGTCGGCATCAGTCGAGAGAACAAAGTTTGAGGCAAAGAAGCGAACTTTAACATAATGCACATCTAACTCAATTTATTGAATGATAGTTTATAATATTAAGCGGTTCATTAAAAGGTATCTATAAAATATGAGCGAGTCATCCTGACTCGGCGTTTTCAGCCGAACCATGACGATGCGAGATTTTATTATAGGTGTTCAATATTTTGTGTGTTACAAGGTTCCTATACTCATATCAAACTAGTAATGGTTTTTAGAAATATGAACTTATTAAATCCAACACTTGTTGAGTACTGTAAATTAGTGTGGTATGTATATGAGAAGTTTTAGGCATGATCTGCTCAATTCGTAAGTATATGTAGTCCTGCGGCTTCTTCGACAGCCTTAAATTTGGTAAGCAGTATAAGCCATCTGAAGGATTATCTTTGGACATACGAAAAAACTCAACAAGCAGCGATAAAAATTGTTTTCATCATTCATAATTTTGAGAGCAAAAAATAGATATTACTGTTTACGTTCGAGATAAAAATAGCAAAAATGCAAATACGACGTTATAAAATTATATTTCAAATAACAGAGGCGTTTGTTTAGGAACGAAAACGTGGAATTTATTTATCAGAGATAGCGGCTGCTATCAGCGATCGCATGATTCAGCAGCGCGACGGTTCGCTTTCGGCGGATCACGTAATAACATCGTTTATAACACATTTGCCGTTAAATTCACGGCCGCGGTGTAAACAATCGACCACGTGGAGTAAAAGTAATAGTAAACTCATAAACAAATGAATGAATTAGCCATAGAGCGCGCTACGTCATCGGCGAAGACACGCATAATAATCGCTTATGCAAACGAGCATAATTATGTAAAGCGTTATGAACCTCGCCGACGTGTTTTGACATACACTAACGACCAATTATATGCCCATTGTGTGACTCAGTGAACTTGAAAGACACTACAATAATATAGGGCATCGACACTCGAATACGATCGAATGACGCGTGCCGACAACACCTGTTTAGAAAAAACACTACATGCGAATGAATAACAGGTGCACCGGTGTTCAATAACTCAGTATTTTTGTAACTATTGTGTTGAACAGTCGTCGCAGAACGGCCCGCTTATAATTTTTTTGTTCGGTTTTATTTACTATTATGTCATAAGCAAATCGCTATTCATTTACTCATTTGTAAACTTTTTGTCGATACATGTTTTGGTAATAATAGTTCATTCACACTTTTCTGTACAGCTACAAAATTCAATGAAAAAGCGACTAAAGTATTCAAGTGTAGAGATTTAGTTGACTGTGAATCATCAATCATTTATTACAAACAGAAAACAGCTGAGATTCATGCTTCAATTTATTAGCATCACTAGAAATCACAACAAACATTAGTTTTTGAGACGACACTTTATAATTCAGTCGCCTACGCCGCGGGTAGAATCGAGAACATTAGGATAATAATAATCTGGCATCTGCATCGGTGGAGTGTCTCTCGATTCTCGATTCCACGCACTAAATATATTTCCCATGGCCTCAATGTCGTAGCTCGACCCAATTACGTCTGGCAATAAAACAATATATGTGTCGTTGAACCCTCCAGTTTCGTGAGCGATGGATATGTATGTAAACATTGCATCTGAGCGGGCCCGGCCGCCGCGCCGGGCGACGCGGCAGGCGAGACGCTTCGCCGCCAATAATTTATGTAAATTCACGTCATTGTACAAGAGTGATGTTTTTATTGCAATCTCGTTTTGACGGTCAAGTTCGGAACGATGCGAAAGTTTACTCCGTACGCTAAAAAAGTCCCATATTTCGTTCGCACGCCGTTTGTCACGAAGTTGAATTCGCGGCCGGGCGATACAAAAAATTGGTACACAAACATCTGTTGCTTTTTGTCGGTTTCTTTTTTAGAAGTAAGCACACCTGTTAGGTGGAATTTAATACGGAAAAAATAACAACATTATACCATTCTGCAGTTCAATTAACGGCACCGTCACGTTTAGTCTACGCAGTCTATGTTCATTAAACAATCGTATCAACGGTACAATTCTATACGTTTGAGAAAAAAACTAAAACTATTTGAAGGAATTCGTTAATGTCTTAGAAAAAGATAAAGAATGAAAACAAACGTGTAACTTCCAATGTTTGTAAATAGTTTTACTACGACCGGCAAGTAGCGTAAAATCTTGTTTATAATTATGATAATAGCCTTATTAAATACTACAAATCTATTTCGTAGGTAGTAACCATTAATCACTCGTGAATGAATGAGTGTTATTATTACACGGCGTCTGGTCAACGATATCAGAATGTTGAAACGTCATTTTATAATCATAAGCTCATAAATAAACATGGTGACGTATGGCGATCACGGCTGATCCGATCGGAAGCGGCGCAGGCGCCGGCGCGTGCCGTATGTAAACGCAGATAATTATGTAACAAATGACGTTCTGACATTCAACAACGACACATTTAGCGCGGACATTAAGTGGATCAATGAACTTGAGCCGTTTGTTGTGTTACGCAACGATCGGTGTTTGAGCGAGATTAATGCGCGCGGATTATGGCACGCGATACATTTCAATTTACGTTCCGTTTCATTCATGACTCGAGATAATGACGAGGTGTTCCGCTTATTCGTTTACTCCGCTCGCTGACACTTGTCGCTCCGGTCTCGCCGGCGGGACGGTGATTCCCTGTTATTAATTTTCCCGATCAACCGATACCGATCGACACGGAACGCGTTCCTTCCCCTGGCCGTGAGACGCTCTCGTGCCCATACATCAAACGTTGACGTTTACTATCACTATCTTTGACCGAATTCAATCACGGAACGACTCGCTGTATCGATGCGAAGTTCCCAAGAAAGTTCTTGTTTATTTGCGGATAGCAAGCGTATGTGCATAGCGGATGACTCGTATAATACCGTAGCTACGTATCAACTTGGAGTTTGAGCACAAGACGAAGGGGTGAAGGGTGTACGTCTTCACCCATTGACGGTTGAAGCGCCCCGCGACACTTTCACTGCTCCGTTATTGCAGTTACTACGCGCCTACTGCAGCGGGGAGCGGTCGACCACCCCATTGCATTCACCCCTCGGAGCCACCCCGCATAGGGCGCTTACACGAGGGGGCATGCCTTTCAAATTTTAGAATAGAATCTAGTCGAACTCTCCGCGTTCGCAGCGCAGACGTTACAAAATTATTAGGGTAAGAGATTACATAGATACGACAATAGTCGGAATGCAAAACGTTCGAACGAGCCTATCGGCGTATCTCGAGTGTAGACGAGGTGGCCGCGGCCGAAGTGGGACAATGTCAACTGTGAGGGCTCGCTATTATTTGCTTAGACACGTGTGCGAGGAACTCCGGCCGAGTGACAAGTGGCCGCGAGTCGTGACGGAAGTTTGTAAACACCGCCGGCCTTGCTCCCGGACGCGGGACGCGGCTCGGTGCAGCTCTAGTCACGCACAATCTACCTCCGCATGTTCCGATATCGAATTTCTCCGTCCGATCAATCATGAATGAAAACGATAATGCGCTCCTCGATCGACCGTGACAATCGATTCGATTCATATCTGAGCGCTAAACACAGGTGGGTAATTAATAGTGCAATAACAAACTGTTATGTCACGCGCGATTATCGAGATCGGTTCGAGTCGACGTCGGTTACGGGACGACGTGCGGGGTTCGTATTTGCGTTGCGTGCCGAGTGCCGACTAGTGGCGAGACGCGGGACGCGGCGCGGCGGGATATCGGCGGTTGATTGATGGCCGATAGATAGACGACGACATTGAACCCGTCCGACGTTCCCGCTGCACCGTACAGTAAATATATCTGGCGGACTTCCGCCGTGACGTCGGGCCCGTGACGTATGCGCCCCTCTGACGTAACACCCACGTACCGCATTTATTCTTTCTGTTTACACTATAAAACTCCATTTACACTGTTATTGTTTCGCGGGGTCGACGCCTTATCTCTTTATTGCTTTATGGCTCGTTTGCGTTTATAGTGTACCTGTCTCTCGAGACATCGGAATCGCTCGTTCATTTACATAACAATTGCGGATTAATATGATTACGAGGAAAGGTTTATGTGTCAGTGGCCTAATTTCGATTCGATTTCATTGACTCGAATAAAGTATGTTGTTTACCATTAGCGGAGTAGGTATTTGGCAGGGAATTGATAATGTCGGTTGTTAGTTAACCGGTACGCTCCCGGGACTAATCTTCTAAGTGCGTAGCGTCGGCGGCGGCGGTAGGGGAGGCGGGGGCGAGTAGGTATCGCCCGCTGGGGGGTTCATTAAAAATTCATTCTTATTTCGTAGCTCGCGCCGTAATCAGCCGCAAGAGGGGCGTCGCACGTACTACGTTATCTACTGATTTATTACTTCTGAATACCTGCGTGCATTTACCAAACGCAACTAAACAAATTTCTTTCAATTTCGTACTAACTACAGAAAATATAAAAAATTAAAAATACATTATCTCGTCGGTATGACTCTTAAGAACGATTTTCGTGGACAAAGTTAACTAAACTGTTAATTTATACAACAGTGTATTCTTTCATTATTCGTGTACTGTTACATATTCTGGTCTATGCTAATTTCTGGCTTTGCCAGAAAGTCATTAACCTTGCTATACATATTCCTATTTGAACTAAAACTAGATGTTGATGTAGCTTTTTCTTTTCTATAAATGGATAATTACAGTAATGTAGATGAGAGTGTGTGTCTCGACATATTTCCCTCCCTGGAGGTGGCCGCCACCTAACCCCACCCTCCCTTGTCTCTACGCCAGCCACTACCACGAGCCTAGTGATGATACCTACTCGATAGCAACTCGTTCTGAATTTAAAGTTTTTATTCCGTTTCGTTTTACTGTCCTCATAAATACTTTTTAAAAATGATTATTGCTCAAGATAGTCAGTTTACACAATACCTATAAATGATAATTATTTTTTTTGCGATAAAATATTTGAAGAGCCAGTTTACATAATATAAATAAGTTTTTTTTTGCGCTCTAACATTTGATCTGGTCTAGTATATTACGTGCAAATTGCATATTAAATAAAGTCTAATAATGTAATAATCTTTTTCGAAGACGTTAAGCGTTGTAAAAATGCCTTCTATAACGTTTTACTTGTTCGTCCCGCTTTGAATTTTCTTTCAAAATAAGCATAACACATTTGATAAACATTGGTTATGGTCAATTGGTCATCCTAAGTTTCCTAATTTATTTTCTTTAATATATGGAACAAAGAATTCAAGAATAAAGGCTCCGTTGCGGCTAAGAGTCAGTACTTATTGAGGCCGATCCGGTTCAGTACAAAACATACTCACGAAGAACTTAGAACAAAGTTATGTTCATTGATATAGCTATAAAATGTGAAATATTCGTGAAAAAAGGAACGATAACGGGTGAAATAAGATCGACTAGAGTTCTATAGTAGGGGATAAAACGTGGAGGGTTCGCCCCCGCACGCGAGACCCCCTCACTCCTAATCTCCTTTAGCCCTCCCGACAAACTCCAGCCCGTGACGTCACCACTTATAGGTTTTTTGGCAGTAAAAAAAGCGAAAAAACTTTTTGATTTATATTTATTACGCGTTTTCTTGAAACACTTTACGAGTCACAAGGTCAATGCACAAATTGAATTAGGTTAATCATTTAGTACACGCACCGACAAGATATAAATAAACAACTCGTTTTAGAGATTACGATGCGAGTAAGAGTAAGCGAGTAAGTCATTTTTTATTTACTGTGATGAAATAAACGTAAACATTGATGTAGATAAATCAACTCGCCGCCACGTTGAAATGCGGACGGCATTGGAAGGAATTCATAAATGTTACTTTATGTCGTTCCGATCGTGTTATGGTCTGAGCATCCGAACTTAATTGATACGTTGATATAATCGTACATAAACAAGACGTTTTTTTAATAACGGACCTAAACCGGTTCGTGAATAATATGCGTGAGGAGTGCGGTAGTGCACGCATCAATCAGAAATCAGCTGATCGGCGCCGGTTTCCTTTTCATCTGGCAGTTTATTTAATTAATTGCTCGCCACGGGCGGCGCGGCTTGCCCGCACTCCATCGCACTTACCGTTCAACTAAACACTACAGACTCACTACACTTACCGCCTCGTGATCGGATTATGAATGAGTTTGATCTCAGTTTAATCTACTTCCGAATCTCGGAGTCGTCGCCCGGTCGCGTCCTCGCCAAATATTTTTATTTGCTCTTCGCGGTGACGATCTCTATCTGTTTCTCTATTTGTTTGGCGCCGTTTATTATGCGCCGCGGTTGCAACGCGTGCGCCGAGTTATGTCATGTACCGCTAACAATGGCCATTTTCTCGTGACCGATCGTCAATGACGGCTGCAATGGACCGCAATAAAGAGTCGCGTTTGCGGCTCACCGAGCCGGCCTTTGTTCGTTTATCCACGAGCTCCTGTCTAAACAGGTGCCGCTTTATAGGGTATTATTTCGCATTCGATGGGAACCGCCGTCAAAAGAACATAAATAACGGAGGCGGCCTCACAGCGAGTGATAGTGGCCCGCATTCAATAACGAGAGGCCCGTATACAGGCCAATTATCGGTAGACGTCGGGGAACGCCCTTAATCCTTCGTCTGGTGCCGTCTACGGCTCGCTGGCCGGTGTAGTTGGGTCGGGTTTTTAAGCTCCACGGCTGTCGGTAAGCTCGACCGCGTTGGGTAAGAGAACGTATCGAGGGCCACAGCGTACCGCCGCGGCTCGGGGCTGTATTTCTCACACGAGCGCAGTGTTGCAACGCTGGCGTGTAGCAAGACTCCGAGTATCAGGCACAGAGAGCGGGCGAACGTACGGCACGCATGTGGTGCGCGTGTGTGTGTGACGTCAACGCGCCACTTTCTCCATACTTTCGTCGTTGCTGGTGCGCTAAAAAACCGCGCTCGACTAGTAGACGACGACTATTAATACATACGAAGCGACGCGCGCTCGCGCGAAACGATACGGAATCATCGGTTTCTATGCGAGCGGGATCGCGTGCCGCTCGACGTCCAGTGACGTAGAGACGCAGACCGCTCTCTCTCGAAGTATACTTCTGCGGCATACACTCGTACACACCAGTCTCCCCAAGATCTAGAATCGCAAGAATTCAATTCGACAAAAACTATTTCATAAAACGGAGAATCGTTAAGTGGCAGTACCGCAGAGGAGATGCTAATGTGTACCGCAAATACGAAGCGTCAACTTTGCGCTCACGCCGCGCTGTCGTCTCGTTCCACTGTTCGATACTAATTTCAGTACTTTTGAGCGCGGAAATTTTCGCTTTAATTCGCGTCGAAACATTGAACAAGTAAATTCCATTCGGTGCCATCGCACGCCTGTCTAATTAGGCTCTGTCATAGACTCTTCGAAGGCTCTATTACGAGCCGCTTCCAAACTTAGAGCGGACTATAACGCATTTGGTATTCAATCAGAGAATCGTGCCGGGGAAGAGTAGGTTTTATGCGGGGGCAGTAAGGTCGAAAGTGTGCGGGTGAAATGAAATTCAGTTCGCTCGGTGTGACAATTACGGTGATGCGGCCCGCGCCCGCCCCGCGCCGCCGCAATCGATAGGCCTACGAGCCCGGGCCGGGGCGGGGTGCGGGGCGGGGGAGCGGAGGGGCGAGCTCCGCCGCGGTCATTACTTATGCAAAGCAGCATCGGTCCGGCGCAGCCAGCACCGGAGGCCGCGGCCGCTGCCGGCGCCGCTGCTGAGCTCTCCGGCCTTTACACCTGACCTCACACCACTATCGATTATTCCACCATCGAGGTTAACACACCATCGACCAACTACCACTTACGTTCTAGCATTTACCTCTAATTTTTATGTAGAAGCTTTCATTTTGATGAGAAAGCCACAAAGGGTTCTGATCAGAAAACGGGCTGACGTCGTTGGCGCATAACAGAATTCAGGGACGGCGGCTTTGTGCGCTCCCTCGCCCTGAGCTCTCCCTCCGGCTGGGCTGAAGGGACGGACGGGTCGCTGCTAACTTTTGTATCCACGCCGTATTCAAATGAATACGACTTTAAAAATACCTACATCGGATTTCAGGAATAATTAACTGTAAACGTTAGCCCGATAGAAGTTTGAAAATAAACTAAATAATAATGCTTTTAGGCATTAAGAACAGTAATTATTGTTATCTATTTGAAACGGCGCTGTAAGCTGGGTTTGTGAAAAGCGTCTTGGCGCGAGGGTTTTCGTGATAAAGTTTGCGCGGGAAAACTCATTCCCGCGCTTTATAACCTGCGAGTTTTGATGGCGAGAAGGGCGGCTTTATGTAACCCCTCCCTCGCAGCCTTCGCTTCGTACATAATGTAATAGGCTTCGGTTCTTCGAGTTTCCACATTGCGAGAGCGCCTCTCGGAGCGGTTACACGGTACCTACTCCATGCATCATCTACGATACTTTCGTAACAAATGCGCAACACGGTCGGACATAAATCATTTCTTTAAGTTTAATCATTATATCTGTATATATTTACAATTTATGTTTAAGAAATTATTATTTTGAAAGTCGACAAAAGAAAAAAAACAATCGGTAACTTAATTAAAAACTATTGATAGCTTTTTGTTTTGGTTTTTGAAAATAAATAATTTGAAGTATGAGAGTAACTTTGACATGTTTTTTTTAGAAAACTGACAGTTTATTATTTTAATACTTTGTTTGTTTTAATCGGAATCGGACGTTAATGTTAAGTTATTTCTATTTTGTTGCAACTTTGAGTATTGAGCCACAATTTTGTTGCACAGAGAGAATCGCAAATCGAGTCTTTGTAGTAACATATTAGAGATTACAAAGTAACTGCGCAAACTTTGTGCGATAAGATCGATTAAAAATCGAAACCGACACATTTTCTCACGCTCATTCATTACGCATGATATAAGTGATTGACATGCAATCAAATAAATCACAAACGACGACTTGGAGGACTTCAATCAATTTCAAATCATGACAATAAAACGTAGCATTTGAAGCGAGCGCGTATCACGAGCAAGTGTTCGGTATCGTGCCTTATCAGCGTTATCACGGCTCAAGGTGACGCTTGATGTAACGAAACGATTGCACCTCGCAGATACGATCGCTATGTCCACACACTATTCCGCGATACTTACACAATTTCTACTCTACGTTCCAAGAGCAAACAAATGCACTCAACCCGATAGATACACTATTCCCGAATGATCCAACTTCGAACTTTTGACTCCTTATCGTTAAAGAATATCCGAAGAAACTGTTGAGTAAAGTTTTCACATGTTGAACGCTACTTGTGCAATTATGTAGTGTCGGCAAGGCCACGTGCTCGCTTGACGTTAACAAAGTTTCCCGATGCGGAGAAAACTTTGTGACATGTGAGTGGTAGATACTTACAATATGTGTTCCCCCCGCGCCCCCCTCTGGCGTCGCCGGCTCCGGCGTCGTGAGTCAGCGGCGCCCTCGCGCGACGTCGCCCCGTCTGCCTCCATGGAAAATTTATACCCACCCTCTTTGCAAGATCATTATACTCCCACCAGCACAAACTCGACCTTATCTCGCTAGCATACAGCTCATTTTACCGCACTCCAGTCGAACAAGACAAAGGAGCTCACCAATTTTGCCGAAAACAAACTCTAACTCCAGGGGGATATAGTTTGTAATTTATGTGGCGATACGGCTCACGTGCTTCGAAAACGCAGCGGTGACGTCACGAGCTCGCAGGCGGAGGGCGGCTCATCAACGAGCCCTAAGCATAATTACTTTTGCCCTCAGCTCTGTCAAAACAAACAGATCTTCTTCAGAAGATCTATTATTAGCGAAGAAAATTTAGTACTGTAGAAGAGCAAAGGAATGTACAGACCATAGTTCGAATAAAAGTCTTAATCTATCTGCAGTCTGATTGCTGCAGCAGAACTAAAATTCTTTTCGTTATTCTGCTCTCGTCCTGGCTTAAAAATAAAGCAAAAACAGAAGATCGTATAGCAGCGTCAAGTGCGGAGCGAGCGCTGCCATCTCTCCCTTAATTCCCCGGCCGGCGCGAGGTGGCGCGTCTAGAGAGCGTGTGCTCTCTCATCTCCTTAATTCGTCCTTCGCCGCAGCCCCCTTAATTCTCCCCGTAGCGGTGGCAGGGGGTGTTCGCCCGCTAACCCGTGTTGCCCCCCTTATTTATGCCCGGCGCGTGGGAGCGGGCGGGGCGGCGGCCCCGGGCCATGTCGCCACACGCCGTGTCTATGTGCGAGTGAATTAAGAGCGGGTCGGCTTTCATTTTGCTAAAGCTTCCATGCTCGTGTGCTCGCCTTTCAGCCAGGGCGAGGGGGTGTGCGACTCCTACGCGGGCCGCTCTCGACTCTAAGACGGGGGGATAAGGTCACAAGCCTCGTGCCGCCGCCCGCGAAACCGCCCGCCTTCAGCGTTTTATAACTCGGGAGGGTGAGGCACCAGAGTTTTTGTGGAAGGACTTTTTTGACGTACGTTTTTTATGTTTTACTCGGTTAGGGTTCGCTAAGATAACGACATCTCATAGAGGGTGGAATGCGCTCTCGCAGAAGATACGTGAAGAGCTGTTGCATGTTTAAAGGGATGGTGCCGCTGAAGTATGTGGTCTTTCAGGACTAACGACTGTCCGATCTGGTCTGGATGCAAAAAGTTGACTTTATGGTATAAATTGTTGGAACTATTTGGTCGAGCGAGTGTGTGTGAGGATGGAGGCGAGTGGGTGGCTAAGTCTACGCACAGCGTCTTCAGAGAAAGTGAAATTTAGCACAAGTTCGGAGAAATACAACCGAGGCACGCCACCCTCGCCCTCGAGAAATCCGCGACGCCGGGGGGAGCAGCCAGCAAGCGCGGCTTATAACAATTAAGTTTATTCGCTCGCAAGTTTCTATTGGGATCGCCAAAAATATTTCAAGAGTTGAAGCGAATTAGTTTAGTGGAAGCTGTTCCTGACGACTTCTTCTGTGAGCTCTTGCGCACTTTCTGTGGGTTTTAAGATAAAGTGATTACGTAAATAAATAAAAACTTATTTTTTTGTAATGGTTTCAAATTTTGTTCTAGGATTGAAATTCTAAGGGAACGATGTCTGTTAAAGTATAAAACTACTCCTACAAACTACTCGTAAGACTGGTCCATTGCTGACGGTGCGATACTCTGACGGTACAATACCTGCTATAGGTAGAGTACAGAGATACATCCAGCCAGGCCTGTCTGCGGGAGTATCTAGAGGTCTCACAGCAGACGTGCTAATACATGTCTGGGGTAAACACATGAAGTACAAAAAACAAGAGTGTAAGAGCCTCAGTGACGGTTGAACGACCTTTGCTAAGGTGTCGGTTTCGGGCAGGTTATTTAGTGCTGACGGGAGGTAGTGAGGGGAAGGGGAGGGGGTAGCCCCGGGTCGGCAACGGCAACTGGGTCACTCCAGGCCTGCCCCTACCTCCCACCAATTATGTACACGCTCGTTACCGGACACGCGTTTTTCAATCACATCCATATTTAATTGGGCATCACGAAGCTGGAAAATGTGTTTGAACCGCCATGTTTTACGAGAACTCTATTTGAATTGCGATTCGTATTATGCTGCCTATGTACGGGATCAATAAGTGGGTATAAATACATATTTTGCGATTGGCCGATGATCGCATTGCCGTATTGATTGCCGTAAATCAGTGTCCTAATTAGCTGGTATTAATTACTTTTGCGGTCACATTTTGTTGTCATATTTAGCGAAATGCAAAAATAGATGGAATTCGTGTGATGTGTATAGAGGCTTGGATGCATTAACGATAGATAGAGCGCAGTGCGAGTGGTCAGCCGTCAGGCGCGCGAAGTTTTCGCGGGCGCACTAGCCTGTCTTCCGGAGCTCCTTACAAGACAGGGCTGAGTCGTAACTTGTTGCACGGATGCACCGCGAGGGTGCGCGGGTGGGTCGCGGGGGTCGGGGGGAGTCTTCATAGTGAATGGGCGCGAGATGTCGTGGCCGGCCGCCACGTGCGCGTATGGAGATGCCTCCATTGATAACCGTGACCTCGCCCTTATCGCGCGCCTGTCGATGACGCCGCACGGATTTCAGTCGAGCCTCTAACTCGCTTGCCCCGTAAACGCTATTCGTCTAACAATAGCCGGCTGGAACCAATCACGACATGGTTACGTCATAAGCGATCAAGACGACGAATTAATGAGTTATGATTGGTAATATGACGTTGTGTTTATTTACGTTCAAGTAGCAGCGGTCTGCAGTTTTACCCTCGTAGTTCAGATTCCATTATTTTCTTGCGACAAAAGTAACCTGTCTATTTATCCCGACTATAATCTGTCCGTGTTCCAAATTTCAAGCCGATCCGTTTATCCTTTACGGCGTGATTGAGCAAGAAACATCCAATCTCAGAAATTATTTTAATAGGGTATCAGGTACCGAAGACCACTGCATACTCACTCATTCTCGAATCCGTGCAAGATAAGTGATGTACCTGTATTTATAACTAAAGAATAGACCTACACATTTCCCGTACCTATGCATCTTCACTGAACAGAACATTTAGTTGAGGCAGGACACAAATACCACAAAATACCTAAGTACGTAGCCACGTATTTCAAGCATTTTCTGAGTCAACGTCGTCGTCTCTAAAAATATTTTCTGTGACGCATCTGAGCTATTTTTAAAAAAACGTTTTACTTTGTAGTATTCAAGAACACTAAACAAAAACAAAATTGTCCTCCAAGAATATTTTTCAGTCATTGATACGCGAAAAAGTTTCAAACGAATTCGGCGTGCCCATTCAACGTGTAGAGCGTTCACGTGGGTCATTGCAGTTTGTGTACAAATAGAAACAGCTATTTCCTCGAGTAAATTGTAATAACGGGGTCGTTTGTATTCGTAGTCAATTAGCATTTAGTGCGGGCGGGGAGGCGGCCGGCGCCGCGGCGCATAGCAAGTGCAACCTTGACATTGGTCGTCGCCCTAATGTCACATCGATTGTCCACGAACAAAACCATCTCCGGCTCGGCGATAATAGTGTCGAAGCGATGAATGAGCACATTAGCGAGCGGCGAGCCCTGCGCCGCCGGCGGCCGGCGAGTCATTACGCGCCCCCATTAATCACTGCAACAATCGGCCGATATCTCGCTATTTACAAACGCGGGAGCACGTGTTCGCCGCTCGTACTACGCCGAGTGTATTGACCCATTTAGATAGCTCGACCTTCGCGCGGCCATTGTGAGCGAAAAACATAAAAATAAGTTTTATTGCGGCGTCGTTATGCGTATCGCTGCGGGCCGCCCGTCACGGCGCGCCGCCCAACAGCTGATCGCTACGTGACATTTTTATTTTATTCGCTCTCTTCCGGGGATTCTCCGAGATACGTGCCGGTGACGTCATTATCTGCCCGCGCACGCCTGCGGCCCTGATTTATTATCTCCGCGAGCACTGTGCCGTGTACACTGAGACCCACCCCGCGCATTGCTGAGAACATTCCTCCACTGGCTTCACTCCAATGTCAATCCTAAGTATCGCGGTACCTTGCCTCCAGTGACGTGACGTCATGTCAGAAGCTATGTGCACCATTTGCATCAGATGCAGTTTTCATTTGATGAGATAATGACCGCGATGCGCCCGCCGGCGCCGCAGCAATTTATACAATGTGTAAACATTTTTCACGATGACTTTAGAACAACCTATGCCGTCGTCTGTTCGAAAGTTCATTCGCCTCAACGAAAATATAAAAACGACGATATTTTCGTGCGAAGACATGGTCTCGCAAAGTCGAGTTGATCCAATTCAGTCGCTGCGATAAAGAAAATGAGAGCAAACGTCGCGGAGCACAATTTATATTCTGGTAGAAGCAGGTTTGAAATAAACTTAGCGACACTCTCTAATATGAATAAAAATGTACTAATAATATACTCCGAAGGCGGAAGTTATAAAGTAGCCCTTCATGTGAGAACGTATGGATTAAAATTCAAGAAAAAAGACAATGAACAGTTACCCGAACCGAGGCGAGCGCACAGCATATGGCCGACGCAGAGCCTGAACTTTAAGGCAAGAGAGTAAGGTTCAAATGTCCATCGATATAGCCTGTGGCTTACCGGGGTATAGTGTAGTCAGAAGAAATCTCCGGCATCCGACATTCCGATCATTCAGCGGGCGCGTTCGAAGAAGCGTGTGCGTCACTGAGTCACTCGCAGCAAAAACTGCAGATTTTCCCTTTCGTTAGATCGCAGTGGGCTTCGTCTCGTCATAAACGCATACATAAACGTCAACCCGTCACTTGTCGGCTCTCGGCGCGTGCCCGCTGAAAGTAAACAAAACAATGCATTTCGGGAATTCCCTCGCTTTTTGTGCCTCGCCACATTCCTGAGGGATTCCTTTTGTTTGCTCGAACAACTATTTTTTTCTCATTCGTCACCTTGGCGCCTGCTATTGCATAACGGTACGTAGATGAGCTTCGAACGCCCCTATTCATACGGCTGATTCAATAGGAATGTTTGGTTTTTTACTTGCATTCCCACGCTTTGATTGCGTGGTATTGTTCTAATTTTACCGGAATATGAGCATTCTGAAATGAAAATTGATAAAATGAAATCCACTTTTCGCTTGTTTAAATATAACTTAAACAAGACTAAAACGGAGATATTAAAAAGTAAATTGTATTAGTACAAGTTGATTTATTATACACACGTTATTCGAATCAATTAATAAATAAATCATTTACAGAAAATTTCTTATAAAAATACAATACTCAACATTTTAAGACTAACTATGCCAACAAACGAAAAATCTAGATAAATTTATATTGTTAAAAATTTATTTCAACTAACTTTTTAAGATAAAATACCGCTCTATAATTAAAAGGAATAAATCATCATCTGTTCAAAAATGTAGAGCACCGATATACAGCTCAATTAACTTGATTTCTTTCAAAACCTCATTTCGAATCTTAAATAAAAACCATAAACAACTCTAGAACACCTCCAGTATTACTTGCTAAATTCTTCTCACCCATAACGCAAATTCACACCAACAAGGCACCATTTATATCTGCCCAAAGAATGTATCGTCAAATAAGAGAAGGGAATCTAAAAATTGATCCAGCAGTGAAATAAAAAGCTCCAAAGAGTGGAGGCGAGTTCGAAGCTGGTCGCGGCCCGCCAAACAGGATGTGGGACTGGTTGCACGCACACAGCGACGCCTGCGCGCGCGCACGGCACGCACACTAGCGCGCGCGGCCTCGTCGCTCGCCATTCGCCGCTCACGGAAATGTGCGTGCCGGCCAGGGTTGCCAAACATGCATTATTCAGCTGCGCATTACGATAACCCATTATATAAACGTATGAGCCAGCGTTTTCTACTCCGGTGTTGCTGTGATTTGAACGCGGCCACAGAAGACCAGACGTGTGAGACTTTGGCACAGAGAGTTGTGGTCGAAACGAAGTGCCAGAAACAAGTCGGTCGCGTATTAGTAAGAGTATCGAGTATATTTAAGAATATAAATTGTTGCTGCCTGGGAATTATTCCTATTTACTGTTACAACCGATATACTTATAGTTTCATATTTTCTTCTTACTTCAAATACATAAATTAAACCAAGATAAGGCAATATACAAAATTATAGGACATAAATATAGCAGAACTATATCTCTAACTATATACCTCACTACGAATTGTAGTCTTTAAAGGCTCTTTTACATCAGCGTACAAATGAAAACAAAAATACTAACATGTCGAAAAAAAACAACACTTAATACAACGTTTTCAATGTCATTGTA
The DNA here is from genome assembly GCA_963693475.1 of Ectropis crepuscularia. NCBI lineage: Eukaryota > Metazoa > Arthropoda > Insecta > Lepidoptera > Geometridae > Ectropis > Ectropis crepuscularia. The sequence goes on from OY856359.1 coordinate 10,594,109, forward strand.
TTTTCTTCATTACGCGTTGTTTCATAAATTCTACGTCGCGAGCAGATACTGGTGATTCGTATTTATAGATTATAATATTATAGTGAGAAGCAGGTGAATTCCTTGTCCGGGGTAGAGTTTACGCAACAGCTGGGTGCCGGCCGCTATGTGGCAACCCTCGCTCGGTTCTGCCTTGGTGCTTGCTTTGCTCGCTTTGCGAACCCGACTGACGAGCCTCGAGACTCTATAACAAAAATTCGATGAGAACCAACTCTTTTATACACCTACTTACTTTATATTTGTTTTTGTCAATTATTTATTTATATTACAAAAAACTATGAAAACTAAAGTGGTTGTTGCATTTTTTAATGAATAGACTTTAGTTCAAAGTTTTAGTCGCATTTGCAGCTTTTAGTATAATACACACCTTTTAGTGTAACCCAAAAAAAGTAAAAAATTGAATGCTGAAACTAAGTAAATAATTATGATACTAAATATAAACTGTTTAAATGTAGAACATTAGTAGGGACTGAAGAGATAGAATATGTTTCTGAAAAAAACAAGAAAACTTCCTAGCGAGATAAGACAAAAAGAGTTTGAAGAAGGGAATATATATACCCTTGGCCAGGAGAGACATAACTTAAGCTAGTAATAATAAAACAATAATAATATGAAATGTTCTTTGTCTATTTGTGTTTGTGGATATATTTCTCATAAAACTGGACATTTTTTAACCTAATATGACCTCCATACTTATTTCAATAGCTCTACATAGGACAAACTTATCCTACAATACTCATTTATACAACTTTACCACGCATCACATGGTTAGTATTTTACAAATTACCATGTAAAAAAATGATATAGGTATTATCCGTTTTCATTGCCTATTTGATTTTTATTCGAAAAAAATTAAATTCTAAAAAGTAGGTACATTCTTTTAACTTTCTTCTAAAAAAAACAATATTAGTATTCACGTTATAATCAAAACAAAGAGTGAAATTGGTGAAATCGAGATTGATAAATTAAAATATAGTTCCTCAGGGCGTATGAATGAAAACGTTGTACAAGCAAACCCCTTCATCTGTCAAGTGTTGGCTATGTAAGGCAAGTCTTGGGAGTCTTTATGTTGACGTAGACGCTTCAGATTATATACCTGTTCTACAAACCCTTCTGAATGAAACCACCGACCTTCAGTCACGTGCTCTATTGTGCCAAGCTAATGGCTTAATCAGTCATTCGATCGCTTCCCGCCAATACAGCCTCTTCACGGATTTGTTTCATGAATGAAAAGCAAAAAACGAAATAAAACCTCACTACGGTGTTATGATCGTAAACAAAACGCGGCTTTTACACAGATCTAACTGCGGCGCGAGACATGCTCCAAATAAATCGAGTGGGACGCTCGCACTTTTATTGATACATTTATGTGCCAACAAGTGATGTGACGATTGCTTTGCGAAGTGAATTGTTTGTAAAGTTATTTTTGAACTAATCCAGCTAAATATTAGACAACTAGATGAGGTGGACAAAAGTTGTACGCTAAAACTGTTTTTCATAACAGAATGTGACAGCGTGCGATGCAGCAGCCCCACAATAGCGTCATAGCGCGGGCTGGCTTCAACCCTCGCTATCTACCCGCTTTATAGAGAGCTATAATGTTATAACGTTCGTGCGCGCAGCGTAGGTAGCTGTAGCTAGATACAGGCGCGATGTTATTATACCTGCGAGTGTGTGCGCGTGCACGTGCATTCACCCACACAGCGGCGCGCCCGCGGCCCCCGCGCCCCGCGCCCCGCCGCCGCCCGGCCCGTGCACGCCACCGCGCCTCGCCGAGGCTTTAGCGGGCTCTGAGCTGTGAGGCAATGCCGCGCTACCATCTATTCGGTCTCCACAATGCCATAGAAAGTGTTCGAACGACTCGCCTCGACGAACTTTTCCTACCTTCGAGAAAGAGGGGCTATTATTGCACCGCTCCGCGCTCCGACTCGTCCGGTACCACTTCTTGCCGCGTATACTGCCATTCTTTATGGTTGTTATTTTGAATAAGCACTAACTCCTAGCTCGGAGCCAGCGAACGGTACGGTTATAAAATGCCGCATATCCGAGACTGGCGATAAAATAAACGTCTCGGTCGCTTCCAAGTTTCGAGCGGAGAGGAGAGCGCGTTGCGCATCAGAAAAAGAACTTTACGACGAGATTAGAAAGAGCGCACGGAGCGGCAACGCCGCGCCGCGTTCCAGAGGCGGAGCGGCAACGTGGCGCGCGATCGTCATTTACTAAATTTATTTTGATGAGCGCCAGCGCTGGCGGCCGCGACAGAGCTCTAGCGCGCGCCGCGTGATGTCGACTCCACAGCTCGGCTAAATACAATATTATCTATTTTCGCATATTGGAGTTAGTTGCGCGCTTATTATTTTCCTATGTGTAGTTGAGCGAGCGCTGGCATGTAGCAATACTCCGTACAATGGAACGGCACGTTTTCCGCAGAGCGATAAAGGGGTGACGCAAAGTGATTATTTGCAGCGTTGCGATGAGTAGCCGCTGGCCGCTGACTCAACGGCACGGCTCGAGCAGTGAGCTACTTAGCATCAACTGCTCGCTAACTATACTCATACCTACTGGAATTACTTTTATTTAAAATTGTATTGCTATATTCCGTACAGCAAACACAGCTAAACTGCATATAACGCAATTTATATTAATGTAGAGTAGGCTCTATACTTTAAACAGTAAAAAGGGATTATTTATTTTTAGTAATGTAAGTATATATAAATGGCAGTATATAAAACAAAAAAAAACAATCAAATTTTCAGTAACCGGCTAACAGGATAACAGTACCTACCTAGGTAGAGGTAAAAATAAAATATAAATCGCGCAGTATAAGGAAAACTTCTGAATAAAACTTGATTTTCCAAGTGGTTTTATAACTTGTAAGTAGGTTATTTGGTATTCCCGAAGAAGTAGAATAGTGTAAATAAAAGCTGCAGAAAGTAGCCGGTTGGAGACGCGTGTGCCTGTAATTGAGGCGGCAGGTGCGACGGCAGCTGTTTTCTGGACTCTGCCTTTACTATTTTATTTTTATCCGACGCTCACTCCTTGCACCTTAACCACTGCCTTCTCTCCAAGCGACATGTTCCCTACGTCCCACTAAACAAGCAATGGACGGCCGTAAACTATAAAATATTTCCCGCAACAACCAACCTCACATGTGCACGTCCATCATTACGGCAGCTGGTAGCGTGATAGCTAGTTATTCTAGTTTCAACTAAAGGCTTAACGAACTAGTAATCATGCTTCGAGTTAATCCCTAAAATTAAAAGAACCTGGAACGCTGAACGAATAATTCGCAGGACAAGAATTCGCACCGTCATAGGGGTTTGTAAATCCTAAAAGTTCGTCAGTACGCACGCAGTCGGGGCGAAATCTTCTACCTGAGCGGACCCCTACCGTTGGTCCCGGGCCGGGAGTGCATTGTATCACAAAAAAACTGAGAAGGGTCGGATCGAGGATAATAGCGTACAGAGCGGCACCCCATACCCGACCAGGTATACGCTAACCGTCTGGCTTTGCTCGATGAGAACAGAGAACAGCTTTTTTGTAGTTTCAAAGTATGCAGGAAGGCAGGTAGTGAAGTCTTTTGTCAGTCAGCGATTTTGGTCTTTGAAGTGACTCATTGGGGATTTTATTTTGAATAGAGCTAGGGATAGTCCCAGAAGTACAATATAGAGGTGGCCCTTAGTTTTCTAAGGGATTAGGGCAGTTACTGAGCAGTCTTTCGGAGTTGTTGATACAGTAGGTAATTGTCTCAAGTCTTAAATGGGAGATTCCAAAGACTTTACATTTACTACGTTTAGAGTCAGAACAAACGCTTTACAGCAAAAGCACGGGTCTGATCGCTGTTGTCTTGTCGCTCTTGTGGAAGTGTCATACTTTTGTCGTGTCACATCTTTAAGTCCCCACAGCTAATATACACCTCATCTGCTTACGATTGGTACAAAGGAACCTTGCAGAAAACCCTGATATATTAGCTTATTCTTTATGTAAGGGAGATTATGAATAAAAAAATATACAAGGTATGTTTATTTATTTAAATAAGTAGTCTCATAGTTCCTCTATACCTGGAGTCTGGCGGTGTGTTATACGGTACTTTCGCCGGCCGCCGCGGCGACGGCTGGCCGCCTCGGCTGCGTCTATTCACTTCGCGGCATTATTTCGGTCGGCGCTGCCCACACACCATATCACTTTATTAAACTCGAAAATACGGGTTCAAACTATGAAGTACTCGTACTTAGGTTCGCTGTAGTAGAAATTTATTCTCGTGAATTAATTTATTCGATATTCTTTTCAGTGTATTCCGAGTATTATTCGAAAGCTAGACTTTTCAAGTCTTTTGTAGAATTTACTATGAATAAGGTTGTTGCTATTAGTGTCGCAAAAACAAAACTCTGAATATATATTTTGAGAAAATCTCTGTAACATATTTGCTCTTGTAAATAAAACTCGCAAAAAGACAAGTTTTATCAAACAGCAAGAGAAAAAAAGGTTTTAAGTTTTAAAACGATCGTCAGACCGCTTGTTTTTTCTGTATGACATCTTACTTGCCTGCCCCTTAGGGTATCTCTCTACCTAGTCTGTGCCCTTAGGTACGATACCTACGAAATAATTAAAAAGTAATAAGCTTCCATAGTTATAATTTATATAAATAAATAAATATTGGTGGACAATTCACACACAACACCATCTGACCCTAAACTAAGCAAAGCTTGTACGATATATAGTGCCTAATATGATCTAAGCATAACAGTTAATCCTGATACTTTATATAAGAGTTCATCTGATTCACTAAAATGAACTTCTGTAAACGACGCTGGCTGTAATAACATAGCGTAAAAACCTTGGCTACAAAGAGTTCAAACAAAATTTTGGCAACATCAGTTTAAAACATAATGTCTTTCCATGACTTTTGTGACAAAATGACATCGAATGGCGCAATGATTTTGACTAAGGTTATTGACGTTATGGAGTCGTAGGGTTTATCTGTGTTTTGTAGTAAAATGTTTAACGGAGTGTGTCGTGGTGTTGCAGGGCTCGGGCGGCGGGTGCGGCGGCAAGCGGCGCGCCGGCTCCCCGTGCGAGGGCGGCGGGAAGGTCGCGCGCTGGGAGGACTCCATCGCGCGGCTGGAGGCCGTGGCGGCCGGCGCGGGCGGCGGCGACTGCTGGCAGGACGAGGAGCGGCGCGCCTGCCGCCGGCGCTGGTGCGGCGGCTGGTGCGGCGCGCACGACACCATCCGCGCCGAGAACGGCAAGTCCTACCTCGAGCTGGGCGGCGCCGCCGCGCGCGCCTGCTGCGACGGCCGCGCCGCCGGCCGCTGCGCCTCGCGCCGCTGCTACCGCGAGAGGCGCTTCAAGATGATGAACCTGTGTGCGTTGAAACTGGCGCGGCTCCGCCAGACCGCGGACCCGTCGCTGCGGCGGTCGGTGCTCGTGTGCAACACGCTGCGCGGCATCGAGCGCGAGATGGAGCGGGAGAGCGCCGAGGAGGCCGCGGCGCCCGCCGAGCCGGCGCCGGCGTGCACGGCGGGCGCGGCGCGCTGCGACCTGCTGGCGCGCGACGCCGCGCCCGGCCGCGCCACGCCCTTCCCCGCGCCGCCGCCGCCCGACCGCGACTCGGGCTACGGCGACGAGGAGCGCACCATCGACTGGGGCTCCGTGCTGAGCCTGTCGTCGCGGTCGGCGCTCGACCCCCCCGAGGACGCGTGGCCCGACGACTGGGGCTGGAGCGAGGACAGCTTCGTGCGCCTGCTGGTGCCCACGAGTTAGTGCACGGCGCGCGGGCCGGACCCGCCCGCGCCGCCCTGAGCGCCTGTGATAGCCGGCTCCGGCCGCACATCTAGTCGGCGCCGCCGCCGCCGACGCCGAGGCGACGCGACGCGCCACGCAGTCAGTAGTTAGTATTATGTAATTGCTAAAGGGAAGGTGCTAGCTTCGGACGTGACGCAGGACTTTACGCGAGCCGAGTTATTTTTGATAGTTTTATTTTCTTTAAGTGAATTCCAAACCGAAACTGAAGTGACTTAGCTAATGACGTTATTATCGTTTGAATTGAAACGTGGGGTGTTTGAAATTTTGTTGAAATTATTATGTAAATGATTAGGTAAAATACTATAGGTATTTATTATTTCGTTGAATCAGAGGTGATACTTTGAAATTATTTCATTCTTGATTATTTTACGATTGTATGTGAACAACGAGAAGTAATTTCGTTTCCATTTGTTTACTTTGTAAGTTACGATGATAGAGATCTGTGAGGCGAAGTGTGCATTCCTGGGCCGCTCGAAAGCGCCTCAGTTGTATTTATCTCGGGCGGGCGGGAACGCACTCTCGCGCAGACTCGCCCTGACGAACGTCAATCTGATGTGTGGACATGTGCCGCTGAGATAATAAGTGCATCAAATACTACTGCCGAATATTTGTATTGACATAATGATAAAGTACGCGATTATGTACTTATACGTCTTCTATGAACTTTCATAAGTTCGCATCCGCTGGTGGAGAGAGACCGCGCGAGAACTGGATGTCAATTATAAGAGCCTTACCAGCAGTCACTATGAAAGTTTCATAAACATTAAACCATGCATTTAAATCGATTGGAATTTGTAAACATGACTGATCCATGGCTGTAGGTACTTAATTCATCCTGACCACGGAATTGAATGCTCTGTCCATAGCTTCGGTTGCCTTCCGACGATAACTAACACATGTATAGATTTTAAGAATATTATAAACCGAAATAAGTAACATTCGTCTCATCGAAATAATTATTTACTAAAATATTAATAGAAAATTACAGTTCCTATAAGCAATGACAGAAAACTATTAGACAAATGGTAATTTATTTAAACATTTCTTAATTTAAGTTTTTCGCAACCGTCGGAAGGCATTCGATCATATAAAATAGATTTTTCAAAGGTTCGTAACGGATGAACACTGGGAATGCGATGAGATTTGAAATGTTTGATAAATGTTAAGTGAATTGGTAAATAATAATAGTACAATAGCCTGATTTGTAGCCGAAAACAACCCGTGCTTGCTAGTGAGAAGGAGGTAAAAAAGCCTTGAGAAATTAGTATCTAATTGAGACACCTCTCATAAGTGACAACGGGTTGTGAGCATCGCGTATTCCGTCTCACCTTTGAGATTTATGCCATTGAAAAAATGTGGACTAAATTCACAAAAAAACTGAACTTCTGAGCATTTTTTTCGATAGCATTCTACAGTCAATCTCAAGGTGAAAAGGGTTCGCGTGCACCAGAAATTGGAACTGCATGGACCAAACATAACTAGCACGACATTTACATAGCAAAGTACAAATTTCAGTAAGTGCTCCGGCGCATGTTTGTCCACCGTTGTCAATTACTCAAATATTTAAATTGTGATTCGGTAGCTAATGAGAGAAAACTATGTTCTTAAATCTAGTGTACATATTATTTACGGAGATGGGCATTATGGCGCGAGGATTCGCGCTCGTTGTAAATATATTATGTAAAGTAATAATTTTATTGATATGGATGTCGGCGGTGGTGAGACGCGAACGCCGCCCGCCCATCTAGGCGGTCGGCGCTTGCGCATCCCCCGCACAGTGTTGTATAAATACGACCTCTATTCTGTCCAATACACTTTCACAAGTACAGATATAAAAGTTACATAAATAACGCATTCTATTGTTCTATAAGATGTCACAAAATTGTATTTGCCAGTACAGACCAAGTAATGAACAAGTTTTAGTTTTATAATTTTGGGTTCTAAACTCATAAGTGATGCACTGAGTTATATTGTACGATCAGCTCAATCTAGTTTTGTTTTTATTTCGCGTGGATATTTTGTTGAAGATGTCCGTATGGTTGGTTGTGATGGTTTACTTAAGTAACGTAAGTTAACGACTCTTCGGCAAACCGTTCTGTTTCGCGTAGGTATACCTACGTTATAATTTGACTGTAATATTCGTACTGACACCAAGTCTTAAAGTCTACGGACCGTGTAGTATGGGTTTCGAGCCGTCACTTATTTCTGTACTTAATGTAGTCTACGTTCTGCCATTTTTTTAGATCTTTTTGAAGTTGGCTCGTAACTCATGCGACAGGTTCATCAGACAACCGATTGCTTGCAGGTGTATGTACTTGTACAAATTTCTTATCCTGTCATTTTCATAAAAAACCAAGTAGTTAATATTGAGTGTTTGTACCTATTTCATAACAGTAATTGAGCTCAAGATAAAATAATTAAGCGTGTTTCTTGTCAAACTCCTACAAAATTATTGGCGACTGTGAAATGTGGAGCAAGCAAATTCGCATACCTCGTTGATCACCTGTGGAGTCTGAATGTAAAAAAGTATTATAGAGTTTTTGGGGCCCACATTCACAGCCGCCATATAATTTGAATAAGGTTGTACAATTTTGTATAATACTAAGTGTTGAGCTCTGGTGTGTCGTATCGAATACCGTTTGGTTTTCGAGTGAAGACGTTGTCAGCCGCCATGCGTGGTGCCGCCCTAGAGGTGCGGATGTGTTGTGACCTCCAGCAATAATGAATTGTTTAAAACTCAGTAGTCTTCGGTCCATCCGTGTTCGTGTCTCGACCCTTTCAAAGAAAGGATCGCGACTTTTCCATACGTAACTTGTCGTATCTGTGTAAGTGTCTTTACTTTTCAATGCCATTGGTTACCAAAAATGACAGGATGTTTTACGATTGTGAATATATTTTAGAAAAAAAAATAATACTCTCGTTAGAAAATTGTGAAACTAATTTTGAACAAACTTGTCTTGCACATCGAATTGTTATATACGTTCCTCAATCAGAGTTCTTCAAAATTGTTTCAATAATTGTCTAATGATAAATTATAATTGTAATATATTATTGTTTAAGCCGTTGTAACGAAAATAACAAGAACAGGAATAATTTTGTGAAACAATGGCACAAAGAATAAACATAAAATATTATTATATATTATAGAAACAGAAATGTGGCTATAAGAGCAATTTTTATAATAAATATTTACTGTTGAAGAACCTCGTCTTTCAATATTTAATTACAAAAAACAAATCCCTAAATATGCGTTGTCTGTGGTTCTACTGCTTAGTGCTGCCTGTTAGAACAACGAAAACTTTAATTAGCAATGGTCCTCCCAATATCATCTACCTACATTTAACAAAAATGTAACATTGAAGCATTCAGCTTTAAATTAGTAGAACTATGCACTACAACCATAGACAACGTGCACTTAGTACATATTTTATATCATAGTCAAGATAAATAGATAGTCAAGACCTATCTTTCAGCAATAATGCACATGCAAGTAGATAGAGTTATACCCCGTTTACATGATTCCAGTCCAGCTACCGAATCCAGCGCTGGATTGCTTACTGGAATAATGTAAACCGGCACTGGAATGCATTGGCACTGGATTGATGCAGTGCTGGATTCGGTCACTGGACTGGAATAATGTAAACGGGGTATTACATGTTTAACTGAGACAGCATAATTTTTCATAGTATGATTAGTAATAAAGAAAAACGTAAACTATTACCTACATTGCTTTTAGAGTATTTCTTTAACTTCTCAACCAAATGGGTAAAAAAAATGGTTAAATGAAATATATATCAATATATCTCTTATTCTCAAGATTTAGATTTTGGGTAGATTTGAACATTATTTTACTAACATCATTTTCATTCTTAGGCAGAGATTATTACATAGTGTTATGGCCTACAATAACACAAACTCGATAGTGTAGTTTTGGAGACAAAAAACAGGGAATGCGCCTAAAACAACTCCATACCTCCAATGTAACAAACTACCAACAGGATGACCAAGAAAATAACAGTACATTTATTTAAAATACTTTAACTGTTCCACTGCTGGGTAAAGATTCAAATTTCCACATATTTCGGGTTTGTGCGAAAAAACGCCCCAAGACCCCAAGAGTAGTGGTAGGTCTGTTTGCAAAGTCCGCCTAGGGAACTATCCTGCCATTTGCCACTTATCTATCTATCTATCTATCTGCCGCCAATCAGTAGTGTGTAAACATTGTTAGAAGGGCAATGTTTCTAGAGAACTATTTATTAGGTACTGAACTAAAATATAAAACACCTCATATCTGCGGGTGACGAGCGCAGTGCGGTGCTATGTAATGATTTGGACTTTTCATGTTCCAATAGCAGCGTGTCACTGTGCAGGGATATAGCTTGCCATTAAACACATGTCCTGCTCGTCTTGGCACTCTATACTATAAAACAAAATTGGCAGTCATAGGAACTGCCGATAGAAGTGAAAACTTATAACTCAGAATTTGATAGCTTACCTTGGAAACTACACGGGTGTAACCGGAGGGCGTGGCCTCGCCATCATGGCATAGCCATCTTGAAATGCGTCAGCATTTCCCATTGGCTCACATTTCTAGATGGCCATGCCATGATGGCGAGGTCACGCCCTTTCAGCATTCCCTATTGGCTGATGCATTTCTAGATGCCCAATCGCCAAGGTCCCGAGTTTACCCGAAGATCATACCCGAGCGTGACGGTAGAATCTAATTTACACCCCACGAAAAATTTGTCTAGGCGCGCCTAAAGAAGTTTTCACTTCAAAAAACACCAACACGTCAATGTTAGAGGACGACCCATGGACCAAGAGTAAGTACTATGTATGTCATCATCATCATCAACAGCCTACTAAACGTTCTCACTGCTGGGACTCGGGGCCTTCTCTCGCAAGGAGAGAGTTAAGGCCATAAACCACCACGCTGGCCCAGTGCGGGTTGGTGGATGACACACGACTTCGAAAGATTCTAGGTACATGTCGGTTTCCTCACGATGATTTCCTTCACCATTTTTAATTTAGCGGCATTACGCACATGACTTCGAAAAGACAGTGGTGCGTGTGGGGTTTGAACCCGGGGTCTCCGGATCGGCTGGCGCCGTTCTCCCGACTAGACCAGCCGTAACTTATTATTAACTATGTATGTAAATGAATTAAATTCCATGGCGAAACTTGTCCATTGGTCTGATTTATTTTTGTGATGGGACCTATGGGAGCCATCACAAGTCCTACCTAGAAGTCATCTATGAACAGATCTGGTCTATGTAGGTACTGCCTACCGAGCTTTGGCCTAGCGTAGAAGGAGAAGAATCATAATTAAACTCCATCGGCCCAAGTACAGGTCGCGGCATATAAGTCTATCGTTGAGCGAAGTGTGGAGGGGGTGGCTGCGCATGAGTTTAGTATGGCGGTCAACATGCGCAGCCCTCCCCTCCACAGTACCCTCAGCGCTAGACTTACGTGCCGCTAGTTGTATAGACGGTGTAGGATATATCAAGATAACTAATGCATTAAAATGTTGTAGGTACTAAATGTAAGAATACAGAAATACATCATCACCCTGTGTTCGCCTACTGCTGGACATAGGCCTCTCCCATAATACGCCACTCAGCCCGATCCTCAGTCTTACTTCTCCAACCGCTACAGTAATAATTACAGAAAAAAACCAGAACAGAATATATACAGAAATATACACAGTCTTTTATTCTAAAACGATTAGAAATTTACAAAATTGCGAATTACTTATACCCAGAGACCGTGGAGCTCTTATTTTTCGCTTATAGAAAAATTCTCAAGGACATCAACTGGGACTAATTATTGCGCTGTGCTTCAAATGAATTGTTCCAGATATTTACTAATCAGTGCAATCTATACACTTATCTAGATCAGAGCTATCTAATTTCTGAGGATAGTCAAATTGGCATTTAACATTTATACAGTTTAGGACGTCAAAAGGACTTAGAATAAGCAGCCTACTTTATGTTACAATAGGATAATCCCAAGGAGAACGGCAAAGCCACAATCCACCACGCTGGCAAAGTGGGAATCTGGGAGTTGGCTACTGTGGCATATGTCCTCGAAATAGGCCTTTCTTCAAACATTTCGGTTTCCTCATGATGGTTTCATTCATCGTCAAAGTCTTTAGTCTAACTTAAGAAAATACAGCGAGGTACCTGCAGGTGGGAATCGGACCAACGACCATCTCCTTCTTTCCAAAATGACTCAAAAATACGAGAGCATAAAATGTGGTAAGTAGAGGTATAGAATCAGAATACGAAGTTCACTTAAAATCATTTTCTAGTTACAACTGTATTATATAATTGGCATGGTGAAAAAAAATATTTAAAATTACTAATAAGTCGGTCAGTTAGATTATTTTTTAATTAAAGAATATTGTACACGTATTTTTTTTTCTATGGTTCACAAACTAAAAAGTGTCGAAGTTACAGTAGACATTTCGAGTGACGTCACTTCACTGTAAATCGTACAGTACGAAGACGTGACGTCATAACCCTCCACTTCAGAAGTTTGATGATCTTCGTCGATTATTAATAATTTGAAAAAACAAAAAATAGATGTCCCCATATTTTTCCATTATCTAACTGATGGGCTCATTAGGGTGGCATGTATATATCCTTGATCACAGTCACATCATCCCTATTGTAGTATGTAGTACAAGTATATAATCCCATACAGTCTGCCAGTCTTTATTCCGTAAGTATCAGTAAGTATCCATCCAACTCAGTATAAATTTGGAGTCGCCAAGGGCTGCGTAGGTTTTCTTCGGATCCGTGGGAGCGTAGGTGGAAATCGCCCATTGTAAAGGGCACATTCAGTATCTATACCCAATGAACAAATAGAACCACCCATGTGAAAAACATGAAAAGGATCGCTGCACTCGAAACCTTGAGGGAAAGGTACTTTGACTAATTTCAGCAATTATTAAGCAAAATACATGTACTGTATCTACAAAAGATTAAGCTGTAGTTACCGTTACAAATAACTTTAAAATTCGAACGAACTAATCCCGAAAACAAATGCGATGGCTCTAAAAAAAACTTCTCTAAAAAATCTACCTATGTAATCACGATTTTGAAATTAACTCCATAATAACAATTGATAGATATAGAAATTATTATTATATTTACTTGTGAAAATGTTCATTACTATACAACGTGGACTTTTCGGCACAGTACTGGAGTTTTGTATAATCCTGTATAGAGGCTTTGCACGTAAATATATGAATGGCCTCATGTCTTAGATTTAAATAGTAAGTCTACCCTTTTTGTCTGCGTAAGTAAAGGTAATAAGATTAGGTTAATACTTACTCTAAGGAATGTTGTGACTTCTGCGCTAAGTTCTGGAAGCATCTACTGCCTACCGGACCCACCTTTAGGTCATTTTGCTTCTGCCATAGAAAATAGGGTAAATCTAAGAGCCGTAGGTCCTGAATTTAACTGAGAGTATAGCGGCCTAGAAACTACAATTCAGTTTGACGGCACTGAGTGATTTATTATTAAAAAAAACCACTCAGGACAAATATCTGTGTCATGATTATAAATGTCTGTTCTGTGTCTGTTTCTATATATATTTTGTAAATTATAGTGTGACGCGACGCGCAGAGCAAATGTGCCTGATGGTAAGCAACACGTCTACCCATAAAAAGTATTACGCAGCTATTGGAAGATGAAGAGTCCAAATTATTACCTAGCAAGGCACTGCCCTTGTCACCAAAAAAAAATTAGAAGATATCTCTATGATCTGTAATTTATCTGGAAACATTGCCCTTCAAACCGGAACACAGTGATGTTTACATATTACTGCTAGGCGGTAGAATAACTGACAAAGGTACGGTACTTCCCCAGACGGACTCAGCATATTATACTCATTGTAGTCCGACTGGGGCTAAGAGGGACATGGTTTGAAAGGTTTTGTCTCGTTTTCACACGAGGCGATTCCCTACAGACAAGAGTTGACAAAGAACGTTTCGTTAAAAGCAAGCTTTTAAGGTTTTCACGTATTAGGGGACAAAATTAATAACGCAGAACTATATTTGCAGTATGTTTGTAGCATTTTAGTTCGTCACAGGCTCTTCAGAGCTATAACGGTTCAAATTGATCTAAATATGTTAAATTTGTATTGTACTCGTAGTTTAAACGAACAAATTCAATAAAATTACTTTTCATCCTGAATAAATTAGCCTTTAGTTTTTGGAATAGAAGATCAAAATACAGGTTCAGTTTTAACAGATTACCACTTTATTATTTCACTGTTAATACACTAGAACTACAAAAATAATGTTGGAGAGTAAAACTATGTAATAAAACTGAAATTCTCAGTAAATAAGAAAAAAATACATACATAAAATATATAGGGCCTCAACGAATATGAAATTTCTATAAATCGTTAAGTTCCAATTTATTAGATGAAACTGCGACAGGATCCTCTACGGTCGTAGCTGGATGCTTGTAGCACGGAGTGATCTACTGTAGAAATATTTCGCTTAAATACATCTACCTACGTCATTAAAGACGTCATTGCCGACCTCGGGTTGCTTCTAAGTTCCAAGTAGCGAGTAGTCTTGGATTAGTCCGGTAGGGAGTAGAACTTGAGTAGGAGGATATTCGAGGCCATCTCCTCTTAAAAAAGCAGGTGTAGGTTTTACGCGCAGGTTATTAATGTTTCTACTAAACTTTTATTTACTATTAGAGGCTAAAACACTTTACCATCTCGCCGGATGTTAAGTGACGATGCGGTCGACAAAGGAGCGTGTTTACCTAGAAGAAACCGATACACTCTCGATTTGAAAACAATAGAAATGTAACTACCTGGGAAAACCCACTCCGGAAACGCATTCCACAGCTTAGACGTTATTTTCACAAAAGTTGAGTCAAACTTCTTTGTTTGAGAAACGTCCACCATAAACCGATGTTACTTTTTCAAGGTGCGAGCAGTCGGATAGAATAAAATCAAAGTACATAGTATTCGATCATGTAGATCAGTTGCACGCTCTCCGAAATGTATCCATAATGTCCGATTTGCGGCGATTCAAGACTACGAAGTCTTTTTAAACAAGGATGTCATTGTCTTATAAGACTTTTTTATAATTATAAGTGAGTAGACTTTACTAAACTTATCTTTTAATAATGTTATCCAATAGCAACTTTTCTCACGATTTTTTCTTTACTCTTCGAAACAGCCGCAAGTAATATTCAGAGAGACTTGATTGTGCGTGCCGAGAAAATATTTTTTGTTAAGTTAAACACTTCAGACTGTTAAGTCTTCTGCTTAACATTCTGAAGTGTTTAGAACTAAGCATAGCATGTAGGTATAAATACTATACTCGTACTTATTATAAAATTATGTTCCGACTCAATTTAGGCATGAACTTTCGTACATCGCAACCTCGAGCTCTATTGCTGGGGGATACAGTTCAGAGTCGCGGCATGCGAAATTAGAGCTTGAATTTGTTGAAAAATAATTCATAATAATTTTATAATACCTGGGACGGAAATAATACTATATCTTCAATACTTAAAATAAATAATTTGTATGCAATTGTATTGTTTGAGATCATTTATTAAAGCCTTAGGACTTAAAGAACTACTAACAAAGGTCTTATAGTAATATCTCCCTGCTTATCAATAAATACCCTGACAATAAAGATGACAGATTTTTTTTAGTAAAGTAGTTTAGAACGTAGTTGACAAAACCACTTTTACCGAGTAAAAAAACTCGGGGAATTCATAAGCTTTAACTCATACCTACTTCAGATATAATGCTGGTATATTTTCTAGTACTCATCTATTATAATACCTAGTATCTAGGTACACTCGCGTTGGTACTAGAAACAAAATGCAAACAATTCATAATATAGGTCACGCCCACGGCTTCACTCCCGTACTAGATTGCTGAGAGAATAATAAATTTAAAAAAAATGTTTTGATGGCTTTCATTTGAATGTAAAACAAAGTTTATAAAGGCGAATGTAATAATAAACTTTGTATTAGGACCTAGATTGTCCTAGAGCTTTGTATTCGGACTCACACCTCTAACACCACGTGTTATTCAAATGTTTTTGGAACGTATTGGTTAGCACGACATTTTCGTTACGCAAAAAAGCGCGATGTTTTCTAGGGCGGATTCTGAGTGCTATTCAAACCTAGAACCTTAAACTTAAAAGTCGAGTAAACTCGGGTGCTTTAACCAGTTGACAATCACTGCTTCATTTAGCTGTTGTTTTGCTAGGCTATCACTGTCCGAGCCAATCGAGTTTTCTTTAAACTCCGATGCCTGCTGGGTTGTTTGTTTTTGCGATGGGAACAGAAGTGACCATAAACGTGTGAGACTTAAAAATAAGACTCCTGCATTGCGCAAATTCAAGTATCTTCTACGTTTAGTGGTTTCGTTGGGCATTGTCTGCTGTGGGCCAAGTGGAAGCTGGAAAGTAGTATGATATTTCGTTTGCTTTTTCGGTGATGGTTTCACATTAAAAACTGTTAGCGAATGTACAGCGAATTTTTAGAGAGTGATGGCAAAGTTCCTATGAAATGTGAAAAAATTGACATGGGTCAGTACCTCAGTACTATTTCAGTCAGTTGTTTTTAAAACATATTTATTATAGGTACTCGTACTCGTATAATGCCTGACAGTTTTCTGTAAGATAATTAATAATAATTATTATAATACAGTGAAGTGATCATTTCAAACTTTTAGTGATCGTTTCTATTTTGACGATTATTTCTTTTTAGAGGCTTTTAATATACCGTGGTCGTTCAGCAAACGGCGTAGTGCCCTAGTGGGTATTACTGCCGATTTCACAATCGTAAGTTGGTATCCCTGCACCTTTAAGTATTTTTCCAAGTTAAGCTGTACAAGTTTGTCGTCACCCGTAGCTTTAACGATGAAGGAAAAGCATTGTGAGGAAATGGGTGTGTTACAAGGAGATAGTCGTACATCTCTAGCGGCCAACCTGACTCAAAGTTTTCTCTCCTAAGGAGAGAGTCAAAAGCATATACTGTACTGGCCCAGTGAAGTTTGACGTATTCTCGAATTTTTTTTAAACCCTGTCTTAATAAAATTTATTATTTAATTCAAATTGAAAACATCATAAAGGACTTAATCGCAATCTAAATATTTTAAATTACCCGACTGTTTCGGTCCTGTTTACGACCGTGATGACGAGAAGGCATGTCTTAGAACTATTTGTGTAGTAATTATACTATGTTTACGTAGTTCCCTAGATCACAGGTTCTATCACACCGAAACACGAGAATCCTCGAGAATTTCATTGGGGTAAGGATCTAATACACATTCAATGTAATCGTGGTTACATGCTAATAGAAACCGCGACATCCCTCGAACCACAAGCGATGGGTACAAATTCTATTAAAACTAAAATTATTTACTGCCTAATATTACTATCTTGTGTATATGATAAAAAAGAAAAAAAAATATTACAAAGTAAATAACTCAATAAAAAAAATAAAATAAAAATTACCAAATAATAAAATAGGCACAAAAAAGTAATAAACATAGAGGATTTATTTTCACTTTGAATCTCCATACTGAAATTATAATGCATTTTATATGAGCATAATCACTACCTCTTTTATTTATTACATTCTTAAGCTACCTACTAAGGACAATCGTATTCACACGTAAACATGTTTTTTTAAGAAAACAATCGTAAACATCTCCATGCGTTGAGCAAGGTGTCAGAATACGCCACTCTATGGATCACCTGTGCTCTGTGGGATCACCTGTCAAAATGGACTAAAACAAATTAAACTCAGCAAAATAGCATGCTGGCCGCGTTCGCGGGGAGGCTCGACAATCCGTACTTATCACTCCTGTAGACTGCACGTGGAACACAATCAGAAATATTTTTGAGTCGAGCCTACCTAGGTGTGACATTGGGAATTTTTTTTGCTAGTGTTTGTGTACCTTTCTACGTTTGTTTTTTGACGTGACAACGTCTTATAATTCGATGAATCCGGCTGCACGCCCGCAAAACATGACGTCATGTGCCGTTAACGCCGTTACCTCGCCGCCGGCGTTACCTCGCTCTAAGGCGTAGTTGAAGTTGTCACGTTCAACTAACGTCAGTAACCCGACTTTACAGACAACCATTTTTTTGTGACAAGTTTGTGTGTAAAATATGTTTTATTGACTTGTGTTTTTTATTGTAATGTGACGAAATGAATTTATGTTTGATTATATTATGAGTCTATGATACTTGAAATAAATGAATTAATAATAATAAATAAAAAAAATGATGTTTTGAGAAACGAAATCTTGACAGCGAAAGGGTAAAAGTATGGTTTATTCTACTTATCAGGGTCCTGCGCCGTCTGCGCTAATACAAAGTCCAGTAGTAGGCAGTAGAGGTCATTTGAAACCGACTGCCATAGGTATGTTAAGGAAAAAAATCTACTGAAATGCACAATAGTTGCAGGTAATTCTAATTGATTCTTGAAATTGTGGATGTAATAATATTTATCTGAGTACTTACTATACCCAGGGCCGAGCCGACCTCCACCAGCGCCTGTGTGCAAAACCTTTATGGCGCCCCTTTTTAACCCCCGACCAAAAACAGGTGTTATAAGTTTGACGTTGATGTCTATGTCGTGTGTGTGTGACGAATGAACCGATTTCGTTTGGTTAATATCGATTCAGATGGCCGCCTGCACAAAATGGCGAACAAAATATTTCTTCACAACCTATCTCAATATGGGTATCAAATGAAAGAGCTTGACTAGTAAAATACTAAACACTATGACAAATTTAAAATTTAAGATGGCCATCTTAAATTTGCCACCACAAAATGGCGAAATACATTTTTTTTTCACTACTCCATCAATATGGGTACCAAATGAAAGGGCTTAACTAGTAAAATGTTATACAGATTACAAATCCGAGGTAGTCGGGGGTAAATCAACATTTTTAAACAACATTTTGTTCTTTATTAACCACTGACGCCAAAATAATGGTGTTTAAGTTTGACGTCGATGTCGGTCTGTCTGTCTGTCGGTGTGTGTGTGTCTGTTTGTGGCATCGTAGTTTTCAAACTATGCATTTTTTGACGTGACAACGTCTTATAAATTGGTTTGCCAGGTGACACTTCAAGAAACTGCGTTACGCTCCGCTCACGTTATGCGCTCACAATGAGAGCGAGTGAGAGGGACGCGTGCCTTTCACTTTTTATGTCTGTCTCTCTCGCTCTTAGGCGGGCTAACCATGCCCGAGTCGCCGATTCGCTTAGGCGCCTGCATACAAGTTTACACGGATTGTGTAGTGATAATGTGACAGACTACGAATGAATATTCACATTAAAATTATTTTACCACTCAAAGTCGTTGTCACGTAAAACTTTCACCCGTATACCGACTTTACAGGCAACCAATTTTTTTCGGGATAGTAAGTACCCATTATATGTGATATTTCACATTATAAAACACCTATGTTTCAAATATCAAACCAATTTGTTGTGTTGTTCTGACGTGATGGTATAGAATAACAGATTTAACTACTTATTTTCATCACAAAAAAGTGCATAGTTCCTTAAGGAACAAATATAATATTAACAGATTTGGTTGAAATTTGATATACAGAATATTTTTAGTCTGGAATTGAACATTAACCAACTTTTTAACTGAAAATAGTTCAAAACTTTTTAGGGAACAAACATATAGCGTAACATCTGGGTAGCGATTCTGAAACCATTCGGTTGCATCCGACACGGAATCTCATCTCTCGGTCTTTGTCATGCTTAACAAATAAGACAAAGACCGAGAGATGAGATTCCGTGTCGGATGCAACCGAATGGTTTCAGAATCGCTACCCGGAACTACTAAACGGATTCAGTAGAAATTTGAAGCATTTTTTTTTAAACAAACTTTCGTCTTACACACACACTCTCGAATAATTGTTCCATCATTTTGACTCACTCGTTCATTAAAATCAGGGAACCCCTATGACACCACTCTACTTGCATTGCACACATCGTATCGAATTGCGTTTATAATTTCAATTAAATAAACACTCACGGCGCGGCGGTTCTTTTGATTTTAAAGCTGAGACCGTAATGAATGTAAAACAAAACCCAAACCATAAAATTAAACCACAAACGTAAACATTATCTTTGGAGACTCTTACAATAAACTATGGCAACTTAGCAATTTTTGAAATGTTCCTACCTACTTACTAATCAATGATATTCCACTACAAAGAACATAGTGTTGCGTAAGTGTAAAAAAAATCGGTGGCGGCGCTGGCGCCCCTATTGTCTTGGCGCCTGTGTGCGCCGCACACTTCGCACACAGGGGCGGCTCGGCCCTGACTATACCCGCAACTAAATGACTTTACGTCAGTGAACGGGGGTTAAATAATTCGGAAATTGTTGTTAATAATGAAATCGCAATTAAATAATGAGAAATGGAGGGCGAAAAACACTTTACGACAAATTTTCATACCTAACAAATAAACATATAAATTTGATTAAAATTGGTCGAGCCGTTTTGGAGGAGTACGAACACAAACATCGTGAAACGAGATTTTTGTATTTAAGAATAATATTATCTAAATTCTAAATCAAACGCCATGCAATGTTCTTTTGTGCTTCCACATGTCACCGGAACGTCTGAAAGCAAGATTCAGTGTTGTAACGGTTGTCTGTAACAAATTGCTGTTAGCGATAAGGCTGCCTTATATGCTGCCTGTACTACGTCTAAAAGGGGGCGTATTACTTTCATTACCTCTGAATAACTTTTGTTTTTGGACCATATCTATCCCATAGTCTTATTATTTAAATAGTAATTGTTGCGCACCACGCTTTAAGTTTTTCAAATATTTCTGTCCATACCAAGGTTGCCTGGAAGAAATCGCTTTTAGCGATAAGACCACCGTTGCGTTGTATCACTAGTCTTATTGTTTTTCCAAAATTTTATGTATCCTATATGGTGTGAATAATAAAGAATTTTCATTCATTCATTCAAACCTGAAATCGCGCATCTCTTGTACCATTTAGCCGAATCTACCTAATGGTCTTTTTAAACGTTGTTTCAAAATTTTAAGATATCACCGTTTTCACTAGAGGTAATATTATCAACTAGTAGCCTTTCGTGGTTTTACCCGCGTAGTTCTCGCCCATGTAGTTTTCCCGCGAAAAAAGTAATCTATAGTCTATTCCAGAATATCATCTATCTGTGTTACAAATTCCAACCTGATCCGATATGACTGAGTTAAAAAAAAATTTTACCAATTAACATTACCTTTACATACATGAGGAACCAGGGAATTAATTTAAAAAAAAACTAAAGTGTCGATCAAACCTATAATATAACACACATGGGTTTACTTTTTACTTACATAGGTACTGTTTATCGCTGGAATATTAGGGGAATGGATACTACGGGGGCAAAACCGAGCGGCATTAGGTACTATTTCATAATCATTCAATCTAAATAATTTATTATCTCGGAAAAATCAAAAACGACTTCAATATAAAATTGAATTCAGACACACGACCACATTTCATAAGAAGTTATTACTATGTCGTCCAGATCTGCAGGTGAAAGCAGAGTTTAGATTTTTGTTCATTTTTCAAAAATAACTACACCGATTTTGATAAATGAGACCACATCTGAAGGGGGCGCCTAGTGCCAGAAAACGAAAAAAGGAAATTTTCGCCGCCGCTCACTGAAGTTAAGAAACTAAAAACTATGACAAAAAAATATTGACGAATGGGTACAATCAAGAAGAAGCACAATAACCGAATAGAATTTAAAAAATGGATCAGAGTTTTTTACAATAAAAAAATAAAAATGACACCGAAAAAACCCGTTTTAATAATTCGAGTACTCGAAATTATCAGCGATGACCCCACATTATTTTTTGGTAATAAAATTCCTAGTTGTGCGTTCTAGTAAAGTAACCGAACACTTTTTTAAATTTATGTTTAATTATTGAGTAATTTAATAAAACTTGGTCAAAAATGGACTCCTGATTTAAAATTGATTTTTCCTCCAAACTGTGCCATGCTATTCTCGACTTTATGTATATCGCATTAAGAAACGCGTCGCGCGGGTGAAATCTGATTTTTCCCTGGCATTAGGCGCACTCTGAACTATGAACTACCCAATAAAGAAAGAACTAATAAAAATAGATTCGCAATTAGCGGAGATATCGCGTATCATATACATCCAAAAAAACCTACTCAATTAAGGTAAAAGCTCCTATTACCCCGGCAAATCGCGGGACTATGGAATAACATACTTATTATGAAATCTTGATAATCCTAGGAAGATTTAGATTTTTTCGACATTTTTTTTATAGTATGAATGACGAGATGAGCAGGACATGTGCCTGATGGTAAGCAACATGCCTGCCACCTAACAGCACAGTGACAAGCAGCTATTGGAACATGAAGAGTCCAAATCATCACCTAGCACTGCACTACACTCGTCACCCAGGGTATAGTTCTAAGATCTAAGATATATCTAATTTTAAAAATATAGTTATTGCTTCTTCGGCATTTGCTAATAGATATTATCTAAGTACCTTATTATGTGATATTGATACATAAACTTTTTTTTGCAGTTAGAAAACAAAACTATCCAAAAACTTAAAAGCAAAGTAGCAATTGGCAACCTTATCGCTAAGAGCGATCACTTCCAGGCAACCGCAGTGTGGAAAAGGTGTAATGAAGATCAAGAAGACGCGGAAGTACAAATAATGAGTGAAAGATACTTATGATAAGATGGTACACTTTAGAAAATTAACTACATACGTATGCAACTAATCATATATATGTATAATGGATATGTAAAACTACAATACGATTAAAACATACGACATATACTTACATACTAAACACTGTACACTCTAATACGTAAACACATACACGTATAATATATTGTTGATCTGTTACCTGAAGGCTGTTCCACAAACGTCACATTCATGAGGCTTTTCGCCCGTGTGTATGAGAGTGTGCACCGTCCTGGCGTAGGGTCTTCTGAACGCCGCGCCACAGATATCGCAACGATATGGTCTGCAATCATGGCAACGTATAAACATTACCATTCCAAAGGTTATCTTTGCCAGTTATTCTACCGCCAAGCAGTAATGTGCAAACATTACTGTGTTCCGGTTTGAAGGGCAATGTTTACAGATAAATTACAGGGCTTAGAGATATAATATCAAAGACACTCTCAATGTTCAAACGTTGGACGCTGGCGAAATTGCGGTAGCATTACCGAATGGAAGCCATGACGAAAAAAGAAGAAGAAAGATATAATATCTTAGATGAGCGCAGTGTAGTGCTAGGTAATGATTTGGACTCTTCGTGTTCCAATAGCTGCGTGTCACTGTGCTGTTATGTGGCAGGCATGTTGCTTACCATCAGGCACATTTTCTGCTCGTCTCGTCCCTCTATACTATAAAAAAAATTGGCTGTCATAGGAACTGCCGATAGAAGTGAAAACTTATAACTCAGAATTTGATAGTTTACCTTGGAAACTACACGGTTGTAACGTGTAACCGGAGGGAGTGGCCTCGCCATCTTGGCATGGCCATCTAGAAATGCGTCAACATTTTCCATTGGCTTACGCATTTCTAGATGGCCATGCCATGATGGCGAGGCCACGCCCTTTCAGCATTTCCCATTGGCTGACCCATTTCTAGATGCCCAATCGCTAAGGTCCCGAGTTTACCCGAAGATTTCTAATCATACCCGAGCGTGACGCTAGAATCCAATTTACACCCCACGAAAAATCTGTCTAGGCGCGCCTAAAGAAGTTTTCACTTCAAAAATCTTTTAACACCTGTATATGTTGGTAAAACGTAGTCAGCATCGCGCTGATGTTCAAAAATGACGACTACCTCTCACCATTTACACCGGAGGTCCGGAGAAGTTTTGCATTTGAAAAAAAAAACAATTAAATTATTACTTGAAATGTTTTTTTAATGTATACATTTTTGGCGCATTAAATAGTTTACTAGAGTACTTTTAGTATATTCCGAGTATTTCGGAATTCTGTCAAAAGGACCTTTTAGTTTTTAAAGACTAGCTGTTAATCAGAACACAAAACTAATGTTGGATATGTTTTTAGAGATTTAAATGTTTTATTTTTTATTTCGTTCGATTTCATAAAACCCGGGTAAAAACTTTTTTTAATTATTTTTGGCGGTCAAGTGTAAACATATGTATAAAAGTTTAAAAAATGATGTCACTTAAATTATGCATAGGAAATACATTCAATCAATAAAGTGGCCAAGTGCGAGTTGGACTCGCCCATGAAGGGTTCCGTTGCAGCAAGTAACATAATATGCATAGTACACATAGTTCTTGTAGTTCCTTGTAACTTTGATCGAAATTTCAATAATAGTGTATTTATGACGTACTAAAAAAAAACTACTCATCAGATCGAGTTCAAACTAATTTTCGTTGGTAGTTTACATGGTAATGTACATCATATATTTTTTTCAGATTTTTAATTTTCTTACTTTAGAAGTTAGAGGGGGGGGGACACACATTTTACCACTTTGGATGTGTCTCTCGCGCAAATCATTCAGTGTAGACGAAAATGATTTTTGAAACCTCAATATCATTTTTGAAGACCTATCGATAGACACCACACACGTGTAGGTATGATGAAAAAAAAATTTTTGAGTTTCAGTTCTCAGTATGGGGGGCAACCCAAATTTTTCTTTTTTTAAATTTTTTTTGTTCAAACCTTAATGCGGTTCACAGAATACATCTACTTACCAAGTTTCAACAGTGTAGTTCTCATAGTTTCGGCAAAAAGTGGCTGTGACATACGGACGGACAGACAGACAGACAGACAGACAGATAGACAGACATGACGAATCTATAAGGGTTCCGTTTTTACGTTTTACGGAACCCTAATAAAAAACAACATGACCAAAGTTACTATGTATTTGACACACACCCACACACCAATATAGACCAATATAGACCAATATTCTTGTTATTATGTGGTCAAATTGAAAATTGATTGCATTACTTTATGTTCGAATTTCGACCACTTGGTGACTACCAGTAGTAATGTTAAATGTATATAGTAGAAAGTGACGAACAAACAGTAAGATGTCTTCTTTACGGGAAAACGCGGGAAACATCGCAGTACGCAACTTACATAGGTAAAAGTTTAATAGGTCTTACTCAGGCACATTTAAAAACGTTCTATGATTCAGTAAATTTGATAAGACATTCTCAACTTTATTCCTTAAGTAATAAAGGTCAACTACTTAAAAACATTAACGAAATTGAAGAAAAATGCCACGTGCGAAAACGCTGAAATGACTAACGGCCAAGCGAATATGATCTTAATTAACATCACCACAAACGATAACAACGTACTACACTTAGAATGCAAGCACGTGCGTCTACAACTGAAGTTGGATTGAGCTTAAAAACGAATGTTCTATGTCGTTGGAATAAGGTTGGAAATACTACAAGGCATTTTGATTTCCCCGAAAGACGGAAGCTTTTCCCCGCTTTATTTTTTTCTTCTACATTTTCCTTGCATCTTCAAGCAAGGATACGGGCTCCTATTAGTTGGGGAGATGGGAGTTTTCCTCCTTTTGTCGTATTATTTTTAAACTTCATACGTAGATATAATTTTATTATCTATTTAAATTTACCTGGTTAATGTAGATTTTGAAAACTTTAAATTACAATTTGGGGTTTTCTGGGCCCACCTGAGGAATTTTCACCATACAACTATAGCGAGATAGTCAAATATCGGCGTGATGCAAATTCATCAGGTTGACTATAATACATGGACGTATAAAAAAAGTCGGACGTAGCCTCGCTAAAACAAAAACTGTGTCCCTCGAGTCGGCCACATAATAAGCACGTGTGCGCTGTCACATACAGGCTAACACGCACACATCAGTGGGTCATTACACGCGCTACATGTGTATTTGTGTGCGTGTCAGCCTATCAGTGCCAACCTGACAACGCACACACGCAAATGTGGCCGACTCTAGTGACACAGTTTTTGTTTTAGCGAGACTACGTCCGACTTTTTTATACGTCCATGCTATAATATATATTAGTGCCTATGTCCCAGGTATGTGGCCTGTTACTTATGGGAGTTGTAATTGGTCAATTTCAAGAATCTAATATGGTCCACTAAAGCCTTCGATCAGACCATCTGGAAGAAGAGAAGACAAGGGATTGCCCAGCAGAGGGACGTTATAATATTACAATAATAACCACCATTTTCAAAAAAAAATCTTAGCTCTATTTTTTGACTCTGAGTCGTTTAACGTCACACTTGTCAAAAAAATATATTCTGATTTGAGAAAAGCTCAAAAAAGAGTAAGCTTTTTGGATCGCGTAACGCTTCGGCAAATCTTTAAATGGCAGCAAATTAATTTTAAGATCATAGAAAAGTATTTGTCAAGTTTTTTCAAGTAAGTAACTTGAGCAATAGCCAGAGACCCGTATCACACAAGGTTCCGATTCTTAGTACCTAACAAAAGTAACACGAAATACACTTCTCGGAACTTCGAATCATAAGTGTTGCGTATCTACCTTGTAAAGTAAAACTATGAACTCTTGCCGATAACGGAACAAAGGTAGCTTCACATCAACTTTCAACTTTGAGATGAGTACTGCTAGCGTCATCTAGGTTGTGACGGTGGCAACTTAGTTTCGAAGTTTTTCTCCTAGGGGCGCTACTGTTGCTGTGATTTAGAAGGGCGTGGTTATTTTTACCCGACTGCTATAAAGTGAAATGAGAACACGTGGATTGTCCATTTCCATTGTTCCTATTAGTCAGTGTGGTATAAACCTCGATGCGAAAAGAGTTAGCAAAGTTAACATAAATACGTTTAGTAGTGGTAGGACTCTTGGCAGAGTCGGCCTGGGGAAGTACCACATCTTTGCCAGTTATTCTACCGCCAAGCAGTAATGTGCAAACAATACTGTGTTCCGGTTTAAAGGGCAATGTTTCCAGATAAATTACAGGGCCCAGAGATATAGCAACTTAGATCTCTGCGTGACGAGCGCAGTGCAGTGCTTGGTAATGATTTGGACTCTTCATGTTCCAATAGCTGCGTGTCATGATGCGATGCTGTTATGCGGCAAGCATGTTGATTACCATCAGGCACATGTCCTGCTCGTCACGTCATTCTTTATTTAAAAAAAACGTAGGTAGTCCACTAGGTTCCACTGCTGGGACTCGGGGACTTCTCTCACAAGAATAGAGTCCTTAAAAGATCTATTTCTTGACGCGGTTTTGACGTGTGATTGTGATTGATTAACTTGCACATCTGTACTTGAAAAGATCCTCAGTGCAGGCGGGATTTGAACCTACGACCGTGAAATCGGAAGTTTTTTTTTTTTAACTTTTATAAGCTTACACTTGGCCGCCATCGATGGAGCGTGTTTACCTAGAAGAAACCGATTCACTCTCGATTTGAAGACACAAAGATTGTCTTGTGTCCCAACAGGGAAACCCCGCTCAGGCAACGCATTCCAAAGCCTAGACGTTCTTATCACAAAAGTAGAGTCAAATCTCTTCGTTCGTGTCTTTGGAACATCAACCATGAAACGATGTCGCTTTTTCGAGCTACGAGCATTCCGATAGAAAAAAGGGCAAGGTATTAGATCATGTAAATCAGTCGCACACTCTTCGAAGTGTATTCGATAAAAAACCGAAAGGCTAGCAACTTTTCGGCGATGTCCAAGACTTTGTAGTCTTTTTCGCACAAGAGTATCGTTGCCTATGAGCCTTTTGGCACGTCTCTTGATCGATTCCAAGGCCTCCAGCTGATACTTAGCCGAACCATCCCAAAGATGTGAACTTTACTCCATACAAGAACGAATTTGAGCTCGATATAATGTGAGCAACTGCTCAGACTTGAAGTACCTTCGCACCTTTGAGAGGACACCTAGCTTTTTGGCAGCTAATTTGGCCTTGGACTCGATGTACAAACCAAAGTTGAGCGTAGATGTCAATGTGCGTTACATTGCCAAAAGCTCAAGACGGTGAGAAATCGGCACGGATACACCTCTAATAGTTGGAGTCAGTTGGAATGGACTCATTTTAGCAGAGAACAGACATCACGGCTTACGTAACTGTATATGTATAGTGAAGCATATATTGTAGGTGGATCAAATTGCTATAAATATAATTTTCAACACAAACAAGACTTTCAGATTTCAACTTCATTCATTTTCAGAAATTACTAAATCCGATTTCAGTTTAAGATGAAGCTCAGACATTTGACTAAATTTCATAATTTTTGTTAAAGCTGTGATAACGTCATCCAGTTAAGAGTAGACAAAAATTCGATAAAATTTAAATGAGACTACCTCTGAACGATGATGTACGAAACAAAAGAAGAACCATCAAAATAGATTTACAATTGGAGGAACTTTAGCGTAAGACACATACCCAATACATAAAAAAACATGGGTATTATCGATTTGCGAACCTCCTCCTTTTTTAAGCCCGTTACCCGCCCGTTACCTAAATCCAATGTGGAATTCGTTGCCTGATTGGGTATTCCCTGACGGATACAATCAAGATGTCTTCAAATCGAGAGTGAATATGTTCTTCTTGGAAAGCGCACTAGACTGCATCATCGTTTAACTTCAAGCGAGAACGCAGCCAAGCGCAAACATATATTTATGTGTTTTAAAACATCATAGCAATTTCAGATCGGCGCATTAACTAACTGTTGTGATGGAGGTTTGGTTATGTCTGTCGTGTAATCGATGACCATTGATGATGAAACTGAAATCTGTTAGCAATCGTTTCATTCATGAAATGAATGATCCAAAGATTCGGGCTTAAAGGTTTAACTCCACTTTTGTAACTAGAACGTCTAGGCTGTGGAATGGGTTGTTCAATATTGGTGTTTACAAATCGAGAGTGAATCGGTTTCTTCTAGGTAAACACGGGACATTATAGACTGCATCATCACTGAACTTCAGGCAAGATGGCGATAGTGCAAACCTAATACAAATGGAGATTACTGCTGAGTGCAATTTCTTCCATATAACCGGAGTTAAGGAGTCCAGTCCAACTTATCTGAGCGGTGTGATATGAGCTTAGTGGTGTGATATGCAGTCTAGCAGTTGTAGAGAAAAGGCTTATGATGGTGGCTAATTAAGTCTTGTATCTGGTCGGCCAGTAGCGTGGTAGGTACATGTGTCCAGCAGGGAAAGGCTGATAATGGTGGGTAAGTTAGTTTTGTAGTTTCTGATCAGAGTGGATGAGCTTAGAGGCGTTACAAGCCCAGCAGAGGACAGTGGGAGGCTGATAATAGTGGGCAAGTTAGAGTTGTAACCTCTGGTCAGAGTGGATGAGCTTAGAGGCGTTACAAGTCCAGCAGAGGACAGTGGGAGGCTGATAATAGTGGCCAAGTTAGCGTTGTAACCTCTGGTCAGAGTGGATGAGCTTAGATGCGATACAAGTCCAGCAGAGGACAGTGGGAGGCTGATAATAGTGGCCAAGTTAGCGTTGTAACCTCTGGTCAGAGTGGATGAGCTTAGAGGCGTTACAAGTCCAGCAGAGGACAGTGGGAGGCTGATAATAGTGGCCAAGTTAGCGTTGTAACCTCTGGTCAGAGTGGATGAGCTTGCTGGCGTCACAAGTCCAGCAGAGGACAGTGAACGGCTGATAATGGTGAGTAAATAAGTGGTGTAACCTCTGGTCGGTGTGGATGATCTTAGTGGCGTAATAAGTGCAGTACAGGACAGTAAAAAGCTGAAGATAATAGTAATGAAGTATTGTTACCTCTGATCAGAGTGGATTAGCTTAGTGCTTAGGCGTGCTAGGTTCAGCAGTGGACAGTGAAAGTGAAGTGTAAGTAAATGTTGGATGATCCTCTGGTTAATGTGGATGAGCTTAATGACGTAGTGGCGTGATTGGCCTCGTGGCTTAGTGGGTAGTAGCTCTGCCTGCGAAGCCGAGGGTCGTGGGTTCGATTCCCACCCAGTGCAAATATTTGTGTGATTAATTATTCTAGGTACATAGAAACTCCCAGACACAGTGCAAACATTTGAATTCATCACACAAATATTTGCACTGGGTGGGAATCGAACCCACGACCCTCGGTTTCGCAGGCAGAGCTACTACCAACTAAGCCACGATGCCAGGCTATATAAGTATGATACCAGCTATCTGGTTGCCATAGTACAAGCTTTGCTTAGTTTGGGATCAGATGGTGTTGTAAAAGGCTGATTATGGTGGCTAAGTAAGTAGAGTAAATAAGTGGTGTAACCTCTGGTCGGTGTGGATGCGAGCGTGCTCGCGCAGGCGCGCGGCGGCGGTGAACGTCTTGGGGCAGGCGGCACACGCGAAGGGCCGCTCCCCGGTGTGAGTGCGCCGATGGTCGTCGCGCTCCACCTACCGCACACATATAGTTACGGAGATACCACTACTTGGGATAAAATAACTTGTAATTTTTTTAACAGATTCAGGATGGCCCAATGAATAATAATACATGTTTTTGAAGTGAAAACTTTTTTTGGCGCACCTAGACAGATTTTTCGTGGGGTGTGAATTGAATTCAAGCGTCACGCTCGGGTATGATAAGAAATCTTCGGGTAAGCTCGGGACCATGGCCATTGGACATCTAGAAATGCGTCAGCCAATGGGAAATGCTCAAAGAGCGTGGCCTCGCCATCATGGCATGGCCATCTAGAAATGCGTGAGCCAATGGGACATGGTGACGCATTTCATGCAATGATGGCGAGGCCACGCCCTCCGGTTACACCCGTGTAGTTTCCAAAGTAAGCTATCAAATTCTGAGTTATAAGTTTGCACTTCTATCGGCAGTTCCTATGACTGCCAATTTTTTAAACAGGTGCAGGATCTGCCAATTATTAATGATCCACGTTTTTTATTGTTTTCCTTGTCAACGTTCGTTCAATCTTGGTTTTCGGGAAAATACTACGTACAGCCTTAAAATCTTTATTAGCAAAACTAAAATACAATGACAAACTGAAAACTACACTACGCCACATACTTAACTAGCTACTCACACTAAGCACTTCTGAATACATACGTCAATGAAGGTCTACAGATAACCAAATACTTTACGCTTCATTTTATGTGTCTTTTCTCTGCAAAAACGAGTCCATTCCAATTGACTCCTACTTTTTGAGGTGTGTCCGTACCGGTTTCTGACCGTCTTGAGCTATTGGGTGTTACTTTTACATCTACGCTCAACTTTGGCTCGTATATCGAGTCCATGGCTAAATTTGCTGCCAAAAAACTAGGTGCCCTCTCAAAGGTGCGAAGGTACTTCAAGTCTGAACAGTTGCTCACGTTATATCAAGCACATATTCGCTCTTGTATGGAGTACTGTTCGCACCTTTGAGATGGGTCGGCTAAGTATCAGCTGGAATAAGCTCTGGAATCCATCGAGAGACGTGCTAAACTGCTCATAGGTTGTGCGAAAAATACTTCAAAGTCTAGAACATCGCCGAAAAATTGCTAGCCTATCGGTTTTTTCGGATACACTTCGGAGAATTCGGGGATTTGCATGATCCCATACCACCTTGCCCTATTTTCTATCAGAATGCTCGTAGCTCGATAAAGCGACAACGTTTCATGGTTGATGTTCCAAAGACACGAACGAAGAGATTTGACTCTACTTTTGTGATAAGAACGTCTAGGCTGTGGAACATGTTGCCTGAGTGGTTCGAGAGTGAATCGGTTTTTTTCTAGGTAAACACGCTTCATCGTAGACCGCATCGTCGGTTAACATCAGGCGAGATGTCAGTCAAGTGTAAACCTATAAAGTAAAAAAACTAAGATATTCAAACCCACTACCACTGGGAAGCGTGCCCAGTATGCCGGCTTCTGCGCTGGGCAAAATAAACGCCAGCATTTTGGTCACGCTTTGCTTCGACCAAGCGCTCGGAAAGGCCTAAAGTAATAATTTGCCTGCTACATTATTTCCTGAGGGATACATTCCTGAATATTTCAATGTTTTCAACGTGCATGTCTCACCTGTACCGGTTATTGTTGGGAATACCACACTCGAAGTGGTTGACGAATACGTGTAACTGGGTCTAAAGATCCAATTAGGTAGATCCAACTTCGAGAAAGAGGTCCAGCTAAGAATCCAACTCGGATGGGCAGCGTTCGGGAAACTACGGCACATCTTGGAGTACAAAATACCCCAATGCTTGAAGACGAAAGTCTTCAATCAGTGCGTGTTACTAGTGATGGCTTATGGAACTGAGACGTGGTCCTTAACTGTGTGCCTCATAACAAAGCTCAAAGTCACACAGCGAGCTATGGAGAGAGCTATGCTCGGAGTCTCTTTGCGCGACAGAATCCGTAATGAGAATATTCGCAAAAGAACGAAAACAGCCGACATAGCTCGAAGAGTAGCTCAGCTGAAGTGGCAATGGGCAGGCCACATCGTTCGCAGAACTGATAACCGATGGGGAAGAAAGGTTCTCGAGTGGCGACCACGAACCGGAAGACGCAGTGTTGGACGGGCTCCCACTAGATGGACAGTTGACCTCACAAAGGTCGCTGGAAACCGCTGGTTGCAGGTTGCACAGGACCGTTCTTTGTGGAAATCTAGGGGGGAGGCCTATGTTCAACAGTGGACGAATCTATCTATCTATGTATGCGTGCTGGAATACCAGACTATAATCGAACTGTGTCCCAAATTTCAACCTGATCTATTCAGCCGTTCCGACTTGATTGAGCAGCAAACATCCATTGATTATGTATACATTTTCGCATTTATAATATTAGTACTTAGTCGGATATACGAGAATATTTATCTAAAGAAAATTTTGATTTTCAAAAGTACCTATACTTTTGAAAATCAAAATTCCACCTGAAGGCATAGATACTAACTGGCCAAAGACCAAACCGACTATTTTTACAATCGTTTTCTCATTCTTACAGCACATAATCGTAGTTTAAAAGTACAGACGTAATATAATGATGTACAGTCTCCTCTACTATTTTATAATATGGAAAAAAGCAGTGGGAACTATCCGCATTCGCGCACTACAAGTGGCAACGCTCTGTAAAATGCCCATAAAATTGATATCACCTTATTAATCGCACCTGTTATACGTCTAGCTGCTAACACATTGCTAGACTAGGGTTGAAGACTAGCCGCCATTTTTAAGATTTACTCAAATTTTCCGCGAACAATAAAAAATAAACTCATATTTTTGAGTAAAGTCACTTCGGTTAAGACATTGTAGACGTTCGCAACGTAAAACAAATACGGAGAAGTCTTAAGTAAGTCCGATTTTGAAATACGTCGGTAGTCTCAGAATTTTATAACATCGCTTATTAGAAGAAATTGGCAGTCATAGGGACTGTCGATAGAAGTGAAAAGTAAAAACTCAGAATTTGATAGCTCACTACTACGCGAGTGAAACCGAAGAGCGTGACAATGACCATGGCCAGCTAGATCATTCGAGTTCACCCGAACATTTCTTTCATTTACGAACGTGACGCTTGAGCTCAATTCACAGCCCACGGAACATAATAAATATGTATATGTAGTGTGCCAAAAAAAGTTTCCACTTTAACAATAATTAATTATCACTTTTTAAAGCACTTTTCATAATATACACACATACACTGAAAAAAATGTACCTATACCGCTTTAGTTACTAGTAATTTCTGTTACTAGAAATTTGGCAGCTTTTAGCTCGCGTTATGCTTTGGATGGCTTTGGGTAACTGTTTTGAGTAAAGTGGTATTGTGGTTGTTTATAATAATGTTGGTGGTGGTGGTATTCTGATTGTGTCAGTACAAAGTCAATTTCTAAACAAATTGAAAATATAGTGATTTTGAAATTGGGGAAATTTTCAGTTTGAGTAAAGAGACCAACTGTTTCGTTTCCGCATCTCGAAATTGATTATGCCTATGCATGTTGGTGCAGATAATAGAAGCGGATATAAAAATACAATAATGACTTAACTAC
Organism: Ectropis crepuscularia; assembly: GCA_963693475.1. Classification (NCBI taxonomy): domain Eukaryota; kingdom Metazoa; phylum Arthropoda; class Insecta; order Lepidoptera; family Geometridae; genus Ectropis; species Ectropis crepuscularia. Next base: position 10,627,919 of record OY856359.1, read on the forward strand.
TGTTAATTAATTACTGTCTCTCGGTAGTATATTATATTATGTATAACTAACAGCCATTTACGTATATACGTAAATGGCCGTTAGTTATATTCGTTCTTTTGAACTAGCAGAGCCTTAATAAACAAAACTGAATTACAATAAGAACTACGCTACACAACATAGGTACCTAACTACTTACATAAAGCATATCTGCATTATCCATAGACCAATGAAGATCTATAGATAATCAAGGTCACTAACAGTCGGAAGCGTGTCCAGCATGCTGGCGGCATTACCACAAATAAACGCCAACATTTTGGTCATGCGTCCCGTTTACCAATCTCTAAGTACCTACTAAGTATAATAATAATTATCAACTTACCAACTAGTACTTTACCAACTATACATTTTATTAATTCGTTATTACCTTGACTTTAAATGCTTTCGGACAGAGATCGCAGGGGTAAGGTCGCTCTCCGGTGTGCATGCGCATATGTATAGCGAGATGACCTGATTGGTTGAACCGACGCCCACAGATGCGGCATGGGTAGCCCTAAGAGACACGGGAAATTTTATTTTGCGCTTTGAGTATTATTTTAGGTATCTATTACATAATAATCTCTATTATACTGTTTTATGTGTGTAAATATATAAGTGGTTAAAAAGTTAAAGTTAGTTTTGGCAGTGCGTATTTTTGACCCTGATCCAAAGTCCAGCAGTTTATGTCTTCTGAGTTCAACAGTTGCAATACATTTTATAAAAAAGGTAAAAAGGCCTTCCACAGTGGTTTGTTTATGCGATAAAGTAGCGACACATGAGCAAAAAGACTGCGATAGAGTCGGAATGGCCTACCCATGACACCGATTTTGAGTTACTTCTGATACAAATCATGAAGGCGCAATGAGAAATCAAAAAATGTTTTCAGAATGCAAAATCTATACTAATATTATAAAGCTGAAAAGTTTGTTTGTATGTATGTTTGTTTGTTTGTTTGAACGCAAGGATCTCTGGAACTACTGGTCCTAATTGAAAGATACTTTCTTTGTAGTATAGTTCATTTATCAAGGGAGGCTATAGGCTAACATTAACATTACGCTACTATTAACAGGAGCCGAGCATGAATGAAAAATGTATCAAAAACGGGGAAAAATATTGCTTTTTGAGAGCCTTCGTTGCGTGACAGAATAATGTCATAATATGATATGTTAAAGGTTGCGTCATTAGAACCTAAAGTAACCGAATATGTTCAAAATTTGAATTGGTACGACCAATTTTCGATAGATGGCGTAGCAACGCGCGCGCGTTCAGCTAGTATACCTATATAATTGCAATTCCACCAAAGGTAACGCCAATGTTTCATTTTGGTAGACGAAAAAACGAACAAAACATTAGCCAAAGGTGAACTTTGGCTAAATAGCGAACTATCTAACCTTCAGGTTCATGTCCTGCTCGTCTCGTCACTGTATGCTAAAATCAAAAATCAAAATTTCTTTATTTGCGCATATTATGGGTATTTACAGGTGTTCAGATACATAAAATAAGAGCTCCACACTGTGCCTTTCGGCATGCAAAAATACACTGAAAAAAATTAAAAAATCTTGAAAACTATTTGGAAATATTATACAATAAAAATAGGCATATTTGTCACGGTTCAATTGATGTCAAGATTAATAATAATTATATTTTGTATGTCAGAATTCCAAATTATTTTATAAAAGTAATGTTCAGTAATATAACATGTCAATATGTATACCTATTTCATATCAAGTCATGTCAAGTAAACAAGATTTATCATCTAGGTACTCTTCAACACTACAGTAAGCCTTTTCCACGAAATAACATTTAAGCCTGCTCCTGAAACTATGTTCAACGTCTATGTCGAGTAAACACTTAGGTAGATGATTATAGACAATAGGAGCCATACAGATAACACTTCTGTTAAGCAGGGTAGTTTGGTTTGTTGGAATATATACTTTGTGCTTGTTTCTTTTGCTTACAACATTTGCATAAAGATTCAAATTACTACGCACAAACACCGCACACTCATAAATGTAGAGACATGGAAGCGTTAATACACGCAAATTTTGAAAATGTGATTTACAGCTGTCAGTTTGTTTAAGCTTACATATAGCTCGGACACATTTTTTTTGAGCTTTGAAAGCTGTTTCTTTTTTTGAGCTATTTCCCCAGAATATTATGCCGTACCTGAGTGTTGATAAAACATATCCGTTGTAGGCTGTAAGCAGTGTAGCCTTGCTTGCAGTTTTTGAAAGCATGTAAAGGGCGTATGAATGCTGACTGAGTCTATTTACCACACCATCCACATGTGCTTTCCATTTTAGCTGATAGTCAATATTAAGGCCTAGAAACTGAGTAGTGTCAACATTTTCAATTTTATGTCCAGAGTAAGATATGTCAAATTTTCCTAATTTATTAATTTTATTCCTAAATGTCATAATATGTGTTTTATTCAAATTGCTATTGCTATTGCTAATTAAAAAAAAGTATTTAACAGGTACTTATAATTTGTATTTTGAAAACATTTCATTTAAGATTAAAAACTAACACACATAAAAGCAACAAAAATATATTTATAATTAGTGATATAGAGGTCTTCTAAACATTAAAATCTCAATTTCAACTATTCTTAGGTTCTACCTATTGATATAAGCACAGACAGACTCGGTGCTGTATCGACACCGTCGTGTAATATAGTGTAACCACTTGTTAACACCTGCTTATGCTACAGCTGCAAGATGGAGTCGGTTGAGAGCGCGACATACCTCGCTTGTTAACTGGAACTGGTATACCTATAGATATTATAGTCAGATGCTTTCATCGTTGTAGTGATAGGATTCTTTGCGGTGCCCGCCACGGAAAGTACTACCTCCTATGCCAGTTATTCTAACGTCAAAGAGTAATTCAAACATCATCGTGTTTCAATTTAAAGAACAACATTTTCAGAGAAATCACAGAGCATTAAAATAAGGGCTAGGGTAGATTTGGACTCTTCATTTTCCAAAAGTTGCGTGACACTGTACTGTTATGGACTTTTTGTTGTTTTTTTTTAAGGGCCCTGTGATAGTTGCTTTCTTATGGCCTCTACTGCTTACTGAACGTAGTGTTATAAGCACTGATCAGGACGTCTACTCTATTTCTACGAAAACGTAATTTCGAAAAAAAACTCGCGACTTTCCTGCTCTCGTTCTACTTCGTTTCGTCCGATACAACATTGTTTGACCTGTAAATGTACTAAGCATACTCTACTTAGAGTAGGCTTAGAACATTTAAACGGACAAAACGACGGATCGAAGTAAAATCGGAGTTGGAAAGTCGCGAGTTTATTTCGAAATTACGTTTTCGTAGAAAGAGAGTAGACGTCCAGGCGTGCTACTTACTATCATTTACATATTCTGCTTTAGACTATACCATTTCTAAAAAAAGATGTAACAAGTAAAAGTAGGGTTAAACAAAGGGTCTAAATACTACTGAATTGGTATAAAAAGTCGCCCTAAGAGTTTCCGGGCTGACAAGCCCACAACGGTCTTGAGTTCTTAGGTCAGAGCTCTGTGGCTTGCACAGTTGCACTCCTTCAGCTATGGAGTACCGACGCTATAGCACGGGTGACTGGGCACCTATAACGTTTACAGCATGACTGTTAGTAAAACTGGGTAGAACTCTGGCATCAACAAACTGGACCCATATCAGGACGTCGACTCTCTCGAAAAACGTAATATCGAAATAAACTCGCGACTTTCCTACTCCGGTTCTACTTCGTTTCGTCCGAACATTGTAATTCTAATTTTTACGTTTCTCATCGTCACTTTCATGGAAAGTTTTATTTACTGCTTAAGGCCGGATCCGATAGCGATAGCGATCCGATACCGAGTATGGGATCGCGCCCGCTTGCTGAGTGTCAGGTTGCATACAAATTCAAACATTACAAAAAATATCATGTCTCGCTATCGGATTGCTATCGCTATCGGATCGCCTCTGTGTGACCCGGCTTTTATTTATTTTATTAGTTATTCTACCCCCAAGCAGCATGTGCAAACATTACTGTGTTCCGGTTTGAAGGGCAATGTTTCCAGTGAAATTGCAGGGCTTAGAGATATAATACCTTAGGTCTCTGGGTGACGAGCGCAGTGCAGTGCTATGTGATGATTTGGACCCTTCATGTTCCTATAGCTCCGTGTCACTGTGCTGTCATGTGATAGGCATGTTGCTTACCATCAGGCACATGTCCTGCTCGTTTCGTCACTCTTTATTTAATAAAAAAAAATAAGAATAATATTAGAATTGGTTTTCTTAACATACATTAAGCATTCAATATGAGAAGTAATATTTTCGATTCTGTAAGTAAAATCGTGAGACTTGTTCGAAAAAACAACGTTTTAAATTTTTTGTGCCCACGTAGGTGACGTTTTATCCAAATCAAGGTACTTTTATATGAACTGACCATACCTCTAGACTAGATTGCTCACTGTGGACTGGACGCAGCCTCCGAGAGTGAATGTATTCGTTCCTCCATGAAATACCGCAAATTAGAGTGAAAATGTATTTATAGTAAATCTTTTTGGAACTATTTTTCTTTCTTTTGAAAATTTTCTGATTGACGAATATTTTTAGAAATCATGACATTAAATGTTTGTTTTAGAGTGCCTAGCTGGCTGGAAGCTAGCTGTGTTTCCGATTTACATTTAACTTTTACACATAGGACAATATTTTGATCTCGTGAAATGTATGTGTTTTTACATAAAACGAAATAAACAAATATCAGAGGAATATGGTACTAAAAAGTAAAAACCCACTATTGCCATCTAGTGTGTAGTTTATAGAACCACTTTTTTCTGAAAAGCCTATTGCATACCACAAAAAAATATCAACAACAGGAAACTACAGGAATTGAGGCAGTTGTGTAGTGGTAGGACTCTTGGCAGAGTCCGCCTGGGGAAGTACCACACCTTTGCCAATTATTCTACCGCCAAGCAGTAATGTGCAAACATTACTGTGTTCCGGTTTGAAGGGCAATGTTTCCAGAGAAATTACAGGGCTTAGAGATATAACAACTTAGATCTCTGGGTGGCGAGCGCAGTGCAGTGCTAGGTAATGATTTGGACTCTTCATGTTCCAATAGCTGCGTGTCACTGTGCTGTTATGTGGCAGGCATCTTGCTTACCATCAGGCACATGACCTGCTCGTCTCGTCACTCTTTATTTAAAAAAAAAAAAAAAGAGACAGTGGTTACCGGTTTGAGAACTTTGTGCATCTTCTTATGTGTGTGAAGCGCGCACATGCTTCCTAGCACCTTGTCACACTCCTCGCAGACGTAGGCCGTCACCGGAGCGCCCGCCGGCCGATCCTCGCCGCGTTTGTGCTTGTACAACTCTCTGGATTCATAAAACTAGATATAAGCAAAAAAAAGGCCACTAAATGCTACCACTGCTAGGACGTCGCACTTTCTCTCGCAAGAAGAGAGTCAAGGTCATAGTGCATCACGCTGGCCCAATACGGGTCAGGTCACGTGCCTTCCATTAGGAAGGCACGTGACCTCGAAAGATTCTAGGCGTGTCGGTTTCCTCACAATGTTTTCCTTCTCCGTTTTAAGTTAGCGGTATTATGCACATGACTTCGTAAAGACAGTGGTGTGCGTGAGATTTGAACTACGGTATTGGTAATAGCATTATGTTACTTGCTGCTACGGAACCCTTCATGGGCGAGTCGGACTCGCACTTGGCCGCTTTTTTGACATATAGGTACTACTAATCTACGATTAGGGGAATTAAATAAAAGGGGGGGGGGGAGTTACCAGGTTTATTACCAGTTAGGAGTATACCAGGACGTCGACTCTCTTTCTACGAAAAACGTAATTTCAAAATAAACTCGGGACTTTCCTACTCTCGTTCTACTTCGTTTCGTCCGATCGAACACTGTTTGACGTTTAAATGTTCGAGGCCTACTCTAATTAGAGCAGGCTTAGCACATTTAAACGGACGAAACAACGGTTCGAAGTAGAACCAGAGTAGGAAAGTCGCGAGTTTATTTCGATATCATGTTATTCGTAGAAAGAGAGTAGACGTCCAGCTGGGACTCTGCTAGTAACCGACTAAGTCCAATCATTGGCTTAGTTGGTGGTAAGTCTGCCTCCGAAGCCGAGGGTCGTAGGTTCGATTCTCACCCAGAGCAAATATTTGTGTGATGAATCCAAATATTTGAATTGAGTAGAAACACCCAGTTCTATGTATAATAAGTATGTATTTGGTGTTTACAACTAAGTATTATAACTAATAAGTTTTGCTTAGTTTGTGGTCAGATGGTGTTGTGAGTCAAATGTCCACCAACGTTAATAAAATAAAATAAAAATAAAAGGCTCTTTATTTGGTCAGTTTACATGACACCGTATAACAGTAATTAACATGATAAGTAGGTATACAAAAATTGTAAACTATTCAGTTACTTAGATGTGTACTCTGTATCCCACACTAGGTTGGTCCTGTGTCGTGGGAGACAGCTCCTAATTATATATTTATTTAAAAAATACAAACATTTTATATACATTTTCAAGTTCATAGTACAGTAACTTTTAGGTACCTGGCTGTAGCGAACAGTTGGTTACAAGAGCCACAATTCCACATCTTGTTGTTATTGACGGCGGAGTATGCCCGGTTTCTACGTCCACGAGATGGCTTCTGACAGATCACCATATGAGTCTTCAGTTCCTCGGTGGAAAAACACTGCTTGCCGCAGATATCGCAACCGAAGCTTACTTCAGGGTAGTGCACCTTCTCGGTGGGATTGATGGTAGCCTAAAATGTGAAACTTTATGAAAATTTAAATGCAATTTGAGTTTTCCCCGATGGTTCCAATCTTGGTGTCTTCAAATCGATAGTGAATCGGGTTTTGATGTGAAAACTACTTTACGTTGCGTTGAGCACTTTATGGGTGAAGAAACGTATTTCTAGATGGCCATGAGAAGAATTATCTAGACGGCTATGCTTAGAAGACTAAAGGTTTATTCCAGACCAGCACCGCCCTGCGGTTTCATTCTAATTTGTTCCAATCCCGTTATTTTCCCGGGATGTAAATCCACCTTTGTTTTTTTCTTTTATTGGATATAACGCAATCTGCGGTATTATCAAAGAGCGATGTTAAGCGAGCCAGCAAATTCTAAGTTATAAGTTTTCACTTCTGTCGGCATTTTTCACCCTATGACTGGCAATTTTTAAGTGAACACGCTTCATCGTAGACAGCATTGCCGCTTTTCATCAGGTGAGATGGCGGTCAAGTGTAAACCTTTAAATACTAAGTTTAAAAAAACAAGTAGGTACTTATTTGTTTTAAAAAAACTGTTATCCGATAAACAAAATAATAAACATTCCACATCTTTTTTGATTTGACGGAGTGACAATACGAGCAACACCTTGTTCCTGATGGTAAGCATGATTGCCTATAACAGCAATGCGCTACGTAGTTATTTGAAAATGAAGCTTTTAAAGTGAGGCTCGGACCAATCAGGTACATAGCAAAACCCAAATACGTCGATATTACTTAAATTAGTTTCCTGGTAAATGTTGTCCTGTGTATAGCAAATTAACCTAGCGCCTCTCATTTTACTAATAGTGTTTGCGGTTTTACCCACACAATCACCGTTCCCGTTACTTTGACGTGATAAAAAGTAGCTTATGTGTTATTCCCTACTATAATCTAACTGTGTTCCAAGTTTCAACAGGATTCGTTCAGCCGTCCAGACGTGATTGAGCAACAAATATCCAAACATTCGCAGGATGTAGGATAGAACACCCAGAAATGCCAATAGATAGATAGATAGCTGTGACACAAAAACAGTAATATTACACTTATGAACTAGCACTACAAACGGTGGCCTTAATGCTGAGCTAATCTCTTCCAGGCAACCAGCTTAAAGGAAATATTAATTACCGTATCCTGGTAAATGTTGTCCTGTGCATAGCAGATTAGCCTATGGTTGTCTAGCGCCTCTCCGCCGGCGAAGAGACCGCTGCAGAGATCGCACACGAACATCGTCTGCAGAAGGCGAGTGGACACGCTGCATTTGCCATTCAAATCCACACAGCACAATTGTTCTGGAAAAACTGATTCATTTTGTTATCTGTGAGAAGTCTGTGTTGATAGCATAGTTTTAGTTGAGATGTCTATTGGGTTAAAAATATACCTTTCTAATTAGTCCGTCAGTTAGATGGCATAATATGTAGGTACCTATATCAAATCAAAAAAAAAAAATTCAGATTACCTATACTTGTACCTAGTGGTTCCAGATGCTGACGTCACTTTTACGTAAAAATCGTACTTACAACGAAGTGACGTTACCAAAAATCTCTAAGCACTATATCTTCGTCATCTTTTCTTTGTGAAACCATGTGAAATTTAACTTTTTTTTTTAAATCTTACTGACGGACTAATTCGTTTTTTTTTGTTTAGGTATCATGCCTATTCCGGAATCTACCTGTGTGTTGTAATGTTTGCTATTTTATTTTTTATTTATTTGATTGAAAACTTTAATGTTAGCCGGGTTGAGCACTTCTTCGTGGGGGAGTACGGTATTGATTGCCTTTAAAATTTACCCTGATGCTAATGTGGCGCCACCTTATGCATTTGGATGGAGACTTTTCATGTACACAGATGACACTCGTTACCTCCATTCAACCCTCCATAGTTCTATACTATATAATGTTTGCAAATCTATATATATAAAAATCAATGCCACTTTTCGTTGTTAGTGAACACCTTTTAAACGGCTGAACCGATTTGAATGATTTTTTCTGTATGCGTTTGGGTAGGGCCCTCGATGGTTTAGATTCACAAGTCAGTCCGGCAGATTGCGCTGCAGTTGGTATCTCGGTTATTATCCGAGCGAAGCTGGAACGGGCCGCTCGTATATTATATGTTTGCTATTTGATTAACCGACATAAAAAAGAGGTTCCGTAATTATATTTTTTGAAGTGGAAACTTCTTTTGGCGCACCACATACAGATTTTCCGTAGGCTGTGAATTAACCTCAAGCGCCACGTTCGTAAATGAAAGAAATCTTCGGGTAAACTCGGATGATCTAGAACGTCATGGCCACGCCCTCTGTTTTCATCTGCCTATTGTCTAAAGTGAATGATCAAATTTTTAGTCATTAGTTTTCACTTATATCGACAGTCCCTATGACTGCCATTTTTTTTAAATTAAGTTGAAAACTTAGCTAACTTTTTGGTAGGGTAATATCTTATGGGTTTGCGTCACCTGCTCGCATACTAATGTTGCGGCGGCGAAGCAACGAAGCGGAATGTGTGCGCTAGTTTCAGCCGCGTCCAACGGCCTATTTCAAGGAACTTTCCGTAGGTACGCGCGCCACTAACACGTCGGCAGGTCGGCACCCGCACGGCATCCGCATAGGCAGCCCACTAAATGTTCCCACAGCTGGGACTCGTGGTCTTCTCTCGTAAGGAGAGAGTCAAGGCCATAACCCACCACGCTGGCCCAGTGCGGATTGGTACCCGGCTCGCTCGGTTGGTGCTCGCCTGCCACAAGTGGGTGACCCGTGAATAAATTAACCACTTTATTGTGGTTACGGATCGAATGACGCCAAGAAGGCGTGGCCATCTGGACTGGATTTAGCGCGCTGCACGAGAAATATTGTCAAGTTTACGAAAATAACTTCTATTTAATATTAGGTTATTAGGTATGAAGGAGTTTGTGCGTTTTTTATGATTAAAAATCTGACTGCGAACATTCAGATTTTTAGTCGTAACAAACTTATTGTTACGTGTAAAAAAAAGTCTTATAAAAAAAGTCGGACGTACTCTCGCTAAAACAAAAACTGTGTCCATAGAGTCGGCCACATAATATGCACGTGTGCGTTGTCACATACAGGCTGACACGCACACATGCACACATCACCACATCAGTGGATCATTAGATCATTACACGCGCAAACTTGTGTAAATGTGTGCGTGTCAGCCTAAAAGTGACAACCTGACAACGCACACGTGCAGATGTGGCCGACTCTAGTGACACAGTTTTTGATTTAGCGAGACTACGTCCGACTTTTTTATACGTCCACGTATACAACATTATATTGCTAATTACTTACTTAAATTTCATATGTTAAAATGATAAGAAAAAAAAATACGTCATTGGAAATAAGAAAAAGGAATGGGAAAACTTATAACTTAGAATTTAATAGCTCACTTTGGAAACTAAGCAGGTGAAACCGCAAGGAATAAATCTTCTAAGCATGGACATCTAGATAAGTCTTCTTTTTTCCGTGATTTTTCATCATCCATAAAGTTTCAAAGCGCCTAGGTAAAGAAGTTTTCACTAAATAACAAAATGATTTTGTTACAGCAAATAAGAAGGTTATTGGAATTATGTTTTTTAGCAAGTTACAAGAAAAAGTGGTGTTCCGCTTATTTTGAAAGTTCCCGTAAAATTTGACGTCCGAAGTTTGACGAGCTTTAGGAGTGATAAACACAAATGATATATAATATATGTAGTTACAAACATGTAGGTCCTACTCAAGAATCAAAGTAATTTTATACCAGTAGTTTTGTTTCGGATAGCGGGAAAAATAAAATGATTCATTGAAATATCTCACCTTTAGGTTCCACCTCCAGAGCAGTTGACAAAACTCTTTCACAAATACGACAGACTAACCAATCAGTTTCAAAACCTGAATTGATGTGAGTGCCTGAAAAAAAAATCAAACTTAAACTCATTATTACTGTGTAAAAATGATTCACAATCACAAACTACCTAACTACTAGGTAGGTACTAGGTAGGTATCATTAACTAAATAATTTTCTGATGTCTAAAGCCCGATTTAATTTAAAATTAGAATTGAAAAAATAATAGTAAGGGGTACCTAAGTATTTTCTTTTTTTGATAATTAGGCGGCAAACGCCTTTTTAATTTACCAGAGCAATGTGGAGCTACTTTTTTTTTTATTGTGGTGGCCAGTTATATCATTTCATTGTGGTTTTCTGCCGTTGCTATTACATGCAACCTCAAGCAAATTATTAAGTAAGTACACAAAGTATGGAACGTGTTTTTTAACACTTGAGACATACATACTTACCATCTTCAGTTATTGAGCTCTCGATTTGTCCAAAATTCCCGTCATGAGGTGCTTCAGATTCCAAAATATTCATAGATGCGTGGAAAGCTATCGTGTGATTCAGTAGATCAGACTCTGTGGTGAAAATGTCGTGACAAATAACACATGAGTGCAAAGCCAAAAGATCTGGACCAATGATTTGTTCTTCCTAGAAATTAAATCAAAAATTATTTGCATAGTTTATTCCATCAGTAGGTATTGAGCTATTAAAATAGCTATTACTAGCTAGGTATGGTAATACGTAGTAATATAAGTAAGTTTGTATTAGTTTAATTTCAAGTCCACCTTATCGTTCGTTGATGGGGTTTCTTGCAGCGGCAGCAAAAATTGGTTAACCGTAATTTCATCCAGTAAAGTTGGTTCATAAGTCAACAAATTTTCTGAATGAGCTGTATGAGCTATATACGATTCCTTATTTGTATTTAGCTCGTCTGTGCAGAATTCATTGTCTACGTTAAAATATCGCCCTGCGTCGTTTGATTGAAATGATACCGAATTAGATGCATCTAAATTATTGTTGACCTCGGTAGCTGTTGTAGTTAAATCTGTTGTGTTTTTATTAAGAAGTATATCGTCATAAGTTTCGGAAAGATCTTTGTATGGGTAATCCGGAGGATCGAACATCATCTTGACACCTGCAACCGAACAGTAGAGGGTTAGGGTAAAAGTCTCTGCTACCTTTTTTCGCATTCGGTTTTGGAAAAGTAGATTCTATGTCCAAACATTTTTATTTTTATACAAAAATTCAGGATTTAATTAAATTATTTTATTAATTATTAATGTACGACGCCATGGGGTTTTGCCACAATAATAAAAAAAGTTGCCGTGACATATGACATTTTTGACATCCAGCTAGGTAGTACTACAAATCATAAAAATATTCCCATATACATGGGGACATTGGCATTTAAGAAAATGTCTGCCAATTCGGGAAAATGAAATTAAATTTCAATTAAATTTTAAAATGAAATGAAAATAAATAAAAATTCTAGGTAAAATAGGACGTGTGACGTGGCAACGTGGAAGCTGCCCATCCTTAGTTGGCTCTCTTCCGTCTCCTCTTGGTCGCGACTCAGTGCGTATAAGACGTCCGCCAACAAAACTAAATTTGTAACAACCAGTGAGATTACGAACATTTATCTTCTGTGATTGTGTAAACTAATTTGTGTGATTCGACGAATAATACTTTCCAACGAAAACTCCGGCGTTTCTTTTACCAAGCTACCGAATTCCACACGCCCGGCACAGACGATTATTAATAATTATTATCCATACGATTTTACGATTATCCATACGATAGTGTAAGTGTAGTAATAATGTGTAGTGCACATTTAACCATGTTTTATGTTTAAACCATTTTTATCAGTTTTTAAACTAATTTTGTATCATTGTGTATAATCACGGTACCGAATACACTGTTAACTGTTAGTAAGTGTAAAATGCGATTATCCTTTTATATAAAAAGGACCGGGTGGTGCGCGGGCCCCGCGACGCCGAACTAACGTACAGTCGTAGTCGTGACCTCGTGACCAAATCTCGTCATGCGGGGCTTAAGTGGTACATTATTAGAGCACCCGCTAAATAGTTTACAGCTAACACTAAAATTTATAACTTTTTAGAAAAAAAATTTAAAGTTCTTTTTACGCCACCCTCTTTCTTGAAATTAATTTGTAGTTGAAATATGGAATCAAATACTATTTATTGAACAAGCATTTGACAACACAACAACACTAGAAAAAAAAATAGTTCCATGATACAAATATAAAGGACAATGTCCATTTTTGACCCGCCAAAATAGTTGTCGTGCAGACATTTGAGTTATACATTAAAAAATCGGTGATTTTTTGTTGTACTCGTGTGCGAAGTTATATAACTTTCTAACATTGCAAAATAAAATAATTTGTATTTGTATTAAACCTACCATTTACCAACAAAGCTGACTTGGGAAATATTGCAATAACGAAACGGTACTTGCGTTTCGATTTAGTGATCCGTGTTAGATTGAAATTGAATATGGATGTTATGTATATCAATTTCTTTCACAATGTCTTTTATTTACTGCTTTTACATATTTAAATAACATATATATGATATGTATAAATACGGCGACAAAGAAACTATCAAAGCTTTTTATAGCAATGTACACGAGGAAGAAGTTTGCATGCAATTGTGAAACGAAACGTTTTCACCAAATCCAAATAGGTCAAAGATCAATGTCAAATAGACAAATCAAAAAAGTAAACAAGCAAAATGAATGCTTTTCTTCTTGTTTTCTAAGCGGTGTAATATTTAGACATTATGCAGCACAATAAACTCCGATTATTACCAGATCAAATGTTTCAATGACGGAATTTATATTTGTTTTAACAAAACTGAGAATTATGTGATTAAGTGCTCCATTAACTGTGACTGTGACTATGTGACTGTCTCAAAGAGGCCGCCTAAACATCCCACAAACGGATTCTACTATCTACACTGATTTAAGTATTTTTTCGTAAACAATGATAGGATGAGCGAGACATGTGCCTGATGGTAAGCAAGAAAACGTGCCTGCCTATAACAAGACAGTATCATAAATTATTGGAAAATGAAGACAAGTCCAAATCATCAGAACTAGCCCTGCACTTAGTTAGTTTAAGTCTTATGTAGCCTATGATAATTCCATCCGAGAACTATTTTATGGTATTCAGTAGGTAGTTAGAAGTAGGTACTATTATTATACCTATACCTATTTATTATGATAATAAATATGTTTTGAAAGATAATGCCATAGTTTTTTCTTTTCTTTTCTGTTCTAATCCGAAAGAAAACATAATTCTAATGTATTTTGACAGTAAACATAACCTTACTTTTGGTTTTACTGTAACTCATTTTTGGTATTTAGGAAACGAAAAACACCAAAAACATCTCTACGCACTTTCAGTATCAAAAAAAGTTTGACAGGTTTTTTAATGTATGGGTCGTGGGCATTGTCCTTTAAGTGGTTTCACCGTCGGGGCTTTTAAATATATATTATAGCAACATTGGTGGATCAAGTTCATACTTGTTTAGTTTGTGGTTTGACACTTGACAGTTGTTATCAGACTTATCGAAGTATCAGACGCAAACCAACAAGTTTAGATAGCCGGTTCTTGCATTTTACAATTTTATTTCTGAATTTTATTATTATTTACTGTGTATGATTTCTTTACCGTGAACTTAAGATGAAGACCGACACAGCGGCAACTCCCTCTGAAAAACCCAAAATACCATTGCCAACTCTATCACAAATAAATGCAGATAGAATTACTCAGGTACGTAAGGTTATGTTTTGAATTTCACAATGTTTTTCATAACAAATAACCACTCCAATTATTTTCTGTTATTTCAAACTCCCGGAAAGTTTTTCGTACATATAAAAACTTTGTTCCATTCATCTATCATACAGTCTGTACTGTAGATCGTCTGCTCTACATATTCATAACAAACCCATGATTAGTAATTACATATAATTCAACATTAATGTTCAAGTTTGTATTGAAAATTGCAACACAATACTTAACCTCTGAATTCTTATTAGGTACTTATTTTGCTAAATTTCGCCCATATTTGATGAGTCATAGGATCCTTGAGATGAACTCTAGCACTCTTCTAATTCTACAATATAGTTGAATCAAAAATTATGTGAATTTCAATAAATATTTTGCACTTAGTGTGAGGCCCAGATGTGCACTTTAAACATTCTTCTTTTAAGAAGTATGTTTTGAATTTGGCTAACAATGTTACTTGACAATACGGTACACATAATAAATTCTAATTATTTTGCTAAAATCTTTATACCTATTGCCCAATAACTGGACGTCTTTCAGTGAAGTTGTGTTTGTAAAGATGGCGTTGGAAGAATTTGTATCTAGATATAATGAATAGTTGATTAAAGTAAGTTGACTGCCTAATTTGGTGTTTCTTCTCAATAATGTGACAAGTCCATGTATGTCAGGATCTCACATTGGAGTATGATGAGGTATATTGAAAATGCAGCATTAAACTAACAAGATTTTAGATTGACTTCTGAATTTGATATAGTTCTCAAAAAATTAAGTCCCCATTTTGTTATTAAATAAAAATGTAAAAATACACAAAAATTAAACCGACTACAAAACCACAAATAGACACTCAAAAGCAAAAAATAAGTTGATTTCATTATTATAAGCAACACTCATTCATCTATTTGTGAATTGTCCACCAATATTTATTTATTTATTATTTGAAGTCGGCACCAGTCAAGTCAAAACGATAGTAAATAGATACTATGTATGTTCAGTTACACTGTTCACTTGACAGCAGCCAATGTTGATCAAGTAGGTATAGGTAAGTAGAATCTATCTACTACCTGTAAGGCTTGGCTGGCACCGAAATCACAATATAGATAAATCATCTTTTATATCTGGGTGACAAACGCAGTGCAGTGCTAGGTTATAGTTTGGACTCTTCACGTTCCAATATCTGCGTGTCCCTGTGCTGTTATAGGCAAGTATGTTGCCATCAGGCACATGGCCTGCTCATCGAAAATCATTCAAAACTATTATAAATAATAATTTGAACATTTCTTGGTTGAAACACTGCAAGGCCCTGTGTTGTTATGAGCAAGCATGTTGCTTACCATCAAGCACACACCCTGTTCTTCCTTGTACCCTATTAAAAAACAGTGAGATAATCAAAGACCAACTTGAATACATATCCGAGAGTTCACACATCCTAAGCCATCTAAATAAAAATCAACCCATAAATTTGAATTCAAATTGAGGAGGCCTACTGGTCACTATCAAATAAAATCTAGACACCTCCCCACACTGAATTGGTATGATAAATCAATGTGGTTTCCGTTGATTCCAGCTTGCAAACCAGTACTGGTCCCCGCAGACTAAAGACAACCACTTACCTTATGATGCAGCGATTGTGGAGTCCATATACCAAGCTGAAATACTCGGCTCCAAGTAAGTACCAGCAGAATGTACCTAAAAATTTATGTATCACTTGTCCTTTCAAGGGTCATGGCCTAACTGATTTTTGAATTGCATGCGAGTTCATCGACCTAGTAGATGAGTTTCTTGACCTTTTTGATCAGCAATATTTTTGGAATATTCCACAGCCAATGATTTCATTCTTAGAGGATTTAAGTTCATTAGATATTTTTTTTAGATTGTTTTAAATTTGTTGCTATTACAAAATATTTGTTTTGTTTAGGTTGTTCTTTATTATTTTTTAATGGATGCTATACATGAATGAATGCTAATGAATATCATTAAAAAAATACTTAGGGAGAACTAAAACATTGTATAGGTATTTAGCCAATATGAATTTCTCTGCATAACATATTAGTATCATAGATGAACAGTCTACTAAAGTAGTAATAAACAGTGTGTGTGTATATTACTACTCTGTTGCTGATATTCCTGAATAAAGAAGTAGTGGTATAACTCTTGGCAGAGTCCTGGGAAGTACCACACCTTTGCCAGTTATTCTACCGCCAAGCAGTAATGTGCAAACATTACTGTGTTCCTCTTTGAAGGGCAATGTTTCCAGAGAAATTACAGGGCTTAGAGATATAATATCTTAGATCTGGGTGACGAGTGCAGTGCAGTGCTAGGTAATGATTTGGACTCATCATGTTCCAATAGCTGCGTGTCACTATGCTGTTATGTGGCAGGCATGTTGCTTACCATCAGGCACATGTCCTGCTCATCTCGTATACCATAAAAATACGTAAATAATTAAGCAATGTATTTTCAAGTAACAATCTCAATATTACTGGTTTGTATCGAAATATTATTGGTTTAAATATCGGATGTTTTCAAGACCAGGGTGAATAAGTATCTTCTATACTTGTATCTACACTTTCAAACACACCATAGCATACCATTAAGAAAGTCCCGGGTTCAAATCCCGCGCGCACCACTGTCTTTTCGAAGTCATGTGCGTAATGCCGCTAACTTAAAAACGGTGAAGAAAATTTAATCAGCTTCTATTATCATTTTAGCGAGTCGGTTCGTCAAAAATAAAATAGACCGGCCGAATAGCAAACCGCTCGCTGACAGCCGTCTGCTAATTTATGTTGCCTATGTAATCTATATCATAACGGGGATGACTTCAAGCCCATATTTGAGTGTATTTTATTTGTCGGGTTGGGAGTGCAGTCCGTGAAATCCGGGAAAACCCGGACCCGGATGGCAACCCTGGTCCATTTGCGTTTTAAATGCCCTTTGTAATTTACATTTTGCAAAAACGGGATTCATTTTTGCAAAATGTAAATCCAACCCAAGGGAATGAATTGGAGAAGGCTCGATTATTTTCCTTGGTCACGTCACGTCAATACGAAAGAACGACTTTACTTTATAAGGATATGGTTTTTTAACATTTGCAATATGACCTCTTAATGAAAGATTACACAACGATAACATCCCTTTAATGTTATGGGTAATGTTTTCAATATGACTTTACTTTTACCAATTTCTTTTTAAAAAATCCTGAAAATTTTATAGGTTTTTATGAAAAAAAAAATTGTCATAGGAACTGCCAATAAAAGTATACTAATAGGTAGGTACTTATAACTTAGAATGAAAGTATTAAACAACACTAATATTGTTTCACAGTAAGTCTCCTACACAGTTACAGATTTACTGCTATTACCTATGTCGGTGGTGCGTAGTGCGAACTCACAAGAGCTCACTCATTCACAAAGCATCTAATGTAAACGTCCCGCTTCGCCAACAGCGAAGCCGCCGCTCGGACGCTTCGATTAATCTAAAGTCTAAAATATAAAAATCGACGTTTTTATTATTGTGATAAAACCAAAAATACGTGTCCCGTATTTTTCGATAGCCTACCTGTCGCGACTAATAGGGTATCAGACTGGGTCAAAAATAAACTATTATAGGTACTTAGTCCGTCAGCTAGATCACGGAAACATTTTTTTTGTTTTATCAAATTACTAAAAACCGACAAAGAGATATAGATCCTCAAACTTCCAGACTTGGGGGTCGTGACATCACTTGTGGGTAAAAATCGTACCCACGAGTGACGTCACGCGAAACTTCTTAGCATTCTATCTTCGTATTTTTTTGTTTGTGAAACGACAAAAGAAATAATACGTGTACAATATTTTTTTGCAATCTAGCTGTCGGACTAATTAGTTTTTTTTAGGATATTGAATGGTATATTTTTGCCCCAGTCATCATCCCATTTATGACTAGTTGCGAATTACTTTCGAATCCTAATCCTAAAAACGAACCCATTTGTACAGTTTTTCAGTTCGCCGCATCATGATGTTGGAGTTCTCGCAATATCTGGAGAACTACCTGTGGCCGTACTACGAGACTGGGAAGGCGACGCATGCGCACCTCATGTCCGTCATCGTCATGATCAACGAGAAGTTCCGGGAGAGAGTGCCCGCTTGGCAGGTACGAAACGTGTATTCATATTTATCTTATTTCTTTGTTGAGAAGGGAGAAGGATATAATTATTAAAATGAATGAAGCATATCATAACTAACAGAAGTGCCGACAGTTGCTCATATTTTCCATACTAAAAATAATTAACTGTAGTCTGTACCGTCTAGCGAAAGTCTATTAAGACTAAGAGGTGTCGAGACTTATATACGCTATAAGGCCGTTCGCCGATACAACTATCGGGACGATAATCGTGGAATCAACATCCCACATGGCGGTAACCTCGTGAGCCAAGTCAAGGTACTGGCTGAGCTTGCTTTTCTCGGCTTTCACAATGTTATCGTCATATTTATGGTATGGTGATTTCGACGATCACAACCCGGCGCTAAGACTGGTCTACCAGCACGATATCAGAGTTATTGGCGACTAAAGACAAATGTAATGATAGATCGGCCCATTATTTGAATTGTTATTATTGTTCTCTTCAGCCGTTCCTGAAGAAACCGGAGCACTTCCCCGGGTTTTTCGAGCAAGTTCTCCGCGCGAGCGTGGCTGAGGACCGCGCCAGCACCAACATGCGCGAGCAGACCAGCCTGCTGCTGTTCCTGAACCACTGCTTCGGCAGCATGGAGGTGCAGCTCTGCAGGGACCAGGTCAAGAGGCTCGTCTCGCTCAGCATGTGGATCAGTCTGCAAGAAGGTAGGAAGAAATAAGCACTAAGCAACTAAGCAGTTAGGGCTAGAAGCTTGAAATTTTGCACACATATTCTTCTTATGACGTAGGTATCCACTGAGGAAGGATTTTTTCAAAATTCATCTCCCTTTAGGGTAAAATAGGGGGTGAAAGTTTGTATCAAACTTTTTGTTCCTTGAACATATTTGCGTGAACTTTCATGTGAATTGAGTGCGGCCCAAATAATGAGTAAAGTATTGTAGTGGTTTCCAAAATTCTACTCTTAAGAGAGTAAATTAGGATGAAAGCTTTTTATAAACGCACATGCGCGAGTAGACTAGCCTGCTGCTGTTTCTGAACCACTGCTTCGGCAGCATGGAGGTGCAGCTCTGCAGGGACCAGGTCAACAGGCTCGTCTCGCTCAGCATGTGGATCAGTCTGCAAGAAGGTAGGAAGAAAGAAGCACTAAGCAGTTAGGGCTAGAAACTAAATTTTGCACACGTATTCTTCGTATGACGTAGGCATCCACAGCGTAACGATTTTTTTCAAAACTCATCGCCCTGTAGGGTGGAGTAGGGAGTAAAAGTTTGTATCAAACTGTTTGTCCCTTGAACCTGTTCCTTGTTTGTCCCTGCGCAGTGAATGGCGTGTAAAGAGCATTTTCCTCCCTCACACAAAAGAAAAGTAATGTAATCGCACGCGTTTTCTTGTAAACTGGCGGTGCTTACAATTATATAGGTGGCCATAAAATCAAACACAAACAAAAAAAAAATGGCAGTCATAGGAACTGCCGATAGAAGTGAAAACTTATAACTCAGAATTTGATAACTTACCTTGGAAACTACAGGGTCTAATCAGAGGGCGTGGCTAGGCCATTTCCCATTGGCTTACGCATTTCTAGATGGCCATGCCATGATAGCCAGGCCACGCCTTTTCAGCATTTCCCACTGGCTGACGCATTTCTAGATAGCCAATGGCCATGGTCCCGAGTTTACCCGAAGATTTCTTATCATACCCGAGCGTGACGCTAGAAATCAATTCACATCCCACGAAAGATCTGTCTAGGCGCGCCAAAAGAAGTTTTCTCTTCAAAACTATTTTTCTTTATTCCCTTTGAGAGAGAGAAAGAGAGAATTACCTACACTCTGGAAACATTGCCCTTCAAATCGGAACGTAGTGATGTTTGTACAGTAGCCTCAGTAGCGTAGTGAACAAACAATCCCTAATGTTACGACTGGTCTAGTCGACAGAACTGCGACTACTGAGCAGGTTCGAATCCAACGCGCACTACTGTCTTTTCGAAGTCATGTGCGTAATGCTGCTTACTTAAACACGGCGAAGGAAAACATCATGAAAAAACCGAAGTGTTCCGAGAATCTTCGAGGTCAAGTATTATCCCAACAACCCGCACTGGGCCAGCGTGGTGGATTACGGCCTTGACTCAACTTGCGAGAGAAGTCCAGGGACTCCGGGAACATTTAGTTGGTTTCTTATGCTAATGAACAACTCTGACAGTTAAACAACACCTATTGCAATTTTATAACCTCTCATTTTCTCACAGGCAGGAGGAACCAGGAATTCAAAGCCGTGCCGAAGTGGCGCAAGTACTGGCGAGCGATCCAAAAGAAAGACAAACCAGAGATGCTCGACAAACTCAACTGGGAGAGGAAATACTTACAGCGGCTTATGGTCAAGTTTATGCGGATCTTGGAGAGTATACCCGCCGAGGAAGACGTCGACCCTTATAAGATTCGGTGAGTAAATAAAGTATTAGAGAACTAGCGGCCCGTTCCGGCTTTGCTCGGAGCCTATGACACTCAGCAATAATGTGGCTTTCTATTGGTGAAAGAATTTAAAAAATCGGTTCAGTAGATCCCGAGATTACCCCTTACAATTTAAGAAACACACAAACTTAACTTCTTTATAATATTAGTATAGAAAAATTGCCAACCAAAGGGACAGCCGATAGAAGTGAAAACTTATAACTCAGAATTTCATAGCTTACTTTGGAAACCATGCGGGTGAAAACGGGGGCCACGCCACGTTCATAGCCACGATATGAACATGGCGATCTATATGGTCAATGGGAAATGCTGACGCATTTATAGATGGTTATGGCTATGGTCCCGAGTTTACCCGAAGATTTCTTATCTTTCCCGGGTATGGTGCTAGAATTCAATTCACAGCCCACGAAGTCGGTTTTTTATAACGTAGTTTTTCTATTATACTATTAAAGTTAGATGTTGTTAGACCGCGGGCTGCTCCGGGGAGAGAGCGTAACTTGCTAATTTTATATATCCTTCTACTATTGTAATCGCGAAAGTTTGTAAGAATGTATGAATGTTTGTTACATTTTCACGCAAAATCTACTAAAGGGATTAGGATGAAATTTGGTACATCGATAGATAATAGTCTGGAATGACATAGACTATTTTCATCTTGACAAAATAACGGAATCCGGTGAAACCGCGGGGTTTTGCTAGTTTTTAAATAAAAAACTTTTTTGTTTAGATTGGGTAAAACAGAAAAAGTGTAAAATATTTAATTAAAAAAAGTTAATAATTCAATGAAATATTATGACTTAATTTCCCTGGTAATAAATCAACTAAATAAATACATTTTAGTCATTTGATACTACGTATGTCTTGATCATGACTAAAAAAAGAACTGCATCGGCCGGGAATCGAACCCGGGCCGCCCGCGTGGCAGGCGAGCATTCTACCACTGAACCACCGATGCTTATAATGTTATGGCCACATTATAGGTACACAACTACACCTATTTTAATAATTAACGTTTCGGAGACTAGCCGGAACAAACAAACAGACAAACAATTTAAAAATACAATGTTAGATGTATAGGAACCGTAAACCTATAAATACTTTCATTTGAACTTAGGAATATTCTGTTAATTTGAAACTAAGTACATACACACTCCAATGTTATTTATTTGTATAGATAAGAAAGCATAGCTTGGTAAAAAGAGTTCTACTTTTGTAAGGAAACGTTAAGAAGATGCATCGGCCGGGAATCGAACCCGGGCCGCCCGCGTGGCAGGCGAGCATTCTACCACTGAACCACCGATGCTCACACCTCTCTGGCCACATTACAGATACACAGCTGCACGAATTTTAGTAATATCAACATAATCACGTTCGGTATGATTACGTAACATTACAGTGAATGGGTGAAAGGTGAATTGAAGATGACTCGAATAAAACTCATCTTTCCTCAAGCATCGGTGGTTCAGTGGTAGAATGCTCGCCTGCCACGCGGGCGGCCCGGGTTCGATTCCCGGCCGATGCATACTTTTTTGATCTCAAATAAAAATTAATGTAATGTCAAGTTTTATTAAATCCAAACTTTCAAATGTTTTGTCTTTGTGTGGAAACTTGAAGAACTTGTTAATTCCACTCCACCAAATTTCATTTGGTGTTTAAATTTTTTTAATACGGGATATTCTATCAAATCTGAAAGGCCGTATTATACCGCCAAGCAGCAGGCCTACTACGAAGTCCGATAAACGATATATCGGTCGAACTTATGGACTTTTCCTACCTCGAAAGACAATCTGTCGGTTGATAGGATCGGCCGTTTCGCTCGATTCGACCCTCATCCGACCTAAGTCTATAACTTCCGACCGAGATGTATCGATCTGACTGTTTTTCGTGGCAGGCTACATTCCGATTCAGCTGTTGGTCGGATCCAATCATTCGGAGTTTGTTTTTGTAGTTTTTACACACATTTTACCACTTTGGAAGTGTCTCGCGCGCAAATTATTCAGAATAGAAAAAAAAAAAATTAAAACATCAACATCATTTTTGAAGACATATTCATAGACATGCCACGTATGGGTTTGATAAAAAAAATTTGAGTTTCAGTTCTAAGTATGGGACATCCCCAAATTTTTTAAATTTTTATTTTTGTGTAAAAATCTGAATGCGGTTCACAGAACACATCTACTTACCAAGTTTCAACTGTAGGTATTGCTTTTATAGTTTCGGGAAAAAAAAAGTGGCTGTGACATACGGACGGACAGACAGACAAACATGACGAATCTATAAGGGTTCCCTTTTTACGTTTTATGGAACCCTAAAAATATGTTCTGAAAATACGTCATAATAGCGTCACATAACTATAACATCAACGCTAAATTTTCATACGTGGCCTACTGGTTTCGAATTCTCTATACTAAACCTAAAATTGGCAATCCGCAAATTGCCATTCTGTTGCTATTTTAACATTGTTGAAAATTAACACAATAAATAATATGGTAAAAAATCTTTTCGATTTTATCAAAAATGCATCGGCCGGGAATCGAACCCGGGCCGCCCGCGTGGCAGGCGAGCATTCTACCACTGAACCACCGATGCTTGTACAATACATTACCATAACCATCATCTGACTCGTCTTCACGAACTCACCTCTCACTGGTTTGTGCAATCTTTGCGTTACGTGACGATTGGAGGTATACTATCTAACTAACGTGCTTATGTCCATGTTATTCCTCTCTCTTTAATCTCGACTGAAATTCAAGAGACAGCGATAACAAAGACGTAAGCAATTTAGTAGAAGACATCGAAGTTTACACAAGTGTTCTACGCTTACACAGTTGTTAGTTTCGTTGTGTGCATTCATCAATTTCTTGTAATTTATACAAGCATCGGTGGTTCAGTGGTAGAATGCTCGCCTGCCACGCGGGCGGCCCGGGTTCGATTCCCGGCCGATGCATTTTTGGTAAAATCTACGAATTAGATACATAACAATATTACGTTTTAGTTAATCGAGACTTCACCGATAAAAGTAGTGAGATCCATTTGGATGCCAAGTACATTAATCGATTCTGAAATTTATTTACTGTAGGTAATATAAAATAAGATTATGTTAAAACAACTCAAACTATAATTTCTTTGTACAACTTAGAATCATTTATTTAAGCCTAAAATCTGACTTGGCTAGTTCTCATACAGGTTCGAATTTTTATTATGTACCTACCACTACTACTGCTAGAACAGTCATGAAAGAGCCCGATGTTTGATGGCTAGTTTCTACTAGGAAGCCAAATTTTCAGAAGAATAAAATAAGCACTCACAGCTTTAAAACTTATGAAGGCTCCAATATAATTTGTATGAAAACTACCCAAGTCTAAATTTCGGCTTCAATAATTAGGTATATTACCCTTAGTCATAGAATAGATAATATAGATAGAACGGACACTCCCCACCCCTCGCCAATTTCAAGCTTCCTCCCCCTCGCGAACGCGAGGCGAACTCAACGAAGGGTTGTATCGGACGATAATTTTCTATGAGCATACGACCATGATGGTGTATTATTTACCAAAATGGTACCAAATTATTCGTCTATTATACGAAACAAGAATAAGAGATTTTTAATTTTATAAGAATTTTTACTCAGATTGAATAATTTTTATAAAGTGTGTTAAGCTATTCTGGTTAGAAGTACGCGCCAACACTGAAGTCCTGTGACGAAATTATTAAACTCATTGTTTTTAAACTGCGGCTTTCGTTAATCGTTGTGAAATATTATGTCAGTGGCGCCAATAACTTATGGTAACGAGTGATGGCGCGGAGTATAGTTCGCAATTTACTAAGTCAATAGTGTTGCCAATTTAGTGGATTTTTTGACTAAGATTGCTACCGTTCAGATTTATTGGTAAGTGATTATTTGTTAGCGTTCAACCGACTCAAAAAAAAGAAAGAGGTTCTATATTAGACTATCTGTACTTTTACGTGCGTGCATGTATATATCGGTCAATAGTGAACAATGAATATAGGATTTCATCTAGTAGTATGCTTATTTAAGATTTCGCAACAACCGTTCATTAAAACGAGTAAGAGGATACGAGTACATTGACTATTGGAATGGATAGATGCAAAAAAAAAATACGCTATTTTTAAACTTAAACTTATTCAGTAATTAACGGCTTTGACATTGACTTATAAACTTTACCGGTTCTAATACTACCGGTACTACTACGATTTAGTTGAATTTTTAACCAACTTCAAAAAAGGAGACGGATCTCAATTCGTTTATATATTTGTTACGTGATAGCTCCATTTATTGTGAAACAAAGGACATAAGCAAGCTCAAATCACATTGAAAAAACCCAGGTGGGGCGCAAAAATGATGTACCTCGGATTTTAAGTTATTAGTAATAATATTCTAAACTATCACCATCATCCATTTGAGTGGCTAACCTGCGTTTTTTGCCTGTAGAAGTTTTGAAGAAGTTCGTGTCAAAAGCTCGTTTTATGGAACAAAATATGTTGTATAATTTGGTGTTAATGATAGAAAAATAATATATACCGGCTGAGTCATAAAGATATATATCAAACAATGTACGAATATGCTTAGTTTCTTTTCGCGATGGGTGGCCTTGGAATTCAAAGGGGTTTGGGTACTTTTGTATGGGCCCGTGGCGTCGTTTTTTTTTTTAGCGGCCAGAGATCTGTTATCATTTTCTTGTAACAATAAAATACCCCGATGCTATCTGTGCAATCGGATTTGCTCTAAGTCATATCGGAGCTGAGTTATAGCCTGTCAAAGTTATTTATTTTTTTGATTTTTTGTATGGGCAAGTGGCGTCGTTTTTTTATTTTAGCGGCCATCGATCAGTTATCACTTTCTTGTAACAATAAAATACCCTGATGCTATCTGTGCAATCAGATTTGCTGTAAGTAATATCGGAGCTGAGTTATGGCCCCTCAAAGTTTTTTTTTTTGGTTTTCTTTGTATGTACTAGTGGCGCCATTTCCTATAGCGGCCAAACATCCGTTAGCACTTTTGTGAAACATTATTTTTACCCTAAGGTACCTGTGTAATCAGATTTGTTGCAAACTATATCGGAGCTGAGTTATGGCCACTTAAAGTTTTTTTTTTGTTTTCTTTGTATGGACTAGTGGCGCCATTTCCTACAGCGGCCAAACATCCATTAGCACTTTTATGAAACATAATTTTTACCTTAAGGTACCTGTGTAATCAGATTTGTTGCAAACTATATCGGAGCTGAGTTATGGCCACTTAAAGTTTTTTTTTTGTTTTCTTTGTATGGACTAGTGGCGCCATTTCCTACAGCGGCCAAACATCCGTTAGCACTTTTATGAAACATTATTTTTACCTTAAGGTACCTGTGTAATCAGATTTGTTGCAAACTATATCGGAGCCGAGTTATGGGCCCTAAAAGAAAACCAAAAAAAAAACTTTGAGGGGCCATTACTCAGCTCCGATATAGTTTGGAGCAAATCTGATTACACAGGTACCCTAAGGTAAAAATAATGTTTCATAAAAGTGCTCGCGGATGTTTGGCCGCAATAGGAAATGGCACCACTAGTACATACAAAGAAAACCAAAAAAATAACTTTGAGGGACCTTTACTCAGCTCCGATATAGTTTGGAGCAAATTTGATTACACAGGTACCCTAAGGTAAAAATAATGTTTCACAAAAGTGCTAACGAATGTTTGGCCGCTGTAGGAAATGGCACCACTAGTACATACAAAGAAAACCAAAAAAATAACTTTGAGGGGCCTTTACTCAGCTCCGATATAGTTTGGAGCAAATTTGATTACACAGGTACCCTAAGGTAAAAATAATGTTTCACAAAAGTGCTAACGAATGTTTGGCCGCTGTAGGAAATGGCGCCACTAGTACATACAAAGAAAACCAAAAAAAAAAACTTTGAGTGGCCATAACTCAGCTCCGATATAGTTTGCAACAAATCTGATTACACAAGTACCTTAAGGTAAAAATAATGTTTCATAAAAGTGCTAACGGATGTTTGGCCGCTATAGGAAATGGCGCCACTAGTACATACAAAGAAAACCAAAAAAAAAACTTTGAGTGGCCATAACTCAGCTCCGATATAGTTTGCAACAAATCTGATTACACAGGTACCTCAAGGTAAAAATAATGTTACATAAAAGTGCTAACGGATGTTTGGCCGCTATAGGAAATGGCGCCACTAGTACATACAAAGAAAACCAAAAAAAAAACTTTGAGGGGCCATAACTCAGCTCCGATATAGTTTGCAACAAATCTGATTACACAGGTACCTTAAGGTAAAAATAATGTTTCATAAAAGTGCTAACGGATGTTTGGCCGCTGTAGGAAATGGCGCCACTAGTACATACAAAGAAAACCAAAAAAACAACTTTGAGGGGCCATTACTCAGCTCCGATATAGTTTGGAGCAAATCTGATTACACAGGTACCCTAAGGTAAAAATAATGTTTCATAAAAGTGCTAACGAATGTTTGGCCGCTGTAGGAAATGGCGCCACTAGTACATACAAAGAAAACCAAAAAAAAAAACTTTGAGGGGCCATAACTCAGCTCCGATATAGTTTGCAGCAAATCTGATTATACAGATACCTTTAAGTAAAAATAATGTTTTATAAAAGTGCTAACGAATGTTTGGCCGCTGTAGGAAATGGCGCCACTAGTACATACAAAGAAAACCAAAAAAAAAACTTTGAGTGGCCATAACTCAGCTCCGATATAGTTTGCAACAAATCTGATTACACAAGTACCTTAAGGTAAAAATAATGTTTCATAAAAGTGCTAACGGATGTTTGGCCGCTATAGGAAATGGCGCCACTAGTACATACAAAGAAAACCAAAAAAAAAACTTTGAGTGGCCATAACTCAGCTCCGATATAGTTTGCAACAAATCTGATTACACAGGTACCTTAAGGTAAAAATAATGTTACATAAAAGTGCTAACGGATGTTTGGCCGCTATAGGAAATGGCGCCACTAGTACATACAAAGAAAACCAAAAAAAAAAACTTTGAGGGGCCATAACTCAGCTCCGATATAGTTTGCAGCAAATCTGATTACACAGGTACCTTTAAGTAAAATAATGTTTCATAAAAGTGCTAACGAATGTTTGGCCGCTGTAGGAAATGGCGCCACTAGTACATACAAAGAAAACCAAAACAAAAACTTTGAGTGGCCATAACTCAGCTCCGATATAGTTTGCAACAAATCTGATTACACACGTACCTTAAGGTAAAAATTATGTTTCATAAAAGTGGTAATGGATGTTTGGCCGCTATAGGAAATGGCGCCACTAGTCCATACAAAGAAAACCAAAAAAAAAAACTTTAAGTGGCCATAACTCAGCTCCGATATAGTTTGCAACAAATCTGATTACACAGGTACTTTAGGGTAAAAATAATGTTTCACAAAAGGGCTAACGGATGTTTGGCCGCTATAGGAAATGGCGCCACTAGTACATACAAAGAAAACCAAAAAAAAAAACTTTCAGGGGCCATAACTCAGCTCCGATATTACTTACAGCAAATCTGATTGCACAGATAGCATCAGGGTATTTTATTGTTACAAGAAAGTGATAACAGATCTCTGGCCGCTAAAATGAAAAAACGACGCCACTTGCCCATACAAAAAATCCAAAAAATAAATAACTTCGACAGGCTATAACTCAGCTCCGATATGACTTAGAGCAAATCCGATTGCACAGATAGCATCAGGGTATTTTATTGTTACAAGAAAGTGATAACAGATCTCTGGCCGCTAAAATGAAAAAACGACGCCACTTGCCCATACAAAAAATCCAAAAAATAAATAACTTCGAGAGGCTATAACTCAGCTCCGATATGACTTAGAGCAAATCCGATTGCACAGATAGCATCAGGGTATTTTATTGTTACAAGAAAGTGATAACAGATCTCTGGCCGCTAAAAAAAAAACGACGCCAACTTTACCCAAACCCCTTTAACGAGTGTAAGTAAAATAATTCATGATAATACGGTTATTTTTGGTAATGTACTTTGGACTTTGTATTCAATTATCCGTATGCTTACATCTAATCTGGACAAGTATTAGCACAAGCACAGCACTAGCATAGGCCTGGGATGTGAGGCGTACTTTAAGAGAGGTATATACTCAGATGTTATGAAGATGATGATTACATCGGATGCTTAAGCCCTTTTCACTGGATGGAACTTCTTGATTGAAGTCTTCGTCGTTACGAAATATCGGAATTTCATTTGAGATGACGGTTATAGACTCTTTGAGTGCATGAAACACTATTAAAATAAAAATACACATCTTAAGTGTGGTCGACACATCAAAAATAGTGATGAATTAAATGTGTTTTGTCATTTGACCAAACACGACGACGACGATGTGTACATTCGACTTTGACTAATAGTACGCACCCTAAAAGATAAGAAAGAGTAGAAGTAAATTGTGTCTGCCCGTGATTAAAAACTTTTGTGTCAAGTCCCATCGATTGTTTATCTATGAACATGGTGCATCAGATTATACGAACTGTATCATAATGTAGGAGAATCGTTGCATAATTTTCTATTATTACTTAATCATTGAACTATGTAATAAAAACAGCGTTGGTTATTAATAAAGCAAATAAAAGTAAATATCATACTCACAAATTTACTGGGTTTACTTCAATCCTTTTTTGCTCAACAAAAAAATGTGTGAAAAAATGAGGCAAATATATCAAAGATAATTTTCTATTTCGCCAAAGTAAACCCCAATGTTTCGTTGTGAAACATTTAGTCAAAAATAATGCTGTGAAAAAGTAGATCATATACCTTCTGAATGAAACATTGACACACACGCATTAAAAACATTACGCATTTGGCGAAATTGATTCCTATCTATGTGCATTTACATTTTGTGGATATTATCATAAAATATACTACTACGTATATGTTTCCTAAGAATTTGATAACATAATAATATGAGAATGTATGATTAATTTTGTAAATTATTATCTTAAAAACGTAATTAGGAGAAAATCAAATCCGGAACTAGCAACACTAGCCAACAAGTCGCGGCCGCCGGCATGAATCGCGAATCGTAAACTTTTCTGAGGTTTTGAGAAATCATAATACCTATAATACATATTTACGTAATTCATTGTTTGCTGACGTATTTGTGAATAATTATAGTTCACTTATTGCAGTGTTCCTTAGTGTATTATTGAGTGAAAAGTGAATGCATTGTCGAGTGCAATTAAAAATGTGTAATGGAATAGATATTATTGTGTTGTGAAATTTAGTAGGTATCACAAGCGTACAGTTCTGGTCGCCACTGATTTTAAAATGGATAATGCATGTGCTGAATAAAGCTTCTTTCTTGGGATCTTTGGTAAGTGTAAAATAATATGCGACTTTGTACCTATTAACAGAAATAGGTATCTACTTAGGTATCTATCATCGTTTTCGTTTGATTTTACGCGGTGTTATCTATTGATGTAACTCAACATTCGAGAAAGATTGTAAACCATTTTAAGTCACAAAGTGAACTCAAGGGGCACAACTATTCAATAAAACAATTCAGTATTCAGTAGGTAGCCCTATAACTAACGCGCACACACATGCGTGTGTCTGTACTACATTGCATAGTTGTGTGGAGAGTAGGTTATTGAACAGCGGCGTTTCTATGGAGTTTTACTCGAGTGTCCGGGGTGTGCCTTAGTCATGAAAAATGATATTTCAATCTTGATCAATTGAAAATTATCAATGTTGATCGCATTTTTCTTATACTGCCACTATAAGTCCGAATTCAATAAAATTATAAAGAAATCTGAATCATTTTGCATTCACCCAAATACCACATAGAATGCCAAATTTGAACTTTCTAGTTCATCTGAAACCGAGTTAGGCCTACTGTCCACGCACGCGTCTTTTGTCGAATGCATGCATCCTACGAACAAACACAAGACGTGCGGCTGTCGTGTCGTTGTCGTTTCGTGGACACTGACTTCATTATTTGTACGCAAGATGCAAGCATTCGTCTTGCATCCGACAATTGTCGTAATCGTGGGGATGTCGTGCAGCTACGTGGACAATTGGCCTAAGACTTTTCTTAGATCTATAGCCCAGTCAGTGAAACAATTACGACTTTTAGACATCAAATAACTGTGTGTTTATGGAATTCAGAGTTCTTAAGATGTATTTTGCAAGTCTCAATATGTGAGCAATTTGACATACCTATTATTTGATATGTTGTAGAGTTATGAGTGAGTCAAAAGTAGCTTGAAATGGTTCGTGTAATATTACTCACGATGCTGCTCGCCAATTCGTATAAGTTTAAACCTCGGCTGACACGCTTCCGTGTGTCCTGATTTGATTGAAATACCGATGCCTAAAATATGATTTTATATATTTTTATCTATCATTCTGATTGTACACGGTTATTTTGTAAACTGCTGGGCCTACTTCAGTGGGACTTTCACTGGAAAATCCTTGGACTTTCAGATTTCTAGGATAAGTCGTATTTAAAAGAATGGTTTCATAAAAAATATCAATTTTCATACAAAGCTATTATAATAAAACTGTATCTTAGGATAGGGGAATGGCAATGAGATAGAACATTTGAAAGTTACTACTTACCTACTACTTAGTTAAATTGACTACATTTACTACGACTGATTGTTGCGATTAATTGTCGCATATTTTGTCGACATAATATGCTAGTCTGTACGATGTACCTATGTTAATATATATTTGATAATAAAAAAATATGCATCGGCCGGGAATCGAACCCGGGCCGCCCGCGTGGCAGGCGAGCATTCTACCACTGAACCACCGATGCTTGTATAAATTACAAGAAATTGATG
Source organism: Ectropis crepuscularia (assembly GCA_963693475.1). Classification (NCBI taxonomy): domain Eukaryota; kingdom Metazoa; phylum Arthropoda; class Insecta; order Lepidoptera; family Geometridae; genus Ectropis; species Ectropis crepuscularia. The sequence continues at coordinate 10,659,758 of OY856359.1, forward strand.
AATGCACACAACGAAACTATCAACTGTGTAATAGCGCTGAACACTTGTGTAAACTTACATGCCTTCTATTAAATTGCTTATGTCTTTGTTATCGCTATCTCTTCGATTTCAGTTGAGATTAAAGAGAGAGGAATAACATGGAGTTAAGCACGATAGTTAGATAGTATACCTCCAATCGCCACGTAACGCAAAGATTGCAGTGATAGTGAAAGGTGAACACCAGAAACGTGAAGACGAGTCAGTTGATACTTATGGTAATCTATTGTACAAGCATCGGTGGTTCAGTGGTAGAATGCTCGCCTGCCACGCGGGCGGCCCGGGTTCGATTCCCGGCCGATGCATTTTTTGTAAAATCTCCGAATTACATACATACCAAGACTGAAAAAACAAACAGTTGCCTTATAAGTACATTCTTACTTAGCGTCCGCGTTTGCGATTTATATGTAAACAAGCATTTTTTTATAGTAAAGATTGACGAGACGATTATGATATGTGCCTGTTGGTAACTAATAAATAAATATTGGTGGACAATTCACACACAACACCATCTGACCACAAACTAAGCAAAGCTTGTACTATGGCGGCCAGATAACTGATATTATAATACTTTTATAGTTTTAAATACTTACATACTTGTTATACCTCTAGTGTAACCTAACTGTAGTGGTAGGACTCTTGGCAGAGTCCGCTTGGGGAAGTACACACTTTTATTAGCCAGTTATTCTACCGCCAAGCAGTAATGTGGAAACATTACTGTGTTCCGGTATGAAGGGCAATGTTTCCAGTGAAATTACAGGGTATAGAGATAAAACGTCTCTGGGTGACGAGCGCAGTGCAGTGCTAGGTAATAATTTGGACTCTTCGTGTTCTAATAGCTGCGTGTCACTGTGCTGTTATGTGGCAGGCATGTTGCTTACCATCAGGCACATGTCCTGCTCGTCTCTATACTACGATTATAAAAAAAAAATTGCCCACAACAACACAAAGCACAATGATACGCAGCTGTTGGAAAATAGAGTCCATATAATTTTCTAGCAATGCACTGCGCTAGTCACCCAGAGATATAACGATATAAGGTGTATTATCTCTATGCCCTGCAATTTCTCTGGAAACATTGCCCTTCAAACCGGAACTTCAAACACAATGATGTTTTCACATGACTACTTGGCGGTAGAATAACTGGCAAAGGTGTGGTACTAAGAGTCCTACCAATACAAAAGCATAGGGTACAATTTTACACAGGTATTACTGATTTTAATTCGAACTGTAGATTATTTCTCACTCACTCAGATTCGTTTGTAAATAAATAGTATTATTGTGTTACGTAAACGTTAGGATTAGTACTGACTTCAAATGGATTGGGTAGCGAATAAAGTAGTAATAACGTTTTTAGCGTTTTGTATACCTATCTATTAAAATTAGCTGACCTGGCAAACGTTGTGCCATATAATTTGTCAACCGAACTGAATGAAATGATATTGTAGCATTTCTCTAAATAATTTCACGTCAATAAATGACGGTTCTATTATTTGGATATTTATTGCTTAAGAATACAAAAATATGTTCATACGAATATAATCATCCATTATATTCGTATGAACCATTAAAAGTGAAGAGGGGTGGGTAACTAAATTATTTATAAATGCGAAATTATTTTAATTATAAATGCGAAAGTTTGGATGTTAGTTGTTCAATCACGCCGGAACGACTCGAAGTTCAAATTTAGAACACAGTTTATATATTTTAGTATGAAAACTAACGTGGTTATTACACATTTTTTAATTACAGACTATATTATAGTCTGGAATAGCACATTGACCATTGGGGAAAAAATAGTGGCAGCGGAAACTATGCGAGAAACCGCGGGGCGCTTCTAGTATTCCACTTATGTCTGTGCACTCGAGAAAACCTAAAAATATGCACTTCGATCTAGGACAACATTGTGTTAGTTAATATTAACGAAACCATAATACCGGAAAGAAATACCTAGTAGACGTAAATTGTTACTGTTTTCGCGGACTTGGTACGAGCAATCCGTGCTCTATACAATTTGTCAACTAGAGACTCATTACGGGAGATTTTTAAAACTATAAATATACTAACAGTAAAAAAGTATGCATCGGCCGGGAATCGAACCCGGGCCGCCCGCGTGGCAGGCGAGCATTCTACCACTGAACCACCGATGCTTGTGGAAAGATGAGTTTTATTCGAGTCATCTTCAATTCACCTTTCACCCATTCACTGTAATTACGCAATCATACCGAACGTGATTATGTTGATATTACTATAAATTGTATAATTCGTGCAGCTGTGTATCTGTAATGTGGCCGGGAAGGTGTGAGCATCGGTGGTTCAGTGGTAGAATGCTCGCCTGCCACGCGGGCGGCCCGGGTTCGATTCCCGGCCGATGCATACTTTTTTATCTCAAATATTTATGACTAGTTGTACCCTGAGCGCGTTGCTACGCCACCTGTCGAAAATTGGTAGTACCAGCCCAAAAACCTTCTTTGGCTCATGTACAACCACTTTTCTCAAGATAATCACAAATTATCAAATGCATATTTTACGATTATATAAAGAACATACCTAGACAAACATTATTTTTTATATAATATAGATGTGATGTCATGTCGACAATTTTTATTCAATCCAAACTTTCAACTGTTTTGTCTCATTTCCTTTCCTATCATCCAGTTTCATAACGGCTTTGTGTCATTGCTTGATTTTTTTTAAATTTTCCTGTAAGTACCCAATTTTTTGAAATACGAGTTATCCTATAAAAGCTGAATATTCAGGGTAGATTCCTGGGCGATAGCACTTTAACGTTTTGAAAAAAAAACTATCTGACCTACAGATATACTTTTTTCAATTCAATTCAATTTATTTATTCGAACCTTTATTTCAAAAGAACACTTGGTAACGTCACTTACAATTTGTAAATTATAGATAATTATTCTGTGCACACAATAAAATAATGTCAAATAAAAACTAATCTATATATATAAAAGCGAAAGGTCACTCATCAAGGAACCTCAGAAACTACAAATGCTAGGAATCTGAAATTTTGCATGGAGGTCCCTTTTAGCACATAGGCGCTCGCTAAGACGGGGTTTTGCGAAATTCAACCCCTAAGAGGGTGAAACAAGGGATGAACGGTTGTATGAAAATTTTGTATGAAACGTGATTTTCAAAGTTATCAAATTTTGTATCTAGATACTTGACACGAAGCAATTAAATGCATGTTCTATCAATTTTGTAATTTCGAACTGTACGGGGTGAAATTGGGGTTGAAATGAGGGATGAATGTCAATATGGAAATTCCCAACTGTTGGAGATAAAACCATGAAACTCTGTATATAGACACTTGACACGAAGCAAACGGATGTTTGTTCCATCAATTTCGTAATTTCGAACTGTACGGGGGTAAAATTGGGGTTGAAATGAAGGATGAATGTCAATATGGAAATTCCCAACTGTTGGAGATAAAACCATGAAACTCTGTAAGTATATAGACACTTGACACGAAGCAAACGAATGTTTGTTCCATCAATTTCGTAATTTCGAACTGTACGGGGGTAAAATCGGGTTTGAAATGAGGGATGAATGTCAATATGGAAGTTCCCAACCGTTGAAGATAAAACCATAAAACTCTGTATATGGACACTTGCAAACAAATGTTTATTTCATCAATTTTGTAATTTTGAACTGTACGGGGATGAAATTCAGGTTGAAATGGGAGATGAATGTCAATATGGAAGTTCCCAACCGTTGAAGATAAAACCATGAAACTCTGTAAATAGACACTTGACACGAAGCAAACTAATGTTTGTTCTAGCAATTTTGTAATTTCGAACTGTACGGGGTGAAATTGGGGTTGAAATGAGGGATGAATGTCAATATGGAAATTCCCAACTGTTGGAGATAAAACCGTGAAACTCTGAATATAGACACTTGACACAAAGCAAACGAATATTTTTTCTAGCAATTTTGTGATTTCGAACTATATAGGGATAAAATTGGGATTGAAATGGGGGATGAATATACATGGAAGCTTCCATTAAATTTGTTGAAGATAAAACTATGAAACTCTTTATATAGGCACTTGGCACGAAGCCAATAAATGTTTGTTCTTTTAGCAATTTTGTAATTTCGAACTTTATGGGGATGAAATTGAAGTTGAAATGGGGGACGAATGTCTCTTACGCTTTCACACCTAACCACGGCTTTCACAACGGAACCGATTTTGATGAAATTGTTTTATTATAAGCTGGTTTTAGTAAATGTGTTTGGGTGTAAAATTAGTTATTGCCTGTGTTACCTCAGTCTCAGTATTTATTTCGCGCGGACGAAGTCGCGGGTAACAGCTAGTCAGCTATAAAGGGGCCTTGTCAATTAGATGCAGCTGTAAAAAGGCTTTGTTCTGACAAAATACAAAGTATCAAAATAATTAATACATACAGTAGGTACTTATAAAAGTTTTACATTAATGTCCAGTATTATTTGACCTTATTCAATGGTTCCAGTTTCGACATATTCCTTTTCCAAACATTACTGTCCTTTACAAAATCATCTACAGTGTAATATGCTTTGCCCATTAGGTAGCTTTTAATTTCAGTTTTAAACCTTGTTTCATTGAGACCTTCCACTTGTACAGGGATTAAATTATAGAAGCGAATACCATTACACTTAAAAAAGTTACTTGTTTTTTGCAGTCTGCAGTTAGGAAACACAATTTTATGTTTATGATGTGCTTTTGGATTCGAATCAGACAATTTCTTTAGTTGACTTCGATTTTTTCTTACATACATTATACATTCATAAATATATAACGACGGGACTGTTAGTATATTTATAGTTTTAAAAATCTCCCGTAATGAGTCTCTAGTTGACAAATTGTATAGAGCACGGATTGCTCGTACCAAGTCCACGAAAACAGTAACAATTTACGTCTACTAGGTATTTCTTTCCGGTATTATGGTTTCGTTATAATATTAACTAACACAATGTTGTCCTAGATCGAAGTGCATATTTTTAGGTTTTCTCGAGTGCACAGACATAAGTGGAATACTAGCAGCGCCCCGCGGTTTCCCGCATAGTTTCCGCTGCCACTATTTTTTCCGCAATGGTCAATGTGCTATTCCAGACTATAATATAGTCTGTAATTAAAAAAATGTGTAATAACCACGTTAGTTTTCATACTAAAATTTATAAACTGTATTCTAAATTTGAACTCGAGTCGTTCCGGCGTGATTGAACAACTAACATCCAAACTTTCGCATTTATAATTAAAATAATTTCGCATTTATAAATAATTTAGTTGCCCATCCCTCTTCATTTTTAATGGTTCATAGTTCATACGAATATAATGGATGATTATATTCGTATGAACATATTTTTGTATACTTAAACAGTAAATATCCAAATAATAGAACCGTCATTTATTGACGTGAAATTATTTAGGGTTCGATTCCCGGCCGATGCATATTTTTATGTTTCCGTACAAAAGGAGTGCTCTTTTTTCCAAGACGAAGATTGGTACTTATTATTATAAACGTTTAAGTATGTGAAGATGGATGTAAGTTTTGTTACTATTTCCTATCAAAACTACTTACAGAAAAATATATTTGAACGAAATTTATCAGTAATAATTATAATATAATAAATGCGAAAGTTTACATGTTTGTTGCTCAATCACGTCGAACGGATCGGGTTAAAATTTGGAACACAAATTAAGAGTGCGCCTAAAGCCAGGAAAAAATCAGATTACACCCGCGCGACGCGTTTCTTAATGTGTTGTACATAAAGTCGAGAATAGCATGACACAGTTTGGAGGAAAAATCAATATTTAATCAGGAGTCCATTTTTGACCAAGTTTTATTTAATTACTCAATAACTAAACATAAATTTAAAAAAGTGTTCGGTTACTTTACTAGAACGTACAAATAGGAATTTTATTACCAAAAAATAATGTAGGGTCATCGCTGATAATTTCGAGTACTCGAATTAAAACGGGTTTTTTTCGGTGTCATTTTTATTTTTTTATTGTAAAAACATTGGTCTATTTTTTAAATTCTATTCGGTTATTGTGCTTCTTCTTGATTGTACCCACACGTCAATAATTTTTTTTGTCGTAGTTTTTAGTTTCTTTAATTTTTTTTGTCGTAGTTTTTAGTTTCTTAACTTCAGGGAGCGGCGTCGAAAATGTCCTTTTTTCGTTTTTAGGGTTCCGTAAAACGTAAAAACGGAACCCTTATAGATTCGTCATGTCTGTCTGTCTGTCTGTCTGGCTGTCTGTCCGTCCGTATGTCACAGCCACTTTTTGCCGAAACTATGAGAACTACATTGTTGAAACTTGGTAAGTAGATGTATTCTGTGAACCGCATTAAGATTTTTACAAAAGTTTTAAAAAAAAACAAAAATTAGGGGTGCCCCCCATAATGAGAACTGAAGCTCAAAAATTTTTTTTTCATCAAACCTACACGTGTGGGGTGTCTATCGATAGGTCTTAAAAAATGATGTTGAGGTTTCTAAAATAATTTTTGTCTACACTGAATAACTTGCGCGAGAGACGCTTCCAAAGTGGTAAAATGTGTGTCCCCCCCCCTCTAACTTCTAAAGTAAGAGAATGAAAAAACTAAAAAAAATATATGATGTACATTACTAAAAAACTAAAAAAAATATATGATGTACCCATGAAAACTACCAACGAAAATTAGTTTGAAATCGATCTGATGAGTAGTTTTTTTTAGTACGTCATAAATACACTATTATTAAAACTTCGATCAAAGTTACAACGAACTACAAGAACTATGTGTACTATGAATATTATGTTACTTGCTGGAACGGAACCCTTCATGGGCGAGTCCAACTCGCACTTGGCTACTTTATCTGGCTTTAGACGCCCCCTTAAAATTATAGTTTGGAATAGCCGAATAGCACATAGGCTTATTTATTAATTATCGCGGAAAACTGCCGGGTAAAACAGCGGGGCACTACTAGTAGCGTCTTAGTCATCAGAATGACAAATATACTACTTTTATTCGAAACCTAGCAGCGCTTCGCGATTTCACGATCCCGTTTTCCCGGGATAAAAAGTAGCCCATGTGTTATTCCAGACCATAATTTATTTATGTACCAAATGTCATCCAATTCCCTGCAGGAAAAAGTTTCTGCGTGAAAGAGTAACAAATAAACATGCGTACAAACTTTCGCGTTTATAATCTATATATATAAAAATGAATTGCTGTTCGTGGGTCCGCTAAACTCGACAACGGCTGGGCCGATTTGGATGATTTTGGTTTTGAAATGTTTGTGATAGTTAAGATAAGGTTAAAACGGTGAGAAAATATTGAAAAGTCGTGAAAAAGATAGTAAAAACAACAATTTCATTTTCTCATAGAAACTGTTCTAGATAATTTCCAGTCAAACATTTGACGTCACCGATCAAACATTTTCTTTTTCGAGAGTTTTAATCAAAGAGTATATAAGTTTTTGAAGTGAACATTTCTTTTGGCGCGCCTAGACAGATTTTTCGTGGGCTGTGAATTGAATTTTAGCGTCACGCTCGGGTATGATTTAGTTGTTAGTTTATTTAGTATCAGCATTGAACCCGTGCGAAGTCGGGGCGGGCCGCTAGTATTATATATTAGTTTGATATGGCCCAATCCCGTGTTAATGATAATGTAGTGAATGGTATGACGGGACGCAGATGGTTCTATGACCCCTTCCGTTCTGCAGATACTGCGAGCGGTTCCTGGAGCTGATGATAGACCTGGAAGCGTTGCTGCCGACGCGCCGGTTCTTCAACACGGTGATGGACGACTGCCACCTCGTCGTCCGCTGCCAGCTGGCTCCACTCGCAGACCGAGCCGAGGGGCAACTGTTTTCACAGGTAAGTGATGTTACTGTTAACCCACTCGGTTTAATGTTCTGGGCGTCCCTTCTAGGAAGCGTCCGACCTGGCGGCCAGATATGGCCTCTAGTGCTAGACGGGTAGATTGGAACTGCCTTGGACCTGATCAGAACTGTATACGTGCAAACATCACGTTATAATTACCTAATATACAAACAATAAGTGAATATTGCTCTTGTAAGCGTGACTTCGGCGTGAAACGACACTTCTACAAAACTAGCTCATGTGCTCCTCGGCGCTGTAGATAGTGTTGATTTGACAATTTACTACCAAGTAATTTTTTGTGGCATTTGACTATTTAAAATAAAACTTTTTTTACAAATAAATGTATAAAATGGATTAAGCATCGATTTACGAGTTTGAAGGAATATTGCTGACGCCGATTCTGGACTGTAGGTAATTAAATTCCGTAAACTTGCTAACGTGTTATGTAAAAGCGCGCCAACCTCGTTACGTTTAGTTAATATTAAAAGTAAGTAGGTACGTATGAAGCGCGATAAGTATAGCCGATTTCTTAATATACTTATGCTTATACATTCAACTCTAATAATAAAAAACGAGGAATACCATAAATCTTGAATACCTTGGGGAACTCGGCTGCCATTTTGGGAAATGTTCTCTTAATTTGCGAGTCTCATGCGAGATACTAGGGTTGCACTTATAAAAACAGTTTAATATCGAACACTGTCAAAAACCATCGGGACCAGAGGTGACCCACTCGCGCAATCAATTCGACGCACCTCTTTTTTTAATTTCTCGAAGCAGCAAATCGACGTTTTAGTCTTTACTACAAAAACTGGCAATGACGTCACAAAATTCCCTCCGTAGAATGAATCATGCGTACTAATACAAATTAAACAATATTATTGCTTTATACAATCTTTATTCAGTAGTAAAATGGAATAAAAATAAATGCTAGGGTAGGTAAAATAGTCATATTAATATACATATTATCTCATAGTAAACGCATTTTTGGTTTGTAAAAATCATACAAATATTCCGTAAAATTAAAAAAATATCGATTTGTACAATATCAGAGAGCAGTGTGTTAAAAATTAGAAATGTGTACACAATCTTTGTAAAATCACTAACCGCAGAAAGCTGCTATGTCTGAAACGCAGGACGGAAATCTATAACTACAAACAATTTAAATTTTCTACTGTTAGATATGTCAATTCTGTTAAACATAAAAACTGGACATTGTATAATCATGTTGACAACACAAAAAACATTATATTTATGTCACATATATCAGTCAGTACATCAGTAAATACATTTAAATATAAATATGGCGACTTGAGTATTCTAAAAGCTGCTGAACTTACTTACTTTTAGGCCAATATTAATAACATAATTAGTATCAATTAACTGTCAAAGTTTATTAACATATACTAAATACAAATTTTACCACATGGTCATAAAAGCTGCCGTTTTAAAGCTGCATAAATTAAATGTCAAATATATTTAGAAAAATAAAATTATTGTTTATTCTTTGGAAGGTAACAAACAGACACAAGTGAACTTGACATTTACAATAACAAGTTTTGTAGCAAAAAATAAACATTCAATTTCAATATTAATGTAAAGTTTAATGTTGATACGGTTTTGATATGCATATGCTTGACATAGTTTGTTATCTTTTTAATATGTACATAAGTGTTATAATTATTTTGATCCTCAACACCATAGGTAATAAATACATTTTAAAACAATTTAGTAAATTCAAAAGATACTAAGTCAATTTTGTAATTTTTTTCCTAAAACGAATTAAGTATCCTTTGTGAGCACTTTAATTAATTAATAACCATAGTAACATACTTTTAAATGAATTATACTTAAATCTAACAGTTACTATCTATATCTACATTTGTGTATAAACAGTTTCTACATATTTATTATCTTAAATACTTAATTTTGCTTAGAGAACACATTAAAAAGGCACGATCAAGGCCTTCATATATCTAAGGCACAAAATATATCTTCCATGTCTCATATAGTTTCTTATCCTAAGTTTAGATTTTTTTTGAAGCTGACAGGTTCAATCTATATGTTTATATAGAATATCTACAGTAATATAATTTTATTGTGAAAAATAAGCTAAATGTCGTCTCTTTTTTTTGTTTTAGTACAAATAGTTGATAGGTTTTTGGCTCGCGTAAGCCTTGAGTAAATGTTTTTAATTCGGAGGTATGGATGCTGAGTCATATTATATTAGCTATTAAAATAGGATTGACAAATTAATATTTTTAATTATGTACTATATAATTTGTCATAATAATTATTAGTTACGTTAAATGGCATGGCGATCGTGAAAGAAACCCATTTGGATATTTTCATGTCAATCTAAACTTGGTATCGTTTTTTGGTGAAAGTGCTAAAGCTTGAATTTGAGACAAATGTAAATGAAATGACAGCAGTCATTCAAATTTACATTAGCCTAGAATTGTTACAAGTGACGAAAACGTGTTAGCGTGTTTATTTCTAATAGTTTATTTATTTTAATTCCTTATCGTTATTTTGAGATTCAATGCGGAAATCGAATGTTTAGTATCAGTTCATTTCTATTGGGCATACCTTACGTAGAATGGTTGTACTAGAGCAAAGAAATATGTTAATTAATTTGAAGTGGAGAAAGATTCTGATTTGTTAAAAAATCTGTACATACTTAAATACATAATACACTACATAAATATTCAAAAATGCTGATCATTTTCGATTTAAGCTGTTGAAAGTATTAGCACATTTAATCAATATAAAATAAGCATAACAAATTCTTATGCTAGTACACCCTATCTGCGTAACCCGGTATTCCACATTTTAACATTTTCTTTCATCCCTTTTTCCTTTTAAAAAACTAGACAAATATTTGGAATTGTACAATTTGGTCTCACCAAAATAATGAGACATTTATAAATGTAATTCGATGGAATTGAGAGCTCAATAATACTTTTATTCCTTAAAGGCATAAAACACAACCTATAATGCCAATTGTTTGTTCATTTAATGGTTATTCCAATTCACTAGCACAGTTCATAGTAACTTGTAAATAATACTCTTTTGGGTGGGTGCATTGAGCAAATCAGATGTGCTATGTTCATATCAAATTATTAATATTCTTAAATATTTATAATTAAAAATAACAAAATAATTAAAGATACTGTAACAAATATGTGTGTGTGCGTGTATTCTATATGCACATCTAGCATGATCAAATAGTTTGACAAAGAGAGGAAAAAAACGTATTATAATTATGTTGTTCATATATATTTCAATGTCCCATAGAATAAGCATCACTTAGATTGGGACTAGATAGTATTGTGTGAGATATTTCGAACAATATTTTACATTTACGTTATTAGATTTATTGGTAATAATTTTGAACTGTAAATATCACGTTTTAAAGACTGGTTGAAATTGTTCTGGGGTATCATTTGAAACTGAGCTAAACACAGGAAAGAATACCTAGCTGTTGTCATCTCATTGACATAACTCTAAAATATTAGTGGATTAAGTTAAGAATATATCTTTAGTAATATTTGTGCTAGTGAATCGTAAGAACCTCGTCTCTCAATAATAAATATCACAATTAATAATTTCCACCGTTCATATGCGTCATCTCATCCCCCCACTCACCGGTCGGCACTGGCTGTGCGTAGCAGCAACTCTTGCGCAGCAAGAACGTCACGTGAGACTGTCGTATAATACACACGTAGAATATGAGCACGGCTTGGAACAGGTTGACGAAAACGTGCGCGTACATCAGCCCGTCGAAGTTGAGCCACGAGAGGAGAAGGAACAGCCACGCCGTTGTCATAATCAGGAATAGTTGGAGGAATAGATTAAAACTGAAAAGATACAAACGTTTCCACTATTTATTATGTACAAATTTGATTGTTACCTCTATTAGTTACGCGAAAGTTTGTAAGTAAGGATGGATGGATGGATGTTTGTTACTCTTTTACGTAAAAACTACTGAACGGATCGGGATGAAAGAACAATGGCAGACTTTCATACTTCAAAATAGTTGAGACGAAATTATAGCGTCTATACATCAAAAATATCTTAAAATGTTGAACGTCAGTCCCTGAGTAAGACATAGAAAGATGTTTATCTTCAAAGGGCCTAGAAATAAAGATATTTAAGTTGAAACTTTAATAAATTCGATAAGCCACAGACTATATAGAGAGATTTGACAGACAGAGATGCTCTGTATTTAGTGGCTGGCATTGACATGCCAGAAACACAATATTTTTTTTTAATTTGAGTTTGGCTATGGATACTTGTTCTTCAGCCGCAGTAACATATTAAGAGAATTTCTGATGTTGCCATTACATTAAAATAGAATTATACCAATAGTTTTAACATTGATATTATTAATATTATGGAAATAAGTTTTAATGAAACTTATATCCACTACTATCTTTTATTTTTTATAACTACTGATATTTTAAATACTAATGATAACCAACTCGAAATAAAATATATTTTTGCCGTCATTATTATTGTACAATTACTTCCAAAATTTTAATCAAATAAAACCCCAATACATTGTAATATTTTTTGTGGCTTCAATTACCATATATATTTAATAGAAATTAAATAATAACGGAATCGCGCATATGAAGCAGGTTATAATGCTAAAAATATATTTCGCAGGAAGTACAGAAATATCTGATCAATTACATATTAACTAAAATAATAATTAAAAAACTTATCTCCGAATAACCCACCTCTAACTGCTCCCGGCGCAAAAGTGCCCATGATGCTATATTTAATTGAAAAATCTTAGAATAAACAATAAATTCATTTGGTATAAATGTTATTTCTAGACGCTACCATGAAGCCAACTATTATGTTGCCATTGTTCTTTGGAACATAGATAGATTATAGTGTGGAAGTAGAAGGGAACTACGTACGTAAAGCCGCGGGACACTGCTTGTAATAAATAAATATACAGTAGAACCTCGATAAATTATTGTCCAAGAGAAACACAATATTTTAAGTTATAGAGGTTTTATGTTATCAAGGGTATATGTTAAGGATAGGTTAATATAAAGGTAGGTATGTACATATGTATGTACCCTTGTTCTTATTTTAACTCGAATGCTTTTCAAGTAAGCCGTTGTCTTAATCTTAAGGCTAACCACCGCAAAGCTTTAAAGAATTTCGAAGAAGCAAACAATAGGTGATATATGTACTGTTTACGTTAACAATTTAGTGAACACGTGCAAGCAATAAATACTGAAACCATTTGTTTTGCACACTCTTTCAAAATGACTCATTGACGAACAATTTTATGTTATAGAGGTTGTGGAAACATTTCTTTAAGTTACTGAGGACCAATACAGAGATTACTTATTTAAGTTATAGAGGTTGCGTATTTTAAGTTATAGAGGTTTTGCGTTCTGACGGGAAGGAAACATTATTTTTTAAAGTTATAGAAGTTTTTAAGTTACCGAGGTTTGAGTTGTCGAGGTTTTACTCTATTAAACAATTGCAAATACAAAAAAAAAACATATTTTCAGTCATAGGGACTGCCGAGAGAAGTGAAAACTCGAAAACTTTTACACAATATACTGGATATTACACATGTCGGTTACGCGAACTCACAAAATTTCACACATCCTAACGCGCACTTCTTGCTCCGCTGCCCCTCCGACGCTATGCCGCTATATAAATTACGCCAATTAAGAGTCTCACCCGTCAGTTACTAAGTTTCTTTTATGTTATGTTTGTGCTTTACTCTGTGTGGTATTTTAATATTTTTTTTACGTTTTTTATTTATCAGCATATCGATGACGCCAACTTATAAGACTTTTCTAAGGATTTTCTTACCATTTTGTGGCGTATAAATGCTGCAAAACTTCACTCCAAAAAAAAATTGTCTTGTAGAAGATTTTCACTAGTACTAATAAAATGGCTGAAAACAACTCACCATCCTTTTAACTTGTGGTGGATTCTGCCGTAAATGTTGATCCTCTTTATAATTTTCAAAGTGGTAACATAGAAAAATACGTTGAATATTATCGTGAAAGCAACTGGAGTAAAGAATATCGCTATTCCTAGTAGTCCTGAAAAATAAAAAACAGAAATGTAAAATGAAATCATAAATAAGAAAATATTTTTCAAAAACCTTTTTTTCTAGAAGATGCAAGTTCTTAATAGCCGAGTGGGGTGCGAAAGGGACTCTCCGTGCGGTAAATACGAGTTTTAGCTATAGTTATGGCCCGCGCACCCTAGATTAGCCGCTGTTCCCACCAAGCCACGAATCCTTTTACCACTGACACGAAAATAAAAACAATATCTAACTATAACAAGTAGAAATTCCAAACAATTAGCTACAAGTCTACGAAAATTTTGAACATGTGTCATCCGACAACCCGCGTGGTGGATTATGGCATTGATTTTTTTCAGTGAATGAAGTTCACGACTCCCATTAGTGGGGAACATAGAGTACGCTGTTTATGCGCACTATAAGTTATACATACGCATTGTTAAATAATTTAAAAAAAAACTTACCAATAGTCTCTTGTTCAACATCGTCCACTATTATCGAAGATGAGAACTGCATGTTCGGGTTGGTACCCGTGTCGAGCAGGAAATGCGCGCAGATCGCCATAGCGGCCATGATGGCCACGCACGTCCACACCACGCTCGAGTAGTAACAGTACTTGCGGACGTCTGTCACTCGCAGGAACACATTACGTGATCTGGAACATTTTTTTTTATTGCTTATTGGTTGAAGGAAGACGGTTGCAATTGTCAGCCTCTGCGGGGATATCGCCTAACTAAATCTGCTTTGGCTTTGCTGTTGCTGTCTCGTATAATTTCAAGCGAAAACAAAAGAGAGAGCAATATCAAAGCTAAGACAGTTTTGTTAGGCGGTAGACTCTCTGGTCGAAGATCCAGGAGCGGATAATTGCAACAAACAACAGGCCAACCGAAAACCAGGTGGAGTACTCTAGTGCAAAGGGAGAATGCGACAATGCGAGTTATAGTAGGAAGGTGTAAAGAAGGTGTAAAAGTAGGAAGGCTGACCTACCACCATGTGGGATATATAGCCAGAAAGAGAGTGAGTGAGGTCGAAGAAAGACAGTACCTTTTTTGTAATGTGGTTTATCTAACTTTTTTTCTATGGTCTTAAACGCGTAAGGGTACACCCCTTACTAACTTGTACGGATTTCAAGTATTTTGACCTCTCATTCAGAACGACGATGATATAGAATGGGCCGTTAAAAGTACAAGTAAAATGAATGGCCAAATTTACAAAACAGTTATCGAGACCTGTCGTCATGTATGATCTGAACTTTCTGTACGTTAGGCAACAAGGGATCGGACGAAAGCGAATGAATATGTTTGAAATTTTAAAATTAAAATTATATACGAAAGATTGATTGATGGTCAGACGTCAGACCAAATACATAGAAAATTAGTATATTAGGGGAAGTATGAGTAAACCGTCACAGAAAAGTCGAGAAGCACTAGAATATCGAGGTTTGGGCGTGTTATGTGTAGGGATGAAGACAGCATAACCACAGAAACAAATGTAGATGGATACTGTGGTACATGGAAAGTGACCAGAAAAAGTATGAAGGGATTATGTGAAAGAGGACATGAAAACTTGCTTCAACTATGATGGAAAATCTTGTAAAAACAGACGAATTTTTTTTTCATGAATCTACATTTCCACCAGCTTGCACTTAGTGTATTATGTCTTGGCTTGTTTTATGGGAAATCCCTTGGAATTCAACTATAAACTGTTCATAAGCTTTCTTCACTTGTAATAAAATACTTAATTTAACTGTTTTTTAACTAAAAAAAACTATGTGTATTATGTAAATTATGTTACTTGTGTTACTGCAATGGAACCCTTCATGGGCGAGTCCAACTCGCACTTGGCCACTTTATTTTTAGAAAGATTCATAAATATCTACTTACTTGAATGTCTTCCATATGTAAAAGCCAAAACTATTCAACCAGAAGAAGGCACTCAGAAGGCTGATGTATAAAATAATATCTGAAAAAATTTAACATGTGGATGTCATTCTCTAAACCTCAAAAACTATTGTAACCAATGAATGTATTGCAGATATTATCTATATATGTATTTATTAGTAACGCCCAATAGTTTTACAAGTTGGTAGTAGAATGGTAGTCCCCTTTACTTTCCCACAATGCAAAGTAGTCGATGAGTTATTCCAGACTTTAATCTATCTCTGTGACATAATTCATCCAGACTCATTCAATAGTTTTTGCAAGGGTACCAAAATACAAAATTTTGCAATTATTATTATTTTGCAATTTTAGTATTGATGTAATGATTTTATTAAATTTTAATTTTAAAAGTAAATTACATATACATATATTATAAGAATACCTGGCAAGTATATGGTACTTACCCTGGCGGACTCTGTAAAGAGTCCTACCACTATACTGGTCCTGCACTTCTGTGCTAACCCAAAAGTCCATTAGGTAGTAGAGGCACTCACTGCCAGCTACTATAGGTCAGTTAGAAAAAAAATACTGGTAGGTGTTAAGTAATAATGAAATTAAGAAAAAAAAGACTGAATAACTAATTATTAAACTTCTATCAAACCCACAATTTGACTTGTATGAAATTATTGATTATTGATTTTTGCACAATATAGTTGACCCCACACTAAAAGTTAATCATAACTTGTACACCCTTGTGCACTTGTGCTTGTCTTCTACAGTAACCCTTTATTATCTCCCCTTTCTTGTTTTTCGTCTTTCCTGAACTGCAAAAATGTGTTACAAATATTTTTAAAAATTTACCTGTTATCATAAAGCTGACATGGTTGCTAAATTCTGTAAATATTCTAACCAAATCAGCAGCCTGACTGACAATCAAACACAACATTATTGTCGTTATAATATTCCCGGCTAGATCCCGTAGTGTCGGCAGTACGAAGTAAATTATAGCCACGATCAGGAATAAAACCATAGCCAATGCATGGAATATTGGATTTAAAATCTTCTTCATTAAAAAGTTTGTGTCCTTCCAATTGATTTTAACTTCCGGCACGCACACTAATGCATATATTCCTGTTATGTTTGTGTTTGTTATCAGTATCTGGAATGCATAAGTCATTGGTTAGACATTTAGTAACTTACAAATCCAAAATAAATTAAGTATTGTCAAGTTGTACGAGCATGTCCTTCTACTACTTCATAATTAACATTCAATTGTTTCCAAGAAATAATAATTTTTCATATTTAATGATAAATCATGTTTTGTTAGGTTATATTTTTTATTTTTATTTTATTTAAGCCTTAAAAAACCTATACATCTTATTTCATATCTTATAACTTATTTGTTAGTTTTATTAGTATCTATCCTTATTAATAAGTTAGTTGTATTAGTTTCTTCTTTTTTGTATAGTCCCTTTTCGGGTAAAGGCCTCCTCCAACTCTTTCCACCTTTTCTTATCTTTTGCAATTTCAATCCACTTTTTTCCCGCTATTTCTTTGATATCATCTTCCCATCTCATTTTTGGTCTTCCAACTTTTCTCTTTCCTATGTTAGGTTGTATATATATACATATTTATGTCACCGTAAAATTGTAAACAACGTCAGATTAAAATCTAACGCGTGAGATTGTAATCTGATAGTTTTTACAATTTTAGGGTCATACATACAATTTGTGATAGTGCTGCTTTAGGAACTGCTTAATTAGCAGTACTTACTGACTACTGGCATAAAACTCATACAATCTAATAATGATATCAAATGTGGTGTTGTCTACTGTCCAAATTCACATTATGAGTTATATTTAGTCACTAAATACAGTAAAGTTTTTCACACTAAGTAAATGGTATAAACTCAACAATGCTGGAGGTCATGGCCATAACTAGTAATTGAATGCTTTTTTAGCTAGATTCTAACCTTATCCAAACAATATTTGTTTTGGTCATGTACATAGAATGAAGGTTCTTTCTCCTCTGGTATCCGAATGGTCTCGTGTAGGCTGAATGTGTTGACGACTGGATCTTCCTGGATGCTATCAGGGCTATGTTTATGGTGAATCACGTGCCTCAATCGTCCATCAGTAAGCAAGTTTAACCTGGAAGTTTATTAAATACATACTTAGTTTATTTGTGTGTCCATTTGTAACCCTACTATTTATACTAAAATACAATGCTGATGAGTGACTTTGATGAAATGGAATTTCTGGAACTATCAGACTCATAGTCGTCAAACTTTTTTTTAACTGATTTTTAAGGGGAAGGTTAGTGACGGACATAAATATATATATTAGAAGCGCCTCGCTTAGTTCCTGTTGTCGTAATTTTCCCATGACCAAAAGTTGCCTATGTGCTACTCAGACCATAAACTATCCATATACCAAATTTTGACTGGCATTGGGGCATTATGACGTGATTGAGCAACAAACATCTGAACATAAAAACTTTCACATTTATAATTTTAGTAAGATTGAGAATCTATCAATATGTATACAATGTAGATAGAGTAGTTGCCATAACTTTGTATCTGTAGAATATTTATAATATGCCATTAGTATATTTATTATGTAAGAACAAGGAATGATGTTATCACTTAATGTGTTAGTTTTATCTTAGTAGATGACAAGTAGAGCAGTGAACTAATATTTGAAATATTATGATGTAAACAAAATAACACTAAATGAGAATTTGGGACTTCAATAATCTTATTCCTAATATTTTTTTTATTAATTCAATTTAAAGTTATCGTAAGCCCATGTATAATGTTAGAAATCACACAACAATTCTATGAAAGCGAAAGTTTGTGAGTGTGTATGTTTGTTACTTCTTCACATCTAAACGGCTGAAGCGATTTTTATAAAATTTGGTATGGAGTTAACTGAAACCGTGGATTAACACATATGCTACTTTTTTCCCGAAAAAATAACAGGAACAATGGGTACTACACGGGTAAAACTACAGGGCGCTGCAGTCCTAAATTCCATAAGTTGAGCCTGTTTCTAGAAGCATCCTGCGGTTTTACCCACACGGTCCCCCTTTCCCAGAATAAAAAGTATACCATTCCAGACTATAATCTAACTGTGTTCCAAATATCAACCGGGTCCATACAGAAGTTCCAATGTGATTAAGCACCAAACATCCAAACTTTGATATTTATTAATTAACTAGCTGACCCGGCAAACGTTTTGCCATATAAATTATTATTACAATTTTTTAAAATCTAACTTTGGTAACCCTAAACTTTAATAATAAAAGTAAATGTTTATTTTTATAAAACAATTTTAGATTTGCCATAAGCTCCGGGAATTTTTTATCGAAATAGAGTAAAAAACATTTACAAAACAGACGATAATTGATAAGTTATCGAGCGGGATGAAAAATGATTACATTACTAAAATGGCTAAAAAAAAACAGGGGTTGGTGATAAAAGGGTAAACATTTAGCGTTGTATGTATTTTTTAACGCCACATTATAAAAAAATAAAAACAAAAAAAATTGTCCAAAAATTAAAAAAAACATTTTTTGGGTGAACATTGAACAACCCTTAACACTTAGGGGTATAATAAATAGCTAGTAGCCGATTCTCAAACCTACTGAATATGCATATAGAATTTGGTAAAAATCAGTAAAGCCGTTTCGGAGGAGTAAGGAAACAAACACTGTGACACGAGAATTTTATATATAAGATGACGCAACCTTTAAAATATGACATTATGCTGTCACGCAACCAAAGCTCTCAAAAACCAATATTTTTCCCCGTTTTTGTTACATTTTTCATTCATGCTCGGCTCCTGTTGATAGTAGCGTAATGTTAAATAACCTATAGCCTTCCTCGATAAATGGACTATCCTACAAAGAAAGAATCTTTCAATTATAACCAGTAGTTCCAGAGATCCTTGCGTTCAAACAAACTAACTCATCAGCTTTATAATATTAGTATAGATTTGATTTAATAGTCTGGGTAAGAAGTAGTCCTGAACAAATGCCTAATTTCTTAGAGAATATAATTGTCCATATTCTGTGTGGGCAGATATATGTAAAGTAATAAACATACTCATCCTCAGTTTTCTCAAATCCAAATATCGGTCTTCTCTGAGTCGTCACACAATTGGGATACCCATGCACATACTGAAAGTACTTTACTTTTGTGTTTTTGCCATCTTCAGTCTTGAACTGTGGTGTCCATACACCTGAAATTAAAAAAAAAGCATATTTCCATATCACATGTTCAGAAAATTGTTAAATCCCTATTAAAATGGAATATGTTTCTTAATAATTTTTTAATCATGTAATCAAGATACAAATTGTATTTCATTTGTTTTGTGTATACAATTACATGAGTATTTTAAAGAATAGCTATAAATCAATAATTCTAGGTAAAGATGTGGTGATAGAGGTGTGCATTCACTCAAATTTGCACGTATTGACAAGCTGGTGTAGACCGATGCAGTGACTAACTAATTTATGTAGTAAATACAACTCTGCTGAAATATCCCAACTCCTTATCAACTTAAGTTGGTTGGTAACAACAAGTTGGTTTAAAAATACCACTTTAGGCATGTAAACAACTCTTCTTTAAAATTTCCTTCACACAACTGTACTCGGTGCTTCTTTTCAGTATAGGAGAGTTGGGTTTAAGTCACACGAGTCAAAAATGTAGTAATTATTGTATTACTAAAATATACATTTATTCTCTTTAGATATTTACTTGAACATGTGATTCCTCACATGTTTGGCTCAATTAAAGCTAGCAATAATAAAATAAAATTGACAGTCATAGGGACTGCCAATAGAAGTGTAATTTAGAACTAAGAATTTGAAAGCTCACTTTGGAAACTATGCCGGTGAAATTCTTCAAAGCATTGTTGTCTAATGTCTTCTAAGCATAGCCATCTAGAGTAGATGGCCGTCATTCACGCTAAGATTTCTTTCATTTACGAGCGTGACGGTTGAGTTAAATTTACAGTCCAAGAAAAATCTGTGTGTGATGCGCCAAAACGAGTTCACATCAAAAACTTACATCTACCTAGAAGAAGTGATGGAAAGGACAAGAGCAGGTGTAGGTGAGGTTCAAAACATGCATTGTGAGAAGAACATTTATCACTGTCAAATCTATCCACTGAGGCTGTCATTGTTTTGACTATCAGGTCATTGCCAAGTCGTTCCAACCAGGACAAACGTTTTTTGTGACAAATGTGATTTCTTATCCGGGTAATTCTATGCATGACAATTACAAATACAGTAGTATCATATTATATATCTGTTTCCCATAATACAAGCATTGCTCAGAGTTTGGGACTAAATTAAGTATGTTGTGTTTTCCTGAAAAATGTATACCAATATTTATTTATTACTTGTGCATTTAAATAAGATCCAAAACTAAACCATGGGTATATAGTACAACTTCACTGGTTATTAAATTCATATTCAAAGCTAATTAAAATGAAATTCACAATGTGTATCTATAAACACTGCAGTCATAATGAGGCTATAGCTATGCACACCACATCATGGACATACACGCATGTTAGTTGTGTTCTCAAGTTTCACAGTAGTAAGAGAATAATGAGTCGTAGGTAACTACTTTAACTTGTACGAAGATTGTATGTGATTGAATGCGGTTCACCGGGTACTTACTTTGATTGTATTGTTCGGCTAATCGGCATACTGAGTCGACCATGAGCTCGTTCGATTCGCAACATTTATTGATCTTGACAGAGTTTTGTTGCTCCGACAGTTCGTTGAGGTCTGTTTCTCCGACCTCAGCAATTGCTCGAGATATGAATAGTAAATAGAAAGCTCCGAACGCTAAATACATCCTGCTTTGTTTGATGATACAGCCGCAGCACTTAGTCATCGATGTCTATCGCGGAAAGGCACATGCACGAGTTTTGACACTGTAGAAATTAATATCATAATAGTAATTTCCTAGACATTACTCTAAAAATGTGTGGATAATTTAAAAGAACATATTGAAATAATATAAAGAAAAGTAAGCTTTTGCTGTCGGCTAAATCGGCTAGCGCTCAATCTCAACGAAAACGAAACAATAGCTCAGTGTTGCCAACTCTTATTAGTGTAATTGTCTAGACTCAATTGCAATAGTAGCTAAAAGTATTTTATAGGGATTAGTTTTAAAAATAAAAGTATTGTTTGTTTTAAATTTTGTAGAGTTTAAAGTGTATTTTTGAATAGGATAGCTGATATTTTATATAGTAATGAGTACAAGAGAGCGCCTTCTTTGGGGCTTAGTGTAAATGTTACCTAAAAGATGAGCTGTACGCTGTACCATCATATATTTACTTGAGTGCAATGCAAAGCTCATCTTTGGATTTGACATGCAGACATTTTTTTCATCGACTTCGGGTAAAAGTATTTTATAGGTATTAGTTTAAAAAATAAAAGTATTGTTTGTTATAAATTTTGTAGAGTTTAAAGTGTATTTTTGAGTAGGATAGCTGATATTTTATATAGTAATGAGTACAAGAGAGCGCCTTCTTTGGGGCTTAGTGTAAATGTTACCTAAAAGATGAGCTGTACGCTGTACCATCATATACCTATTTACTTGAGTGCAATGCAAAGCTCATTTTTGGATTTGACATGCAGACATTTTTTTCATCGGCTTCGGGTAAGCCCTATAGAAACTACAAGCTGTTCATAATGAAGAGTAGTACTCGTCCCTTTAGGTTAAGTGCAGGTAGTTTGTGGAACCTCTTAATAGGTAGTTCACAGGAAATATTTGAACGTACGTTCAAATATTTCCTTAAATACTATTATTTTATTAAATACGTTCTACTTAAAATACCCAATATTGGCAATGTCCTAGACATACACAGACAAGTAATACTATATCCGTAAAATGTATATAATTTGGCCACTCTGTCTCCCAAAAACTGTCAACCAACTGTCCAAGAATTATATCAAACTGTCTGGTAAAATTTTGGGACTAAATTTAAAATGCCAAAATCAATTTAGCGCTATGTAAATCTGGCAACTTTTCTGTATTCATATATTGACTTTGACAGTACCAGTCTTGACGTTGACAACCGGTAACTTTTTTCTTTGTAATAGGTATACTCTACACCAAAGATAGTTTTACCTCTCTACACATATTTGAAAATGCAATTTACCATAATACAATTTTTGTGGTATTGATGGTATTGATTTGAATAATGACCAGTTACAAATAGTAATTAATAATTTAGATCGGGTCCTGTGTCATGTTTAAAATATAATAAAATTATAAACAAATATTAGGTCCCCTTACATACGAAATCTTATCTATGAAATATTATCGAATCATTGACCTGTGATGAAAAGTAGATCCTGCGGGGCTAGCACGGGGAGTGGACTAATAGTCTTTCCACCATTTTTATCCACCTGTCAGTGGATATAATAATCATTTCCACCTTGCATAGCATGGCAACAGGGGAAAAGGATAAAATGTTTCCACTTGACGTTTGTCGTGGACATTATAAATCACGCTACTCCCCGCTGTATAGCACGGACTCGGGAAAACGAAGATAAATACTCTTCAATTGACATATGACAGGGGAAAAACTATCGTCTGATTTGGAGGAGGCGATATAAGTAAATCTCTCTCAAACATAATGTCGCGAGCATATTATAATTACATTTTTAATTATATAATTACTCATTTTATATCTAAATGCGTTCTCTATACTAAGGTATGTGATTTAGATGAGAAAATGTTTTATAGCTGTTTACAAAAATAAACCTACATATAAATACTCAAAACGCAGCACAGAAAAAAATAAAAGTAAAAAGAGCGAACGTTGACAGAAAAACTGATGATTAATACGTCATTTTTAGGGTTCCGTAAAACGTAAAAACGGAACCCTTATAGATTCGTCACGTCTGTCTGTGACAGCCACTTTTTGCCGAAACTATGAAAACTACACTGTTGAAACTTGGTAAGTAGATGTATTCTGTGACCCGCATTAAGTTTTTATAAAAAAAAAATTAAAAAAATTAGCGTTGCCCCCATTCTGAGAAATGAAACTCATCAAACCTACACGTGTGGGGTGTCTATCGATAGGTCTTCGAAAATGATATTGAGGCTTCTAATATAATTTTTGTATAATTTGCGCGAGAGACACTTCCAAAGTGGTAAAATGTGTGCTAACTTCTAAAGTAAGAGAATGAAAAAATATATGATGTACATTACCATGCAAACTACCAACCAAAATTGGTTTGAACTCGATCTGATAAGTATTTCTTTTAGTACGTCATAAATACACTATTATTAAAACTTCGATCAAAGTTACAACGAAGTACAAGAACTATGTATATTATGTTACTTGCTGCAACGGAACCCTT
Source organism: Ectropis crepuscularia (assembly GCA_963693475.1). Taxonomy (NCBI): domain Eukaryota; kingdom Metazoa; phylum Arthropoda; class Insecta; order Lepidoptera; family Geometridae; genus Ectropis; species Ectropis crepuscularia. Next base: position 10,683,996 of record OY856359.1, read on the forward strand.
CATGGGCGAGACCAACTTGCACTTGGCCACTTTATTATTTAATTTTCTTATAACGGCAATACTGAAGTGATAACGCTACTCCCGCCGTATATCCACCGTGGAATAACTATCCACCGGCGAGTCCGTGCTCTGACAGTGGACAAAATTGACAAGGGGGAAAGAGATTATTTCCTTTCCCGGTGGAGTAATTGTCAACTGCCCGTGCTAGCCCCGCTGTACAATAATCGAAAACGCTCATCGCAATGGTTGAACCCTGGCGAACCAGCCAAATCCTGCCCCAGGCGAAAATTTAAGTTCAAGTTTTCCATTTTGTAAACTGCACTCAGCTTACAGTTTATCGAAAGAAAAAACCAATAGAGGAAAAAACATGATTTCGGTTTTAAAAACACAAAGGCATGACTAAATAGCTGTATACATTTGAAATTGGAATTCCTAACCAAAGAGGAGATAATATATGAGATTAAAGTTGGCCAGTACGACAAAACACCAAATTCATAAAATAATATGTAAGGACCTTAGATAAAGAATAAGTAAATAGATCAGGGTTTTTCGCACGGTTCCTTTGTACCAATCGTAAGAAGATGAGGTGTATGTTAGCTATGGCAACGTGATGTGCCGCGACAAAAGAATGACACTTCCACAAGAGCGTCAAGACAAGAGCGATCAGACCCGCGCTTCTACCGCCTAACTAAATCGGCTATCGCTTTGCTAATGCTGTCTCTATCATTTCAAGCGAAAAGAAAAGAGAGAGAAACATCAAAGCGATGACATTTTTCGTTCGGCGGTAGACCCCCCGTGCTTTCGGAAGAAAGCGTTTGTTCTGACTCTATACGTAGTAAACTCTTTGGTAAGGACCTAATATAAGTATTAAAATGAATGTTTGTCTGTACGTTCTTTATAGAATCGTAAACAATGCATTTGATCATGTGATGATCTTCAAAGTTGTTGTGCATGAGCCTAAGAAGGTTTCTGAGTTGGTACGGCTTACGACAGTGGTGTAGCAACGCTTGCAGGGTGCGAGTCATAAAAAATCAGTAATAACATAATAATATTTTAATCATGCGATAAGTAAAATCAAATTCTTAACATAACTGCAGTATTTACAAGAGTAAATCCTAACGTAAATTTCAATATTTCTGTAAAAAAAATCAGTTACACTTATGGCACGTATCACATTATAAAAGTACCATAATTATGAAGAGTGTTAGGAAAGAACAAATATTATTTACATGTTTTGAGTTTCAAAACGAATTATTATACAAGGTTACTCAGGATACCGGTGTTAAGCCGAATGAGTAGTGCTGTGTACATCCTTATAAAAAACTTTCACTGTGGGGCCAACCCTAAATCCTCGAAAAAAATACTTTACCGTACTTTTTGTATAAATCGTAGAATAATGACGGTGTGTCCGTTATTAATATGACAATTTGTCAAATCAAATGGACCCTTTTACGGAAGAGTTTTTTTTCAGTATTGGTCCCACAGTAATAATTGCCCATAATGATGAATAGACCTTCGACTCTTTCGACTTAATACATGTAATTAGCGTTACATGTTAACAGTAAAACATAAATCTAATTATGTCACCGTAAACTTGTAAAAACAGCCCGATTATAATATCACGACGTTAGATTACAAACTAACCTAACCTGCCGTTAGATTATAATCTCACGCGTTATATTTTAAACTGACGGTGATTTGAATTTCATGGTGACAAATCTATGAATATCGCAACGTAGTTAATGGTTTATACTAGCGTATTCCAAAAAGTTACCTAGTTACCTAAGTGCCAGGGAATAAAATAGTTATTAAAATATATTTTGGCAAGACGAAGATTTTATCGATTTATTTTAAATGCAAAATTTTGCTATTGTTTACACACTGCAGTCCTACTAGGCAACTAAAGTTTGATTTCATGTCACTTCAGTGTCCACAGTTGCAATAATTCCGTTAAAAATGGACGTACAAAATAAACAGTACTTCAAAATTATTTAATATCGCAGAAGCTGTTTTTCTTATTGTATTTAATATTTAAATATTGTTGACTGATTTCCATTATCTACCAAATCTACCTTTCAGTCATCATAGAAAAATGAATCACGTTTATGATCTAGTATTAGTTGCTATCGAAATACAAAAGTAGGTATTGCACTTTTGTACCTATATGTTATAACTTTGTTTAATGCATATTGATAAACACACTGTGACCTATGACATGGTGAAAATTCAAGATAAGTAAACTATACAACATTTAATGGTTTTGTGATAACAAATGATTATCTACATATTCTAAGGCATTATTGAGATTCATTTAGTTTACGTGAAACAAAATAAATTTTTGATAATTTGCCTATTGTCTAAATCTAGCAACGCCGCGCCGTCTTTTAGTTTTGTTATTTTATACTTAATTAATTATTGCCGTGTCTTACTAAATAGTAGGTACAGGAAAATATAGGCAAGTTTGTACTTGCTTAGTAAGATAATGTATATTTGAATATATTTATGCGTATTTATACAGGGTTACTTAGGATTGTTCTAAACTGAAAGAGTTGCGTCTCATTCACAAACATGGCTTTAGACACCTATGACCGGGATTGAAGCAGTATCTGTGGAAACTTTAAGGACACCGTCTTAGTTGGCTGTAGTGTCTAACTTTTTGACTCCACTTTCGTAATAAGAACGTCTTAACTTTGGAATACTTTGCTCGAGTGGGTATTCCTTGATGGATAATATAGGTGTTTAGAAAGAATCGATAAAACAAGTTTTGTATTGAGCAAAAAAATGGATGTTCCATTCAAAAAATATCTTTAGACTACATATTATATTGTATGAGCAGTTAATATTTTTGCATGATATCAGGGTTAGCCCCGCACTAGAATTTGTTCATCATGCAACGCAACCGTTTTGGCTTAGTATATGTGGTCGGAGTAACCCTGTATAGATAAGAAATATTTCGCTTAATATAGTGACATGCGCTCATCTAAATGGTACATTCCATAATTACATAGTATTTAAAGACACAAAATCAGCAGGTCTACTACGAAAACAAACTCCGAATGATCGGACCCGACCGACAGCTGAATCGGATTGTAGCCTACCACAAAAACGGTCGGATCGATACATCTCGGTCGGAAGTTATAGACTTAGGTCGGATGAGGGTCGAATCGAACGAAACGGCCGATTCTAGCAACCGACAGATTGTCTTTCAAGGTAGGAAAAGTCCATAAGTTCGGCCGATATATCGTTTATCGGACTTCGTAGTAGGCCTGCAGTATTTAGCTGTAGTTTTTCGTTATGACAATTACTGCCTGTTAACAAAAAAAAACTGTGTTAACAAAATTTGAGATAAGCTCAATTTCGTGTCTTCAAAGACGTCTGAAAGGAAGTTTGACGTCACAGACATTAAAATTGTCTATAACGATTTTACTTAGTCAGAAAATTTTACAGATTTTTTAATTTGCTGTGAGCCTTGACTAAATTTCCACACATTTAGTTTATATATAAGTATAAAATTCTATTTAACTATGCACATCGCAGACCTCTAGTATTTCCAAGTAGGCTCTACGGTTAAGTATAGGTAAATAAGATGCCAAAATGTCACTATTTTTCAGTACAACTTCATCATAAACCCAAACGTTAAGATTGAATGGGCCGGATTTAAGGGAGGGCAAACGGGGCATACGCCCTGGGGCCTCCACACCTCTAAATCCGGCCCTGAACCATGACGATTTTAACTTATCGGGAGTCAAAGACAAATTATCGTGAGCCCGTTCTACAGAATGCCTGTAGTAAAGATACGATGTTTCATGATGAAATTGTAGACTGAAAACAGTGTGTTTTTAAGTTTGTTTCGTTTAATCTTATCCAATTATATTTTACATTTTATTTTAGTTAAGACTAACTAGGTACTGTTATGAATCTGTAGCTTAGTTTTCTAAAAAAATGAAAACTGACATCAAAATGTTAATAAACACATTAAGATTATTTCCCTAATTGATAATAATCTATACCTACTTACATATTATTTTTTCGAAATCGGTTAAAATTTAGGAATGTCGTAAGTATAGTCTTCGCTTCACTCTTGGATCATTTTGCTTGAAACGGTCGTGAATTAACGGACACATTATTTGTAAACAAAAATAAATTTCCTAGAATTGATATCGCATAACAGCCTCTTAAATTTTCCATTAATTTTGGAAACGTTTCTAAATCTGTACAAAATACTTATAATACATATAAATTAATTATTTGAAGTGTTCCCAAGACTGCTAGGAACGATTTAAATTATCTGCGACAATGATTTACAATATACAATAGTAATCGCTCTTTTCCCCATCTCAGGCAAAGCGAAAGGCATCAAGGCAAAATAACCCACACATTTACATTTAAAATACCTCACTTAAATTTGCGATTCGTGCTTGTACACGAACATACAAACTCATCCGAATAAAACTGATACGCACGTATTCATACATATTGGTCTATTCTCGTCGAGTATTTCGAAACATCCTAGGAATACTACACGAACTAGCTACTAACTAGTATACTAGTAATTAACAATCATAATGATTGCAGAAGGAGAATTTAAAGAACTAATGACGGTAATTGCTATATTACTATAACATATTAAATTATGAAAATCGCTTTATTAGTAAACCAATAACTGATATTTTTTCTTTAAATGATCATATTCCTTGGAGGTATCGATCTAATTAAATGAGGCATAAGACGACCAGAGCATCAGTTGAGCCTGACTTCGGTAGTGTCGTCCGTCAATATGGCTTGATCGTCTGAGTCGTCGTGAGGATTCAGTTTTTCGGACAAGGGGCGGGTAATGAAGAGACAGCAGTTCTCGCTGACCAATATCTTCATTGCACGCCTTCGAAACACCACAAGCAGAAAGAATATCACGACGCCTTGCAAACAATTGAATGTGTCCATTATTTTCCTGAAATTAAATAAATTATCATGTTATACTTGATACATGTTGAACTGTTTTATGCAATATTATCTGTCTCACTCCTAGGCAAAGGTGTCCTCTAATCGTGCTTGTTATATCTTATACTATGAATTTCGGTCACACATAGATCCTTTTCTAAGTAGGTATTATAGACAGTATGTTTATCGTATCGTTAACCGACATAATTATGTGCTGAACATATACAATAGCATTGCTATCAGTTGACGTAATTTGCAGAAAAGGGGGCGGTATTGATCTGATTATTATAGTTTCATAGATAGGTACCTATTGTAAATTGGGTTGAAGTTTGTATCGATTTTAAATAATCATTTGGAACAATTTGATGTAGGTATTAATGTCTTTAGGAACTCCAAAGTATTCGTGTGTTGCACAGTTGCTTTCATACTCTCTTAAGGAAAAAACACGATAGATTATAATAGTTAATATCGCTGGAACATAATGAAATGAAAAAACGTTTATTTGCACAAATACTGAGTTTACATAGGTTGACTGACAAATTAAAAAAAAAAAAATCTTAGGATCTAGACATTAGCACTTATTAAATTCCCAGATATCCGTCTTGAGTAGGTTCCAGCCGTTGCCGGGTCCAAGCTCCCACCCAAGCACTCCCTAAGTAGGCATATACTTATAAGCTTCCCATTTAATGTTCATAAATTGTCCTTCTTGGAACATGCCGGTTTGTTTACGGTGTACATATTCCTTCGCCATAAATAAAGCCAAAGGCGTTGACAAACTGTACAAAAATACTCATAGATCACAGGCAGAATGCGAACCTACGACCACACGGAGGAAGCTAATATCAGACATTCTCGACACAAAGTAATAAATAATAGACTAAAATACAAAAGATTCCTAACTAGATCAGCGATACTCATCTAGTATTCGACACCAAGTGTGAAATATGAGACGCTAAAACAGTAATGTAAAAATTATGGATAGATAACTGTTATCTTACCAAATAATGTGCGATTCGCCATGTGCAAAGCTTGCTATTTCGAATATCCAGGATATACCCATCACTAGGAACAATTTCAAAGATAACAGGAACCTGGAACAATGAATCATTACATTAACTCCTTATAAATTAAGTCGAACATAACCAGCGATAAGGGACTCTGGTCGATTTGTTTCTGAATGAGAAGGACAAGTGGTTGACCTCTTATCGCCCTTATAATATTAATAGAGCAATGATCGGTTAGTCATGTGAGAGGTTTCAAAGTTTCAATACTATAATCTCTGACGTGAACTTGTATTAGAAAAAATATCTATAGTAATCACTGGTAATAATAATAATTTAATTCTTTGTATACTTAAAAATAAAATAAATTTAAAACGTAGACTGTATGTTGCCCCAAGTCAAAGAAGACACTGTCACGAAAAATAAATCAAACATTTGAACCTGATCAATTCTTATTAAAAATCAATAATCACTTTGAAATACACAAATGTAAATCTATCTTTGCTAACTCCTATGTAGACCTACGAATAATAATACTATATTCACATTTATATTTTTTGTTTCTAAAACCTAAAATTAATTCGGTCGAGTTTAATTTGAGCTTTATAAAAGGTGTGCCAACGTTAACATTCAAATGAACAGTTTGACATCTTTTCTATTTACTCAGTTATTTTAATTTCTTTGCTTTTTTGTAATTTTGTGCGAAATGTTTGCAACAAAAATTGGAACTCATAACTGCAATTAGTGTCGACTTTGAGCATCCTGTTATAGTCTTGTACATTATAAGGCACGTACCGGCTCTATGTTTACCGTCTTACCATGTCTATGGTTCTACAAAAGTATTAATATTTATTTAAAGACACTTTTTATCACAATGTCATCTAGTCCCAAACTAACCAAAGCTAGCTGACTATAATAATACTTAATAGAAACACAGATCAATAAAAATACTTACTTATTTTTGAGGTTATTTAAGTTGTTGACTTCGTATTTCCTGTTTTGCTTCCAAAGGTTGTAGGAAGACAGTGCAAAGAGGATCACGTTCGCCGACACGAGGATCGCAATTGGCCCGTAAAAGAAAATCCAGGTCTCGGACCTTCCTAAAATACAAAACAATTAATTATAATACTTTGCCGAATTTTCAAGCGGAGTAAAAATGCCCCAGTATTCCTTTCTTACGATCACCAGTTCAATGACTACTCAACAATTCATTGTGATAGCTTGAAACACATTTCAAACTTTGAAAATGTGTACAATTTGTATGCTCTTTCTTTTGTTTCTATTTTTTAACCGACTTTAAAAAAAAAGTAGGTTTCTCAATTCGACCGTATATTTTTTTTTTTTTTTTTTTATTAATTGACGTGTAAATTGTACATTTATCAATAAAGAACTTTGACTTTCACACTCGGTAGACTTTACGCTAGAAAAGTTGGATAGTGTCCCATCGATAAGACGATATCTTTTTGGTAGTAATTTAAAAAATAAAATACAATCAACTGACCGTTGAACCAGCAAGTGTTTGACCCGATTCCGGGTTTGTAATGGTCGCCTTCGGCGAAGTTAGTGATGAGCGAGATGATCAGGAACAGCACCGTGCATCCCCAAGCGTAGCAACTGTAGATGGCGTACTGCTTCCGCTCAGTCTTTTTTATGTAACTCGCATCGCTGGAGTGAAATACATACTTTAATATCCTTCAAATATCATGTACTATCTGCGTCCTGCGGTTTAGGTACTCAACCACTAGCTTTAACGGGACAAAAATTACCCTATGTGTTGATCCAGATAATGTACTTCCTACTTAATATTATTTCTATCAAATCCGTTCACCGTTACTGAGGTATCTCTGTGGTGGGAACAAACATGCACGTTAGCAAACTTTCTTCTTTTCATCCCGAAAAAAAAATGCAGAATTCCTTAGGGAATTGTTTTTATCTTTAATAGTTATTATTCTTCATAGACGAAGTCGCGTACAGATACTGCTTATAATTTATAAAATCTACTGTGTCTGTCTGTATTCATGTTTAATCCTCTGAATAGTATGCGGTGAATTTTGATACGGTAATAAAATGGATCTTGGGACCGACATATACTTATACGACTTCCTTCTAATTCAAATATATTAATGTAACTCATCGAGTAATAGTGATATACTACCTACTGTGCCGCCAAACAGTTTAATAAAACGAGGTCTTCAGCTACGAAGCCATTCTACGTAACAGTTTTAACACCCAATACCAATAACTTCAGTTTTGCGATTATAAAACTAAGTACTCGGTTGACTGAGCTTTGCTCGGTTTATGCAAAGATAAAACGACATTTTCTAGAAATACCGTTAAGTACCCCTCGTTACCCCTCGCATAACTAATTCGTGAAATCATGAAAATCATTGGAGCCATTTCCGAGATTCGGATTATATGTATAGACACTCGTATATAAAAGAATTGTTCGTTTAAAGGTAGATAGATATTTTAGGTAGGTATACTCACATAACTGTGCGATACATATTTATGCTTATGACGTTCATCCAAAAGAAAGTGGCCATCATCCACGTGTACACGAGGAAACCTGTGCAACAAAAGAAGTGGGTTTTACTCATCATTATGGTCAATTTTTATAAATCTGTGTTGTTCTAAATAAAATTGTTGGACGGGATAAAAAAGCTTACGGCTCTACAGCGTCTAGGTGTGCTACATCTGCGCTTTAGTCAGTAAGTTTAGGTTGGTAGCGTTTTGCGGCTTCAGCGTTTGCCCAAAGCTAGTATTCACAGAGCTGGTAGCAAAATTTGGGTAGGTATTTAAATCATGCTGAAGACTTGGCACATAGCTCTCGAGCTCTCCACACCAACGACACCAACACGGATCCGAAAATTTGGTGGCTGAATGGCGGGTCCAAATGAATAACCTATCCAAAATTTGGTACCCAGCACTCGGAATATAGGCAGGCCATCTGAAGCCGACTGTCATGTGTTTGATTATAAGAAAATTTGTTTAATTGAAAAACAAAACCATATCGTGATTTCTAACTTGCTCCCAATAATACAAAGAAATAAGCCGATGATACGACTAACAAACAAAAAATCGCATCAAATACGAAATGACTCGGAAGGACAGTCATTTCCATTTTATATTCCTTGTAATGCCCAAACGGGATTGCGTTCTGGTTTGAAGGGCAACGTTTCCAGATACATTTCAGGCCAGGTAATTTCATCATTTTAAGATAACTAAGGCCCTGACCACACATTCTACTTTTTGAAGCGGGATGCAGCGACTAGACTCCAAGCGCAGCTACTTTTTGAAGCGTGAGGCAGCGTCTGTCGCCTGTCGCCACTGCTAAAAGTAGCTAGTGTGGTTTGGCCGTAAGGGACACTGTGCTTTGATGGTATCACTAACCATGGGTAATTATATCTGTTAAAAAAAATGTTACAAGCTAGCTTAGTTTTTCTGATCTCACAAAAAAAAACATCGATGGTTAAAAATTTTATAAAAATTGTCATCTTACCGGTAATTGCACATATTTCGCCTCTGAAACCCGGGTTAAGCTGCAATACGCCAAGCGACAGGAATCCCAAAGCCATGCTTACACACATACACATGTAACATAGCCCCTGCAGGTCCCTGGAATTTAAAACTTACACTTATTTACTCTGTTAAACATTCACTACTAACAAAAATACACAGATATAGTGCAAAAAAGTTAGTAAATACAAAATAATCATTAAAAAACTAATCTCCGAATAACCCACCCCTAACTGCTCCCGGCGCAAAAGTGACCATGATGCTCGCCGCGTTCCCACGCTGAATGGAAATGGCCAACCTTTGCTCCAGGAAAGCGCCGGAACGGGAGTCACCCGTATTCTCCCTGAGCCTGCGACCCAGTTCTGAGTGGAACCCTTTAGCCTCTGCCCCCCAACAACCCAAGGTCTCCACGGCAACAGGTACAAATTCGTACTGCGACACTACTACTAAGTTTTAATGAACTTTGAATTCTTGTGTTGCCAAAAAGTAACAACTGCGAAAATTGGCATGATGGCTGGATCAAAAAACATACACCATCCTAATTAATCAGTGAGGTCGATTATGGAAAATATTAGATTAGATTAGAGCTATAACAACTTAGATCTCTGGGTGACGAGCGCAGTGCAGTGCTAGGTAATGATTTGGACTTTTCATGTTCCAATAGCTGCGTGACACTGTTTTGTCATGTGGAACATGGCATGTTGTTTACCATCAGGCACAAGTCCTGCTCGTCTCGTCACTCTTTATTTAAAAAAAAAGTATCTGAGCATGTGTGGGGTTACCCACTCCGGTGACTCCGGAAGTTGACGTGACCAAGGACGTCACGTCTTTGCTTAGCTTAGCTTAGCTTTAGCTTTTTAGCCATCATGCCTATTTTGGTTGCTTGTAACGCTGCCGAAACATCGAGGTACCTAATTAAACTATCATGTTGATCGTAATTAAGACATGTATAGTGTATATGTTATGGACAATGTGATTAATGCGGGCATTATTAATAACGCCCGGGCACTATTTATTTCACTGGAAACATTGCCTTTCAAACAGGAACACAGCAATGCTGCACATAACTGCTTGGCGATAGAATAACTGACAAACTTCTCCAGGCCGACTCTGCAAAGAGTCCTACCACTGCGTAATTTTACCGCTATTTGATATTTCTGAATTTACTAACCTCATTTGCGATGCGTATCCGTAAAAAACTAACGTGAGAACGAGGAATATGACAGAGATGAGTGTCAGTATTCCACTGGTCTCGATGTCATTCCCCTTGGGTACCTTTTCGAAGCAAACCAACGCTACTGGTACCTTTCCAAGCTCTGGCTGGCTTTCGTTATTGTACATCTTTCCAACGCAATATCTGATGATTAGAAAAAAAAATAGAATCAAAGTCAATGAAAAACATTTGCTAGCGCAAATTTAGACAATGAAAATTCGTCCGTAATAAATACATTTCTAATTTTATTAGGATAACGATTCGACTACTTACTGGGTCACATCCTCAACAAAGGTAAATGCTGGAGCGTCCTGCGTTGAGACCTTATCTCCAATGAGGATGATGTCTTTGAGCAGCAATCGCCCATTGGTGCAGTTCATGGCAATAACTCGTTCACTGCCGCATTGCCCTCTCCCTGTTATTGTCTCCCCATTCAAACAGCATGGCTGCTTCTCTGTAGCGAGTGATATCGCACCACCGCTAATTACTAGAAATAATATTAATCCCTGAAAATGATAAAAACTCTGTTTAGTTCTGTTTGTTCTAAAGTTTCTTTTTGGACGTATTTACATATTGTATGCATGTACTCGTATGTAAGGGATGCACATCTACATATACTAATACTAGCGGCGATTTCGTCATATAATCTATCCTATCTCTCAAGTTGGACCAGACTGCTCACGGTGTGCCAATTTAATTTAAAATCGGTTAAGTAGTTTAGGAATCCATCGCGGACAAACATCGTGACAGGAGATTTATATATATTAAGAAGATTATAAAGCTGAAGAGGTTTTTTGTTTGAACACGCAAATCTCAAGAGCTGGACCGATTTCAAAACTTCTTTCACTGTTGGATATAGGTACATATGTACGTGTGTTATAGGCTATATATTATAAAATGCACCATGGGCGAAGCCAGAAACGGGAAGTCAACGTTAAATTGCTTTTTGTTATTTAATATTATTGTTTTCTCTATTCATTTATTTAATTCGTAACATTGTTTTACTTGTATTTATACGGACAACACGTTTTTCATTTGATTTCTTGCATCTTCTATTGGTCTAGAATAGTACATAGGTGCTAGAATTTTAAAGATAGCATATATGTATGTATTTTTTATAGTATGTAGTAATTTGCTTAAAACACATTATGCCAAAAAACTATTATGCAAAAGTTCTATTATGACACTATATATTATGCTACATTCATGATGACAAAGTAAATTAGGACAAAAAAATTATGCGTAATAAATGGCACCCGACATATATATCCCATATGGTAGTCGAAACACATTTAAAATACCTACTTTGATTTGATGGAAAAAGGTTTATAGGTTTATTATTCCAAAAAACTATCACTTATTCCAAATTTGACGTTCGCCACGGTTTATATGGAAGATATTGTATGGACATAATGTATAATATGTCATCAATGAGAACATACATCTAAACATTTAAGGGAGCTTAGCTTTTGTAGAAGTCATATTAAATTTATAAAAAGTTACCCTTGGCCGGTAGGCTGAGATTGTGTGGCAGTGCCGCTATTCCCTAGTTCCCTACCCTAGATTCAACTTTATTTCATTTCATTCGAAATGATGCAACTTTTTTCGACTTGGTGGCGGTCTTATTAGCAACTTTGCCATCATAATATAAACAGGCTGTCTCCATCTATGTTACGTGATAAACAATTGTTCTCCCGTTAATCAGTCGAACTAGGTCGGTTCAATCATTCATCGACCGGTGATAAGTATATGCAAAGGGGTTAATTTGTAATAACACCTTCGAGGTTAAGGTTGCGAAAATTCAATATGGGTCGATTTATAAATGGTATCTAAGCGAGATTTCTCACCATTGTCTTTCATTTTTGAACTAATTCTTACAATAACATTTTTTTATTGATGACCATCTGAATTTCGCAGTGTAACCTGCGGCTTAACAGTTTTTTACGATAATTATTTTTCCAAATACGACCCATTTACTTTAACAGGACAAAAATACTAAAATCGGTACCTAATTTCATCCATGTCCATTCCGTAATTTTGGATTGATATACATATTTACAAATATTCATTCATAGATTAATTCATTAATGTCTGTATACAGTCGCAATAATGATATGAGTAGGCTTACTTATTGATCTGATCTGTATAGTATATAAAAATATATTTCCATTGGTCACGCTATATTTGTATTTGTCATAGTCATGTCAATAGTAGAATAATGACGGATCTGACATAAATTAATTTGTCAAATTTGTCCCTGTTCTACGAATATGAGGCCTCGAAACCGACATTACCGATTTCTCTCCTTTTTATGGTTCCGTACACAAAGGGTAAAAACGGGACCTTTTTACTGGGACTTAGCTGTCCGCCCGTCCGTCCGGCCGCCTGTCACTTTTTTTAAATAAAGAGTGACGAGACGAGCAGGACATTTGCCAGATGGTAAGCAACATGCCTGCCACATTACACCATAGTGAAACGCAGCTATTGGTACATGAAGAGTCTAAATCATTACCTAGCACTGCAATGCGCTCGTCACCCAGAGATCTAAGTTGTTATACCTCTAAGCCCTGTAATTTCTCTGGAAACATTGCCCTTCAAACCGGAACACAGTAATGTTTGCACATTACTGCTTGGCGGTAGAATAACTGGCAAAGGTGTGGTAGAAAAACTTCCCCAGGCGGACTCTGCTAAGAGTCCTACCACTACTGCACCACTACTGCTGTATCTCAAGAACGGTGATAGCTAGACAGTTGAAATTTTCATAGATGATGTATTTTTAAAATTTTTATTGCCGCTATAACAACAAATACTAAAAATAAAAATAATATTTAAGGGGGGCTCCCATACAACGAACTTGATTTTTTACCGTTTCTTGCTCGATTAGTCCGTCCCAAGCAAACTAGATGGCGCCACATCGGCGCAGGTGGCGGTTTTATTTGTTTTTAAGTTGTGTATGCTTTGTTATGAAACAAGAATAACAAAGTTGCGCAGAGAATCCAAGCAAAATCAAATCCAAAATTTTGATAGGAAAACTTTTATCGGGTGAGGTGATGACATCATATAAAATTATTCGAACTGTTTTTTTACTGATAAAAATGAAATCTGGAAGGCACGTACTAAGCGAGACCTATTTACCTAATTACACACCTCAAAGAAACAACTCCATTTTCCTATTTACATCGAAAATAACTTTACTATTCACGAGTACTAGTAAGTACGTCACCGAAATCGACAAAACATCATATTCCTAGAAACTACGGTGTTTGATCTTGTAGTAGTACTATCGCGGGGAAATACTGATCCCACCGAGACATAACATAACGAGTGTCAAGAAAACATGTAGACGCGAATTTTGTTTAGCTATGTCGAAGATAATATGTACCTAATCAGGGTAGAAAATAATGTGAGGAGAAATTAGGAGACAGTCGATATTTACATTCGTGTGTTTTTTTATAATATAGGGACGAGGATGATATATATATACTAGCTGACCCCGCAAACGTTGTTTTGCCTTAGTGAACAACCCTTGTCACTTAGGGGTATGAAAAATAGCTAGTAGCCGATTCTCATACCTACAGAATATGCATATAAAATTTGGTTAAAATCAGTAAAGCCGTTTCGGAGGAGTAAGGAAACAAACACTGTGACACGAGAATTTTATATATAAGATTTTTTATAATATAGGGACGAGGATGATATATATATACTAGCTGACCCCGCAAACGTTGTTTTGCCTTAGTGAACAACCCTTGTCACTTAGGGGTATGAAAAATAGCTAGTAGCCGATTCTCATACCTACAGAATATGCATATAAAATTTGGTTAAAATCAGTAAAGCCGTTTCGGAGGAGTAAGGAAACAAACACTGTGACACGAGAATTTTATATATAAGATTTTTTATAATATAGGGACGAGGATGATATATATATACTAGCTGACCCCGCAAACGTTGTTTTGCCTTAGTGAACAACCCTTGTCACTTAGGGGTATGAAAAATAGCTAGTAGCCGATTCTCATACCTACAGAATATGCATATAAAATTTGGTTAAAATCAGTAAAGCCGTTTCGGAGGAGTAAGGAAACAAACACTGTGACACGAGAATTTTATATATAAGATTTTTTATAATATAGGGACGAGGATGATATATATATACTAGCTGACCCCGCAAACGTTGTTTTGCCTTAGTGAACAACCCTTGTCACTTAGGGGTATGAAAAATAGCTAGTAGCCGATTCTCATACCTACAGAATATGCATATAAAATTTGGTTAAAATCAGTAAAGCCGTTTCGGAGGAGTAAGGAAACAAACACTGTGATACGAGAATTTTATATATAAGATGTCTGATGGTAAGTAACACCCCTGCCCATAACAGTACAGTTCCAAATCATTACTACCAACTGCACAACTGCACTAAATAAATGAATGGAGATTCTTTCACTGCGCACATCGCCTAGAGATACGAGATGATTTATCTCTATAATTTCTCTGGAAAACTGGATTTACCCTTCCCTTTCAGTTACCCTTCAAACCACTACAAAAAAGTGGTCATGGGAATAGACATTTTAATTCTAATATGTCACTCGTCCCTACGTAAAATTAAAACATCGGCCTAAACTTTTTCATATCTAACCAGCCTAATTGTTTTATCGATGCTATTATAAAACATATATGTAATATGAGATATTAATGAGAGCAAGGGGTTTAAATATAATTCGATAACTAATTTGTTATTATACACTTATAACAAAGAATATCTGTTAGGAGCCGAGGAGGTCACGTACCGACGTACGTCCAATATGTACACTCGCGATATTATCATGTAGGTATACAAAACTGATAATGGAATAATGAGTTAATAAACGGGGACGAAACAAAAACAGTGTTTTTTTTTTCATCTTAATAGTAAACTGTGTATAAATCACATTTTTATTTTCATTTACGTCACGTGCAAAAGTAACTGTGTTCCGATTTCACAAGCATTGTTACCAGATAAATTACTGATAGACTACATACAGGCCCGTGAACAAAATTTACGTAGTAAATGAACCAACAGGATACCTATGTAGGATGATAGAAGGGTATAAAGTAATAAGATTCAGCACTATGCCGTCACTTGTAAGCTGTCCAACTGAGTACAGTCGAAGAGGAGGGGTTGCAACCCTCGATCACTTCTCATTGTCGCATGATTATTGTACATACTACAATTTCTATTGTATGTTCACCTAATTCGTATTTTCCTACCTACCTGTATTTCTATTTTCTAAAATGTGTTATTCCAGACTATTTATTATCTATCCATGTACCAAGTTCAATCCAAATCCCTTTAGAAGTTTTTTCGTAGAATAATAATAAAACAAACCATACATCCGTATATTCTTACAAACTCAATTCGTTCTTATTCGTTATAATGTAAGTCGGAAATCGGTTATCGGTTTATTATCGGATACACTTCGGAGAGTGTGCATCTGATCTGCATGATCTAATACCACCTAGCCCTTTTTTCTATCGGACTTCTCGTAACTCGAAGAAGCGGCATCGTTTCATGGTTGATGTTCCAAAGACACGAACAAAGAGGTTTGACTCTACTTTTGTGATAAGAACGTCTCGACTGTGGAATGAGTTGCCTGAGTGGGTTTTTCCCGATGGTTATAATCTTGGTGTATTCAAATCGAGAGTGAATCGGTTTCTTCTAGGTAAGCACGCTCCATCTTAGACCGCATCGTCGCTTAACATCAGGCGAGATGGTGGTCAAGTGTAAACCTATAAATGTTAAAAAAAAAAAAAACCCTGTTACAATAAATAAGCGACGAAAAAAGACATGATTAGTATAACTTTTAGAAGTTATGTTACTCGTGTTAAAACTATCTGATATTTTTAACAATTACCTTCGTCCTGGCTTATTTGTTCCATTCCGTAATGAAACATTATCGCGTGTTACGCAATATATAATAATTCTGTATTTTTATCACTGGCAGACATTACATGCATTAAGCGGCCAGTGCACCTACATAATTCTAGATATCAAATTAACTAAAACGAACATTTGATTTCTCTTATAAACTATTCGATCATTGTTATTAGATTAGCCTATCTTGTCTCAACGCAACGTTGAGCTAAAGCGTTCCTTCCCTCCTCCAATGGTCCTAGGGGTGAAAACATAACCAAATAATCGATGTGACTCAGAAAGCTATAGCTGAAATGAGACCAACCAGGATACGTCGTATGCCAGAATAAGTATACGGACAAAAATCCCGTCCGGAAGAAACGTCCCAGAGGGTAAATGTCCCCAGCAACAATTGGTTTACAATAACTCTCGATAGAGACCTTTCCATCATACAGTGTTACATAAATATTGGCGGACATTTCTCACATAGCATTAGACCCAAATTAAATAAAGCTTGTACTGTTGGAGCCAGATAGCTGATATAAAGCTTAGTGTAAAAGACCCACAGTCACTTTGTGTTCTCCCTGTTTTATTTATCACTTTGTGTTGTGGTGGGGGTCTCGGGGCCTTCTCTTATAAGAAGAGAGTCAAGCCCATAACTCACCGCGCTGGCCAAGTGCGCGATGGCGAAAGATACACGTCCTCTGAAGTTGTTTCTTGGAGTATGCCAGTTTCGTTTTGTTTCACATTTACAGCCAATTTTTATACTATACTCGTACATTATGTACTTAGAAAAATACTCAGAGGTGCACGCGGGAAGCGAACCTACGACCTCACGTTTGTGCAATCGAACTTTCTAGCCACTAAGCCACCAAGTCCTCATTAATCTACATATCGGTTTATAATTATAATTTCAAGGGTGGCGCCAAGTGTTTTATCAGCTTTATTTGCTCCAACTCTGTAAAGGGTTAAGCAGGAACGTTGGGTTAAACCGAAAGGGGGCCGTTAAAACCATCAATATGAATAACTTTCATTACAAGACACATTTTCAAATCGAAATGTTCTACAAAATAATATCCTACAAAAAACTATATCTGTTCATTCGTTCGAGAGTTACTACGATGCCACAGAGAAACACACTCACGGAGAGAGATACGTCAAACTTATAACACTCGTTTTGACTCGTTATAAGTTTGACGTCGTTTTTGCGGTGGGGGTTAAAATTAAAACATTTCAAAATAATTGATACATTCAAAATAACAATGTTCAAAATAACAAAATCATTGTAGGTATTATTGCAGTGACTATAGTGGGTATAATCACATTAATTACTAGCGGTCCGTCCCGGCTTCGCTCGCGGTACATATTTGTATAGCACATATCACTCAGGGATCACGTATGAACATATCCAAAGGCGAAATATTTTTTGAAATCGATCCAGTAGTTCCTGAGATTAACGCGTTCAAACAAATAAGCTCTTCAGCTTTATAATAAGTATTAGTAAAAAAATAAATGTACCATTACTTTAGGTTATTCCAGACTGAAATCTATCTACGATCTATAAATTTCAATCTTATTTTTCGAAGTGATCTATTCTTCCGAAGTGATCAGGCAACAAACACTGAAATTTTTACATTTCTTCTGCTATTGTTCCTAGTTCATCTGTGGTCGGGCTTCATCTTCGGTGATCGGCGCTTTTTTCTCGGCATAAAAATTAGCCTATGTGTTATTCCAGCCCATTATTATCTAAGTACCAAATTCTTCGGTAGTTTTTGTGTGAAACAGTAACAAACATACATCCATTGCTTTCTTACAAACTTTCGAGTTTATAATATTAAGTAGTAGGATTGTCATGAATAACAGTGGCTAGTGTTAATCGTAGCAAAATATCGAGACTGGTGAAACCATGGGGGCGCTACTAGTAAGAATATCAATGAAACACTGTTTTAAAAGAAAATAAACCTTTGACTTTGCTCCCAACATTTTTTTCGATTGATAGATTATTATCGGATAACCTGATGTACATCTACGGGTACGAAATTAATCTTATTTGACCTCATCAAGCGTTGAATATGTACTTCTAAATGAAATAAGATTATAAGTATATGTATTGGAAACCATTTCGAAAAAAAACAAACGACAGTCTTCAAACTGTTTCAGTACACAGTCAGACACACACAGTACACAGACAGTAGTGTTTCAACGTTGTAAGTTTTGTCTAAACGTTGATGTTCATATATTTATTTTGTTTGTATATATATTTAGTTTGGAATCGTCATTTTACGGCACACGTTTTTACCCTTTATTCAACACGAATCTAAAATGACTATTCTCTCTTCGGCTGGACCTGTAGACTGTGTGTCAGTCAGTGACTCAGGACAAAGCCTTTTAAAGGCCTAAAATTGGCATTTTTATATTATTTACATAAGTGATTTGATATTATCCCACAGGGCGATCTAGACCTAAAGGGTTTTTAGAGGGGATGACTAAAAACATAATCTTCGTATTTACCAGATCTTCTGGCCATTTAATTTGGCTTTGTTTTGGCGACAACAACAATGGATTAAAATAAACATTGTTCTTGAACCTTATCAATTTGCATTATACGTAACCGTTTATGGCACGAAGACTTCGATATGCTCGTAAGTTGTTTACTTAGGAGAGTACATTCGCATTAATTTGACATTCATAAGAAAAAACAGATAATTTCGGACAGTAAGGTGTCGTCGTGCTGATTTGCGGATCTTATACTCGTATTTATATCTACCTAAAATTAGATGCTTATGAGCTCGGCTGCGACATTATATTAAACTTGTATTTCGTGTTGGCAAGCGAATAATCACACTCGGAAGAGACGATTAAGGTTTCTCAGGGACAAACATTATGCATAAATCATAAATTCACAATTCATAAAAATCTCAACTGCGAAAATGATATATGTTAAATATAATAAGTAGTTTTTTTCCAAAAGCTTTTATTGTTTATGTTATTTTATTCCTTCACGCGTGGAATAGTAACAAGAGCGTAACAATGTGGATTTCTCCGTATTTTTACGTTAAGATATTAGGGTTAATAGTAACGTTACATTTCATTTAGTGTGTGCATCTGTGTAGTTCCAAATATAAGCTGAAGCCGTGCCTCCTAAACCCAAGCAAATTTTCTCGATCATAGATGCTGACACTTGACCGCCGCGCCGTCTCGCCTGATGTTAAGCGACCATACGGGCTACGATGAAGCGAAGCGAGGAGCCTCATCGAAACCGACTTGAAGAGACCAAGATTGTATTCAACGCAAAAAACAGGCATTCTCGGGCAACGCTTTCCGACCATCTAGCTATTCTTATAACGAAAGTAGCATCATAGCCCTTCTCTATCAGGTCTTAGGAACGAAATTGAAACGGTATCGCCTTTTCGATAAACTGTGTCTGTTTTTGATCTGGTTCGAAGTTTTTTAAAGCTGAAACTTTAAATATTTTTTAATAATTGTCAGACCCTAGTGCCATACCCCGAGAGCCTCTCGATGCTTCCTATCATCACACGCACTCCACAGAACAGCAAGCCGAGTGAACTGATAAACGTGCATGCTTATCTAACAAGTTCTACTTATTTGTGATGTATGGATCCGACCTTTGATAGATATAACAATGAATAAGGTTTACCCTCTTTGTAAAAAATCACGTAAATAATGACACTATGATATGAATGTGTCTAAAACTAGAATGATCTAATAAACATATGAAATTTTCTATACTATAGGAAACCATTCTCGAATCATCTTAAACAAACGAAAAAAAAAACAAAAATCGGTCCAGCCGCTTAGGTTGAGTTTAATAATAATTAAATATTTGCAATAATTATAATTATTGCAAACCCGCACACAGAAGATTTTTATAAATCTGTGTTATATTTTTATTGTAAGGTACCTTTGGCAGTTATCCTAAGATGGTCTTATCGTAGCTGTGGGTTAGTCTGATGTCTATGCTATGTTACTTCTTACCATGTTTATGTGTTGAAGCCGAACACAATAACAGGCCCTAATTATGTATAATTGCATATTTACAAACTTTTCACGTCTAAGAATAATAATGAATGCTATGAAAATAGAAAAAAATTTAACTTACAAATTTTAATGACATAATTCATTTTATGTTTTGGTCTTTTAAAAAAAACACCTTTGTTATTCTACCCCCGATGACGAAGAAGCTTGAATGTAACAAGCTTGGTTAGTAAGCGACTGTTTTTTGTTTTGAATTTAATTATTTTTCTTGTACGAATCCGATATTAAATATTACGAAGTTTTGCTCGATATCCTCTTTCCAGGGAAAGGAAACGGTGAAAACCGCTTAGGTTGAATTAAACAATTTAATCGTTGTCGCTGATAAAAAAAAATTGCCTCCCAACATTGGGAACATAAAATAGGTTGCTTATTCTGCTGCTCATATTACATCCCTGGATTGTATAAAATTTCGGAAATATCGTGTGCAATCACCGTAGACTTACCTTCATAATAACAACAATCCGAACACTGGTATTTCTTTATTTCGTATTTTATTTAATGAGAACTGGTATAAACACTCTCAGCGGCCGCTTCCCGAATGAACTGTCGATGCACAATGCCGGACCAACTAGTGACATGCCACGAATACTCATACTATTCGATTCACAATTCGAATGACCGTCTCACTTCGAATATCAATTATCAGAGTTGCCTAATTAGATTGTCTGTCTTATTAACGCGATGTTTTTGTAATACACGATCAAATAAACGCAACGCACGCCAAATATTTACAATTCTGGACTACATTTTTCATTGTTATTTAAAATAAAATAAAGTTGGTACTTGTATAGGATTCCGCAGGCAAAGTATAAAACGTGAAAGGGTTGCGGTATACTCAACAGTACCTCTCTCTAATCACACATGGTGGAACATGGTGGAAGGACAGTTTTCTTAAAATATTGTAGTGACATTATGCGGAGTCGGCCTGGGGAAGTATCACACATTTGCCAGTTATTCTACCGCCAAGGAGTATTAACAGTTAACTGTATTTTGGTTTGAGGGGCAATGTTTCCAGAGAAATTACAGGGCATAGAGATAAATCATCTCAAATCCCTGGGTGACGAGTGTAGTGCAGCGGGATGTATTGATTTGGACTCTTCATGTTCCAATAGCTGCCCTACACTGTGATATTATAAGCAGGCGTATTATTGCTTACCATCAGACACATATCCTGTGTATACACACGTCCCATCACTCTATACTATAAAAAAAAATATATAGTGTAGGGATCAGTTTTGTAACTAACCTTTAAAACATTATTAACACATTTTTAATTCTCCTCTGTGATTTCGACGTCGTCATGGGATAA
Source organism: Ectropis crepuscularia (assembly GCA_963693475.1). NCBI lineage: Eukaryota > Metazoa > Arthropoda > Insecta > Lepidoptera > Geometridae > Ectropis > Ectropis crepuscularia. The sequence continues at coordinate 10,705,914 of OY856359.1, forward strand.
CTCGTACTCCCTTTGCAATACACAAGATTATTTTTTATAATACACAATTGCAAGACTTAGCCGTGAAAGGTGTGCTATTCTTGCTTATAATTGGGAACAATGTTGACGTTTATCTTAAATATGTGTAAAATGTGCATGCTTACGACCGCGCGGCAGAAGTGAAAACTAAAATAAAAAATCACTCTTAAAAACACTTGAATAATTTCAATAATTATAAATGTAAATGATTACAAATATGTATATTGATTAAAGTAAACACAGCGACACGACAGTGACAGCAGACAGACAGCAGCAGCTGACTGTATCTTTCTCGCACGGGCACACTCGGCTGTTCCGAGTTCACCCGAACATGACAATTTCACTGATTCACTGCCCACTGAAATTACCTGTTTGTGGGACGCCAAAACAAGTATTCACTTCAAAAAATTACAAACTGTTTTCCATTTAGCACAAAGTGTATGAAATGCTTAATAAATATTATTTTTATGAAAATTTCATAAAAAAATCTATTATGATAAGCTTAGTTAGATCTGCTGTTATGATAAGCTTAGTTCTGCGGCTGAAGTTATGCCTATTGGAAAAGCAGGATAATTTCGGTGTAACCCTGCGCCTCTTTGCAGAGTTCGCCTAGGGAAGTACCACACCTTTGTTTGTCATACTACCGTCAACCAGTATTTGCAAACGTTGGGTACTGCGCCCCTGATTAAGGGGGCGCCTAAAGCCAGAAAACGAAAAAAGGACATTTTCGAGGCCGCTCACTGAAGTTAAGAAACTAAAAACTATGACAAAAAAAATATTGACGTGTGGGTGTACCCACACGTCAATATTTATCAAGAAGAAGCACAATAACCGAATAGAATTTAAAAAAAGGATCAGAGCTTTTTACAATAAAAAAAGAAAAATGACACCGAAAAAACCCGTTTTAATTCGAGTGCTCGAAATTATCAGCGATGACCCCACATTATTTTTTGGTAATAAAACTCCTATTTGTACGTTCTAGTAAAGTAACCGAACATTTTTTTAAATTTATGTTTAGTTATTGAGTACTTAAATAAAACTTGGTCACAAATGGACTCCTGATTAAATATTGATTTTTCCTCCAAACTGTGTCATGCTATTCTCGACTTTATGTACATCACATTAAGAAACGCGTCGCGCGGGTGAAATCTGATTTTTTCCTGGCTTTAGGCGCACTCTTAAAAGCAATGTTTGAGCAGTACATTATAGCAGGCAGTTATTTGGACTTTTCATCTTCAAATAGCTGCGTGACACTTCTGTAATGCCTGAATGTGGCTTACCATCAGGCGCACTTTGCTTTGCCTTTGACAAAAAATCTATAAAATAAGTAAACCATGGGTTGAGTTCGAGTCTCACCATACTTGTTTCTTCTTGGCTTCAGAATCGTGTTAGAAATCTATTCTCCCTGCTGAAAACCCCATTTTTATTTTGATAGGGGTTTAAAGCAGTTGTCCTCATATCTTATCGCCTATACTGCCTACCGACTGTATACGAAGTACCTACATATAACTACGTTAAAACAATAGGTATTTTACAAATTACCGATTGAGGTGGAGGCGGTGAAAATACCCCTCACATCGATGATTCTGTAACATTGAAATTCATGTCATGGAACTGCCCAATTTTTGGTAGATTTTGTTATGCACTACGTTTTAGTACGTCTGATTGTACACTGTATGATTCTAATTGCGGTACCAAGGTTTTATTCTATGTATATTATGGTTTTACTACAGCTCCCAACCTAACAATACATATTCTCTAAATATTGTAAGTGCCTCTTATAATTTAATCCCAAAAATGCGGACAGACACTAATCCTAAGAAAATAAACAATAACACTGCATGCGACGATTTACCTACATTTCAGTGCCTCAACACTGAAATATGTTTCAATTTGTATATAACCATAATAGACGAAGTTATATTTCTATTCACATAATTTTTTTCTAACGTATGTAAAGTGTTATCTTTAAAAAATATTATTTTATTTAACCAGAACTAAGGGATTATAGTGCCTGGGTGAAACACCATAGCAAACGACAACACGGAGAGGCCGTTCTTAATTTGATAAGGTATATTATGTTTGGTTTTAATACTAAACTTAATCTCGGCTTTTAAGAGATACATTGTGTAGGGTTGGATATAGTATTATTCATTACGTGATGTTTACTGTAGTTATATTGGTCGAGACTCGCTTCACCGTATTTATTACCAAGTAGGTAGTTAAAATATCACAGTCACATTAGTTTTTCTTTATATAACCTTAGCTTATTTCGACAGCGTTTCTCCTTCTTGCCTTAAAGCCTAAAAAGAAAATGGTATAACAACATTAACAAAACTTGATTATATTCCGAAACAGGTCAATAAAACTATGATTATTTATGCATTAATTGTTTATTGTTTCTCTCACATAGAAGTTTTACATTATAGAGATATAAATCAAGTACATTTATTAGAGGTAGATTATCTATGTGAGAGACTGGTGTCTGTACTAGGAAAACCTGTATGACAGATCACCAGACTCTCCAACATTAGTGGTGACAATGGATAGGTAAGTACTTTTTTAATATATGAACATGTAGGTGTTAATTATTATTAGATGTAAGAGAGAGCACAAAATGTAAGTAAATATGGTGTGTGTGTGTGTGTGTGTGTGTGTGTGTGTGTGTGTGTGAGTGTGTGTGTGTGTGTGAGAGAGAGGGTGTGTCGATGTGTGTGTGTGCGTGTGTGTGAGGTATTTGAGGGTGTGTTTGAGTGTGTGCAGATGTATGCTCGTGTGTGATTGTATATGGGATGATTTGATCGTTACATGGATTTCATATTTAATTATTTCAGTATAGCGAGTAATTGTTCAGTGTCGTCATAATTAAGGGTCTTTAAAAAGTTTGAGGTATTTTTTTTACATTTAAGTTTTTGTAAGGGGTAAATTTCGATTTTAGCATTAATTTTGTTTTATAAATAGCCCCCAAGAAAGCCAAAGAATTTTTCAGAGAAAGCTGTGGACCACTGGTACGTTGAGGGGCATACCAAGTGTTTCAGCCGTTTATTGACTAAAGATGATGGGTTATAGTCAAGTTGAACATGTTGTTTTAGGATAATGTTCAGGATAAACAATTGACGTACCGACAAAACATCGGATTTGGCGTACAAATCTTTTGTGGGAAACCGAAACGGCAAGGAGAGGCTCACTTTTAGAACTGCTCTTTGAGCTCTTTCTAGTTTTAGCAGAACAGTCTTACCCACTCCACCCCATACTGTTATGCAGTAGGTCATAATTGACTGTCCTAGGGCCAGGTAAACCATTTTAATAATTTTAGGGTCTGCAATGTTTCGGAGATTTTTGAACAAATATATCAACCTACGTGTTCTACAGGAAAGAAGATCAATATGCTGCTTGAAGTTCAAGGTATTATCTATCATAACTCCTAAATACTTTATGGCAAAAACACGCGATAGATGGTTACAGCTACATGAGAAACATGTTGCAGAGGAGTGGGCAGTTATGAAGAAGTCATCGTGAATATTAAGGTGCTTATTGACTATGGAGAAAGGTATGTATTTAGATTTCTCAACATTTAGTGTCAGATCATTATGTATGAGCCAAGAAGACACAGTATTAAAACCCTGTTGTGCGGCACTATATACCTCTTCCCAAGTATCGCCATGGAAGATGAGAGCGGTGTCATCAGCAAAAGTCACGATCTTACCATTGATCAGCTGAAGGTTACACAGGTCATTAATATAGGTCAGGAACAGAGTAGGACCAAGGACGCTGCCCTGCGGTACACCATAGGTGATGGGAAGATCATCGCTTACAAGGTCACCCACTCTGACTCTCTGAAACCTTCCTGAGAGGTAATTTTTAAATAACTTTAACTGAGTGTCACGTATGCCTAATTTCTCTAGCTTGTTTAGTAGGAGTGGGACAGAGACCGTGTCGAATGCTTTAGCTAGATCTAAGAAGATAGCAATAACTTTCTTCCTATTATCCAACTTGGTAACTATGTGGTCAGTGAGTTCATGAACTGCATCACTAGTAGAGATTTTGGTTCTAAAGCCAAATTGAGAAGTTGACAATAAGTTTTTAGTTTCAAGAAAATGTATTAATCTTTTATTTATAATTTTTTCCAAAATTTTTGATAAGCTTGGAAGAATAGAAATGGGTCTGTAGTTGTTAACACGGTCTCTGGCACCACTCTTATATATTGGTATGACTTCAGCAAGTTTGAGCTCGGAAGGAAAAATTCCGGAGGAGAGAACAAGGTTAAATATGTATGTCAAAGGTGGCACTAAGATATCAATATATCGCTTTAGGAAGTTACCAGAAATCGTATCGCGTCCTATAGAATTACCTTTTTTAAGATTTACGATGAGGTTACGTACTTCAGACTCATCGGTTGGCAAGAGTACAAATGAATGAAGGTGAGTGGGAAGGGCTGCGACATTTTTGTGCGACTTAGAGCCCTGAATGGTTTCAGCGAGATTTTTGCCGATTGATACAAAGAAGTCATTAATACTATTGATGGAGTTAGTAGGGTTAGTAGCTGATATTAAATCTAGTGCAGGGTTATGTTTTTGATTAGTATGTGTTACTTTTTTAATTGTGTCCCATAACATTTTGTTATTGGTATTTGCAGCCTTTTGTAATAAACTTTTTTCGTATTCTCTTTTTAGTTTCATTAATAAGCAATTGCAGAAATTCCTATATCTTTTGTAAATTGTTTTAATGACTTCGTCATTCTGATTTTTTTTAAATTTTTTGTGTAGGCGATCCCGGTTTTTTATACATCTTAGAAGTCCTGGAGTTATCCAGGGCTTCTTAATTCGTTTACGGTTTGGAATATGTGAAACATGGGTATTGGATTTTATTTTTGATTTTAATATTGATATTAGGCTTTTTGTAGCTAGGTTTGCGTCATTGGTTTTATAAACGTCACTCAACTGAAGCTTTTTCATGTCATGATCAAGACTTGCGTAATCAATTCTCATAATAGGCAATGTTTTATTAAGATTGATTTGTTTTTCTAGTAAATTTTATATAATTCATTGAGACGATTGCCGTATAAGCTTTCTTTAGGTTACTAGGTGTAGTGGTAGGACTCTTAGCAGAATCCGCCTGGGGAAGTACCACACCTTTGCCAATTATTCTACCGCCAAGCAGTAATGTGCAAACATTACTGTGTTCCGGTTTGAAGGGCAATGTTTCCAGAGAAATTACAGGGCTTAGAGATATAACAACTTAGATCTCTGGGTGACGAGCGCAGTGCAGTGCTAGGGAATGATTTGGACTCTTCATGTTCCAATAGCTGCGTGTCACTGTGCTGTTATGTGGCAGGCATGTTGCTTACCATCAGGCACATGTCCTGCTCGTCTCGTCACTCTTTATTTAAAAAAAAAAAAAAAAAACCCCTCCCGGCCCCTGAAATTCTGAAATTTTGGGTAATATCATTATTACCTATTCCATGCACTATCAAGCAAACATACCTAGTTAAAATGCGGTTAGAAGATTTCTACTCCCTAGAAATTTTCGGAGAATGTGCGACTGAATTGCATGATCTAATTGTCCTTTTTTCTATCGGAATGCTCGTAGCTCGAAAAAGCGACATCGTTTCATCGTTGATGTTCCAAAGACACGAACGACTTGGACTCTACTTTTGTGATAAGAACGTCTAGGCTGCGGAGCACGTTGCCTGAGTGGGTTTTCCCCGATGGTTACAATCTTAGTGTCTTCAAATCGAGAGTTAATCGGTTTTGAACACGCTCCATCGTAGACCGCATCGTCGCTTAACATCAGGCGAGATGGCGATCAAGTGTAAACATATAAAAGTTAAAAAACATCTGAAATTCTCGGTTACGAAAATCGTAAGATGAAAAGTTAGCTCCTGGCTTATTGTGAACTTCTATGGCTGTAACTGTTTTTATGATGAAACTCACTTACCACTTACCTACCTAGAAAAAATCGATTCACTGTCACTCTCAATTTGAAGACACCAAGATCATCGGGTAAAACCCTCTTAGGTAACGTACTCCACGTCCTATAAATTCTTATCATTAACAACAAGTTAAATAAAAATACAAAAATGCCGATGAATACTGTTAAAAATCAGATTCAAAATAAAATGTTTTTTTTTACCTAATATTTTTTTTTTACTGGACTCATGCATTTTTTGTTATAGCAAAGTTCCAACATCATAAATATACTGTTTCTTTTATCAAAAACCTTTCGTTGGAATAATCGAGTACCTAAAATTCCCCGGGCGTTACTAGCATTATTGTGTACAATCCTTATGGTGTTATCTGATTCTGAAATATATTTCTTATTTCACGATACAGGACATATGCCTGATGGTAAGTAATACGCCTGCCCATAAAATGTTATCTTTAAAAAAAATTTTTTTTAACCAGAACTAAGGCACTATACTCCCTAGGTAAAACGCCATAGCAAACGACAACACGGAGAGGCCGTTCTTGATTTGATAAGGTTCATTATGTTTGGTTTTAATACTCGGCTTTTAAGAGATACGTTGTGTAGGGTTGGATATAATATTATTCATTATGTGATATTTACTCTAGTTATATTGGTCGGGACTCGCTTCACCGTTAATAATGTAATAAAGTACAATCAAATAAAGTAGCTTTTCTTTAGCTTACTTACCATAGCTTTTTTTAGGTTAGGTACTAGGTATTTCCCTGAAATTCTGAAATGTAAGAAATGTGGAATATCATTATGGCATATTCCATGCACAATTAAGCAGATCAACGTATTTAAAACGCGGTTAGAAGCTTTCTACTCCTAGAAATGTTTCATCTGAAATTGCTCGGGTACGGAAATCGTAAGATGAAAAGTTAGCTCCTGGCTTATTGTGAACTTCTACAGCTGTAACTAATTCTATGGTAGACCGCACTTATCTACCTAAAAAATCGATTCACTCTCGGTTTGAAGACACCATCGGGTACAACCTACTTAGGAAACGTACCTACTCAACAGCCTGTGAATTCTTATTAGCTTATTACTTAATTAAAATAAAAAGTTTTTTTACAATATTTTTTCATTGGCTGGACGCTTGCACTTTTTGTAATAGTAAAGTTTCAACATCATACGTTTCTTATTTTTTTTAAAGTTCTCTTTGGAATATTCGGAAAATAATCCCCGGGCGCTACTAGCATAATTAAATAATTTTGAACAATCTTTATTTTATCTGATTCTAAAACGTATTTTTTATTTCACGAAACAGGACATATTAAATTAATTAATAAAAAAAAAATTAATTCATAAAAAAATAATTGTTGATTGGGGACCGAGTCACCTTCGTCCGTGGGGAAGCACCTAGATATTGAAACCTCACACGTGGTCCCTGGGTGGTGCTAATCAGGTGACAAATTACCGGTGGTAGGCTTCGGCCGTGGTTGGTGACCACCCACTAGACTAAGTCACGACGCCAAGCGGCCTAGCCGTGTTCCGTCGTGTTGTCTAGTGACACCATTTGGGGAAAACGGGTCAGAACAGTTGCTGAACAACTGCAAGACCGGTCTGTCACACACCAATACTGTACATCGGGAAGCTAGTCATGGAGGGTAGCGGGATCCGAGGCACGGTTTGCCGCACCGACCGCAGATAGTTGGGGGCCCAAGTAGTGAGCTAGCCACTCATGAAAGGCTGCCCCGCCATCTAGCGAAAAATCCCGGGATGCGCTATCCTGCCGGTTGGCGACCGGATGACAAGGCCAGATAGACATCCCCGGGGGGGGGCTCGGGCGTCCCCGCAGTCTCCAGGCTAGCTCCCCACTGGTGTATTCGTGTTGTGTGTTGTGACCAATGGTCAGTAGTGTGTGGCCTCGTTCTACTGCCGTTTTCCCCACCGATTTCCTCTCCAAAAAACATGAACAAAGTCAAAAAAAGAAACAAAGTTAAAGAGCGGCTGCACGCCTTGTCAGTCAAAGTGCACCTCACTAATATTCGAGGTCTGCACTCAAATCTCACTGCAGTCCACCATCACCTCGAGACTGAGCAGCCGACACTCTTGTTTCTTACGGAGACGCAGATAGGTTGTCCGTCGGACGTGGCGTACCTTACGTATCCAGGCTATACCCTGGAGCACAAATTCCGGCCTCGTGCTGGAGTATGCCTGTACGCCCGTGACGACATCTGCTGTCGGCGTCTCCGTAACCTTGAGGACACTAGATTTTCTGTTCTTTGGGCACTAATGGACACAGGCATAGACAAAATTATCTACGCCTGTGTGTATCGGTCGCACAGCGGAGATCTGGAGACGACTAGGCTCACGGAGTATTTAAGTGAGGCGGCGGACGCGGCTCAACAGAAGTACCCTTCGGCCCAATTAGTGTTACTGGGGGATTTCAACGGCCATCATAAGGAATGGCTGTACCCATACCGGGACACTGATCACGCTGGGCAGGAAACGAGAAAGCTAGCTTTATCGTTAGACCTAACCCAGCTGGTCCAAGAGGCCACAAGAGTACCCGACGTTGAGTCGCATACACCTTATTGCTTAGACCTTCTGCTGACAACTGATCCAGACCGTTATTCGGTGGCGGTATCGTCGCCGTTAGGCAGCTCCGACCACTGTCTGGTGAAATCTGTATCTGTCTACCATCCGCCTGATCCCAGCCCTAGAGGCAACTGGCGGTTGTGGCGATACAAGTCAGCAGATTGGGATGAGATGCGCTCTTTCTTTGCGTCTTACCCATGGCAGTCATTGTGCTTCGCTTCTGGTGATCCCTCAGTCTGCGCGGATGCTGTGACTAATGCAATACGAACGGCTATGGAATATTTCATTCCATACTCCGACATCTCATTATCCAGCAAAGCTCGCCCTTGGTTTGGTTCTCAATGTAAAAGTGCTGAAGCATTTAAACATGAGGCCTACCTAGCCTGGGTTGATGCTCGACAGCGTAAGGCAAGGGACATACAACAGAAGAAGAAGGCGTTCAACAAGGCTGCTAAGGCATGCAAAAAGGTTCTTCAGAGGGCTCGGTTTGACCACATTAGTCGAATAGGGAACAAACTAGCTTCGTACCCAGCGGGCAGCAAAGCGTTTTGGTCCCTAGCTAAATCGGTCGAATCGAACTTCTGCCGCTCCTCACTACCTCCAATGCTGAAACCTGATGGGACACTGGCTCACACTGCAACGGAGAAAGCAAACTTGTTTGCAACTCAGTTTGCGGAATCTTCGCGTCTAGATGCTGGTAGCGCGACACCTCCTACTCCACCTGGCTGTTCGACTTTTATGTCAGAGATACGCATTCGCCAAAAGGAGGTTCGCAAAGTGCTACGCAATCTGGACGTGAATAAAGCCAGTGGCCCAGATGGTATTCCTGCTCTAGTATTGAAGGCTTGTGCGCCTGAGTTGTCACCGATATTGACACGCCTATTTAGACTCTCTCTCCAAACTGGGCTAGTACCGAAGTCTTGGAAGCTTGCCAATGTGCAACCTGTGCCCAAAAAAGGTAGTCGTGCTGACCCTGTCAACTACAGGCCCATCTCAGTCACGTCCATACTCTGCAAGACTATGGAACGTGTCTTAAACCACAGGCTCCTGACGTACCTAGAATCGAACGACCTCCTCAGTGACCAGCAATACGGGTTTCGCCGAAACCGGTCCACCGGGGATATATTCTAGCGTACGTCACTCACATCTGGAGTGAAGCTATTGAGAAACACGGGGAAGCACTTGCAGTCTCCCTGGATATCTCGAAGGCTTTCGACAGGATTTGGCATGATGGCCTTATAAGCAAGCTTTCTAGTTATGGTTTGTCTTCTGGGTTCATTGCTTGGATATCGGACTTCTTGAGGGATCGATCCATACGAGTCGTCATTGATGGCTGCTCGTCGGATCAAATGGGTATCAGTGCCGGAGTCCCACAAGGGTCGGTACTCTCTGCGACGCTCTTCCTGCTACATATCAACGATCTGTTGAAGCCCGGTACGCAGATGATAGCACCGTTGTAGAGAGTTACATATCTAGCGCGAGAGCCACTGGGCAGCAAACTCAGGTACTGAGAGAGAGTCTGATCGAGCGTTTGGGCTTGACCCTTGATGCGGTGTCCAAATGGGGCGATGCCAATCTGGTCAAGTTCAACGAGAGTAAGACGCAGGCGTGTCTGTTCTCCGCTAAAAGGAGTCCTTTCCAACTGACTCCAACTTTTAGAGGTGTATCCGTGCCGGTCTCTGACCGTCTTGAACTTTTGGGCGTTACTTTGACCTCTACGCTCAACTTTGGCTCGTTTATCGAGTCCAAGGCTAAACTTGCTGCCAAAAAACTAGGTGTCCTCTCAAAGGTGCGAAGGTACTTCAAGTCTGAACAGTTGCTTTCACTATATCAAGCACAGATTCGCTCCTGTATGGAGTACTGTTCGCACCTTTGGGATGGATCGGCTAAGTATCAGCTGGAGGCTCTGGAATCGATCGAGAGACGTGCCAAAAGGCTCATAGGCAACGACACTCTTGTGAGAAAAGGACTTCAAAGTCTTGAACATCGCCGAAAAATTGCTAGCCTATCGGTTTTTTATCGGATACACTTCGGAGAGTGTGCGACTGATTTGCATGATCTGATACCACCTTGTCCTTTTTTCTATCGGAATGCTCGTAGCTCGAAAAAGCGACATCGTTTCATGGTTGATGTTCCAAAGACACGAACGAAGAGATTCGACTCTACTTTTGTGATAAGAACGTCTAAGCTGTGGAATACGTCGCCTGAGTGGGTTTTCCCCGATGGTTACAATCTTTGTGTCTTCAAATCGAGAGTGAATCGGTTTTATCTAGGTAAACACGCTCCATCGTAGACCGCATCATCGCTTTAACATCAGGCGAGATGGCGGTCAAGTGTAAACCTATAGAAGTTAAAAAAAAAAATAACATATGCCTGATGGTAGCAATATATACGCCTGCCCAAAACAACACCGTATCACGCAGCTATTGGAACATACAAAGTTTCAAATCATAACCTAGCACTGCACTCATCACTCAGAGGATGTATCTCTATGCCCACTAATTTCTCTGGAAACGAAGTTTGGCACTTATATAAACCTAACACCGGTGGAGGGCCTTCGTATGCCATCAGACAGACTTCACCTAGCTTATATCTGGTTTAATTTTTTTTATTCTGTTTGACTCTATCCAAACGTGTTCAGAGAAGATGACTGGCAAATGATGAGCATAAGCACACAAGTAGGCCACATTTGTTCTCAGTGCTAGGACTCGTAATTTTCAGTAAACATCTTTCGCGTTAACTTTAAACCATATGTATGTACGTAGTACGTGTAGTCCGGGTTTCAACGAAGCTCTGCCCCGGGGCCTCCACACCTCTACATCCGGCCCTGCTAACAAGAGAGTCAATGCCATGATCCACTACACTGGCTAAGTGCGGATTGGCGGATGACACATGTCCACGGAAGATGTCGCTCTTCGGACATGCAAAATTCCTTACGGTGTTGACCCTCACTTTTAAAACCAGTGGTGGTGATAAACTTGTACATCATAATTTAATTTGATTTGAGGTATAGGCGGAACTCGAACGTACGATCCTAACGGCTATGCCAGTGAACATTTGTAAAATATTAAGCACATAAAATTGCGCGTTTCACACAAATTGGGATGATAAATAAATAAAACATACGTCGTCTGCCATTTCTTTAATCTCATGATATTAGTAAACATGATGTTATTTATTTGATACTAGCAGCGCCCCGCGGTGTTACCCGCGAAGTTCCCGTTCCCGTTGTTCCCGTTGTTTTTCCGGGATAAAAAGTGTTCTTCCAGACTATAATCTATCTGTGTTCCAAATTTCAGCCCGATCCGTTCATACGTTAGGACGTGATTGAGCAACAAACATCCATACATTCACATTTATAATATTAGTAGGATTGATATTAATTAATTCCTTCCAAATTCTAATCATTGGAATCCCCACTAATAATAAAAATGAGAAAGTAACTCTGTCCCTCTGTTACGCTTTCACGCTGTTTAAACTGTTAAACCATTTTGAAAGGAAATTAGGCTTAGCTATAACCTGAGAAAAGATAGGCCACTTTTTAATGCAAAAAAACGGTTGTAACGAATTGTAAAAGGAGATGAAAGTTTGTATAGAGAGGTTTATTAATTTTTAAGCTAGAAATTTGAAACTTATATTTTAGGCTTTTGATTAGAAATCAACTACCTAATAAGAAATTCAAAGTGTGTAAACAAATCACCTTTGAATCATATTTGGCGAAAATACATTGTCGTGAAAAACTGATGACCCGCGGGTAACAACACCTCAAAGTGCAGCTAGAAGCATATAAAATCGTTAATCAAAGTTGTCAAGATGAACCCTAATACTCAATTTCGTAAATGCGAAAGTAACCGTCTGTTAAGCTTTCACGCCTAAACTACTTTACCGATTTAAATTAAATTCGGCACAACAATTTTCCATAGCCTGAGAAATGACCAAGGCTACTAGTTAATACTAAAAATACAGGTTTCTTTTACGTATGCGAAAAAGACGGGGTTTAAAAGAGGGATGAAAGTTTGCATGGATGTTTCGTAATTTTTGAAACTAGAAGCTGATACTTATATTTTAGGTTTTATTACAATGTATTTGGAATAAATATGATATTCAAAGTGTATAGAAATGGATTCTTAAATAAAACTCCTCATAATATGTAAGGCAAGCCCTGTGTTATAAGTAAATATTGGTCGACTCTTTTTAATGCACAATCTATGCCCAAACTAAGTAAAACTTGCAATAGCTGAACAGACTAAACATTCATATTATATAACACACAAATATTCACCATTGGTGGGAATCAAACCCATGATCTTCGGGACAGTTCGTAGACTCACTACTAAGTATTTTTGAATCCAAAGAACTTTGTATTGCATCGCTTGGGTATGCGATATCTGTTATTAGGTCTAATATATTTATTTCAATGACAAACTTATTCGCCCCCCCTGTTATGTTAACTTTGTATACAGTATATACTTTTGTGTATTATGATCTATGGGTAGATTATGACTAGCTATCATTATCGTATAAATATATATTAATATTAAATTACATCCCAATTCCTTTAAATTTACAACAACAAAATACTCATACAAATTTTCGCCCAAACAATTACGCGATCGATAACATAGCATTAAATAACGTAATATCTAAAATCTAAATAATAATTATGACAACTAACAAATACTTCGTCGATATCTTTCTTAAAACAATGTTTGTTGATTGTTATTGGAACTCTCGTAGCTGCGTTAATTATACAATGGATGACTAGATGAAAGTGAATAAATTTACATTACCTACAAAACTACACTAAAAATGTTGTATAAAATCGTATCTAAAGTAAAGTTGTTGTATCTGTTGAACTAATTTACAAATATTTATTTATATCTACAGGGTTACTGGTAATCAGCCTGCATCTGGTTAAGGGCATGTTCTGTATATTTAAACAAACTACTTTTGTTCTACAACTTTTCTTTAAAACTCCTACATATCCTAAAAATATAGAGTTAGTTGTCACTTCTAATACTGTTTAGCGGCTGTTTAGTGATTCACTTCGGCACATCGTTTATCGAGCTTTAAATAAATGTTACGAAGAGTTCAATGCTGTTAGACCACGCAAATACACTTTTTTTAATTTTGAATGGGAAAAATGAAATACGATTTTTTTTAAACTGTAGAACAAAAGTTGTCGTATTTAATGCAGGTATCTAACACCCCGTTAAAACGATGCAGGGTGATTACCAATAACCCTGTATAATTAACCACACATTTAAAAATTGTGTAGGTATCCATTTGATAGCCATATAGTAAAATATGTGTCTCTTTGTTTAAAAGCTTAGCAATAGTTTAAACTCTAATTGTAAAGCTTTAAAACCCTTCGTTCGTTCTTAGTAGAATAATGTTTAATGAATGGTAACCTTTTCCAATGTCGAGTGGGTTTCCTTCCAAAACCTTTCCGATTTCATTAAAGTGTATCTGCACTGGTATTGCTAATGTCGGTATATTGACCGTAACTCATTTTACATTTCAGACCGTAAAACATTTTAGACTCATTAATATCACTGCTGTGTACGTATCTGTGTAGATATATTTAAGTTCCCGTACTAGTGTTAGATTTGAGTATTTGCTGCAAAAGTCTTCTTCCTCATCTTATTATCCGTTGTTTGTATGTGAGACTCTTAGTTATAGTATTGTCATAATACACTAATCGGAAAGCTGTAGTAATAAACTGGACTTAGAGTACTGGTGTATATTCTGTATATGTTATCAGCAACGATATCCAGTCTGACGAGATGTTTGACTATGTTTATGGCCATGTCATTTTGGTCGACTGCAGTACTGGTACTAGCGAACGTGTCCGTTGCCTTGGTGGTTGTCTTCCATGGGGACTACTGTGTGTGAAGGGTCAATCGTTTCTACGTCTGGTTCTCCGACTGCCAGCCACCGCTCCACTGGGCCGGAGCAGCACTCGAGCAACCCTCGCCGGTGCAGTACCCTCACCACTCTCTTCCTCAACACCAACACTATGAACACCAGCACCCCTTGTAGGGAGTTGAATACGTCCACAATGGCCCTGTAAATATACAAAATCCTCTGTTAATAATATCTTGTTATACAAAAAATTTAACAGACTTCAAAACCACGAATAGGCACTCAAAAGCGCGCTACTCACTCATCTATGTGAAGTCGGTGTCGGTATCTACTACCTGATAGACTTGGCTGACACCGAATTTACTTAGATGAGTGAGTAGCGGTTATACCAATTAAATTAACTTATTTTTCGCTATTGAGTGCCTATTTGTGATTTTGAAGTCGGTTCAATTCTTTGTACAAATACAGTGAATTTTACCCGTTTTAGTGCAAAGCAAGTTTTCAGTCATACATTTACACAATTTCGTGTTCACGGAATCGAATTTCATAACTGTTGTGAAATCAACAACCATGTTATCTAGACAAAATTGTTGGGAAATTATAGTTATTTGTTCATATTTCATCAACCATCGGACCAATTTCGATAAAATTTATATGGGACCATTCGGGAAGAATACCCATCAAAACAAAAAAGAAACATTGAAATCGGTTCATGCGTTCTTGAGAAATCGGGTAAAATACATTTAAAAAAATGGTGGTCGAATTGATAACCTACTCCTTTTTGAATGTCGGTTAAATCGAAGTGTTTCGCCTCCATTCTTGTTACGCCACAAAATGTCTTTATACTTAATTGTGTTAGTTATGTTTTAAATAAAAGCAATAGTCAGATTTCATGAAAAAAGATAAAGACTAATGAACAAAACATTTTCGCTAGGTAGATCGACATTTTGATGTTATCTATCTTCTTAGTGGGTACACTCTTGGCAGAGAGGTCGTGGTCGTCATTTTTCTTCATCAATGACCCGCTTCACAATTTGTCGCCATTCACTTATAGCAGCCGCTTTCTTGGTGCACACGTGCAAAGGATCATCTATCCCATTCCTAATCCGTCCGTCTGTCATCAAGTACGTCTGCCTCATCGGTGATCTACCGTGCGCTCGGGTAGGTGCCTTCGACCTTTTCCTGTACTACCAGGCGCTCTATAGATGTATCTGACTGGCCTTGTGGCTTAGTGGGTAGTAGCTCTGCCTGTGAAGCCGAGGGTCGTGGGTTCGATCCCCACCCAGTGCAAATATTTGTGTGATGAATTCAAATGTTTGCACTGTGTCTGGGTGTTTCTATGTATAGTAAGTATGTATTTAAAACTATATAAGTATTATATCAGCTACCTGGCCGCCATCACACAAGCTTTGCTTAGTTTGGGGTCAGATGGTGTTGTGTGTGAATTGTCCACCAATATTTATTTATTATTTATTATATTATCTCCGCGCCGAGACACGTGTCCAAAGAATACGAGCTTTGAACACGGATGATAGACACTGCCTTATGCCGAGTTCTTGAGGTATCGAGAGATTTGTGCGCTCCAGTACCACATTTCGATAGCATCTTTTTTTCTATTCTCACTTTCTCGCAGGGTCCACGTCTCCGCGGCATATAGGAGTATTTGGAACACTAATGTTCTGACGAGCCGGGTTTTCGTGGCTTTAGTTATGTTGCGATTCCTCCATACCTTTTTAAGTTTGTTCGTGGCAGATCTAGTGATTACCATACCCCTTTTTATTTCATCTACGTAAACACTGTCATTGACAATCAACGCTCCCAGGTAAATGTATGATTGGACCACATCGGATAAAAATTTGCCTGTGTTATTGCAGACTATAATCTATATATGTTCCAAATTTCAGCCCGATCCGTTCATACGTTAGGACGTGATTGAGCAACAAACATCCAAACATCCATACATTGACATTTATAATATTAGTAGGATTTTGTGGAAGCAGCCATCTTGAATCAATATGGGTAAAAACCACACCACAGTAAAGTGGCTTTCTATCGAAAGAAAAATTGGCAGTGATAGAAACTGCCGATAGAAGTGAAAACTTAGAACTCAGATAGCTTACTTTGGAAACTAGACGTGTAACCAGAGGGCGTGGCCTGGGCATCATGGCATGGGCATCTAGAAATGCGTCAGCATTTCCTATTGGCAGATGCATTTCTACATGGCCATAGCATGATGCCCAGACCACACCCTTTCAGCATTTCCATTGGCTGACGCATTTCTAAATGGCCAATAGCCATGGTCCCGAGTTTACCCGAAGATTTCTTATCATAGCCGAGCGTGACACTAGAATCCAATTCACAGCCCACGAAATATCTGTCTAGGCGCGCCTAAAGAAGTTTTCACTTCAAAAACACCCAAAATCGGTACGACCGTTTGACAGATACGATGCGGCCATAGGTTGCACGGTGTATGAGCATCGGTGCAACTAAGGTAGGGGTAGGCCACAATGTTGAGGGGTGGGCATCGCGGCTGTGGGGTGGAGGCCGCAGCGGGAGAGAATAGTCATTATTACAATGCTCCGCTCTCGGCCGTTAGACGATGAACGCGGTGAGGCTGCAGAGGAAGAGGACTTGTCATTATTGCGGTGCACCGCTGTTTCTATCCTCCTATGCAACTGAAAACTGGTAAGCGGCCACAGGCCTGAATCGACGCGGGGGCTAGGGGTGTTCAGACGTGGGGTGGTCTGGCACTCTGTTATTGGTAGGTTGCCGAGGTGGTCACGGAGTATCCTGGGTTCAAGTATATCGGTGATGGATGCGCCGCTGGTTTTCGGCGCATGATGCATTTAGCTCTAGTGATGCGCCGCGCATCACTAGAGCTAAACGCGGTGATGTGCGTCCAGCAAAACATGCCCGCAAGGTCACCGGTGGTGGGCTAAGGTTCGTTGGTTGGTTGGTAAGGTTGGTCGAATGCAAGACAGATACGCATACACCGTACAACTTTACATGCGTATGATACAATACACCGTACAACTTTACATGGGTGGACTTAGAGGTGTGGATGTCCCGGGCCGGGGTTTCATTGGGGACGTTGAAATTTCGCGGCTCTAGGGCGGATGCCGCAGCAGGAGAGGACCTTTGGTATTACGGTTTACGGTGCGCCGCTCTCGCTGCCCAACCGCGGCCTTGACGGAGGCGACAGCGTTACGTGGCAAACGCGGTGGAGCTGCAGGGGACCTAAGGTGTCCAGACGCGGAGTTGTCTGGACACCCACTTAATGGTTGGCCCCGGAGGTGGTCACGGCGTATCCTGGGTTCATGTGCATCAGTGATGGGTTTGTGCTCCATAGAAGGGCCCGGAGACGAGCAAGCCGCAATTTCGTGGAAGAATGCGAAATAGTCTCGTGTTCTCGCCGTCAGCGGCAAACGGAACCCTGTGGAACCCAACGTAACCGACCGTTTCCTCCAGGTATACGTAAATACAAATTTCAAATTTGTTATTTGCCGTCGCCATTTTGACAGATTAGGGAGTTTCGACACCAGGAGACAGTGGAACTAAATTAAATGAACAGGCTAGGCACAGTAACTACGTGTCAAATATCAGTAACGGCATTACAATAAGGTACGGCGCGGTAGGATGACCGCCCAGAGCGCCGGATACAAAAGGGCCCCTGCGCTTGCGGCACAGCGCCCCTTCCTCCCACGCGTTCATAAGGAAAGGGGCGCCGTTAGAAATCTTGCCTAGGGCGCTGATAGTGTTAAAACTGGCCTGGTCACTGGGCCAACTGGATTTGTTAGTACACGGGCTAGGCTGTTAATTGTACGGCTGTTTTGGTTTAGATCGTAAATTTGGCTCTGTTGGAATTTTTGTTATTTGATCACTTTTGTCTTTGCAGTCCGGTAGGACTACAAAAAACAATAATAAATAAAAGTTTAAAAAATCTTTTTAATAAAAAAAGCAAAAATCTTATTTCGTTTCCTTATCGTTTCGTTTCGTTCCTTTCGTTTCTTATTTTCGTTTTCCTGCTTGAACTCCCATCGAAATACTTTTTTGTCCTATTTATTAATAGGACATAACATAACACCTGTGTACGCTAACGAAGTAATAGGAAGTTGAAACTGTAGCTAAATAATTTAGCTTTTGCTGGATAAATGTAGGTGTTAAATAGATTTTGGTAACTTTAATTTTGAATTACACGATTGGTCGCTGGATTTGCCGCCCCCTTGGCCGTGCCGCCCGCGTGCGGCGCACGCCTTGCATGCTGCGTTACGGCGGCCCTGTTAACTGTATTTTCGTGCCGGCTAATCTCTGCAGGTCTACTACGAAAACAAACTCCGAATGATCGGATCCGACCGACAGCTGAATCGGATCTGTAGCCTACCACGAAAAACATTCAGATCGGATACATCTCGGTCGGAAGTTATAGACTTAGGTCGGATGAGGGTCGGATCGAACGAAACGGCCGATTTGATCAAACGACTGATTGTCTATCGAGGTAGGAAACGTCCATAAGTTCGGCCGATATATCTTTTATCGGACTTCGTAGTAGACCTGCTGATATGGCTAAACCGGTTTTACGGGACTTTTACTAGCAGATAGCTGATATTATAAAGAAGAGACTTTAATGCAGGAAAAAACAATTGAATAGTTTCACATTGAATGTTTTGAATAGCTGATCAGTGATCATACATAAAAGTACAGTCTTTTACATAAAATTTTCAATTCTATATAAACCATAAATACACTATTAGTTTAATGGGAGATACGACTACAGTTAAACTTACAATATAACAAATCCACTTCCTTCTGCTGAACTAATCATTTCAAAAATCCAAGGCAGACCCATCAGAATTATCAAACGAACAGTCATCGACAACCTGGAACAGATATTAGTTCATTGTTAGTTCTAGTGTTTAATTTTTTCAAGTATTTACTTTTGTGACAAATAACGGTGACGTTTTCGTGATAAGGAATGGGGTAGGTACCCCACGTATTTTGATTATACTGTAAAATCCATTCAGTATTTTTTTTGTTAATTTCTCCGTTTATTAGTTCAAAAGTATTATGTTTTACAAAAAATGATTTTGTTTTAGTTAACACTTATGTAATAGGAAGGTGAAAAAAATTAACTCACTTAAACTTCAATGCCTGTATATCACTCGATTGGAAAGTGAACCTCCACACCATCGTCGCAATATAGATGAATATTCCAAAATTCACCACGAGTAGAATAGTCATGATGCCGTACATATAGTACCATTGCTGAGCCTTAGCTGAAAACGAAAATGTGGTAGCTCTATAAAATTTTGGAAAACTTTCATCCCAACGGGGCTTAAGTTTAAACAAAACTCATCCGCGCAACAGATAAAATTTTATGCTAGGCTGTTGAAGCTGATTTTTGTATGCGTGTTATAACACAGGTTGTTGAAAGGTCACTTTGCTAAATGCATTGGGCTGTGTCGGTAACCTTTGTTTCCTTAGGGATCACTTCGATCTCGCACAGACATTCCAAGCACACCATATTCAAAGATACCCAGTTCGTTGCTCCATTAGAATACTAGGTATGTGTTGGTAAAATACTATACAGGGTTACTGGTAATCAGCCTGCATCCTTTTAAGGGGATGTTAGGTACATTCAATACGTCAACTTTTGTTCTACAGTTTTAAAAAAAAATTGTTTTTTTTTCTCTTACAAAAAAAAAAATAAAAAAAAATATTTGCACGGTCTAAAAGCATCGAACTCTTTGTAACAATTTGTAACAAGAGCGCGTACGCTATTTAACGCACAAAAAATTATGTGCCGAAGTGAATAAACACTAAAAAGTCGCTAAACAGTACAAAAAAGGGCAACAAACACTAATTTTTTTTGGGTTAACTATTGAGTTTTAACGAAAGTTGTAGAACAAAAGTTGTTTGTTTAAATATACAGAACATGCCCTTAAACGGATGCAGGCTGATTACCAATAACCCTGTATAAGTCCACCGTACTAGAAAACTAGAAAGCTAATAAATACTCACACGAAAACCAGCAGTCATGCAGTCCGATACCAGGGTTATCGTGATCTCCTGGATGGTAGTTGACAATCGCCATGATTGTTGTGAGAATGGTTGGCGATCCCCAGGAGTATAGCATATACCATTTGAACTCCTTCCAGCCGTAATCTACCGAGGTTGGTCGTCTGAAATATTTAGGATCACGAATTAGACATTTGGAATTTATCGCGCACACTACGAGTATTATTGAAATGTCGCTCTGCCAACGCTCAGAACGTACCTATACTGTTAATTTAAGCCGACTGGTGCTATTAGCTTCATTTATAAAATTAAAATGTCTACAAATCGTATTACCTTAATGTTATTTATGTACGTACATAAGTAGAAAACATTCTAAAATTATCTTTTTTTTTGCAACGAATATAAGCAGAAACAACAGCACCGATCTCCATAATTATTTCAACATTAAAACGCTATAGCATTATACCTGAATAATGTAGGCAATATTTATTTATTATGGAAATACATATCCTATCTAAAACTTCAATAATGTAACCCACGATGTACATCAATTGGACAGAAAATGTGTTTCATCGCATGATCAATGCTGGGCTGCGAAAACTATTGATTATAGCAAAAAAACTATTATTGAACATCATTTAAACATCTCATTAAAACTTTACAGTACTAAATGTCAATATCATTACTTATACGTCATCGAAATAAAATCTTAATATAATAAATAGGTCCAACATAAAAATAAATGAACGGTCCGTTAACTTGAAACTTGCAACTCTCCAAAGGTTGCCAAATGTTTTATGAGTACAATAAACACAAATTTAATTAAGTCACGATAATAGTTGTATTACGTTATGTGTATAATAAAAGTATTGTTTCGAGCATAGAACTAGGTAGAAATAGCTTTGTGCGTGAGCGCGGCCATGAGAAGAATTCAGTTGGGTTGAGTAGCGTTGAGAATGTAAGAATCGGCCTGACCGGCGTAATGGAAGGTGATGGAGAAGCATATGTTCGATTGTGGACGACTACAGGTTGATGATGATGACTACGATGTATTTATTTTACCGTTACGACATCGGGACAGACTACTGATGAATTAATTGATGTTGTGGGTTAACTTTTGCGAAATCCAGTTAACAGGAAAAATATTTACCTGGTGTCTCTTAAAACTTGTATTGATATCGAATTCGTCCAGAAAAATCCCGCCATCAAAAAGAAGTAACCCAAGAACCCTGGGGACAAATAAGAGAAATTAAACAAACATATTTTTTAGAAAACAATTGATACTTAACGTTTTATTAGTTTTGTTACTTGATTTTATTTAAAAAAAATGTTTTTTTTTTAAATAATTGATTTTATTAACGAGGTAATAAAGGTGTAATATTTGTTACCAGTCTGGATGTTTCTATGTATCACAAGAATACGTATTTTCGATTATTTAAGTATTGGTAGTCGTTTCCTTGTTTATATGAAATAAACAAAAGAGTATAACTGCTAAATGAGCTGTTTGAGATTAGGGAAATGTATGTGTTTATACATAAATTAAAATATTTCCTAAGTGAAAAGCATAGTATTATGTCAAGGAATTCCTAACTGACCAACATGGAATTTAATTGAGTTTTGATCTCACATTTCTTGCTTGATATTTCAATCTACATTTTAAATTTATTATTTGACATTACTGTGCTTGACATGTTGTGTATCTTGGTCTGTATAATTTTAATTATATTTGTTGAGTATGTAAGTAATATTTGGTGAATTATATCCCATCAAAAACATAAATGTAAAATGAGAGCCAAATTCTCAATACTATATGGCTTGATTGTTGACTTCAACAACAAAAAAAGTGAAATGTAAATGGGTCCCAAGTTCAATGATCAGTCCTGCAATTCATTAAAGCCACATATAATATTTTGTAAGAACTTAACATTTGTTGTTTTCTTATAATTTAACATAACATACCGTACCGTCAACATCCGGTAAAATATCCGTACAACATCCGGTACAAATTCACCGGATCCAGTCGCCGGATCCGGTGCTAGCAGTTTTAGGTAAAATAATTGATCAATTGCATTACTATGTACTTTAAATGCGTTGCGTGCGGTAATAATGCGTCGCTTTGTTGTCACACACCTTCTCCTATTTTATCCCAACACGCAAGTATATTATACCTGGATGGTGAGTAGCGAGACAAAATAAATCCCTCAATTTGAATCAACTGGGAGGTAGAAAGTCCCATCAAAATAATCAGTATTTTTAGGAATCCCTATTTTTGAAATGAAAAGTTTTTTTGGCTGGCCACAGACATATTTATCTTGGGCTGTGAATTGAATTGTAGCGTCACGCTCGGGATTGATAAGATATCTTCGGGTAAACTCCGAACCATGATCATTGGCCATCTAGAAATGCGTTAGCATTCCCCAAAAATGCTGACGCATTTCTAAAAGGCCATGCTCATGACCATGCCCTCTAGTTTCACCGGCGTAGTTTCCAAAGTGAGTTATAAGTGAGCTATCAAATTCTGAGTTATAAGTTGTCACTTCTATCGGCAGTTCCTATGACTGCCAATTTTTTTATTTATAAATAACACCCAATAAAAATTTCAAATTGCCTAAAATACAAATGTGTTTAATACTTTTTTATATCATCATCATCATCATCATCAGCCCATCTTAGCATCTTAGTCCACTGCTGGACATAGGCCTCTCCCATGGGTCGTCACTCAGCCCTGTCCTCGGCTATACGTCTCCATCCACTGTCTGCTGTCGTCCTTATATTATTATTCATTATTATTATCAGCTTATTATTTTTTATTCTTTAAATATTAAACTACAACATTTAAAAATTGCCTCAAACATATTTATTGAATCCAAAAATAAAAATAAAATTTAAAAGCGAAAGGTCACTCATCACGGATTCTCAGAAACTACAAATGCTAGGAATCTTTTAGCACGTAGGAACTCGCTAAGACTTTGCGAAATTCAACCCCTAAGAGGGTGAAACAAAGGAAGAACACACAAACAGGTGTATGAAAATTCGTGATTTTCAAAGTTATCAAATTTTGTATCTAGACACTTGGCACTAAGCAAATAAATGTTTGTTCTAGCAATTTTGTAATTTCGAACTGTATGGGCATGTTTTATTATAAGCTGTTTTTAGTAACCGTAAATGTGTCTGTGTATAAAAATAGGTACTACCTGAGGTACCTTAGTATGTATTTCTCAGGGCGGACGAAGTCGCGGGTAACAGCTAGTTAACTATAAACAAACGATACCGCTAGAAGAGTCTTGAAACGCTCTTGAGAATTATGGGCTCAAACGGGTACAAGCAGCGAGCAACACGGGAGGGAGTAGGCATACACAGCGTTTCCCCTCTGTCCAAGTACAAGTCCGCGTGGACCATGGAGTTTGATAATATACTGTGGCGTGAGGGCGGGGCTACATTTGTGAATGGTGCTTTATTTTATATGTGTTAGTAATTTGGCTGTGTGAGTATGATCGGCAATGGATCGGTACAGGTATGTTATGTATGTAATAGTGCGGCTTTGCGCTAGTGTGCAACTTCCCCTCCCGCAAGAAATTACAGAAAGATTTGAACAATTTTTTTAGCTAAGGCTACTCCCTTCCGTGCTTGCGCGGAAGATCGAGTTGCTCGATGGGTACAAGTTAGGCGGCACAAATGCCGAAGCGTAAACAACGCACTTACGTAACCTGACCTGGCCTGATATCTGCTATCTTTTTTTGCGTTCTTAGATCCTATAGTTCAACTTATTTCTAATGAAAAGTTTAGTGCCAGCTATTCACACTTTAGTGCACAGATTATGTCTTACCTTGAATAAATAAATTGAAGTAAAAAAGATTGAAGTACTCACCTAGAGCAGCACAGGAGACCATACTAGTATAAGTCAATTTCAAATATGATAATATTGCTAATCCGATAGCTAAACTTCCACTGAAGTTAATCACACTCTTTCCAAATAAATCTCTGAAAATATGAAAAAAGTTACATTATTAAAATAAATTAATGTATACCTACTCGTTATCGCCCATTAAAATTTTCTAGTCCACTTTTTAGTACGAGATCCGGCTGCAAAATTTCTACGTTCATCGTGTAGTTAATCAAATTCACATTTGAACATACGTTTATGATTAGGAGAATACGTTCATAATAGGTTGCCAGACAATAAGTGGCCACAAGTAATTTTAACTAAATTAATGTTAATTAATTTGACACAAAAAAATTCTCTTATCTGTTGCTTTGTGCTAAAATCATCGATATAAATCAATAGATCTCTTCCAAACTTCAGGTGCACGGAATAATTATGTTATAGTGGGGAAGAGTGAGCTCACTTTTACCGTTCTGGTCGGTTATAGGAAGAGGGTAACGCCGGACGTTTAAAATACCTATCATTATTCGTTGTCAACAACCAAAATAAGTAGAACCACAACCTCGCCGCTAGCGATTCTATGGGTCAAGAAGATTGGTAGTTGTAAACTACTCACGCTACACACTGAGACGCAGTTTGTTAACCATTTCAAAGTGCTCAGGACACATCTTTTGATTTATATCGATGGCTAAATTGCTCTCACTCTCATGAGTGGTTGGGTGTTGGGAAAACTAAGTGGACTCTTTATCTTATTGACTAGAAACTGATTTTATCACTTAGTTGGTGATTTTCCCTTATCTCGCCATATTGTTTGGCCATGAGGGGGGGGGGGGGGGTACGTACGATGGAGCGCGCTTACATAAAATAAACACAAATACTCTCGATTAGGAAGCATTCTGATTATTTTCACCGGAGAATACTCTATCAGGCAACGCACTCCTCTACATTTATATTCGAATAACGTGCAAATACCTCAATTCGGTAAATATGGCGTATATTATAGCCGTCAGTCCTAAAAACACAACCGACACTATCATACAGTAGCCCAAGGTTGTGTCTTCTATTATGATCTCTTCCTCTTCATCCGTGATGCACATCAAAGCTACGGACCGTACTTCAGTTAATGATGTGTCCGCTGTCCCGTTCCCGTAGCAAGCTCTAGAAATGGAAAGGAACAAAGTCAAACAAAATAAAATAGAGATTATCTATACATTATACAAAATCGCTTTAGCGATAAGGCCGCTAGTTGTATCACTAGTTTTTCTAAGTTGTATGTATACTTACGGTGTGAACAATAAATAATTTTCATTAATTCATACAAAAGCGATAGGTCACTTCATCACGAAGTCTCAGAAACTACAAATGCAAAGAGCCTGAAATTTTGCATGTAGGTCTTTTAGCACTCAGGTGCTTGCTCAGTCGGGGTTTTGCGAAGTTCAAACCCTAAGAGGGCGAAACTAGGGATGGACGGTTGTATGAAAATTCCGTCCATCTTCAAAGTGAAAGCATGAAATTCACTGAACCGATTTTAATGAAATTTGATACACAGAAAAATGGTTGATGGGGTTGAAATTGGGTATGAAAGTTCATTATGGAAGTTCGCAATTGTCGAAGATAAATAAATATATAGTGGTGGACATTTCACACACAACACCACCTGACCTCAAACTAAGCAAAGCTTGTAATATGGAAGCCAGGTAGGTAGCTGATGAGCATATCTTCATTTGAAGATAAAACATAAACAAATAATTTATTTGTTCAAAACATGAGTAAATTACAAACACACATAATGCATGATATTTCACGGTCATAAAATTTCAAAGTAGCTTATCGTCATGTTGCCTGATACGGTAGGTATACAAATATTATTCAAATTCTTAAAAGATTTATGAGATTGCTTATAAGACTCATGACATAGTCACAAAATTAGCTTAACAACTCGCTCCCTATATTAAAATCACTTTTCAACTATGTAGATACAAAAAATAGAAAACTTTACAAAGTCATGTCATCAAATCAAAATAAGTTACAAAAAATAATTTATTACTAAATGTCTAATATAATATACAGGGTTACTGGTAAACAGCCTGCATCCTTTTAAGGGGATGTTAGGTACATTCCATACGTCAACTTTTGTTCTACAATTTTTAAAAATGTATGTTTTTTTTTATTTTACAAAATAAATAAAAAATGTATTTGCACGGTCTAAAAGCATCGAACTCTCCGTAACAATTCGTAACAAGAGTGCGTACGCTCTTTAACGCGCAAAAAATATGTGCCGAAGTGAAAAAACACTAAAAAGTCACTAAACAGTACAAAAAAGGGCAACAAACACTATTTTTTTTTGGGTTTTCTATTGAGTTTTAACGAAAGTTGTAGAACAAAAGTTGTTTGTTTAAATATACAGAACATGCCCTTAAACGGATGCAGGCTGATTACCAGTAACCCTGTATATACCTAATGAAATGTGTCATCGTCCTTCTCTTCTTCTGTCTCAGAACTGACTAAAATGGTGGTGACACCATTATGACCAGTACCTATGACGTAAGATCGGAGGCATGCGCGATGCGAATCACATCGGACGTTCTTGCGATGCATTCGTGCGAATGCGGAGATAACTCCGATGCGACGCGAATTCGTAGTTTTGTGCAGGAGCCCTTAGTCGAGGGTATAAGCTGGTATACATGAAAAAAAAACGAAGAAAATGTAGATTACTTTAAAAAGACCGACTGTTTTTATACAAACATTTTAAACCAAAATTAGAAATGATAGAGATTCAGTTCAGTTTTTCCGACGTGGTTAAGCAAAAATCATTCAAACTTTGACAAACACAATATTTTGTTGGATGGTGGTTACGGCCCACAGATATGTCCCTTTTAGGGATTCGTACAAAAAACTGGTTCCTATGACTTAAGTCTGTCCATCCGATCAATTTTAGAGACTGGATATTCCGAAGTATTATAGATAAGTAGTAGTAATAGTAGTAACATTTTCACAGGCTATGTGTTACAATGTATAGGGGATAACATAAGAGTACATAATGATATAAGTACAGTAAGTTGAAAATCACAACCGAGGCGATATTGCTAGCCCGAGCAGTAGCTACTTATAATTAATTATCAAACCTCACGTATGTCATACGACATTTTATAACATATTTGCGAGGAAATAAATAAATAAATTTGCATCGTTGCATGTTTTCCATAAGATGAAATTTTGATACACTTGTACGGTACAAGCGTAGGCTTTGATACGCTTGTTAGGTACAAGTTGTGTACCTAAGTATATATCGGTCGATTTTCGGCCAAGAGGCTTAGAGTAGCCTTTTTCGCTGCCTTTGAGACTTCTGGTGGTGTCGAATTACTAAATTCATCATTACTTGCCGACATTTTCAAATAAAATCATTACAGCGAAAAGAAAAAGCATGCGGGATAATTTTTACTTGTTCACAAATTAGCCATGCGCGTGCATCAGCGCTTTTTTTTAAAGGTTTCGTACCCAAGTAAAAACGGGACCCTATTACTGAGACTTCGCTGTCCGTCCGTCTGTCACCAGGCTGTTTCTCAAGAACGTTGATAGCTAGACAGTTGAAATTTTCATAGATGATGTATTTCTATTGCCGCTATAACAATAAATACTAAATACAAAATAAAGTCAATGTTTATGAGGGACTCCCAAACAACAAATATGATTTTTTTACAGTTTCTTGCTCGATACAAGATAAGGTTACAGATAATGAATGGTACGGAACCCTTCGTGCGCGAGTCTCACTCGCACTTGGCCGGTTTTTATTTATTTATAGGCAAAGGGCACAAAAACCGCAGCAGCAGTATTACTAATAAAGTAAATTAGTATTATTGTTTTGTTACAGATAAACTGTTGTAATGTATGGCCAAAATTAATTAGATTAACGAATTAAATATTTCTTTATTATATTTTATCTTCCAAAGTTATTTTTATACATAAAATATTGACCACTTTTCTGACTCTTTGCTTAGATTTAAAAAAATACCGTTCGATTTAGATGGAGCATTTTGATAAACCGTGCGGTTTACATTACATTACCGCACAAGTACGTAATGAGAAAATGAGATATATTACGAAATTGAATTTGGTGATAGAAGTGACCATTACGAGCAAATGTATTATGAACATAATTATGTAGCGGTAGGACTCTTGGCAGAGTCCGACTGGGGAAATACCACATCTTTGCCAGTTATTCTACCGCCAAGCAGTAATGTGCAAACATTACCATGTTTCGGTTTGAAGGGCAATGTTTCTGGAGAAATTCAAGGGCTTAGAAATATATATCAATATATCTCAATATATATAAATCTCCTGTCACGATGTTTGTCCGCGATGGATTCCTAAACTACTTAACCGATTTTAAATTAAATTGGCACATCGCGAGCGGTCTGGGTTGAGAGATAGGATAGTTTTTTTTTCGATTAATAGTCATTATATGACGAAATCCGAGCGAAGCCGGAACGGGCCGCTAGTATCTTATATAATATCTTAGACCTCAAAGTGACGAGCGCAGTGCAGTGCTAGGTAATGATTTGAACTCATATGTTCCAATAGCTCCGTGTCACTGTGATGTTATGTGGGATACATGTTGCTTACCATCAGGCACATGTCATTCTCGTCTCATCACTCTTAAAGCCGGGTCACACAGAGGCGATCCGATAGCGATAGCGATAGCGATCCGAGATGGTATTTTTTGTAATGTTCGAATTTTTATGCAACCTGACACACAGCAAGCGGGCGCGATCCCATACTCGGATACGATCCGGATCGCTATCGCTATCGGATCGCCTCTGTGTGACCCGGCTTTTAACTATAAAAAAAATGGCAGTCATTGGAACTGCCGATAGTAGTAAAAACTAATAGCTCAGAATTTGATAGCTTACTTTGGTCACTACGCGGGTAAAACCGGAGGGCGTAGCCATGACCATGGCCATCTGGGTTATCCATGGCCAATAGGAAATGCTAACGCATTTTTAGATGGTTAATGGCATGCCCATTTGTGGTGGCGGCCATCTTGGATTTGAAATTTGTCATAGTGTATACTATTCCACTGGTCAAGCCCTTTCATTTGATACCATATTGAGGGAGTAGTGAAAAAAGTAATGTAATTCGCCATTTTGTGGTGGGGCCGTCTTAGATTTGAAATTTGTCATAGTGTATAGGATTCCACTGGTCAAGCCCTTTCATTTGATACCATATTGAGGGAGTAGTGAAAAAAGAAATGTATTTCACCATTTTGTGGTGGCGGCCATCTTGGATTAGAAATTTGTCATGGTACATAGTATTCTACTAGTCAAGCCCTTTTATTTGATATTCATATTGAAATAGATTGTGAAGAACTATTTTGTTTGCCATTTTGTGGAGGCGGCCATCTTGAATCGATGTTAACCAAACAGTCATAGCTAAGAAGCTAAGAACTACAAAACCTTAACCAAATTAACCTTTAAATAGAAAAAACTGCATCGAAATCGGGCCATTCGTTTGAGCTCTACGGTGCCACAGACAGACACACACAGAGACAGACAGACAAACAGACAGACAGGAGTTCAGGTCAGTTCAGGAGTCAGGTACAGGTCAGGAGTTAAAGATAGATAAATAAGCTTACAATCATCGATTTATTAGACGTTGTCACGTCAAAAATCTATACTTATAATAAAACTGTAGTGGGTCGAATTCTGTACATTGAAGATATTTTGAAAAAAAAAATTTGGGGACACTCCATAGGCGATACCGATGGCGAAACTGCATTTTTTTTCTTTCATGTCTGTCTGTCTGTCTGTCTCTCTGTCTTTCTGTATAGGGAACTCTCATCACGCCGAAACTAATGATTCAATTCAAATGAAACTTGGCATGATTTAAGATCATACTAAGGAGATGGTAGCTGTCTACTTTTAACTCCCAAATTCTGCACGGTTTTCTTGCAGAAAGGGATGAAAGTTAGAATGTGTATTTGGTTGTAACTCATGTCTGCGTTGTTCAATTTCGTTTATTCTTTTTTTAGAAAGAACACATGTTTAATATAGTCCCATCAAAATTTTAACATTATTGGTTGTGTGGTTCGGAAATTACATAGAAATTAGAAAATAACGGTAAACATAAGTTCGGTACATACAAACTTCAAACTGTAAACACTGTAAACACAAATTCTGTGGCACTGTAAACACTAGGGATGTAATGGAGGTCATTTTATCGGAACCGAAGGCGGAGTCGGAGTTTTAAAGTTTGATTTATCGGAGTCGGAACCGAAGTCGGAGGCATAGGCAAGATGGTGGTGGTGGCAGGAGAGACTTTTTTATTGGATATATTTTTTTTTACCAAACACGTGGACTCGATATACATGACGAGCAATTGATTTAGAAACTTGGGATTTTGTACTTCCATCTACTATCCACCACAATAAGGGTTTATCTGCAATATTTATTCACCTTACCTCCAATTATAACCTCCGTTTTAAAATTTTCGGATTCGAAGTCGGAACCGAAGGTATAATAGTAATCGGAAGTTCCAACTTATCGGAGTTGGAGTCGAAGCTCATCCCTGGTACACACACCGCACTCAAATCCGTCATCCGTCATCTATCGTCAGGTAATAATATGACAATACCTTTCTAATGTTTTTCCACATTAACTACAGATGGCAGCTCATGGTACGAAACACGATCTGATATTTATTAGAAAATGTGTAATGTAGTATTTGTTGTTGTAGCGGCAATATAAATATATTATCTGTGAAAATTACAACTGTCTAGCTATCACCATTCTTGAGATACGGTCTGGTTACAGACGGACGGACGAACAGACGAACAGCGAAGTCTCCGAAATAGGGTCCCGTTTTTACCATGGACATATTTATATTATATGAAAAACAGGGAGGTGGTTTTTTTAATATTAACAAAAACTGGGATACAAGATCTTCAAGCCCACTACCAGTCGGAAGCTTCCCCAGCATGGTTGCGGCAGTACCACGCTGAATAGCAATGTTTTTGCGTTGGGCCAAAAACACGCCAGTATTTTAGTCACGCGTTGCGTAGGTCAAGCGCTCGGAAAGGCTTTTGAAGATGAGGTGAGCTCCCGGCCTTCACAGGCACGATGTCTCAACCCCAGAAAGCTTAAATGTAAAACCACTACCGAGGGTTGCATATTTCCGCCATTCGAGACGCTTAGCTGAATTAGCCGCTGCACTGGCCCTACTATGTGTCTCTGGAAGATGTGAAGGTGCCAGAGTATCGACACAAGCTGCGTCCACAGTAGGGGCCGACTCAACTTCCAAGGCACAAAAGTCATGCCGTCAGGTCTTTTGCCATAGTCACGCGTAAGATCACTCCGGTTTGAGTATGGCTGGAACATTGGCGGTGGAAAAAGCATTAGTTTTATGTGTGAAATGTCCACAAGTATCTATTTATCTGGATGACGTAGCCATAGCTTCTTAAGTTAGTCGAGTGAACTTTTTACTTGACTATAAGTTAGTTAGTTGACGTGAAATGATAATAATTGAAGTCGGTTTTTGTTTTTTCGGATATTATTTCAATCCAAATACTGTACTAAATTTAGTGTTCAACAAGCTTCGGTGACCAAAGCAGACCGTTGTTTTTCTAAAATTGAATTAAATGTTATCTTACTACTAAGTATTATATGTATATTATGTAATGGTTTGATTTGGTTGAAATTTGAAACACAGATAGTTTATAGTCTCATATAGTACCTATCATCTCGGAAAAAGCATGGGCCCTAACGAAACAAATATTAACGACAGAACGACATGACCAATTAGATTGACATTTAAAGCACACTTGGCTTAGAGTCTAAAATATCACATCGGCTAATAAGTCTATCACCTACTTAGGATATCATCCTGTAAAAATGTATAAGTGGGTAAGTATCAGATCACGCACATCAGCTACAGACTCTTCGTAATGTATCCTATAAAAATCCTACAAACTTAACACTGCGGCTATGTTCGATACTCCACAACCTTACTACGAGTATGTTTGATATTGCTAAACATTTAAAATATGTAGTTGCTAAACTCGAATAAATATATTTTTGTGTGGAAAAACAAATTCACTCGGTTTGTGTAATGGCCACCCATACAAATATTTTTACGTAAGTACTACTAATGTACTAATAAGGTCGCAAGATCAATGTACGTGAACGAAGTAGGGGGTTCAGCTAGTAATAAATAAAATTGAAAACAGAATAAAATAAATAATTTAAAAAAAAAACCCGACAAAAAACCAACAGATAAGAAAAACACTACAGAGACCGAAACAAGATTGACCAAATAAAGTATGTACTAAAACATTACTACATCATTATAAGCTGAAAGTTTAAGTTATTAAATTACATTATGTTGGGCGGCAGGCGGCACCCATTTGTAATAGTTATTTGTTGTACAAGAGTGCAAAGTGGCTTTTTAACCGCGTGCTCAATTTTGATGACTGAGCTACGCTCGTGATTCAACTTTAGCATCCTGAGCGTAGCAAGAGAATCAAAAGGGCACAAGGTGAAAAATCTTTGCACTCGAGTGTAACACGTAATTTTTCATCCCACCTTAGCGAGGAAATTACTAAACGCTTTGCGCATTTTCAGTTTCAGTCAATTCAGTTGG
The DNA here is from genome assembly GCA_963693475.1 of Ectropis crepuscularia. Lineage (NCBI taxonomy): Eukaryota > Metazoa > Arthropoda > Insecta > Lepidoptera > Geometridae > Ectropis > Ectropis crepuscularia. The sequence goes on from OY856359.1 coordinate 10,738,837, forward strand.
CGTCAAATAAACTTCTTGGTCGCTAGAATAACTTATTATTATGGTATTTCGGTTTTTCACTTGCTTTCGATTTTATAAGTTTCAAACTTTAAGCTTATTTAGACATGGGTTTCACAATAACAATATGACGTGAAAATACGGAGGGTTGACCGATTGAGGTAAGGAGTTTCATATGTGTACATGAAAAAGTGTCCGCCCAAATGCATTAAATTATAGTAGCGCTAAATTTGCATCAGGATACATTTTTAAGGAAATTAATAAACGTACTATTCAGAATTCATGAAAGAAAAATATTGGCAGTCATAGGCATTGCCGATAGAAGTGGTAACTTCTTAACTCAGAATTTAATGGCTTTGGAAACTGCGCGTGTGAAATCGGAGGGCGTGGCTATGCGCATGGCTATGCAGAATTTTTTAAATAGCTAATGGGAAAGGCTGAGGCATTTCTAGATGGCCAATGGTTATGGTCGCGAGTTTACCCGAAGATTTCTTATCATTCCCGAGCGTCACGCTAGAATTCAATTGACAGCCCACGAAAAATATGCCTTTGGCGCGCCAAAAGAAGTTTTGACTTCTAAATATATTGTACCAACATGTTTTCTCAAAATAGTAATTATTTATTTGATGTTATATTTACTACATCATTTTGTACAGCACAAGTAGTTGAAATTATCTATTAGTTACCATTTTAGTAGTCAATAATATTTAATTATTTAACTCGGCAACTGGGTAGAAATCTTTAAAATTATCAGAGTCTCTCTACTGTACTCTATGCATATATTCTACATAAAATCTTTCTCTTAAATCACTCTATTTATTTAAAAAACCCGCATCAAAATCTGTTTGGTAGTTTTAAAGATTTAAGCATACATAGAGATATAGGGACAGAGAAAGCGGCTTTGTTTTATACTATGTAGTGATAACTGAATTAAAATCCTTGTAATTATTCCAAATAGCATTTAACTACACAACATGTATTTAACTATACATATTTGTAATGCTTTTTAAATTCTCTTTATTTTGACATCCCACTCGATAAGCTAGTTAATTATTTTTTTCAAGTAGTTACAATTTTGCGTCAAACATCGGCTATGTTGATTTTTTTTATTTAATACCTATCTAAGAACACTTGGGTAGTTGAGACAAATCTAACGATATATGAATCGTCAAAATCCATTCAGCCGTTTGGAAGATACGTGGGAATAAAGAAATTTACAAACATACAAGATACGCGCGAAAAAAATAACCCTTCTTTCAGTCGGGTAAAAAGGTATGGGATGTCCACACAACAAATATTGTTTGGTAGGTTTATCTATTAGCGCTGTAAGAAAAGAGGTATTTATCTATTAAATAAGAACAGGTCAAAATTTTATTTAAATTTCTTCGTAACGTATAACCTCGTACTTATATAAATACGGAAATTGACCCGTTTTTATCATGTCTCTCATTTAACCATATTATAGGTTAACCAAATCATAAATGTCAATGTTTGGATATTTTAATGATTTTACGAGTATGTTTGGAACGGGAAATACGTGGGGAAGACCGCGCTGCTAGTTAATTATTTGAGGGTCCAGTACGATATACTCTTAATAATATATAGATGTTTTCAGAAAAAAAATTACTCCTCTTGTCACTTGTCACTTTCCGAAACATTCCATTTTGTGTCGGATTTTATACCAAATCTGTTTGTTTTAAAACAAATTCTACTACTGTAAAACAATTTTCGTAAAACATCCGGTGACAAAATGGAATGTTCCGGAAAGTGACAATAGGGGTATAGATTTTTAGCAAAAATGCCCATTTACCTAAATTTACATGAGAGTTGTTAAAATTAGGGACCATTTATTAGATTAGACAAAATGAGAGACACTATAATAAGAGATCAATTTCCCTATAAATGGAAAAGTTTAATCCTGTTAACTCAATCGCGTCTGAGACTGGTGACTCAAATCTGTTTTGGACTGGTACAGTGCATAGGCTAAGAACTAAACTTCTAAATTGTAGACATTTGATATGGATAGATATGTGTATTGAATTAGAATATGTCAGTTTTCGGATGTTTTTGTTTTCTGTGGCTACATATCTTCTTTTTTGTAATATTTTTGTTCATTTAAATGATTCTAAATTCGACATTTTGTATGTAAATGCCCATACAAAAATTCAACACAAAAGTCTACAATAAAAACAATTTATTTGACATACATAGTTTTAATTGTGTATTATTGTTTGGAGACAAGCAGTTCAATGAATGCTTGATTTGACTTACCACTACTAGATGTTAGCATACTTAACAGAATAAACATTGAGATTTACTAGCCGAATGAGGTGACATTTATTTAAAACACTAGCTGACCTGGTAAGCTATGCTGCCAATAAATAATAATCAACTGAGCAAAATGTCTCAGTGACGTGACACTTCATGTAGGGCTTCATGGTCAGTGGACAACAGTTAAATTATTCGGATATTGTTCATACAAAACTAAAAAAATCGCGATTAAAAAAATTATAATTGGGATAAGAGAATGAATAATTAATTTTCGCCAAAAAAACCGACTTCGATTTAAAATTAAATTAGAAGTCTATATAAATGAAAGTAAGTAAAACCGTCACGGCGGTTTCGATAAACTTTATATGGGAAGATTCAAAATTCATAATTCAAAGGTAAATAAATTATGATCTGCTAAACAAAAAGAGAACCATCGAAATTTATTCACAATTAGCGGTGCGAAACAGACATTCATACAAAAAAAAATACATAAAACCGAATAAAGAACCTCCGTTTTTGAAGCCGGCTAAAAATACTATTCGTTCTATTTGCGTGTCCTATCAAACTTCGTAAAAACCGGTCGTAAAAACCGCCGGCCGGCCGGACGGAGGAGTACACAAACATCGTGATACGAGATTTTTTTGTATAGGTATACTCGTAAGTTGAAAAACAATTTCATCGCGTCGTTTCGTTAGCTATAAAACCGTAATCTTTGGCCGTGATCACGAATAGTCTACTCGTTTTTAAAATAGGTAAGTACTTAAGAGTGCGCCTAAAGCCAGGAAAAAATCAGATTTCACTCGCGCGACGCGTTTCTTAATGTGATGTGCATAAAGTCGAGAATAGCATGACACAGTTTGGAGGAAAAATCAATATTGAATCAGGAGTACATTTTTGACCAAGTTTTATTTAATTACTCAATAACTAAACATAAGTCTAAAAAAGTGTTCGGTTACTTTACTAGAACGTACAAATAGGAATTTTATTACCAAAAAATAATGTGGGGTCATCGCTGATAATTTCGAGTACTCGAATTAAAACGGGTTTTTTCGGTGTCATTTTTATTTTTTTATTGTAAAAAACTCTGATCTATTTTTAAAATTCTATTCGGTTATTGTACTTCTTCTTGATTGTACCCACACGTCAATATTTTTTTTGTCATAGTTTTTAGTTTCTTAACTTCAGTGAGCGGCGTCGAAAATGTCCTTTTTTCGTTTTCTGGCTTTAGGCGCCCCCTTAACATAAATAGTCCAGTGTAGAAGCGTTTGAAAATGGCAAAAAAAACAACAAAATAATTAATAGTAAAGAAACCTATTGTTAAAGGAAGACAATATGACAAAAATAAGGGAAAAATAATTTAAGGGTCGTCTATTACTTATTTTGTTTTCAAAAGCTATCGAGACTGGTCTAAAAATGTTAAAACAGGCGAAGTTCTATAAACGTTGATTTTTATAACGGAACCTTACAAAAATCAATAAAAGGTTTCTAATATTTTTTTTTTTCTACACTGAATAATTTGCGCGAGACACTTCCAAAGTGGTAAAATGTGTGTCATGTCCTCCCCCCTGTAACTTCTAAACTAAGAGAATGATAAGATTTTACATAGATATAAGTACTCGTAAGTTGAAAAACAATTTAATCGCGTCGTATCGTTAAGCTATAAAACGGTGATCTTTGGCTGTGATCTTCTCGTTTTTAAAATAGGTTCTAATCATAAAATTTTAAAACAGGCGAAGTTCTATAAACTTTGATTTTTGTAACGGAACCTTTGGTGCGACAATCCGATTTGCGCTTTAATTTTATTCTAATGAAGTTAAATAAATGTATCTGCGTGGTGTGATACGGTTTTAATATTTATGCAAATTTTATCAGCGTTTTGTAATACCTCAATCATTTATATTATTATGATTATGGTTATTATGATTATATTTTCATACATACCTAAATGTATGTAAATACGAATTCTGATGTACATAGGTATATACTATATCGGACATACTTTTTTTAAAGTAAAACTAACTACGTCTACAAAAAAGTTCCCAAACCGTTAGTATTTTCCCCTTGTCTAACGTTACGTACACACTCAAATTAAAGTATTACATACTCTTCTCAGTCTCACTCAAAGACTGATGGGGTCCGTTTTCCTAATTTACGTCTCCCCCTCGTTCTATCCTCAACTCATCATCGGATTGCTCGCACTCAGAATATCTGTTACAGGTTTAATATTTTAACTTACATATCTGAATTAATGCTCTCAACATAATCTTCAGCTAACCAAATATTTAATTTTCCATCCTCTATTTTAAAATCAGTTAGATTCAAATATTCTTCGCAAACGAGTCTGATAGCCGATGTGGTGTTTTTCTTGGGATCATAACAAGATGAAGAAACCACGTAAGACGCGGGAGGGCAGCACGCCAGTTTATCCGTTTCTTCACATGTCACTGAACCGACCAGCACAATTATAACAAACGCCAAACTTTTATGTCTCTCCATTTTAGGATTAAACAAACACAATCTACGTAATACTTCAGACGGTTATCACCGCACAATGTTCTAAACGCGTGTTTACTGAATGAATGTGTTTGAAAATCAGATTCTTAGCGCCGTACACATTTCGCCCGTAGCGACAAACTAACGCAGCGAATTTGGAGTTCGGAGTATTTAAGGTAGCCGTTCTTTGGGGGCATCCATTAATTACGTGAGGTGTTCAGGGGGGGGGGGTCGAGTCAAATCTCACGTGGGGGAGGGGGTGATCTCGGAAAATGTAACGTCATTGTTTTCGCAAAAAATGTGTTAATTTTGTGAGAAAACGCGGAGAAATTGTGTAAAAGAAATGTGTCAAATTCTCACGTGGGGGTTGAACAAAATCTCGCCAAGAGGGTATTACCTCACGTAATTTATGGATGCCCCCTTTTCACAAATTGACATACTTATATCATTATGATAACCAACGTTAGACAAACTCACGGGTAGTGAAATGATTATTATACAAAACATATTTAACAAATTGGTTATTACCTCTCAAAGTAATTAATTAATTATTTGACAAACGTTAATTCCTTAACGGAATCATTTTCCTTATCATTTGGAAAATTATTCTTTTAATATTTTTAATAACTAACAAATGTTTAAATGAGTACTAAACCAACACTTGGCAAATTTTTATTTTATAACGTGTTGTTTTGCAAGCAACTCAATTTATAAAACAAAAATTTATTAAATTACATAAAAACTTGATTGTCATTTTTTAAATGTCTAAATAACCAAATCGGATCGCATAGGTTACTCAGGACCCAGCTCGGAGCACACCGACTCCACGTAGTCATGTCGCTACTACCCCTAGAGTGTATATAAAAATGCGGGAGCTAGAAGCTCAAGGGAGGTTCAGAGTGGGGCAAGGCGTGAGGCGTGAGACCGCGAATCGGGAAACGTAGTGTAGAAATCCTGAGACTAGATGGAGTGACGAAATATGGAAGACAGCAGGCAGTAGATGGAGACGTAAAGCTGAGGTTAGGGCTGACTGGGGGATCTTGGAAGAGGCCAGGGAACTATGTCCAGCAGTAAACTAAGATAGGCTGATGATGATGGTGATGAAACTCCACGACCTCCAGCCAGTAGGTACTAATCATACATAGATCCACATTTCCACTCTAAGAATGGACTACAAATCTGTGTGAACCGTAGAATTATTGTTGGTCATGTCTTGCAGTCAAGTATGATAATATTATCCAAGCTCGTTCTATATTATTCTACAAAGTAGTTTGGGACCTAATACTTAACTCCTTTTTCAAGGATGACTCTCTAAAAGATTATACCAAATCTCGAACTTATTTACATAATCTTTGTATAGAAATTCAGATTCTGGAATTAACGATAATTGCACGATTATTAAGATTATAAAATAAAATTATATAAAATATTGCGTCCACAATTTTGCAGTTGGTCCACATTGTTCATATTCCTTTAATTTTGTATGAGTGCCACGTATGAGTGCATATTCGTATTTGCTATGTTTAAAATAGCCATAATTCGAGAATAGTACATCGTAGAAGAAAAAGTGTTGAGATCTTTTTTGTAGACAATTTTATAATCTACAAACTTTGTTTGAAGCATTTTTCGGTAGCTTTCATTGTTTCAGAGATATACGCAAAAAATGCAAATTTTGCGCGTTTGACCTCGAATAAAAAACAAGGCACAAGCGGGATCGATGGGGACTTTTGAAATGTCATTTATAATGACGAATCCAAGGCCTGCACAAAAATCCGGCATGTTGGGAATTAATGCAAACTGGAATCATAATTTAGTCGTATTTTGACTGGACTATATTGTAATAGCCTAATATAATTTAATCCCGAACATGCGGACAGACAGACACTAATCCTAAGAAAATAAACAATAACATGTATGCACACTGACCACACTGCAGGCAATTATTATATTTAAGAAATATATTTCAGTGCCTTCAACACTGAAATATATTTCAATTTGTGTTTAACCATAATAGACGAAGTTATATATTTATTCACATTTTTCTTTCTTACTTGTGTAAAATGTTATCTTTAAAAAATATTATTTTATTTAACCAGAACTAAGGGACTATAGTCCCTAGGTAAAACGCCATAGCAAACGACAACACGGAGAGGCCGTTCTTGATTTGATAAGGTTCATTATGTTTGGTTTTAATACTCTGCTTTTAAGAGATATGTTGTGTAGGGTTGGATATAATATTATTCATTAAGTGATACTTACTCTAGTTATATTGGTCGGGACTCGCTTCACCGTATTTATAACCAGGTAGTTAAAATAATGTTATAGTCAAATGAAGTAACTTTTCTTTTGGTTACCATAGCTTTTTTTTTTTGGTTAGGTATTAGCTAGGTACAATACAATACAATACAAAAACACTTTATTATACCACAAAACAAACAAAAAAATAAACAGTGTAAAAACTTAAGATTAAACATTTTGGGCACAAAAGGCGATCTTATCGCTTATAGCGATCTCTTCCAGATAACCTTTTGGTTATTAGGAAAAAGTAACAGATAAGGGCAGTGGTGTGGCATCCTTGAAACATGTATATAAATAATTGCACAATTAGAATAAATAAATAGGTACCTCTCGGCCCCTGAAGTTCTGAAATGTAAGAAATGTTGTGGAATATCATTATGGCCTATTCCATGTACAATTAAACAAAAGTATTTAAAATGCCGTTAGAAGCTTTCTACTCCTAGAAATTTCCATCTGAAATTGTTCTGGTACGGAAATCGTAAGATGAAAGGTTAGCTCCTGGCTTATTGTGAACTTCTACGGCTGTAACTGATTTTATGATGGACCGCACTTACCTACCTAAAAAAAACGATTCACTCTCAGTTTGAAGACACCATCGGGTAAAACCTACTTAAGCATCGTAGGTACTCAACAGCCTATAAATTGTTATAACTTAATGAAAAAAAGTTAGATAAAAATAGAAAAATGCCGATAAATGGCACTAAAGCGACTATTTCACAAATACTATTGCTACTAATAAAATCAGATTCCAATAAAATCTTTTTTACAATATCTTTTTATTAACTGGACATTTGCGTTTTTTGTAATAGTAAAGTTGCAACACCATACGTTTCTTATTTTAAAAAAAAGTTCTCATTGAAATATTAGAATAATAATCCCAGAGCGCTACTAGCATACAATCTTTATATGAACTGATTCTAAAATCTATTTTTTATTTCACGAAACAGGATATATGCCTGATGGTAAGCAATACGCCTGCCCATAACAACACCGTATCACGCAGCTAATAGAACATACAAAGTTTCAATTCATAACCTAGCACTGCACTCATCACTCAGAGGATGTATCTCTATGCCCACTAATTTCTCTGGAAACGAAGTTTGGCTCTTACATTAAACCTAACACCGGCGGAGGAACTTCGTATGCCATCAGACAGACTTCACCTAGCTTATATCTGGTTTAATAATTTTTTTATTATGTTTGACTGAATCATGATCCACTACACTGGCTAAGTGCGGATTGGCGGATAACACATGTCCACGGAAGATGTCGCTCTTCGGACATGCAAATTTCCTCACGGTGTTGACTTTCAGTTTTAAAACCAGTGGTGGTGATAAACTTGTAGGTACATGATTTGAGGTATAGGCGGAACTCGAACGTACGATCCTAACGGCTATGCCAGTGAATATTTGTAAAATATTAAGTACATAAAATTGCGCGTTCCACGCAAATTCGGATGATAAATAAATAAAACATACCGTCATCTCTGAACGTTACATTTCTTTAATCTCATGACATTAGTAAACTAATCCTGTGTGATTAGAATTTGTGAAAAACATATAAACATTTCGAAAAATATACTTATTACTTAGTAAATTTAGTAACAATAAGTAGGAGACCACTTTTATTAAAAAGATAATTAGTAATGTTAGCACCTACTTTTTTATTTTAAGTACCTTACATTATGGTATTACAATAATTTTAATCCTAATGGATATTTTTACACTTGATTATAAGTAAGTACATAACATATTCTAACCAATATATAAACCAACATGTAAAAAAAAATTGGTGGACAATTCACACACAACACCATCAGACCCCAAACTAAGCAAAGCTTGTAATACGGCGGGCAAATAGCTGATATAATACTTATATAGTTGTAAATACATACTTATTATACATAGAAACACCCAGACACAGTGCAAACATTTGAATTCATCACACAAATATTTGCACTGGGTGACAATCGAACCCACGACCCTCGGCTTCGCAGGCAGAGTTACTACCTACTAAGCCACGAGCAGTGCCAATATATTTATGTAATTCTCCTTGACGTACTTATTCGTCAACGGCGATCTCTTCTGGGAGCGATTGTGCGCGCTAATATGAAATGAATACTGAAGATATTAATAAATTCCTTCCAAATTCTAATCATTGGAATCCCCACTAATCATATAAATGCGAAAGTAACTCTGCCCCTCTGTTACGCTTTCACGCTGCTTAAACTGTCAAACCATTTTGAAAGGAAATTAGGCTTAGCTGTAACCTGATAAAGGATAGGCAACTTTTTAATGCGAAAAAAAACGGTTATAACGAATTGTAAAAGGAGATGAAAGTTTGTATAGAGGTTTATTAATTTTTAAGCTAGAAATTTGAAACTTATATTTTAGGCTTTTGATTAGAAATCAACTAATAAGAAATTCAAAGTCTGTAAACAAATCACCTTTGAATCATATTTGGCGAAAATACATTGTCGTGAAAAACTGATGACCCGCGGGTAACAACACCTCAAAGCGCAGCTAGAAGCATATAAAATCTTAATGGCGTACCCCGAGCAAATGACCTTGAGTATTTCTTACCTTATCGCACACCGCAAGAAAGAGCAAGAGAGAAACAGTAGGATTTGCCGCTGTTTTACGCTCAATTTTTAGAATACACTCTTAATAAAATCAGATTTTGGTCTTGTGAAAAAATATTTCTGCCAAAATATAATATTCGTAATGGAATTGTCTATGCGTTGGTGTAAGTACAAAATCAAAATAATGGAGGTTTTCCGAGGAGATGCTCGATAACTACAATTATTTAATTGTTTCATGGTTTCGTTGTGAGGCGATTATTTAAACAATAAGTCCGTTAACAAAAAAATAAAACTACCATTTTGAAGCCAAGAAGTTGTAAAAATTGAATGAATTTTTTACCAGTTTGTATTTGTTTTGGCTAATGAGTAGATAGCTCTGAAAACTGGACAAAAAACTCGTTTTGCTGGGGGACGCACCTTAACTGGAATAAGTTAATCAAAGTTGTCAAGATAATACTCCATATCATAAATGCGAAAGTAACCGTCTGTTACGCTTTCACGCCTAAACTACTTTACCGATTTAAATGAAATTTGGCACAGCAATAGTACATAGCCTGAGAAATGACAAAAGCTACTAGTTAATACGAAAAAGACAGGCTTCTTTTACATGCGAAAAAACGGGATGAAAGTTTGCATGGATGTTTCGTAATTTTTGAAACTAGAAGCTGATACTTATATTTTAGGTTTTATTACAATGCATTTGGAATAAATATGATATTCAAACTTTATAAAAATGGATTCTTAACGGAATAAACCCCCTCATAATATTTAAGGCAAGCTCTGTACACTGCGGAACGCAGCTATTAATAAATATTGGTCGACTCTTTTTCACGCAATATCTATGCCCAAACTAAACATTCGTATTTAATACACAAATAATGTATTCACATTCACCATGGATGGGAATCGAACCCACGATCTACGGGGCAGTTCGTAGACTCACTACTAATTATATTTGAATCCAAGGAACTTTGTATTGCATCGCTTGGGCATGCGATATCTGTTACTAGGCCCAATAACCTAATTTGTATTTCAATGACAAACTTATTCGCCCCCTGTTATGTCTACTTTGTATACCTACAGTATATACATACCTTTGTGTATCATGATTTATGGGTAGGTTATGACTAGCTAGCGTTATTGTATAAATATGTAAAAAGAAAAGGAATGCATGGAACTACGGCGAAAGCTCAGTGAATTGCTCCTGCAGGCATCACAACCAATTAGCATAAAAAGGGGGTTGACTTACTTAAAAAAAAACGTGCGTGATAAAAGAAACCTACAATTAAAAATAAAGAAATACTCCAAAAAAATAAGAATACTTAGTAAAACAGTTAAAATAATGGAGAAAGAATTATCGAGAAGAGATGAAACTGTAACGGTTTTTAAAGAGGAAAATGGAAAGCTTTTGGAAATTATTAGTGAATATAATCAGGACACCCTAAAGAAGGTACGAGCTCAAGAAGGAGTTCAATTTGTAGAAAAGCAACTAGAAAAGCTGCAGAAAATCATAGACGAACTAGATACCAACTCAGTCAAAAAGCAAACTGCAAATGAGGAGCCGGTTGGACTGAAAATGGGCGGAGACGTTTCGGAACTAAATATGAACAATAACTATCAGGGTATGGAAAACTCCAAGAAAACGCAAACCGCCGCCTCAAATTGTGAAGAAAACCCGCATCTTGCTACTAAACATCACATACTTCCTAAGCAATATAGGACAATCGACATGCTTTCTGATAGTTATGGCAGAGACATGTCAATGAGAATAATAAAGCAGCTGAGGGAAAACTATGTAGTATCAAATATTTGTAAGACAAATTGTAGTTGGGAGTCAATAGTAGACTCTAAGTATACAAGTCAAGAGAACAGTACTGTCTCTGATATTCTTTTAATTATGATAGGAATGTGGGATACTGTAGTCTCATCGGCTAGTAAATATTTACGTGTTATTGAAACACTTGCTAAAGATCTCCAGTCGCGGGGTAAAAGATTGGTGGTATCAACAATAGCGTATACAAGAGGACACACTATAAATCAAAAGAACACAATTTCAAAATTCAATTCTAAGCTATATATAATGGCATCTCTTATAGACAGTCTAAATATCATTGACCTCAATGACCCTCGCATTGGCCTAAGCCGCGATGACGTTGCTTTTTGTGTCGCCATGGCGTGTGAACAGGGAATAAATAGGAGTAATTTGATCTTGCTGGTTGATGACATGACTTTGAATCCATCTCAAATTTTTTTTCCAACATTAGGCACACAAAGTGTGAAATGAAATTATGTCATCAAAACGTGCAGGGCGTGTACAAGAAGGCTAACATGTTGAGCCTTTTCTTGAAACAAGATTCAGTTGACGTAATGTGTATGACAGAAACCTTTCTAAAGGAAAGCAAACTGAATACTTTCACGGTCGAAGGGTTTACAGTGGCCTCCTCTTTCTGCAGGGTAAATTTTGTTCATGGTGGATGCATGATATTAGTAAAAAATAATATTAAGTTTAAATGTAGGCAGGATATTAATAAAATTTCAATTGAAAAACACTTCGAAGCTAGTTGCGTCGAAATGAAGGATTGTATTATTTTGGTCACATATAGATCCCCATCTGGAGACAAAAATGTCTTCTCAGATAAACTAGAACAATGTCTCGATAAAATTACGCAAAATAATAGCAAGACTGTTATTCTATGTGGAGACTTTAATGTTGATTTTTCTCTAGATAAAGAACGAAATAGTCTTATTACGGACGTACTGAATAGTTTTTGTTTAAGACAGCTTATAAACGAGTCAACTAGAATTGCGGGTAAATCCCGAAGTTGTATTGATAATATATTCACCGACTCTCAGTGTACTGTTGTCACAACTGTGTCTCCGGGAATTAAGTCAGACCACACGGCACAAACTGCTGTCTTTGGTCTCGCTCTAGATTTTGGCCCAAATACCACAAAAGTATTCAGAAAGATCACAAAGTTAAGAATTGATGCTCTCAAAATTGGTTTGCATCAGTCACTACAGCAGCCGGACTCCTGTCGAGACTTTACCACATTCTTCGAGGTTTTCCTTGATAAATTGGATACATTTTTGCCAATCACTGAGTCATCGGGAAGAGCATCAAAGTTCTGTGAGTGGGCAACAAAAGGCATTTATATCTCTAGGCAGAAATTATATGATTCGTATGCATTGTATTATGAGGGTGGTAATATATCTAAAATATTTCTTAATAAGTACAGTAAGATATTTAGGAGAGTATGTGTTGCTGCTAAAAAACTATTCCTAAAACAAAAAATCGACACGGCTGGTAATAAGATGAAATGTGCTTGGCAAATTATTAAAGATGAGACTGGAAAAAACGGTAACAGGACGTCTACTCTGTTTCTACGAAAACGAAATTTCGAAAAAAAAACTCAAGAATTTCCTACTCTCGTTCTACTTCGTTTCGTCCGATACAACATTGTTTGACGTTTAAATATTCTAAGCATACTCTAATTAGAGTAGGCTTAGAACATTTAAACGGACAAAACGACGGATCGAAGTAGAATCAGAGTTGGAAAATCGCGAGTTTATTTCGAAATTACGTTTTCGTTGAATTAGAGTAGACGTCCAGTAATGTGGTTTGTGATAAAATTTTTGACGAAAGTGGGAACTTGATAAATGACAAAAACGACATTTGTAAATTATTTAATAATTATTTTGTTAATATTGCAAATAATCTCACTCAAAATTTAAATAGTTCTACTAAAGATTCATTGACATTTTTAAGGGACTTTATTCCAAGGCATGATAGATGTTTTGTACTGCGACCGATCACAATAAACCGTATTATAAAAATAATGAGGCAGATGAAACCAAAAAAATCTAGTGATTTCTGGTATATTTCACCACATCTATTGAAAAAACTTGAAAGTGTAATTGTATTGCCTTTGCTGACCATCATCAATGATTGTATTTGTAGAGGAGTTTTTCCAGATGAAATGAAGATGGCCAAAGTTGTCCCGATATTTAAAAAAGGCGAAGCTACAGAGTGTAATAACTATCGTCCCGTATCTGTTCTACCTAGTATAAGTAAGGTTTTCGAGAGGTATATTACAGAGGAACTCATGGCATTCATGGTTGATGAGAAGCTTTTGAATGTTAGGCAGTTTGGGTTCCAAAAAGCAAAATCATGTAAACATGCAATTACCAAACTCATCACGGAGGTTTTGACTGGTCTGGAGAATAGAAAAAAAACGTTTGGCATATTCTGTGATCTCTCCAAGGCCTTTGATTGCGTCTCCCATGATATACTAATTGCAAAATTAGAGCACTATGGCATCAGGTCCAAAGAATTAGACTTACTAAAATCGTATTTAAATAATAGGCAACAGGTGACTGAATTAAATGGGTGTAGGTCTGACATTAACACTGTGAGAATGGGTGTACCACAGGGTTCAATTTTGGGACCACTGCTATTCATTTTATATCTAAATGATATATCCGTCGTAACAGAGGGTGTGGATACGGTGCTATTTGCTGATGACACCAGCCTTATTGTAAAAGAAAGTACGGACTGCGATGCTAGTCTTAAAGTCAAACGGGCCTTAAATAATTTAAAATATTAGTTCTCAGTAAATAGCATGCTAATGAATGTGGACAAAACACATATTATACACTTTAGTCTCAGTACAAAAAATGAAATGTTATCAAATCCAAAGACAATTGAAACATTACATGGTTTTAAGCTGTCTTTAGTAAGTAGTGTGAAATTTTTAGGTGTAGGGCTAGATAATAAATTAACATGGTCTACTCACATAGAAAATTTAGCCAAAAAGCTAAGCTCGGCCACGTATGCTGTTAAAAAAATAAAAGAACTTGCGGGACCAATTGCAGCACGATCGGTGTACTTTGCTTACTTCCATTCTATCATGACGTATGGAATTTTATTCTGGGGTTCAGCTGGAAATTGCCATACAAATAGAATATTTAAATTACAAAAACGAGTCGTACGGTACATATTAGGTCTAAAATATAATACGGACTCATGCAGAAATGCATTTAAAGAACTAGGAATAATGACAATGTCTGGAGAATTCATTTATCACAATATAATGTACATCCTTGAAAATTTGCCAAATATGGACGATGATTGTTTCTGCAAGACAAGCAGGAACAGAAACAAAATACTTGTGCCACAGAGAAGACTTGCTAAGACATCAAATAGTTTTTACTGCTTAGCTATTGATTTTTTTAACAAAATACCCTCCTGTATTAAAGCTTCTGCGAATAATGATATATTGGCTCATGTAAAAAAGTGCCTCATTCAAAAAAGCTACTACTGTTTAGCGGATGCTAGCACAGACAAAACAATTTTTGACATTGTTAACTGATTTTATTGTATGTGCCTATTTGTTTGTCAATATTGATTTTATATTATTTCTTTTGACGATGCTATTGCAGATTCTATTATTGATTATACTGGAAATTATTTAATATATATTATTTTTTAATGACGTAACTATGTTTGATTGATTATACTGTTTTTTTTAACATATATATTATTGTTTAATGACTTAATTATGATTGATTGATTATACTGGAAATTATTTTAATATGTACTATTGTTACCTAAATGACTTTAACAAAAGCGTGAAACTGAAATAAGCCTTAACCAATTTTATTGAATTGTAACTTTTTTTTTTGACGATTCAAAGTGCATGTAACATGTTAACTGAATAAATGATTTTTGATTTTTGATTGATTGATTGTATTAATATGAAATTACAACCCAATTCCTTCAATATTTACAACAACAAAAGACTCATACAAACTTTCGCCCAAACAATTACGCGATCGACAACGTAGCATTAAATAACGTAATATCTAAAATCTAAATAATAATTATGACAACTAACAAATACTTCGTCGATATCTTTCTTAAAACAATGTTTGTTGATTGTTAATGCAACTCTCGTAGCTGCGTCTGACTTTTACATCTTCTTCATAAACAAATTATACAATGGATGACTAGATGAAAGTGAATAAATTTACATTACGTACAAAACTACAATAAAATGTTTAAAATAAATGTATAAAAAATCGTATCTAAAGTAAAGTTGTTGTATCTGTTGAACTAATTCACAAATATTTATTTATTTCTACAGGGTTACTGGTAATCAGCCCGCATCTGGTTAAGGGCATGTTCTGTATATTTAAACAAACTACTTTTTTTCTACAACTTTTCTTTAAAACTCCTACATATCCCAAAAATATAGAGTTAGTTGTCACTTCTAATACTTTTTAGCGGCTGTTTAGTGATTCACTTCGGCACATCGTTTATCAAGAGTTAAAGAACTATTACGAAGAAGAGTTACGAAATGTAACGAAGAGTTCAATACTGTTAGACCACGCAAATCCACTTTTTTAAATTTTAAATGGGTAAAATGATATACGAATTTTTAAAAACTGTCGAACAATAGTTGTCGTATTTAATGTAGGTATCTAACATCCCCTTAAAACGATGCAGGCTGACTACCAATAACCCTGTATAATTAACCACACATTTTAAAATTATGTATCCATTTGATAGCCATATAGTAAAATATATGTATCTTTGTTTAAAAGCTTAGCAATAGTTTAAACTCTAATTGTAAAGCTTTAAAACCCTTCGTTCGTTCCTAGTAGAATAATGTTAAATGAATGGTACCCTTTTCCAATGTCGAGTGGGTTTCCTTTCAAAACCTTTCCGATTTCATTAAAGTGTATCTGCACTGGTATTGCTAATGTCGCTATATTGACCGTAACTCATTTTATATTTCAGACCGTAAAACATTTTAGACTTATTAATAGCACTGCTGTGTACGTATCTTCTGTGTAGATATATTTCAGTTCCCGTACTAGTGTTAGACTTGAGCATTTGCTGCAAAAGTCTTCTTCCTCATCTTATTATCCGTTGTTTGTATGTGAGACTCTTAGTTATAGTATTGTCATAATACACTAATCGGAAAGCTGTAGTAATAAACTGGATTGGCTTAGAGTTCTGGGGTATATGTTATCAGCAACGATATACACTCTGACAAGATGGCGTGACTATATTTATGGCTATGTCATTTTGGTCGACTGCAGTACTGGTACTAGCGAACGTGTCCGTTGCCTTGGTGGTTGTCTTCCATGGGGACTACTGTGTGTGAAGGGTCAATCGTTTCTACGTCTGGTTCCCCGACTGCCAGCCACCGCTCCACTGGGCCGGAGCAGCACTCGAGCAACCCTCGCCGGTGCAGTACCTTCACCACTCTCTTCCTCAACACCAACACTATGAACACCAGCACCCCTTGTAGAGAGTTGAATACGTCCACAATGGCTCTGTAAATATACAAAATCCTGTGTTAAAAAGTAGTTTCGCCTCCATTCTTGTTACGCCACAAAAAATATTTATGCTTTGTTGTGTTAGTTATGTATTAAGTAATAACAATAAAGTCATATTTCATGAAAAGAGATCAAGAATAATGAACAAAACATTTTAGCTAGGTAGACATCGACATCGACATTACTGGAAACTTATAACTCAGTATTTGATAGCTTACTTTGGCAACTACGCGCCAAACTACTAGGGCGCTAACAGGGCGTAACCAAGAACATGGCCATGAATGGCCAGAAATGTGTCAGCATTTCCAAATGGCCAATGGCCATGGTTCCGAGTTTACCCGAAAATATCTTATCATTCCCAAGCGTGACGCTAGAATTCAATTCACAGCTCACGAAAATCTGTCTGCAGCGCGCCAAAAGAAGTTTTCACTTCAAAAATTGAATAGTTTTTAAGTAAGTCGGGGGCTACACTGAGAAGTACAGGCTAGTGTTACATAAAAGTACAGTACTTAAAATTCAATTTTCAATTCTATGTAAACCATAAATACACTATTAGTGTAATGGGAGATCTGAGTACAGTTATATCGTGCCTGTTAAACTTACAATATAACAATTCCACCTCCAGCTGCTGAACTAATCATTTCAAAGATCCAAGGCAGACCCATCAGAATTATCAAACGAACAGTCATCGACAACCTGGAACAGATATTAGTTCATTGTTAGTTCTAGTACTTATTCATTTATTTTTAAGGAAATACATTTGTGACGAATAACGGTGACGTTTTCGGGATAAAGAGTACAGATCAATATACGTAGGGGTACCTACGTATTTTGATTGTACTGTACTCCATTCAGTACTATTTTCTGTAATTTTTTCCATTTACTAGTTCGAAAGTATTATGTTTTACAATAAAAAATACTTTTAGTTAATACCTATAGATATAATAGAAAGAAAAAAAAACTCACTTAAATTTCAATGCCTTTATATGACTCGATTGGAAAGTGAACCTCCACACCATCGTCGCAATATAGATGAATATTCCAAAATTCACCACCAATAGAATAGTCATGATGCCGTACATGTAGTACCATTGCTGAGCCTTAGCTGGAAACGAAGAAAAATGTAGTTAGCCCTATTAAATTATGGGAAATTTTCATTCCAAGGTCAAACACGGGGTTTAAGTTTAAACAAAACTCAGCCGCATAACAGATCCACTTTTATGCTAGGCTGTTGGCAACAAGATATCACACAGACATTCCAAGCATAGAATATTCAAAGATACATACATATGTAGTTAGTTGCGCCATTAGAATACTGTGTGTTGGTAAAATACTAAGTCCACGCGTACTTATAAAGTAGGACAGTAATAAATACTTACACAAAAACCAGCAGTGATTCAGTCCGATGCCAGGCCTATCGTGGTCTCCTGGATGGTAGTTGACAATCGCCATGATTGTTGTGAGAATGGTTGGCGATCCCCAGGAGTATAGCATATACCATCTGAACTCCTTCCAGCCGTAATCTACCGAGGTTGGTCGTCTGAAATATTCAGGATCACGAATTAGGCACTTGGAATTTATCGCGCACACTAGTATTGAAATGTCGCTTTGCCAACGCTTAGAACGTACCTATGCTATTTAGGCCGACTGTTGATATTAACTTAATTTATGAAATTAAAATTCCTTCAAAACCTTTGGGTTATATGATTGTGTGTGCGTGAGTGAGTGAGGCCACGAGAAGAATTTAGTTGGGCTGAGTAGCGTTGAGAATGTAAGACGGAGGATCGGGCCGACTGGCATAATGGGAGCTGATGGAGATACCTATACTCAGCTGTGGACGAAGTCGGGACAGGGTACTGTTGAATTAATTGATATTGTGGGTTAACTTTTCCGAAAACCAGTTATAGGAAAAATACTCGTATTTACCTGGTGTCTCTTAAAACTTGTATAGATATCGAATTCGTCCAGAAAAATGCCGCCATCAAAAAGAAGTAACCCAAGAATCCTGGGGAATAAGGGAAATTAAAAAAACATATTTTTTAATAAAATAATTAATATTTATATTTAACGTGTTGCTCATCTGTAGCCTGCAGACGTCCACTGCTGGACATAGGCCTCTCCCAATGATTTCCACAATGACCGGTCTTGTGCCGCCACCATCCACTGACTTCCCCCGACCGACACAATATCATCGGTCCAACGTGTTGGTTTAACTTATTTTATTATTTTTGTTATTTGACTGGGCTCGTCGTGACTTAGCTGGTACTAAGTCTACTCGGCGAGACGGAGGTCATAATTTACTAGGCGACGATTGTAATTTGCTAGCCGTCGCCTTGTGGTCAAAATTCGACCATAAATTAAATAAACAAAAGAGTGAAGAAGAGCACACGCACGCACATGTGTCAACATAATGTACTTTTATGAAAATTGCGTTTTACACTCCTATACTCTTTATGAACTATGTGTGGGAAAATTCATACACCTCCGTCCGCGACATATTCGTAAAAAGGGATGCAAAGTTTTTGCTTCACGTATTATAGATGTCTGCTGCCTTTGTTGTGCTGTTTTTTTTTATTCGTTCGTTATTAGATCATATAGTTAAATTTCTTTCGACTGAATAATTAAGTGCGGGCTATCCACAGTTTGTAAGTATATACATTTTGTGTTAACTTGAATAAACAAATTGAAATAAAAAAGATTGAAGTACCTCGAGCAGCACAGGAGTCCATATTTGTATATGTCATTAGTTTCATAATTGATAATATTGCTAATCCGATAGCTAAACTTCCACAGAAATTGATCACACTCTTTCCAAATAAATCTCTGAAAATATGAAAAAAGGTATGTTAGCTATTAAAACAATAATTGTTTAAGAATACTCATTATTGACCATTCAAATTACATTAATTTCTAGTCCACTTTCTATAGATCGTTCGTCCACTTACTAGCTTTTGGCGTTTGGCACTGAATCTAAGGAGGCCACTGAAGAGAACGGCTGATTTCAAAGAAGTGGGGTTGTAAATTCGAACCCAGCCTAAGTCTGTGAGCGTTGGTTAAACGTCGATCACTGATCAAACAGCGTAAGAAAACTGATATGTTCGAGGTAAAGAGTTTACATAATTATACTACGTATAGAGTTAGAACAAACGCTTTACAGCGCTCTTCGCACGGGTCTGATCGCTCTTGTGGAAGTGTCACACTTTTGTCGCGGCACATCACTATGTTGCTATAGCTTACATACACCTCATCTGGTTATGATAGGTACGAAGGAACCGTGCGGAAAAACCTGATTTATTAACTTATTCTTTATATAAGGTTCCAAGGACAGCTTTCGAGAATATGTGACATGTGTTTATCCAGCATTATCGATAATAGCCCTGATTGCCGCTTTGTGCTAAAATGCTCTCACTCTCATGAGTGGTGGAAACACTAAGTGGATTCCTTATCTTATTGACTAGAAACTCATTTTATCACTAAGTTGGTGTTTACTTCATCTCGCCTGATTGATTGGCCATGATAGGGTGCACGTATAACGGAGCGCGCTTACATAAAACAAACACATACATACACTCTCGATTAGAAAGAATTCTAATTATTTCCATCAGACTCTCGGACAACGCACTTCTTTATATTTGAAATAACGTGCAAATACCTCAGTTCGGTGAATATGGCGTATATTATAGCCGTCAGTCCTAAAAACACAACCGACACTATCATACAGTAGCCCAAGGTTGTGTCTTCTATTATGATCTCTTCCTCTTCATTCGTGATGCACACCAAAGCTATTGGCCGTACTTTAGTTAATGTCTTGTCCTTTGTCCCGTTCCCGTGGCAAGCTCTGGAAATGGAAAGCAACAAAGTTAAACAAAAGCCAAAGCAAGCCAAGCATAGAGATAATTTACAAATAAAATAATGTCGTTCCTGGAGCAAAGGTTGGCCATTGCCATTCAAAGCGGGAACGCAGCGAGCGTCATGGGCAACTTTGCGCCGGGAACGGTTCGGGGTGGGGTTATTTGGGGAATAGTTTTTAGGTAAAATTATTATTATTTATATATTATAAATCAAAAGAAGTGCTCACTTCAAAAAGAAAAAAAACAAAAGAAAGAGCATACACATACAGAGAGAGGTAATAATTGACATATTATTTATTTTGACGTAGTTTATATTTTATTCTGTATAACATTATTACTAAATATAATCTGATTCAGTAGTATTGATTCAATAACATATTATAAGATAAAATAATTAACTTATAATATCTAGATTAACGTTAAGAAACGAATTGTAGTAGACGCAACGTAGTTTACATAAAAAGACAAACTGTTTTCATACAAAATTGAACCCAAAACATAAAAACAGTTTCATGAACTTAGGGACACTGAAAAAAATAGGTCGTATTACAATGGCACAACAAGGCCTATTTAAGCTGTCTCCTAAACTATAACGAAACATATAACTATAAAGAAACATATCTTCATAGGACATTTATTTTAAAAAAAATCGTTCATTGTTTTCTCCCTTAGGGGTTCAAATATTTTCATCTTATTAAAACAGGACCAACTTAGAATAGAACCCAGTTAAATGCAGAAAAATAATCGGTACGTATAATTGAGGGGATTATCGACAAATATACACAAAAATACGTAAACGCGGGTGAAAGAAACTGGAGGGCGCTGTCAGTCTAGAATAAATCTTTAAAGCGTTGTCGTCTAAATAAGTATTCTAAGGTAATGGAAAAGAAATCATATCTTTTAACCACCGTTCATGTTCACCTGATCGATATCGACTCGACCGATCGGGATAGATGATCCCGAGTTCGCCCGAAGGTTTCTTTTATTTACGAGCGTGACGCTTGAGCTCAATTCACAGCCTGCGAAAAATCTGTGTATGGTGCGCCAAATGGAGTTTTCACTTCAACAATTTAATCACGTCGTTTCGTTAGCGATACAACAGCCGTGATCACGAGTAGTCTTCTCGTTTTTTAATATATATATAATACCCGGTTTATATTATTCCAGTCCAGCGATCGAATCCCGCGCTGGATTGCTTACTGGCAAAATGTAAACCGGCACTAGAAAGCATTGGCACTGGATTGAACCTTTCCGGTGCCGGTTTACATTTTTCCAGTAAGCGATCCAGATCGGGATTCGATCGCTGGACTGGAGTAACGTAAACCGTGGGGTCTACCGCCGAACGAAAAATGTCATAGCTTTGATGTTTCTCTCTCTTTTCTTTTCGCTTGAAATGATAGAGACAGCATTAGCAAAGCGATAGCCGATTTAGTTAGGCGGTAGAAGCGCGGGTATAAGTTATAATAATACAATTTTAAAACACGCGAAATTCTATAATCATTTAGTTTTGGAACAGAACCGCGACATTCCACTCGACCACTCGGTTGCGACTTTCCGATTTACGCTTTACTTATTTTAATTTTTTCATTAAGTTTTTTAGATGTACCAGCGTGGTGTGATACTGTTCTAATATTTATCTGAGTTTTATCGTCGTTTTGTAATACCTCAACCATTTATGTTTAGAAACATAATATGTAAATACGAATTCCGATGTGCTCATACGTCTATATGTATATCGGACATACTTTTTTTAAAGTAAAACAACCTCTTCAAAAAAGTTCCCAAACCTTTATTTTACCCTTGTCTAACGTTACGTGCACGCTCAATCGCGTACACACTCAAATTAAAGTAGGTATTACATACTCTTCTCAGTCTCACTCAAAAAGTAGTGGTATCCGTTTTCCTAATTTACTTCTCCCCCTCGTTCTATCCTCCACCTCATCATCAGATAGTTCGCACTCAGAATATCTGTTACATGTTTAATATTTTAAACGTATTACTTACATATCTGACTCAAAGCTCTCAACATAATCTTCAGTTAATCGAATATTTAATTTTCCATCCACTATATTAAAATTAGTTAGGTTCAAATAGTCTTCGCAAACGAGTCTGATAGCCGATGTGGTGTTTTTCTTGGGATCATAACAAGATGAAGAAACCACGTAAGACTCTGGAGAGCAGCACGCCAGTTTATCCGTTTCTTCACAGGTCACTGAACCGACCAGCACAATTATAACAAACGCCAAACTTTTATGTCTCTCCATTTTAGAACTAAACAAACACAATCTACGTAATACTTCAGACGGTTATCACCGCACAACGTTTTCAACGCGTGTTTACTGAATGAATGTGTATGACTTATAAATTGATAATCAGATTCTTAGCGCCGCGCCGTACACAATTACACATTTCGCCCGTAGCGACAACCTAACGCAGCGAAGTCGGAGTCAAACTAACAGTGTTGCCCCACTTAGATGTTAGATTTCCCTAATTTAATGTGATGTTTTCGAGATAGAAATAGATCTGTCAAAGATAGTTCTCAATTTCACCATAGGTGGCGCCAATGTTTCGTCTTGTAAGAATTTTGTTAGAAAATTTTACAGAATTTAGCACTGGCTCTACAGTTGGCGAAAGTGCAAATTATCTTTGATCTATTTGCATCATGAAAATGGCTCATTCATCAATCCACATGTATGTGGATTTTGATGTCACAAACCCATATAAAATGATTGTAGTTAATTACTAAAAATATTATCGTTGTTTTTGCTAATTTTAAAGAGTACAAATGACCATTTCGCAGGTTTTACCCCAATTTTCCGCATGGTACACCAGTGTGTAATATATAACGCGAACGAACCAAAACCAACAAACTTATATTATACTGTGCGGTCACTTTCTGGCTGTTTTTTTTTTTGGCTTAGGCTAGCATTTTATTGTTATATTACAGAGTAACGGGACAAGCAGGTCATGTGCCTGGTGGGAAGCAACATGCCTGTCCATAATAGCCTGGTGACATGCAGCTATTGGAACAAGAAGAGTCCGAAACATAACCTAGCACTGCACTGCGCTCGTCACCCAGAGATATAAAGTGTTTCATCCATATGCCTTGTAATTTAACTGGAAATATTACTCTTCCAATCAAAACACATTGATGTTTTCACATTATTGCTTGGCAGTAAAATAGCTGGCAAATGTGTGGTACTTCCCCAGGCGGACTCTGCAAAGAGTCCCCGAACGTGTGGAACGAACAGGCAGATGGACAAACAGCCAGACAGAAAATCAAAATTCAAAAATAATGTTGTTTTGGTGTATGTACCGTGTACCGTCTTTACATTCATATGCACGTAGTAAAAAGCGGTTATTTTAATATTGCAAACAGACACTTAAATATTGTTTATTAGTAGGGAGTATAGATTACCCGAGCGCTAGTAATTGTTAATAAATACTTACGTAAAATATTACATAAGCACGAGAGCAAACATAATGTTAGTGTGGCTTTCGTTTGTTTTTTTTTCACAGTTCAATTTACCTACACCATCATTTAACAATACCTAAAGATATTCTATGGTAGTGTTTAAAATCTTATTTTAAAAATTGATTTCGCATAATACATTGTCAAAAATGCAATAACCGCACTAATTCGGTAACTCGTGTACAGCTGGCAACTGGGAACCCAGACAGCCAGAAATTAACAAACGCGCATGTTAGCCAAACGTTTATGTCTTTTAAATGCTATTGACTAAATCTCTTAATTTAGCCAATAGCATAGACCCAGAGTACTAGTTGTGCTACAATTTTCAATATCGTCAGTAATTGGCATGGTGACTGAAAAAAAAACAAATTGGTCCGTCAGTAAGATTATTAAAAAATATTGTTCACGTATTTTTTCTTTTGTTTCAAAAACAAGAAATGACGAAGATAATAAATATAGTGTTGAGAAGTTTCGACTGACGTCACGTCTATATACAATTTTTATGTGGACTTGACGTCACAACCTTCGGAAGATTGATGATCTACATACATACATACATCGTTGTCGATTTTTAATATTTTGATGGAACAGAAAAAAATACGTGTCCCATATTTTTTCAAAATTAACCTGACGGGCTAATGAGAATGGTATATTTTTGACCCAGTCCATCATCCCTGACTAGCGGGGCCCATCCCGGCTTGGCACAAGTCTACATTTATTGTATGTAAACTTTAAATTTCCATGGTCCAATTTTATACCCTTCTTTAAAAAACGAATGATGTGATATAAATATTATTGTTTGGTATACATATAGTATTGCGATAGAAAATAAGGTGTTGTATAAACTGTAGCACCTACATTAATTTACACACACGTCATTATAGTAATTTATACACGCGACGTATTTTGCATTCCGCGAGTGCTATTTGGAATTTGATTTTATATGAATTGTTATATTCGTTTATTTTACGTATGTAGCTTACCTGATTTAATTTAATTTAAGCCAGTGTCCTGAAAAATAATTTTGGTAATGGGGGTGTATGCCGAAATTGGTAACTGCCGAAAAAATTAACGAATTATAAAAAAAAAAATAGGGTGTGCTTTAGGTACACGTAAAGTAGGGATGAGATATCATTTAGTATTCCACTCACAAAAATGCTAGGCTAAAAGTTAGTTAATTACCTACTTAGTTGAAGCTATTATAAATTACGCCATAAAGTTTTTTTTAACATATATTTAATTTGTCTTTGTATTGACAAATAACAATACTCCTAGAAACTCATAAGTTTGAGTTTAGAAAGAAGTTTAGTACAGTCTGTTCTACTATGGAACAGTTTTTGAAGAAACACTAAATCAAGGATATAGGTACACAATATACAATATTGGACTTGACCTCTCGCCTTGCGAAACGCTGTGATTTATATGGAAATTATATATTATACCCAAAGGTTAATTTGACTGCATAAAGACGAATTTGAATTGGAAACTTTGTTTTATGTTAAAAAAAAATCTACTCCACTGAACTTCGTTAAATTTTTGTTACGGTGCAAGTTTTTATAACTATCTTCATATGTGGCCGATAGACACTTTATTGTAAACACTAGAGACGAACAACAAAAATAAAGTGGCCAAGTGCGAGTTGGACTCGCCCATGAAGGGTTCCGTTGCAGCAAGTAACATAATATACATAGTACACATAGTTCTTGTAGTTCGTTGTAACTTTGGTCGAAGTTTCAATAATAGTGTATTTATGACGTACTAAAAAAAAACTACTCATCAGATCGAGTTCAAACTAATTTTCGTTGGTAGTTTACATGTTATTGTACATCATATATTTTATTTAGATTTTTCATTGTCTTACTTTAGAAGTTAGAGGGGGGGACGACACACATTTTACCACTTTGGAAGTGTCTTTTGCGCAAATTATTCAGTGTAGACGAAAATGATTTTAGAAACCTCAACATAATTTTTGAAGACCTATCGATAGACACCCCACACGTGTAGGTTTGATGAAAAAAAAATTTTTGAGTTTCAGTTGGTTTCAGTATGGGGGGCAACCCTAGTTTTTCTTTTTTTTTAATTTTTTTGTTCAAATCTTAATGCGGTTCACAGAATACATCTACTTGCCAAGTTTCAACAGTGTAGTTTTCATAGTTTCGGCAAAAAGTGGCTGTGACATACGGACGGACAGACAGACAGACAGACATGACGAATCTATAAGGGTTCCGTTTTTACGTTTTACGGAACCCTAAAAATGAGAAAAACATACACACTAATGGCGGCTATAAATCAGCGATAAGCTGATAGTGATTGTTTTCAGACAATGTTCGTGAATGTTAACGTACTCATAAAAAAAAAATACGCAACTTTAAAACTTGGGAACATTAGACCCCCTCTGTTTATCTCCCGTAGTTTTACGTTTCGACTCACGGATATGGATCAAAAGGCCCAATCCCCAAAAAGAGACCCAAACCCTTAAACTGTTACGCTTATCATTTCTGTAGATCAACTGTGTTGAAGTGAAAACTTCTTTAGGCGCGCCTAGACAGATTTTACGTGGGCTGTGAATTGAATTCATTCGTCACGCTCAAAGAAAGATTATTTCTGCAACAGCGAGTCCGGGATGCATCGTGATGTTGTGGCCGTTGACAGGAGCTTCACGCCTCTTTCATTGGCAAACGAGAACTGGCACAAACCATCGGTGCTCAGCACTGATGACCGCAAGGAAATATGACCGAAAGGAGCTACCATGGACCCCATGGACGATTCTATAGGGCCTTGACGGGACCCGATGTGAATCTGCTCGCGTCGGTGAACTGGCTGGGCTTCGGAGACCTCTTCAGAGAAACCGAGGGTTTTGCCTGTGCAATTGCGGATGAAGTTATCAAGAAAAAGAAAAATTTTATGAAACTTTTCTGATGAAAGCCTGTCTGGAAACTAATATCTAAAGTATTCGGAATTCGCAATAAAGCCAAAGAGGTTTTTGCCGTTTATTAGCTAATGGTACGGAACCCTTTGTGCTGGAGTCCCACTCGCACTTGGCCGGTTTTTAATTAATACCTCGCGGTTTACACAAGCACAACGTCAACGTCTGTACAACTTTTACAAGTCCTACTTATTATGCCGCCGATTCGGTTCTCGCATTAAATTAAATGTGACAACCTGACAACGTTAAGGAGACAAAATCATTCTCAAAAAAATATACGATGACATAGGTAGCAAATACAAGCGTTTTATTTATGTATTGTTACAATTAAAATATTATATCAGCCATGTGGCTCCGATATCAAACTTTGTTTGGGTTGCTTGATAATTTTATCTGACACTGTGAGATTGTCGTTTTTGTAATTTTTAAACAAGCTGCTGCTATTAGACGTGGTTTGTGTGAAAATTTACTGCTTTATCAAAATTTCGCGTCGCAAATTACAACTCAATCCGTTGACCCATAATGTATGAGCTTCTTATAAAACTATGCATTTTCAGACATAATAAGTAACCTTATGTGATATTTCAGACTCAGTTCCGTCTTAATAAGCATTTGTCCCCTGAGAAACTGTGTACTTTTTGGAATAAAAAGTAGCCTTTACGCTTATCCAGACTTTAAACTATCTGATATTTATTGTTTTAAACTTGTTCCTATGAATAGACTATAGTTTGCAGAAATCGTTAATTTTAAAGAAAATTCTATGATAGTACCAACGTTGAAAGTTATAATTAAACAATAACAAATATTGAAAACATAAACGATTTTAAGAATTAATCCCCCAAAATCGAAGTTGTCGAAAAAATCGAAATGACGAAAAAATATAGGTGGGCGGTGCCTGTGAATTTTGCTCTCTCTTTTCATTTGAAATTAAAGGAGTAATAGCAAAGCCATAAGTTGATAAAAACAACGCATAAAATGATCATCTTGATTATCTTTAGACCTTTTTATAAGTATGTTATAGTGTGCACAAAAGGCACAAAAGGCGATCTAGTGCAGTCTATAATCCAGAATTCTTTTAGGAATACTCCTTTTCTAAATTCGTTTACGTATGAAGGCGCAGGCGCAGGCTAGTTTAATATATATATTGCCTACACCTTACAGTTCATTTGCAATTGACAGATATTGATTATTTATCGAATACTTTATTCGCATTATCAGTACTTATATCGTTAGAGAGATGTAATTAAGTTAACACTCGCCAGGGCCCTGTCTGAGGGTGCCAATGATGTAAGCTGGACGCCGCTGAATTAATTTATACTGAACCGACAAAAATTCTTGCTAAAAACAATGAGCTATTCAAGTTATTTTTTGTTGTTATTTTTAAGTGTTTCTGCCTATTAAAAAAGCTTAAGTATAGTAGTACGTAAGTATCTAGGTGAAATAATGTCGGGGTCATCCATTTCAATTGAAATATACTCGTACTATGCAATTATCCGGACTATCGAAAAAAAAAACGAAAATCATAAATATATAAACCTCTATACATAGATTATGACCTATAGTACCTATTATGATTCGAAAACATTTGCTTAATATACCAATTTATTTTTTGTTTGTTTTTTAAACTTGTTTTTCATGCTTCAATGCTTTTCAGCACATTTCACCTGATATTAGTCAAGATCGTGTTCTAAGATATAATATTATAACGTTTATTTAAAAGAAAATTTTATACTCTAAAATTTAACTACACCCACGTTGTTACTATGAGGAAACAGACTCGCAAAGAATTTCATAATTCTGAAACGATAAAATATCCGTTACAATTTTTATGAAATCATGTAACGTTCTGTACCTACTTGTATTTTATTAATAGATTGATTTCCTTATTGAACGACATGCCGACGTTACTGAACCGATTTTAATAATTCCTTCACCATCAGGGAGTTACAGCTAAATCATCGGTGTGACGGTTTTTGAAACTAAGTCGAGTGTCTGAATTTAATTTTAAATTGAAGTTGGCTTTTGTTTACTCAAAGAAAATAAATTATCACATTTTTTTAAAGAACCCAATTCATTTGCAATGACCCGTTAACAGACGAGGCAATTTTTTTTTCAATTTGATAACTGGTTCTTATCATTACCTTAACGTGATTTGGACTATTTTGTTTACCCAAATTTAACGTTCGGCCAAGATTAGACAAATTCCATTTCTAAAACTTTCTAAGTTTAGTTTGGTGCAGCTCTACGCTTTTCATTTTCGCATATTTTTTATGCATCGTAATACTTAAACACGCAGTCAATAGAACAATCTGTTGTTAGCGTGAAATTTAAAAAAATTTCGTGAAATTTACAAATTTTTACTTTAAAAAAATATAGGTAGGTATCTAAATAAATATTGAGAATGTGAATGTTACTTTAAAAACTCTACCGCCGTCTAAGTACACTTTTTAGACCTATTTTTCTTCTGAAATTGACTTGACCATCAATTGTGTGCAGCATTAATTAGTTTTATGTCTAAAATTTCACCAGTAAATTTTACTTAGTGACTATTTTTGGAAATAGCCTACTGCCTATTTATCAGTATATATCAGTTATATTTAACAGTATCTATATTCACCATTTTGACAGTTGTGTCTAAAAATGTTTAGTTAAAATAAAATTATAAACACAGAAAAAAGCCTTTTTTAGATCAGGTGAGCACAGATATTCTCATTCACTTACAGAGTTGGGTCGAAATGTTCGGTGTATAGATCGGAAATCCTAACGTCGATTTTTCCATTTTTTACTTGAAATTTGCCGAGTTTTATAGTGTCATCACAAACAATCCTGATGTCTCCGGTAACGTTTGTATGAGGATTCCAACATGTCTTATTCAGAATGTAGTTGGAAGGTGGACAGCACGCTAGCCCATCTTCAATCTCGGCTAACACATAACAAGCCGACACAATAGTTAAAATGGCACAAATCTCAATATTATTCATTTTTGAAATTTCAACTCGTAATCACTACAAAACATAAAATAAGAACGTTTGCGCAGTCGCTGCTGCGGAGTTGTGTTTCTGAACTGCCGCTATCAGCGGCTCAGTTGCACCTTCCATCAGTTTTACAACACTACAACGAAGAGAAGGGACGCGACTCTCAATACATCGTGTGTGAGCGCGCGGCTTTGTAAATTGCGCGGGTGTTTCCTACTGCCGCGTTTGGGTAACGGTTTCTTTCAGGATTCAGTTAGTCCTTTTTTACCCGACTGCGCGACGCAAAGGAGTGGTAATGTGTTTATTAGGCTATGTATATATGTATGTATGTTCCTTTGAAGCACTATACAGACCAAACGCCTGGGCCGATTTTTATGATTCACACGTCAATCGATTCCTCTTAGTCCGGCGAGTGACACTAAAGACATCACATTAGTGTAAATTCAATATGGCGGCTACAGGACGCCATATTGTGTAAATAAAAAAAATGAAAGTCAACAAAGTTTGTCAAGAGGGGTATCGTTAAATAGGTGTTATAAAATAATTTCTATTTTGCTCTCAACGTTTTTCGATTTGGCTGACCGTATATCCTATACGTATATCGATTTAAAGTTGCGTAGCAACCATTCTCACATTTATAGGTTTTTAGGCACTTAGCATAAATCTTTGTATAACTAAATGTACGTGTGAATGTGGATGGACATTGTATACTAAATTATCTAGTAGGGATATTGGACTACCTTTTTTTCGTACGTGGAGGAAATGCATTTACGCATACCCTACCACCCGGGAGACACGGCCAGGTTATGTTGCACTCTATACCATGTATGGATATGGTCCCCCTATCTACTAAAACCTCCATGGGGTTTCAACTCTGCCGCTGATGGCGGGAACACGGAACCGCTCTCGGATTACTCCGCCTCGGTCGCCCATCTCCAACTTCAAACGATTTAGTACTCAACTTCAGTCGAAAATCTATAATTATATAGGTACCTACTCACACAAAAGTATACGAATTACCTACTTATCATATCATTAAAAACGAAGACATTTGTGCAAAAACCAAAAGAATAAAAAAATTTGCAAAATGTCGAGCATAATAACATTGTTCAAAACTTAAAAGCATAAAATATAATATAAAAACTCAAAAAACCCGACAAGTAATAAAAGAAGCACTTAGATTTCTGGTAGTCTAGAATTCTTCAATATATTATTGAATAAATACTATTAAATGAAATAAAATACATATAATTATTGTAATAAAAGAACATAACAACTGAACAGTCGGGATCCATTGAACAATTAAAGCCAGGTCACACAGAGGCGATCCGATAGCGATAGCGATCCGATAGCGATCCGGATCGTATCCGAGTATGGGATCGCGCCTGCTTGCTGTGTGTCAGGTTGCATACAAATTCGAACATTACAAAAAATCCCGTCTCGGATCGCTATCGCTATCGGATCGCCTCTGTGTGACCCGGCTTTTAGATTGTATGTCGAATTACAATGGATCCAGACTCTTCAGTTGTTATGTTCTTTGATTGCAATATATTTTAATTTAATTCAATAACATATTAAAGAATTCTAGACCACCAGAAATCTAAGTGCTTGTTTTATTCTTTTCAGTTTGTTTTAGTATGTAAGTACGTAGTTTCGTTCACTTTTTACGTAGTCGGGTTTTCTGAGTTTTTAAATTTTGTTTTTTTTTTCTTCTGATGTCATGCAAAATAGTAGGGGTTAATTACCGTAACTGCAATTAACACGTGAAATCTGTAGTGAATTATTTAATCTTTATGAAGTCAAACGAACTCAAACAGACTTGCGCTATTGTAATATAACTGTATAGAGTGTTTTATCAGCAATGACACTCCATGGAATGTCAAAGACAAGTGACGTCGTCGTATTATTCCAAAACAAACGAATAACTTGTACCTACACCCACTTACACTCGTACATTATACAGTTATAATATTATTAATTATAATTAAAGTAGGTAATTTCAATGATTTTTGAAGTTAAAACTTCTTTAGCTGCGTTAAACACTTTTTGGTAGGGGGAAACTTTTATGGGTTCGCGTCACCGACATGCTTAAAAAGCACTACGACTGAAGCACAGGTTACGTTTTGTGAAATATTAGTGCTGTTATATACTAAGATTCTTAAGTTATATGTTTTCTCTTCTATCGACAGTCCCTATTGCTGTCAATTTTTTAAGTGAAAACTTCGTTAGGTGCGCCTAGACAAATTTTTCGTAAGGTGTAAATTGAATTCTATCGTCACGCTCGGGTATGATAAGAAATCTTCGAGTAAACTCACGACCTTGGCGATTGGGCATCTAGAAATGCGTTAGCCAATGGGAAATGCTGTAAGAGCGTGGCCTCGTCATCATGGCATGGCCATCTAGAAACGCGTGAGCCAATGGGAAATGCTGACGCATTTCTAGATGGCCATGCCATGATGGCGAGGCCACGCCCTCCGGTAACACCCGTGTAGTTTCCAAGGGAATCTGTCAAATTCTGAGTTATAAGTTTTCACTTCTATCGGCAGTTCCTATGACTGTCAATATTTTTTTCATCAATGACGCTTGCGTTTTACATTGTATAAGCCTGCTGAAAGAAAAAATAACGACAGTAAAACAGTGAACAACCCTGGATAGTTTAATACAATGTATAACAAAATATTTTTAAGATAACTAAGTTTTACAATGAATTACTTTTGTTGAGATACCAACTCAGAATATGTGGAAATACATTCACAGTGATATTATTTTACTTTGATGTAGATAGACCGTATTAAAATAAAATTTGTTTTGTTTCAGCTGTTAAACATGCTGAAGTTTTACGCCCGCTTTGAAATCAGTGACGAAACTGGCGACCCCATGACGGATAAAGATATGACGCTCCTACACTACTCCAGAATAACCAGCCTTCAGGTAAGTTTTTTAAAAGGGATCTAAAAAAAAATGTTTTAATGAATTTCATTGAACTTGGCACCCATTTACATGTCACTTGTTTTGTTGTTGAAGTCAACAATCAAGCCTTATATCATAGTATTGGCTCTCATTTTACATTTATGTTTTTGATGGGATATCATCACTTTTTGTACTGGAATAATTAGTTATCATACTAAAATGAAAGTTTAGATGTTATTATGTTGATGTTACGGATAAATTTCGGTTAGATTACAGTCAGAAATAACACATAAATAACACATAAATTCTTTATTGTGGGAAAATAACGGGATCAGTAACTTTGGCTTAGCTTTAGAATAGCACAGTGGCTCTTCTTTATTGAGGGAAAATAACGGGAACAGTAACTTTGGCTTAGCTTTAGAATAGCACAGTGGCTCTTCTTTATTGTGGGAAAATAACGGGAACAGTAACTTTGGCTTAGCTTTAGAATAGCACAGTGGCTCTTCTTTATTGAGGGAAAATAACGGGATCAGTAACTTTGGCTTAGCTTTAGAATAGCACAGTGGCTCTTCTTTATTGTGGGAAAATAACGGGATCAGTAACTTTGGCTTAGCTTTAGAATAGCACAGTGGCTCTTCTTTATTGAGGGAAAATAACGGGAACAGTAACTTTGGCTTAGCTTTAGAATAGCACAGTGGCTCTTCTTTATTGTGGGAAAATAACGGGAACAGGAACTACGCAGGTAAAACTAGATGAATTGAAAACATCATGAAACATTATTTGTCGAAGTTTTTGTTTTCATTTCGATGATTATTAAAATGTAGAAATGTTTGTTACTAGGATTAAAATGTTTAGATATGCACAACTTGTATAACCATAAGCCAATTTATATTACTAGTGCTAGAACTTGGGGCTTTATCTCACAAGCACAGAGGCAAGGCCAAAATCTACCAATCTCTCTAAATATTACTTAACCTTAAACATGCCGGTTTACCTCACGATATTTTCCTTCACCTTGAAAGGCAATGCTGAAAAAATTTAAATGATATGAGAATAAAGGATTTATGTGTTTAGATTTACATAACTTCATTAGATTTTTTGTAAAATAATGTGTTTTTATTTACACAGAAAGCGGCGTTTTCAAAATTCCCAGACCTGAGATTGTTCGCGTTGGCAAACGTTGCGAGCGTCGATACACGAGAATCTTTGCAAAAGCACTTTGGAAACCTAAGGTGAGATTTATAATATGCCAAAACTAGTTATAAAGAGTGGCTCGGGTGCATGCATGGCATTAGCTGTGGAATCGCTGGTGTGATAGTCCAACTCGCACTTGATCGATTTGTTGTACACTCAATTATTAATCTATTACAGTCAGAAAGATACAGTTCTGAAAAAATCGGACAGATTTAGTATTAATCCGGCGAACCCCGGGCGCCGCGACGCCGTACTAACTTTGACCAGATCTGGTCGCTTGGGGTGTTAGTGGTTTGTTGTATTTTGGAACCTAAAAATACCCGAGATTTCATTTTGTATTCATTAACGATGGATTTGGATACGGTTTAAGTTATATATTGGTCGTATCCTAAATAATATCTTCTTGTTTATTTTCTGATTGTAGTGACAAAGCTCTTCGGGCTATTGCGACGTATTTGAATCTGGTGCCACCTGAAGACAACGAAGATGAAGCCCCATTCTATCGGGTGGATAAAATATTCCTCAAAGAATTACTGGTAAGTTTTTTATCAGATACGTTTCAGAGAATGTGCAACTGATCTGAATGAGTTACACGAACTTTTCAATTTTTTTTTCGGACTCCTCGTAGTTCCAGAAAGCAACTTCGTTTCATGTTTGATGTTCCAAATCTAACGAAGAGGTTTGCCTCTACTTTTATAATAAGGACATCTAATATCGATCGAATTAACCTATTATCCAAATACTACTATTTTGTCTATGGCGCTCGTTTTGCTTATGAGCCGCGCGAAATGCTCGTCTTATTGCTATGTCTTAAATAAATAAAAAAAGGTTTGTGTGTTGGACGAATAATATATAAATAATATATAATGTTTTAGTTTAGTTACTTATTTTGTCAACCAAAATAAGTTATTTTTATCGGTAATTTTTTTACAAATTAAAGAATTGAATTTTATAAATGACTGATTTCTTTTCAGTAAATGTTTTTTTTTTATCGCGTATAGATCCGCGTTTGACAACTCGCCTGATGGTAAGTGACGGTGTGGTCGAAGATGACGCACGTTGATCTAGAAAGTAAAACTAAAAATTCATAAATGACTACCTATCACTAATTCGTGCCAGAGATCTGATCAAAACACTAAAATTAGACACAGATATGTCAAGCTTTCAACTATTTGTTCTTTAGCCGAGATTTTATCAATTCCTTTAGGAATTAACCAAATCCATAATATACAATTTCACCTTAAAATTATAAATACACTCAGATAATCCTCTTACGTGTGAAATTGTAATTCTACTGTGAGTTAGGTTAAGTTAGTTCAGAATCTGACGTTGTTAGATTCCTTCAATCTCAGTAGATCCACTCTCCAGATCCATCATGGATCTAGTGTGATTTTTTTTTCTTAGTAGATCTACTTTATAGTAAACTTGATCTAATGAGAATTTTTTTTTCTTAGTAGATCTATTTTATAATAAACTTGATCTAATGAGAATTATGACTCACCAAACAATAGAGGCATATACGGTCTTGTTTAACTTAATTAAGGCCCAGGTACCCGACTGGCAGCCTAAGGAAGTGACCATTGATTTCGAAAAAGCAGCTATTCTTGCACTGTCAAAAATGGATGTAGAGATTCATGGGTGTCACTACCATTTTTGTAATGCCCTGTTTCGTAAAGCAAAAGCTTTGGACATACAGTTAACTAAAAACCACAGAAGGATAATTACTCTATGTACTAAACTTGCTCTACTTCTGAGAATATGATTGAGGATGGCTGGGATTACATTAAAAGAGAAATTACGCAAAATCAGGACAAGCTATATAAGCAGACGGCATTTACAATTTTACGGTGACATGCATTTAATCAAATAAACACACGAAAGCGCGTGGAACTAAATTGATTATTTATTAACACTGTGAAATTTGTACAACATTTAGTAAAATTGTGTAACAGTTTAAGGAAATCTAGAATGTAAGTACCTACTATTTCCTAGATTTTCGACTGTTATCAGTTGACATAAACCTGACGTAAAGCCGCTAATCACCGAAGTACACAAAAAAATTCGTGGAAACCCGCAGGACCTAAAAGCGGTGCAAAGTTAAACTATCAAATAGACTTTTAGATACACCAGATTAGATATGTCAACATTTGTTTCGTTTTAACATCCAATGTAATAAAAGGTATTTCTTCAAAATCTTTTATGTTAAGGGGCGATAATTTATCGGTTTAGACTACAGGCCCGTGTCAAAATTGATATAATCAGGAGATCTATGTAGAAAGATATAAAGAAGGGTATAAAATAAATCGATTCAGCACTATGTAAACTTTTAAACTACCAACTGAGTGCAGGTGGAGAGAGGAGATTGCAACCCTTGAACTTTTCACCTTGTCGCATGATTTTTGTACGGCGTTGCGGAATAATGGATTAGACGAGGTACTACTTCTACCTATCCTGGTCTATGCTGGTGTATTTTTTTTATCTTAGAAAAGATCAGATAGATAAACTTGAGTGACTTCAAATTTACTTTATTAGATGCGATCGACCTGCATTCTAATCTACTGCATTTTTTTTTTTAATAAAAAAAAGTGAGTGCAGGTGGAGAGAGGAGATTGCAACCCTCGAACTTTTCACCTTGTCGCATGATTTTTGTACGGCGTTGCGGAATAATGGATTAGACGAGGTACTACTTCTACCTATCCTGGTCTATGCTGGTGTATTTTTTTTTATCTTAAGAAAAGATCAGATAGATAAACTTGAGTGACTTCAAAATTACTTTATTAGATGCGATCGACCTGCATTCTCGCAACATACGCAACGTTGACAAGCTGGATGCTGCTATACCACACTTTCTCACGAGGTCACGGAAGTTAACTCACATTATGGGACCGGAAGTTTATAACACTCTTCCCAAAATTTTATAGTTGTATCGGCCCCAAGTTTCGGCAGCTTCAAAATATTTGAATTACACATGGCTTAGAGTCTAGAATATCACATAGGCTAATAAATCTGTCACCTACTTAGGCTATCATCCTGTAAAAATGTATAAGTGGGTAAGTATCAGATCACCCACATCAGCTACAGACTCTTTGTAATGTATCCTATAAAAATCCTACAAACTTAACACTGCGGCTATGATCTATACTCCACAACCTTAACGAGTATGTTTGATGTTGCTAAAAATATAAAATATGAAGTTGCTACACTCGAATAAATATATTTTTGTGTGGAAAAACAAATTCACTCGGTTTGTGTAATGGCCACCCATCCAAATATTTTTACGTAAGTACTATTAATGTACTGATAAGGTCGCAAGATCAACGTATGCGAACGAAGTAGCAGGTTCAGCTAGTTATTGTAATAAAAACAAATTATACTCATATAATGTTTGACAGTTTTCTCTACAATAGTTATTATGGTACAGTAAAGTAGTTATTTCAAACTTGAAAAATGTATACAATTTGTATGGTCTTTCTTTGGTTTTTATTCATTATTAATTGACGTGTAAATTGTACATTTATGAATAACGTACTTTGACTTTGTATTTGGTTTACGCAGAAGTGATCACGTTTCTCATTTTTGCGCCAAGCTCAAGAGGTTGTCAATTCGTCTGCGTCGTAAGGCTCACATTGTTAATCTCCTATACAATATTCTATTTAAGCCCTGTTTCTCGGTACTTGAAAGAATGGTTCACAATCTAGCAAGACTGCCATTCTTGGCCGCTAAGGTCGAGATATAACTTGACCCTGAAGACCCCATTAGCACGTTCCGAAACTTATGATGGCAAATGTGATACGAGTTTCCTGTTGTTATTAGGAAATCTCCAGCGCTCTATTCTTTAAAAGGCTATTATTTGTCTAAGCTGTAGTCACAGTAATCTCTTACTTCATTATATTATCTATTGGATTTGCCTTTGTTTAGTTTGGTTTTGTTTGTATTTAAGTCATGTACCTATGGTTTCTTTTGACATTGTCTGTTTTCTTGTCTGAGTATATAATATGCTGAGTAATTTTTTTATTTATATTTATTGGTTTGTATTTTTTTTAGTGTACCTATGTCACTACTTTTAATTGCTTTCATATTTTGTTTAGCACACCCTGTTTATTACTTCCTTAAAACATTTCCATCTTAAAGTTGCCTGGAAGAAATCACTTTTAGCGACAAGGTCGCCGGTAGCAACACTTGTTTTTTCTCCTACTGTATTGTTTTTGTGTATGCAATAAAGAGTATCTATCTTTATACAAAACTTGAGTTTTCTCAAGACCCCGACACATTGCAAATTGCAATGCAACAAATAGCTGAGAACATTCAATACTAAGTTCATCCCAAAGCGGTTTTAAGAGGGCACAGACTAAAGCGGCGGCTGAGAGAGCCGCAACGCTACTCTGTGATGAAAAGGATTGAGGGGTAAAACTTTTGGTCTCGCAACAGCTTTGGACGCTGCAGCGATGACATCGCAACCGGCACCCAACTGGTATCCAGCGGCATGACAGTGGCTTCCTATGGTGCTTCACGCTCAGCTTCTTTGTTTAAAATCTCTTTTTATTGAAGTGCAATTTCCATAGTCATAGTATAGTGCCCCAACCTGATTTTCAATTTCAATCAGGAAATGCAGCTTTGTACCTACATGTACCTACACATCGGAAACCAATGGACGTTTCGTATGCACTGATGGATATATATTCTGATGTATATCCTTCACATATCCGTCAGCAGAGAAGGTTTACAGATATGCGTTTACCCAACAATCTTGTTTTTGGTCCACACGCAAAAAGGAAAAGAGACTCTTATCATCCAATGTTACGGTGACCATGACAGTTAGTTAGTACAGGGTCACGTTGCTTAACCATTCATGAAGCGCAGGAACTGATGGATAAGTCTTTAAATCGCGATTACGATAAGGTTCTAGCAGTCTCGCGGCACACCAAGTCTTTCATTTAATTCACTGATGATGACGAGGATGCTATTGGTCTGTTCGTGAGACGCGCCTGACGGGTACCTGCATCACCGAACGCTGCGAAAGGTTGCAGCTTTCTAATGGCAATTAAAGACAGTCACAAGGCGGAAGTGGAAACGCTGATGAGATCAGAGTAATCTGAACTAATTGTAATAATCTGTAGGAACTGCGTGAATGCCTTGAGCATGCGTACTCGCTAAAATGCTCCTTGTTGCGGCACCATACACGGTCGTCCACCTACCTAAAACATGGTCGAGGAGAGCGATGACTGGCACATGCGTCATACTCGCGAAAGGGTGCTGCTTGGGTGTGCTGGATTGCTCACCGCATATTCTTTTTATAATTTTGTTCTCTTATTTATTTATGAAAAGAACTGTCCCAGGTGTTCGTTTTGTATGTGTCACATAATAGAAAAATGTATTTCTTTGTGTTATTATCATACATTACAGGAAATACATTTTCTGTAAATAATGTTAATAATACATTATTGTATAGTGAATAACCATACTGCCTCCTTTATTTCCTACAAAAGGAGGACTTCAGCCGGTATCATCATCACAACAATAGGTACCTACCTGTACTCTAACATGATACTGTGCAATTGTGCACGCGCATATTCTTTTGTATATATTAGTCAACATAACATAAAGTTATCTATACTAATATTAAAAAGCTGAAGAGTTTGTTTGTTTGAACGCAAAGATCT
This sequence comes from Ectropis crepuscularia, assembly GCA_963693475.1. NCBI lineage: Eukaryota > Metazoa > Arthropoda > Insecta > Lepidoptera > Geometridae > Ectropis > Ectropis crepuscularia. Next base: position 10,778,809 of record OY856359.1, read on the forward strand.
CTGGAACTACTGGTCCGAATTGAACGATTCTTTCTTTGTAGGATAGTCTGAGCTTCTTGAGAGCTTTCGTTGCGTGACAGCATATGTCATATTTTAAAGATTGCGTCATTAGAACCTAAAGTAACCGAATTTGTTCAAAATTTGAATTGGTACGATCGATTTTCGATAGATGGCGTAGCAACGCGCGCTCGTTCAGCTAGTGTAATATATACCTATATACTGCAAACATACCATCTTATCAAATAGAATAACTCTATAAGTCTACGATACACTACAATACAATACACTTTATGGGCACCATAAACAAAGTTGACAACAAGTATCACATATAATAACAAAACAAAATGGGCACAAAGGGCGATCTTATCACTAAAAGCGATTTCTTCCAGATAACCTTTTGATTCATGAGGAAACTAAATTTGTGGAAACGTGGATCGTCGTCGATTGTCGATATTTAACTCCTCATTTTGAATATTTCGGGCTTTTCCAGATAATTCGTCACGTCCAAAAAATTAATTGTGAAGTTGTCGTTTCTGCGCCCATTCTTTGTCTGGATAAAAGATTAGCGAATTAATGAATTGAAATTGAATGAAGGAAATAAATTACAATAACGCTGGTTATTTAATTATTTAGGTAGTTATGTATTTTTTTTTATACATATTGTAAATTTATATTGTTGGAAACGTTATGTTAATGACCTTTCAGATATTATCAGTAAATGAAAACATAAATATATTCTGGAAAACAATGCAATTTGACAGCGTTAATTTTGCTTAAATTGTTTGTCTTAGTGGCATTAACTAAGGCAACATGATTAACGTTTTAGTCAGTCAGCCGCTAATTTTAGGAACAACCGGTTCATCGTAATCAAAAAAAAATGAAGGGATAGTCAATTTATCAAGAAAGGCTTTAGCCTACATAACATCATGCTGCGACCAATAGAAGCGAAGCGTCAATGAAAAACGTTGAAAAAAAAAAGCTTTTAGAGCTACGCATGCGTCGGGCGTGCGCTGCGGAAGCGGTTTAAACTACGTAAAAACCATGTGCGATGAATTTGTTTGTCTTTAAAAGTAAATAAAAACATACATAAAAAAAGAACTTTAAATGAACAAGTTTCCATTTGATTATCTGTAACGCTTTTACGAGTTAATTACTCAAGCGATTTTGTACAAATTCTTTGGAGATAAACTTGCTCAAGTGAGAACATGATGTGAAATATACTTGACCTGTAAATTGTAGACTACAACGGCGTATGACGCTTTAGAAATTCACTCCAGAGATTATCGAAGCAACAGAGGGCTTTTGAGAAAGCTATTTTATATTATAACCTAGATAGATTAATGGAACGAAGTTTCTTACGGCAGACGTGGATGAGTTAGGGATGTTACTGCGCGACCAAACTATAAGAAGTGTGAGACTAAAACCGTAAGAAAAATCTATAACGGAAGTTACGCCTAAAAAAGTGCGCGTCCAGTGTTGTCAACTTTATTAGGGTTCCGTAAAACGTAAAAACGGAACCCTTATAAATTCGTCATGTCTGTCTGTCTGTCTGTCCGTCCGTATGTCACAGCCACTTTTTGCCGAAACTATGAGGACTACACTGTTGAAACTTGGTAAGTAGATGTATTCTGTAAACCGCATTAAGATTTTTATAAAAATATTTAAAAAATAAATAAATTAGGGTTGCCCCCCATACTGCGAACTGAAACTCAAAATTTTTTTTTTCATCAAACCTACTCGTGTGGGGTGTCTATCGATAGGTCTTCAAAAATGATGTTGAGGCTTCTAACATAGTTTTTGTCTACACTGAATGATTTGCGCGAGAGACACTTCCAAAGTGGTAAAATGTGTGTCCCCCCCCCCTCTAACTTCTAAAGTAAGAGAATGAAAAATCTAAAAAAAATATATGATATACTTTACCATGAAAACTACCAACGAAAATTAGTTTGAACTCGATCTGATCAGTAGTTTTTTTTTGGCACGTCATAAATATACTATTATTAAAACTTCGATCAAAGTTACAACGAACTACAAGAGCTATGTGTACTATGTATATTATGTTACTTGCTGCAACGGAACCCTTCATAAGCGAGTCCAACTCGCACTTGACCACTTTATTTTTCAAATGATATTACCATAAATAACAAATTTAAGTAATCTATTTTTTTTGCAAATTGTGTTGCTTCTACATTAGCCGAAGGATCTTCGTCCCGACCTGGTGTCCCATGATACCACACCTTTTAATAAATTTGTGTTTACTCAGATCTCGCGCCACGAACGGCGTATATCCCAACTGGAAGAATTAAACTCGATGCCCCTGTACCCAACTGAAGATGTGATATGGGATGAAAATGTGGTACCCACGGAGATATACAGCGGAGAAAATTGTTTGGCTCTTCCCAAACTGAATCTGCAGTTCTTGACTCTCCATGACTATCTGTTGCGGAATTTTAATCTCTTCAGATTGGAAAGTACATGTAAGTATCCAAACATTGTTATCTATTATCAGGATCGTCATAATTTGTACTAGATTTACGTACGGACATATGACTATCTATCATAAGTTGGTCATCAGGAATTTTTTCTTTTTATAAAATGAACTCTGACTAAAATTTTGTGAGGTCATAATGTCAAAATGTCAGAAATAGAGGGTTATGGTCGTAAGTGTTCCATTTTTAGGGTTCCGTAAAACGTAAAAACGGAACCCTTATAGATTCGTCATGTCTGTTTGTCTGTCTGTCCGTCCGTATGTCACAGCCACTTTTTGCCGAAACTATGAGAACTACACTGTTGAAACTTGCTAAGTAGATGTATTTTGTGAACAGCATTAAGATTTTTACAAAAAAAAAATTTTGGGATGCCCCATAATTAGAACTGAAACTCAAAAAAAAAATGTTCATCAAACCTATTCGTGTGGGTTGTCTATCGAGGGAGCCTATTAGAACGCATAACTTTTTGTTCCTAATTTACTTTGTCATAATGAATGTAGCATAATGTATAGTGTCATAATGCAACTTTCGCATAATCATTTTTTGGCGTCATGTGTTTTAAGCATAACAATCTATTGTACTACATTTTTTTCGACTATTGATGAGACGCATAATAGTTTTTAAGCATTTTTTTATTTGTTCTATTTTTTTTAAGGTGCCGTTTAAATCGCATTTTTTTTCCCCTAATTTACTTTGTCATAATGAATGTAGCATAACATATAGTGTCATAATGTAACTTTTGCATAATCGTTTTTTGGCGTTATGTGTTTTAATCATAAAAATTCTATTGTGCTACATTCAATTCGACTGTTGCTCAGACGCATTTAGGTATTTTTTAATTATTTGTTGTGCTACGTAATATATAACCAGGTTATATATCCAGATCCGACTCGGAGCATCCCGACTCCACCTAGTCTTGTCGCTACTACCCCTAGAGTGTATTTAAAAAATGCGGGAACCTAAGGGAAGCTCAAGGGAGGTCCTGAGTGGAGTGATCCATGCGAGGCCAAGCGTAGCGAAGGGGGGAGGTGGCGAGCGAAGCGAGCCGGCGACCTCCGTAGTGGAGTGCAGGCCAAGTATGGAGAAGCGACACTCAGGGCTGACCGCAGAGCTTCTGGCGGGAGCCCACCCGGAGTTAAAAAGTGCACCATATCTCTTAGGTGTATGTAGGTTTTTAAGTCCTAAAATCGTTATGTCTATATAAATTGGTACAAAAATGGTTATACTATTGCATAGTCCTGCATAGATATTCCATTAAATTAGTAGATACCTACATTACGAATAATAAATATTTTTGTCGAAGTACCCACCCGCATTTCACACACCCACTTATTTTATTTAAATAATATTGCTACAGTCCGCTCTTTGCACTTGTTTTTTAGTTAGGCATTTAAAGTTTATGCCGTTGATCAGTATGTTTAAGTATTGTTATGCTTTTCTCAATGTGTGCCTTTAAACATTCTATTTATTCTATTTATAGTTATGCGTCGAAACATTATACTAAGTTATCTGTATGCTATATATGGCTATGCGTTTAAACATTATGCTAAAATATCGTTATGTCATATATGGTTATGCTAGTTAACATTATGCAAAGACAGTTATGGGTTTAGTTGTTATGGTAAATTATCATTAGTCCTAAAAACGTTATGCCTACCTAAAATAGGACAAAAAATGTTATGCCACCCCATATAGACCCGTCTATCGATGTTTTTGCCTACACTGAATAGTTTGCGCGTGAAACTTCCAAAGTGGTAAAATGTGTGTGTGTCCCTCTAACTTCAAAAATAAGAGAATGATAAAACTAAAAAAAAAATATATGATGTACATTACCATGTAAATTTCCAACGAAAATTGGTTTGAATTCGATCTGATTAGTAGTTTTTTTTAGTGCGTCATTAATACATTATTATTAAAACATCGATCAAAGTTACACCGAACTACAAGGTTTTATTTATTATTATTATGTTACTTGCTGCTACGGAACCCTTCATGGCTGAGTCCGAATCGCACTTGGCTGCTTTTATTATGAATTAGGTACTTTAGGTAAATACCGAATTCGAGGGATAAATGAGCTTTAGGCAATATAGTTGAAACTTCTGTATTCCATATACAAAGTTCGCCTAGATCAGTTACCTCATCTTTGTCTGTTATGCTACCGTCAAGCTAAACTACCGCCCCATGATACATTTAATCTCCGTGTGACAAGCGCAATGAAGAAGAACAACAGGGATAAAACAAGTTATATTCCTGTTCACAACACTGCATGTCTACCTCTAAGTGTCGTCTGCGTGTCTAAGTGATGCTTTAAGCAGTCGTATCACTTTGATTACTGTCAGGCACTCTAATTGCGAATTAATTACTTAATATTTTAGCAAAGGCAACAGCAACTAAATCCACATTATCTTATAATTTAACCATCTATTTAATTTATATTCTGATATCAAGTAATATTTGTACTGCGATTACATATAAAATAGTCAGGAGGACAATTCAATTTAGTGATATGGTGTAATTGATTATTCCAGCCCATTGTTCTGCACTCTAATTATATAAGTTTTTATATATTCATATTATATCGGTACTGGATGAATTTGTATAGAAATAAGTACTCGATCCATTACAATGGTGTTAAATTAATTTAACCTAATAACCTGCGGAATGTATTGATGAAACCTCGGAGTATGAACTTTATACGTGACAAGTTTCGTTTAAACTGGGCTAGTAGTTGCGGCGTAATGCGGGGCTTAGATACAGACAAGCAGACATACATGAAAGAAAGAAAATACGTTTTTAAGTTTTAATAATTGTATCGATGTACAATGCATTTGAAATAAAATTGTTTACGTATATTAAATGTACATAACTAGACCCGTTACAGAAAAGCGTCTTACGTAATACGGCGTGTATGTAATGTTGTCTGTCTCCTTAGATCGACTTGAATTCAAATGTATATTATTAAATAAATTTGATACATTTGACATGATTTACTTAATTTACCCACTGCTTTTTTCAATAAGCTTGGCTAAAACATCTGATTTCACGATCGTGAGGTCGTAGGTCCGAATTCCGTCTCCACATTTGAGTGTTTTCCAAGTGTACAGATTTGTCATTACCATTAGCTTTAAAGATGAAATCAAAATTGAAATCAACATCTTCCGAGAAAGACATTTTTCTTTTGCCGTTCGTCAAACCGCGTGTTGCCAGTGTGGTGGATTTCAAAATCCACTGACCTGGCAACGTAACGCCCTTTCTTTCTGGACTCTTGACTTGATTCTGACTTAACGCCCTCACTTCCTTGAGTCTTGACTTGACTCTGACTTGTGGGAGAAGGCCTCGAGTCGTAAATGTAGGAACATAAAATAGGCTGCTGAAGCTATGTTTTTTTTTAAATATTTATCTTATTTTACAGACGAGATCCGACAAGATATAGAAGATGCCGTTTACAGGCTAGCACCCTGGTAAGCTAAAATAACTTTTTAATCTGGCATTTCTTTTGAAATACCTTTAATAAAAATAGATAAGACTTTTAAAAAATCAACGAGACCTTCAAATTATTCCGACGATGATAGTTAATTTCTGCAATTAAATTAATTCGGTAGTTTTTGTAGTTTTATTTACTTTGTAGATTCAGTGATATTAAGGAACTTGTATTAAATTCAATGTTCAGTACAGTAATATTTTTTTTTTTTAAATGTGGTCTGATGACGTCTTTTTGCTTGATAGGTTGATAAAGAAAAAGACGATCAGACCAAATTAAAAAAAAACATTATTTAATAATAATTACTGTAGAACAGCACAACGTTGATGCGATCGGTGATTAGTAAAAAAACACAAAATTGAGTAAATTTAAAAAGTAGAATCTCATATTCTACTTTTTAAATTTATTAGGTGAATCTCATGACGTCGCAAAGGGGCCATGATACCGAAAGATATAATCTTTTCAGGCGTGCTGAGGATGACGCCGTATATTTTGGAGGCTGGGCACGAATGGCGCACCCAATCAAGAGCTTCGCCGTCGTAGAAGTAGCAAAGCCAAATATAGGCGAGAAAGCGCCCTCTAGGGTTCGAGCTGACGTCTCGGTGACTCTCAGCGTGAGAGACGAGATCAAACATGAATGGGAGAATCTCAGGAAACACGATGTTTGCTTCCTCATCACCGTCAGACCCACTCAGGGCATCGGTACGTATTTATTTGAATTAACATTTGAACATTCGCATTGTGAGCATTTTGTTTTGTAAGAGCCGGTTTTCACGGCGCGGTTGCCAACCGCGCCCGCGCGCGGGCGCGGCAGATTTCTATGTAAAATTGAATTCAAAACTCACGACGCGGTTTACGGCCGCGGGGCCCGCGTGTCTGCGCTCGATTCTTGCGCAGTAGCTTTCCGCAGTAGAAACCTCTAAAACCTGCGGTCTCGTGAGTATTGACACAAAACCGTCGAGTGGCGCGGTGCCGCGCCCGCGCGCGGGCGCGGGGTTTGAAACCGCGCCGTGAAAATTGGGCCTAAGGCGCAAATAAAGAGTTTACCTATAAATCAAAGTTAGGTTAAAAATCTAAACACAAAAACAAATTCTTTTGTTTCTACAGAGTTACTAGTCGTTAGGACTTGAAGAGGTTATATTCCATTACAATATTTAGCATAGGCTACTTTACTACTTTAGTTTGGCAACGTTTATTAAGACCTAACTTTGATTTAAGACCTTCGTTCTCATAAACCATCATCATAGCGTCTAAATGTTTGTTTACTTTAGGTACAAAATACGACTACCGTCGCAGCATGGTTGACCAAGCTGGTATAGTCTACGTGAGAGGCTGCGAAGTTGAAGGAATGCTGGATGCGGCAGGGAGAGTTATCGAAGAAGGACCCGAACCGAAGCCTGAGTTGGACGGCGATACAAGAACTTTCCGCCTACTCTTGGATCCAAATCAATACAGAGTCGATCTTGATCGTGCTTCTAAAGGGAACGAGGTAAGCTCGTTACTTTATTCAATATCAACCTGACTTCCATTTTTTTCCTAGGTTGAAATGCCTTTACGTATACCTGGCTCTCGGCCTAGGGGAGACAGTCCGGTTATAAATAACTTGACACCACAAGTTTTATTGTCGAGTCTATCGACAGCAAGGGAAAAAGAACAAGAGCTTTGTAAAAACAAAATAAGCCACGCGATACTTAAACCCTTTTCAAAGGTGTGCGTGGCTGTGGTGTCAGTGTGTTTACACGAACCATGTTTTGCAACCGCACCGGTGGTAAATCTGACTTTGAAAGTAGCCTGAAGAAACTAGAATGTATTGACTAAGTTATGGTAAATAATGATGTTGTCACTGATATCGTGTATATTTCAGTCTTCAAAAAAAGGAGACGGCTTTTAATTTTACTATATATTTATGTTTGTTACCATAAAAATGTGGCGTTATCGCCCCATTGGGGAGAAATTGGGATACGAAAATGTACCTATGTGGTGGTTGAAATTCAAAAGTGACCCCAATACGTTTGTTCGAATTTAGCATCACAATACACAACAGGCTTACCTTTTGGTTCTTCTGTGTGCTCGTGGCTGCGCAGCCTCCTCTGATGCTTCTTTTGGTGGTTTTCTAGCACAAATATATATTTTCACACGAAAACGAATTATTAAACTTTTATCGACCAGTTAGGTTTTCGAAGCAAGAAAGTTGTTCATCAAGAACTAGGTTTTAGGTAGCTTTTGACTAGGTGAACCGATTCTGATAATTATTTTTTTGGTCGAAGTGTTGGGTAGACTTCCCGAATGTTCTCTTATAAATTTTATCGAAGTTAGCGGTTTTTGTAATACGAGTATCAACAAAAACAAAATACATACGTCTATGATATATTAGTTTATTATAAATTCTATTAAAATTAGTTAAATGTATGACTTTAATTTTAAAATTGAAGTCGGTTGTTTCGTTTGTGACAGAAAAATAATTATTTTTATTTTGTGCCATGCTATAAAGAGGAGGTATTCTCAAATCTATGTATGTACATATCCTCCTCCTCCTCCTTGCGTCGATACCCTAATTACTGAGGGTCGTGATCTCTCTTGAGCACCTTCTCTCTGATTATCGACCGCCATTGGTGACGATCTGCGGCGTTATGGACTGCGTTGTGGACAGTGGATTCGAGTGTGGTGCGTATCTGGTCCGTCCAACGCGTCGGGCTTCTACCTCTTGGTCTCTTTCCTTCGATTTTGCCTGTGACCACATTTTTTTCTAATTTGTCGTTGTCTTTCCTAGCAATGTGGCCGAAGTACTCGAGCACCTTCTGCAGGCATGTGGTGGATAGCCTGGTTTGTATTTTAAGTTCCCTCAAGATGGACACGTTGGTACGATGAGCTGTCCACGGGATATTGAGCATTTTTCTCCAGCACCACATCTCGAAGGCGTCAATACGCTGTCTGTCGGCTTTGTTTAGAGTCCAAGTTTCCGCGTCATATGCAAATATGGAGAACACGAGAGTACGCACTAGTTTCAACTTGGTGTTACGAGAGATGTTTCTGTCCTTCCATATTCTTTGCAGCTGCGTCATGGCGTTCTTAGCCATACTCCGTATCTCGTCTTCGCAGGATCCCTTGTTCGAGATGTTTGAGCCCAGGTAGATGAAGTTGTCAACGATTTCCAAGCCAGTAGTTCGCTGAGTTCCAGTTCACCTGATCTGTCTATCACCATCACCTTCGTCTTTGATCTATTCATGGAGAGGCCCATTTCTAGGATAATGCTATCCATTCTGTTCAACACCGATGCAAGTGCATTTTCATTTGCCGCTAGTAGAGTGGTATCATCCACGTATCGCAGGTTAGATATTTTACGGCCGCCAATAGTAATACCACCGTCCCAGTTCTCGCAAGTACACCTCATGATGTATTCTCCATAAATGTTGAACAGAATAGGAGAAAGGATGCAGCCTTGTCGTACCCCTTTCTTAAAACTGAAGGTGTTAGATGCTACCCTGTCCACTCTAACCGCTCCTTGGCTGCTGTTGTATAGGGATTGGAGCAGTCCGGTCAAGTGGCGAGGCACACCCAGTTCCAAAGTTTTCTCCATAAGTAGCTCCAGTTGACGCAGTCAAAGGCTTTACTATAGTCGACAAAACACATTATAGCAGGAGTGTCGTACTCGTAGCATTTCTCGACAATCTGTCTGACATTCACTATTTTCTCACGAGTGCATTTGCCTTTTACAAAACCTGCCTGTTCTTGTGGAATCTGCCAGTCCAAATAGTATGTACATATATACACAGACAAATACCGTAAATTAATTTTGCGGTACCAATTATACGGAATAAATTAACTGTAAACTGAGACACTTATGATTCATCGAAAGAAAATAAATGAACTTATTGTTCGACTATTATGTATATACCACATACATGTTTGCGTTTCACAATCACCTCTCCTGAAGTTAAGAGTTGACGCAGCGCAGTCACCGATGTAACGACCTTGGTTAGGAGAAAACGTTGAACTCTCGATTTGAATAGATTCCAGTGTACAGAGATACATCAAACCCCATTGATACGTCAAACGACCAAAGTATGATCTTTTCTCGAAAAATCGCGCGATTTTCTGTGTTTAATCTACTGTTATAACTTCAAAAGTTTAAAGGTCGCTTAAAATCTAGAGGTTCATTAATTATAAATATTGAAATTTGTGCTCACCAACTTGTGTATTCGGAAATGTTCGTAAAAATTCAAGTAGTCGCGAAAAATATGAAAATTGGGATGTATTCATGTGCGCTCGCGTCGTGACTAATATTGAAGTTTCATGTGTAGTTGGTAGTCAGGTTGTCACATCCTACTAATATGTATGGATGTCAATGTATGGATATTTGGATGTTTGTTGCTCAATCACGTCCTAACGTATGAACGGATCGGGCTGAAATTTGGAACACAGATAGATTATAGTCTGGAAGAACACATAGGCTACTTTTTATCCCGAAAAAACAAAGAGAAAAAATATTATTTCGCCGATTCGGGCCAATTTATTAAAGTAACAAGACCTCGCATGGTAATGCATCGTAACAAGATTTTGGCTATTTCTGTTTTCAATTTTAGACATAGTACATAAGATACTGTATGCACAACCATGAGAATGTTGACTCAGTTCAAACATTTACCAGACGCCTCGAAATTTGTATATTTGGGTTGCCACAATGTTAAACAAAAATCGATACAAGATCAGACGAATAGGCAGGACTTGAAAAAAAACTACGTTGAAGATACTCATCTATATAAATTAATAAAATTGTTTGTAAAAGTGTCTGTGATATTAAAACAACCGCTTCTTACTATATGCATATGAATGTAGAAATATGTCAAAATAACATTTGTTTATATGTTCCGTCTAATCTGCGAAATGGCTGACCGATTATGGCGAAGGTTTCACTACTAGATAGCTGATGTTCTAATTCATTACTTTTGCTACTCTTACTCTAGGAAAATAAACAGGTCAAGAAACAAAAAACCTTAAAACGTTCGTGAAACCGCGGGCGCAGCTAGTAAATAATAAAATATGAATTTGAATGTGGAAACATTTTAAAATTAATTGATTTGAATAATTACTTTTAAACATGGACAACGTATAAAAAAAGTCGGACGTAGTTTCGCTAAAAAAAACTGTGCCATAGAGTCGAGAGTTTTGTTTTAGCGAGACTACGTCCGACTTTTTATACGTCCACGCTTTTAAAATCGAACATATTGAAAAAACGTCTTGAGAAACTAGATACACTTTCCTTAAAGTAACTCCTGGAAATGAATGTAAGAGGAATCGTCTATTTTAAAAAAATGCTCTCTGTGTTAAACGTACCTATTTGTGGTGTTACATTCTGATTTTGAGTAGATATTTGTTCCGGCGTTTTGTTGTTTGTGGTGCGCTTTTAAACCCCGGTGTCTTTCTAAAATAAATGACCTCATATCCTTGTAACGATAAGATAACCGATACACACAAAAAGTGACAGTGAAGGGAGGTTGAGATAATGAAAGATAGCACGAAATGGTGAAAGGAAACATGTTTGTAGTAGGTAGGTACTAAACTCACTTAGTGGAATAAGGGTATGAGTAATTTACCATTGTATTATCTGGCTCCCATTACAAAAGCTTTGCTTAGTTTGACTGGCCTCGTGGCTTAGTGGGTAACTCTGCATGCGAGGCCGACGGTCGTGGGTTTGATTCCCAGTGCAAATATTTGTGTGATGAATTCATATACTTTGTACTGTGTCTGGGTGTTTCTATGTATAATAAGTATGTATTTACAACTATATAAGTATTTTATCAGCTATCTGGCCGCCTTAGTGAAACTTTGCTTAGTTTGGGGTCAGATGGTGTTGTGAGTGAATTGTCCACTACCAATACCAATATAAATGTGGTCAGATGTTGTGTATGAAATTGCCAATAATATTTATTTCCAACAGGACGTGTATGAAACTTTCAACATAGTGATGCGACGCAAGCCCAAAGAGAACAACTTCAAAGCTGTGCTGGAGACTATCCGTGAGCTGATGAACACGGAGTGCGTGGTGCCTCAGTGGCTTCACGACATCGTGCTGGGCTATGGAGACCCGGGCCAGGCTCACTACACTAGGTAACGTACTGGAGTTTTGAAACTAACCCTCTTACAAACGCTGTGTCAAATATAGATGAGCAGCATTCAGAGAATCGTGAAGGGAAACATCGTGAGAAAATCGGTGTGTTCCATCTCTTTCGACTTGTGTCTTTTTACAGTATAGAGTGACGAGGCGAGCACGACATGTGCCTGAGGGTAAGCAACGTGCCTGCCCATAACAGCACACTGACACGCGGCTATTGAAACCCAAATCATTACCTAGCACTGCACTGCGCTCGTCACCCAGAGATATAAGATGTATCTCTATGCCTTGTAATTTTGCTGGAAATATTGCCCGTCAAACCGGAACACAGTAATGTTTGCACATTACTGCTTGGCGGTAGAATAACTGGCAAAGGTGTGGTACTTCCCCAAACGGACTATTTTAACTTTCCATAATTTCAAGTTCAGGAATACGATGACCAAGTTACTGACAATTCGTCATCATCATCAGCAGCTTAGCAAGGCTTAGGCCTCCCCCTAGATTTCCACAACCAATAGTCCCGCGCAACCTGCAACCAGCGGTTTCCAGCGACCTTTGTGGGGTGATCTGTCCATCTAGAGGGCGGCCGTCCAACACCGCGTCTTCCGGTTCGTGGTCGCCACTCGAGAACCTTTCTTCGCCATCGGTTGTCAGTTCTGCGAACGATGTGGCCTGCCCATTGCCACTTCAGTTCGCTTACTCTTTGAGCTATGTCGCCCACTTGTTCTTTTGCGAATATCCTCATCATGGACGGGCTGGCAATTGATATATAAACTATAAATATGGCTAAATAAACGAAAAAGAGAATGACTACTTAACAAAAGTCTGTTACTAAAATGAAATAAATACGTTAAAATCTCTCATTGAAAACTGTGAAAACGCAATTTTCTGGAACAGCAAAACCGTCAAGTTTTCGGAATTTAGATAAAACATATCTATTATGTATTGAGTCCGCGTGCAGAATGTCGTTCCGGCTTTGGTTAGTGTCGAGTGTTGGTTGTTAACAATAGTGCTTTGTACGTCTTATCACCTCTACTAACTGAAGTGTATTGGAGCATTGTTTGAATCCAGGCGTGGCATGCCGGCTATATCTTAATCAAAGGAAACCATGTAATATAATTTACAACTACGAGAATGGGGTTATCACATGTAGCAACTATTTCCGAACACTTACTGCTAAAATTAGATATACTTACTCCTATTATAAGTCATGTGAGGACGCGGAAGCATCAAGTATCATAATTTATGCAAAGCAATCGCCGTGGCCAGGAACCCCACTAGAGCAGGAGAGCAGGACGAAGTACATGCGCTGCAATATTAATCGAACATTTTATTTTCAATTTTCGTGATCGAATTAAAATAGTATTTTATAGTCTAGTGCATAACGTAAAATCGTAAAACCGAGGCAACTGTGTCAACAACCTTACATTGTATATTACAGTAGAACCTAGATTATTCGAGCTAGGGATTGAGACTAGTTCGGGTAATCGATGACACATTACCTCGAAAGATTCTAGGTAGGTACATGTAGGTTTCCTCACGATGTTTGCTTCGCCGTTTTTAATTTAGCGGGATTACGCACATCACTTCGAAAAGACAGTCACCCGATAGAGCCTTCCACTTCCGAGCTTGACGATCAGCCTCATTCACAGCCTACGGAAAAATCAGTGTGCGCTAAAAGAAGTTTTCTTACATAAGTATGTTATTGACGTGAAAACGTCTTATAAATAAATATAAACGCCGCAACCGCGCCGGCTGTACGTACGAAAAAGTATCGCGTTCTCTTTTCTACTCCATCGACCGATGTGTCCGAGTAAAAGAGCGACAGCGGCTGTATAATATAATGATAATTCAGTGACAATAAATTAATTAAATTCATGTAATTTAATTTTCTAGCTTCAATTTAAAACTAAACTAAGACACTTCTAAATTTCATAAAATCAACTAAGGTTTCCATGAATCAGCAAAGTAGTTCGAATACGATGTCGAATCCTGGACGTCTGCTCTCTTTCTACGAAAAACGTTATTTCGAAATAAACTCGCGACTTTCCTACTCCGGTTCTGCTTCGATCCGACGTTTCTAGAGTAGGATTGGAACATTTAAACGTCAAACAATGTTCGATCGGACGAAACGAAATGGAACCGGAGTAGTCGCGAGTTTATTTCGAAATTACGTTTTTCGTAGAAAGAAATTGGACGTCCTACTTTAATGAAGTCGGTTAAAAAGTTAATCCATTTTCCATCAATGTTTTCTTGCGATGTTATTACATAAACTTATTATCGTCCGTAAACTGACTTTACAGACAAACCATTTTTTTATAATATCCTCAAATTTAGCGAGCAACAACGTACCCTACTCGTAGTTTTCTCGCCAATGTTCGGAGTAACTAATTCATCGTTCAGATAATTCAAGATTCGGATGATCGAGTTTCGGATAATGGAGGTTCTACTGTGCCTATGCAATAACCAGCGTAGAATGTAGTTTAACCTCTGAGGACCGACCTCTATGCTAAGTGCCACTTGTAGTTAGTAAGATTGTGTTAGTTATGGTCCTGCGCCTGACTAGCTCAAAGTTCAATATGCAGTAGGTAGATTTCATCTGAGGCCAGCCATAGTTATTTTAAAACAAAATGTAGAAATAATACTGCTTTGATCTACTAGTGTCGTTTAAATTAAACTTCAAATAACCTACACTCAGAGCTTTTTTTGTGGGGGCACGCAGTGCCCCCAAAAGCGTACCGATGGTACTCCGGATTTTCCAATAAATTATAGACTTACATAATGCGAAAATTAACGTGCTCCAAAAAAGAATTGACAAAAAAGGCTTACACTTATTTGTCTCCTACTTGTATTAATTACTTCTCAATAATGTTGTTTTCTATTAATGATCGAGTACGCGTTTGTCATCATCACTGGCTTTAACGTTGAATTAAAATATCGTGAGGTAACCGTTTTGTTCCAAAGAAGGATATCTTACAAGGACATGTTTGTGTCATCCGCCAACCCGTAATAAGCCAGCGTAGTGAAAAATGGCTTTGACTCTTCTTGTGAGAGAAGGTACCCTTTTCCTACAGTGGATAATGGCCAGCGTAAGCGTAGTGAATGATGGCAATGACTCTCTTTTTATGAAGAAGACCAAGAGTTCAAACATTGGGAATATTAGTGGGCTGCTTATTAAGGAAACGACGATTAAAATAAATTCAGCTATAATAGTTGCCAACAAAAATAAATGTGACCTTATTACATTATTGAAACAGATTATTTTTGTTTATTCTTTCTGCATTGTTTCACATATTAATTCGTTCATTAAATTTCTTGTTGCATGTACTTATTTTTTATTTCATGAATGATTTTAAATTAATAAAGCCAAGGTTATTCTTTTCAATAATTTTCATCATGTACTCGTGAATAAATGAAATGAGAGTAAAAAATCGCTGTAAGAGTTATTTGTTTATACGGAAAATGTGTATGATCGCTGCATACAATTCGCGAATAGTGGAATGTCTTAGGTATATTCTTGTACATTCTGTCATCTTCATATGTATGTCGGAGACATACCCTCGTCATTTTCTTTGGGCATAGCCGGCATAACTTAGGTATTAAGTACAGGTAACAAAGTAGGTAGGCTGTATAGCAATGTACGTATCGTAGAACGCGCGATGGTTCAGTCACAGATCAGAAAATAGTTACTCCCGACCGCACGCAGCGAAAGCCAAGAGAGAAGTCATTCAAATTGAACGATTCGACAGCACGCGCGGCACTAACTCCACCGATCGCCACTAGGTGGCGCTAGCGTCCTAGACACGACTCGATTGCAACTCGATTGTAACTCGATTGCGACTCAATTCCGACATGTATATTTGCAGTGGTAGGACTCTTTGCAGAGTCCGCCTCGGAAAGTACCACACTTTTGCTAGATATTCTAGTGCCAAGCAGTAATATCCAAATTACAAACAACACTGTGTTCCGGTTTAAAGGGCAATATTTCTATATAAATTGCAAGGGACAGATAAATCATCTTATACCTTTGAGTGAGGAGCGTAGTGCAGTGCTCGATAATCATTTGGACTCTTCATGTTCCATCAGCTGCGTGAAACGTGTTGTTATGAGCAGGCGTGGTACTTACCATTAAGCACAGGTCCTACTCGGTCGTCTCTATACTACACGAAGTGTAGTGGTAGGACTCTTAGCAGAGTCCGCCTGGGGAAGTACCACACCTTTGCCAGTTATTCTACCGCCAAGCAGTAATGTGCAAACATTACTGTGTTCCGGCTTGAAGAGCAATGTTTCCAGAGAAATTACAGGGCTTAGAGATATCACATCTTAGATCTCTGAGTGACGAGCGCAGTGCAGTGCTAGGTAATGATTTGGACTCTTCATGTTCCAATAGCTGCGTGTCACTGTGCTGTTATGTGGCAGGCATGTTGCTTACCATCAGGCACATGTCCCGTGCGTCTCGATATAAAAAAATAATTAAATAAATTATATCATTGTCAACAGGATGCCAAACGAGATCGCAACGCTGGATTTCAACGACACCTTCCTGGATATGGAACATCTTCGGAACAGCTTCCCTGGCCATGAGATTCGGGTTCAGACTGACGATCCCCGGAAACTAGTGCGCCCTTTCAAGTAAGTTATTCCACTTGTTTCTTCTCCTTTCCTATATCTTCTCCTGAATCTTCTCCTTTGGTTTGGTGGAGCATGCATTCTGGCATTGAGTTTCCTCGAGGCTTGTTTGGTAGTCTGTCGGCGAAGCCGGGAGTCGTGGATTCGATTCCCATTGTTATCTGTCTTGGATGTGGTCTATGTATACCTAATAGGTATTGTATTTACAACTATTTAAGTAATATTTCAGCTATCTGGCTTTCATTTTCTTTCTTTGGAGGGAAATACCTTTACGGACCATCCACCGTGACAGGAGTCGGCAGGTGTGTCGACCTGTCGACAACATGACGCTGACAGATGTGGTGCCCCTACCGACTAAAAGCCCCACAGATTTCTCCTGCATGGCAAGGGGTCAGGGTCGCAGGGTTACTTTTCGCACCCCGTCAACGACCCTGACCCACTTGCCACCGTCCTTGCGGACCCGCCTCGCGAGGGACGTCAGTACCCCCGTATTTGGCTCTAGGAGGTGACGCTCCGGAAATCACCGGTGCGCCACCTCCTCGAAGGCATATCCCTAGGTGAGGTGCCGGATGGCCATAAACGTCCTACGCCCCAGGCCTTCCAGTGGCGACGGGATGTAGCCATCAGAGTCCAGGACCGCCCTCGTGTCCGCTTTCGTATCAGTAGTGTGAGTTAGAAGAGCGCCATTACTCACTCCTAACTCACCCTGTTGAACATCTTGGCTAAGATTAAGATGGTCGGCAGCATCGATATAAATCAGTCGATGTGCCCTCCCAAACTTTAGGCACACGGTATTATGTTATAGTTGGAAAGAGTGAGCTCACTCTTTCCCTTTTAGTCGATTGTAGAAATCGGTGAACGCCGCGCCGGATGTTTATACCTATCGCTATTCGTTGTCAACAACCAAAACAAGTAGCACCGCAACATACCTCGCCGCTAGCGATTTTAGGGGTCAAATAGATAGGTAGTTGTTAACCACTCACGCTACACACAGAGACGCAGTTTGTTAAAAAATTCAAGGTGCTCAGGGCACATCTTTTGATTTATATCGATGGTCGGCAGAAAGAGGTCCGTCCTCACCACCGCGGCTAGGGACAGCCTCGGTTCCGCCCGTGTGGCCACATCGCGGCCCTTTCCCTGCTTGCAGAGGTTGGGGCTCAAAAGGGAGAGGATCTCGAGTAGATGGTCTCTCCCCGGCCGGGATTTGCCATCACACAACAAGTTGTTGTGTGATGCCCAGAATGCATCACGTGGAGGTTCCCGAGCCACCCACCCCAGCTATCTTCCATAGTCACAGCTTTGATTACTTTGGGGTCAAATGGTGTTGTGTGTGAAATAGCAACCAATATTTATTTATTCCTTTTGCTCATTTATTTTATAGTCATCTCCTTCAATCGTTATTAATGCGAAACGATATTTATGATTAAGACACATTTTATACTTTTCCTCTCTTTGTACTCTGGGCAGAACGAGCATTCCATTAGCTCATTTATTTTTTGCCATCGTCTTCGAATCTTGCTTGAGCGAAACGAGATTTATGATTACATCTTGTCCTATTCTGGACATCTGGACTCTTTAATTAACTGTAAGTGTCTGTAATATCTGTAACTATATTATATAACTGAACGACATTTTTTTTTCTTAAAAAATATATTTTAGTGCCTAGTTGCGAAATCGTATATATGTATATGTAGGTAATTGAAGTGTCTCTTTTAATTCCAAATTAACAGTTTTTCACTAATAAATATAAATGAAAATATAGACTGTACTTACACCTGCCTAGGATACATCACCAGGAACGAAGTTCCTTAGGAGAATATAGAAGCAACACAATATGCGAAAACAAATATTGCTTAATTTTATTTTTATGGTACCTACGTTAAAGTTCGCGACACTGATCACGGGCAGTTTTGACCTTTTGTCGCGTCAATTCCGTTATATATTTTTCTTACGGTTTTAGTTTCACATTATTTTCAGTTCGCGCAGCAGAATCCCCATCTCCTCCGAGGCTGCCGTAATGGGAGTTCGTTTCAAAAACTATTAAATTTATGTCAGCAGAAGTCCTTTAAAAAAAAAGTAATTGAACAAGCAGTATTCTGAAGTTCTCTTCAAAATACTACTTGTTCAATTACTAAAAACCTTTTTACCAACTTACAATCAGACTAATTAGCAAACTAATTCACCTATTGCCTAAAGTGAAGATGTCATCTTGCTCTGTGAGACAGCAGATAATAATTAATCATGATAATCACAGATAATAAAGTTAGCTTAAGTGGGCTTAATTGTTTATTCTTTTAGGGAAAGTCTAATGTGCAATGTTGAGACAAACAATTGCTTGCCTGCCATAACGGTTTCATTTAAAGCAGTGCCATTGCGTAGTTTGAGAAATCTTAAAACATTAACAGCTACCCCATTGCGTAGATAATTGCTGGACCACCTATGATTAACGATTAGCTATTCTTCTAAAACGTTAGAATGTAATTGAAAATGACATCATAGCGTTGGCACCACTTAGTGATTTACAATTTGATATGCACTGTGAGGTCAAATAACAATCTACTGTTTATTATGTATTAGTCAGTACAACTACGTCTTGCCTAATGTCAATACTTAGTTTGTTAGTACGAACTATAGTATTGAAATAACGACAAATGTAAAACTTAATGTATCCTCTTTTGAGGTCGCTTTTCGATTTTTTTTCCTAGTCGAAGTATTTAGTATGCAATCAATGTTATATTCAAATTCCAAGTTTCTTCCTTTTGCGACTTATCCAGTTTTGACCTTAGGTTGTCAGTAACTTTGAGTAAATTATTTGACTCGGCGTACTCCAAACATTTACTCAAGGCTTACACGAGCCAAAAACTTGTAAAATTTTTGTGGGAAGTCAAGTTTTTTTTCTTATGTAGGTACCGAATATACTTTAATTTACATTTAGTGAAAACCTATTAGTTTGGGATTAGGAATTTATGTAATAGGTACTAGCACCGCCCCGCGCTGCTACCCGTTCCCGTTGTTTTCCGGGATAAAAAGTAGCCTATGTTTATGTTCTTCCAGACTATTGTCTATCTATGTACTAAATTTCAGCCCATACGATTTAGATACATACGTTACGACGTTATTGAGCAACAAACATCCAAATATATAAACATCCAACAAACAGTGATGTTTATAATATTAGTAGGATTCTGCAAGTAATTAAATTAATTATTTTTTTCTAAGAGAAAAATAAATATTTGTTTGCCCGTTAAAAACTTGTAGATGACGAGTTCACTATAGAAAAGGCACCTTAATCATTAACTTAATCTCATTTCGCCCAAACTCGTCGAAATGTTTAATGACGTTACGTCAAACGAACTCAAAGAGTCAATTATGTCGAACTTTTCGCCATGTCGGCCTACCCCACTAACACTCTGGAGCGTTTCATCCCGGCGGTAATATGCCAAAACTACGGAAACGCTTCTGTACTCCATTGCGGCTCCGGCAGAGATTATAAACTTACCTACTGTAGGTATTCACTTATTTTACAACATATTTGCTCGGTCTGCTAAATGGTCTCTTATTGCACCAATTTCCGTATCATAATGTATCTCATTACGTACTTGTACGGTAATGTATAATGTAAAACGCACGGTTTCAAAATGCTCCGTCTAAAAAGAACGGTACCTTTTTAAATCTTAGTAAAGAGTTTTTATGTCAGAAAAGTGGTCAACATTTTATGAATAAAATTAACTTTGATAGGTAAAATATAACAAATAATTAGTTAATTCGTTAATTTAATTCATTTTGACCATAAATTACAACAATATATCTGTAACAAAACACAAAAATATTAATTTACTTTATTACTAATGGCATAGGACCTATGGGGACCATAGGTACTGGCTGGTTCTGTGCCGTTCCATAAGAAAAAAAGGCGCCGATGCGCGCGCATTGCTAATCTGTGAACAACTGAACCAGTACAAATTATTCAGTAGTCCCTTTTTTTTCGCTGTATTGTTTTTAATTGAAAATGTCGTCAAAGTTTTATTTATTTCCTCGCAAATATGTTATAAAATGTCGTATCACATACGTCCGCTTTGATAATTACAGCCTCTGCGAATTATAGCTCTCGCCTTCGGCTCGAGCTAGCAATAACACCTCGGCTGTAATTATCAACTTAGCGCACTTATATCATAATGTACTATAATCTCACGCGTTTTATTATAAACTACGTATTTACTTAGTATTTAAATTTTAACGATGACGTCAACAAAAACCGGATATCCTCTTATTATTTATTATTTCGAAAAATCATTCAAACTGTTTAATAACAAACAGATTTTCATTCATACAAATTAGGATCATAAATAAAATAAATTTATTCGCCTCAATAATATCCCACTGAAGGACACGGCCTCGTAAACAAAAATATTGATTTTGGATTTATATAAGCAGAAAAGGTACAATAACACATAAATCACGATTAAATTAATATTGTATGAAACCCCTTTTAGCACAAATACATTTGTATGAGCTGTAAATAAAATGTAAGTACAATAAACATGACAGTTTGTTGATTTTAACTTTACGCTTTAAAAGCCCCATGATTTGTGTGACATTTTGTAAGTAGATGACTATATGCATGTATGTCTATATATGACTATGACTATATATACTGGGTGACGAGCGCAGTGCAGTACTAGGTAATGATTTGGACTAGTCACGTTACAATAACTGCGTGACACTGCGATGTAACGGGGAGGCATATTGCTTACCATCAGACACGTGCTCTGCTCGTTGCGTCACTCTAAAAGACATATAGACATGCGATTAGAAATGAAAGCCCATGATCGAAAAAAAAAACTGACAACAAAATACATACGTAAAACCACGCTAGAGTACCTATGTAAACAAAGCTTGTTTCTAGGAACAAATATCAATGACCTTATTTAATTTCGAAGTACAGCTTGTGAAATAACTTTCTAAGGAAGTCTTTCACAATTTATACAGTCTGCCGGCCATACACGGGCAGTTTGAAGCAGTCAGCATCGACTGCTTCAAGCTGCGACTGCATAGTGAACTACTTCGATGTAGGCACGTACATACACGAACGGCTCAAGCAGTTGCAAGTTGCAACTGCTTCGAGCGGTTAGTAGCACGGTGAAATTTCATCACGCGGTCGGACTGGAAGAGTGGTCTGAAAATCTTCTTGTATTAAAAACTCAGATACTCATTCCCATTTTGTCTACTGGCCCAACGATTGAGGGTTTCGAAGAAATTTTTTGAGCGTTTGAAAGGGGCTGCAGTAGGTAATTTCGTAGTGAAGAAAGTTCCGAATTTAATGTATGCGCTGCAATTGCGATAACTTTAGCGAGTTTATTTTAGAACGCGCCGAACTGTGCATAATGAGGATGTATTAAAAAATACCTATTGCATTTCAATAAAGAAGGCTGTCTTGCGAACGCACGTTTTGCGATTTTCGCCCGCCACGTTCGCGGCCTAAAATCTCTCCCACGGCGGCTGCGAAACCGCGACGGGCGCGGGTGAAAACCGGTCCATGAGTTCTTAGCCTTACGCTAAAACTTCGCCAATTATGAAATTTTGATGGTTATTTTATTGTTTGATAGATCATAGTTCAGAGAGTTCGCTAAAATGTATATGGGACCACGCATACATTTTAGCGAAATTGGTGAGGCGAGTTATTGATACTTATATGAAAAAAAAACTAAAACTTTTATTTATTTGGACGACGAGACGTAATGATAATAAACTCACGAGAACCTCGTGAAAGCCGAGAAGGACAAGCTGAGCAAGTACCTTGACTTGTCTCATGAGGTTACTGCCATGTGGCATGTTGATTCGACCATCATAGTCCCAATAGTCGTGTCGGCAAACGGCCTTATAGCGAAAAGTCTCGACCAACACCCTAAGAGACTTTTGCTTGACGGTTGGATCAAGAGTCAGATGCAGAAGGCGGTCATCCTCGACACAGCACGCATCGTCAGGAGGTTCCTCACTCTGCAGCCCTAACCACCGGTAGCTTGGGCCCTGCCCCGCTGCTGCTAGGTTTAAGTTTTTATAATGTGTTTATGTTCTTTTAAATAAATATTGTAAAAACTTAGATTTAAGAAGAGAAATAAATACGTGTATAATAACTCATGAAATTTGGTGGAGTGTTGGAATGAACCTTTGCATTGAAGTCGATTTCTGTTTTTTTTTCGTAGAAAATAAATCATAAACAGTTTTAACTTTTAACATAATCTGCCTTGTCTCGTAGAACTACTACAGTTTTGTTGAATAAAATTGACAGAATATAAAAGTTAAAGATCATCGAGGCTTTTCTAAAATGTAAATATACATACGACTAGAATTCGTGGTCTTCCAGTGTTAAACACATATATTTTATATTCCTCTTCGTTGCCATGATCATCAATCCAATATTTTATGTTTTATATTCAACGAGAACTTAAACGAGACGTTTCATAGTAATAAATCTTCTAAGATCGCATATTTACAGCGTCAGCTCAGCATCCAATAAAAACAGAATTTAGAGATATTTTCGCCTTGATATATAAATAAGAACCCCCTTTCATCGGTCTGCCACCGAACTCGCCTGGAGTGGAATGACGCATGAACGTAAGTGCGGTCTGGTGCCGGATAACGCACATTCGATCAGCTTTTGATTGCATTTCCAGTCCATAATATGAGTAGGTACCTATTAGTGTCTGGTCTGCTGGAGTATATCTTTGTAAATATAATAAATGTTACGGAAATATACATTCTCTATCTCGTCAAATTTTAGGATAAATAATTATAACCGACTTCAGAATAGGAACAGCAGGTCTACTACGAAAACAAACTCCGAATGATCGGATCCGACCGACAGCTGAATCGGATTGTAGCCTACCGCGAAAAACATTCGGATCGATACATCTCGGTCGGAAGCTATAGACTTAGGTCGGATGAGGGTCGGATCGAACGAAACGGCCGATCCTATCAACCGACAGATTGTGTTTCGAGGTAGGAAACGTCCGTAAGTTCGGCCGATATATCGTTTATCGGACTTCGTAGTAGGTCTGCTGGTTCTGTAGTCGGCTGTAAGTATCTTTTTTTATATATTTATGTTACGCGATAGCTCTACCAATTGTGAATCGATTTTGATGACTATTCTTTGTGTTCTAGATCGCACTTCAGAGGTGGTCCCCATATAAATGATGTTGAAATCAGTTTACCTATTTTGGCCCCTCCAGTTTTACCGTTCACCTTCAGATTTAATTGTTGATCTCAAAAGTAACAATTTCATAACTATTCCATAATTTAATTTTCCCCAAAAGAATACCTATTGCAATTTAAAATTTAACTCAAACAATCGATTAAATTTCATAAACTTTGCGATACTAACTAAGCACACTGTTCTAATGAATGATGTTTCTTAGTCAACGTAAAATATAATCGATGAAAGCATATTTTATATTTTACAAAAACTGCCAAACCAATTTCGATAAAATTTGTACGAGGCAACCTCTAAAGTGTATTATCTACCATGCAACAAAATAATAAATAAATAAATATTGGTGGACAATTCACACAATTAACACCATCTGACCCCAAGCCACATAATAAATATTAGTACAAGCCCAAACTAAGCAAAGCTTGTATGTAATATGGCGACCAAATACATAGCTGATATAACACTTACATAGTTGTAAATACATACTTATCTATATATATAAAAATCAATGCCACTTTTCGTTGTTATTGAACTCCTCCTGAACGGCTGGACCGATTTGAATGTTTTTTTTTTTGTATACGTTTGGGTAGGGCCCTGGAAGGTTTAGATTCACAAATCAGCCCGGCAGATGGCGCTGCAATTGATATCTAGGTTATTATTCAAGCGAAGCCGGAGCGGGCCGCTAGTTATACATAGAAACACCCAGACACATAAAAATGATCGATTTCGATTCACAAATGGCGGCACTATCATGTATGTATATTAGATTTATTATATTTGTATGACGTACAAAAAAAATGCATGCAGGAGATTTGAGTGACCACCTCCTGTTTTGAAGGCGATAAAAAATTACCTCCAATTTCTACAAGTCCATTCGAGTCCTGCCGTCTGGAGTCTCGTTATAGTAGAACGTGTTCCGCGTTTCAAGTTTCCTATCATAGAAACCTAATACAGAAATCAACTGCCGCCACGCCATAGCACTTCCGTGGCCTACATATCGAAACCGGTTTATGTGCTTTTCGGATCACTGAACCCAAGTCTGTGTCATTACTTTGCTAACTAATAAGAAAAATAAGCTCAGTACGGATACTGACGTCTTTGTTATCGTCACGTCAAACAAATCTTAAAAGTAGGTATTCTGAACTAGTTGCGCCCCGCGATGTTTCCCGAGGCTTAAAAACCGTTGACGTTAACAGGAAAAAATAGCATATGATTTAATCTTGGTAATATACTTGCTACCTACGTAATTTTTCCACTTGTTTCTCTCCATCCTTCGTTTGTCCGAAAGAGATCGCTTTTAGCTATAAGGTCTCCATTTGCTTCACTAGCTCTAAGAATGTATCTTTTTGTTTATTTTTATGTGTTGGTACATACATTGAAGAGTTTATATCTATCCTACTAATATTATAAATGTGAATGTATGGATGTTTGGATGTTTGTTGCTCAATCACGTCCTAACGTATGAACGGATCGGGCTGAAATTTGGAACACAGATAGATTATAGTCTGGAAGAACACATAGGCTACTTTTTATCCCGAAAAAAACAATGGGAATGCGAACTTCGCGGGTAATACCGCGGGGCGCTGCTAGTCTATAATACGTATTTAATTTCATTCCAATCCGTTCAGCCGTTACAGAGATACGTAAGACCAAACATACACACCAACAAACTTGCAAATTTTCGCCATTATAATGTTAGAGTGATATAGTTGAATAGATAAATAAAATATCGAAATGCTGCGGTGATGTTGGTTCTGGGCCGGGGTGGAAGCCTTTAAAGAAATAATTTAAATTTATAAAATAATGTTAAAGGTAGGTACGATACTTAGTTTTCAAGAACAAACTTTATATTTAAGTCATCCTACATTTCAATGAAAAAATCAATGCTTACTATAAATAAAAGTGACCAAGTGCGAGTTGGACTCGCCCATGAATGGTTCCATAGCAGCAAGTAGCATAATATAAAAATTCTTGTAGTTCGTTGTAACTTTGATCGATGTTTTAATAATACTGTATATTTATATGACGATTACAAAAAACTGCTTAAGTACCTACTAGATCTTGTTCAGACCAATTTTCGGTGGAAGTTTGCATGGTAATGTACATTTTTTTTTAAAGACCTATCCATAGATAACGTAAGGTTTTGATGAAAAAAAATTTGAGTTTCAGTTGTAATGGTATGGGCACCCTCAAAATGTATTGTTTTTTTTTCTATCCTTGTGTGAAAATCTTAATGCGGTTCACAGAATACATCTACTTACCAAGTTTCAACAGTATAGTTTCGGAAAAAAGTAGCTGTGACATACGGACGGACAGACAGACAGACATGACAATTCTATAAGGGTTCCGTTTTTACGTTTTACGGAACCCTATAAAAGGCGTGCAACCACGAGTTTATGGAGATAAACAAAAAAAACTATTAGTGTGATCATGTACAGCGTACATATGTATATTTTTTTATTTCTTAGGTGGTTATTTACTGGGATCGTTCCGGTGTGATTATCAGTTTCAATTATCCAACTTTGAAAGGTACATCACAAACTCACGGGCTCGGGTGCTACGAGTACATAGGTATATAAAGTTTTATAAATTACTCATTGACGGAGAACATCGTGAGTAAATCGGCGTGTTCTAATGTGTACTTCTTTTGACGGCATTCGTCATCCGTCAACCTACAGCCAACGTGTTGGGTTATGCCCTTGACGCTCTCCTTGTGAGAGAACGCCGTGTTCCAGCTATGAGAACAAAATGCTAATACTACCTTGCCCTTTTTTGAATCGGTCGGTAGCTTGAAAAAGCGACAACTTTTGATAATTGATGTCTAAATACTAGAACGAAAAAGTTTGACTCTACTTCCGCAATGATAACATCTAAAACTGGGGAATGCTTTGCCGGAGCGGGTATTCCTCGATGTATATATGGATATAATACATGCCGCTGGATACGGCTGAAACTTCAATCGGACTGGACCGACCTTACTACACATGAGTTACCCTTGAATTAAAAAAAAAATATGTAACAACCACCTTAGTTTTCATTGTAAGAAAAAACACCGTAGTATTAAAACATTTGCCTCAAATGATAACAACTTTTAACATGTACCTACATATATTTGCTCTTTCACTTTATTGTCATACATTTTCAGCTGCGTAAACATTCATCTCGTCATATTCTCGGGCTAAATCGTGCTGTGCGAATAAATTTCGACCAATACCTAGTATAATTATAATATTATATTATTATTTTCCAAGGTTAACGTTCGAGAATGTGGTTCGTAAGCAGCAACTGGGAGACGACGCCATGGAAGAAGACGAACCGAGTAAGATCATCACTGTGGAGCCCCACGTCCAGCCGAAACGAGGGCCCTACCTTTACAACGAGCCCAAAAAGTAAGTGCAGTTATCACCTCACCTCTTGAAGCCTAGTCAAAAAACTCGACGTATACAGGGTTATAGGTAATCAACCTGCATCCTTTTAAGGGGTTTTTGGTCTAAATCCAAAAGCGCACCATAAACACAAAATTGAAATTCCTAAGTGCACACTTCAGAAAACAAATAACTCTTTCAAATGTAATCGTATTCGCTTCCATAATGCAATCCCTGCACAAGTGGAAGGTCTCAATGAAACCAAGTTTAAAAATGAAATAAGAAGCTACCTATTGAGCAAAGCATATTATAATATAAGTGACTTTGTTAATGATAGTGACGTATGGAAGAGAAATTTGTCGAAATTAGAATCTTGTAATAAGGTAAAATATTAGTTATTTAAAACTTTTGGTGTAACATTGTTTGTACTCATGTAAGTAGTATCTGTATAACTGTATGTATGAATTATTTGTTATTTTGTCTTTGACAAAGCCTTTTTGCAGCTGCAATTAATATCATCATCATCATCAACAGCCCACTAAACGTTCCCACTGCTGGGACTCAGGGCCTTCTCTCGCAAGGAGAGAGTTAAGGCCATAATCCATTTAATATACGAGGCTCCTTTACAGCTGTTTTATTCATTTTGACATTGTTATTTCATCTGTTTATGCACACAGATTCTATACTTTTTTGTGAATGACGTTACCAAGTGTTCTTATGTATTTATGGTTCAAATAAATGAATTAAATTGAAAAAGAAAGGAGACGTTAGTACATGAAAGAGTCAACTTTTGTTCTACAGTTAAAAGAAACCGTATATTTATTCCCATACAAAATACATGGAAAGTGTATTTGCCCGGTCTAAAAGCATCGAACTCTTCGTAACAATAGCTTACGCGCTCTTTAACGCCCGAAAAATGATGTGCCGAAGTGAATAACACTAAACAGCCGCTAAACAGTGCTAGAGAGGACAACAAACACTATTTTTTGGTATATGTATTGAGTTTTAACAAAAGTTGTAGAACAACATTTGTTTGTTTAAATAGACAAAACATATCCTTAGATGGATGCAGGCTGATTACCAGCAACCCTGTATATGGGAATGAAATGACATTTAAAGACGTCAAAAAAGAACATTTTATAAAATTACAAGCACCTCATTAGTCTCAACAACACAGTTATCATAACAGAAATACTGGTTAATACAATACAGGGTTATTGGTTATCAGCCTGCATCCTTTTAAGGGGATGTTAGGTACATTCAATACGTCAACTTTTGTTCTACAGTTTAAAAAAAAAATGTTGTTTTTTCTTTTAAAAAATAAATAAAAAGTGCAATTGCACGGTCTAAAAGTATCGAACTCTTCGTAACAATTCGTAACGAAAGCGCGTACGCTCTTTAACGCGCAAAAAATGATGTACCGAATTGAATAAACACTAAAAAGTCGCTAAACAGTACAAAAAAGGGCAACAAATACAATTTTCTTTTGGGTTATCTATTAAGTTTTAACGAAAGTTGTAGAACAAAAGTTGTTTGTTTAAATATACAGAACATGCCCTTAAACGGATGCAGGCTGATTACCAATAACCCTGTATAAAGCCGTGGTAAGAACGCCCCATTGCACAATCGTGAAGTTGAGTCCGATTCTTCAGAATAATAAGTACCTACCTATAATTTTTCCTTTAAAGTACAGAATATTAAACAGTACATTAGTACATTTTTCATGATACTCGCGATCTTCTCCTTTTTTAGGTTCCAACCATAACTATGTCACTTCGTAAAAAAAGGGGATTGAATTTACCTAAAATTAACTTCAGGACCTTCAAAACTTGGCTGTTCTTCCAAAAAAATAAATTGATTTAGCTACAAACATATTGGACAATCGTCACCTTACATTACAACCTCAAACTCCGAGCGATATCAAGATCCCTACGAAAACCATTGAATCTTAAGAGACTTCATGTTTGAATTAAAACGATGTCTGGATTTCTTCTCTCAACGAACAAATCATAAAAAAGCACGCTCAGTTATGATATAAAGGGTTAACGTTGCAGATGGTCCGCCATATGGTAAGCATAACCATACGACCCATGGGCCTTGAGTAAGGTGTTATTACCACCATAATCGGTGTTCTTGTTCATTTTATAAAATTTGTCCTTTTTCTCACGACTGAGATTGCGAGTTTGCACAATGTTATCCATGGGTGGGTGGTCTAGGTATACATGAGGCTCAAAAGGAGGCGTCGTGTTTCACACTTATTATTGAGACCTTTTCTCCTTATTCGTACAGCAAAGGTGTCACGTAGAGCGGTTGACCGATATGATTAACGTATATTGGTAACACCCCGCTATTTTACCTGTTTCTGTCATTTTGCTGTCATAACCTTTGTGTTATTCCAAATTATAGTATAGGTGTATCAAATTATTTCAAGATGTATTTAGTAGTTTTGCATGAAAGAATAACAAACATAACATCCATTCGTCCATCCATCGGTAAACATTTTACCGATCATTACATTACTAGCAGCGCCCCGTGGTTTTATCCGCGTAATTCATTTTCTCGATATTTTCCCGTCATAAAAAGTGGCCTATGTACTTACTATTCCAGACTATATTAGGTGTTCCGAATTTCAGCCTAATCCGTTCAGACGTTTTACGTGGATTTACCCGCGTAAACTAAGCGTTTAAACTACGCACCTTTTCCGTAGTGTTCACGATAATATGAAGAATAGCCTAACTTATGTGCTATTTGAGCCTATAATCTGTGTTCTTAATTTGAACAAACAACCGGACCGGCCGGTTAGCCAATTCGACGTGATGGAGCAACAACCAAATTTTCGCAAAATTACAATCCAAAAATGTTGTGACTAGGATTAGGATGGGATTAACCCCACATATTTGATAGAATTGATAAACCACATCTTATTTAGATCAGTTTTTTTCGCAATTTTGGTGTACGTAATTGGGTGGATAACGACCCTCTTCTGTACTACATATAAGTTTCATATAACTCTGTATTTAAAAAAGTCGCTTTTTTCGTGATAGTGTATAAATATAATCTTTTAATTATTGTGTCTACTGTTCAGGAACAACATCTTGTTCACGCCGACGCAGGTGGAAGCGATCCGGTCCGGAATGCAGCCGGGCCTGACGCTTGTCGTGGGACCGCCGGGTACAGGTATGTCTTTTTTAAATCCTTTTCCCGTATTTAGTTTAATAATTTCCTGTATTTACTTCTATACAATATAAATCAACGTTTATAATTCCAACTGGCAACGCTCAGATCCCGTTCCAGTTATTTATTCGCCATAAAAATCCTTCATATGTGCTATTCTAGATTATGATCTAACTGTGGTCCAAATTTCAACCCGATCCGGCCAGCCCTTCCGACGTGAAAGAGCAACAAACACCCAACGTTTGTATTTATAATATTAGTATAACGATGCCTATGTAAAAAGTTAGCAAAATTATCAGTACTGACATATGGGATGTGCCGTAAATATGATGGTCGCCAGGCGTAAAGCACAGTGCCTGGGATCAAAAGAAGAACCAGGTCAAACCAAAGTTGTGAGTGATGCACGTAGTAATATTAAATGTTCTTCATGGAAGCAGTTAGAGGAACTCGCGTCTATCGCATAAAAGTCTAGTTGAGTCTTGATCTTATGGAGTCTTGAGTGTCCTTTAATCTTATGGATTCCATTCTGTAATATCACCGCAATTTCGCCAGCGGCCAGCGTTTAAACATTGAGAGTGTATTTAATATTCCATGTGTTCTTTATTGGAGTATGATTCTTCATTCAGACTAGTTAAGCCACTGAGGGTAAGTTTGATGCCCAACACGATGAACTCTAATATGAAGCGGAGAAGCCAGAAGAATATTGCGTATCGCCTATGAACTCAAACTCAAAATGAAGACATTAGATCCCAGGATAGAGATCAATGGCACTAGGTTGAGGAGGCCTATCCAGCAGTGGTCAATACAGGCTGAAAATGATGATGATGATTGCATATCCTTCGGGGAAAAAAACTCGATAATCGCGATCGTGGCTTAAACTTCGCTGTAATTAGTATAAAATCAAGTAAATGATAAAGTATTAAAGCTCTAAACTCAACCATAGAATGGAAAATATTGAGAAAAATGCATAATCCAGGGTGGATTATGCATTTTTCTCAATATTTTCCATTCCAACGTTCTTATCATATATTTAGTAGCTTCTTTTTGGTTCTTATAGTCCGAACGCACTTGATACGGCCCATGTAAGAAAATTGAACAATTTGTCTGTGATGCCACCTCCGACAGCCAGACACGTACTTGGACTTTATCGTTGTTCATCGTTTAAAATGCCAGTACTACGCCATAAGAATAGCTCGTAGTACGCTGTACAGTTTATGTTTTATGATTTTGCCCATGACTAAAGTTTCCTTTAATGAGATATTGTTAAGATACCATAGAGGGTGTGGCGTTCCGAGTATTAGCGAATGTAGGCGGAATGACTGACAGGTCTTAAAGAAGATCTTTACAGCTATAGGCACATATGAATCATAAAAACTAGACACTCAATATTTGATTCATAATAACTGTAAGAAGTCAGTTCTACGATATTAATGTAATACCTTACAATTAATGTATTCCTCATTCATCGTCAAATCGAGAGTGAATCGGTTTCTTCTAGGTAAACACGCGACCTACTTCCTACCTACTTCCTACTTCGACCGCGTCGTCGCTTAACATCAGGCGAGGTGGCGGTCTGTAAACCTATAAAACCTAAAGAAAAAAAAAACCTCCTGTTACATATGTCAATAATATCGATAGTCACATGTTTACAATATGGCAATAAACTAAACGTAACTTACCTAATTCAAATATAAATTTACATCATTATTACACCATGATTTTTTAAAATATGATTTGCGTTATTGTAATGGATATCTCAAAGTGATGTGTTGTTATCTGATGTCATAATGATATCATCGTTAATATTTTCACTTTTCCTCAGACGTAATTCCATGCATATAATTCGCCCACATCATTTAAATTATTTTCATTATGTGACATCACTAAAGTATTTTTCGTTACTGTCTGTTATTGAACTAAAACGGCGTGTAAAATGGTATTATATGTATTTTCATAAGTGAGGAAATAAAAGTAACAAAGTGAAACGAAAATATATTTGTCACAAATAAATAGTGGCGAACGAAATGGTTCAAAGATCCATCTGGGGTTTGTGTGTGTGTGTGTGTGCGTGCGTACTTGCAGACGTATTTATGTGTTGAGTGAATCAAACGCAAGAAGAAGATCAACTTCGTAAATAGGTACCTAACTATATTAGGATACTATGCATTTTATCGTTATAAAAATGTTACCTATCTGCTATGTCGAGCCTTAGATCCATTCTTATTCCAAACAATTTGCCCTGCTATTGCCTAACTAACATTGCTAAGGCTTTGCTATTCTGTAGTACATTTTTCCAGAAATTAAAGAGAATAGTAGCAAAATCATAAACAACATGTTTAGGTAGAGAGTAAAGTTTCAGTCCCTTTCCGCTATTCTGAAGTGGTTGTGCTACAAAAATCTAAATGTTTACTTTTACAATATTTATGAAAAGTATGGCTGGGTTGTAGGGAAGTAGGATTCTCAATCGATTGTATTATTAACTTGTAGGTAAAACCGACGTGGCTGTCCAGATAATCTCGAACCTGTACCACAACTTCCCGTGGCAGCGCACCCTGGTGGTGACCCACAGCAATCAGGCGCTCAACCAGCTGTTCGAGAAGGTGGCCGAGTTGGATGTGGACGAGCGACATCTGCTCCGTTTGGGGCACGGAGAAGAAGCGCTACAGACGGATAAAGACTTCTCCAGGTAATGTACTTAAATCTCATATTTATTGGGTAAACGGGTAACTCAAGTGTAATTTGGTCGGTGCCAAACGGGCAGCCGTCGTGCGCGTACACTCTCCTTGAAAAAGGCCGCCGGACGTGGCCGAAACTCGAGTCGGATCGACCGACCATATTACACGTGAGTTACCTGTTTACCCAATAAATATGTGTAACAGCCACGTTAATTTTAATACTTAAATCTCGCCACGTAACGAATTAGTGTACGCCCAAACCGATGAGCTTGAACCTTAAGTGTATTCCTCAGAAGACCATGAGAGAATGATTTTGTCCTAGCAGTTTTTGTACATTAAGGTTTTTTGCAAATGGCGGGGCTGGCCGGCCCGGCTCAATTTCACCTCAAAATACGATTCTACCCAAGATTCTACACCACCAGCTGCCAGCGCACATGAATGGGCAAAAAAACCGCGCCACCAGTGCCTCGGCGAGTACTGGCAGCTACTGCTTCGTGGTCAAAAAGACTGTATCGCCATTTACACAGCACCTAAAGATCTGAGATCGGCGACCTGCAACATTGCTTTACAACGCATCGAAACGACGCAACTCCAGTCGATCTAACGTATTTTTCAGCTAGCGGTCGCGTGATTGTGTTTCCATGACATTCCCATCGGCTGTGATTTGACACAAGTTTTCGTAATTATCATCTGCATTCGAAAAGGCGCGAGTCTTGGATGGATAAGACTAGCACAAAATCGACACAAGTGGCGTACACGAAGAGAGACCTATGCTCATCAGTGAGCGATAACGGTCTGTAAATGATAATTATGATTGTGATCATCTACAATGTATTAAACTTTGTTTCTTTTACCAGGTAATAAATAAGATAGAATAATCTGATCGTGTAAAAATGTCACGTCTCATTTGTTTTGGGTACCATAAAAGGCGGTACTTACCAGTTGTCTGACTTCCAGATATTGATTTATTTATTTTCAATGCTAGTGTGCGTGCGTAAGTGTGTCAATGCGTGCGATCCATGTGCGTACGCGCCATGCTTAGTATCTATATTAGCATTCGCTCGTTGGACTACTAATCTTTGAACAATAAGTATTTCGCTTGCTTTATATCTGTAGGCTATCTGTAAATCATAGGTGATGCGGTCATCGGTTATACTACTCTTTAAATAAAATTTACACTGTGATTTAAAGCGGCATGAAACAGCTCAGCCGCCAAAAATGACTATACCATAAATTCTGTTTTGCCTGGCCGTAAATCTTTTTCAATCTCTACGCAATTAGATTTAGCCTAATGTATGTTCTGGCGCCACCAATTTTTTAAGAGAATGAAAAAAAGATGATATTGATACCTAAAATTTGTTATTATTATCTTAGAATGCGTAAACACGGAATTAAGTACCTACATAATAAATTAAATAATTATGTTGTTAATTAAGACATCTTAAATGCTCGAGCTAAAGTTTGTATATTTTACTTTCATCCAATTGAGTATTATCGGACGGTATTATGATTCGATATTCTTTTTTTTTTAATTCCCATATCAGTTTACATCTTTGCGTTCTGTTTATATTCTCAACACCGAAAATCCGTAAACAAATGCATGTGTTTCTAAAAATCCATACTTCTTAGTTTAGACTTTGCACACGTTTTCGCGAATACAAAGTAAACACGTTATTCTGGTGTTGCAGTATATTTCTGTGTTCACGGTCAAAATACTTAAACGTAGGTACCCAATCTTCTCTAAATATGTAGGTACATGCAAGAGAAACAAGACGGTTGTATTTTATCACTTTGGTCTAACTATAAATTATAATTATTTATATTCGAGATTATAGTTTGATGATTATATTGATCTTAAGTGCGAAGTCATAAACAAGATTAGACAGTTTTTCAGTATTCTCAAATAAAAAGGGTTTTAACATTAGGTACTCTTAACTGTACCAGTTACTGTTAACGTAAAACTTAACCCTAAAATTTACAAAAGACGTTCTTGAAAAACCACTATACAAATTACGGAACTAGATCACTGTAAGACATAAGGCCTCTTTTTATGGCTCTAGATATAATAGTACATTATGATATAAGTGCGCTAAGTAGATAATTACAGCCGAGGGGTTATTGCTAGCTCGAGCCGAAGGCGAGAGCTATGATTAGCAGAGGCTGTAATTATCAAAGCGCACGTATGTCATACGACGTTTTATAACATATTTGTGAGGAAATAAATAAAACTCGGACGACATTTTCAAATAAAAACATTACAGAGATACATTACGATACAGAAATTGGTGCAATAGGAGACCCTTTACTAGCAAATATGTTATAATAGTAGATTAGCTACAAGTGTGTAATGTTGGTGATTACCGCTGAGGCGCCTTAAGAGAGCCGAATACGGGAATCATCAATACAGACGTGTATCATACGACGTTTTTCAACACATTTGTGAATAAAATAACAATAAAAAAACATTTTAACAGTAAATAAGAGCTATGAAAATGTTTTCTTTTTGATGGGAACAAATAATAATCAGTTGTCATATTATGCGCGTGCAACTAAGCCACAGTCTACAAAGATACGTTTTCTTTCTTTTATTTTGTTTTGCTTTCTGTGGATAGCTTTTTTTTGCCACTTACAAAATGTGGAATGAATTTTTTTCTTTATTACAAAAAAAACAAATGTTATATTTTAGTGAATGTTTTATTTTATGACGCGTACAAGTTCAAATTATTTATTTATTTAAACAAGTTGCATGAAGTGTGCTAGCAATAGCTACAGTAATTCATTAATTATATTGAACACGACCTTTTTTGTATCGAAACTTTTTTAAGCACAAAGCAAGTCAACCAATAAAAAAACTATAACTCACCTGTGACTGTGAGCAATAGCAATGAAAAAGTCACAGTTTGCTTATAACTGCCATTACATGCCTGAATGCGGTGAAATTAGAGCCACTTTATGAGCAAGTGCGTTAAAAAGTATTTTTATATGTATTGTGTAATCTTCGACTTATAATAAATTAACACCGCCCCCGTATTTGCATTTCCACGCCTACATGGTGGCCATGCCGAGATTGTGATAAACATCTGGATATATTCATCATATATGTTAAACCAAGTTCAAGGTTAAGGTTCTCAATTCGTTGGAATCTTTTATTTTAGGTATGTTCGCCGATTACTCGAAGATGCCTCAACCGCTTTGGAAAAATATTTATTGTGTCAAGGATCTCCCAAGGTGGTCCCATTTGAAGTTGTTTTCGAATCGGTCAAGAAATCGGTCGAAAAAATCGGTCAAGTTGTTTTCGAAACTTTTGTAACATCCGCGACATTTCCGTCGTTTGCCGTTTTTAACGATTGCACAGTACTGCTTAGCGGTAGAATAACTGGCAAAGGTACTTCCCCAGGCGGACTCAGCAAAAAGCCTACCACTACAACACCACTGCTTATGCTAGAGTTCATTTTCAGGCGCGGTCCCAGCCTCGAATTATGGAGGCGGTCACCATTACGCAGCCTCATATTTTGGGGGGTCACCAGTAGAAATATAATAAAACGAGTTAAAAAGACCCTAGCACCCTATGATTTTACCCGCGTATTTGACATTGCAGTTGTTTTCCCGCGTTAAAAAATAGTCTTATGGACTCTTAGATATGTTTTTTTTTAATTTAACGTATACGATATTTTGGGGGGGGGGGTCATGTTTCATGTGACCCCTCTTCCACCCTCTGATTATAATAAAATTAAAGACATTAATGAACAACAGATACGGGCGTGTGAACTACGTACTGGCGACGCGTCTCGAGCTGCTAGGCCGGGTGGACCGGCTGCAGCGCACGCTGTCGGCGGGTAGTGACGCCGGCGCGACCTGCGAGCTGGCGCACCACTTCCACGTGTACCACGTGCGCCCGCGCTGGCAGGCCTTCTGCGACAAGTGCAAGCAGGACAAGGTAACTTCTACTTCGTCAGTACACTCTTGGGTACAGATTAGACTTCTGCGACAAGTGCAAGCAGGACAAGGTAACTTCTACTTCGTCAGTACACTCTTGGGTACAGATTAGACTTCTGCGACAAGTGCAAGCAGGACCCTTGTCCTGCTTGCACTGTACCTACTTCTTCGTCAGTACACTCTTGGGTACAGATTAGACTTCTGTGACAATTGCAAGCAGGACAAGGTAACTTCTACTTCGTCAGTACACTCTTGGGTACAGATTAGACTTCTGTGACAATTGCAAGCAGGACAAGGTAACTTCTACTTCATCAGTACACTCTTGGGTACAGATTAGACTTCTGCGACAAGTGCAAGCAGGACAAGGTAACTGTACCTACTTCTTCGTCAGTACACTCTTGGGTACAGATTAGACTTCTGCGACAAGTGGAAGCAGGACAAGGTAACTTCTACTTCGTCAATACACTCTTGGGTACAGATTAGATTTCTGCGACAAGTGCAAGCAGGACAAGGTAACTTCTACTACGTCAGTACACTCTTGGGTACAGATTAGACTTCTGCGACAAGTGGAAGCAGGACAAGGTAACTTCTACTTCGTCAGTACACTCTTGGGTACAGATTAGACTTCTGCGACAAGTGCAAGCAGAACAAGGTAACTTCTACTTCGTCAGTACACTCTTGGGTACAGATTAGACTTCTGCGACAAGTGCAAGCAGGACAAGGTAACTGTACCTACTTCATCGTCAGTACACTCTTGGGTACAGATTAGACTTCTGCGATAAGTGCAAGCAGGACAAGGTAACTGTACCTACTTCTTCGTCAGTACACTCTTGGGTACAGATTAGATACCCTGTTGATCGGCGATGATACGAATCTCGCCTACATTCACAACTCACCAGCGAGGGCGCAGGACTGAGGTACAATGCCGCGCTGTGATTAGCCGAATATCCGTGTGACGTGCACTACTTTCCACGAATGATCGGACAAAACGAGATAGAGTTATGCAAACTTCAGAGGACAGAGAAGGATGCAAAGAAAGACATCAATGTATTCTTATTTCAATGTTCACTTCTATCTATAACTGCTAATTTTTTTTATTGTTCAGCTGATTCATTCTTCTTTCTCTTTCTCGTCACACATACACTAAATATGTTGGCGGAATGTACGACGGAGCGCCAACTTCACGCTAAATGGATTCCATCTCACAGCCATGTCCGTTGTCCGCCACTTCGCGCGCTTACTAGTCCTAAACTAATTAGAGCGAGCTTATTTTCCGGTTTCCTGCAACACTTTTCTGTCACTTTTCACAAAATCACACTTACAAAAAAAAACTGCAACCTCCAAGAAAGATGTTACGAATAGGTATACCACGTATACATTAATAAAAATGTTTATAATTAATGCATCTGCGTATGGGTATGTGCCCACATGTGCTGCGCGCGCGAGCGGTCCTGTGTCGTGGAAAACAGTATTTTGGTCATATTTGCTTCTCTCGGTATCTGCATAAATGTAATAATTCTATGTATAACCTTCCACGCTAGCTCTAAGTTCGTAGTGACTAGATGCCATCTGAAGCAGACTGCTATAGATACGTTGAAAAATACGAAAATAGTAAGGTATTATCTGCTATGAGTATGCATAGAATTGGCTTTTGCTACGTGTATGCGCCACACAGACTAACTAATGCTATAAATCTGAGATAAACAAGACAATTTCTACTATGATTGCGTGCTACACAAGGAGTTAGTTACCTAGCGTACGCAGCAGAAGTCTTCTGCAAGGCAATGCAACTTCTGCTTCACTAAGTGTGTTACATGAAAGAAATTTTGCTACGTAACCGCTACACAGATGTACTCTTTTGCCAGTTGTATGTGCTAAACAAGATATCTCCTCCATATTTGTACTTTCTGCTTAAAATGTAAAAAAAATATACTCAGTTCGCTGTTTAATTAATGAGATAAATAATAATAAATCTTGAAGTTTTCGTTGACTTGTATTTATTTACGCAATAAATAATATCAATAATATCCAATTAAATAAATTCACATAAGTTTACGATCTGTGATTATCATGAATCACATACACTTTATCAAGATTCTACGATGAAAGGACGTTATAAAGGGGTAATATATATTCCGTCGGCTCTTTTCGTATCACTCGTAATTGACACAACAATCGATAATAACTTACAATAGTATCGCGATAATGTCACTTATTAAAATAGTTCATCACTAGTGTTATTTATAAAGAAACTGGCAGCACCTTGCGATTTACTCGCGTAAGAGGAAAGATAATGCTTTTTCCTGTTATTTGTTTTGTAGTGGTAGGACTCTTGGCAAAGTCCGCCTGGGAAAGGAGGTAATGTGAAAGCATTACTGTGATCCGGTTTGAAGGGCAATGTTTCCAGAGAAATTACAGGGCTTAGAGATATAACAACTTAGTTCTCTGTGTGGCGAGCGCAGTGCAATGCTAGGTAATGATTTGGACTCTTCATGTTCCAATAGCTGCGTGTCACTGTGATGTTATGTGGGAGGCATATTGCTTACCATCGGGCGCATGACCTGCTCGTCTCGTCACTATTTATACAAAAAAAAACCGCGTAGAAAAGTATCCCATAAATATATGTTCATGTACTATTGCAGATTATAATCTATGTTCAAAATTTCAACCCGATACGATTAGGCGTTCATGACGTGAATGAGCGACACACATCCACGATTTGATTTTTGTAATATTATGACGACTGAATTATGAATGGATAAATCTCGATGTAAATGGAAGGATGCTATAAATTTGACGTATCTCTCTGTCTCTGGATCACTCTGGGGTGTGGGTACTGTAGTTTTAAACAAATGAACCTAAACTGATGTGTTTTTTTTGGTGTTAAAGTTAATATGGTATATCCTACTAATAGTATTTAAAATGTCGAAGTTTGGTTTGTTGCTCAATCAAGTCGTAACTTCTGAACGCATCGAATTTAAAGTAGAAGAAAATAAAAATGCAGTTCAATTATAGTCATAGCACATAGGCTGCTTTTTATCCCGGGGAATAACGGCAACGTAAATAACTAGCTGCACTCCACAGTTTTACCCGCGTCAATCCTGTTGCCGTTTACAATTTAAATACACATAATGATATTTTAATTACTATTAGTAGGATAGAAATAAAATATAAAATGTATAAATAATCTGTCGTTGCATAGTATTACGCGATTGTACTTAGTTACTCTGAAAAAGTGTAGGACATCGTTTCCCAAACATTTTTTAACTCACCAAGTATTCAAGACATTTCGCACACTAACTACTATTGAAAACTAAAGGTAGCGGTTCGCGCCGCGACCGCGACGCGAGACCGCGACCCGAGACCAAGACAGGCACTTGACACTATGGAATTGTATGGGCGCCAGTTCGCGCCGAGACCGCGACAGGAGACCGAGACAGGTCGCGGTCGCGGTCTCCGGTCGCGGTCTCCTGTCGCGGTCTCAGCGCGAATTTGTACCTTTACGAGTACCGTTTGGAGTTTATAAACATACACTCCCAGTTTGTCAATTGAATGTATAGGATGTGATAATAGTGATCGATCCATGCCCCCTTTGCTAGAATTAACATAACTAGGATCCTTCTTTGCTGTAGCTTTTTGCACTAGCAGCACCCAGCGGTTTGACCTATCTCATACGCGTTTTCATACATTTCCTGCGATTAAAAGTACCTATATGTTCTATTCCAGACTATAATCTAACTGTATTTCAAATTTCGACACGATCCGTCGTTCTAACGTGATTCAGCAGCAAACATTACAATTTTCACTTTTATAATGTTAGTATAATTTTTATCGCTATAAGTCAAGTCCCGGGGGTCTACCGCCTAACGAAAAACGCTTTGACGCTTTGACATTGCTGTCTCTTTTCTTCTCGCTTGAAATGAAAGAGACGGCAATGTCAAAGCGTCAAAGCGTTTTTCGTTAGGCGGTAGAACCCCCGATGTAAAATCAACCTCGGTAGACCGACAGAGTGTGCGCCAAAAGACGTATCTACTCTTCTCTTCAATAACGTCCAACTCAACAACTAAAAAAGCGACGAAATAAACATCATCATCATCATCATCATCATCATCATCAGCCTATTTGATATTCGTCCACTGCTGGACGTAGGCCTCTCCTAATGAACGCCACAAGGTGCGGTCTTCTGCATTGCGCATCCACTTTCGACCGCCGACCTTTCGCAGATCGTCGCTCCACCTGGCTGCAGGCTGGACGAAATAAACGAACATCTACAAATATGGCTTTGGTTTTGTTTCAGAATAAGTCAGTGGAGGCCATCAGCAAAGAGTTTCCGTTCCATGAATTCTTCGATGACGCGCCGAAACCTCTATTCCCTGGGAAGTCCTATGACGAGGATATGGAAATCGCCAAAAGCTGTTACAGGTAAAAATAAAACCAAGCAAATTTTTCAAGGATTTTCAATGACGTAGGTAAATGCAATAAGACCCTAACCGCGACCTTACTTTTCCATTAATTCACTTCACTTTTTAGTTAAAAAGTTAGTCATAACTATGATAAAAAAAAACTAAAAGTAAATCAGTGCATTTATCGCCTAGCAAAAATGTAGTGCTGATATTCTTTTACTTTTATTTTTTACTTCGTAGTCTGTCAGTCTGTCACGTCTAGAAATCGCAATAAAATCAACAAAAATCTTTAGAATACTGCTTAATTAACCGAGCTCTTTCTATTTAGTTTCATATAGAACTACCATATTTTATAGGTACCATTTGAATATACAAATAAAGTGGCCAAGTGCGAGTTGGAGTCGCCCATGAAGGGTTCCGTTGCAGCAAGTAACATAATATACATAGTACACATAGTTCTTGTAGTTCGTTCTAACTTTGATCGTAGTTTCAATAATAGTGTATTTATGACGTACTAAAAAAAAACTACTCATCAGATCGAGTTCAAATCAATTTTCGTTGATAGTTTACATGGTAATATACATCATTTTTTTTTTTTAGATTTTTCATTCGCTTACTTTAGAAGTTAGAGGGGGGGGGACACATTTTACCACTTTGGAAGTGTCTCTCGCGCAAATTATTCAGTGTAGGAGAAAATGATTTTAGAAATCTCAACATCATTTTTGAAGACCTATCGATAGCCACCCAACACGTGTAGGTTTGATGAAAAAAAAATATATTTTTCACTTCGGTCGCACAACAAAATTCCTATCTCCTCCAAGCCTGCCGTAAGGAACTTTGTTCCAAAAATCCAGTGTCGTGATGTTTGTTCTCAGTTAACCCTTCACCAAGTCAACTGATATTCACGAAAGTTGGCACTTATGTGTAACTAGCTGTTACCCGCGACTTCGTCCGCGCGAAATAAATTCTAAGGTAACTCTGGCAGTAACTATTTTTATACCCAGACACATTTGCGATTACTAAAAATAGCTTATTATCAAACAATTTTATCAAAATCGCTTCAGTAGTTTTGGTTGAAAGCGTAAGAGGCATTCGTCGCATTTCATCCCCATACAGTTGGTGATGATGTATACAGAGT
Source organism: Ectropis crepuscularia (assembly GCA_963693475.1). NCBI lineage: Eukaryota > Metazoa > Arthropoda > Insecta > Lepidoptera > Geometridae > Ectropis > Ectropis crepuscularia. Next base: position 10,821,421 of record OY856359.1, read on the forward strand.
TTCATGGTTTTATCTTCAACGGTTGGGATCTTCCATGTTGACATTCATCCCCCATTTCAACCCCAACTTCACCCCGTACAGTTCGAAATTACAAAATTGCTAGAACCAGCATTCGTTTGCTTCGTGTCAAATGTCTATATACAGAGTTCATGGTTTTATCTTCAATGGTTGGGAACTTTCAAATTGACATTAATGTCCCATTTCAACCCCAATTTCACCCCCATCTAGTTTGAAATTACGAAATTGATAGAACAAACATTCGTTTGTTTCGTGCTAAGTGTCTATATACAGAGTTTCATAGTTTTATCTTCAACGGTTGGGAACTTCCATATTGACATTCATCTCCCATTTCAACCCCAATTTCACCCCCGTACAGTTTGAAATTACAAAATTGATAGAACAAACATTTAATTGATTCGTGTCTAGTGTCTAGATACAAAATTTGATTACTTTGTAAATCACGAATTTTCATACAACCGTTCATCCCTTGTTTCACCCTCTTAGGGGTTGAATTTCGCAAAACCCCGTCTTAGCGAGCGCCTACGTACTAAAATACACCTCCATGCAAAATTTCAGACTCCTACCATTTGTAGTTTCTGAGATTTCGTGATGAGTGACCTTTCGCTTTTATATATATAGATTTAGTCCAACTTGAGAGATAGGAATATTTCGATTAATGTCTAGGACAATATTCGAGGGAATCTGGAACGGGCTGGTAATAGTCTATAGAATACCTACCATCTAGAAAACTGTAGCTTTCAAAAAGTTAAAGATATATTAATATTGATGTAGTGATTCCCGAGATTACTTCACACATACTCGTGAAAACACAACTGGCGAAATCGGCATTTTCGCGTTGGCTGCATCACCGAAGACCATCCGATAGTTCAACCTACAGATGGCCATCAGGGACAGAAATGTGGCCGTAGTGGAGGTTTCGGGCCGGAAGAAGGCGGTTTAGAAAAACGGACTCACTAGAATTAAGATGAAAATATCCCCGACTCTCCCATATTTTCCTTTTCTTTCCCAAGTCAAGATTAATGTAAAAAAAGAACCAAAATGACAAAGGTCACGGACCCCGGAGTCTGTAGAGTTGCTAGACCAAAAAAAAATTTCGCTTTTTTTAACGTTAGTAGGATATTGTTAAAAAAATAAAAAACTATATTTTATTCTACTTTACTCTCGTTCTAAATTAGAATCAGAGCAAAAATAGGCAATTATTTGTTAAGAAGTAGGCTCCTCAGAAATATCCTGTCAAGATATCGATGTGGCCAGTTTTTTATCTACCGACGTTTTTATAAGCTTTTAATTTGTAGTAAATAAAGCGACAAAGCAAGTGGAAGTTAAGTGCCTCCTAGTTGCCATTAACCAACGCACTTAAAACAAGACTATACTATTAAACCCGAGTCTAAAATTAAACCTTTAAGTCTAAACCGGATACTTTTTATATCACGTATAGATTTAGCAAAGGTCGACGCCATCAATATCTAGAGGAATATCAATGATGTCGATAGACATCGTACCACGAATTGTTTTTTGTCTGATACTATCTGAACATTCGATATTTAGATTCAAATCGTGACTAGTCTAGTCTATTAGACTAGTCGTAGAAGATACTTTTTACTTGTATTTTTTTCACTGTAGTTTAAAAGTCAACAAGATGGTAACTATCGGAAAACAAGACTCGGATAGAGTGTTCTACAGCTTTTTAAAAAGTTTCGTTTTTTTGTTGCAAACATCTTGAAACATTCTCAAGTTATTTTTAAATAAAATATCTAGATAGTTCTCCCAGATAGTTGTTTGTTAATGACCGATTCATACGTTTTAGATACATCGACCACATTTTCGAAGAACTGGAGGAATTCCGTGCCTTCGAGCTGCTTCGATCCGGCCTCGACAGGTCCAAATATCTGCTCGTCAAGGAAGCGAAGATCATCGCCATGACTTGTACACATGCCGCGCTCAAGAGATCTGAACTTGTCCAAATGGGTAAGTGGCTTTAATTTTAGACTAACTGATATGCCAGAAATACAAAACAACAACTCTTTATTAAAACCCACAAACCATATAATTGAATTGTAAAAGAACTCAAAAAGAGATCCATTCGTAGAATTAAATTGTTAAAGAAATAAAAAAGAGATACCTACATTCTTTCAAAAGTATTTTTAACTCTGGCATTTCAAATGAAAGAAAAAAAGAAAATTGCTCATTTATTTGTCAGGTGTTTTTTTTTCAATATACATTTCCTTATTCCTCCTCAAATTTCAAATATTACTCTTGTTTACATATTCTAGATCTTGTTCTTGAATGTTATACAAAAAAAAATCAAAAGTTTATGTTATTTACATAGCGCTATGTACTCTAAAACATACGGCAAATCGTTGCATTCGCAGGCTATGTTGGTCGTATACTTACGAGTATACTTTGCCAGCTTAGGATGTATCGATGCTTGCGACATTATGATAACGGCGACAGCAATACCGTCACATGTGCTCACAGGCGTGTTAGTTCACAAATGCGGTTCCAGTACAAAATTAATGATGGTGTCATATCGTGAATATTTTTATTGTGAGGTTGTTTGTATTCATTTTAATTCCAAACTTGTCTTCCTTCGGCGTGTCTTCTAGATTGGTATGTCATCGTCATCATTGGTCTATTTCAGCCCAAGGCAGAGTAAAAACCTTCCTATTTCCTTAATTGAATGGGGTCATAAAAAGTGTTCAATAACATCACGCAATTGATAGACGACTCCGTACGTTATGTGTTTCCCATCAAATTCCATTTTCATATCTGACCAATTCAGATCAATTCCGCGGATAGAACTGAATAGTCATACAATTAACTTTGAAAAAATATGTGGGTTTTTCAAGATCTGATCTAAACGGTCTTCGATTACCAGACAATTACTACCGTTGATTGGATGAATAAGCGTTTTCTAACGTTGAAGTTCTTGCGTCATGGAAAGAAATGTACTGACGAAACTGAAAATGTATAGTTGCGTTTTGTACCTATTATTATTTTTTAGTGCTATAACGGTATGACTGTTTGTGGAGTCCGCCTGGGGAAGTACTACACCATGGCCCGTTATTCCCTCATATACTTCCACGCAGTAATGTGCTTAATGTGTTCTGGTTTAAAGGCGTTCAGAGAAATCGCAAGGGAAAAATTATAAATAATCTTATATATCGGGGCGATGGACACACTGCGGTATTTGTGCTCTTTATGTTCCAATAGTTGCGTTGCACTTTGCTATTATGGGCAGATGTAATGCTCGTCTAATCTTTCTAGATTATTTTAACGATGGGAAAGTCTGGAGATGAAATTTTATTTTACACTGTAAAAAGTTACAGACATAAAATATTAACACATTAGTCGCCATTACTGCTATAGTAATCCTGCTAATGTTGTGAATGCAAAAGTTGGGATGTTTATTGCTCAATCACGTCGGAACGCCTGTTAGGATCGGATTTAAATTTGTAAAACAGATTTATAGTCTTGAATGACACTTTCATCTCGAGGAAATAACGAGCCTACGGGAACTATGCGCTGCTAGTATTGTAAATATATGTTTGTGTGTGCGCATGTGGGAGGGTACGTGCGAGCGTGCTTGTATGTTTCTGACTGTCTGTCTGTCACGAATCATTTAATGTTCTTGCTTAGAACCTTTCTTCGTATGTTTGTGTAACTAAATATAATGTCTGGCGACAATAATTTGACTTCTTTTCCTGTACCATTTATCGTATGTTCCGTCACTACCACGGGATTTTCTAGAGGTTTCAATCAACAACAATTAACAGTATCAATTTGTTCAATGTGTGCTGGTGTTGCGTTTCATTAAATATTCGACCGTTGTTATTGTTGGCTAAAAACGAAGGTATTACGCAATCGACAACATCGTTAGATCAATGACCTGTAACGCTTTAGCCGTATCCAAGGCTAAACATAAAGTTTATTTGTTATGTGTTAGGATGTTTCGACGACTACTCTGCTGTCAATCAGTAGTATGTTTAACAGAGTTTCTATTTCGTAGAAATTATAGGGTTATTGGTGGTAAAAAATCTTATACCTCCAGGCTCCAGGTGATGAGACGCAGTGCCGGGCAAGGCCGTAATTTTGCTTAAATGTCTTACTTACGATTAGGCACAGCCGTATTCTCTTTCTTTAAGTATAATGGAAGAATGCATAATTTTCCTACGAGTATGATTTTGTTGTATGCGGTTTTTGTGTTCTACTGATCTAAACCACGGTGTGCGAGATAATTCCACTGATACGATTCGGGAACTATGTGCCAAACAAAATTAAATAAGAGTAGTAGCATAGAGAGATTTTATGTTTCGCACCATACTTCAACAGTCCACATTGCGTTTCTACTACTGGGATTAGAGACCTTATTGCATGAAGAAAAAGTCGATTATAATCTGTATTACCCGCGCTGGGTTATGGCATATCCTCGAAAATTATTTAGTCATTAATTAACTTTTGTTTTGTGAAAACACTAGTCCATTTTACCATAGACAACATAAAATTAGGAAAACGTTGGATTTCGATGCAGGTTGTCTGAAGATTTTGGAGTTTTACGTCTTAGTATCACGTGATTACCATAACTTATTCAACGTTCAATTCTCAGGATTCAAATACGACAACATCCTGATGGAGGAATCGGCTCAGATCCTGGAGATCGAGACCTTCATTCCGCTCCTGCTCCAGAACCCTCAAGACGGACGTTCACGGCTGAAGCGCTGGATAATGATCGGGGACCATCACCAGCTACCGCCCGTTGTCAAGAACATGGCCTTCCAGAAGTACTGCAACATGGAACAGAGCCTCTTCACCAGAATGGTCAGGCTCGGAGTGCCATATGTCGAGCTGGACGCGCAGGGACGTGCCAGACCTAGGTAAGTTCTCCAAAATACAACAATTATTATTGAAAGATAAGATACAGACTTAAGTTAAATAGGAGCGTAAAGTAAATATTTGTTTGCGAAGCATGGGTACAATGGTAGATAGAACGGTTTCGGAAGTAGTTCACCATACACTGCATTTCGGCATGCAAAAATACAAAAAACTATTTGAATCTACATTACTTCCACAATCAAAAATCATAACACATTACAATAAAAGATATTCAAAACGAAATTAATTAAAACACAGAAAATTATAACAATAAATAAAATGTCACCAGTCGCAATTAATGTCAATGTCATAGCGGAATAAAAGCCGACCATACACGGTCAAACCTCTCGTCAAAATGTCAGATACTGCGATAATTTTAAGGTTCACACAATAAATATACAATTAATTTGACATTTAAAATAGAAACAATGTCAGTTATAATTAATTATAGAATGCCATAAATTTAAACCATTCATGCTAAATTCAAATTTCCGCCAATCAATCTATGAATATGGACGTACCTACTGCTGGTTTATAAAAGACTAGCTGAACGCGCGCGCGTTGCTACGCCATCTATAGAAAATTGGTCGTACCAATTCAAATTTTGTTCAAATTCGGTTCTAAAAGCAATATTTTTTCCCCGTTTTTGTTACATTTTTCATTCATGCTCGGCTCCTGTTGATAGTAGCGTAATGTTAAATACCCTATAGCCTTCCTCGATAAATAGATTATCCTACAAAGAAAGAATATTTCAATTCGGACCAGTAGTTCCAGAGATCCTTGCGTTCAAACAAACTCTTCAGCTTTATAATATTAGTATAGATGATTTAGTTATGTGTTGTTTTGTTATCTATAATTTCGCACGTACTTCGTACAATGGTTGGTCATTTTATTTACGCAATTTTCACTTTATTCTGTTCCATAGGACGACTTTAAATTGTCTAGGTTTTAGTAATTGTAATATACATGAAAATAAGCTGCGGTGTCTTCAAATTTAAATATATTTCCATTTTACACGTAATATCTTAAAAAATAATTTGCTACCTTTATTATCTTCAACGGGCGATGACTATTTTACTGGCGTACTTACCACTAAAACGAACTTATCCTAGTGTTAAAATTACTGGTGAAAACACTATCCGAAGTGTATCCGATAAAAAACCGATAAGCTAGCAATTTTGCGGTGATGTTCGAGGCTTTCAAGTCTCTTTCGAATCTTCGACCACACAATCGATTACCGGCGAGTTGGTTACTCAACGGGGAACTGTGTAAGTTACAAAAAATCAAAAATGTATGTAGGTAAGTAATATAAATAAAGTCAGAATAAAATTCCTAGCCTGTATATTGTGGAGCGCAAAAATATAAACATACAATCACCCTAACCTAACCAAGTATCTATTACTGTTTACCATTCAACCTCGCCGCATGTTACACGCGCCTTGTTCTAAACATGCCTGAAATATGACTTGTACCTTGTACACACATTGTATTATACACTGTGCTATATATTTTTTTTATAAATATATCTCAGTGGGTGGTTTATTTCAGTTTCTATAAATATGGACGTGTCAGCCCAACATCTGTTGAATAATGTATACGTCAATCTTAATAGACTAGAATTTATGTATCACAATATGAGGATGTGGATGTGGTTATTTTTGTAACTATTGTTTTGTTTGGACTAAAGACGTTTTTATCATTGGATTTTTCTCCCTGTTCAATGAGTGTGAATTCCCATGGATGAATTAAAAATAGTTTAATATGTGTAACTATTGACGTACCTAGCGTCGTCCCTAACGTCAACGAAATGGTATCTCTATTTACTGTTTATTGTGTTACTTTCTTTGGCTTTTATAACATACATACATAAGCATCCCACTAAGAGCCGGTTTTCACGTCGCGGCTGCCAACCGCGCCCGCGCGCGGGCGCGGGAGATTTCCATATAAAATTGAATTCAAAACACACGACGCGGTTTACGGCCGCGGCGGCTGCGGTAGCCGCGCGGCGCCCGCGTGTCTGCGCTCGATTCTTGCGCAGTAGCTTTCCGCAGTAGAAACCGCGAAAACCTGCGGTCTCGTGAGTATTGAAACAAAACAGTCGCGCGCCGCGCCTGCCCGCGGGCGCGGTTTGAAACCGCGTCGTGAAAACCGGCTCTAAATGTTCCCACTGCTAGGATTCGGGGCCTTCTCTGCTTCTCTCGCAAGGAGTGAGGCAAGGCCATAATCCACCACGCTGGCCCAGTGCGGGTTGGTGGATGACTCATGGCCTCGAATTATTCTAGGTTCATGTCGGTTTCCTCACTATGTGTTCCCTCACCGTTTTTAAGTTAGTGACATTATGCACATGACTTCGAAAAGACAGTGGTGCGCGTGGGATTTGAACCCGGGGCTCCGGATGCCCATCTGGTCCAGTCGCCGTTCTCCCGACTAGATGAGCCTTAACTTTTTCTTTGGCTTACATATTAGTAATTTGGCCCTTGGCGATATAGGTCGAGGATTTGATTCCCATCCAAGGCAAAATATCTTACGTAGATCTACATCTGGATATTTTCGAAATATCATTAGCATGTATTCAAAATTATACGCATAAGTGTTACATCTATTCAGGGAGGGTCGGATTTAGAGGTGTGGAGGCCCCCGGGCGGAGCTTCGTTGGGGACGTTGAAATACAAAACCTAGGTTAAGATTTCTTAAGCAAATCCCCGGACTACAAATGGTCTAAAGTTAACGTAAAACATGTTTACTGTCGAAGTTTTTCCCAAAGTGTCAGTTTTAAAGTATGTGGAGGCCCCGGGGCGTATGCCTCGTTTGCCCTCCCCTAAATCCGGCCCTGCATCTGTTATGCCGCTTAAACAAGCTTATTTTTAGTTCGGGGCTAGTTAGTTTTGTGTAAGGAACATCCTCAAAGATTTATTTGATGTGTCAATATTAGCGCCGACTTGTTTTGTTCAATGTAATGTTGTCAATGTCTTCATTGAAGTGATGTAATGTCTTACATGATAGCCCAAGATCCCACGACTGGCAGACCTTCGTTATTTTATAAAAGCTCAAAGTTTGTCTGAGCATGTCTCTTATAGAGATAAGAACGACCAGTGACTTTGGAATTTGGGTAGTGGTTACTTCAGCAGATATGAGATAGTGAAGGTGTACGACATGGTACCCCAGTTTAGTCAAACTATAAAGTTTTTTTTTTTTTGATTTTGTTTTGGATTACTTTCGAAATGTCGTTATCCATTGCTGGACACTTTTGACAGTTGCTACCTCCTACCAGACACCCCTAAACTGCAATAAATTATACCGGCACACAAAAATAAAAAGTTGTCTGTACTCTGGACCGGACCCACCTACGGGCATAAAGTTCGACCCGCTGAATCAGAATTTGAAGTCCGTTTGGTCCGGTCACCCTCTAATTTTGAGTATGACTGGAGTTTTTCGCAATTTTTGACCTCATTGGTGTTTTGTGCATTTTACTCAAAACTGGAGGGTGACCAGACCGAACGGACTCCAAATTCGGATTCAGCGGGTCGAAATGCATACCTATAGGTGGCTCCCATCCAGAGTACATACAACTTTTTCTTTTGGTGTGCCGGTATAATTTATTGCAATTTAAGGGTGTCTGGAAGGGGGTAGCAACTGTCAAAAGTGTCCGGCAATGAATAACGACATTTCGAAAATAATCGAAACAAAATACAAAAAAAAAATCTTTATAGCTTGACTAAACTGGGGTACCATGTCGTACACCTTCACTATCTCATATTTGCTGAAGTAACCACTACCCAAATTCCATAGTCACTGGTCGTTCTTATCTTTATTAGAGACATGTTCAGACAAACTTTGAGCTTTTATAAAATAACGAAGGTCTGGCAATCGTGGGCTCGTGCTCTATGACTAGAGAGTAGAAATATTTTTTAAATTTTATTGGTGGACAATTCACACACAACACTATGTGACCCCAAACTAAGCAAAGCTTGTATGATGGCGGCCAGATAGCTGATATAATTCCTATATAGTTTTAAATACATTCTTATTATACATAGAAACACCCAGACACAGTGCAAACATTTGAATACATCACACAAATATTTGCACTGGGTGGGAATCGAACCCGCGACCCTCGGCTTCGCAGGCAGAGCTACTAAGCCACGAGACCAGTCACAAAACATATCTAAATATACAAAACATATTATTTTTTTAACATCAGCCAAACGCATTCCTTTTTCGTACGAGTCGGACTTGCGCACGAAGGTTTTCGAACCATTATTCCTAAAAACGGCAAAAACACGGTTGTTTGGATTCTCTAAAATATTCATTTTCTTTTGTTTTTTTTTGTATTTGCTGTAGCAGCAACAGTAATGAATATCATGTATATGATAATTTCTCCTCTAACTATCACGGTTCCTGAAGTATTTCAGTATAGTATAGTCAGCCTGGTAACAGACAGACATACAGATAGACAGACGGACAGCGGAGTCTCAGTAATAGGGTCCCGTTCTTCCCATTGGGTACGGAACCCTAAAAAGTGGTCAGAACCAATTTAAAACTAGCAAGCTTAAAACTCGTAATTCCGTGCCTGTGGAATAAACTCTCTGGTCGGTCTGACTACTATTAGCCTGCTCACTCATATTGTGGTCATTTGGAAAACCAAGTAGGTAATTACAGGATTTCCTACCATTATTAGACTTCCGCATAAACACTGACGAATACTTACTACTCGTTAATTCAGGTTCAAGGCGGCACAAATGGAGTCCAAAGGATTATAGTTTTAAGACTATGTTTAAACCACATCGAAATACCTTTGAACATGGTGCATGGTGAACGTTTATCTCGAACAAGAAACCCTCAGCAAAAAGGTCCGGAAATAATCACAAAATAGAGAGAAATTGAAGTCAAACTGAATAGTTACACAATTATGTTGCGTTGAAACTTAATTGTCTATAAAGAATACAATTAAAATGTAAGTATTACAAAAAAGGATAGGTGCATGATATTAAATAGGAGGATATTCTTAAATCTTCACGACCTGTCACCAAATTAGAGAGATACAAAGACTCCTTAGTTCGAGAAAGGCTTCCAAAGTCTTGAACATCGCCGCATTTTTTTTAATAGATACACTTCGGGAAGTGTGCAATTGACCTGCATGATCTAGTACTACCTTACCCCATTTTCTATCGGACTGCTCGTTGCTCTAAAAACTATTACGAAAACTTTGCGCATAGGACTAAAACCCGCAAATTGCACAAGTCTTGAGATCTATTTATACGCAAAGAATGTTTACGATTCTGTATCGTTTGTAAATCAAGTTATGGCGGCGCGGCGTGTGCTTTGGCTATTAATCATTACAAATTAGGACGTTTAAATTAATGTCTGATAACGTCATTTTATTGAAAAAAAATTGGTTGCCTGTAAAGTCGGTATACGGGCGAAAGTTTTACGTGACAACGACTTTGAGTGGTAAAATAATTTTAATGTGAATATTCATTCGTAGTCTGTCACATTATCACTACACAATCGTTTTACAATTAACTGGCAACGTGTAAACTTGTATGCAGGCGCCTAAGCGAATCGGCGACTCGGGCATGGTTAGCCCGCCTAAGAGCGAAAGAGACAGACATAAAAAGTGAAAGGCACGCGACCCTCTCACTCGCTCTCATTGTGAGCGCATAACGTGAGCGGAGCGTAACGCAGTTTCTTGAAGTGTCACCCGGCAAACCAATTTATAAGACGTTGTCACGTTAAAAATACTCTACTCTGTTTTCGTGTGATAAACCTACTTCTCGCACGCGAAAATTTACAAAGATTCTTTTTTAAATCAAGTGAGTTTTTTTTATATGCACCGGGTATTACAAACCTTTGGCTCAATCTTGCCTTTTGAGTTAGTTTTACAGGTTTTTGGCTTGTGTCAATACTTTGGATCACCTGTTTGACCATTATTATGTTAGGAACCCTCGCGGATTAACCATTTGCAGTAGCTAGGAAAAATAAATGCTTTGGATACAGCAGTCAGACATTTTCAAATAAATATGGTATGTTTTGGAACACTGTATATGATTCCCAACCTCATTGATATTTTCAAATAGTATGGACAATTCCTAGTGCGACAAATAGCGGCCTATTTGCAGCGCTATCTTTTAGGCAACCATTTACAGCAATAAATAATAATCAAAACAGCTTGTAATAATGATAACGAGTAGTTCCATGTCATATTAAAGGCTATTAAAAAATAATTACAATTCCAAATCAATAATAACTACAAGTTACATGTCAATTCAATAAACTATACATGCATATATTAATTATTATACAGATATTATAAATATATTGTGTAATTGTGGTGTATTTTTATTGTAGCTAGATATCGAATATGTATCGAATTAGTAATAAGTTAATAAGTGTCGATTTATTACGGACATTTGGTGCTAATTTTTATCTTGCATAGATCTACATTGACCACTAATAGGCCTGATGTGGTTTAAGATGACGAACGCTGACTTAGAAGGTAACTATTCAGTCAGACCGTCATAAGTTCCAGATTTTATCTTAGTTAACAATGAAGCCGGCAACTATTTCCACTCCAACGCAAACGCAGTACGTATGAGGAAAGTTGACCAACACCGTTTGGTGAGAATACAATTATTAATTACGAACAAGTAAGTGATAAGTGATTACTTATCGTACCTATTTTGTTGCGTTTGTGTTTCTCCCTAAAGTACTATATTTGTACAAAATTATTTTAGATCCATGATCTCATCAGTTGATGTGGGCGTCACAAAGTAACTCGACATTTGAAGTAGGAACTACCAAAGCGTTCCAAACAAGGCAGGTCGCAATTATCGTGTACGCTGCCACTGAATTTATTAACAGGTACCTATACGTACCTTGTCAAATAAATAGTGCACTTTTAATAATATTAAATTCAAATATGAAGGCTACGTTTTTGAGGGAGGCCTTTACTCATATTCCTCCGTGAAGGGAAGGGTGTATTTGGCTTAACACCACTAGAGGTAGTGCCCCTACCAATTAAAACCGCCAATGGCATGGAAGTCAGAGTTGCAGGACTGCTCTCACACTCTTCCGTAATCCATAAATAAATAAATATGAAATAACACAAATAATGGATAATTAAAAATTAATACTTATAGGACACATACGTATAATCAACATTTTTATTGAATATACACAAAATGTTTGTCCTGAGCAGGAATTGAACCCATGAACCCAAGGTTCAGTGATCAGACTCACTATTGACTTAACCACGAGGCCAGTCAATATCGCAATAAATAGTGACATTAGTATTCCGAAAACACACTATGTAATATGTCGTAATGGTTAAGTAGTTGTTACGTGTATAAACAACTTAATGTATTATGATACAAAAATAACTTTATAAAAACGGATGTTGGCGTTTCCATTAGATACAAACATACTCTTAGCTTATGAATATAGATAGATATACTCTATTCCACTTAATTAGAAGACAAAAAAACAAAGATAAACAAAAACTTTAAAAAAAATACAAAGTATAAATAATAATTCAAAAAAATACAAAGTATAAATAATAATTCATTAATTAATTAATTAAGTAGAATCTTTACTTAGTTATTAATTTTGGAATATTAACTATTAAACATTTTTTATTGTTGTCACTTGTAATTATTACATTTGTTTAATACTTACCTACTCGTATTCTCACGGGCAATGGTAGCAGTGAGTACAATACTGATATCCCGCTTGGAGTGTTTTGTGTATTGCTCCCCAAAAGCGAGCCGAGCTACCCCATCTTCTTGAAATACCGGAGTAACGCGCCGGGTCGCTGGCGTAAGTGCGTCAGTGGTGAAGATGGTGATTATAAAACAATAGTAAAAATAAATATCGCTGAACATTTCTCACACAACACTATCTAGCCCGAAACTAAGCGAAGCTTAATAAGCTATGGGAACCAAATATAGAATACATACATAGCTGATACAATACTTATATAGTTGGAAACACAACACAATATTTGTTTTGTGTCCGGCACAAAACAAATATTTGTATTAGTCTCAGAAATATTTGCATTGGGTCCAACCCTACGAACAGAACCCACGACCTGTGGTTTCCAGACAAAATTACTACCAACTATGTCACTAGGTTAGTCAAATGATGTTCATGATGGTTTACGGTGTTTATCAGTGACGAATTCTCAATTACGTGCAAACAAACCCTAAAAAAAAATTGGCAGCCAGGAACTGAAGATAGACGGTAAAACTTTTAACTCAGAATTAATAGCTTACTTTGGAAACTACGCAGGTGAAACCGGAGGGTGTGGCCATGACCATGGTCTTCTAGCCAATGAGAAATTCCGACGCATTTCTAGATGGCCAATGGGCATGGTAACGAGGTCACGCGAAAATTTCTTATCATTCCCGAGCGTGATGCTAGAATTCAATTCACAGCTCACGAAAAATCTGTCTGTGGTGGTCCGCCTAAAGAAGTTTTCACTTCAAAAATTGTAACCTCTTAAAAGTTGCTTAAAAAATTGATTGAAGGTTTGCAAACCAGCCCGTGTGGTTAAACCCGTAACTTCGTTCCTGCGGCATAAAGTCTGTGATCGGTTTCAATCAAACTATTCGCTTCCTATTCGCTTGCTCATACTGCAATCATTTGGAAAACCAATTCAGTAATATAGTAAATACAGGATATCCTACTTACAATTATTAGTCTTCTGATTAAGCAATGATGACTGCTACTCATAAGTTCTGGTTCAAAGCGACGCAAATGTAGTTTAAAAGAGTGTGTGATTCCGAGCTTGATATTTTGTGTTTTAAACCACATTCATCGGAATACTCGTGAACATGGTGCATAGGAATGTGAAAGCTTCGAAGGAGGAACGCTTAGGAGAAGAAGTCCGAAAATAATGATGAAATATAAGAAAAAAAGTTATAATATGTATATTGAGATAGAGATTTGTTTCGTTGAGACATGATTATTTTTAAATAATACATTGCAAATGTAAACATTACAAAAAATGTAGGTACCTACACGCAACACGATATTTTTATAGGAGGGTATTCTTAAATCCTCACAACCTGCCACCAGGTTAAATAGATTTAGAGGTAGACTATATTTACTCGTATACTTACTCGTAAGCTATATCTACCTATTATAAAATAAGTAAAATTAGGGATCTCTACGAAAATCCCAATAATATTACCTAAAGTGTATAAAGAAATATAAAAGCATTATCACGTGTTATTATTGTTTACGTGCACTGCCTAAAATATTGATGATAGAAAAATATAATACACTATACCACTCCTATTATTAATTCCCCTGACTCTGCCAAGAGTCCTACCACTACAATATAGTGCATTATGTTGCGTCGAAATATGGGATACTCGCTCCATTATTGAACTACGATAAATAACCTATAATTAATAATAAGAACACATCATAAACCTACTAATATTATAAATGCGAAAGTTTTGATGTTCGTTGCTGCACTGCCGCACGAAGGGTTCCATTAGCAAATAAACAGCGAAAACCTCTTTGGCTTTTTCCGGAATTCCTTATACATTGCAATTTCCGCAGACAGGCAAAAGGCTTCTTTAAAATTTTGATATTTCCCTCGTGATTCTGACGATGAATTCGACATCGCGTTTTTTTACTAGTGGCGCCATCTAGTATGCTTATGACGGACTAATCGAGCAAGAAACGGTAAAAAATCAAGTTTGTTGTATGTTATTTTTATTTTATTTTATTTTTAGTGTTTGTTGTTATAGCGGCAATAGAAATACATAATCTGTGGAAATTTCAACTGTCTAGCTATCACCGTTCTTGAGATACAACCTGGTGACGGACGGACGGACGGACAGCCAAGCCAAGTAATAGGGTTCCGTTTTTAGCCTTTGGGTACGGAACCCTAAAAAAGCATTAATTACATTTAAAATAGGTTCAACACCAAATAATGAGTGAATCTTCCGAAATCATTAATCTTTTCATGTATTCCAAACACCTCCAAAATCAATTATTACTCGTATTTGAAACGGGACAACAAAATCACTGTTAACCAGTGTTGGACCTGTATCGGTTACTATTTATTGAAGCGGTTTCTCATTCTTATCTCATTAAGTTCAGTTATGAATTAATCGGTTCGATGCCACTTGTCTCTATCCTGAGCCAGTATACGAGGGTCAAACTGAAAGTTCTTAGAAAATCAAAAACTGATTACATTAGCCAGTTATTAGTTTTATTATATCTTTTCAAAATATTGTCCATTCACGTCAATACACCGCTGCATGCGATGGAACCACTGGGAAAAGCACTTTGCCCACTCGTCCTTAGGGGTCTCTTCAATGGCATCGCGATACGCAGCCACCGCTTCTTCAGCATTCATAAACCGCTTTCCTTTAAGTTTTTCTTTAATTTTTGAAAATAAATAAAAATCACAAGGCGCGAGGTCGGGGCTATACGGCGGGTGACCCAGTAATTCAACGTTTGATGTCGCCAAATAGTCGATCGTTCGCTTGGCGGTGTGCGATGAGGCGTTGTCGTGGTGAAGGAGGATCCTACTGCGAGGTCGTTTCTCTCGAACTTTTTCCAAGACAAGTGGCAAACAATTGGTAGTGTACCATTCTGCAGAAACTGTTTTTTGATCCTCTAACACAATTGTTGCGAAATGACCTATCCTTCCAAAGAACGAGGCCACCATTTTTTTCCCCGCACTTCGATCTCTCTTCACTTTAGTTGGCAACTCCTCGAAAGGAAACACCCACTGAGCAGATTGTCTTTTGGTTTCAGGATCATAACAGTAAATCCAGCTTTCGTCACCTGTTAGTATGTCGAACACAGCATTTGAGTCACCTCCGTTAAATAAATCTTTCAATCATTTTACGGCACCAATCCACACGATGGAGTTTTTGAGCCTCAGTCAAATTATGAGGTATCCACCGGGCGCAAAGCTTCCTGACCGCTAAATGTTCGTGTAGGTTTTTGTGCACTTGACTCATACCGATGCCTAAGCTTGTCCGAATCTGCTGATAGGTCACTCTTTTGTCAGTCTCTATCATACGCCGCACAACACAGATGTTATCTTCAGTCGTCGCCGTAGAAGGCCGTCCCTCACGTAAATCATCAGTGAGATTAGTGCGACCACGTTTAAACTCATTAAACCAGTTGTAAACAGTCGCACGAGATGGGGCTTCATCGTGAAAGGCCAATCGTAGTCTATCATAACTTTCTTGTTGACTTAAATGACATCGAAAGTCATAAAAAATCATTGCACGAAAATTTTCTCGTGTTAAATTCATGTTGACGTGACACAGACAATTTTCAATTTGCCGCCAAATCGTAAAACAAATGACAAATGAATGAAGTATATACTCAGTAATATTGGCAAAGAGTTCTATTTTCAAATTATAGAATTATTTTTTTATTATATTGTTTATAAGTGGCCAGTTCTAAGAACTTTCAGTTTGACCCTCGTATACCAATCATTGAGATGTTTGTCGAGGTCATCCCGCCATCGCTTAGATGGTCTACCGCAACCTCTTTTGCGGTCTGGCTTCCACTGTGTAGTGATCTTGGCCCAAATATTATCGGACATGCGGCAGACGTGTCCAGCCCAATTCCACTTCAAGCTAGCAGCCTTTTGGGTCACATCGGCTTGGAACGCAGTATGGTGTTTCTGATCCAGTCAGTTAGCTTTACGTTTAGAACACTGCGTTCCAGTACAATAGTTGCAATGTTGCAAACAATGTGCAATTAGTTAATTAATTCAATTAAATAAATTAATGAATGTGTGTTTTTTCACTTCGCTCCTGACATCATCAGGCACTTATTTATTCGTAATTTAATTCGAAATATACGAATGAGTGAAACTGGTTAACCCATTAGCATTCATAAAATAAAATGTCAATAACCGTCACCGATTTGATCCGTCGATTACGTCTTCCCTAGCTATGATACAATTGCTAAATATTTATCATCATATAAAGCGATATACATAGGTATATATACAGTTTCATAGGTATATATTCATTTGCTAAATTATTTCAATTGATGTCCACCTCCTAGGGTTTTCCGCTTATACAATTACAAGCTTAATTTGTCATTTTATTGTTTGATATATACGACATATACGTATAGAGTTAGAACAAACGCTTTTCACTGAATGCTTGGGTCTGATCGCTCTTGTTTTGTCGCTCTTGAAGAAGTGTCATACTTTTGTCGGGGGACATCACTATGTCGCTATAGTTAACACACACCTCATCTGCTTACGATCGGTACAAAGGAACCGTGCGGAAAAACGTGATCTATTTATTTACTTATTCATTATCTAAGTTTGGATCTAATTTAATTATGAAGAGAGTAGCTTGAGCAGTCCATGTTGTGCGCCCACTGCTGGGACTTGGTACTTTCTCTCACAAAGAGAGAGGTGCCATAATTCGCCACGATGCTCGAGTGTGGGTTAGCAGATGAGGAGATATGTCTTTGAAAGATGCGCTCTCCACTCCACTCCCAAGTTTCGCGACCCTTCTCAGTCGCGGCGCCGGCGCAACTCGGTCTTGGCCGCGTCGCCGTCGGCTTGGAGGCAAAGCCTAGGCCAGAGGCCCCACCTCTCGTCCGAAAACACCTAAAAACTTAGGTCTGTTATACATGGTTACATGGACAAATAGAAATATCAGCCAAGTAACGTTTCAAGTCCCACAAACCTTTTCTACACACTCTGATCAAAGTCCGAGGGACGCGCATAGATGGTCCCACCATGGCCGGGATTAGCGATCAGTCAACACCACCCTTAAGTTACGGCTGGTCTAGCCTGGAGAATAGAGAGCCCACGGGTTCAAATCCCACGCGCACCACTGTCTTTGCGAAGTCATGTGCGTAATGCCTAATAAATGACATCGTGAGAAAACCGACATGAACCTAGAATCTTTCGAAGTCATGTCTTATCTACCAACCCGCACTGAGCCAGCAGTGGATTATAGCATTGACTCTCCTTGCGAGAGTACGCCCCGAGTCCCAGCAGTGGGAACATTTAATGAGCTGCTTATGATTAATGCAGCACTGAGGGAAGTTAGTGACTGATCCCCAGGGTGTAAAAGGTCCTAGGCTGGCACTCCTATCCCATTCTTACTCTTCCAACTGGGGTCACCCATATTTTTTAATTATCACAATTTTATTTTCTTCCGTTTGCGATGGGTTTCATCTTCAAAATATATTTGCTATCAATTTTTTATCCTTTTCTGTATATGGATTGTTCTTATTTCATTATCATATCTCCATCATTATTTTTGACTTTTATAGGTTTACACTTGACCGTCATCTCGCCTGATGTTGAGTGACAATGCGGTCTACGATGGAGCGTGTTTACCTAGAAGACACCGATTCACTCTCGATTTGAAGAGACAACGATTGTAACATTCGGCATTCCGATACTTTACTTAAATTAATATTGATGTTTTGTTTTGATAAACCTAACTATTATATATAAACTGTAAGTACAACATAAAATGCTTAGTTAGATAAGAGCAAGGTGACAGGTACAATTTAATCCAAACAGTGTATGTCTTACGTCCTCCGATTTAGGGCTCCCACTCACTCATATCATAGGCAATGATACTCTTGTGCGAAAAAGACTTCAAAGTCTTGAACATCGCCGCAAAATTGCTAGCCTATCGGTTTATTATCAGATACATGTCGGAGAGTGCGCGACTGATCTGTATAACCTAATACCACCTTGCCCCATTTTCTATCGGACTGCTCGTAGCTTGAGAAAGCGACATCGTTTCATGGTTGATGTTCCTAAGACGAACAAAGAGATTTGACTCTACATTTGTGATAAGAACGTCTAAGCTGTGGAATGAGCTACCAGAGTGGATTTTCCCAATAGTTAAAATCTAAAAAATCTCGTGTCTTCAAGTCGAGAGTGAATCGGTTTCTTCTAGGTAAGCACGCTTCATCGCAGGCCGCATCGTTGCTTAACATCAGGCCAGATGTCGGTCTAGTGTAAACCTATTCAAGTTAAAAAAAAACTGCACGCCGCATCGGAGCAATTCCGGCGGCGTCGGCGTCGCATCGCATCGCATCGCAGTTTTGTATGGGAGCCCTTAAGGTAATCTAACTTGAACTTAGTAATTTTACCTAAACTGTGCCAAAGTCGAAATTAGAATAATAAAATCTATTCAAATAATTAATTTTCAATGTCTACAAGCTGGAGTAGTATTTCTGCTCCGGTTGAAAAAGATATAAGAAGCTGGACCTAGTCTGACCATTAATTCATCTGACATCAAAATAGGTTCTCAGAACTAATACAAGCAATCAAATCACGCATGTTGTGATATGTTTACAATCGAATTGTAATGTGTGTCTATTGTTCATTTTCTGTGGAATGAATGTGGTTAATTGTGTCTCGGTACTTAATAAACCATGTGCCTCTCACTGATGTTATCAATAATGATATTCGGTTTTATACGTGCGTGTATGCTCGTCTAAGCATTCATTGGTATAGAGAAATGTACACAGCAGTAGGTTATGATTCGGGGCAACAAGCAGTTTGGTATAAACTGAGTGTTTCTTTACGATTCTATTGTTTTGTCCAATTAGCAGGAGCACAAGGGTGGCCTATTATGGCAATAGTTCGAGTTCAGAGTTTCTAGTTATCTTTGTTCAAATCATTTACAATAAGGCCGAAGTAACATTATGCTATGCCCCAGGGCCCAGGGGCGGCCCAAGTACCGTACATAATTTTCATTAGGAAGTAACAACTATAATCTCTAAGTCGCCGCAATTCTGAAAGTATGCCTTTTTCGAGGTTACGTCAAACGGTGTAGCTTACAATTGTTTATCACGTTTGATCACCATCTCGCCTGATGTTATGTCTACAATGAAACGCGATTCCTTAAAAGAACCCAATTCAATTCAATGCATCCACCAGAAAATACACTTAAGCAATTTACTCCACAATATCTCAATCTCCACAATTCAGCTGTTCCCATAGGAAAATGGCATTAAAACTATTGTTTCGTTCTTACGAACGTCAACCATGAATCGGTGTCGGTATCGAAATCTAGTTCCGAACTTCTATTTCTATCGGACTGAGAAAAAGAAGCTAGGTCGTGTACTACCACGGCCTAGCTTCTTTTCTTTCTAGCTACCTAGCTTTCACGACCTACTAAGGTACCTATGTAATGCCTCCCCACACGACGTGTGGTGCATCATCGATGCCGCAACGTGCGTGCAAAACACTATTTTGTATGCATTAAGGCAGTCGGGTTTTTTAAATAGTCCTATACTTGAAATTGCACTTATTATCACTAATTACGGCGTATTTATCGAGTTACATGACGGCACGATTTCCTGATATTTCGACATTTTCATTGGTTTCAAATTGACGCAGACGGCTAAATGGTTAGGGAATTATTCTTACGATCATTACAAGAACTAGATGACGAGAGCTAATGATACTTATTCAGTTTCGTATCGTACACGTATCCTACTAACATCTTAAATATTAAAGTTTGGAAGTTTGTTTCTCAATCACGTCGAAACGCCTGAATGGAATCCCGCATCTAATTTCGGCTCGTTTGATTCGTCTTGACGAGTACTTTCGTGGTTTATGGCTACAACGGTCTGTTGATGGAACTGGGACACTTTTTAGTTATTTTTTGCCAACAAGTATAACAACTTGCTTCTAAAAATTTTTTTTTAAATGAAACTTATTAACATAAACGATTATAAATTGGTATCAACATCAAAATGAGCTTTATATTTTGGTAAAAGTATACAATTATTTTTAAGTCTTAAATTATACAAGTATGAGATATGTATTCAACATATCTCCTGAACCATTATGTGTCGAATGGGTTACCTCCGATTGTTTTATGAGTGATCGTTGTATCACCATATCTCCCTTACCTTGTTTGGAGGGGTTACTTATGAATGATTATTTATTTATCGTTGCCTATTCTTCCTCAGCATCTGCAACTTGTACCGGTGGCGGTACCGCGCCCTGGGCGACCTGGGTCACGTAACACGGCTGCCAGAATACCGGGCAGCGAACGCGGGCCTGCGTTACGACTTCCAGCTGATCAACGTGGACGACTTCAACGGCGCCGGCGAGACTGAGCCCAGTCCTTACTTCTACCAGGTACGGATATCATCAGTCATATTGGAACGAAGTTCCTTGCGGCAGGAAAGGGCGGATCCAGGGAGGGTTAATGGGGGCCATGACCCCCGGCCCAGAACCGGTTTATTAGAGTTTTTTTTTTATGCACGTGTCGCGTGGTCTTGTAACTTAACCACGACTATATGACCAAAGCTGGATCTGACCTTCACGGCAGGCTTGGATGAGATAGGGATTTTTCTGTGCGACCGAACTGAAAAAAATGTGAGACTAAAATCGTAAGAAAAATATAAAGGAAGTGTCGTAAAAACTGCCCGTGGCCAGAGCTGCCATCTTTGTTTTTCAGATGATCGTTCCATAAGTAATAAAATTAAGCAATATTTTTATATTATTCTAAGCAACTTCGTTTCTGCCTGGTGCATTATACATAGACGCATTCATGCTTTAATCTTAAAATGTAAAAATCCAATGGCATGATATTCACAGTGAACTCTTTACCAAGTCAATCGATATTCACGTAAGTTAGCATTTATGTGTAACTCGGTCCAACTGGAGGGATAGGATAGTTTGTATTTCGATTAATGGTCTGTGTATGACAATATCCGAGCAATATCTCATAAAATTATATCGAAAAAGTCAAGGGATTTTTAAAACATCAAGAAAAATATAAAAATGTAAAACATCAACGAAATGTTCGTTTACTCCGAACCCTCTTCTAAGTCTCATTAGAATAGTCCTTTTAGTTGGCTTATACCCATGTTATATGGTTACACACATTTGACTTAAATTGGTTGAGTACGCGTGAGTAAACTCACTTTCTCACTCAATCCAAAATTCATTTTTAAATTGAATTTGATTGCTCGGTTTTCTTCAGAAAACAGTCAGTATTTTAGGTTTTGTTGGTTTTCTTCTATGTTTTAAACTGAACTGAGTGCTTATCTGTACGATACTTATTATCGTACAGTGAAATGTTCAAACCTGTTAAAAATGAATAATATATATTAAATAAATTTGAAAATGTATACCATTTGTATGATCTTTCTTTTGGTTTTTTAAATTATTTGACGTGCTAATTGTACATTGATGTGTAACTAGCTGTAACCTGTGCGCGTTGCTAATACGCCATTCTTCGAAATTGGAGCGTTTCAAGATGCAAAAAGACCTGTGAAAGACGGCTTCCAATTTCACCACAGGTGGCGACGTCCATGTTTTATTTTTTAGAGTAATTTCACAAAAACCAACAGTGGTGCCACACTTGGCAATATTTAGAACTCTTTCTTCTTCGTCTTTGACAAGTCAATTTGGATCTGGAAAACGCCTCATTGGTCGTACCAACTCACAAACCTTCTTTGGCTCATGCACAACCACTTCGCTAAAGACCATCACATGATTAAATGCATAGTTAACGATTTTATAAAGTAGGTACACACAGTCAAACATTCATTTCTATAGGTATAGAAAGACTTTGAGTTTGACTTTGTGCATTAAATAATCTATCCATCTATATCTACCCTCTTTTCCCCAGAACTTGGCAGAAGCAGAGTACGTGGTGGCAGTGTTCATGTACATGCGCCTAGTGGGATGGCCGGCAGAACGCATCTCGATTCTGACAACTTACAACGGGCAGAAGCACCTCATTCGAGATGTCATCGACAAGCGGTGTGCTGATAACCCGCTGATCGGGCGACCTCATAAGGTAACATATCTCTCTTATACTCACAATAATCACATCGTTATACAAACAAAAAGAGTTGTGGTCTTCATATTACATATTATTTATTTACACATATTATAAAGTAAAAGTCCCGCCCGTGTTACATAATACCCCACTGGGCCTAACGTTCTGCGTGTCCTTTCTCGGAAGCACTGAGCGTCCATTCTCGGAAACGTCTTCTCCTACCTGGCGGCCAGATATGACCTCTTAGTGCTTAGCACTCAGGGAGCACGTAGGAACATATCCAACGGTGAAATAATTTTTGAAATCGGTCGAGTAGTTCCTGAGATTAGCGCGTAGGTGTCATTCATTACATGCCGGATTGCGGTGAAAATAAAGCCGCTTTATAAGTGTGTTGAAAAATATATTTAGCCTTTTTATAAGATAACTCTTTATTAAAAGCCACAAAAGAAAAATTACAAAAGAAACTAAGAACACAAGCATGACATTTTAAATGGCGGCCTTATTGCTCAGACCAATCTCTTCCAGGGAACCGTGCACGGATAGGATTATATACAACAACGCGGCCCTTAATATTTTAGGTAAATTAATCTATACTATACTAATCTATATCTATACTAATATTATAAAGAGGAAAGATTTGTATTTTTGTATGTATGTAATAAACTCAAAAACTACTGAACCGATTTCAAAAATTCTTTTGCCAAGAGAAAGCTACATTATCACTGAGTAACATAGGCTATTTTTATTACAAGAAAAAAATAGTGATCTTTGGAATTTTTTACTAAAACCAACGCAAGGTATAAAAAAAACAGCCATAAAATGGCTTTCATCGCATACGCTGCGGAAAGTACCAATGATAGAACCAAACAATGTTCTACAATATTATAGAACGTATTAAAATCTACAAAAAACCTCGCGAGAGCATATGTCTAACTACAGTAATTACGGCGCTACAACTGCTTTTTTACATTTTAAAAGAAGATAAAAATGCCGATCAACTTAAGACCATGCTATTCATACATTTGTTTTAATTCTTATCAAAATAAATTATTTCTCAATCAAGACTGCTTTATTACCTATTGATTCCTTTTTGAATTATTAAAATCGGACATTCCATTCAAAATATATTACGAAATTAAAAATATCCATCCTAAATATTTGCAAAGACGCGACGGCCGGCAGAATTATGAAGAGTGTACATACAGTACAGCGTTCATCCCAGTCAGAGTGATTTTATCTCAGAATACTTCTTTATCATGTACCACGTAGGTACATCGTTCCAAGACTACTCAAAATCAAAGAAATCACTTTGAGAGAAGCTTCAATTTCTCGGCGTCCGTTGAGGCTGAGAGAGTTGTTTGTGGTAATATTATTATTTTGTTTTCCCTCGGCATTATGGCACATTTTTGAAGACAATTTGTGTCAAGACATCAAACATACAGCCCAACAACGAGATTCGGATTATGATGTATATGTCGCAGCCGGATTGTATAGTTCGCCGTATTACATTACGGCTAGCCGTTTTGAAAAACGGGGCCGTTTTGTAATGCGGCGGTTCAACGATTAGCCGCATTGTCATTGCAATACGTTCTTCAATAAGGCGGTCCACGTTCAGCCGCATTGTATTACTGCTTATGTTGTAGGAAAACCATATTTAAAAAAATAACAACACAAAATCTAAATTAATATCTTATATATAAAATTCTCGTGTCACAGTGTTTGTTTCCTTACTCCTCCGAAACGGCTTTACTGATTTTAACCAAATTTTATATGCATATTCTGTAGGTATGAGAATCGGCTACTAGCTATTTTTCATACCCCTAAGTGACAAGGGTTGTTCACTAAGGCAAAACAACGTTTGCGGGGTCAGCTAGTAATAAATAAATTAATATAATAAAAAAATAAATTTATACCGCGATAAATAACGAAAAATAGAGGTATTCTTCGTTATTTATTGCGGTATTTATGATTAAACATTATTGAAATTTTTTGTCGTCATAAATATAAAGTGTCGTATTACTTTGACATTAAATTTCATTAGGTATTTAATAGCACACTTTGGAACTACGCGGGTGAACCCGAAGGGCGTATCCATGATCATGCCCATCTATAAATGGGTCAGCATTTCTAGATAGCCAATGGGAGATGCTGACGCATTTCTAGATGGCCAATGGCCATGGTCCCGAATTCACCCGAAAATATGTCTTATTATTCCCGAGCGTGACGCTAGAATCCAATTTACAGCTCACGAAAAATCTGTCTGTGGCGTGCCAAAAGTAGTTTTCACTTCAAAAAAAATTAAAATGCAGTTGTGATTGATAATGTATAGTCAACACCTGTGTCGGGGAATCCAATCCCATCCTGTTCGCTGTGCAGATTAATTGGAACCCGTTTAGAATTACACAAATTTGAGCTTTCTTTATAGCTAACGGAGGGTCCAGATTTGTAAAACATGTGTCCCTACAAAAAAGTTAACTGTTAAAACGGGTTGTAACAAAGGGTTACGAAAAGGAATGAGATCAAAATTAATGACATAAAAATCGCGAGGTAGGATTTCGTTAAGGGGGCGCCTAAAGCCAGAAAACGAAAAAAGGACATTTTCGACGCCGCTCACTGAAGTTAAGAAACTAAAAACTATGACAAAAAAATAATTTACGTGTGGGTACAATCAAGACGAAGCACAAAAACCGAATAGAATTTTAAAAATAGATCAGAGTTTTTTACAATAAAAAAATAAAAATGACACCGAAAAAACCCGTTTTAATTCGAGTACTCGAAATTATCAGCGATGACCCCACATTATTTTTTGGTAATAAAATTCCTATTTGTACGTTCTAGTAAAGTAACCGAACACTTTTTTAAATTTATGTTTAGTTATTGAGTAATTAAATAAAACTTGGTAAAAAATGGACTCCTGATTAAATATTGATTTTTCCTCCAAACTGTGTCATGCTATTCTCGACTTTATGTACATCACATTAAGAAACGCGTCGCGCTGGTGAAATCTGATTTTTTTCCTGGCTTTAGGCGCACTCTTAAAGCCGGGTCACACAGAGGCGATCCGATTGCGACAGCGAACCGATAGCGATCCGGATCGTATCCGAGTATGGGATCGCGCCCGCTTGCTGTGTGTCAGGTTGCATACAAATTCGAACATTACAAAAAATCCCGTCTCAGATCGCTGTCGCTATCGGATCGCCTCTGTGTGACCCGGCTTCTACTTTCTAGAGTAATTTTGAAGGAAAATGTATACTTACTTATTTAAATTATAACACTAGCAGCGCTCCGTGGTTTTACTTGCGTAGTTCCCGTAACCGTAATTTTCCCGCGATGAAACGATGCAGCCTGTGCATGTGCTATTCAGACTATAAATCATCTGTGTCCAAAATTTCAAACAGATTCATTCTATTCAGCCGTTGCGACGTAATTGAGCAACAAACATCCAAACTTTCGCATTTACAATACTGTTGGAATGAATAAATGACTTTGAAAAGCCATTTACAAACGCTTATCTACGCCTGCGAAATTTCTCGTAAGTAATAAGTTTGCAAAAATAAATTGAAAATTTCGCTTTTCAAGATCAGAACGAAACGACACCTTATAAATGTGTCTGTCTATATCTTCCACCACATCATACCAATATCAATACCAACGGGAAATTTGCTGTATTTCATAATTAAAAATCAAAATCTTTATTTCTTCTAAAAGTTACTCTTACGAAACAAGTATAATGTAGTCTCCTAATAAGCTTTAAACCTGTATTAGAAGACTCCATCCAAAAATAAAAGTTTAGGATTACCGAATGAAGCCCGCTTAAGGTAGGTACTGTTTTTTTTTAAGTGCCCACGTTAGTTTGCCTCATATCTGAGGCATCATAGCTTCAAATGCCTACCAAGCTTTCAGGTAAGCTCAGGACCCTACTAACCTAAGCAAACCTAAAGCATACTTATCTAAAAGCATTGCTTTGATATCACATATCGTACTCAACGAAGACTACATCTCGTACTTTGAATATGACAACGTAAAATTGTAAATGCCGCCAGATTATAATTAGACGACGAGATTATAATCTGACGATATTCGCAATTTAACGATGAAAAATATTATACGTAAACGAAATCGATCCGGCGATAATTTATAAAAATTAACAAAAATAAAAGATTAACGCATGATTGGATTTAATTTCCTGTCAAATAAATTACTAGATACCTACTCAAAAATATTTAATACGAATTGTTCTTGGAAATCTATTGCGTTTTTGATTCGTGGGTGCGGTCCTTACCTCAACATTCAAAACATGGTTATCAAACATCTTCACTCCATATTAGAGATAATTTAATATTTATTCTTATGTAAATGAACCCTATTACGGCGGTCATAAAGCGAATGACATGAGACGAGTTCTTAAAATATTTTGTGTGTACTATTACTTCTCGTTCACGCAATATTCCACGAAGAGTCCTTCCGCCTTAAATATTAACGTAGCCTGAAAGATTATATTTGTTGCTAAGAAGTAGAATAACAACCGCAATTTTACTGTCAACTACGCTTCTATTTATATTACAATCTAATATTATATAGGCGAAAGTGAATGTGTTTGGATGTTTGTGTGATCGTCACAACGTATCTCTGCAACTCATTTCTGTATCACATTGAATACATTGTACATTCGGTACCTATAGTGATTTATTAGTCTGAAATAACATTTTTTATGGCGGCAAATCATGGGAACGGGAAATACGTCGGTACAACCGCGAAGCGCTACTCTCATTTGCCAATTTAAAAAATAGAACACTCTTTATTGTGACCCAAAAAAACAAATAATATTTTAGTACCTAATAATTTAAACGTTGCCCGAGTGGGGTTTCCCTATGTTAACAATAACAACCCTGGCGTATTTTCAAATCGAGAGCGAATGGGTTTCTACTATGTACACACGTCATATTCTCATATTCGTAGAACAAGAGATGGCCAGATGACGGTCAAGTGTAAACCTAAGAACATAAAAAAGAATTAGCGTCAATTGATTAAAAATAAGTTCGCTTACTGCTAATACACCCTTAATAGAAGCGACCCGGATATCTTGCTATTTTAAAAACAAGATTTCCGGACTATTTCCATGAACATATTATTTACCTACTTACGAACGATTAAATATACGAGTATGTAGGTACACATAAATTGTTAAATTTTTCGAATTCCTTTTTGCTTTTTCATCAAAACTAACTATTTACAGTCAGCATATTTGAAATGTTGTTACTAAAACGAATACCCGCAAAGTAACATTACCAACCGAAGTGTGTCTTCGTAACGTAGCGTAGGTAAACGCTAGCAAATGTGGTAAATAGAGTTCTTTTTACGTCGATATTCTAGTATTTGTACTCCGTCATGCTCCGTAATGCTCTTACAAAAACTGCGAGTTTGTGGGTTCGAATCCTCCTCTTTTCATTGTTTCTAAGAGCAAATGTACCAGTTTATTATCACCAATGGATTTAAGAGTAAGAGAAGACATCGCGAATAAAGCGGCGTTTTCCTTTGGTGGACATTTCACACACAACACCATCTAGCCCCAAACTAAGCAAATCTTGTACTATGGGAAGCCTGATAGCGGATATAATCATACTAATATTGTAAACGCGAAAGTTTGTAAGTATGGTATTTTATTTTGTCTTCATTTTATTTTCTTTAATACTAGGTCAAGTAAATGTAACAGAAAGTGCCTGAACTCCCAAAAACACAGGTCACCCTAGTGTGGGCACAGAATAAATATTAGTACAGAAGCCTCACTTACCAAAAACAATTATATAAATAGCGAATCTTGCTGGGACACAACAAAGTTCAATTCAGCTCGCATTAGCGCTCAATATCTGTCGCGATTTTCAACTCTCTTTTCTAACGCGTAACTCTGTCCCTGTCTAGCGCGGAGGGTTTACGACATATCTAATAACAATATGCGCGGGAAACGTTTTGCGCGAGCGCTCAGCCGTGCGTCTGACAACCGATTGTCACTTGTTTCCTGGAAGGAACGGTCTAGCGGTAGGCTAAAACCGCGCGACCTTGAGCGAGTGAGGATGCACAGGTGTGGGGTCCAGTGCACACTAACACTCTATTTATCCGTACCACCTACTGTAGTTTTTCGCATATCCTTTTTCATAGTGTTTTTGTCTTATGAATGTTTTATTTTGGCACAATAAACGTTTTCATTTTCATGGATGGATAGATGTTTTTTACTCATTCACGTAAAAACTACTGAAGCGATTTGGATAAAATTTGGAATATATATAGATAATGGTCTGGAATAACACATGGGGTACTTTTTATCCCGGGAACGTAACGGGATCGGGAACTACGCGGGTTTAACCACGGGGCGCTGCTAGGACTTATGTATATATGTATTTTTAAATTAAGAACACTTTTGAGAAAATGTTTAATTTTCTCCCTGCGTGGCGAATTATAGCCTTGTATCTCTCCTTGAGAGAGAAGGCCTCGAAACCAAGCTGTGGAATTATATAGTAGGCTGCTTTTACTGATACTTGAAATTATAAACGTGTGACGACGAAAACTCTTCCGAGTTAAGTTAGTCGATATGTAAGTATACAGAAGTTGCTGTTGGGAAACAGAAATACAGTCAGATACTCATATATCCATATATCAGAAATGAAACATTAAACTATTGATATAAAACCCAGATGTTATTTAGTCATTACTATACAGGGTTATTGGTAATCAGCCTGCATCCGTTTAAGGGCATGTTCTGTATATTTAAACAAACCACTTTTGTTCTACAACTTTCATTAAAACTTAATAGATAACCCAAAAAAAAATTGTATGTTTTGCCCTTTTTTGTACTGTTTAGCGACTTTTTAGTGTTTATTCACTTCAGTACATCATTTTTTGCGCGTTAAAGAGCGTACGCGCTCTCGTTACGAATTGTTACGAAGAGTTCGATACTTTTAGACCGTGCAAATGCACTTTTTATTTATTTTGTAAAAGAAAAAAAAACATTTTTTTTAAACTGTAGAACAGAAGTTGACGTATTGAATGTACCTTACATCCCCTTAAAAGGATGCAGGCTGATTACCAATAACCCGTAGATGATGTCCAATCATCTGTTTGTCGCCCAGTTCTACCATTTACGAGACGGTATTCAGTATCCGGGTCAATTTGCAACAACTATGAGTCATATAATAATGCAATGACTTCTCGCTAATACTAACTTACCTAACTTTATCAGAAAAAAAACAATGAAGTGTTAAAACTACTTGCCAATTTAATTAGCAGCGTTCATTATCTTGCATTACCTATGAATCAATTTTTACGTACGATTCTTCGAAAAATTTACAGGTATAAAAACCCACAAAAAACTACATTACGGATAACATCATCATGGATCTTATGTCATTTTCTTTTGTGTATTGTATCTAAGCCAATATGTATGGTTGCCCATACCCACCGACTCGCACTGGGCACGTAGTGGATTATGGACTTGGCTCTCTCCTTGCGAGAGAAGGGCCCGAGTCCCAACGTGGTGACATTTAGTGGGCTGCCTATGTCCATGTGCCCGTAGATTTGTGACCCGGCACCGAGGACATCCGATTTCGACTAAATAATACAGATATAAAATAGTTTAAATCTAACCACTTCACGGGCTCTGTGGTCCGTGACCTTTGTCATTTCGGTTCTTTTTTTAGCATGTGTATTGTATTAGGAAAATATGGGAACATTTTTAACCTTAGTCTAATGGTCTATTGCCGGATTTTGTCTGTTGAGCCGATCACTACCGGTTGATCATCATCATCATCATATCAGCCGAAAGACGGACGTCTTTCGGCAGGACAAAGGCCACCCCCAAAGATTTCCACAAAGATCTGTCCTGTCCTGCGCTGCCCGCATCCAACGATTTCCGGCGAACTTTACCAGATCATCGGTCCATCTTGTGGGGGGCCTGCCAACGCTGCGTCTTCCGGTACGCGGTCGCCACTCGAGAACCTTTCCGCCCCAACGGCCATCGGTTCTGCGAGCTATGTGCCCTGCCCACTGCCACTTAAGTTTAGCAACTCGTTGAGCTATGTCGGTTACCTTGGTTCTCCTGCGGATTTCCTCATTTCTGATTCTATCGCGCAGGGAAACTCCGAGCATAGCTCTTTCCATTGCCCTTTGGGTGACTTTGAGCATTCTTATGAGGCCCATAGTAAGCGACCACGTCTCTGTTCCGTATGTCATCGCTGGCAACACACACTGGTCAAAGACTTTCGTCTTGAGACACTGCGGTAGTTTGGACGAGAAGATATTACGTAGTTTCCCGAACGCTGCCCAGCCGAGTTGGATTCGACGAGTGACCTCTTTCTCGAAGTTGGATCTACCTAATTTGACTGTTTGTCCTAGGTAAACGTATTCGTCAACAACCTCGAGCGTAGAGAGTCCTACTTTAAGAGGAGTGGGTACAACATGGTTATTTGACATGATTTTTGTCTTATCCATGTTCATTTTAAGACCCACTTTTTCAGAGGCTCTACTGAGGTCATTTAGCATTCTGCCGAGGTCGTCCAGGGTTTCAGCCATGACCACGATATCATCGGCAAAACGGAGGTTGGTCATGTACTCACCATTTATGTTGATGCCGAGTCCGTTCCAGTCCAGAAGTTTGAAGACGTCTTCCAGTGCGGCGGTAAACAGTTTCGGGGATATGACATCCCCCTGTCTCACACCTCGTTGCAGCTGGATCGGTTTCGAATTCTGGTCCTGAAGACGAACTGACATGGTGGCGTTTTCGTACAGGCACCTTAGCACCTCAATATACCGATAGTCAATTTGGCACCGCTGGAGCGACTGAAGCATAGCCCAGGTCTCGATCGAATCGAAGGCTTTCTCATAGTCCACAAACGCCAAACATAGGGGCTGGTTATACTCTTCGGTCTTCTGTATAACCTGCCGTAGCGTATGTATGTGGTCTATGGTGCTAAAGCCTTTTCGGAAACCGGCTTGTTCGGGCGGTTGGAAGTCGTCAAACCTGCGTGCGAGACGGTTCGATATGACTCTCGAGAACAGTTTATAAACGTGACTCAGAAGCGTGATAGGCCTGTAGTTCTTCAAAAGGGTCTTGTCACCCTTCTTAAAGAAGAGTATCACCACGCCTCTGTGCCATGCCTTCGGCGTTTTGCCTTCGAGAATGACGGAATTAAATAGCTTTTGTAGAGTCCTTAGCATAGGCGAACCTGCCGCTTTCAGGAGCTCAGCTATAATGCCGTCATCACCCGGCGCCTTGTTATTCTTTAGCTGTTTGAGAGCCATTCTAATCTCGTACAGGCTAACGTCCGGGATATCTTCGGTGTAATGTCGGGTTAACCTGGCTCTAGGATCGCTGGTTAGGTTTACGACAGGTTGCTGTGTCGTCGTGTATAGCTGTCCGTAGAACTTCTCAACCTCTCCCATGAGCTCGGATTTGGACGATATGATCTTCCCATCCTCGGTCTTCAGCTTCATCAGTTGGCTCTGGCCAATAGACAAATCTCGGGCGAATACTTTAGAGCCTTTGTTCTGCTCAATGGCCTTTTCAATACACTTCGTATTGAATTGCCGTATATCGCGAGTCAGTGACTTTGAGATCTGTCTATTGATCCTTCGATACTTAGAAGCATCACCTGAGGATTGTAAAACCATCTTGCGCCTTTCTTCCATGAGCTCTAGGGTAGGGTTAGAGAGTTTTTGGGTTCCTTTCGTACGACGGATTTTAAAGTGTTTAGATCCGATCGTATGGACAGCTTCCATTACCCTGTCATTATAAGCATCCACGTCTACGCAGTCACCTAGGCACTCGTAGCGATTCTGAAGCTCGAGTTGGAAGTTCTCGGAATTCTGGATTTGGATAGGCGCTGGCCGAAGCGTAGACTTCATCAGTCGCGACCGTTCGAGTTTTATGTTAAAATTCAGCATGCCTCTTACCATTCGATGATCACTCCCGGCTTTTACCGCATTGATCACGAAGACATCACTGAATATTTCTCTCCTTGACGACATGATGAAGTCTATCTCATTTTTAGTTGCACCATCGGGACTAATCCAGGTCCATTTGCGTTGTAGGTACCGGCTTCTTATAGAAAGAGTTCATCATATAGAGTCTCTCTTTCTCCAAGAAGTCGGCCAGCATCTGGCCCCGTGAATTCCGATTACCAAATCCGTAATTCCCGACCCTAACCTCATCATCGCCCCGCCTGCCCAGTTTCGCGTTGAAGTCCCCCATGACGACAGTGTAATGGGTCTTGGAGGCATGCATGGCTTTCGAGATATCCTCATACATAGCCTCTACCTCAATATCGGAATGTGTCGACGTTGGCGCGTATACCTGTATGACCTTCAGCGAATACGGTTTGGTAATTCTGAGTATAAGGTACGCTACCCTCGTCGACACACTCCCGATTTGAGTAACACTGTTCACGAGGGACTCGTGGACGATGAACCCGACACCACCTTGGGACTGTTGGTCGCCCTCCCGGAAATAGAGCAAATTGCCGGATTTAAGTATTATCGAGTCCTCGCCCTCTCTTCGGACTTCAGATAAACCTATAATACTCCAGCGCAATTTGCTCAATTCTTCCTCCAGTTCGATAACCTTTTCGTCAGTCCGCAGTGTTCGCGTGTTGAATGTTGCCAGGGCCAAGGGTCTTTTACGGTAGCTTAAGGGGGCCGTCCGGGGATTCTTAGCACCCCCTGCTCTGCTACTGTCGTGGCCGCTACCACAGCCAGGACTAGCAGAGCTGCCGGAGACTAGGGGATTCTCTTTGCTTTCATAATGGGGGGGTTTTGCCGTAATCGCCATGCTTGGCAGGCGGGTTGGCGATCGCAGTTGGTCGGAAGTTTTCTACAAGATGCTGCTGCCCATCTTGTGTTATTGGTGTTTATAACTTCCGACCATTCCGCAATGGTTTTACCGCCATTGTTCGGTGGACTGATTGCACTGATGGTAGTTTCCACGACTATGATGGTCGTGCAAACTACCATTAGCGGGCGGTGGGGTCGTCACGTCCCTACGCCAATCACCGGTTGACACTCCGCTGGTAATCGACTCGACATCGTCTTTTGTTATTTTCTAAGTTAA
Source organism: Ectropis crepuscularia (assembly GCA_963693475.1). Taxonomy (NCBI): domain Eukaryota; kingdom Metazoa; phylum Arthropoda; class Insecta; order Lepidoptera; family Geometridae; genus Ectropis; species Ectropis crepuscularia. Next base: position 10,855,189 of record OY856359.1, read on the forward strand.
GGTAGCGGTTCATCCGGAGACCGCGAAAGGAGACCACGACAGGGACTTAACACTTTAAGGACATTATGGAATTGTATGAGCACCAGTTTGCGCAGAGACCCAGACACGTGTCCCGGTCGCGGCGCCCACTGGCGCCCATACAAAGCTAGAATATAAAGTGCCTGTCGCGGTCTCCGGTCGCGGTCGTAGTCATAGCGAAAACTTGCACCTTTACACCCCCTCCCAGCGACATAGAATAGTCAAATAACATTTACAATTCTACACGTACAGGTGACAACAGTGGACAAATACCAGGGACAACAGAACGACATAGCCCTCGTATCGCTGGTGCGGACGAAAGCTGTGGGCCATGTCCGCGATCTCAGGCGACTCATCGTGGCGGCGTCCAGGGCGAGGCTGGGCCTTTACATCTTTGCGAGAGCCAACCTCTTCAGGAATTGCTTCGAGTTGCAGCCTACTTTCAATCAGGTTAGATTTTATCATTTTATTCGCCTACTTATTAATTGTTTATAACCTAAACTAAATACTGAATCGGCTGTGGTTGGACCACTTAAAAACCAAATATTATTCGTAAATTCTTGAACTTTAGGTCTCTACGTTTTCTGCTACGTTCTTTTGGCGCCCCACAGACAGATTTTTCGGGGGCTGTGAATTGAATTCTAGCGTCATGCTCGGGAATGATAAGCATTTGAAGTGCTGACGCATTTCTAAATGGCCATGCTTATAACCACGCCCTCCGGTTTCGCGCGCGTATTTTCCAAAGTAAGCTATCAAATTCTGAGTTACGTGTAATTTTTCACTTCTATCGGCAGTTCCTATGACTGCCAATTTTTTTTTTCAAACTACGATAACTCTCTCTTTTACTATATTCGAACTATTCTTTTTAAGTTTTTCTCTCGAAAACTTACTAAGTCATTCAATAAAATCTCAGTGCGCCAGCAAAACAGCAAACTGTGAGACCACATCTTGTAATAGTAAAAAACAACAGTAGAAATCTATATTAGTCTAATGTTTAATAAGATCAAATATAGATCTTGCATATTTTTGGTGAGGTTAGGATGATTAATTAGAATATTCAGAGCCTTAATAAATTTAAAGACCACGATACACGAAAGCTACAATAAAAGTCTGTCCAAGTAAAAATAAATATAAAATTCCATTCATACCCAAAGTCTCAAACCGGCCGTATTTCTTCTTAATGCGCCACATCGTAAATCACTATTTTTGTTTCCTTTCTGTAGTGGCACTTGGCATTGCGGCGGGTACAGTAAAACCATGAGGTTTTACTTTTTTGTTGAAGAGGACGAAAATAGCTTGCTACAGTAATAATCATCTAGCCATTGGCCTTTTTTATTGGATTCTAGTACCAATAGGTACTCTTCTTCAAAATGTGCTGGAATTCCTTTTAGCGCTAATTTTCTGCTGTTGGGTCAAGCTACGGAAGCTCTGATTAACTTCATAAGCCTAGGCGACTGTCGTAACCTAGCGTTATTATAGACCCTTTTTTGTCGTCAACTGAAATCCCTAGATATAATAGAATAATAAACGATAACAAATGAGATTAACAAGTTCCCTTTCATTACCGCTTGAAGCTTTTTTTTTTAATCTCATGCGTATGTTTTGTATCAACAGTGCTTTTTTTCCTACCTACTTTCTTAATGTCCATTTAATTTCATCGCACCTTTTTTCGTCTCCTTTTATTCCGTTCTTCCTTTTTTTCTAATTAAATTGACGAACAAGCTAATAAACCACCGTAACATCAAAAACGTTGGCGATGCTTTTGGTTTCATCCGTTCACCTTTACTTCAGTCTTACTTTTCTTCCGGCCATATTTCATTTTATCCTCCCTTCCTTCTGGGTCGTCATTGTTAGACCGAAAATAATAGTTAAGCTATTCACACACTGACACGTACCACGCCGGATAACGCGTGAATGCGTGTTACAATGTTGTATGTACCTAAGTATCTCCGTTTGTATAGAGAATCTCGCGAGATAAGGGGAGGGAGGAGGGAGTTGAGGAAAACCTTACGATATCTCACGCGGGAGTTAATCGAAAAAAATCTCAAAATGTCGTAAGTATTAATGTTCTCTAATCGTTATTGTATCTTGGAGCTGAAGATGCTATACACGATGAAACACGAGTAAATCATCTCGAGATGCTAATAAATCATGTCGTCCCCAGCTAGTGGAGCGTCCCCTCCAACTGGAGCTGGTGCCAGGAGAGAAGTACCCGGCGCAGCGCGGCGCCTCCGCCCCGACGCCTGAAGCGCTGGTGCTCGTCGCGCGCGACATGCCGCACATGGCGCGCGTCGCGTACGACATGTACGTGGACCGCGTGCGGCAAGTGCGCGACACATACCGCGTGAGTATCACACTCCAGACATTTATGGGTATTCTGAAAAAGAGAGAGAACAAAGGAAGAAAAATTACACAATTACAGGGCAAAGAGATAAATTATCTTTTATCTCCGAGTGTAAAGCGCTGTATAGGTAGACGAGCGAGAGACGAGACGAGATATATACTGTCGAGCTTGATTTGAGAGTGATGGTAAGCAACATGCCTGCTACATAACAGCACAGTGACACGTCTTGTCTTGCTGGTTCCGTCACTCTAACTTTTTTGTTTGTTTTAAAAAAACGAACTCATCACGAATCATGTATAATCGAAGGTTGACTTATTTTTGAGATCTCGTCACGATGAACGTCCAATTTCAGCGTCCACGCGTGAAGTCGATATTACAGGTTTACAAATCCGCATATTCTATGAAAGACGTCATCCAGTGGTGGGAACATTGGTGCTTATGCTTTGTGACATCTATTTACATAGCTCGTGATTTGTACAATAATTATTATTAATTGAGCTTCGAATGCAAAGAGTCGCAATTCTATCTTACAAGTTTTTATCTTTGTTGAGTTCAAGTTTTAGCTAAGATCGTCAGCTATCAGGTCAGGTCGAGGAAGTCGAATTTAGTTTAACAGAATCGATCGACTGCGGTGAGATCTAATCCTACCGTACCTACTACTCCGTCAAACTGCATTTAATTGAAATATGAACGGAATGCCATTTCGCCAACTGGTCTCAATTACACTTTGTGAGTTTTGGGGGCGAGAAAACAATCATACCATTATACCACGAAAAACAAACAACAGTATTGACCAACCCCACGTTTCTCAATGGAACGGTCGGCATAATCTGGCTTCCCAAGGGTACAACGGAGCTATTGTACTAAGTACTCGAATAAATATCGCGGAATACACCAGACAAAAATTAAGACTAATGAATATTCGCATCAGATATTTGCATTATCGTTACACAGCGGTAGATATCATGACTTCATCTCTGACACACTGAACAGAGATGCAATTCAAACGAGAACAACTGGTGATCTCAGACGGGCGAGGTCGAAACCAGGGTGGGCCGTGATTGCCCATTTGGTTTGATCTTGATTATCAAAGTTACCGATCCGGAAAAGAAAGCTTTATCTGTACAATAATTTATTGAAGTGGGAGGAATCTTTGCAGAGTCGACCTGGGCCACACCTTTGCCAGTTGTTCTACCGTCAAGCAGTAATGAAACATCGCTGTGTTCAGGTTTGAAGGGCAATGTTTCCAGTGAAATTACGGGGCATAGAGATAAAACATTGCATATCTCTGGGAGAGCGTAGTGTAGTGATAGTGGTTTGGTAATGATTTGGACTCTTTATGTTCCAATAGCTGCGTGTCACTGTGCTGTTATGGGCAGGCATGTTGCTTACAATCTCCTCTCGTCACTCCCTCCAAAAAAAAAACACCAGAACACATAACTGAAATGGTGTTTGTTAAAAGTCTTAAAAATTTTGTATTTATAATGAAATTACGTTAACAGTCTTATGTTAAGAGTTTATCAAGAAGGCAGATTGAGGTGCAATCTGGCTATCATCACCAGTTTCTGTAAAAATATCCGCATACAAAGTGTAAAATATACATGCGGATATTTTTGCACATACATACATACAGTAAACTACCTCGTACAAACATTTAACGTTCAGATTATGCAATGTCAAAGAATTACTTGTTTTAAAATGGCATGGATAGTCATTTTCTTTACCCATTTAAAATTTACTTAACATTCAGTTTCAATTAACTTAAATGACGCAAGCCGCGTTACAGCTGCGATTACAATTCCGGGTTCTTATTAAGGTAAGTACCTAGGGTTGTTGACTTCAGATAACATCTACTACGTACCGACCAATTGCAATTCCGAGTCAACAATGTCATTCGAGTACAAATTTAATCGCTACGCTGATATTACGCACGTAAACGTTATCATAATTGCGCTATAAGCACAGCTGGCGCTTGCAAATGGTTCAGGCGCCACTGAGACGCCAATGATGCTATGCCACATATATCTGTGTTGGTACTTCTATTGTTTACGGGTTGTTGTAGTACAGCGTGGTGGAAGCTACATCATGTCTCAATGGTACACAATTATTATTTCAGTTTTAAAGTGATTGGGCAGATTCAAAGGAAACATATTTTTTTGGAAAGGATTATTTATCAACTGGTTGGTGGGTTCGACCGGGCGAGGCGTGCCGTGATTTACAAAAAAAATATTAGATCTCATGTTCACGTCTCGTGAACATGGTACAACGAAACTGAATCGAAATATCGGGGACTCGCGCGATCATATATCATAGATCATAATATGCTCGCGTGGTAAATAACTTAACAGCAATATTATATTTCCGCTAATAATAGTGAAGTGAAAAACCATGGTAGCTTAAAACAATCGAAGTAAGTATAAATTATTACATATCTAGTATAAAATGCTATATAATACAAAAATACAAATCAAATGTTTGTAATTGATTATTTATTTCTGTGTCTTAAATTACGACAGTTTGTCTAATAATTCTTCTTGTTTTGTCTGTGATTTAGTATAGCAACCCACCTAAATGTCCCCACTGCTGGGACTCGGAGCCTTCTCTCGCAAGTAGTCACAGTCAAGGCCATAATCCACCATGGTGGCCCATTACGGGTTGATGGATGACGCATGACCTCGAAAAGTTCTTGGGACATGTCGGTTTCCTCACTATGTTTTTTCTTCACCGTTTTTAAGTTAGCGGCATTACGGCACGTGTTAGATTAAGGGTTCCTTGGAACCTGGAACCCTTAATCTAACACACGCGTGTCACTGTCTCATGTGCATGAGACAGTGACACGCGTGGGATTCGAATCAGGGGATCCGGTGCGGCAGTCGCCGTTCTCACGACTGATCAGTCGTAATCGCTAAGTCGGTGGTTCGAAATCCCATAAAACTTAAAAACAATGAGTATAATAAATTATCTCCACCGCAAGCCTTCATGCTTATTCTGTTTTACAAATCATTACAATATATTCATCGTGTATTGTTGATGGAGTTTGATTTTAGTTTAATATTAATGAAGTATAATATCTATTGTTTGTTTCGTTTCGCATCGGAGCACGGATTATTGCTTATATTTACAAGAAAAACTCATTTGTAAACGGAATTTAAAAGCGCATACGCATATAAAACGGAATTGTATGCGTCGTTGATAATTTTATCTCAGGTGATCTCATTTAGCTGACACTCTTATTTCAAAAGTTTCGACCTTTACGAGAAACAAAAATAAAAACAAAATGAAGTCGTTCCGTATTTTAAAATCATTGACAGTCTGAACGACTAAATATTTATCTCATTTTACTAAAATGTAAAATGAGACAAATATTTTTCTGACAAACTAAAATCGGAAAGTCATTTCAGAGTGTTCAAGCTGTAAAAGGTGTTGAGAAAAGCTATATTTTCAGATAAATTACACGACAAAGAGACAAATCAGTGGTATAACATACACGCACGCATACAAGGTTACGGAAGTTACTTATACTAAACCAAAAGAACCGTGCTTATTATTATGAAAAACTTAGGTCAGGGTTCGCCCCATACTAAAAGTGTTTCTTAATCAATTATTATGAGTAAGAAGAATTAGTAAACAACGTATCATGGACACAAAATATAGCTAAAACCAAGCTCTTCCAGATTAGTAGTTTTGTAGTATAAGTAAGTGTTATTTTTTTTAATTCTTTGAATCATAAATTCTAGCTGAATATCGTCTACATAAAACTTGTTTTATATCCCGAGCGAGGATATAAAACGAAACGGGTTGTCATAAAATCAATGACTGAGTAAGCATCGCAAAATCATCTTTTTGACGAGTTCTTGAAATGAATTTTTTATATAAAAATATGCGGCTCATAAATATAATAATCAATTCTTTGTATAAAAATATGCGGCTCATAAATAATAATACGGTGTCACTATATTAAAAACATGCAATAATACTTATATATAAATAATGGTCAATATTAACAAAAATCAAAAATTCGAATCACTTATATGTGTAAATTTTTAATTAAGTTGACGAGTTCCAGGTAACATGTAATTTTAATTTTAGCCACAGATACATATTAGGCTAATACCTACTATGTATTTTGTGATCGATCGTATATCTAGGAAGGATAACTATGCCGATTAGAAAGCGATTTTAACCGAATTCGGCAAAAGAAGAGGTTATAATTTATAACTTATAAGGTTATCACCTCTGTCCGTGGGGAAGCACCTGTATACAGAAACCTCACACGTGGTCCTTGGGTGGTGCCAATCAGGTAACAAAATACCGGTGGTAGGCTTCGACTGTGGCTGGTGACCAGCCACCAGGCTAAGTCATACTGCCAAGGGTCCTAGCACCCTTGGCAGATTGATTGACAGATGCCACATATCCTCGAAAAATATCTTGTGACATGCTGGTTTCATCAGGATAGGTTTCTATCACCGTTAAAGCTATTGGGGATGACAAATTTGTACACCTATACTTGAAAAAATACTCAACCGTGCAGGCGGGATTTGGAACTTCGACCTGACGGTTCTGGAATTGAACATTCTCGCCAATAAGCTGCCGCCACGGCTTTTGTACTCATTACTGACCACGGCGGTAATGCGTCAGTATTATTTAATTATTCGACATTTCACGTTTTCACGCAGCCTCATCTAGCCCATACTAGGCCATTATTAGGCCAAGTCATTGTTATTATTGTGGTACTCGATATTTGCTGCGGCGTTTATGCAATTATGGAATGCTTTTTTTAATTCACTCCACTGACTCCGGGGTCCGTGACCTTTGACATTTGGATTCCATCTGTTAACGTATATCTTGGGATTGGAGAGGAAAAGGAAAATAGAATAGGAAACATTTTCAACCTATTCCTAGTGTTTTTTAGTCGGATTTCGTCTGTTGAGCCGATCACTACCGGTTGGGACTCAGCTAGTAGTCGACTCGACATCGTCATTCACTGTTTCCTTTATTAAGGAACGATTATAATTAGTAACTGTTATTTGTCAGGAGTCGAGTCAGAAGACGTGGCACGCGCCGGGCTCTGAGAAGGCGGCGCGGTCGCAGCAAGCGGAACACTTCGTGCCTTCGCACCCCGGGGCCGCGGGTGCAGACAGCGACGACGAAGAGGCTCCTAGCGCGGGCTTCACTCCCACCGAGATCGTGAACGAAGTTGATGAAACGCCGGCGCCGGCCCAGTGACTCACGAACTTGGGCACATGTGGTAGCTCATAAGAATCCTGTTCAGTTATTATTTCTGTTCTCATTTTGCCTCCCTGACAAAAAATTTAGTTTGCTTAAAGGCAAAGATGTTTAGTAAGTGGACGTTGCACTACTGTAATTTTTTTTTGTACTTTATTTCCTGAAAATATGCCTCTGCTGGCGCCCAAATGTAACCACCACTTTAACTTCACTTTTGTAATGATCACGTCGGCTGCGTAATTCGTTGTCTGTAGCGACTCGCACTAGTTATAATATTGTGTCTTCAAGTCGAAAGTGAATCGGGTTCATCTAGATAAGCGTGCTCCATTGTAGACCGCTCTGTTACTATCAGGCAAGACGGTGGTCTAACGCAAACTTATTCGATACACACTATACCTACCTTCACTGTTTTCGACAGGATTTCTTAACACACTTCAGGGTATATGCGACAAGAGAGAGCTCTTGTTATGCGATCTATTTTTAATTAGCTCGTTGTTATTAAAATTTCACAGATTTCGTTTCATTTTGATATGTAATTAATTTAAGGTAATTAGGGCTATATTAAAAATTACTCTTGGTGGTGATCAGATCACGTCTCACGTGGCGAAGTTATTCTGTATTAGTTTATGAGCAAAGTGTACCTACTGTACCAGATTCCAGGTAGGTAATTCTGAAGTAGTTTGTGAGCTAAGACTACGTGTATTTGGTGTCTACCGAAAAGTGATCTAATGTCCGTGAAATTAAGTTACCTATTCGATATCAGGATCCAATAGACATACTAAGATTCTGATACTGTCTACATTGCATTTTGAATCTAGTTTGTAGCCCGCTGATTATTATAGTGTACCTACTTTTTATGTGTAAGTAATAAATAAATGTGTTAAGTAAATAAATAAGTCTTTTTGTGTAACTTTGTTTTATTTTATGGAATTTATTTTCAACAATAATCATTTTTGTAATAAAACGATACATTATAGTGCTTACCATAAGGTACCCACTTTATGCTCCCACTGCTGAGACTTCATACTCACAAAGAGAGAGTCATAGACATAATCCACCACGTTTAAAATGAGTTGGCGCATGACACATGGTCTTGAAAGATGTATGTTTTTCAGTATTCTCGCGATGGTTATCTTTCACCGTTAAAACGTAGATTCGAACCTACTATCTCTCAGTTAAATTACTCATTCTCGCCACTAGGTCAACACGGATTCGTAGAAAATGATACATTCCCTGAACTAGGTGTGGTGTACACCTGTATTTTGAGTAATAAGCTGAATAGGCGTTTACCTACTTGGTGGTGCCTGGTACATGTACTTGTTACTATACCTCATTCCAAATCTCTGTGAATAAAAGGTAACCAAACCAATGTCACTCTCAATATGACAGACCAGCATTTCTCAACCTTTGTTTTACAAGATAGTTTGTAGTACCTTTCATTGCTTGCCCTTTTAAATTTTCGTCGCAAAACAAGGCTAAATATATATGCATGGATATCATAAACACCCAAATATATGTTCCCACTGCTGGGACTTGGAACAATCAACACATTGTCGCTGTAAAAAATCGTCAGACACAAGAATCTGCAATTGCTGAACATCTGATTGATGCTAAAACTGGTCATTGGATCGAGATCCACGACCCGAAGGTTCTATCTACCGAATGTCATTACTACGCAAGAATGGTTCGGGAAGCATTGGAAAATAAAAAACATAGGTATATATTTCAACTACGACGCGATGACCACGCTGCCAATAACCGAAAACTACCCGGTTTACGGTTATCGGCGTCGCGGAATCCTCTAATAAATAAATGTGTGCATAGCGCACTGAGTTTGAAGAAACCTGATATGGTTAGTGTTGGTCACCCTGCGATTTTTGAAGCCCAAATGAGGGTAGATGGAGATCTCCACTCATTTCATAATGAGAGTATGGCGGGCATACGTACATTTATTTCCCCCCACGTAAAAAAAGGAAAAGCAAAGCATTTGAGTTCGGAGAAGAATGTAACACTAGAACCAGTGACTTAGAAAAGTAATTTAGATGTTTCCTTATATGAAAACGTTCATTTTATTTTTAACAATAATTAAATCTCGTTCAAATTGTCCTCGTATTACCCAAAACTGATCATAACATAACATTTGATTAAAGGAGCATAAGAGAGACAGTCGGCGTCATAAGTCCCAGTTGTCCCACGCACCATCACTGACAAACACTGTACATCACATCCTCAGCAACAGAGTGGTTTACAACTAGAACAGGTTGCCTGAGGATGTTATTTCAGCAAAGTCATTAAACTCTTTCAAGAACAGATTGGACAAATGGAAGTTAAAGACAAAATCATTTTAACACACAATTACCTATAATTTGTTACTTCAACACTGAGATATAGGCATATCAGCTAATGCTGCTCGCCTATTATTCAATAAATAAAAATAAATAACACTATGATGTAATATTCTGGAAACACATACAAAAGTTTCGATCAAAATAACACAAAATTTATGGCATTTTAGAGTGAAAATTATACAAGCTTTTGATAGTAAACAGCGTAATTTGGAACACGTATTTAGAGGTTTGCGATTTTCTCTCAACTCGTTACCACACAAGAAACCTTTTTCTCGGAGTTCTTTAGTCATACTCTTACTCTTTTATTGATAACGAGTTGTTACATGTCATAATATTCAAGATATTCAAATATTACCAATACAAGTTAATAATTTAAAAAAAAACAGACGTCAATTTAAGATCCCATTACAATAAAAATCAAATAATACATTACATTAAAATCAAATTACATTACAATTAAAAATTCCAAATTAATGACAAAAATAAATAGAGTAAAATTAATCCATACTTGAATATAATGGAAATGGGCATTTTTACAATATGGGCAGGAGAGGGGTATGTTAGAAAAATAAGAATAATTTGATTTAACGTCCTTAATAAGAATAATTTGATGAAAAGAAGTATAAATGTCTTGAATGCAACATTGAGAGTTTGAGAAACACAGATCAAATTGCTAGTACTTAAAATCATATTTCTATCATCCTACCATTACTTTCTATAACTTTTAAAATAAGATAGTATAGAATTATTTGATCAATACAAATCTAAGTATATGGTATTTAAAATCGCAATAAAGTCTAATCCTATATGTGAAAAATATTTTAAGGCAATTTCATAAAAATACTAAGATTAAACGATGTTTATGTTATGGTATCACCTTTTTTTTGGTTTGTTTTGGTTTTCTACACAGCTTACTGGAACGCACTATAGTCTAGCACTGATAGGCCATATCTGGCCGCCAGGTCGGATGCTTCCGAGAAGGAACGCCCAGAACGTTAGGCCAAGTGGGTTTAAATACTGAACAAAATAATACACCAAAACTTTAAAATCATCAATTTATATAAAAATCATAAAACCTAACAACATAATCAACAAATTCATTCATTTCAACTTAGAAGAGTCCCTCGATCTCTCCCGTGGTGGTGTTAAGGTCGATATCGTAGATGCTGGGTCTGGTCGGAAGGCCTGGCATCTTGGAGATCTCTCCCACCATGGGGACTACGAACTGGGCGCCCACAGACGCGAAGATGCCGTTGATCTTGAGAGTGAAGCCGGTGGGGGCTCCCTTCACCGCCGGGTCGCCGGTCAGGGAGTTTGAGGTCTTGGCCATGCAGATCGGGAACTTGTCATAACCCTGAAACAAGAGGTTTAATGGTTTAACCACTTGCCTGGAATTGTGTTGATTTAAGTGAGTAGTAAAATTTACAAACATAGCCAACTCTATGATAGCTCAAAACGCAAAAACCCATACGAATTAATCCTACATAAATATAATATATAAATATAATATAATATAAATGCAAAAGTGCGATTGACGTTGCAATCACGTAAGAACTTAACGGATTAGTCTGAAATTTGGAATTTGGATAAATAATTGAACTCAACATTTTTGGAAATAGAAAATACCCTATGTGCTATTCCAGACTACAATATCTATTCTAAACTTCAACACAATACGTTCAAACGTGATTTAACAATACATCCAAACATTAACATTTTTAATAGTAGTATAATGATACGGAACCCTTCGTGCACAAGTCTGACTCGCACTTGGCCGGTTTTTTATTTACACCTGCATAAATTTCATTTCTATTCTAATAATAACTTTTTACGTTATTAACAAACTAACCTTCTCCGTAAACGTCTTGATCTTCTCGAGGACCTCGTCAGTGTATTCAATGTTGCCAGCGCCGTACATCTCGGTCGCAATGATCTTGATCTTGTCGAGAATCGGCAGGGACAGAGGGTAGAGGTAATCGAACACTGTCTCCTTGTCGCATGCCGCGATGACCGCATCAGCTAGATCGAGTGCCCCTAAGCCGCCCTGGGCCCAGTGGTCGCAAATGACCGCGCGGAAGGCGCCATTCGCTTCGGCGTATTGCTTCACTAGCTGAAGTTCTGCTGCCGTGTCGTTGCTGTAAAACGAAAATTGTTGATTAATTTTTGTAGTGGTACTCTTTGCAAGTCCGGCTAGGAAATTACTTAGTTATACAGTTGTTTTACCGCAGTATTGTTTAAACTTTACTGTGTTGGAATAAAGGTCAATGTTTACAGGGCGAAGAAATTTACCTAAAGCGTTTACTTCCCAAGCGGTCCTATTAAAATTTTTATATCAAACTTGGTCGATGGTTTTTGAACAAATTTAAAAACGTATGTCTCTTTCTTTCACGCAAAAACTGCAGAAGGGTTCTGCATGAAATTTGGTGCATAGATGGAAGAAATCACAACCAAGTTTTTATTTCGGGAAAATAACGGTAAAATCGAAGCGCTAGTATTATATAGATAGGTGTACCGGAAGATTGCTATGATAATTGTTTTTCTATAAACGTATGGCCTGAAAACGCCCGTGTCAAGAAGTGGATTAATTATAAGAAGCGTGCACCTGCTCCAAGTCAAACGTTTCTGTCGGGAATCGGCTCGCAGTGAGTCGCGCTCCGTGTCACTATCGTCGACCATCGGCGTCTTTTATCAGAACGTAAGAGGACTGAAGACGAAGCTGTCGGCGTGGCGCACCAGCATGCTGCTGTCGGATCATGAGCTGGTGGCCGCGACGGAGACGTTCCTCGACGGCTCGGTGGAGGACGCCGAGGTGGTGCCGGCCGGCTGGGCGCTGCTGCGCCGCGACCGCCCCACGCCGTGCGGCGGCGTGCTGCTGGCGGCCCGGCCGGGGCTTATTGTCCGCCGCCGCCCGGACCTCGAGTCGGGGCTCGCTGAGGACCTGTGGGCGCACGTCACCCACCGCGCCGGGACGCTGCTTGTTTGCGTAGTTTATATTAAGCCGAAGGCGGGAGACTCCGCCTACATGGAATTCTTTAGTAAAATAGAGTCGTTGTTGGCGACATCGACTTACACAATATTAATTGTTGGTGACCTAAATCTAAACAGCGCCTCTTGTGATGTACGGAATTATTATTGTTATTTTTTGACTTACTGTAATTTAATCGATTATAATGACGTAGTGAACTCTCACGGAGGTATCCTTGACGTGGTGTTGGCGCAGGAGAGCTGCGAGTCCCGGCCGCGCGCAGTGCGCGTGCGCCCCGGTGCCGGTTTCGTCCCACTCGACGCTCTGTATCACCCCGCACTCGAGGTAGCGGTCACTATCTCACCGCAGAGCGGTAGATGTGTCCGACTTCCACCGAGTAACATCGATTCAGCGCGAGATTGGAACTTTAAAAAGATGGATGTCCCTCTTTTCCTCTCCCTCCTATCTGAAATTTCGTGGACCCCAGTACTCGAGTCTAGTGACGTTTCGTTGGCTACTAAAGCTTTCTATGACATCATCTATGGATTGTTTGATATGTCCGCCCCCAAAAAGATAAGACGAGTAGACCGCGGTGACAGATATCCCGTATGGTTTGATGCAGACATTATAAAAGACATTCGGCGCAAGAGCAGATTACATAGAACCTGGTTGAGATCAGACTGTGTCGCCACCTATGCAATGTTTTCTGAGTTACGAGCTAGTCTTAAAATACGTATCTCCCAAGCGTACAAGTCTCATATGTCGGTCATAGAAAAGAACTTGTTACGTTGTCCCCAGAATTTTTGGAACCATGTGCATGCTATTAGATCGAAGGGTGGTTTTGAACCCTGTGTTTCGTATAAGGGTGCCCTATGCAAAGGAATAGATGCTGCTGAAGCTTTTGCAGCCTATTTTTCTAGTGTTTTTCTGGATGAGTTGCCCTCGCTGGACGTTGAGTCATGTTTGGATTTGGACGATTGTCATGGTTCTGTTAGCCTACCTACTGTGTTTCCTGAAGATATTGAACGCAGTTTTAATAGGTTAAAGGTGGGTAGCTCACCGGGCCCCGATAATTTACCTGGTTTTATTCTGAAATCAGGTAAAAAAGACCTTATTCTCCCAATCTACCACATTTTTAACCTATCGCTAAAGAAAGGGATATACCCAGAACAGTGGAAGTTATCTAGGGTTACCCCTATTCCGAAGACGAGCAACAAGTCATCGGTTGAAGACTATCGTCCTATCGCAATTTTGTGTGCACCTGCGAAGGTCTTTGAACACATCTTACATGCTGAGGTATATAGACAGGTTAAGCAACAAATAGGAGAGGAGCAGCATGGTTTTAGACGAGGCCGTTCCGTAAACTCCAACTTATTGGGGCTAGTCGAATACATCTCCGATGCTATGGATCGCGGCTCACAGGTTGACGTGATCTATTTTGACTTTCAAAAGGCTTTTGACAAAATCGACAACGATATTTTATTGCATAAGTTATCTGCGCTAGGCTTCACTCCGAACCTCTTAAAATTTTTCGCGGACTATCTGAGAAATCGGCGACAGTATGTTAGACACGGTACCCATATCTCTAAACCTTATCATACCAAGTCTGGTGTAAGTCAGGGCTCTATTACTGGCCCGCTACTCTTCCAAATTATGATTCATGACCTTCCCAGGGCTCTGAGAACTGCCAAGTGTCTGTTGTACGCGGATGACCTTAAGCTTTTTCTCGAGATAAGTACACCTCGCGATTGCCTTAGTTTGCAAGAGGATATTGACGCTGTTTTTGCATGGGCGGCGAATAATAAATTACCATTTAATGTTACTAAGTGCAATGCTATGACATTCGACCGCAAAATCAATCCTGTCAGTTTTCAATACTGCCTTGGTGGTTTGTTTATTAATAGAGTGAATACGATTCGTGACCTGGGAGTGAAATTTGATCGCGGTCTCTCCTTTCACGACCATGTTTCTGACTTGGCCAAAGAGGCTTACCGTCGTCTTGGTTTTGTTATGCGAAATGCTAAGGACTTTGCGAATCCTTTGGTTGTTAAAACCTTATACAACTCATTAATAAGAAGTAAGCTCGAGTCAAGTGCCTGCGTCTGGAACCCGCACCATGTCACCTACACTCGAATGTTGGAGAAGGTACAAAAAGCGTTCTTGAGGTTACTCTACAAAAAAAGTTATGGTTTTTACCCATACATGTATCCGACAAAGTTTTTGCTTGGTCATCTCGGCTACAACTCGCTGGAAGTCAGAAGGCTGGTGGACCAACTCCTAATTGGGTGCAAAATCCTAAGAGGTTCGATTGACTCCCTCGATTTACACAATTTAATGTGCAATTTGAGTGTACCAGAGAAACCAGGTGTCACGAACAGACGTGGACAACTGCATAAGTTTTTCCACCTGAATAGCAGCCGAACTACGGCTCGCGCCATGACACCGCTAGTCCGAACCCAACGTCACCTCAATGCTCTTCTTTCCGCCAACACTGATCTCGACATTTTTTGTGACACTTGGAACACCCTACGAATGATTATATTTAGCTATTGTGAAAATCTTACCGACCAGTGGGATAAGAATGAGAGGACCGAAAGATCAACTGACGACTATAATTTATTATTTTGAATGTTTTTTGTTTTGTGTTGACTTGTTTCGTTATTCTTGACTTGTACCTAATGTAATGAAATAGTGTTATTGCATCATTTGTATCACTGTCCAAAATGTAATTTTAAAGTTAATTTATATTGTGTGAGATAATTGTAACTGGAATTCCGTTTCTATCTCAATAAATAAATAAATAAAATAAATAAATAAATATATACGTAGTTGAAGTATCCCACTTTATGATCCAGCAACTGGGACTCAGGGAGTTCTGTTACAAGAAGGGTATCAAGGTTACAATCCACCACGCTGGCCCAGTGGCGGATGTTTTGGGCAAATGTATTACTTAAAACGTGCCGGTTTCAGGTTTAGTAAACGTTTTTCTTTACTGTTAAATCCAGCCGTTACAGACAATCTAGTACCTACATCTATCTGCACTTGGAAAAATAATATTAATCAGGGGTGCAGACGGGATTTAACCTGCAACATCACGATTGTGAAAGCAAACTTTTTAAACACTTACTAGGCCACCACGGCAAACAAAGCGAAAAATATAATATTATTGCTTTCAATTTGATTGGTATTTAAAGCAGCGCATCTCATTGGCTGTACAGCGGGGGAATGCGGCTAGCGTTCTGGGGACTTTCGGTCAAGGATCGGTGCGCGGGGGACTCTTTGACTGAATTCTCTGGAATTTAGTGTGTGTTCGTGTGTTTGTTTTTTAATTTTATTATTTGTTTTGTATGAGTTGGTGATTGTAAATAACCTGAAATAAACTGATACATTTGATAGGACATTTCACTAAATACAAAGAAGAAATTGTATTCACCCGTGTTTGTTGATGGCTATGACGACTGGAACACCGAATTTGTTACCGTTGCTAATGTGCTTGCCCAAGTTGCAGAGTCCTTTGTTCAACAGTTCCAAGTTTTCCTGGAAAATGAGAAATGATTTTGTTAAATTTCTAGTCAGAATCATCTAGTAATAATCACCTCCACCATTTCAACTGACTGACTGACCTCGTGACTGAGTTGGTAGTAAGCCAGCCTGCGAAGCCGAGGGTCGTGGGTTCGATTCCCAGTCAGTGCAAATATTTGTGTGATGAATACAATATTTGTTCTTTATAATAAGTAGATATGTATTTTAAACTATTTAAGCATTATATCAGCTATCTGGCTTACTGACTTCCACAGTCCAAGCTTTGCTTAGTTATAATAAGTAGATATGTATTTTAAACTATTTAAGCATTATATCAGCTATCTGGCTTACTGACTTCCACAGTCCAAGCTTTGCTTAGTTTGGGGTCAGATGGTGTTGCAAGTGAAGTGTCCACCTATATTTATTACTTTTATTGACGTGATAACGTCTTATAATTCGATGAATCCGGCTGCACGCCCGCAAAACATCACGTCATGTAACGTTACCGCCATAGATTAGATAATATTTACAGCCGTTACCTCGCCTTATTACTTTTCGCACCATCTAGTGAGTGAAATGTGTATTACGTTCAAGGAGTCTGTCCATGTTTTAGAAAAGCGACGATATGAAGTTAAGAACTTGTGCTAGTACAATGATGTACCCAGAGATGGCGCTTTGAACAGCTTTTCAAAAAGCTTCAGAATGTTTTACCTAGATGGCGCTTAACACAAATACTAGACGTTGTCACGTTCAACTATCGTCAGTAAACCGACTTTACAGACAACCATTTTTTTTAGTTAACTTTGAAAAGAAAAATAAAATCAATGTTTTCGTTCCGAGCTACGATTCCAAATAAGGAAGAATATCAAACGGAGAAAAGAAGAGTGACTTTCGCATCGTAAATAACCTTTTTTTTAAGGGTAGGTTAGGTTAGTTACTAAGGAGCAGAACCTTCATTAAAGAAATTTACTTCCAATGAGAACTACAATACGCTATATAGGTGGGTACTTAACTGACTACTTACACTTAGACCGATGAAGGTCTAAAAATAATCAAGATGATGAGGCCCACTACCAGTCGTAAAGTAGGTACGCTGAATAGTATCTAATGGTAATGGTAAACGTTGAGCCAAATTAGCACCAGCATTTTGGTCATGCATCACGATAGTCGATAATCCTACTAATATTATAAATGTCAATGTATGGATATTTGGATGTTTGTTGCTCAATCACGTCCTAACGTATGAATGGATCGGGCTGAAATTTGGAACACAGATAGATTATAGTCTGGAAGAACACATAGGCTACTTTTTATCCTGAAAAAGCAACGGGAACGGGAACTTCGCCGGTAACACCGCGGGGCGCTGCTAGTAAGAAATTTTTGGGAATGAGATGTCCTGGCGGTATGGACCCAATGTCTCAATCCCAAACGGTTCAAATAAGTAGCCACTATACCGACCTTTCTATATTTTCGCCGTTTGAGACGCTCAGTAGAATAATTAGCTACACCAGCTCTAATATGTGTCTCTAGTCTCTAGAGGAACTGTTTGTTGCCGGCAACGTATCAACTTGGATGCACTGAATTTTGTCACGAAGCAAAAGAAATGTGTTACTATATTATTTAACTGTATTAATACGGACACCATAAATACTATGGATTGTGCTTATGCGCAAAGGGCGCAGTAGACAAATGATGATGACTGATCATTCAAAAACGGCCTTACTGTACACAGTGTAGCAAATAAGACGATGGTCAGGGGCAGGGTGTAGACTCTGGGGGGTGCAAGAATAGCCAGACCATTGCATGACTATAAATTTTTCGCCTTTTGCTCGGGTTTGGTCCTGGTAAGTTCTCGCGGCACCCCTAGTGCTCGATATCAATACATACCTACGTATACGTAGGTACCTACATGCTAGTATCATTTTTAGCAGCGCCCATTTTTTTGGGAGCCCACGAACATATTTTTGTATTAAGTAGGCCTATGTATAACATTGCTCTAGCTATCAAAAAAGTGACAGTAGCTCGTACAGGGCGCATAAAAGGCTGTTTACGGCTCTGACATAACATACATGCGCATTAATCAGGAAAGTGTTGCTCGAAAAAATAATTACTTGGAAAGCTCCATGTGATATTCCAGAGTAGGCATAATCTTAGTTCGAAATTCCAGACTGACGATTTCAATTCATACAACGTGATTACATATTATCCGGACTAAAAGTGGCTTAATGCGTCTCTGACATCAAAATTCTATCGTTCCCACGATTGCCACGATTGTGGTGCCGGAAAGATTCGTGACGCAAACGTGATTTTAAATCGTAAAAGTTGTTGCTCATAAAAATCAATGTTGGTTGCCAAATTTTTTTTCTATTTACTTTTTGTTTAATAGTGCAGTGTGTACACTGAAATACAGATTACAAACTATGCGAGTTCACCATTAATCTGATCCGTTCAGTTGTATCTACTTGTGAATGAGCCACCTGTATCTACCTAAGTAGGTACACATTTTTTGTATATTAGGTATACCTACTAGGAAGGAAGAACAATGTGAAACGGTGTAACAATGGCAAGTATATAACAGCTTCTACGTTGGTCAACACGCCGTGTTATGTGCATCATGTCTATATATCTCCGCCACTCTTCCTTCTATTAATTTTACACACATAGAGACACAATGTATCCGAATAAAACCAACACGATAATAAAACAGACAACCAGATTTCATTGTAATCATTTTGTGTCAAATAAACAAACTATTAAATACTTATCAGAGGGCAGGCAGAGGCTAGGCAGGGGTCAGTACCCCTGCCTACTGCTACTAGTTGGCCTTTGACCTAACGTGAGACTTCATTGTAGTTACGTAAATATATATAAACTCAGTATAAAAAATCAGCATCTGATCAATAACTGGAGAAATCATCCCCAAAATACAAAATTCCGAGTGCCAAGGGCATTTACAGATATATGCCTTATTGATGCAATTCGTGGTGAAAAGAGATTAGTATCTCATCTCTGATTATTATTTTATTTTTACCTCTTGATGTAGGTAGAAGTCACAGCAAAGCGATAACAACATAGAAGCAAAAGGCTAATTAGATTGAAACCATGGGTAAAAAATAATTTCTAAAACAAATTAACAATGTAACGTCGGCCTAAAATCGTTGGGAAACCCCGGAAAATTCCCGCAACTGCTAGTGGGTGCCATTTGGCATAACATCAAGTAAAATGAAAGGATTTTCCCATAGTTAATTAATTTCTAAAAACATTCACAGAGACAGCAGAACGGTTGCCGGACCGCGTTCCGCATAAAAGACTTATGAGATGTTAAACCATACAAGAGTCATATTTTATATGAAGCAGATGATCTAGTGGTATTGAAGATATCTAAGCTCTTAGTGAAATCAGCCCTTACTCTGACTTCTTATGTTCTTAGTCGAACATACCCCGTTGCTTATTGAAGCTACGTAGGTAACCCTCTACTCTCTATCTTTTAAATAAATGAAGTATATTGATCCACACCTTTGTTCGGGTGGAATTTCAGTCGCCTAATTCAGCCTATATTAGTAGCTCTATTTCTTGCTCTATCATGGATTGCAGTGATTTTGATAAACATGGGCGCATATGTCAATAGGATAGATCTTACATATCTTTTCACGAAGGAATGCGAGAGCGTTCCCAGCCCGCTATGTGCGGCAAATGAGGTTTTAATCGTTAGGCACTCGTGGTGTAGAGTCTGACATAACCCGATCGTCTTCAGGTGGAAGCGTATGCGTATGGCGTATACCCATTTCTTCCACAAAAAAGGTACTATCCATTGATCGATATTACCTTAACATAAACCTCGTTTAGCGGCGTTCCCGGCGTGACAGCCGGTCCACCTCCGTGCATCTTCAGAGCGCGTACGGTGGCCACGATGACGGCGCAGTGCGGCCGGTCCGCTGAGGCACGGCACTTGATGTCGAAGAACTTCTCCATACCTGGGGATAATATGAACTTACGCCGTTAATACGTTCCAAGGACTCGAAGGAAGAAGTTTGACACTAAATTTGTGATAAGAACGTCTACGCTGTGTAAATCGTTGCATGCATGGGTTTTTCCGATGGTTAAAATCTTGGAGCCTTCAAATTGACAATGAATCCGATTCTTCTTGGTAAGTACACTCCATTATAGACCGCATCGTCGATAACATCAAGCGAGATGGTGTTCAATTATAAATCCATAAATAATAGTTGTAAAAAAAGCATAAGCTACATAACAGTTAACTTTCAAGTATGCACCTGAACCATCTCCCACCCCCTGGAACCTAATGGTGAAACGTAGTTAGCGTTAAACGTGACTCCTTCTCTTGCACGTTTGACAACGTTATTTTGTTTTGGTAATATTTGTAATTGTAGGTTGTCCTGAAACTTGATGCTATGATGATACTTATTCACAAGGCAGCAGGCAACAGCTGGGCTGGAGATAAACGTCGTAGATAAAGCTAAGTGGTGTATCATGGGGACGCCTATGTCCAGCAGTGGACTAGGGTAGGCTGATGATGATGATGATTTATATAAAGTCCCCATTTACGTTCCCACCAAGGCCGGGCTTGAGGACTTCTATGATATTCTGGATATGAGTAACCATCATATCGCCGTTAAAGCCAGTAGTAAAGACAAATAAATCTCTACATCTTTGAAAATTTCTCAAATGTGCAGGTAGAATTAGAACATTCCAGATCACATGCTAGTGAAATCGGTCTTTCTCACTTCTCGACATACATGGACCACCACGGTTTCAACTTGGCGTCTTGCCAAAACCGACTTTAATTTTAATTGTGCTGTCGTGAACTACTCGTCGAAACAAACATCTTTTACGGGTTCACTCTGAAATCGCTACCAATATCAGCTGGTCCATTTTGACCATCATTAAAACATATTTACGATGATAACGCGTCTCTTTCGGCTTAGTACAGGCATACTGTGAGATCCTGAACGCATAAACAATCTAAGATAATCGTAACGTTTTAACGATGCTTCGGCGATAAACACGCACATGCCAATCACTATCTATTTGAAGAAACGGCGGCTACTTCTCGAGGGAAGAGTAGCTTTGGTTGGACGTTGACTCTACAATGCCAACACTACGGTTAGTCGGTTCTGCAATTAAGACTATGACTATAAATTGAATTTTATACTTTATGTCGCTGTAAAGTTTCAATCACCGTTTGTTAACAATATAACGCCTGCATAGATGAATACCGCCTAGATCGATAGTCTTCAAACAAACGCTTCATAATAAGTGAGGCAAAACGCAGATTTAATAATAAATATTGGTGGACAATTCACACACAACACCATCTGACCCCAAACTAAGCAAAGCTTGTGTGATGGCGGCCAGATAGCTGATATAATACTTATATAGTTTTAAATACATACTTATTATACATAGAAACACCCAGACACAGTGCAAACATTTGAATTCATCACACAAATATTTGCACTGGGTGGGGATCGAACCCACGACCCTCGGCTTCGCAGGCAGAGCTACTACCCACTAAGCCACGAGGCCAGTCAACTAAGCCACGAGGCCGATTGATGTCAGCGGCAGCGTAAGCATTATATTCTGAAGTTCGTCAAACAAAACTTGAATGTCGTGGAGTACGTACAGTGAAGGAACACACAAACCATCATAATGTTTTAATTGTAGGAGACGTATGCACTAGCGCTAAACCTTGACAACTGAGGGTAGTTTCGAACCGACTAAGCCAATATGATTTGCCTCACTTTTCTTGCGTGGACCCGGTTACCTCTATCCTCCATACGTGAAAAGAAAATTGCGCGCAAAGCAACCCCTCTAGAGGTTAAAGTAAATTTGAATTTAGAACATCGTGTGTACTGAGGTTTTGAATTCAAAACATAATTTAACCTATTTATTTCTACCTCCTTGGTGCCGAATTCATCATACATTTATTTTTTATTTGTTAAAAACTCATACTCGGAACCTCTTTGGTGTACTTTTTTTTAATGCTTTGCGCGCAATTTTCTTTTCACGTATGGAGGATAGAGGTAAAGAATGTTATTTCAAATGGCAAAACATTTTGAAATGCTATGAATGAATCAATTGTAATCGAATTGAAGTATGCAGATTTGCCGAGTTAAATAATTAAATATTATTGACTACTAAAATAGTAACTAATAGATAATTTCAACTACTTGTGCAGTACAAAATAATGTAGTAAAAATAACATCAAATAAATAATTACTATTTTGAGAAAACATGTAGGTACAATATATTTTGAAGTCAAAACTCCTTTTGGCGCGCCAAAGACAGATTTTTCGTGGGCTGTCAATTTAATTCTAGCGTCACGCTCGGGAATGATAAGAAATCTTCGGGTAAATTCGGGACCATAGCCAATGGCCATCTAGAAATGCCTCAGCCTTTCCCATTGGCCATTTAAAAATGTGTCAGCATTTCTAGATGGCCATGCTCATAGCCACGCCCTCCGGTTTCACACGCGTAGTTTCCAAAGTAAAAATCAAATTCTGAGTTATAAGTTACCACTTCTATCGGCAGTGCCTATGACTGCCAATATTTTTCTTTCATGAATTCTGAATGGTACGTTTATTAATTTCCTTTAAAATGTACCCTGATGCAAATTTAGCGCTACTATAATTTAATGCATTGGGGCGGACACTTTTTCATGTACACATGAAACTCCTTACCTCAATCGGTCAACTCTCCATATTTTCACGTCATATTGTTATTGTTAAAACCATTACTAAATAAACTTAAGTTTAAAACTTATAAAATTGAATACAAGTGAAAAACCGAAATACCATAATAATAAGTGAGTCTAGCGACCAAGAAGTTTATTTAACGCCAACAGAATCGACTGAAACTGAAAATGCGCAAAGCGTTTAGTAATTTCCTCGCTAGGGGGGGGATGAAAAATTACGTGTTACACTCGAGTGCAAAGATTTTTCACCTTGTGCCCTTTTGATTCCCTTGCTACGCTCAGGATTCTAATTTTTGAATCCCTCGCTACGCTCGTGATTCAACTTTAGAATCCTTCGCTTGCTCGGTCATCAAAATTGAGCACGCGGTTAAAAAGCCACTTTGCACTCTTGTATAACAAATAACTATTTGCTTCCACGATGGCATGTCTACTTTCAGCGAAAAACGCGGGCATACTGTAGGTACTCTGCCCTGCACATAGCTACACCACTCGCGATGGCCCATAGCACACATCCATAGCACGCATCCATAGCACGCATCCATAGCACGCATCCATAGCACACTTCCATAGCATGCATCCTTCCATACAAAAAACATATCTTAGTTGAATCCGTTTCCACCAGTGCTCTGCTATGTACACCAATGAATATAATTGGTGGATATCAAACGCATCCATAGCAACGTAGCATAGCACATCTCTGGTGGAAAAGCACCCTTATTGTTAGTGTGACTTACAAGAATGTAGGACTTACCAATATCGGAACCGAAACCGGCCTCCGTAGCGACGTATCCGTTCTCCTTGGCCAGCTTCATGGCGATCTTATCGGCCAGGATGGAGGAGCAGCCGTGTGCGATGTTGGCGAATGGCCCAGTGTGGACCAGCACGGGCGTGCCTTCCAGGGACTGCATGAGAGTTGGCTCGAACGCGTCCTTTAGAAGGACTAGAAGAGCTCCGGTCATACCCTGCAATCATATTTATACATCACTAATTAGCAATGACCCGCGATGCTACCCGCGAAGTCCCCGTTTCCGATATGTTGCCGGGATAAAAAGTAGCCTATGTGCTCTTCCAGGCTATAATCTAACTGTAATGTAAATATCAGCCCGACCCGTTCATACGTTACGACGTGATTGACAACAAACATCCAAATATCCATACATTGACTTTTATAATTTTATAATAGTAATAGTAGGATATAAACACGTCAGATTATTCATTGATGTTCCCTATGGGAATTTGAGCCAAGACCGTACCGTCTGAGATATTCTTGCAGTAGTTTTCGTACGTATCCACCAACCCGCACTGGATCAGCAGGGTGGATTATGGACTTGACTCTCCGACTCTCCTTATGAGAGAAGGGCCCGAGTCGCAGTAGTGGAAACATTTAATTTAGCTGTTAAGGAAATCTTCGTACGAGAACATATTGTTTTCAAAGGCTGGATATTGGATCCATTATTTCGACATTTCAGCAGCATTACATTGGCTGTTGTCACAAGAAGGCTGATCGAAAGTGGCGAAACATCGAAGGATACTAATATTATAAAGCTGAATAGGTTTTTTGTTTGAAGCCGCTAATCTCAGGAACTACAGGACCCTATTTCATAAATTCATTCACCGTTGGACATGTACGTGATCCTTGAGTGGTACATATTATGTACCACAGGCGCATCCGGGGCGGACCGTTAGTTAAACAATAACTTAGATCGCGGTTCAGTCCTATGTTAATTATAGGATAGAACAAATTTAACTAAATTCAATTGTTTCTAAATTTTTTGATTTACTTTTTCATAAGAAGTTTGTTTAATTTAGTGCCATAAAGAGTGTATCATCTACGAGTATCTATTTGTATGTAGTGTTTTCAATACCTAAACGTTGAAACTTTCACTTTTATTCATATTGGGAAGTCTTCATACAAGTATAAACAAAATTGAAGTCTCACCAAGTCATCAGCAGTGACAGGGTTTCCGCTCTTGTCCAAAGCGACCACCATGTTAGCGAGCCTCTCCTTGATATCGTCGATGTCGTTGCCGAGGGCGAGGATGGCCATGATCTCGGAGGCTACGGAGATGTCGAACGCGGTCTCCCGAGTGAAGCCCTTCTCCGTCGGCGACTGGCCTATGGTGATCTTACGGAGGTATCTGTCGTTTAGGTCCACGACTGGAAGAAAATGTACAGTAAATTAGGGGTATGTAAACAGTGGTCTTGTTGCTAGAACGAGCGAGTTTTGTTAATATAATTTTATTTATCTATATTGAAAAACAGTAAGGACCTTTTAAAAAAAAATTGTTTTACATTTTTTTTAAATGCAGGGAGACTTAAATATTAAACCTGATCTTGAAACCTGACTGAGAATTGAATTACCTAAAACTATTTATATATCTTTTTACAAAAGCCTCCCCACATCCCAAAGCTTGAAACTTGACCCCAGTAGAGAGACAAAAACAAGAAAACGTAAAATGGTTGCAAGAAATAAATATCCTGCTAAACTACATAAATAAAGTTAAATTGTCTGTTTCATAATCACCTCTGTTCCAAATAATGTTGTTAGTATCGATATTCAGTCTAGCGAACTTAGTCTTCTCTTCTTCAGTCAGGGAGTCGGGATCTGTCTTGTTGATGCCCAACCTCGTCAGTCTTCGGAGCTGTATCGGCGAGAACTTCCTAACGCCCTTGATCTTTGGCACGAGGCGGTCGTATAGAGGGCCGTCTTTTTGTGTCAGTTCGTGGAAGATTCTAGCATCCATCTGGGCGGCTAGAAGGTTGTTAGCAGCTGTCACCGCGTGGATATCGCCTGTCAAGTGTAGGTTGAATTCTTCCATTGGAATCACCTGGAAAAAAAACATGTGTCTTAAGCGTCATACAAATTGAAAATTAGATCAAAACACCACGCATCAAGTGTAAAGTAGTGTGCAAACATTACTGTTTTCCAGTTTGAAGGGCAATTTTTTCATAGAAATTACTGAGCTAAGTGATAAAACACCTCTGGGCGACGAGCCCAGTAAGGTGCTAAGGTACCTAATGATTTGGACTCTGTCATGTTCCAATATCTGCGTGTCACTGTACTGTTATAGGCAGGCATGTTGCTTCTCGTCTTGTCACGCAATACTATAAAAAAAAACAAAAAAGCAAGATATGGCGAAACAAAACTTCATTACCCTTTTCAATCCTTTTTTCGCATTAAAAATAACCTATCTCCTCTCTCGCTCTAGAATCTCTGTGAGTGCCGAATTTCATTTAAATCGGTTCAAAAATTTCAGGTTACTTTCACATTTATAATACTAGCAACGTCCCGCGGTTTTACTCTTTCCCGTGCCCTTTGTCTTGCTATCTCGTACGGTATAATATTCCAGAACAAATTCTAACTGTGTTCCAAATATCAACCTGCTCAGTTCAGACGTGATTGATCAACAAACATCCTATTTTCGCATTTATAATATTAGAAGGATTAAGTAAGGATATCAGACCTGTGAGTAGCCGCCGCCGGCCGCGCCCCCCTTCACCCCGAAGGTGGGTCCCTGGCTCGGCTGCCGCATGCAAGCGAACGCGTTGCGTCCGCGGTGCGCCGACAACGCCTGCACCAACCCGATCAGCGTCGTACTCTTGCCTTCGCCGAGCGGAGTCGGGGTGATACTGTAACAATGAGAAACTTTGAAATATACAGTCAACATAAATCGAGAAAAGTTTAGCTATACTATAATATTACGACTTTACAAAAACAACCTGTATTTGTATAGTTTGCAGAAATTGTTATTTTTAAAGCAAATTCTATGTACCAACGTTGAAAGTTATCGTTGAGCAAACAAATGAAGGTATTGAAAATAGGAACGATTACTAAGAATAATCCTACCAACCGATTTTGTCGAAAATATCGAAGTCACAATGTCACAATATAGTGATGTGTTTGCCACGATGTCAATTATGAAGATTGAAATAGATTCCTTTTTTTTTGTTTGAAACACTTTGTTTTTTGACATTAGGAATCGATTCAGTGCGATTGCCTGAAGAAAAACGCTACAAGAAACAACGTATGGTTTCAATTACGATAAATAATTATTTATTCATATGAGTAAAAATGTCGAAAGTTTTAGAGATATTTTTTTTAAACATAAATACAATCCGAGTACACAGAGAGAATCAGTTGATTCATGTAAAAGCGGCCCGGTGTAAACCACAAGGGAGACTGCGCTATAATAGTCAATACGACGTAAAAAATGTAATATCGCGTAAGTATCAGACGTCAGTAGTCTAAAAATAACTACTTCGTGTTGCATTATCGTATCTAAGTACGAAGACGTCTAAATATTTATAAATAGAAAGGTCTTGTGGAACTTAACAGGCTACAGGTGCCCGAAGTGCCTGAGAACGACTTTATTTGAGTCTTTAGCAGACCCAATAGTCACAGTAGTTGTTTTGTCGTAACTAAGTACGAAGACGTAGAAATATTTTATAAGTAGAAGTCACATTTTTTTCATAAGGTTTTTTAAATATTTTTTTAGACGAGCATAACCCAGCATTGCGTTTAACGTCTTCGCCAATTGTAACAGAAGAATGTATCTCTTTGCCCCGTAATTGCTATGGAAACGTTGCCTTTCAAACCGGAACAAAGTTATGTTTAAAAATTACTGCTTGACGAATAACTGAAAAAGATACTACCCCAGGCGGGTTCTGTAAAGGCTATCTACAAAATATACGGCCATTTACGGTAGCCATAAATTATGGAACATTCGCGGTTTACGATGGAACGCGTTTACCTAAACGAGATCAATTCACTCTCGATTTGAAGACACTAAGATTGTAACCCTTGGGAAAAACCCAGTTAGACAACGCATTCCAAAGCCTAGACGTTTTTATCATATAAGTAAAGTCAAATCTCTTCGAGTCTTTGTCAACCAGAAACGATGTCGCTTTTTCGAGCTACGAGCAGTCCGATAGAAAAAAAGGCAAGATGGTCTTGAAGATAGATATATAAATCTCCTGTCACGATGTTTGTCCACGATGGATTCCTAAACTACTTAACCGATTTTAAATTAAATTGCCACACTGTGAGCAGTCTGGTCCAACTCGAGAGATAGGATAGTTTTTATTTCGATTAATAGTCTTTAAATGACAATATCTGAGCGCAGCCGGAGTGGGCCGCTAGTATCTTAAATATCTGGGATCTGGGTGCATGCGCAGTGCAGCGTCTTACTGTGCTGTTATGTGGCAGGCATATTGCTTACCATCTGACACATGTCACGCTCGTCTCGTCACTTTTTACTATAAAAAAACATGCAGATCAGTTCCACTCTCTCCGAAGTCTATCCTATAAAAAACCCCGATGAGCTAGATGTCTTACCCAGCAACGACGATGTACTTTCCTCCTCGCTGATCCTTAAGTCTGTCGAGTACTGAGAGCGATATCTTGGCCTTGGTCCGTCCGTAGGCCGACACTTCGTTGGGGTAGAGTCCCAACTCATTGGCCAGTTCCGTGATGTCCTTTGGCCTCTGGGCGCGAGCTATCGCGATGTCGCTGGTGGGAAAAGAAGATGTTATTAAAGGTATCGACTTTTCAAGGTTGATGGTTTTAGGAGAGGTTTTTTTGGTGATTCTTTCTCTGTTTTGATGGGTTTTTAGGGTGGCGCTTGTACCTTGGGTGTTGTCTGTTTATCGAATTATATTACAAGACAGTTAACCAATAAATAGTTTGATATAATTATTATAGACTAGGTACATTTATTGAATTATTAGGATGTAATTGATAAAATGAATATCGGTATTAAATTAAATTTAATTCAATTTTATGGAATCAATTTACTAATTTGATAAAATGTAGTCAAAAATAAACAAATTAAGTGGTTTTACAGTGCTACTAGTAGCATTCCGCGTTTCAGTCGAGTAGGTCCCGTTCTCTTTTTTCCTCCAGAAAAAGTGGCCGATCTGTTATGCAAGATTATTATGAATCTACGGATAGGTTACAGGGGACATGAGACATCTCTTAGTTTAGAGCGGTGTTTTAGGTGTAGAATCAGAGTCGTATAATATAACCTTTATTGCCAACAAAGCCACTATGGACGTCGCAACTCTTTGCGTATGTGTAGTGTTCGTTTTGAATGGCAATGTTTCCAGAGAAATCACTGGGCTTAGAGATATAATATCTTAGATCTCTGGATGACGAGCGCAGTGTAGTGCTAGGTAATAATTTGGACCCTTCATGGTCCAATAGCTGTGTGTCACTGTGCTGTTATGTGGCAGGCATGTTGCTTACCATCAGGCACATGTCCTACTCGCCTCGCCACTCCTTAATTTAAAAAAAAGTAAGTTACCTAGGCACCGGTGTCAACGGCGTCAGTCTCAAGGGACGCAGAGGCCAAGCCGGCGCCAGAGTGCGCTCGAGTTGCCGCCTCGCAGCCAGCACCGTGTTCTTCATCAGCATGGCGACGGTCATCGGCCCCACACCGCCGGGGACTGGAGTCACGTGGGAGGCCACTTGAGCGGCCTCTGCATAGGCCACGTCGCCTACCAGACGTTGACCGCTGGCTTTCGACGAATCTGCAAGTTAAGAGACGAACTTCTTAGCATTCCATGGATTCACCGTGCGGATGCCGGGTCCATCGCGTGGCAGAGAGAGAAATCCCGAGTAGATCCCGAGACTTGTGACACGGGCTTAGGTTTAAGGGGCCCCTTTCTGACGTAGTGACGTACATCAACACTCTCCTTCAATTAATATGTATATTTATGTAATTTAATATGTATTTATAAGTAAATACATATTAAATTATTTAATTTCCTCCGAAAGAACAAAAAACAATTTAAAATTATACTTACTCAGATTTTTTATATTTTTGCGCAATCTACGACTTCTAGATAATTAAGTTAGAAAAATTTTGTTGCAAAAGTTTGTTGGTATTTCAAAAACCACCAGACCGATATCCGTGAAATTTACATAGAGAGCCACCTCTAAAGTATTAGTTTAAAGTATTATAGCGACATAATTTTATTACATAACATTATTATAGCTGCATAAATTTAAAATTGGAATTCCTAACCACAGAATGCCACAGAGGAGATATTTGAGATCAAAGTGGCCAGTACGACAACAACACCAATTTCATGTACTTACTATGTAAGAACAAAAAATTTCGTCAAATAAAAATACAAGCATCAAAATAAAAGAGAATTAAAAAGTCATGAAACTTACTAAGAATAGAAACAATACTAACAACAAACAATTAAAAATGTAATATCGAAACAGTTCGAATAATGCAATTATTTTTATCATCACACTCTAACCTTAGGTGATATATTATTGTAACCAATTCGGTTGCTTACTTACTTAATGGTTGCGATAATACCAAACATTTTGGAGACAAACAAAAGTGATGATAAAGACTTGAATTAAAAGAGTTAAGGGGCAATATCTTCTCAAGTTATTTTAAGTGTTTCAGGTGTTATGAAGTAATTACACTTTTTGCGTTCTGCCCGGAGTACCTATGTAGTACACTTATACCTACCTAGTACACTTATGGCAATATTCTATCGCCAAGCAGCCACGTGAAGGCTTTACTGTATGCTAGTTTAAACCAATAAAGACCAATACTTTTAGTAGTTTAGTCGTATAGTTTTGTTAATAAAGGCTTTGGCAAAAATAGTTGAATAATAATAAAAAACATTTGTAACATTATATATATGATAAATGTCAAAGTTTGAACGTTTGTTCCTCAATAACGTTGGAACGACTGAATGGATCCAATTGAAAGGAACAGAAATTATAGTCTGGAACAGCACCTATGCTACATTTATCGCGGGTAAAACCCCGAGATGCTGCTAGTATTTTTTGTTTACTTTTATAGGTTTACACTTGACCGCCATCTCGCCTGATGTTAAAACTACGATGCGATCTACGATGGAGCGTGTTTACCTAGAAGAAACCGATTCACTCTCGATTTGAAGACAAAGATTGTAACCATCGATAAAATCCCACTGAGGCAACGTATTCCATAGACGTAAATAAATTGATTTACATGGTTATGCCACAAAATAGGTCGAAGCAAAAGTAGAAGAGAGCTAATTGAGAAAGAGAGAGAGAATTGACAAAGCAGCCTAAATTGAACAATAAGCTAATATGTCATGAAGATTATAGGTACCTACCTCTTGTCGGTTCACCTTAAATAATTAAGGAATAATATTCCGAATACAAGTAGCAAGTATGCAGATAATAGTGAGGTGAGTATTTAAATAATCCAACTCACCAAAAAAAAGTTTTACATAACATTGTTTTCACTTTTACTGTAAACGAATAAGATCGTTAAGCAATACAAAATGGGTAAACATTTTCCATTTCTATTTTAATAGTCCATTTTATGATCGAAATCGAAATTTCACGGTGTAAGAGTTCAGTGTAAAATACATAGTGGATACATCTTAGTGGTTGAATGCAAACCTTGCATTCACGAATTATCAATATTTAGTGATTTCGTCTACATTCCGCCGATTGTGCACGGCGGGAAAACAAGCTAAATTGTTATTTGTTTTGATCGTTTGTTTCTTGTTGGTCAAACTGGAGTCTATAAGCGTGTCACATTACCCTTGCAGAATTAATACTGAACTCCTTGTCTAAAATCATTTCAGCATAGAATCTGTTGGTATACATTTGATATCTACAAGTTTTTATAGCATAAAAATATATGTTGGTTGGTTCTCACACAACTCTATCTAGTCTCAAACTAAGTAAAGCTTGTTAGTTTGGGGTCAGATGGTGTTGTGTGCGAAATCAGAAATGTCCACCAATATTTATTTATTTGTTTACTATGAGAACCTTAATATACCCAATATTATGTATTATGGGGTACAAGGCTCAAAAACCTCCACGTAGTGCACCCTGGGCATTACACAACAATTTGTTACGAGTATTTTGTTGTGTGATGGTTAATCCTGACAGGGAGGGCGAACTTCTACCCACGAACCATCGAGGGGGCGAGCCCTCGAAGGTCGCGTGTAGTAGATGTTCATAGGCGGAGACTGAAAGGACTTTGAATGTTAGTCGGCTGATAGTTCTATCTAGCCGAGTAACAGTCCGAATTCATTTCAGAAGGGCACTCGTTGAACGTGGGTCCTCTGACCCGAGGGTGTGTGGTGGCAGCGAGTGATCGCCAGGGCTTTGGGTTCCAAGTCGACAGCGATGCACTCGGGTGGGGATTGTCTAGCCTGATATGGCCGTGGTCGTGGGGTCGAATCTCTCACTATCGACCATCTTTAGTGGAGAAGCACAACTTGAACAAAGGTCCTGTGAAGCGGAGGACCGAGAGAACAACAAGACCATCGGCGGCAGCGGGCGTCCTGGAAACGATATGGCTTGCACCCCATCTTCTTTTGGATCTTCTTGGGCGTCGGACGTTTAGGGCCATCCGGTACTTTACCTAGGACCTCCCGAAATGGCGACGCGCCCTTTTTTTTTTTAAAGTGGAAACTTCTTTTGATACACCACAAACAGATTTATCGTGCGCTGTGAATTGGATTCTAGCGTCACGCTGAGAGCGGGAATGATAAGAAATCTTCGAGTAAATTCGGGACCAAGGCCATTGTTCATCTAGAAATGCGTCAACACTTCCCTTCATGCTCATGGCCACGCCCTCCGGTTTCTCCCGCGTCTTTTCCAAAGCAAGCTATCAAATTCTGAGTTATAAGTTTTCACTTCTATCGGCAGTTCCTATGACTGCCATATGTTTTTGTGTTCGATTCGTCATTGGTGCCAAACGCGGGGCCACCACATTCTAAGAAAAACATATTTCGAAAACATGTGTCATTCAGCAATCCGCACTTGGCCAGCATGGTGGATTATACCCTTGACTCACTCCTTATGAGAGAAAGCCCTCCGTCCTAGTAATGAGAACATAAAGTGGACTCTTTATGACACAACAATTGGAGCATAAAGGGGGCTATCCTTTATGCTCCAATTGTTGTGTCTCAGAATCTTCTATCGGAAGGAGATTCCAGGGTTTGTCATGTTTGTTATGTTACCTAATGCTTATGATCCATTGTATTTTTATTTGTTGTATTTACCTGGTATAGGGTTGATGCCGCAGTCGATAACAACAGCACCAGGTTTGATCCATGACGCGCGCACCAACTCAGGTTTCCCGATCGCTACCACCAGAATGTCTGCTGCCTTCGTCTGCAAAGACACCTCATATTTAAAATAAATCCAACAGTAGGAACAAGAACCAACTTCCAAAAGAAGAATTTTAAAGTATTTACCACATATTTCAAATACACAATACATCCAATATTAACAAAATAGTCCAATAAAATTAAAATGCAAAAGACAATTAACTAATTGTAGAATTTCACACAAGTTGGAGCAACTGACAAAGTATTCTAGTGTAGGGTCTGACGATCGATATAGCAATGAGATAAATATTAGTAGGTCCCTCTCTTCTTCAATGAGTCAATTGATTCAATTGGAGCGATAGTACGCCCCTCTAACATTTGTATATGGAACGTAAACGTAGTCAAAGGCTAGTTCAATAAAGGACAGAAATTTAGTAGTTAGAAAATATTGTTTTAAGATGTCGTAATTGTTCAAACATTATTTTAAGCTATGCTGAGAGTACACTAAATTATCAACTATTTATTATTCACTACGGGATGATTACAGTGGTTGTTCTATAAAAGGAACACCCGATGTTTCAGTCCAGGTATTCGACAACATTTACACTAGTGAGTATATAATGACTAAAGATTTGTGTGTAGTGGTATTTTTATATGCCTATGCTATGGTTATTCTTTTTAATGTGTTACGATTTATGGTGTCTAGTACCTACTTATCTTATTCCTTTAAACGAGCAATTCTTGTACCTATATAAGTATGTATATATATATAGAATCTGAATCTCGGAAACAGCTCGACGGATTTTCTTATTCCTTTAATTAAACGAGCAATTCTTGTACCTATAATAAGTATGTATATATATATGGAATCTGAATCTCGGAAACAGCTCGACGGATTTTCATGAAATTATCTATGCAGGGGATTTCGGGGACGATAAATCGATCTAACTAGGTCTTATTTAAAAAAAAACGCATATTATGCGCGTTTTTAGACAATGAAAAACTGTCACATTAGACCTTAGAATGAGAAGGTAAATTTCGCCGTGTGACGCGACAGCATAATTAGCTCAGACGGGAAGTCGGGCGCTCATAGCCGTCACGAATTAGTAGCTCCGGGTTCGAATCCAGACGGGTTCTCTTTTTTTTTCAATTCGTTTTTTTAAGAAAATCTATTTCTTGGAGTCTTTTATCTGTAGGTATCTAAGTATATTTAGTAATTAAACCGAGCAAAGCTCGGTCACCCAGGTACTCAATTTATTAAACGGATCACTGAATCCGACATAAATGTCACTGCTTATCAAGACGCGCGCACGCACTTCTCTAGAAAAACTCGACCAAATACGGTTGAAACTTATTACGGATACAGTCGCCCATACCACACTAAAGTACTAATTTTATTTGCAAATGTGAAGAACCACGCTAATTTCAATGACTTAATGTTATTTCTACTCACAATATCGCTCAGGTTCTTGGTTTTGGAGTGGCAGACAGTCACGGTGGCGTGTTCCCACTTGAGTAGCTCAGACACAGGAGTGCCGACAATGCGACTGCGTCCCAGCACGACCACGTTCTTCCCAACGATGGGCACGCCGGTCCGCTTGATCAGCTCGACGCAACCGGCCGGGGTACAGGGGATGAAACCACTGAAGTCGCCAACGGCTACACGACCCTCATTTACCGTGTTCAGACTGTGGGCAGACGTGTATAATCATCACTTAATGAGGCCGAGATTTTAAACTGAACGTCGCGGCGCCCGCGCTGCGCTCGGGAGGTTAGGAGAGCCACATCTCGCAGTTTCAATCGCATAGTTCCCGATCCCGTTAATTTCCCGGGATAAAAAATAGCCCATGTGTTATTCTTCCAGAGCGTTATCTGTGTATGTACCAAATTTCATCCAAATCCCTACAGTAGTTTTAGCGTGAAAGAGTGACAAACATACATCCACACATCCATAGATTCTTACAAACTATCGCGTTTAGAAAATTAGTAAGACAATAGTAGGATATTAGTAGTCACCTGGACACCGGAGATATAAGAGATAAAACACCTTATATTTCTCAGGCAACATTTTCCTTCAAACCGGAACAAAGTCATGTTTGGACACTACTGCTTGGCGGCAGAATAACTGGC
This sequence comes from Ectropis crepuscularia, assembly GCA_963693475.1. Lineage (NCBI taxonomy): Eukaryota > Metazoa > Arthropoda > Insecta > Lepidoptera > Geometridae > Ectropis > Ectropis crepuscularia. Next base: position 10,890,543 of record OY856359.1, read on the forward strand.
AAAGGTGTGGTACTTCCCCAGGCGGACTCTGGCAAAGAGCCCTACCCCAAAAAATATATATTTACATTCACATTTACGGCACTGGAGCCGGTGTTTAAGTATGTAATAAGTAGCAGCGCTGTTCGATAGTAGTGCCATTGCTACAAACAGATAAGTTGGTCGCACTAGCGTGAAAAAGCAACAGTTACCCGTCAACGTCCTTGTCAGGCGAGACTGCGTCGGTGATGACGTGAGCATCGATCTTGTGTACGGAGTCCAGCGGCATCTGCACGATGATCCCGTGCACGTCCGGGGACTCATTGAGAGCCGTCACTTGCGCCAGCAGCTGGAACAGACAATGCGATACTTTTATTTTTTAAGTGAAAACTTCTTTTGGCGCGCCACAGACAGATTTTTCGTGGGCTGTGAATTGAATTCTAGCGTCACGCTCGGGAGTGATAAGAAATGTTCGGGTAAACTCGAGACCATGGCCACGCCCTCCGGTAGTTTCCAAAGTAAGCTATTAAATATAATAATAAGTTTGACTTCTATCGATTGGTTTTCTTTAGGTACAAAGATATAGTCTCTACTGCCTTTGAACTTTGGGCTAGAAGGCGCAAGGCCCTACTTAAACTTACTAAATACTAACTACACTCGCACACATACGTAGATATACGTAGATAGCATATCTAAAACCATGTCTGAAAGCATTATACCACGCTCACTAACGCGATACTCAATCAGTGCAACGGTATTTGTAAGATAACTCCGTTAAATGTTAACATATGAGCTCATTCCTACTAATAATAATAAAAAATTATAGTCCCTAAGAAGAAGCCTTTTTCTAAGTTCTACGGGAACTAAGTTCCGCTTAGATCAGTTGTGCGTTCAGTCGTTCCGACATGAAGGAGGAGCAAACATCCAAACTTTTACTTATAAAAATATTAGAAGGATTAACACAACGAAGTAAAACAAACTATTGTAAGTGGTAGTGGTTAGGCAAACTACCGAAAATGTAAAATAATTTTCTTGGGAAATATAATGTATGTATGTATGTATGTATTTCAGGCTTCAGGCTATGTGTATTAGTGTATAAACAGAGTACCTACGGGCTGTTGTTTTAGCAGGAACAACAGTGTCGCCTTGTCGCCTACCGTCAAGCAAACGAGTCACTCAACTCGTCTCTATTAAATAAGTACAACATAAGCAAAGTACTTATTAGAATAACCGATGCTATTTTCAACTCATTATTTACAATGACCTGTGTTTTCACAACGATTTTCAAATTGTTATCTAGTCTCACTGAACAATGGATTTTCTTTTCAATTGTTATGTAGGTATGTTCAAGCGCCTTGACATTATTGCACCAAGGATTTGGATTTGACTGTTGGAACATGAAGAGTCCAAATCATTAACACTGCGCTCGTCACTACGCCAGAGATATAAGATGTTTTTATCTCTATGCCCTGTTATTTCACTGGAAACATAGTTCTTCATACCACACATACACACACAGTGATGTTATCACATTACTGCTTGGCGGTAGAATAACTGGCAAAGGTATGGTACTTCCCCAGGCGGACTCTGCAAAGAGTCCAATCATTACTTATACGTCGTAATACGGCTTACATGATCCAACGAGCTCAAACTTTTTAACAACATATTATGTGTAGGCATAGAATAGATAATACGTGTAGGTGAAGAAACTACCGGTCAGGCATACGTATACGCACCCCACTAAAAGTTCCCACTGCTCGGACTCGAGGCCTTCTCTCGCAAAAAGAGAGTCAAGGCCATAATCCGCTACGCTGGTCCAGTGCGGGTTGGTGGATCACATGACCCCAAAAGATTCTAGGTACCTACATGTCGGGTTCCTGACAATGTTTTCCTTCACCGTTTAAATTTAGCGGCATTACGCACATGACTTCGAAAAGACAGCGGATAGCGTGGGATTTCAACCCGAAGGCTCCGGGGGGTCTACCGCCTAACGAAAAACGCTTTGACGCTTTGGCATTGCTGTCTCTTTCATTTCAAGCGAGAAGAAAAGAGACAGCAATGTCAAAGCATCAAAGCGTCAAAGCGTTTTTTGTTAGGCGGTAGAAGCGCGGATCTACCGGTCAAGAGTCTTTTGTAAACAGGGCGAGTTTTTGGCTAGCGTTTTAGAATTTTTGACATCAAACGAACTCAAAGAGACAAAATAGACCTTAGTGGTTAGAACGTGCGATTTATAATCGTGGGATCGTAGATTCGAGTTCCGCCTGCTCTTCTAAGGATTCTTCCAAGTGCAGATTACACACATTAAAAACATAGGCACAAGGCACAAGTTTGTGATTTTCACTGACTTTAACGGTGAACGAAAATATAGTAAAGAAACCGGAATGTTCCAAGTATCTTTCGCGGTCATACGTCTTTCGCTTACACGCATTGGGTGGTGAATTGTAGCTTTAGACTCTTCCTGCGAGGGAAGGCACCCAGTCCCAGCTGTAAGACCATTTATTGAGTTGCATAAGCGTATACTAGCAGAGCCCCGCAGTTGTACCCGCGTAGTTTCCGTTGTTTTCACGGGATAAAAAGTAGCCTATGTGTTCTTATCGACTATAATATAATACTGTGATCCAAATTTCAGCCCGATCCGTTCATACGTTACGGCGTGATTGAGCAACAAACATCCAAACGGATATTTATAATATTACTAGCAGCGCCCCGCGGTTTTACCCGCGTACTTCCCGTTCCCGTCGTTCCCGGTATTTTCCCGGATAAGATAAGATAAGATAAGATATTTTTTATTGGCATAAATTGAATACATACATTACTATTGTTATAATAATATAAGTTACATTTATGGCCTCGTCAGATTTACAATTAATAACTTCATTAATTTGTACTGTGAGTAGGTACTCTTGAAATACTCACATCAAGAGACTTATTAATCACATCAATTATTTTGAAATACATACATTAATTTTTGATCGTCATGTTATTTAATACATAAATTCCATACATTTGGAATAATCACTTCGGTTATAAAAGCTGTATAAGGGCTTTCGGTGGAAAAAATATTTAACATAAAAAAAAATATATATTTAACATAAATTACCAGCGTAATCTTCGTCAATGGATGTTTTATACAATAATAATTATAATCAAATTGTTAAAATGCAAACCTAAGAAAATGAATAAATGAGTGAATTATAATCATAGATACTCATCTTTCGTTAATAAAACAAACTACTATTTTATAGTCATCGTATTTGTTTTTCATATATTCTGCTACTTTATACAAGGTTTTCGACAGAAGCAGATTTCTTACATTTTGATAGAACGCATTGTCTGATGCACAATCTTTTATACAATTTGGCAGTTTATTGTAGAGTTGCTGACCTATCACAATAGGATTTTTTGTAGACAAGTGCAACCTATGCTTCACATGTAACAAATTATTTTTGTGTCGAAAGTTTAAATGTGTATAATCACCACGATTCTGATAAAGATGAAGATTTGATCGAACATATTTTATTACTTCATAAATGTATACCGATACTGAAGTCAAAATCCCCAGACTCTTAAAAAGTTCTCGGCATGATTCTCTATATTTTGCTTGTACTAAAACCCCTAGGGCACGTTTTTGCATTTTCAGGATGCGCTCATTATCAGTAGAATTACCCCATAATATAATACCGTACGTCATAACTGAATGTATATACGCGTAATAAACTTCCTTCAGGTAGCATTTTGTTGCCATTGGTCGCAATTGAATTAATGCGTAAATCCCTCGGGACATCTTATTACTGGTAGTATTTATATGCGTTTTCCAAGTTAAAGCAGAATCTATCTCGAATCCAAGAAGTTTAACCACGGTAGTGGTTTTCAACCACTTTGCATCATCTATTTGAGGAATAGTTACTATTGGTTGTTTTGGAGATACTGCATTAAATACCATAATGTTAGTTTTCTCCGAATTCAAGTTAACTCCATTCATATTAAACCAATTACTCAACATTTTCATATTCCATGCAATTTTTTTTCAATCAAATCTTCCATATTATTACTAGAAACAATGACTGTAGTGTCATCGGCATACTGAATTAATTCTCCATGTAATTCTAAATAAGCCAAATCATTTAAAAATAAGAGAAACATTGTATTTCCAAAAGAGGAACCTTGAGGCACGCCAATATTTAGTTTTTGTGGTGCAGATCTAACTGATTTTCCATTTGATTTAATTTCTACTATTTGCTGACGATCGGTCAAAAACGATTCTATCAATTTCAGGAATTTACCTTTCATTCCGTATACTTTTAGTTTGTTTATTAAAAGTTCGTGATTAACCGAGTCGAAAGCTTTCGATAAATCTATGAAAATAGCTGCAACTTTCAATCTTTCATCAAGGGATGTTATAACTTTATTTATAAAAACATGTGCAGCAGTTGTAGTTGATTTACCCTTTCTATAGGCGTATTGAGTATCTGACAATGCATTATGTTTATCTAAGTGTGACATAATTTCTCTAGATATTAATGATTCTATTAGCTTTGAAAGTGTGGGTACAATTGCTATTGGTCTGTAGTTATTTACTTTTGTTTTGTCTCCTTTTCCCTTATATAGAGGGCATAGGCGGCAAATTTTTAATGCTTCTGGATACATTCCTGATTTTAACATGTTATTGACCAAATATGTGAGATGATCCAGTAATGGTTGCATAATTTGGTACAGAAAATAGCCGGATATATCAGAAATGTCTTTGGTGTTCGAAAGCTTAATTTTACCTTTGGCTAGTTTTAGTAACTCCTCTGGTTTTATATGTGAAAATTCATAATTAGGCAATTCTTTCACAGATTGATTTAAAAATGCTAGTGCTTTATCTATATTAGGTGGATGTTTTTTATTTAGCTCATTGCCAACAGAAACGAAGTAGTTATTTACAAAATCAGGAATTTCTTCGTATGGCACCTGAGTGTTCGTTGCAGTGTCTATAATATCCCAATCACATTCTTTGATATTTTTATTCGTGTCTTCTTTGATAATGTTCCAAACTTCTTTCTTAACATTTTTAGCATTAGATATTCTTTGTTCGACATATTTTCGTTTTTCTTCTACTAAACAAATTTCCCTTTCTTTCAACTTTTTATTTATTATATTTAAATTCACAATTTCAGGATACTGCTTCTTAAATTCATACAAGTCGTTAATGTCATTGTATAGTTTCTTAACTTTTTCAGTTATCCATGGCACTGTCTTTTGATGATTATGTTTAATTTTAGTTATCGGAAAAAATACATCAAAGTTCCATTTTAATTTAGATAGAAAAATATTAAACGTATTGTTATTATAATCATTAAAAACAGTATCCCAATCATATGACAGCATAGAATTGCAGAAGTCTTCAATTTTTTCTGGCTTAAAAAAACGCCTCTCTACATAAGTAATCTTATGAGCGTCAATCTTTGTAGGTTTAATTTCTACTAATTGTGCATCATGATCAACACGTTCTATAGCGGCAGATATACCCTTTACGTTTATGCTACCCTTGTCTATGTTAGTTATTATACAATCAACAGAAGTCTCGCTAGAGTTTTCAATTCTCGTTGGAAAATCCACAATGTTCCTAAACGCAAATGTATCTAATATATCTAGTAATGCACGCTTGTCAGGAGAGTTGGTCAAAAAGTCAACATTCCAATCTCCTGCCACGACAACATTAGCATACGCTTTTTCATTTAACAATTGAAACAGTTTATCTATAACACTTTCAAAAATTGCAAAATTTCCTTTACCTGTTCTATACATTGCAATGATGACAAGGCTTTCAATTTTTCTCTTTATTTTTATTTCTACTGCGGCTAGTTCGCAGTGGTATTCTACTGTTAAGTTATCTATTTCTAAGATAGGTTTTGTCTTAAGTGTATTAATTGTAAATATTGAGACACCACCATGAATACGAGATTTTCTAAAATAACAATTAGAGTGGTGGTATCCCTGTAAGGCAATGCAATCTACACTATTCTTGTTTAGCCATGTCTCCGATAGTATTAATACATCTGGTTTATATATCGCAGTAAAACTATGGAGTGACAACATTTTATTTTGGAGGCTTCTACAATTTTGATGTATTACTGTTATTTCATTCTGGATACACTCCGGCACTAGGTTTGAAGTTTTAAATGGTCTGATGTTTCTAAAAAACATGTTTTATTAGTTTCTGACGAGACTGCATTTGTAGCTGTACATTTTAATTCTACTTCATCATTAGGCGTTAATACAATTAAATTATTGTACCTATTCTTTTCATATGTTAAATTCTGAACAATTTGATTTTGCAAAAAATTCATAAAATTATAAGTTAATTTGTTAGAAAATGTCATACACTTACGATTAAAGACATTTATGTCAATAAGTGACATGTAAGACGTCCGACTTACAATTTTATAAATCTCTTTGTTAAGAAAATTGTAAATTGTATTATTAAAAGTATTGCTATTCACTGCATGACCTGCATGAATGTATGGTATTGTAGACAACTGTAATTTAAAATTCTTAGTTTTACATTTTGTTTTTAATTTTTTTATAATATCTAAACTGTAGTTAATAGGATTAGAAACAATTATAATAATGGTATCACCGTTTGAAAGGCTATTAGTCATTGATTCAAAATCACTTATTATAGTCGCAAGTTCAGCTCCTGGTTTGCATATCGATGTTATTGATATGTTTTCTGATGAATTACGTAGCATATATTCGGCCAAACCCTTGCCAAAATTATCACAAAATATTAATATTTTTGTTTCTTTTTCTGAGATTTCTGCGTTCATTATATTTGTTGGTTTTTGTTCAATACCTTTTCTAAATTCATTGCTTACACTTTTATTATGAAAACGGTTTTGTTTCTTTGTCGTTTTAGCTGAAGTAAGATTAGAGTGTACGGCATTTTCATCTAGATCAACAGGTTCTTTCAAGGATTTTTCGCTTCTCTTACATTTTTCAGAATCCTGTACTTCTATGGTCACTTGACCACCACTTTCAATTCTTAGTAGTATTATCTCATTCTGCAATGTTAATATTTGTTTCCTTAAATTATTCAATTCTTCTGTTAATTGAATCACTATTTTGTCATGTTCTTCCTGTGCGTTACGTTGCAACTGTCCAAACAAAGCAGCATTCGTTTCGTGCATGCGTATTATCGTAAGGGATTCTTCGTATGCACAGATATCTGTAGATTTTTCTTCGAATAAATTGATTATCTCTTGTTTCTCTAATACGGCCTTGTCGAGTTCTATTTCTTTTTCAGATAGCTGCTCTTTTAAACTAGAGTTTTGAGCCATGAGGTTCTTATAATCCTCAGAAAACTCATCGTGTTCCTTCATTAACTTTATGTTGAGATCCTGTGATTTTTTTAACTCGAAAGTAATTTCTTTAATTCTATTTTCAGCTTCTTTCAGTGTCTGATTCCTTGTTTTAGTCGTCATGGTTAACTTTAAGTGGTACAATTAGTCAACTATTATGTTATTAGCTTATTATGTATATATTTCAAATTTATCACTAATAAATTAATTAATGGGTTAATCACTATTAAACAACAGCAATTAGGCTATTCTTAATCGTATTTTCCAATTGAAACAAAAAATATAAAAATAGTGTGCAAAAATATTTATATCAGTTGGAGATTCGATCCAGGGTTAGTGTCCCTTCAGTCAGCAGTATTCATTTCATTCAAGCACAAACAAATATATGTACAAAAATGTTTGAGTTAGTCAAGATTCGATCCGGGGTTAGCTCCCTCAGCGAGTAGAGTTCTTAACCATTTAGCCACAGGTTCTTACTTTCATAGTGTTAATGTCATAGTGTCCGGGATAAAAAGTAACCTATGTGTTCTTCCAGACTATAATCTAACTGTATTCCAAATTTCAGCCTGATCCGTTCATACGTTACGGCGTGATTGAGCAACAAACATCGAAATATCCAAACATCCATACTTTAACATTTATAATATTAGTAGGAAAGTAGGATTTATTCAAGTTTACGCAGAAACGATGTAGGTATTAAACTTTTTCTTTTGGATGTATCCTGTGTCCTTATTTCAGGCTATAAATTTTCGGTAACTATAAAAAAAAAGTTGTTTATGGAGATACTTACAAGAAATGAGGAGTAAGGTAGTAAGGAGATAATTATGCATCGTCATTGTCGGTTATAGTTTATATATTTACGGTCATATAAATAAGATATATGCCATACTATTAATATTAACATTACGCAAACAAATAAATGTTAAAAACACTAAGATGTTACATCATTCAGAAGCGCGTAAACAATATATTATTGACCGATTACTAGCCCCTTATCAAAGAAAGGTCAAGGTACGTATCTTGCACAATATAAAATCGCCATAAACAAATTTATGGGTTTCTGGTAATAATGTCATGTAATCTAGTTCTTTCCATTGAGAAATAATTTAAAATCAACGCATTTAGAGGTACATAGTTTTATTAGAAGTCCATTTTAGTTTTTTTTTTAAGTTTTGATTGATATTTTTTACTTAACAGTAAGTATATAGAATACTTTCAGGTTTGGTTCACGTACCTATACTGTACGTATGTTTATCCGTAAGTAGTAAGTATAGTTTACGAAGTAACTATTTTCTGATCTGTGGTATAGTTATTAAGATTTTTTCTTAGTTGGGTCCTGCAACTTGTGCGCTAGTTTTATTTAAGTTTTATTTAAGCTACAACTTTGAAACTTTGACTTTATTATATTGTGTATCAGCACCAAACATAACATTCTGTTTGATCATTGAGCACTATGGGTTTCACAGATCGCTTTTATTTTTTAATTGTCCACCGATCTCAGTTGCGTACATAAACTGTATGATACCAATCGTCTACAAGATTTAAGTTAGATAAAGTTTAAATTTATATTTTTAACTAGCAGTGCCTCGCGGTTTTACCCACGTAGTTCCCGTTCCTGTTATTTTCCCTGGATAAAAAGTAGCCTATGTGTTCTTCCAGATTATAACAATGAATGTATGTTCCAAATTTCAACCCGATTCATTCAGACGTTACGTCGTGATTGAGCAACAAGCATCCAAACTTTGACATTTATAATTTTAGTAGGACTGCTTAGCCTCTACCACTCTACCTATTATGTTGACACACGATTTTATTAACAATTTCTGGAAGAAAATCAAATAGGTCCTCACCTCGGTCTCAGTAATATCCCTGGATAGTCTGATGTGTTCAGCCTTGATACCAATGTTCTCCGCAGCCTTCAGCTTCATCCGGATGTAGACATTGGAGTCCTCCCGACCTCCCACCTGTACGATGGCTAGACGTGGCTGGAAGGAAGGTAGCTGCGCCTTGCCTTCAGATACCTGCTGGCGCAGGTCCTTCTCTATAGCCCTGGAGATATAGTTAAAATGGCGTTAACATTTTGGAACTTTAGTTGCGCCTGAAAAGATGGTAGCTGCATTTTTCCCTGAGAAAGTTGCTGGCGAAACTCCGTCTCAATAGCCATGGGGACTCAAATCGTTTGTTATGATTTGCATTCGCTGTTGGAAGGAGAGCAACCGCGCACTACCCTCAGATCAGGTGGCGAGATTCGTTTTTTACTTGTACCCTAATGACTACATTACTACTTGGTGTATTTTGTAATACTAGATTAGGTTTATCTGCCATAATAAGTTATTCCTACCAGCTAGGAATCACTTTCACGTCTGTTATGAACAATTGAACACTGCTTTAATTTTCACGACGTGACTACTTTCTTACTGTGATCTACTTGGATCACCGATCATACCGACAAAAGAGACCAGCTCAAGCCTGCTTTTTATTCAGAAATAACAAATGACCGTTCGGTTTAGTGACGCTTAAGGCTTGTTCGCATTAAGCTAGTGTATTAGTCTAGTAGAGAGTAATTTAGTGGCTAAAATACTCGCTACTATTCAAAAGTCGTTCGCACCGTGCTTTAGTACAGTTCACAAGTGAGTAAGTAGCGTTTTGCAACATGAAGCGTCTACAACGCAATAAAATAAATAAGCTGATTACGCTTGTTTTATTTGCTTGTTTTTATAGAGCGGGGACTTAACATTCATGTTCCACATATAAAAAAACAAATTTTAATGTAGTATCTTCACTCCAAATTCAGCGAAACGACATTTTGGCGGCAACCACAGACTAGTTACTAGTTAGTAAAGGGATGCGGCAACTAATGAACTCGACTAATTTGACAGGTTCGCACTCGTTTAGCCGATGAACCAGAGAGCACAGACGCGTGGTGGGGATGCTACTCGCCCGTTGAAAATAGAACAAAATGGATTGACTCGACTAAATTATTCACTAGACTACTCGACTAAATTTTTACTGTTCATACACGTTTAGTTGCTAAATTACTCGCTACTATACTAAATTACTAGCCTAATGCGAACAAGCCTTAAGGTATACTGAATGGCGTAAGACAAAGGTTTGTGTTTTTCGAGGCTATTTCACTGTTATACCTCATTCCAATTCTCTGTGAATAAAAGGTAAACAAATCGATGTCACTCAAAATATGACAGACCAGCATTTCTCAACCATTGTTTTACAAGATAGTTTGTAGTACCTTTCATTGCTTGCCCTTTTAAATTTTCGCCGCATAAAAAGGCTAAATATATATGTATGCATATCATAAACACCCAAATAAATGTTCCCACTGCTGCTGGGACTTGGAACAATCAACACATTGCCGCTGTAAAAAATCGTCAGGCACAAGAATCTGCAATTGCTGAACATTTGATTGATGCTAAAACTGGTCATTGGATCGAGATCCACGACCCGAAGGTTCTATCTACCGAATGTCATTACTACGCAAGAATGGTTCGGGAAGCATTGGAAAATAAAAAACATAGGTATATATTTCAACTACGACGCGATGACCACGATGTCAATAACCGAAAACTAACCAGTTTACAGTTATCGGCGTCGCGAAATCCTCTAATAAATAAATGTGTTCATAGCGCACTTAGTTTGGAGAAACCTGGTGATATGGTTAGTCTTGTGTGTAGTGTTAGTCACCGTGCAATTTTTGAAGCCCAAATGAGGGTAGATGGAGATTTCCTCTCATTTCATAATGAGAATATGGCGGGCATACGTACATTTATTTCCCCCACGTAAAAAAAGGAAAGGCAAAGCATTTGAGTTCGGAGAAGAATGTAACACTAGAAGAAAAGTAATTTAGATGTTTCCTTATGTGAAAACGTTCCTTTTATTTTTAACAATAATTAAATAAGACTGGCCTCGTGGCTTAGTTGGTAGTAGCTCTACCTGCGAAGCCGAGGGTCGTGGGTTCGATTCCCACCCAGTGCAAATATTTGTGTGATGAATTCAAATGTTTGCACTGTGTCTGGGTGTTTCTATGTATAATAAAAATGTATTTCAAACTATATAAGTATTATATCAGCTATCTGGCCGCCATCACACAAGCTTTGCTTAGTTTGGGGTCAGATGGTATTGTGTGTAAATTGTCCACCAGTATTTATTTATAAAAAAAATATCTCGTTCGAATTGTCCTCGTACTACCCAAAACTGATCATTACACTATGACGTAATATTCTGTAAACACATACAAAAGTTTCGATCAAAATAACACAAAATGTATGTCATTTTAGAGTGAAAACTATACATGCTTTTGATAGTAAACAGCGTAATGTGGAACACGTATTTAGAGGTTTGCGATTTTCTCTCAACTCGTTACGACACAAGAAACCTTTTTCTCGGAGTTCTTTAGTCATACTCTTACTCTTTTATTGATAACGAGTAGTTGCATGTCATATTCAAGGTATTCAAATATTACCAATACAAGTCAATAATTTAAAAAAAAGTAGACGTCAATTTAAAATCCCATTACAATAAAAATCAAATAATACATTATATTAAAATCAAATTACATTATAATTAAAAATTCTAAATTAATGACAAAAATAAATAGAGTAAAATTAATCCATACTGGAATATAATGGAAATGGGCATTTTCACAATATGGGCATGATGGGCAATATGGGTATGTTAGAAAAATAGGCGCGTACTTAATAAGAATAATTTGATGAAAAGAAGTATAAATGTCTTGAATGCAACATTGAGAGTTTGAGAAACACAGATCAAATTGCTAGTACTTAAAATCATATTTCTATCATCCTACCATTACTTTATATAACTTTTAAAATAAGATAGTATAGAATTATTTGATCAATACAAATCTAAGTATATGGTATTTAAGATCGCAATAAAGTCGAATTCTATTTGTGAAAAATATTTTAAGGCTATTTCATAAAAATACTAAGATTAAACGATGTTTATGTTATGGTATCACCTTTGTTTTGGTTTGTTTTGGTTTTCTACACAGCTTATTGGAATGCACTATAGTGTACTCCAGGTATGTATACGTATCTAAGCATATAAATAGGTACATCGGACGGATAAATAAATCTATGTAGAGTGATTTCCAACACATCTCGTGAAAGGAAACGTATTTTCGATAAAAATTGCATTAACGCGAAATTCTATGCAAATTTTCGTTTTGTACTCATATTTGAGCTACTGAACAAGTGACCAGAAATAGATATCGAAAAATAGAAGAATTTTTAAACAGTACCGAGATGCATCTAGTCCAGAAATCGGCTGTGCCACCATTGTGAAATCGGGAGTACTCGTCTCTTCGTTGACTGAAACAAGACTGGCAGATTGCGAGACCGAGATCCACGAGATCCCTTGAGAGAGGAGCCACCGACCTGTCTTGATAACCCTACAGTGTTGATTTACAAACAAGTGCAGTTTATCTGGTTCGGACACATATCTGGTTTTGTTCTAAAGAATACACATTGACAATGGGCAGTTAAAATGTTGTTGATTATCCTGATAAAGAATACGTGATTGAAGAAATTGTTTTACAACATATTGCATCAGGTATTTAAGAAGAGCTCTGGCGAGAACTTGGGGATCCTCTAATGTAGTGAGGGAAACAAGAAACAAAAGGTCTACTGTAAAATTAGGAGCTCATAGCTGTTGAGGTTCAATAAAAAAAATGTAATTATGACATCTATTAATGGTATCTGGATTACAGTCACTATGTTGTATTGTGTCTTATTTTTAAGATTATTTTAGGCGTTTGAAAATCAAAGTGTTTTGAAAAACAAATGGATGTCCTTTCTATTTCTCGTCTGTTTCAAATACCTAGCCTACCCCAATTTTACAAATTTTGGAACCAAATTCCGCCTTTTCGTTCGTTCATTGTTTTGGTTTGATTTTTGAAATTAACTGTTTCATGAAAATAAATGGGGCCTCAACGTGTACCTTAGGTAGGTACACATTTGCACATATTTTTACTGATACATTTAAAATATACTGTTGAAATCAAACCAACGGACATATAAACATTTGCGAAAAAACAACAATATCTTCAAAAATAACAATATCTGCACAAATGTTATACGTTTTTAGCAATATTTTTTTTTTATAGCATAGAGTGACGAGACGAGCAGGTCATGTGCCTGATGGTAAGCAACATACCTGCCACATAACAGCACAGTAACACGCAGCTATTGGAACATGATAGTCCAAATCATTACCTAGCACTGCACTGCGCTCGTAACCCAGAGATCTACGATATTATGTCTCTAAGCCCTGTAATTTCTCTGGAATCATTGCCCTTCAAACCGGAACACAGTAAAGTTTGCACATTACTGCTTGGCGGTAGAATATTTGGCAAAGGTGTGGTACTTCCCCAGGCGGACTCTGCTAAGAGTCCTACCACTACTAAAACATTTCATTTGATAGACTATTAAACATTTCATAGAATGAAAGATTTTTAAAGTCTATCAGACGAAGAGAACTACAATGGAAAGTTATACTTGAGATGGATGAATATGCTGATGGGAAACTCAAACCAAAAATTACCTGAGACAATCTTTAGAGAAATCCTTTATCACAGAAACAGTGGCAGAACTGAATTTTCTAAGGAAAGCAAAACCCATTTTAATCGTAAGTATTTTTAAAAGTATAAAACAATAAAATGGTAAGGAGCACTTAGGAGTAGCACAGTAACTGTCTCATTTCGGTATTGACCTCTTTATGATAGGGCCGTTGAGGTCCATTATCATTAGGCAGCAATTGTTAAAGATTACAAGACATTGTTTTCGTCAAGGGATAAAAGGAACACGCCTGCATGAAAAGCTTGAGGTAATTATTTCTTATTCTGTGGTATTGATTATTGATAAGAATATAACAGAGCTATAGTGGTCTACTCAGACATCGGAAATTACAGACAGCGTTACAATCACCGTGGGCACGAAAAGACTTGTCGATTCCTAAGAATAACAGATTTAACAAGAGATCGTAGATTCGAGTCCCACCAGCGGCTCTGATTTTTTTTCCAAGTGCAGATGTACAAGTTTATTAAAATCCCTAGCTTTAAAGGTTAAGGAAAATGTCGCGAGGAACCCCCCGGGTTTTCAGAGAGACCAGCTCAATCACGTAAGTTGCTTGAAATAACTGACGGTGTCGAGATGGTTCTGGGGTCTAGGGGCTATGATGGGTTACTTAAAAAATATCTTCTTAAATACGAAGTTTAAGAGAGAATTAAACTCAGTTAATTTCCGTACAGCTATGGCTTCGAATTAACTGGATAGGTATCTTATGGGCAAGGTGTCTTGGAAAGAAGACTGGATAGGTAGGTATCTTCTCGGCAAGGTGGCTTGAAAAGAAGACGTAAGTAGTGGTAATATAATGTAATATAAGCAGCCCACGAAATGTTACTACTGCTGGAACTCGGAGCCTTCTTTCGCTAGGAAAAAGTCATGGCCATAATCCACCACGCTCGCTGGGCCAGTGCGGGTTGGTGGATGAGACATGACCTCGAAGTATTCTAGGTAAGTACATGCCGGTTTCTTCACGATGTCTTCCTTCGCTATATTTTAAGATAGCGGCAATACGAACATGACTCCGAAAAGACAGCGGTGCGCGTGAGATTTGATCCCGGGGACTCCGGATCGGCGATCGCCCTTCTCCCGATTAGACCAGCCGTAGCTCAGTGGTTAATAGGTAGTACGTTTTTTCTAGGCAAGGGAGTTAGGCCTTAAATTTAACTGCATCGATAAGGTGACTTAAGGTAAAACTTAAATCCAAAAATAAATATAACGAAAAAAATACGCATGGACGTCTAAAAATACCCATGTATTTATTTTAAATGTATTGTTTTAATATTTTTTGTTAATAGTAGAAATATTATACGAATTAATGTGTAACTTAATTGGCCAATTGAATCTATATATTAATTAATCTAAAATTTTATGTTACTCTTTGAGGGCGGTTTTACCGCTTATGATAATTGAGGCACAGAATATACTAATTGAGGTTGAATATGTAAGTCATCTATTAACGCGCGTTAGGCGCGATTTTCTTGTGTTTACCAAATCTGTTAATTTAATATCCTTTTCAACATGTACAAGTCTAATGTGGGCATTTATTTTCATGAGTGTAGAATATCTCATATTATGAAAATATTTTCCAAAATTATAAAAATAAATAAATATACAAGAAGTATAATAATAGGTTTACCACTTTCAGCGCTAGTGTGGAGAAATGTATTCCCATGACCCAACATCTAAAAAAATATTAATTCTTGTTATTGGGAATGAGCACAAAAAATATAATTTATTTTCGCGGTTATTTTGTTAATTGCAATTACCAAATTAACTGCGGTTGCTATGATTGTAAGAAGGGTGCATAAGAACCGCAAGGAAATTGATTATAAACGCCTATGCAGTAAGATAGGCATTAAGCACAAACCTATTATTTCTATTGTCTTATTTTATTTCAAATCGTATGATATCGCCGAAATAACCTTTCACCGAAATAACCTTAAATTTTGTGTATTGGGACTGTTTTGTTTTAGGTAAATTATAAAAGTGATTAAATAGGCAATCCCAGTAAACAGTTTCACTAAGCCGTGCAACAGAACCATTTAAAAGGACCAAATACTATTAGCAACGCCTCGGTCTAGACGATATTAGACTTCGGTAGTGGACTGTATAAAATTATTCGCGGTTGACGTCGCTAATAATTTGGGGATCTATCGTGATTAGTTCTTCAGGAGAGCGGAATTAGTTACCGAACGATTAAATCAGTAAAATTCTTCAGAAATTTGGCAAAACCTTTTATCAGGTGTCGTCTTTTTTCTAAGGCAAATAATATAAGTAGGTACATTTACAGGAATAAAACTTAACTACAGTCTCCACAATATATGTATAAGGCCATGGTTGTACATATAGTGTCTCGTATAGTTTAAATCAATTAATAAATCCCGAAATAATCTTAGGTCACAGAATAAGTTGTATTGAATTTAATATTTCTGCATAATAAATACCTACTCTAAATCATATTTTGTACCTGATAAATAAAAAAATTAAAATGACTTCCAGTGTAGGTATTCGACTGTAATGATAGAATCAATTAAGATGATATTGCTATTCACTATCTAAAAATAACAGGTGTTGTACCTGTTAAAAAAATAATAGGTAAAAGTTAAGTTTACAAACAACATTACGAAATAGCTACATAAATAATGTACTCAAATAATTCAAGGCAAACCAAAACAATAGTAGACAATTAAAATAGCTGACAAGATACTTAGGTACTAGATGATAACTTAGAAAACAAGCGGTAACAGGTAAATACGGACAGGTAAATAAATAAAATAACAGAATGAATTACTAGGTATTACTAGGTCTATACGAATAGGACTCACTCAACAACAAGGTCCAAATCTTCCTGTGTTTTCCACATTTTGCCGGTACACTAGTTAGCACATTTAAATAATAACAAATGAGTGTCGGCGGAGACAACCGACGATTTTATACGGTATGATCGTAAGGCACGCGAGCGTAAGAGTAAAATACCTCGTGCATCTTGAACTCGACAAAACCGGCTAAACCGGTTTCCACAACTGATTATATTTGGTCAGCTGTTTATCAGTTAAAATTAGGAATAATGACTGACTTTTATTAATTTGTCACTGATAGTAACGAGCGGTCTGTAATAACAACAAAAAAATATGCAAACTTTTGCAGGTTAACGCTCTAAAGATTATGCAAATGCACGTACCTAATACACGTAACTTGCTTCCTGTCAACCTTATAGGTATATTAGATTAGCGTCAGATCACGTTTTGGTATTTATGTAAGAATTCGAAAAAAAACAATAATTAAAATGTCGAAGGTCGAATTTAAGTTTAGTATGGTGTTATTTTCCTGTATAAAACGCCGTTGTTAATATGTAGTTACTCCATTATTTTCGTTACTTTCGTAACTCCGTTATCCTACCATCTTACTGATATTATAAATTTATACGAAAGTTTGTATGTACATAAATATAGATTTTTGTTATTCTTTCAAGTAAAAACTATTGAAGGGATTTAAAATAACACATAGTTTACAGATCCGGGAACTGCGCTGGTAAAACCGCAGAATGCTGCTATTTAGTATTATTTTATTAAATTAAAGATACAACAATCTATTTTAGATTAAGTACATATTTACACTACAAGTCAAGCTAAGTCAACGTAGTATTCACTGTATACTGTGAGCGCTAAACCATTATTATTTATTTAAAACATAGTGAACGCCAAAAAAATGTGTAGGTACCTGAGAGCAGTGCAATTTTGATTGTTGTTACTACGTGCACAAAAGAGTAGGGTGCGGGGTGGGTTGCGCTTGTTAGCCAAATTTGGGACCCATCGGACATTATACTAGCCCGGATATATCATAGCCATAGAGTTAAATATTATTATATCCTACTAATATTATAAATGGCAATGTTTGGATATTTGTTGCTCAATCTCACCGCAAGTAGGTAATGAACTGATCGGGTTGAAATTTGGAACATAGTCAGTGATGGCGCCGGATGAAAATCGCTCCGTGAGTTATTACGTTCTTAGCCTTAGATTATAGACTGGAACAACACATAGGCTACTTTTAACCCCGGGAAAATGTATATCCTCCAAAATAATAACTGTAAAAGTGTGTACGTATGTTAGTAAATTATATCGGAACAGCTGATGAGCTGAACAAATCGGGATGAAATTGGTACGACTTATATCAACACATAGGCTACTTTATATCGCTGGAAAATAGCTGGGACGGGAACGACGCGGGTAAAACCGTGGGGTTTAAACCGAGTTACACATATATTGAGATATATTGAGTAACTCGCTGTTCTTAATGTGTTTAAATGCAAACGAGGTAGGTGACATTTATTAGAGCAAGAGTCCACGACAGCCATACAGACAGTTTTTTGCGGATGTCTCCTATAGACGTACGAATGACCAGCGACTATAGAGTTTAAGTTGTGGTTACTTCGGAACATATCAGATAGTAAAGGTGTATGAAATGCTGCCATAGTTTCGTCGAAGTATATAGCAAAATTTTTAGGGTTCCGTAAAACGTAAAAACGGAACCCTTATAGATCCGTCATGTCTGTCTGTCTGTCTGTCTGTACTTCCGTATGTCACAGACACTTTTTGCCGAAACTATGAGAACTACACTGTTGAAACTTGGTAAGTAGAGGTATTCTGTGAACCGCATTAAGATTTTTACAAAAGTTTTTTAAAAAAACAAAAATTAGGAGTGCCCGGTGCCCCCCATACTGAGAACTGAAGCTCAAAAATTTTTTTTTCATCAAACCTACACGTGTGGGTCTATCGATAGGTCTTAAAAATGATGTTGAGGTTTCTTATATATTTTTTGTCTACACTGAATAACTTTTTTTTTTTTTTTTTTTTATAGCACAGAGTGACGAGACGAGCAGGTCATGTGCCTGATGGTAAGCAATATGCCTGCCACATAACAGCACAGTAACACGCAGCTATTGGAACATGATAGTCCAAATCATTACCTAGCACTGCACTGCGCTCGTCACCCAGAGATCTAAGATATTATGTCTCTAAGCCCTGTAATTTCTCTGGAATCATTGCCCTTCAAACCGGAACACAGTAATGTTTGCACATTACTGCTTGGCGGTAGAATATTTGGCAAAGGTGTGGTACTTCCCCAGGCGGACTCTGCTAAGAGTCCTACCACTACTAAACTTGCGCGAGAGACGCTTCCAAAGTGGTAAAATGTGTCCCCCCCCCCCCCCCTAAATTACTAACTAACTAACTATACTAACTATCTAACTTAAAGTAAGAGAATGAAAAAACTAAAAAAAATATATGATGTACATAACCATGAAAACTACCAACGAAAATTAGTTTGTACTCGATCTGATGAGTAGTTTTTTTTAGTACGTCATAAATACACTATTATTAAAACTTCGATCAAAGTTACAACGAACTACAACAACTATTTGTACTATGTATATTATGTTACTTGCTGGAACGGAACCCTTCATGGGCGAGTCCAACTCGCACTTGGCTACTTTTTTATTTTATATTTCAATCGGCATAACTTTTGAAATCGTCACCCATTGCCCGTCACTGTAATAAATTACAACAGCACACAAAAATAAAAAGTTGTCTATACTCTGAACCGGACCCACCTACGGGCATGTATTTCGATTCGCTGAATCCAAATTTGTAATGCGTTTGGCCCGGTCACCCTCCAGTTTTGAGTAGAATGCACAAAATCCAAAAAAGGCCAAAAAATTGGACTTCAAATTCGGATTCAGCGCGTCAAAATAATTGTCCGTAGGTGGGTCCGAATCCGAAGGTCTAGCTGTCGTAGGCTCTTTGGCTAAATAAAACAACCTAATTTAACCGTTTTTCTATCGGACTGCACGTAGCTTGAAAATGCGACGTAATTTCATGGTTGACGTGCCAAATGTTTGACTCTACATTTGTGGTAAGAACGTCTAAGCTGTGGAATGCGTTGTCTGAGTAGATTTTTCCCGATGGTTACAATCTTGGTGTCTTCAAATCGAGAGTGAATCTTTTGTTTTTCGCCCCAACTTCGCTTAATATCAGGCAAGATGGCGGTCAAGTGCAAACCTTTAATAGCTAAAAAACAATTCAGGACAAATTCTCGATGGCAAATAACCACAAAGTGTGTGTACCAGCATAACTTAGCCGGAAGCTTCGGCAAGGCTCCGCGTAATGTTTAGACCTGGACTGCCAAACATTGCACTAGACACGGCATCATCTTAAACATTTCAGATACAGACTTTTTTACTGAAAATACTAGACAGGGTTTCACAGGACTTATCGCGGTCAAAACTATTATCTTACTAACCATACCTACTTACTTACATCTAACTTGTAAAATCGGCGTATTTTGTATAATTTTAACGTAGGGAAAATGCCTTACATAATCTGAAGTGATTTCCAAAGAGCATTAAATAAAACGCAAAAGCGCAAAACAAACATTTTGTCTAATGATCACCGAAAATCATTTCCATGCTAAATTAAAACTGTAAATATATAGGGATGAAAAAAACCTGTATGCTATTCCAGACTATAATTTGCGTTCCAAACTTCACCCCGATTCGTTGAACCGTACAGATGCGACGTGATTCAGCAACAAACAAGTATGATGAAATTATTTCGAAATAGGGCCTATCGGAAAGAAAACAAAGTAAATATAATTTCAGTAATTTTTTTGTGAGGATCCTATACACAATAACTATCGGCATGTTTCGGCTTCGCTCGTATATAGTCATATAAAGACTATCCATTTAGCCACAAGAACAGTTGGTATATATTATAATTTAGTGGCAAATAAACGAGTTTACTTCCTATTGGGTACGAGTTAAGAAAAACAATATAAATATTCTTATGCATTTAATCTTTATGTCAGTATCAGACTTATTACACTAAATACAGGTACATCAAAAATAGTTTTGAGTGTGGCCCTAGTTAACATAATACAAAGTACTTATCAAGTACTGAAGTAATCAAGTCACACCTTTGTAATTACCAAATACTATAATATGTGCAAGTGAAAAATCTTGACAAATGACATTGAAAAAGATCTTTAAAAAATATAAGAGACAATCTTTGAGGCACAACGAGTATTTTTGACACTACGATAGCAATCAAGACAATCTTTGGAACATGACGATAATATCGATTGATTTTTAAGTATTTTTTACATCAGGGTAGTGACTCTGAACCCAATCCGATCGACTCAAATTCGGAATGACAATCTGACAATAATAATTTTAAACGGATAAGACAAAAATCGAGCATTTTGATTACGTGACGACCAATCCGACTGGGTTCAGAACCCGCAGTCCTCTGGTGCATCCGAAACAAAGTACGATAATTACATAAATCACAAAGTAAATTGCAAGTATAAAGACATTAATTACACTTTATATTATATTGCCTGAACAGAAGTAATTGTGAATTCAATTTAAACTATTTTTAAACAAATTATTATACACAGGGTTCTGTTGAACATCTGTATAATATAATACACTGGTTGGTCCTTCACCGATCGTTATAAATTTACAATGTAGCCAGCGCCGAAATCAAGAGGGAAAAAAAACGATCAATTTTTAGATTTTGTTGAATCGAAAAGATATATTTTGTGATGAACAGCAAATTCTTGCCGCTATTTCAACCCATAACCCATGGTTAAAATACTATAACCTAACATTACTAATAATA
The DNA here is from genome assembly GCA_963693475.1 of Ectropis crepuscularia. Lineage (NCBI taxonomy): Eukaryota > Metazoa > Arthropoda > Insecta > Lepidoptera > Geometridae > Ectropis > Ectropis crepuscularia. The sequence goes on from OY856359.1 coordinate 10,912,140, forward strand.
ATATAAGCGTTGACAGTTAGGTTCACGTAAAAAAAAACAATGAAGTAGTGATTTATCAGTAGGAATTTGGTCTACGCTTTACCGGCTACTCAATAGATGGCAATGCAATACAGTATGCTATAACACTTATAAACTAAAATTTACAAAATATATGTTTATTTGAAGACGCGCCGGTAGATAATGTTACAATGAAATTTGAACCTTATGCATAAAGACATATTTTCATGGCGAAAACTCTGAATCCTCACCACGTAAATTGTAACACTTCCAATTTACTTGTTCAAATTTATTGTTTTCACAAACACTAAAGGTTCAAATTTCGCTGTTCTATGTATATGATAATGAGACGCATCTTCAATTTTGACCTAACCTACTTAGGATCTAATTGAGAGCTTAGGTTTATCATATCATTTGCTTTTCATGTCTTGCTGTATACATAATAACTGGACACTTATTTACTTCAAACTCCATACTTTCTGCAAAATGTTTATGTCAGCCACACTTGGTACTGAATGTCTAATACAGATCATCATATGAGATGTGGTAATTGTTAGGTACAGTAAGTGTGTGTGTGTGTGTGTGTATGTAAGTATATAGAATGAATTAATGCATGTTCTATGTACGTGCGTCATAGACAGTGGCATAGAGTGCCTTGGAGAAGGTCCTGTATCAAAATGAGTTGGGGCGTATAATCAAACCACGTTACATTATAACCTACTAACCTATCTTAGAACTAATCCACCGTAGGATTATAATTTCACGCGTTAGATCATAATCTGACGGCGTTTACAATTTCACGGTGACGTATACACCAGATACGCCTTAAACTTCGATATACATTTTGGTTATAAAATTGTGTGTAGAGCAAAACATGTGCAAGATAAGTACAATGTAATTAAAACTAACACATATTTGAAAATACTCTTTTTATCTATTGGTAACACAATGAGAAAAACTTAACAAAAATACCCAACTTAGCACCTATGTGCTAAAATACGAAGACAATTCCAAAGTGGAATATTTAGAAATGGATTTGGAACCCAGATAACATTCAGTCTAGATTGTGCTATATGTAGTAAGCACTAATTTATACACACAAGACTAATCTACAGATGACCAACGAGTCTATAATATTTTAGAATCTGCAACAACTAATAGTATGGATTCAAGACATTTGTACAAGTTACATGGAAAAACCTGGACATAGAAAAAAATAATTTAAATTTCGACAGACTTAATACAAACTAAGCCACAAACCATACTGATATAACCATGGAACTGTTGATCATAATTATCTCAGAGCTAGAATTGTATAATAGAGAAGAGATGGTCAAACGGACTTCTAAGCCAAGTACGAAAACTATTATTATACGAGTATGTATTAATTTCAAAGATTTATTTTACCAGTAATCTTCTTAGGGTAAAGAGGACCTGCTAGATATATCTCAAAAAGAAATTACGAAGTAATCATAAATGGCAGGAGAAACAATCAGAACTAAAGAATTACAATTTAAAGTACCCAAAAGTTACAACTAAAATTAAATATGTATGACTTACTGGCAATTTTTATTTGTTATTTGAAGTGGTTGGTTGCGTTTAGGACTGGACTACCAGTAAATCTTCCTCTTTCTCCAAGTGAGCGTTGCTGTAGAGATGTATGCGCATCGCTTGCGTTGGCATCGGCATCGTACCGCACAGCTCGCATATGTGCGTCGTCGCTGATGATATCGGTGTCCTATAACAAAATAGAGAAATCAATTGAAATTGTCCACGAACTTTCGTATGGATGAGAAAATAGAGAAATAATTTATTGAAATTTTCCACGACTTTTCATGTGAATAACAAAATAGATAAATCATTTGAAATTGTCCACGATTTTTCGTATGTATTACAAAGTAAAAAAAACAATAGAAATTGTCCACGACTTTTCGAATGGATAACAAAATAGGGAAATCAATTCTTAAAATTTTCCACGATTTTTTGTATTATCATCCACAGCTTTCTCTATACCACTACCCAGCAGTGGTAGGCCTTTCTTTTTTCTTATGCAATCTACCTCGGCCCTGTGCCATTTTTTCGTATAGTGGATACTGGATATTAATAAAATTATGTAAGCCATTTATTTCAATTCAATTTAAATACGCAACTTAATGCCGACGCGCAGCTTCAGTTCCTCATTGGCGTGCTTGCGCGCGTACAAGCGTTCCAGCGGGATCACCACGCTCTCATCCACTACGCCAGGAGCCAGGAATCGTTATTTTACTATGAAATTTGTAATGTTATTTTTTTTATCGCGTATTTTTCCGCGTTTGACCTCCAACTGGCCTGATGGTAAGCGACGGTATGGTCGAAGATGACGCACGTTGACCTAGAAAGTACCTATTCACTCTGACTAACTTTGGAATCGTTGTTTTACTATGAACATTGTAACGTGGATACGCGCGTAGCTCACAGCAGTGGTAGCACCACGCTCCGCACGTTCAGCATCGTGATCTCTAGCAGCTCTTCGGCCCAATTTTCACGGAGCAGATTCCAACGGCGCCCGCGCGCGGGCGCGGCACCGCGGCGGGCGACGGTTTTGTTTCAATACTCACGAGACCGCAAGTTTTCGCTGTTTCTACTACGGAAAGCTACTGCGCAAGAACCGCGCGCAGCCACGCGGCCGCAAACGGCGTCGTGACGTCGTGAGTTTTGAATTCAATTTTACATACAAATCTGCCGCGCCAGCGCCGCGCGCGGGCGCGGTTGGCAACCGCTCCGTGAAAACTGGCTCTTCCTCGGTCACCGACCGTCACGTCCACGCGTTCGGCGCGCTCTTACGGCTTACGGACACGCAGCTCGCGTGCTTGCGCGTGTATGCAACGCGGCGTCTGCGTTCTAGCGGGAACACCACGCTCTCGTTCACTGCGTCGGGCCTCGTTGTCTTACTATGGAATTTAGTTATTTGTAATGTACGTACCTGCCGACGCGTAGCTTCAGTTCCTCGTTGGCGTGCTTGCGCGCGCGCAGTCGCTCCAAGGGCACCGGGCACAGTTCCTGCGGCGCGTGAAGCGGGAACACCACGCTCTCATCCGCTATGTCCGGCATCGTGATCTCCAACAACTCTTCCTCGGCCACCGACCGCCACGTCCACGCGTTCGGAGCGCTCGCGCACTCGCGGTACTTGCGACGCTTCTTCAGAAGCCTAACATAAGATAAGACAAGATACATTTTCATTTAGTTCACATTTTTACAAATTGCTAAGTATTTTTTTTTTATATAAAGAGTGACGAGACAAGGAGCATGACATGTGCCTGATGGTAAGCAGCATGCCTGCCACATAACAGCACAGTGACACGCAGGTATTGGAACATGAAGAGTCCAAATCATTACCTAGCACTGCACTGCGCTCGTCACCCAGAGATCTAAGATGTGACATGTGATCTAAGTAGAGACGAGAACTAAATTAAAAAAAATATTTACTCTCCACTACCGTGAATTTGTTATAGTATTGTACTAGACAAGCCTTTTTATTTGTATTTGTAACCCATATTGAGGAAGTTGTGAAAAAATGGAATTCGCTATGTGTAGTGGTTATTCAGTTTATTTTAGTATAAAGTATTCTATCAGTTAGGCTCTCCTTTTCATACTCATATAGAGGGAGATTGTAAAAAAATATTTTAGAAGAGAGAGAGAGAGAGAGAGAGAGAGAGTTCCAGTTCCGGACGTTCCGGTTTTAATGGCAATGGTTCCAGAGAAATTACAGGGCAAAGAGATAGAACATCTTAAATCTTTGGGTAACTAGTGCAGTGCAGTGGTTTGGACTCTTCATGCTTTTTTTTTTTTAACTATAATAGGTTTACACTTGACCGCCATCTCGCCTGATGTAAAGCGACGATGCGGCCTACGATGAAGCGTGCTTACCGAGAAGAAACCGATTCACTCTCGACTTGAAGACACCAAGATTATAACTATCGGGGAAAATCCACTCAGGTAGCTCATTCCACAGCCTAGATGTTCTTATCACAAAAGTAGAGTCAAACCTCTTTGTCTTGTCTTTGTCTTTGGAACATCAACCATGAAACGATGACGCTTTCTCAAGCTATGAGCAGTCCGATAAAAAAAGGGCAAGGTGGTATCAAGTTATGCAGATCAGTCGCGCACTCTCCGAAATGTATCCGATAAAAAACCGATAAGCTAGCAATTTTGTTCCAATAGCTGCGTGATACTGTTCTGTTATGGGCAGGCGAATGGCTTAACATCAGGTACATATTATCTTGGTTGTCCTGTCACTATATACATACAAAAAAAAGTGATACAAATCATAAGTTTTCAGGAATCCTGTTTCGGATTCAGCTACGAATCCGAAACATGAAAACTTTCCAGCCGAATCATGCAATGCAGTCATGTATAAGCAGCCCACTATATATTATGTTTCCACACCTGGAAATCAGGATCTTCTCTCGCAAGGAAGGCCACAATCCACCTTGCTGGGTCAGTGTGATTTGAAAAATGACATATCTCTGTGAAAAATCTATAGGAATCGGTTTCTTATTCTATATATTTTCTTCCACAGTTTAATCCAGTAGTGATGACAAACTAGTCATAGATTCAAAGAAACATTGATCAGTATGCGTTCTGTCAGACCAAGTGTAATACATATACCTACTATGTACATAGAGAAATTGTACAACGATTACGAAATAAAATAAAGATCATTGCGAGCTTATAAGTCAAAAAATTAGTTACTTCATGAGATTTCCCTTGATGATTTTGGGTATTTTGGGCCTGGTCTGGTCGTCGGGAGTGGGTACATCTTGCCCTTCGCCGCATTGCATCATGAAATCCATCAGATGCCGGATGTGGTTGATCTGCAAACAAATTTGGTTCATGAGTATTACAATAAAATTACGAAATAGTCGTTGACGCGTCCATTCTGGACTCCATTAACAAGGTATTGTCAGATGGCAATACCTTATTAATTAAAAACATTGCATTAATAACGTTAGTTTTAATAGCATAGAGATTATATCTCCGGGTGACAAGCGCAGTACAGTGCTAGGTAATGATCAGGACTTCAATGTTCCAATAGCTGCATGACATTGTGCTGATATGTTGCTTACCATCAGCCTCTTGTCCTGTTCGTCCCGTCACTGAATACTATATTAAAAGCGTGTGTAATTGTGTATACTTATGTACACATGCAGGAATTGAATACTTCTTCTGTTTTTTCCTCATGCTAAGAAGTTTAAAATCAACCATAGAATGGATAATATTTTTAGCACAAAAAGTATCAATCTGAAGGTAGTTAGTTTTTTTTTCAAATAAAATCAATTTATTTCAACTAAAGTAATAGGAAGTACAGAGATATCTTATCATAGTAGTTACCTACAATGTTTACTAAAATGTTGACTAGCTAACTCCAGGGTGCCGGTTTTTCGTCGGTGTGCGCGCACATCGTAAACATTTACTCTCATAATTTTTCCCTACCGCGCCAAAAGAAGTATAACTCCAAAATTTTGAAAATAATTTTATAACATATATATTCTCCAATACCAAAATTTGAGCGGAGCATGAATGAAAACCGATTTTGTTTTGCCTTTTTGAGAGCTTTCGTTGCGCGCGCTAATGTGCGCCGAAGTCCGTAACGGCATGTGTCTACCTTTTAAGGTTGCGTCATTATAACCTAAGGTGACCAAATCTGTTATAAGTCTGCGTTGGTACGACAAATTTTCGATAGGTGGTGTAGCAACGCGCAAGTTGTAGCTAGTTATTAATAATCTAACTGACTGTCTAATTTGTTTTTTCAGTCATCATGTCTCTATTGCCGTATCATATTTATCATAGTGATATTCTTGTCCGCTCACCCATCCGATATCGTCGACGTCCATGTCTGCGTCGATATCGACCAGCAGGTCGTGTTCCGGGAAGTAGGGGGTGCCGTCTTCGTCGCTGCCGAGCCCGCACAGCACCGACACGTAGCGAGTGTTCTCGGCGTCGCGACGCAGCTCCGCACTGACAACGGAATAACATACTTCTATTATTAGTGGCTGGGCTGGGGATCTATCGCTTAACGAGAACAGTTTTAACTTTGATATTGCTGTCTCTTTCCTTCTCACTGGAAAAGAAAGAGATGGCAATAGCAAAGCCATAGCCGATTTAGTTAGGCGGTAGAGGGGCTGGACGAACGATCCCATGGATTTGCAGGCTTTACTAACAACTTAGGAATAGTTCGTAGTGAAGCTTGAAAAGCCGTGGTTCGCGATTCCGATCCCCACTCGACAAGATTGTAACCATCGGGAAAACCCCACTCAGGCAACGAATTCTATACCCTACACGTTCTTATACATATTTTAAATCTCTTAGATATATTGAATGCCTTTCGAAAGAGGCTAGTTTGTATGTGTCAACTTTTAAAATGTTTTGTATCATCTTATCTTACCTGAAAACAGCAATGAAGATTTTGTATTTATATGTATCACATAAGTAGAGTCAAACCATTCCGTTCGAGTTTTTGAAACGTCAACCATGAACCGATGTCACTTTTTCGAGCTACGAGAAATCCGATAGAAAAAAAGGTATACTCACGATGGGCAGAACAGTAACGCGATGATAGCGGGCAGGCCGGGGATGTTCGGCATGACGGTCGTGTGACGGAGAGTCAGGTTGCTGCTCGTCTCGTTTTGGCCCACCATGGCTGCTACCACCAACCTAGACACAGAACGATTGTTATAACTGGAGCCTTATTTTAGATAACATTTGGATAAACCTGCTTAAGTTTCGATAAAAAAAAATGGCAGTATTAGGGACTGCCGATAAAAGTAAATACTTATAACATAGATTTTTTATATTAAACAGCATTAATATTGCACAATGCGTCTGTACAGTTACCTACATATAAAATATACTGCTAATACGCATGTCGGTGATACGAACACACAAGATTTCACCCATCCAAAAAGCATTTTACCGGCACGTTTTGCGTTGTTGCTTCGTAGCTACGACGTTACATTAGAGTGTCGGAGACCATAAAACTTTTCCCTATCACAAGGTACTCAAAGTGGTTAAAGATATATTCACTTCGAAAAAAAATAATAGATTATTATATTTCGTGTATGTCTTGAGAAGAGGCGACAATGGTAGTAATGGCGAATATGGCTTCCAATAACCGTAAATAGATACTTTAATAATAGGGAGATAGTAGAAATTATAATAATCTTTACCCAGAAAATTTTACAAGGTATAAAGAAACAATACAATCTAAGCCATATACAACAAACAATCAAAATAGTATCAAATATCTCACTTCTGGTGAGTCTGTTGTGGGTCAGTATCGAGGAGCACTGAGTTGACCGAGTTCCACTCGATGTTGACCGTCTTTTCACGACTTCCATACATCAGAGTATGCACGGACGTCTCCAGTGGACTGTGGACAATGATAATGATACCAATTCAAAAGACACATTTATAAATTAAAAATAATAATTATAAATCGTTTATTGACTATGCTTTTTATAACATGTAGCAAATAAAATAATTAGATAATTTAATTATGTTAATTGTACTAATATTATAAATAGAAATTTTGGGGTTATGTACCTACGGATGTGTTTAACTCTTTCACGTAAAAACTATTGACGGGATTTGAATGAAATTTGATGCATAGATAGATAATAGTCTGGAATAGCACATATGCAAATTTTGTCCCGGGAGAATAACCAATGTATCCAGTGAAGTTACAGGGCATAGACATAAAATATCTTATATCTCTGGGTGACGAGCGCAGTGCAATGCTAGGTAATTATTTGGACTCTGTGTTCCAATAGCTGCATGTCACTGGGCTGTTATGTGGCAGGCATGTTGCTTACCATCAGGCACATCTCCTGCTCGTCTCGTCACACTATTCTATAAAAAAAAACAACAGGACGGAATCCACAAGGCTACTAGTAAAAAATATTGGTCAGATTTGGTCCAATTTAGTGTCAAGTTACAAGTTATATAACATTACTGTCATAGGATCCTGCAATCATCAATCCTGAAATTAGCACAGATCCAGTACCAATGCCTTTATCCATCCCGAGTATCAGTGACATTTCACAAAATTTCATTTAAATTAGTTTAGTTGTTAAGGCTAAATTAGAGCGTAACACAGACAGATACTTTCGCTTTTTTTTGGACTGACGCTGACGTGACGGGACGAGTAGAATGTGCCTGATGGTAAGCAACACGTCTGTCTACAACAGCACAGTGTCACTTAGCTATGAGAACATGAAGAGTTCAAATCATCACTTAGCACTGCACTATGCTAGCCACCCAGTAATATTTCTGAAAGCACTGCCCTTCAAAGCGGAACACAGTTATGTTTTATAATACAAGTAAGGATGTTACGATACGTTGTCATTGTCACTTGAATACTTTACCTGAACGCTCCCTTGAGACGGACGTCAGAGCAGCATTCTTTAGCAGAGGGCGGGTCCAATTCTTTCAACTGATTGTACGCGGACTCGGTTTGTTCGCGATTGTACGCGCGCTTCTGGGCGTTGTTTAGCTCGTTGGTAGATTGACGCAGGTCGTGGTTCAACTGAAATTATAATAACTGTGTTTACACAAGATACAATCGAAAATATCACTTCTACTTTCGTTTGAGAGCTAAAAATGTTATAAAAAACATGTTGAATGAACAGATGTTTTTTAAGTCATTTAGTTGGGAGTGTTTTCGGCTATGTTTGATGAAAGTCGACGCAAGATGTCCGCTGCCATAAGTCCCTAATATGGGTATCAAATGAAGGAATTGACTAGTAGATCGCTATACACTGACTAAGTTTATAATATCCACCCCCCTCCCCTCCCCAAAATATAAACGGCCACCCCTACAAAATGTATTTTTTTAATTTATGAAAATCTTATTATCTACATACAACAGCTTACAATAAATCAAATAACCTGCAAACCTGCAACTTATACTACTTAGCAATTATCAAGCTATGACTAATATTGTAATCTATAATATTCACAAAAAACTCTTTACAGTCATAAGGTGGTCAGAATATCAGGCTATGAATAAGGAAATTTTCTGTCTAAGCATGAAACAATAGACAGAAAGACTATTTCGAAAAGCAGAAGTCCATACCTTTGATTCATAGCTCTCATCACACGCCACAGCCAGTCCTGACCTCAGCAACTCCTGGTTCACGTTTAGGTTTCCTTCTTCTGCTAGGAGCTCCACTGCGACCACACCATGAACCACTGAATACACCTGGAATATAGAAAAACTCTTGAGTATAGATCTCTAAACTTATTGGGCCCAGTGGCCAAAAGTGGAACTATTCATGCTAATGTGAAATGTCAATCGTAGAATGAGAATAACTACACATTTCAAATGCTTATACTACCTTGCAATCTCTGGGCATATACTATACATCAGCTTTCATAGCAATGTATGTTTGAATTATACAGTAAGGCAATCAATGACAATCCGGAGATACAGAAAGAAATGCGAATCAAAACTAGAGAAGAACTCTACGACTGAGTTACCAAAGCTCATCAAACACCGAAAGATAAGTCATGCGGTAGCTAACGACCGTTTTCAATTACCTATCTATCTGCGTTCTAGCTACTAAAGATAGACAAATCTATCGTTTGCAGCTTACTTACTTTTCAATAACCAGGGATTGGCGCTTCTTAGCGACGTTGTCTATGTATCGTGCGGAGGACAGATAGGGTACTGGAGATAGGAATACTGATTCAAATCGGCGTCACCTGCGTTTCAATATGAGTGCCATTTAGAGTAGGCCGGTAGGGTAGTGCCGGTGCGACACCACTTCAACGACAGCGCATTATTAGCGGCGGTCAAATAATAACACGTCCATAGACGAGTCATAACTTATTAAAAAAAAAAGGTCCATATTATCTATGGTGGTATATATGGTGGTCCTTATATCTACGAGTGACGCACGCGTTAAATATTACCCCAGAGTTTTGCAGCCAGGCAGCCACGCCCTTTGAGTACGCATTAGTGACGCAAGCCCGACGCCGCCTTCATAGAGATGGTGACTCTAGGCAGACCTTAAACCCTTACAGTCTCACACGAGTTATACTTTAGCTAAGAGCTGTCCTGTAGCGACGCACGCGTGAAACATCATCGCAGCGTTTTATGACCACGCCCATTGAACGCCTTCAAATGGTGCGGACCCGATACTGCGTTCCTAGCAAAGGTGATTCTTGACAGACCTCACAGCTTTACACCAGTTAAACCTCAACTAAGAATCTCCCTCTAGCGCCGCACGCATGAAACATTACCGCGTTTTGCGACCACGCCCCTTCAACGTTCACAAGTATCACATGCCCAACACCGCATCTCTAGCGACGATGTGCTCTGACAGGACTTCACAGCCTGACAGTAGTGTTACCTTAGCTAGGAGCGGTCCTCTAGCGATGCACGCGTGGAACTTCCTCCCGGCGTCTTGCGACCAGGCGCCGTGGGCGTCCAACAGCGGCGCGGGCGCGATCCCGCTCAGCCGACAGCGCATCGCCAGCGGCGGCGTGGTCTGACAGATCCCGCCGGACCCGCCCGGGAGCTCGCGCAAGTTGCCGACGTTCACTAGACCGATCTCGCCCCAGTCCATGTACAGCACCTGAATATATTATAAGTACATTCACATGTAAAATTTGGGTAAGCATAATCTCTATCGTCTCAGCTTTCAAAAAAGAAATCAAAATTGACCAAATCCAAAGTTCTTTATTTTTAATGTACAATTTTAACGTCAATTAAGTAATCAAAAACACAACAGCATATAAATAGTCTACTTTTACAGTTTAAAGTGAACATTTCACTGTACGATAATGATTATCGCACAGATAACTATCAAGCATTGTATAATATTGTTTTTATTTTTATTACAATTATTGTAATGAAATATGTATTTTTTTTCACAATTTTACAGGAAGTGTACCATCATTCTCTAAAAACTCGCTGTAAGCATAAAAAGTTTGTGCGATGAGCCAGCATTTTAATCGGTTTTTCAAGCTGACGAAACTTGGAGCCGATTTAACTGTTTTAGTAATAATGTTATAAACTTCCGGTGACATGTGAGTCAGCTTCCGTGACCTCGTGAGAGAGTGTGGTATAACAGCCAGCTTGTTAACGTTGACGTATGTTGCAAGAATGTCTCTCTCTTCATCTCTGTATAATGACATCTGCACCGTCCTCACCTGAACCATATCTCTGGGTAACACCGTCACGATCCTAACCCGTCGCACGTCGTCGTTCCTCGCCGCAGACTTTATTGATGCCCACTTTATACTAGCAGCGCCCCGCGGTTTTCATCTATACATCCGTCATCCATCCATCCCTACATCCAACCATCCAACTGTCTATCCATCCATACATCCTTACAAACTTCCGCGTTTACAACATCAGTATGATTTCGCATCGTCCTCACCTGCACCATATCCCTGGGCAACACCTTCACAACGCTAACCCGTCGCGCGCCGTCGTTGTGCGGCGCGGCGAACACGTCGCCGGGCCGCACCGGCCCCGTGTGCGTCATCAGCGGGCCGCCGTTCAGCGCGCGCTGGATTTGACGCAGCTCGCTGTCGGTCGATTCATCGTCGACTTGCACCCAGAACTTACTGATGCTTATTAGCTGAAGAAAAAATGTGATGTGAGTGTGATTTACTGATAGAGACCACACGACTGTACTAAAACTCCTTTTTGTTGAAGTGCTACATACAATTTCCGTAGGCTGTGAATAGGGTATCGGACTGGGTCAAAAATACGCCATTCTAATTATCCGCCAGCTATAGAAAAATAAACTCCGAGACGATAAAATCAATCAATCTCGATAAAGATCAGTTCTCAGACCTGGGACACGGGGATTTCTCTCGCAAGGAATCAAGACTGTAATCCTCCACGCTGGTCCTGTGTTGGCGGATGACGCATGTCGTCGAAAGATTCATGCAACACGCCATATTTCTAACGATGTTTTCCTTGACCTTTAAAGCGGTAACGACAATAAGTGGTGACGACAAAAATGCAGTAGAGATTCGAATCCGTGAAATCATGAAACCACCTTCCATGGAGCGACTTCTGTAGCCAGGTGGAAAGTTTTTGTGAATCTTGGGTTATAGTCTCATTGGCTTGAACACTGGTGCTATTCAAATTTTATGGCGTGAACTTCAAGTCAGCCTTAGCCGATGCTTCGTGAAGTTTAGAGGTGTGAGATTTATTGAGAAAGTAATTACAGAGTTTTGTTATCAGTTTATTGTGCAAGTTTTGAATATCGCCCTTCCTCCTTCTATTTGTGGTAGTGTCAATCTTTCAGTGCATCCTCGTGGGTGGTGTTTTCGATATTTGGTTAAATGAGTATTTATAATTTGTTGCAGTTTTGTGAGATTTGATTTCGACCAATGTATGATACCGAATGAATAGGTAAGTATGGGTATGGCAAAAGTATTAATGGCCTTCGCTGTATTTTTAGCATTAAGGTAGGTACTTATTTAGAATTTTGTGTAGTCGAGCTTTAAACTTTGTTTCTATGGCAGATTTTGTTTACGGATATTTGTTACGTAACAAATATCCGTAGGGGTATTTTTCAGGGAGACTGATTCAGTCCGCTTTGTTTTGTCTTGCTTTAAATCCTTTGTTTAACCTCTTAAATAACAGTAACAACGGTTTTAAAATCAAACATAATCCAACACTAGGAAGCACACATTACACTTTGTCACACTTGATGTACATGGATGACATCAAACTCTATGGAAGCAAAAGAGAAGAAATAGAACATCTTCCAGACATCACACAGTCATTTTCCTCAGATATATGTATGCAGTTTGGCATAGATAGTGGAAAATACTGTCAGTGCAGAAAGGAAAAATATAGATCAATATAAATTACCATCTCGACACAGATGAAGAAATAGAACCTGTTGATATAGATACCAGATACAAATATCTTGGTTACCAACGAAGTAGACAAATACAGCAGAACCAAAAAACAAAATCTCTTTGGGAACTCCCAGAGAGGTTCCCCCGACTTGGAGTTTGACTGTTGTGTTCCATTCATTCATGGTGATTTTACAACTGTAGGATGTATCTTATAATGACTAAGGATGTTTAAGAGCCAGGTGAGAAGCACAGAGTCTTGATCTGAGGAAGAGTTCTTATATACGTAATAATTACATTTGCAAATTACGTTGTAAAAGAATCGAAGCATAAGAAAAAGAACCTAAACTGTGCGAGGAAATGGCAAACTCCATACATTTTTACGAAATGTCCCGCCCGTTCGATGTTACGCTAGGCTGGTTAGCTGCGCTAGGAATCTGATGGGCTTACGCGTAATGGGTATTTACTTGTGACCTAAATACGTGTATTTAAAAAAATTAAACAGTTGACTAAAACAGTAATCTCAAAAATTTGTAGTGGGGGTAACAACACCTTATGTATTTTCGATACTATGGATGTATATTAATATCATTCATTAGTAGTGGTAGGAGTCTTTGCAGAATCCACACTTAGCTATTATCCTACCATCAAGGAATAATGTGCGAAAACAAACATGAACTGTGACAACATGAACAAAAAGTGTGTTCCAGTTTGAAGGGCAATGTTTTCAGACAAATTTCTACTCAAAGCGATAAATAATCTTACATCTCTGGATGACGAGTGCACCGAATAACTCATAAGAATTAAGAATACAAATAAATACTGGTAAAGTTACCCAACAGATCCTCAACGGGATGTGTGTGTCGTCCACCTCGGGTAGTCTCGGAACCAAGTTCTCCAGGTCGTTTAGTTCCAGCCTGCTGGCTTCCAGCATCGTTGCTAGCTCTTGAGCTTTATCCACCCTATTACAGACAAACAAAAATAATTTATTCTGGATACCAGAAATAAAGTACAGCGAAAAAAAGATTACAGAAAATGACTCTGTGTGTGAAAATTACTGAGTGATATAAATTGTGGCCTGATGTTATGGCTCACAGCGATTTCTCTACTACGGAAAATAATACAACACTAGCAGCGCCCCGCGGAGTCATCCGCGTAGTTCCTACTCTCGTTATTTTTCTGGGATAGAAAGTAGCCTATGTGTAATTCCAAACCAACATCTGAGTATCAAATTCGACTGGCCTCGTGGCTTAGTGGGTAGTAGCTCTGCCTGCGAAGCCGAAAGTCGTGGGTCCGATTCACACCCAGTGCAAATATTTGTGTGATGAATTCAAATGTTTGTACTGTGTCTCGGTGTTTCTATGTATAATTAGTCTGTATTTACAACTATATAAGTATTATATCAGCTATCTGGCCGACATATTACAAGTTTTGCTTAGTTTGTGGTCAGATGGTGTTGTGTGTGAATTGTACACCAATATTTTATTTATTGAAATATTATCTTAAACCCCTTCAGTAGGTTTACGTGAAAGAGTAACATACATCCATCCATACTTACTTTCACGTTTATAATATAGTAGTAGGATGACTTTAGTCTATCACGTTCGTTACGTTCACATAAGCTGCTCAATCAAAGTTCTAAGAGCTGGCACTCGGGACCTTCTTTCACAAGGAGTGAGTCAAAGCCATAATCCACCACGCTTTGTTGGCGGATCACGCATGTCCTCGAAAGATTCATGCAACACGCCAGTTTTCTAATGATGTTTTCCTTAACCGCTAAAGCCAGTGGTGATAACAAACTTGTTCATCAGCACTTTGGAAAATGCTCGAAAGTGCACGCAAGGTTTCAACCTACGACCACTCGATTCTGAAATGCATGTTCTAACCACTATAACGTGCTAAACAACTAAGACGATATGACGTTACATGCACTACGAAAGAAATGCATATGTCACCATAAAATTGCAAACACAGTCAGCTAGATCAGGGTAGCGATTCTGAAACCATTCGGTTGCATCCGACACGGAATCTCATCTCTCGGTCTTTGTCATGCTAAACAGATAAGACAAAGACCGAGAGATGAGATTCCGTGTCGGATGCAACCGAATGGTTTCAGAATCCCTAACCTGATTTTAGGTTAGATATGACGTTAGATTGTAATATAACGGCACTTACTATTTTACAGTGACATATATAATACATCCTTTGTAGTGGTAGGACTCTTAGCAGAGTCCGCCTGGGGAAGTACCACACCTTTGTCAATTATTCTACCGCCAAGCAGTAATGTGCAAACATTACTGTGTTCCGGTCTGAAGGGCAATGTTTCCAGAGAAATTACAGGGCTTAGAGATATAACAACTTAGATCTCTGGGTGACGAGCGCAATGCGGTGCTAGATACCTAATTATTTGGGCTCTTCATGTTCCAATAGCTGAGTGTCACTGTGCTGTTATTTGGCAGGGATGTTGCTTACCATCAGGCATATGTCGTGCTCGTCTTGTCACTCTTTATTTAAAAAAAAAAAACTAGCGTCGTTTGATTATAAACTGACGGTTTTTACAATTTTACGATGACACATACTAATTAGTTAACATTCAGATTTGTAACAGTTGAAATTATTTAACAATTTCGAAGTTTTTGTTAAAAACACATAAAAATATAAAATTATACGCCCATAATTGATTATTTGAAGATTGTCTGACTGACTTTTAACTTTTTTTATTGGAATACTTACGGTAGTAGTGGGATTCGAATGTCGATTTTCAGTTGCCTCGCCTTGATAGACTTGTAGACTGGGAGCAGAACTTGCCCGGGAATGGTTGGGTCCTGAAATGTATTCCATTAATAAGCTCCTTATAAAAACATACATATAAAATACAAACTAGGGGAACCGACAGACGTTGTCTTACATGTACACAAAATTGAACTGTGTATTTATTATCACTGATTAATTTAACCCTTAACCACCTAACGGCGGTCACAGTGACTCCAGCGGTTTTTATTTTTTGGATTATTCCGTTACTATGCGAGCTATGCGTCTGTAAGTTCATCTACTTTACCCCCCTGCTCCCCAGTACGTAGTGTGCGCTCGATCGTTTCACATGTTTGCGCGTTCAAGAGTTACAGGTAATTATATTTTGTTTGCGGTCATGGTGACCGCCGTTAGGTGTTTACGTAATTTTTAATAAAATCAATTCTTTTTGTTTTTATGGCTTTATTATGTCTGATGAACGACTAAACCGAAACATCTTGGAATGGTTAGAACAAATTTCTGATTCAGACAAGGAAAATGAAAGAAATGAGCCAGAATTGCCAAACGAAGACTGCAGCGACATCGAAAATATTCCAGTGGATCATTTTATCAGAGACGAGTGTCAGTCTGACTCAGATATAGAAGATAATAATCCAGAGTGTCAAGACGAAGATGGAACCAACATTGCTGATTGCATCCGTGTCCATTAAAGGTTTAAGCAATTGGCTGAAAATCTTGTGAAATCTCATTTGGAACGACGTATAAACAAGCCCGATTTGCATGGAGAATTTTAATGCGGTATTCGCCACGTACTGAAGCTGGAACAAGAGTCAAGCATTTCCTCAACTGATCGAAAGGTTTGAAATCAGGAAGAGTTGCTCAACTTGTGATGCTAAAAAACCGCAAAACATATTACATGTGTTTTCAATGTAAGAAACCCATTTGCGTTGAGTGTTCGCAAAAGATGTGCGTAAACGTCGTTAAAAATTGTAACTGTTTACCCATTGCAATTTTATAAAATAAGTGATTTGATTTTGTCATTAATAGTTTTATATAGTAGTTTATACATTAAACTACCAAAAAATTTGAAGATTTGATTAGATTTTACAAATACTTACTTGTCAGATCTCAGATTTTTATAATGCCTAGATTTTGTACTAAAATGTTCAAGTTAATTATAAACATTGATTATTTATATGTATTTCTATTATTTTTCAAAGTTTTTTAACGTCAATATGTTAACAAAACAATAAAGATTACGATCTGTTTTTCATTTATATCATTTTATATATTTACAAAAACCATAAAACAGAAAATAATAAGCGGTCACCATGACCGCCGTTAGGTGGTAGTGTAACTCAAAAACACGTTAGGTGGCAAAGGGTTAACACTGCAATGTTCTGGTTTGAAGGGCAACATTTCCAGTAAAATTACAGGGCATAGAAATAAAACATCTATATCGGTAAACATCTACATCTGTATCGGGTGACGAGCGCAGTACAGTGGTAAGTTATAATTTGGACTCTTCATGTTCCAATATCTGCGTGTCACACTGTGCTGTTATGGGTAGGCATGTTGGTTACCATCAGGCACACGTCCTGCTCGTCACGTCACTCCTTATTATAAAAAAAAGTATATTTGGTAGTATATTTAGCAAAAATTTAACACACAGTCGATGTGTGTGATTTCCTAAAATGGGTAACTCACCCCACTTCCTCCACGACGGGCTTGACCCACAGTATCACCGAACGTCAAGAACACTTTCCTGAAAATAAAAACAATGGAATATGATCTCGACACACACAATATTTTTAGCAAGAACCGCGTTACGCTTATTACGAGATTGAATCAGATTCTTCAAAGTAAGCTATATTGTAGACCAAATTGTTGCTTAGCATCAGTCGAGAAAACCTACAAGTAAAAGCTCATCGACAATGAAAACAAGGATTAGCAATCAACGATCCAGTAGCTTTCTAGAAGATACTTATAATAAACTAGCGACCCGCCCCGGCTTCGCACGGGTGCAATGCTGATACAAAATATACTAACAAAAATGGTTATTGTGGGTTATCCCTAAGAGATAGACATATATTTATCATAATGAGCTTTTTTGTAGATCTTTTTTGTTCTATCTCGTAGGGTTCAGCCAGCGTTTGCAATTTAAGCGCAAAAATTGTGTTTATATATGAGATCACTTTAGAATTTTTTTAAATTATCAGTGTCAGGAAGTTAGTCATCATTGAAGATAAAACCATGAAACTATGACTGTGTCTAGACACTTAACATGAACCCAATAAATTTTGTACTAGCAATTTTGTAGTTTTTAACTGTACGGGCATGAAATAGGGGTTGAAATGGAGAATGAATGTTAGTATGGAAGTGCGTCATAGCGAAGGTAAAATCATGAAACTTTGTATCTAGATACTTGACACGTCAATAAATGTTTGTCAAACTCAAAGTACTTTATTCATAAATGTACAATTTACACATCAATAAATAAAAAATAAAAACAAAAGAAAGAGCATACAAATCATAATATCTATTTTCAAAGTTTGAAACAACTACTTTACTGTATTATAATAATTATTGTACAGAAAACTGTCAAGCATTATATGAGTATAATATGTTTTTATAACAATTGTACTGCCCCATGTCAAATTTTTGTATACATATTTATAGGACTTTGCCATCACTCTCTAAAAATTCGGTGTAACTATAAAAAGTTTGACCGATAAGCCAGCACTTTAATCTGTTTTTGAAGCTGCCGAAACTTGGAGCAGATATAACTATTTTGGGAAGTGTGTTATAAACTTCAGGTCCCATAATGTGAGTTAGCTGCCGTGACCTTGTGAGAGAGTGTGATATAACATCCAGCTTGTCCCCATTACGTATGTTGCGAGAATGTCTCTCTCCTCGCGTATTGTATGATTCTAGATTATTTCTGACGGAGACGCGGAGATTTCGCAAAATCTTTCTTCTGACAATGCTGATAACTCAACGTTTTCGACACACTTTAGTGCTTCATTTACAAAGATGCAAGATCCGCCATGCATACCAATATTTCTACAAAAACTAGATACTAACTTGTAGCCTTTTAGGTGTATACATTGTAAATTCGGGGCGGTAAGCCAGTGTTCTGTTAATGCAAGAACATCGCACTTAAGATCAGATTCTAAGAGAACTTCTAATCGTTGAGTCTTATCGTTTAACGAGTTAATGTTTTGGTGGCATATTGTCAACTGTCTCGGTGGTAAGCACTGCGCGTTCATGCTACACACTGAGTTTTGTACTACGGCCGCCAGCTGTCGTCGCAGGGGAGCCGCCGGCGGAGCGGCGGGGGCGGTGTTGCGTCCGCCGCCCCGCGCCCGAGGACGCGGTCGTTCCGGTGGTGTTTGCGTCATCTGCGGCGTCTGAGGACGGGCGCACCGCCCGTCGGTCGCCGCGTCGAAACTGATTTCGACTCTACATGTCCTAGCAATTTAAGTTTTTCGAACTGCACGGTGGTGAAATAGGGGGTTGAGATGTGGGATGAAAGTTAAGATGGGAGTTCGTCATTGCTTAACATTCATTCGATTTGAAGGAAACAAAAGTGTGCTGGCGATTTTGAAAAATCGATTTTTAGTGGGGATAGTATTAATAGGGGATGAAAGTTCGCATTGACTCTACGTAGAGTCCTGACTCTATGTAGACATCCTGACGTCTACTCTCTTTCTACGAGAAACGTAATTTCGAAATAAACTCGCGACTTTCCTACTCCGGTTCTACTTCGATCCATCGTTTCGTCGTTTATGTTTCATAAGTTTATACGTTTGTATTTGCAATATAATCATTACTCGCGGCTATTACACACACTACCATGTATTTGTCACACATACGTATGTTTGTATCTTTTGTTTATTTAAATTACGGTCGAATGTCGAACCAAAGGGCGAACACTAGTAAATACAATTTTGTGCATGTAACTAAGTGTACGCGGGGCTAGCACGGGCAGTTGACAATTACTCCACCGGGAAAGGAAATAATCTCTTTCCCCCTTGTCAATTTTGTCCACTGTCAGAGCACGGACTCGCCGGTGGATAGTTATTCCACGGTGGATATACGACGGGAGTAGCGTTATCACTTCAGTATTGCCGTTATAAGAAAATTAAATAATAAAGTGGCCAAGTGCAAGTTGGACTCGCCCATGAAGGGTTCCGTTGCAGCAAGTAACATAATATACATAGTACACATAGTTCTTGTACTTCGTTGTAACTTTGATCGAAGTTTTAATGATAGTGTATTTATGACGTACTAAAAACAACTACTTATCAGATCGAGTTCAAACCAATTTTCGTTGGTAGTTTGCATGGTAATGTACATCATATATTTTTTCATTCTCTTACTTTAGAAGTTAGAGGGAGGGGGGGCACACATTTTACCACTTTGGAAGTGTCTCTCGCGCAAATTATTCAGTGTAAACAAAAATTATATTAGAAACCTCAATATTGTTTTTGAAGACCTATCGATAGACACCCCACACGTGTAGGTATGATGACTTTCATTTCTCAGTATGGGGGGCAACCCTAATTTTTTTATTTTTTTTTTATAAAAACTTAGTGCGGTTCATAGAATACATCTACTTACCAAGTTTCAACAGTGTAGTTTTCATAGTTTCGGCAAAAAGTGGCTGTGACAGACAGACGTGACGAATCTATAAGGGTTCCGTTTTTAAGTTTTACGGAACCCTAAAAATGACGTATTGATCATCAGTTTTTCTGTCAACGTTTGCTCTTTTTCCTTTTTTTTTCTGTGCTGCGTTTTGAGGTTTTATATGTAGGTTTTATATTTTTGTAAACAACTATAAAACATTTTCTCATCTAAATCACATACCTTAGTATAGAGAACGCATTTAGATATTAAAATGAGTAATTGTATAATTAAAAATATAATTATAATATGCTTGCGACATTATGTTTGAGAGAGATTTACTTATATCCCCACCTCCAAATCAGACGATAGTTTGTCCCCTGTCATATGCCAATTGAAGAGTATTTATCTTCGTTTTCCCGAGTCCGTGCTATACAGCGGGGAGTAGCGTGATATAATGTCCACGACAAACGTCAAGTGGAAACATTTTATCACTTTCCCCTGTTGCCATGCTATGCAAGGTGGAAATGATTATTATATCCACTGACAGGTGGATAAAAATGGTGGAAAGACTATTAGTCCACAGTCCGTGCTAGCCCCGCTGGTGTACACTAAGCATAATCAATATGTGTGTGTTACATACTTGCTGTTTTTGTCGAAAGTGACCCTGGGTTCGTCGCCAATGTTCTGTCGCACCAGGTTCTTAATGGCAGTTGTGTACACCTCGCCAGGCTGGTTGTCGGGGAAACCTTGCAGGTACACCTGGGAAAGACAGAGGTTTTCTGTTTTCAAACAATTCATGGGTAATTCACCTGTGATATGGTCCGATGGTTAGCTGTATTCCAAAACCCAAAATACATATTATATCGGTTTCTCCATGCTGTTTTCCTTCGCCGTTTAAATCAGTGATAGTTAAAAAACTAGTAGACTTTTGTTTTTTTGCTCGTGGCTCGAAAAAGCACCATCGTTTCATGTTTGACGTTCCAAAGACTGTAACGAAAAGGTCATACATCGGACGTCAGACGTCGGAATGCTATGCCGGCGTGGATGTTTCCCGTTGGTTACAATCTTGGTAACTTCAAATCGAGAAACACTCCATCGTAGAGGGAATCGTCGCTTAACATTAAGGCGCGATGGCGGTCAAGTGCAAACCTATAAAAGTAATAAAAATATATATTAATAATATGTAGATAAATCACCGTGTCTCTGGGGTCCAATCCTCCGAGCAACTTGACTGCATCCCGTTCGCGTTCCTCGTGCGTCGACACTTGGACGAAGTATTGCGGGTAGAACGCGCCCGCTATTATCACCTATCGAAAAAAAAACAGATCATTATCATAATTATCTCTGGTTTTGTATAAATTTGATCGTAAAATAGCTGCACTAGCTGCTTCGATTGTGTGGCCGTATGTTGTGAATTGTTTCAAATTACATTTTTAAATTATTAAACTTGGGTTCAACACAGAAAAATTCAGATCAATATATTGTCAGGAAGATAGCGAAATTTAAATGACTAAATTTGACCCAAGAAAAACCGTTTAAAAAATAACAGATCGAATCATTACAATAGTAATAGTTTCGTTCATTAATTTGTGGAAAAACAAATTAACGGCCTATCATCACGAGCGTTTACACAATACACCAACCTTCAGTGCCAAGGAGATCTCGTTATTATTGTACGGCGTCGGTCCCTTGAATGCTTCGATACCCTCTCGAGAGAGTCTGGTCTTCAGTTCCCGCACCATGTCGTCGGTTTCCCTCAGGGAACGCACTTGCACGTAGAAACGACGCGCCCACTGCGACTCGTTGTTGCCTTGTTGCTTGAAGTAGTTTTGCGTGCGGAGGTGGCGCCACACCTGTAATTATCAATAATTTTACTTGTAAAAATTTAGTTTTATTATTCGTTTCGTTAGTTTCAATGGAGTTTTACTCACTGCTACGTGATCAAGTACTTGCTGTTTTCTAAAGCGGCATGCATTATAACTTGTCGAATTTCACAAAACCAAGCCATGCGATTTTATAGTATAGAGTGACGGTAATATAAAAGTATATAATATCTTCAACGCAAGAAGTATTAACCTGAAGTTGTTGACTAACTAATTTCTAACTCGCTAAATTCAGAGTGTCGGTTTATAGAGACGGTGTGCGCGCGCATTGTTTTTTTTTTTTTTTTTCCTACCGCACCACAAGAAGTATAACTTCAAAAATACAAATACACTATAGATAAAACGCATAACGATAAAACCAGCAGGTCTACTACGAAGTCCGATAATCGATATATCGGCCGAACTTATGGACGTTTCCTACCTCGATAGACAATCGGTCGGTTGATCAAATCGGCCGTTTCGTTCGATCCGACCCTCATCCGACCTAAGTCTATAACTTCCGACCGAAACGTATCCGATCCGAATGTTTTTCGTGGTAGGCTACAGATCCGATTCAGCTGTCGGTCGGATCCGATCATTCGGAGTTTGTTTTCGTGGTAGACCTGCAGACTAAGATACCTTGTAGACGTTGTAGAAAGCGATGCAGTCGCTAGTAGTCCCGTCCGCCCAGGTCAGCTTGGAGTTGTACGCGTTCAGACGCTCGCGGAACGGGCTGCTAAATACGTTCTTCGCTGACATGGCCGCCGCTAGAAACATTACAATAAGGAACGTCAAATGTGAAGTCGATATTGACTAAATAGATAGATAAAGTGTGCAAACTTTTGCTATAGATAGATGGATAGATATCGTTTTTTAAATAAATGTTTATATCGCAGAGTGAGTTTGGAGAATCTTTCGAGTTTGGAGTTTGTTTACGGTGTTGTGTGTCGTGGTGGGAACCCTGCGATGTTTTGAGAACAATTGAGGGTATTATATTTACAAACTAGATACATACACTTTATTGAACACACCAAAATAAAAATAATTCACAAGTTGCATAATAATATCATAAGCAGCACAATAAATTATCCCATTGCTGGGATTGCCTTCTCTCGCCAGGAGAAAATCAAGGCCATGGCCCACCAAGCTGACACAGTGCGAGTTGTTGGATGACGCATGAGCGCATGACCTAGAAAGATTCTAAGAACATTTCGGTTTTGTCACAATGTTTTTACCGTTTTTTAGTTAGTGGGAATCGAATCAGAGGCTCCGGATCGGACCAGCCGTAACTTGTAATCAATCAATCCTGACTCACCCATCGATATAAAGATGTGCCTTCCCCAACTTCTGGCGCATGGAATTATGTCATCGTTGGGAAGAGTGAGCTCACTGTTTCCGTTCTAGTCGGTTGCAGGTTGCAGGAAGCGGTGAACGAGCGGTGACGTATTTACCTATCACTATTCGTTGTCAAAAACCAAAATAAGTAGAACCACAGCATACGTCACCGCTAGCGATTCTAGGGGTCAAGTAGATTGGTGTGTGAACCACTTATGCTACACACAGAGACGCAGTTTATTACCAATTTAAAGGTGGTCATGGCACATCTTATGGTTTATATTGATGGACTCACCCATAATAATGGTCTCCTCCAGACATCCGAAGATATACCCCAACATGATCATCTTGGACACCTTCACGTCGAGGGGCAGTTTCGCCATCACACGTCCCAAGTACGTAATGTCTCCGTCAGAGTTTGACCATTCTTCGTCTACCGTCTTTTTCAAAGCGCCAATCTACGGAATTCATACGGACGGAGCTGAATTATTTTGATAAAATTTCTACAATAATTAACTCTTTATTCTACACAATAACTTATGCAGTCATTTAAAAAAAACAAAACACTTGAAGCTGATTTCAAAACTACTCATACTATGTAGATATTATTATGAGATCATATTAAGAGCTTTTTTGTTTCCTACAATAAAGAATCATATAAAACAATATTTTTTTCGTAATGTCTGACGAGACGAACACGACACGTTGGTTGGCACAGCGCTCATCGCCCAGAGATATAACATGATGTATCTCTATGTCCTGTAATTTCTATGGAAACATTATCGTCCAGTTCGAAACAATGCAATGTTTGCCATCTACTGGTTGGCGGTAGAATTGCTGGCAAAGGTGTAGTATTTCCCCAGGCGGACTTGGTATGGTGTACCTACTACTGTTAAATAAAAAATAACTTTAATTTAGAAACCCCGACTGTACCATCTAAAGACACTTGGGTGATGAGACGAATATAACAATATCGTAATTGTCAAAATCCATCCAGCCATTTGGAAGATACGTGGGAATAAAGAAATTTACAAACATACAAGATACACGCGAAAAACTTAGCCCTTCTTTCAGTTGGTATAAAAATTGAAAAAAAAAGATGGAAGTGGAAAAAAGAAATCCAATTAGTGTTCAATGGGCAGAGGAATCATTACAATTGGGATGACGACAGGGTCAAAAATATACCATTAATTAGTTCGTCAGGTAGATCATGGAAAAATATGGGACACGATATTTTTTCTTTTATCAAATTCCGTAGTAGGGAGTTGTGACGTCACACTATAGTAAAAATCGTACCATATCGTGACATGAACCGAAACTTCTAAGCACTGTATCTTCGTCGTTTTTGATTATGAAACAAACGAAAAATATGTAAAAAATATTTTTTATGACCTAACTGATGGACTAATTACTTTTTTAGTCGTCTCGCCTATTAAAACAAATAGCAACATTTTATTTCCTACCAACAACATAATAAATACCTCTTTGAGCACAAGCAGCGTTCGACGAATATTGGACATGTCCGGCGGGTCCATGGCCAATGCGAGGATGTCACTCGGCGGGCCCATGTTCAACATCTTGGCCAATAGGACGAGCCGTTCCAACGGGCAGCGAAGGATCTCTGGCACTGCCTCTTCTTTCAAGGTATCCTGTCAACATCGTGCTTGTCAGTCATTGATAAAAAAATACTTAATTTATTTACTACAAACAAACAAAAACTGACTTCATTTTAAGATTATGTTTAAACACTCGACCAAATTTGTTAAGAAGCCATCAGGAAGTCAGCGAGGTATGTGAAAGTAAAGTTTAGTTTTTGAAGTGAAAACTTTTTTGGCGCGCCACAGAGTTTTCGTGGGCTGTGAATGGAATTCTAGTGTCATGCTCGGGAATGATAAGAAATCTTCGGGTAAACTCGGGACCATGGCCATTGGCCATCTAGAAATACTGGCCTAATCCACTGGTCACGCCCTCCTGTTTCACCCGCGTAGTTTCCAAACTACGTTATCAAATTCAGAGTTATTATAAGTTTTAACTTCTATCGGTAGCTGTCATGACTGCCAATTTTTGTTCATATTTAAAAAACTACCACACGAATTTCGATAAAATGTATATGGTACCACCTGTGAAATATGATCTACCTTACAAAAAAGAACCATCAAAATTGATTCACAATTCGCGCGGAGCTATCGTACATTATAAAAAACGTATAACCGAAGAGAACCTCCTTTTTTGAAGTCTGTTAAAAACAGACCTTTCTTTTACAAACTTTTCCTAATTAGTCTCCGTCCAAGACATCATCTTGGCCTTGAAGGTGGCCTACAGGCTAGAATGAGCTAAGGCCCAAGTACTGGCACTTAAATAAAAAAAAATAAAAAATTGGTGGACAATTCACACACAAAACCATCTGCCCCAAACTAAGCAAAGCTTGTGTGATGGCGGCCAGATAGCTGATATAATACTTATATAATTTTAAATACATACTTATAATACATAGAAACACCCAGACACAGTGCAAACATTTGAATTCATCACACAAATATTTGCACTGGGTGGGAATCGAACCCACGACCCTCGGCTTCGCAGGCAGAGCTACTACCAACTAAGCCACGAGGCCAGTCGACTTGACATTATAGAATTGTATGGGCGCCAGTTCGCGCCGCGACCGCGACAGGAGACCAGTCGCGAACTGGCGCCCATACAATTCTATAATGTCAAGTGCATGTCGCGTCGCGATCTCCTGTCGCGGTCTCCTGTCGCGCTCTCAGCGCGAACCTTTACATATTCTTCATTCTTTATATTCTTGTTATACTACATAGAAATTGTTCTACTTACATAGAAGTTGCCAGTGACGAGCCTGTAGACGCGTCCGTCGCGCACTCGGCCCGCGCGCCCGGCCCGCTGCTCGCAGTTCGTTTTCGACGCCCACGTCAACTGCAGCGACGTGAAGTTGGTGTGCTCGTCCGCTATCAGCGTCTTCATCAGGCAGAAATCGATAACTGCCAAATAAGTATAAAATGTGTTAATATAAAGCATTCGTAAGCTACTTTGACTCAAGACAGACAAATATGGAAGGATGGTAGGGAGGCCTTTGCTCAACACTGGGACACAATGGGCTCTTAATTGTATAATAATAGGTAAGAAGCCCACTACATGTTCGCACTGCTGGGACTCGGGGCCTTCTCTAGTAAGGAGAGCCAAGGCCATAATCCACCACGGTCCACGCTGGCCCAGTGCGGGTTGGTGGATGACACATGACCTCGAAAGATTCTAGGTACATGTCGATTTCCTCAATTATTTTCCTTCACTGTTTTAAGCGGCATTACGCAGATGACTTCCAAAAGACCGAGCTGCGCGAAGGATTTGGAACCCGGGGCTTCCCTTCGGGGCTAGAAGTTATTATATATTTATGAGAAGTTAAATAGTATATTGTAGTATAAGTAATGTGCTATTGTACGATGCCGTATATGGTATATCAGGTGCCAGTTTTGATCTTGGTCAACTATGTTACAAAGAAAACTAGTTGGCATCCCGCACCGCGTCCGTCATCACACGTTGGCGACCACGCAAGACTGCGGCTGGCAGGCAGAACAGCACCGTAAAGGTCAACCGCCCACTTACCTACACGACTCCGCTCCTACCCGACAAATAAAATACACTAAAATATGGCCTTTACATCATGTTTGTTAAGACATAGATTACATTGGCAACATAAATTAGCAGACGGCTGTCAGCGAACGGTCTGCTAATTTGTGTTGCCAATGTAATCTGTATCTTAACATGCATGGCATAAAGCCCATATTTGAGTGTATTTTATTTGTCGGGTGGTAACCGAGTCCTATAAGTCGGTCCTCTAAGTATCGCAGCTAAGTATTGTGCCATCTATATCACTTACCTGCTGTGTTGGCCAGAAATGATAAGTGTTCAAATTCTTACAATTAATAACTACCTAATGATGAAATTATACGTTGAAACTTACCATACTTGATATCAGGAACAGTGATCGAACTCTCAGCAATATTGGTAGAGAGGATGATCTTCCTGTTTCCAGGGGGTGCTTTTTGGAAGACCCGTACCTACAGACAACCGAAAAAACTTTTAGAATACATAATACAAGAAAAGTAAAAATTACCACTATGTACCCCTGACTATAGATAGTGCAATCCACGAAGACGCGCCCCACCAATTTTGTTTTCCACCAATCGCGTTTGCTCTGAGCGTCAGTCGCGAACCATTCACCAGTCATTGTAGTCTGCGTGTGCATTCATAGGTAATTAGTGTGTACCGATAACACTCAAATATTGACGGAAGCTTGCACACATATACAATAAACGGTTAGGAGGAATAGTGGGGCGCGTCTTCGTGGATTGCACTATCTGTATCTTGGATTTGAAATTTGTCATAGTGTATATTCTAATCAAGCCCTTTCATTTGATACTCATATTAAGAGAATTGTGAAAAATTTCAATACCCATATTAAAGATAGTTGTAAAAAATATGTTATCCGCAACACTTTCGACTAATTCACTTTTCTAACAAATCAAAATCGGTTCATCCGTTTTCGAGCTTCGATGCCACAGACAGACACGTGAAACTAAAAGATTACTTATCTATATTTATACTTCTATACTAATAATATTATAAAGAGGAAAGATTTGTTTGTTTGTTTGTAATGAATAGGCTCCAAAACTACTGGACCGATTTCAAAAATTCTTTCACCTTTGGAAAGCTACATTATTTCCGAGTAAAATAGGCTTTATTATATTTTTTTTTAAATTAGGGATCCTTACTAAAACTCCAATAATGTAACATAAGGTGTAAAAAAATGACCTGAAAAATTCCTTACATCGCGTGCGCTGCGAAAACTATTGATGATAGAACAAAATCATTTACTACGACTTTGCAGAACTCATTATTATCTACAAAAAGTGTCGCGACAGCATATGTCTAAATATTATAGTTATGTCACAGTAAGCAGTTTTTTATTCTAAAATATTAATTTTACTTTTTTTTTTAAACCCGATGCAAAAAAATGGGTGTATGTGTGTGTGTATGTACCCGTGCGAAGCCGGGGCGGGCCGCTAGTTTATTATATACTTATAACAAACACCCCGTCGTTTTGCATCGAAAGTTAAAAATTAAAATGTTAAACCAGTGTTTTATTACAAACCATTCTATTAATAAATATTTCAGTATTTGAATTTGATAAGAGATGGGATGGGAGGGAGGCCTCTGAATTTGGGGTCCATTCAATATTTTTACCTGCTCTTCTGCTGTAATGGTGGAGTGTAGCGGCAGCACCCACCAATTATATTTCGCACATTCGGCACCGCAAAGGTTTGCTCTGTGGAAAGAGTAAACTATTTAATAAAAGTTGTTCTATATCTAGTTGTTCTTAAATGTCATCATTGTCGTCGCTAGAGTTATTTGCAAGAACGTGCATGAACACACACGGACTGACCTCGTGGCTTAGTTGGTAGTAAATCTGCCTGCGAAGCCGAGGGTCGTGGGTTCGATTCCCACTCAGTGCAAATATTTGTGTGATGAATTCAAATGTTCGCACTGTGTGTTTGTGGTTGTTTCTATGTGTATTTTTTTTTTTTAAATAATGAGTGACGATACGAGCAGGACATTTGCCTGATAGTAAGCAACATGCCTGCCACATAACAGCACAGTGACACGCAGCTGTCGGAACATGAAGAGTCCAAATCATTACCCAGCACTGCACTGCGCTCGTCACCCAGAGATCTAAGATGTTATATCTCTAAGCCCTGTAATTTCACTGGAAACATTGCCCGTCAAACCGGAACACAGTAATGTTTGCACATTACTGCTTGGCGGTAGAATAACTGGCTAAGGTGCGGTACTTCCCCAGGCGGACTCTGCTAAGAGTCATATCTAGCCGCCATCATACAAGCTTTGCTTAGTTTGGGGTCAGATGGTGTTGTGGTTGTGTGTGAATTGTCCACCAATATTTATTTATTTATTTATTATCAAACCTTATACTAATATAATAAAGGCAAAAGTTTGTGAGTGTGTGTTTGTTACTTCTTCACGTCTAAACAGCTGAAGCGATTTTAATATTTGGTAAGGAGTTAGCTGACACCCTGGATTAACACATATAAGCTACTTTTTATCCCGAAAAAATAACGGAAACTGCGCGGGTAACACCGCGGGGCGCTGCTAATCCCACTAATATCCCACTAATATTATAAATGTCAAAGTATGGATGTTTGTATATTTGGATGTTTGTTGCTCAATCACGCCATAAGGTATGAACGGATCAGGCTGAATTTTGGAATATAGTTAGATTATAGTCTGGAAGAACACATAGGCTACTTTTTATCCGAAAATAACGGGAACGGGAACTACGCGTGTAAAACCGCGGGGCACTGCTAGTTTGTTCTCTCTGAGTTGGTACGCCCAACTTTCGATAGGTGGCGTAGCAACGCGCACATGGTTCAGCTAGTGTAAAATATATAGGTAACAAGTATATAAGAGCAAGAGCCCGTGAAACCCAGACCTTCATTATTTGGACAAAGCTGAAAGTTTGTCAGCGCATGCTCTCGACTTAGGTTAGGTCGATGGACCATTATGAAGTTTGAATTATCCTGGCTTAGGCAGATAAACGGTGCTAAAAGTGTACCTATGTGGCGGAGAGCCCCACGTATCCACCTTGCTATCTTTTAATACTTGATTGGAAGATATCACTATTATACTACGTGAGCCTTAAGCACGACCCGCGAGACAGTTGTAAACAGTATGACGTGGAAACTGTCAGCACCACGTATAGGTGGTCAATAATCTAATGGCATGTGGCCAAAATGGGAACTAACACCGTCGTCAACACAACCAGTATCGCCGATACCCGATTTCCACAAGTTTCCCAAAATTTGAAGTGTGTGAGTGTGTGTTGATTTCACAAGTGTGAAAAATCCGGGAACATAATGACTTCAAGTGCCAGCTGGTATAAAAATGAGAATTTCACAGTTGAAATTATCAAGAAGAAATCCGAAGTTAATATCCACTAAGACTAAAATAAATACGATTTCCGTTAAGATATAAGTGAATAGCTCTTTCACACATACAGATTCTCTATTGTTGTTACAGAATATCGAAAATTGTATAACAATTACTAAAACAATTATACAAATCAATGGAAAACAATGACCAAGTTTTTTTTTTTACACGAGCCTGTGACGTCGTATAGCGTTTGAGACATTCGATGGACAGATTAAAAACAATAATTTTGCAAATTAAATAATTTTTTTAAGTAATTAATTCGCCCTTCTGACCATATCTGTCTGATTTTCATACTCTGATTTTCATTGTACGCTGAAGTAACCAAATTATAAAATTCATAAATTTCGCTATTAGAATGAGATCCTGTAGGAGCGTGTCCTTGAATAACTGTCAGACATTTTTCATCTTTTACTCGAAATTGTAGAGCTGCTACTCTTTCAGAGTATGATTTAAATTCTACGATATTGTTTTTGGATACCAGAAAACCTACACCAAACATGCTTCCTGTTCCTGTGTAATAAAATATACGCTTAATCGTTTACGTTAAAGTAAATAATAGTACACATACTATTTTTTAACGCGAGAAAACAACTGGAACGGTTCGAGGCTGGAACCGCGCCTGCATGTCGTGCAGCATTTAGTGAATACGCTGCTTTAATAGTATGTTATTTTTCCTGTGTGCATAATAAACTATTTCTGTCTGTCTGTAAGTTTTCAAAGTAAACCGCTTCTAAGGAGGAGCGAAGAAGACAAGGATTAAGGAATCAAATAATCTTACCGCAGCGTGATGTCAATCAGGCAGTTATACAGATCCTCGATCTCATTGATGCCGGGTAGAAACATCAGCACAGACGGAAGGTCAGCCTCCTCGCGATCCACTTCGCAGTTGTCCTCTTGGCTGTCAATTTGCTCGAACGCATGCAGCAGTTTGATTACCAGATGGTACATTTCAACAGAAATGCCTGGCTCACCAGGTTTTGGAAAACAATTGTCCATTATCTGTCGAGATGAATATTACTTTTAATTGTCGGCCTCGTTATTCCCTGATGCTTCGGCTACATTAGCGGGCGAAGATTCGTATCGTGTTGGCGCGACAAAAACTCGGACATGGCGACGTTCTTGTCTACATTAAGGCGGGCTAAGACATCTACTACATCGTATTCGCCCGAATACTACGCGATGACACGATGTACCCGGTCACATTAATCGCGTTAACTCGAATATTCCCCGTAGCCCGCTAATGTAGCCGAAGCATGAGAGTTACAATATATAATTTTTCAAGGTCAGAGTGAATAAGTACTTTCTAGGTCAGCGTGGGTCATCTTCGACTACACCATGGCCATCAGGTGAGTTGATGGTCAAACGCAGAACTATGATTGATAAAACAAAATTGGCTTAAGAGTTGTATATTTACAAACATATTTCTCTATTCAAAACTTACATCTATATACATATTTCTATATTTATTTTATGTAACACTAGCAGCGCCCCGCGGTGTTACCCGCGCAGTTCCCGTTCCCGTGTTTCTCCGGGATAAAAAGTAGCATTTGTGTTCTTCCAGACTACAATCTATATGTGTTCCAAATTTCAGCCCGATCCGTTCATACGTTAGGACGTGATTGAGCAACAAACATCCAAACATCCATACCTACATTGCCATTTATATTTTTTATTTTTTTTAATAAAGAGAGACGAGACGAGCAGTATATTTGCCTGATGGTAAGCAACACGCCTGCCACATAACAGCACAGTGACACGCAGTTATTGAAACATGAAGAGCCCAAATCATTAACTAGCTCCACTGCGCTCGTCACCCAGAGATCTAAGATGTTATGTCTCTAAGCCCTGTAATTTCCTTGGGAAACATTGCCCTTCAAACCGGAACACAGTAATTTTTGCACATTACTGCTTGACGGTAGAATAACTGGCAAAGGTGTGGTACTTCCCCAGGTGGACTCTGCAAAGAGTCCTACCACTACTTGATTGTAGTAGGATATTAGGATTACATAGTTTCCTGTGTAAAAAAAATATGTCTAATCTACTTATCCAAGTAGATTAATCCAATATGAAAATACAAAATGCTTTGCAAGACTTCTAATTTTTTATGGTATCAGGTCACACATAGATTTTACTAATTAGACAGACCATAAGCGTATCTGCTGCTAGGAGTATTTAAGCCCACAAAGTATTTAACCTGAGACCTGAGCATAACACTTCCAAACTTTATCAGGACTGTAGCTAATGGGGGACATTTTAGAGCAATACCCTACTAAAACAAGTAGATACCAACAGTGAACTCTAGTATACTGTGAATAACATGTGTACAATATGTGTATAACAGTGAAGTATACTGACAGTGTCAGTAAATAAATAAATAAATATTGGTGGACAATTCACACACAACACCATTAGACCCCAAACTAAGCAAAGCTTGTACGATGGTGGCCAGATAGCTGATATTATACTTATATAGTTTTAAATACATACTTATTATACATAGAAAAGACACAGTGCAAACATTTGAATTCATCACCCAAATATTTGCACTGGGTGGGAATCGAACCCATGACCCTCGGCTTCGCAGGCAGAGCTACTACCCACTAAGCCACGAGGCCAGTCAGTAGTGTCATTATATTCATTATAGATATAGAAAGAACACTAGTTTACTCATTTGTTTACTTTACATATAAACCTGATAGAAGACTCACGGTAAACTTGTTCAAGTCATTCAAGTAGAACGTTTTCACTGTGAACATTCGCTCACGTTTCTCTATCTTGATGCAGGCTGAATTACAACACTGGTGGTTGGGGTTCGGGATCGAGAAGTATTCCGCGAACATTTGGCTGTTGAATGTGGCAGACATCAATATCACCTGCAATCATTTAAAAACATCCATTTGTCATTACAAACATCGTGCGCTTATAATCTTACAGTAAAGTATTAAGTAAACACAAGAAATAATAATAAAATATAATGTCTATATAATTTATCAGCTAGAGATTCAATACGGGAGATTTTCAAAACTATAAACATATTAACAGTACCTTCATTGTATATTTATGAATGTATAATGTATGTAATGTATAAGGTCGACATTGGCGTTGTCAACGAACCATTAAAGTTTGTGCCGGAGTATACATACCTTGGACAAGTTGTTTTCTTTAGGGACCAAATGGCAAAAGAAATCAGCATGAGAATCGCCATTGGCTGGAAAAGGTATTGGTCCCTAAAGGAGATAATGAAATCCAGAGAACTGAGCATGGCAATCAAGAGGAAGACCTTCAACACATGCATTTTGCCATGCCTAACATACGGCTGTGAAACTTGGGCGCTCACTATGGCTCAAAGGTCTAAACTTGCCAGCTGCCAAAGGGCAAAGGGCCATGGAGAGGAGCATGACCGGCCATAAGAGAAAGGATAGGGTGAGAAATACTGACCTTCGAAACAAAACGGGGGTCACCGATGTCTTATCACGCGTCGATCAGCAGAAATGGCGATGGACCGGTCACATGCTAAGGGACACAATGGGGAAGTGGAGCAAACAGGTGACGGATTGGTACCCAAGAGACGGCAGAAGGAATCGGGGCAAACAGTACCTCAGATGAGAGGACGACATAAAACTTACAGCGGGACCAAACTGGAGAAGAGTCGCAAATGACAGAGAACAGTGGAAGCTGCTGGAAGAGGCCTATGCCGAAAGGCACACTGTGCTAAGGGATATTTTATAAACAAAAAATGCAATGTATATAAAAAAATGTAATTTCTTATCACAGAATAAAGGGCTAATTATTATTATATTATTATTATAATGTATGTAAGAAAAAATCGAAGTCGACTGAAGAAACTAACTGATCTGAATCCAAAAGCGCACCATAAGCACAAATTGTATTTCCTAAGTGCAGACATCAGAAAACAAATAACTCTTTCAAATGTAATGGTATTCGCTTCTATAATGCAATTCCTGCACAAGTCCGAAGGTCTTAATGAAACAAAGTTTAAAAATGAAATAAAAAGCTACCTATTGAGCAAGGCATATTATAATATAGAGGACTTTGTTAAAGATAGTAACATATGGAAGACAGCAGACACGAACGAATTCCTCGAACGTTTAGACTGCCTGTTGGATAAAGTCGCTTGCGAGCCGTTAGATGTGGCCATTGTAGGTGATTTCAATATTAATATAACAGCTGCTTCAAAGGAAACTCGTAAATTTAAAGATATTCTATCGATGCATAACTTCGTCGCCCACGCGAATTTCGCAACTAGGGTTACACACACTGCAAGCACAACAATCGACAACTGTCTCAGTAACGTTCAACATCGGCGTATTAGCGTAAAACCGATTACGGCTCCGGTGAGCGACCATTACGGCATACGTGTTGACATACAGTGTCATACGATAGGGCGTGCGGGTGCAAGGCCCGTTAGAGTGAAAAAGCGACAGTATACTGAGCATAATCTCACCGAATACAGACGTAGGCTTCAGGCCAGGGACTGGGACGAAGTGCGCTGCAGGCACGAACACGACGCGACACAGTACGCCGCCGCCGTGATTTCCATCATGTCTAACGCGGCAGAAATTAGTTTTCCGCTCAAGTCGGTACCTCTCCGAGGAACTGATAGAAATTGGATTACTGACGAAATTATCAATATGAAAAACTTTCTTTTAGAGTTGTGCCGCCTCGAGCGCGCCTTCCCAACAAACGAAAAATTAAGGTCATTTACAAAATGTTACTCGGATGCGTTCGACGCGACATTGACCAGAGAATGCGCGGCTTTCTACTCGCACCGTATTGATGCGAGTGATAATAAAACAAAAGAAATTTGGCGGATCGTACAGGAGCGAACCAAACCGCACTTAAGACACCGCAGCGAATATTCGGACGATGTCAGAACTGAAAATGGATCTACATTTCAGTCTAGATCGGCCATAGTTAACCATTTCAACCTACAGTTCGCTAATGCCGCGAAACTTGCAAACGCGCCCGTAGTGAATTTATTGGAGGCGGGAGTTTTACTTAGCAGAAGCCGAGCGCCGTGCGATAGCTCGTTGCGGCTAACTTATTTTACCCCACGGGAAGTAGGTAAAATTATATCACAGATAGCCCCTAAAAATACTAAAGAT
Organism: Ectropis crepuscularia; assembly: GCA_963693475.1. Taxonomy (NCBI): domain Eukaryota; kingdom Metazoa; phylum Arthropoda; class Insecta; order Lepidoptera; family Geometridae; genus Ectropis; species Ectropis crepuscularia. The sequence continues at coordinate 10,947,724 of OY856359.1, forward strand.
CTTTACGGTCTCTCTTGCCGTCTTATTCGCACCGCTGCGTCGGAAACGATTCTTCCTTTGACTCATTTATATAACAGTCTGTTAAAACAACGTATCTTTCCTAAACCTTTGAAGAAAGTGAAAGTGTGCCCCGTCTATAAAGGAAAAGGGAAAAAAGAAAACTGTTCGGACTACAGACCGATAACTATTATTCCTGCAGCGGCAAAGGCGCTAGAAATAGGTATCTCAAATAGGCTGCTAAGACACCTGGTTAGTAATGACGCGTTGTCGGACAAGCAGTACGCCTACCGCGCCGGTCGGTCCACGGCGGACCTGGCTCGCGAGCTGGTGTGGCGGGTGATGCGCGCGCGCGAGGCGGGCCTGCAGGTCGCGGTCATCAGCTGCGACCTGTCGCGCGCTTTCGACGTGTGCGACCACCGGCTCATAGCGATGAAACTCGCGCACTACGGCGTGCGCGGGCCCGCGCTCCGCCTGCTGGAGGACTTCTTGCAGGACAGGGAGCAAACTGTCGTAGCGGCATCAGACGAAATAAAGTCGGATCCCATCCGTCTGAAGATGGGAGTAGCTCAGGGATCGTGCATATCAAACCTGATGTTCAGCCTTTTGATGAACGACCTCCCGGACTCGGTACCGGACGCTCAGCTCCTCATGTATGCGGACGACGTGGCGGCCATCGTCACGGCTCCGAGTGGGCCGGAGCTAGAGTGTAAGCTGAAAGGGGTAGCCGACCAGCTCGCGCGCTGGTTTAGGGCCAACGGTCAGGCACTCAACCCGAGAAAGACCAATGTGCTGCACTTCAACCTCTCCGGAAGGCGATGCGTTGCACTTCGAGTCGAAATGGAGGGAGAGACCTTACGGCAGGTTGACTCTTTCACTATGGTGGGTTTTCGGGTGGACAGATCCTTGACCTGGCTCGGCCATCTGGACGGCCTGTGCGAGCGGCTTGGCCGGGCCTGCTTTGCGCTCGAGCAGGTTGCCCGCGTGCTCCCGCAGGCCGCGGTGCGGAGCTGTTACTATGCGACCGTTCAGTCCCTTCTGGCGTACGGAGTCGACATATGGGGTTATTCCGCAGACTGGCACAGAGCTTTTGTTATGCAAAAGCGAGCGGTGCGAGTGGTCGCGCGCGCGAAACCGCGTTCTCCAGCGAGGCAGATCTTCGTGGATCTGAGAATTATGACGTTGCCGGCACTGTACCTATTCCATGTATGTCTGTATACGTTTAAAAATTTAGATGAGTTTGACAAAAACATCAGTAACCGAAATGGCAATATGTTGATTACGCCGAGACATCGACTAGCGAAGTCGAAGAAATGCACGCAAATCTTCGGAGCTCAAGTATTCAACTCCTTACCCATGAGTATACGAGAAGTGAGGTCAACAGCTGTTTTTAAAAATAAAGTTAAGATATTTTTGACAAACATGGCTCCATACACAGTCGAGGAATTCGTTCCAAACTTCCAATGACATTTTAAGTTGTACTTATTTGTTTATTTTTGTATTAATTATGTTATTTTATTATATTGTAATACGTGAATTTATCAACAATAATTAATTATTGTATAAAATTGATGGACCGTAACATAATGTTACGTAATACGCAATCACCTTTTGACATGTAATCTTTATTGTAAGTTACCAAGGAATAAATGAAATGAAATGAAAGAGAAATGTGTTGAAACTAGCATCTTGTAATAAGGTAAAATAATAGATTTATAAAACTATTGATGGAACATTGTTTGTACTCATGTAGTATCTGTATACTGTATGTATTAATTATTTGTTATTTTGTCTTTGACAAAGCCTTTTTACACCTGCATTTGATTGACGAGGCTCCTTTACAGCCGCTTTATTCATTTTGACATTGTTATTTTATCTTATTTTGTACACGGATTCTTTGCCTTTTTGTTAATGACGTTACCAAGTGTTCTTATGAATTTATGGTTCGAATAAATGAAAAAAAAAGAAAAGAAACATCATTGACACGAAGAAGGTTACTTAATAATAAAATATAACGTTGCTTGATTATAATCTGACGGTTTTTACAATTTTACGGTGAGATACACATAGTAGTGTGATAATGTGACATGTGCCTGAATGTAAACAATAAATACACTATGGAGAGTGTGCAACTGATCTGCAGGATCTAATACCACCTTGCCCTTTTTTATATCGGACTTCTCGTAGCTTGAAGAAGCGACAGCGCTTCATGATTGATGTTCCATAGACACGGACAAAGAGGTTTAACTTCTAATTTTGTGATAAGAACGTCTAGGCTGTGGAATGAGTTGCCCGAGTGGATTTTTCGCGATAGTTATAATCATGGTGTCTTCAAATCGAGAGTGAATTGGTTTCTTCTAGGTAAACCCAACTTTTCGGGATTTACATAACTGATCTAATTGAAACAATTTATTTATTTATTGAATAATAGGCGACCACCATTAGCTGATATGCCTATATCTCAATGTTGAAATATGTAACAAAATTATTAGACCAGTGCAGAAGCGTTTGAAATTGGCAAAAAACAAAAATAATTTATAGTAGGATGAAATCCATTGTAAATGGAAGAGAATATGACAAAAGTGAAAGGAAAAATAATTTACGGGCGATCTGTCTGGTTGCGGTCCATTTGGACTAAATGTTATATTGTACTAAAACCGTAATGAACAAATCTCAAAATGACCTTTTCCCATAATGACTGAATTTGAAAATGTACTTATTCTAGAATGCCCGAAATAAAACTGTCACATTGAAGTACAGTTAGTTACATTTTATTTTAGAAGCTTAAAATGAAATAATACTAATTTTTTTTTGCAAAAAAACAATTTTTATTCTTAAGTTTAATATAAGCATGATGAGCTGGATGAAAGGTGATAATAATTAAATCTGATGCAAATATAAATAGTATTATGAATAAAATAAATAATCAAAAAATAATAAAACCCGACTAAAAACCACAGAGACGTACTTCTTAGCATTCCATGGATTCACCGTGCGGGTGCCGGGTCCATCGTGTGGCAGAGAGAGAAATCTCGAGTAGACCCCGAGACTTGTGACTCGGGCGTAGGTTTAAAAGGGGCCCCTTATATATTGACGTACGTCAACACTCACCTTCACTACTCGTATTTCTCTCCCTGCCCAGCCAAATCCGATATGATCCTACTAGTGCAGCTTTAGATACTCGTTCTAGTATAGAACTTACTGCACTTCTGGACAATCCAAGGTCTTTAAGCAGGTTATAGAGAGATTTTGCTGGTATACCTCTCGCTCCTACTTCTACAGCGTATAAATTAACTACATAGCCATTTTTTGTTAATTCATTTTGTAGGTCGTAATATAGGTCGTAAAGAAAAACTCTACAAAGACCGAAACAAGATTGACGAAATAAAGTATGATGTACTAAAACATTATAAGCGGAAAGTCCAAGTTAAATAAATTACATTATGTTTGGTGGCAGGCGGGACCCATACATTTTCTAACGATTAAAAATATTTTACAAATGGGTGCTGACTTCCGCCCAACATAATGTAATTTATTTAACTTGGACTTTCCGCTTATAATGTTTTAGTACATCATACTTTATTTCGTCAATCTTGTTTCGGTCTTTATAGAGTTTTTCTTACCTGTGGTTTTTAGTCGGGTTTTATTATTTTTTGATTATTTATTTTATTTTGTACTTTTTAGTGTTCCTTTCGGCAGTCTCCTATGAACGAAAGCGTATAGTTTGATTACCTTTGTAAATGTAGCAAAAACTGATTGGTAAGTGCTCTTGATGGCGTGTCAAACAAAACAGAAATGAAACTACCAAGATTATTATTTTAAATTTTAAACAAAAATATTCGAATGGTTGAATTAAAATGCTTGTAATTAATCCAAATGGCACAACACATATCCACAACATATGTACATACTTGTAAAGCTCTTTTGTTTTGATACCCTACTCGATATGCTAGATAATTTTTTTTTTCAACTACTTACAATTTTGCGGCAAAAATCGGCTATGTTGATATTTTTTATTTAATACCTATCTAAGAACACTCGGGTAATGGAGACAAATGTAACGATATCTGAATCGTCAAAATCCATCTAGCCGTTTGGAAAATACGTGGGAACTTTCAGTCGGGTAATAAATAAGTGTGAATGTTGAACGTCCACTAATATAGCTCACATTAATTAATTCATTGAATTTGAAATTATAGTGGTAATTAGGCAGATGAAAAAATGGGGACGTCAATAAATAATTTAATTCTCAAAGTGGGCAATAAACAAAATAAGTTTGGGAACCCCTGGTACAGACTGACGAGTCGGCAGGACATGTGCCTGATGGTAAGCAACATGCCTGCCACATAACAGCACAGTGACACGCATCTATTGGAATATTCAAGAGTCAAAATCATTAACTAGCACTGCACTTTACTCGTCACCCAGGAATCTAAGATGAGAAATATGGCGGATGAGAAATATGGCGAATGAGAAGATACTGCGACGCTAATTGCCGGAAAATATGTTGAGAACAAGAGCAGGACATTTTGGTGATGGTATTTTGATGAAACAATGATAGTTTTCTGATCTATCCACTAAAGATTATAACAAAATATAACATGAAGTACTACTGATGTTGCGCCTGATTGTACATGTCCCGTCAGACATTATGATTATCGGACATTACACATCAAAGACATTTTGAAATTCAGTCATTATGGGAAAAGGTCATTTTGAGATTTGTTCATTACGGGTTTAGTACAAAATAACAATCAGTCCTAACGGACCGCAACCATCTGTCTGTTAAAATGATATTGTCTTTTGCTATCCATTTGTCAAGTTTGTTCTTGAAAGAGTTTAATGATTTTGCCGAAATAACATCCTCAGGCAACCAACCTGTTCCAGTTGTAAACCACTATGTTGCTGAGGATGTGATTTGCAGTGTTTATCAGTTATGGTGCATGAGACAATTGGGACTTATGACGCAGACTGTCTCTCATATGCTCCTTTAATCTGTACAGGTTCCTTATGTGGGGGAGGTTATAAAATCCATTCAGTATTTTAAATGTCTCGATCAAGTCACCCCGTAACCGTCTCTCTTCCAATGTAGTGAGGCGTATGCCTCACTACATTGGAAGAGAGACGTTTGGCTTTTAACCTGTCTCTGTAAGATTTACGTCGAAGGGCGTATGGCCATTTTGTCGCTTTTCTTTGCACATTTTCAAGTAAATCAATATTGTTTTTGAAGTAGGGGCTCCAAATTTGATAACCATATTCCAGTAGCGGCCTCCCATAATTTTTATATATTTTAAGAAACATTTCTATCTACAGTTATAGAGACGTACTTCTTAGCATTCCATGGATTCACCGTGCGGGTGCCGGGTCCATCGTGTGACAGAGAGAGAAATCTCGAGTAGACCCCAAGACTTGTGACTCGGGCGTAGGTTTAAAAGGGGCCCCTTATATTGACGTACGTCAACACTCACCTTCACTACTCGTAGATACTTGAAAGGATCCACGAATGACGTAAAGAAAAGAGTTTTCTTTACAATTGCAGACAAATGCCTGCTTGACGGTAAGCAAGATACCTGTAGTACATAACATGACGAGTCTAAATCACTGCCTAGCACTGCACTGCACTCATCACCCAGAAATATAAGATGAATTCTCTCTATATGTGATTTCTCTAGAAACATTGGCCTTTCAAACTGGGACTGATATTTGCATATTACTGCTAAAAACTAAATCAAAATCGGTGGATTACATCATCCAAAGATACCACTGTACCACTAGCACTGGAGAAAATCCAATTACTCATACCTTAACATTTGATGATACGGTGAATAAGAGTTTCTTGACAACCAGCAACAGGAAGTCCATTTCTTGACCTCTCTCGTGTACTTCATCCAGTATTATGTGACTGTATTCATTCATTGTTTTAGAAGCAACTGAAACAAAAGAAATCTGTAACATGATAACAAAATTTGCACTATTCAATAAATGTATTAAAATGTGGATTCACTTAGAACTAATGTTTAAAGTATCTTATTAATATGCAAGATTCAGTTTATGAAACTCACCCAACTTTTGTAAAAGGATACCGGTGGTAACATATGTTATGCGAGAATCTGCTGATGTCCTGTTCTCCAAGCCAACCTATAACAAAATATGCAGTACTGGTAAACTGAATTTTAACTATATTTTAAATTAATTACAATAAATTCTTGTTTTAACAGTGAATTAGTAAACATTACGAGTTAATAAGACATCACTAACCTGATATCCTACAAGTGATCCTATGTCCCAACCTCTTTCTTGTGCCACTCTTTTAGAAATGGAAATTGCTGCAATTCTCCTAGGCTGAGTCACTATCACCTTGCATGGTTTCCGATTCTGATAACAGTCATCAAGGATCCACTGAGGAACCTGAGTAGTTTTACCACAACCGGTTGGTCCTTCGATTATGACCACCGGGAAGCCCAGAATAGCATCTAAGATCTGAAATAGAAAATAAACTTCAACTCTGACACAGTTACATATGTTCAGTACTCTTATTGTTGCTAATTATTTGAGTTATAATTAAAAGCCCTGAACAAAAAGATATGGTTATGTAACTTAGAAAGCAATATAGTAAAAATGTTCTTTCAAAGACATTTATTTACTCACGTCTTGTTTAAAATCATTGATAGCCAAGTTGTTAGTGTCATCTTTCCTTTGGAATGAATACTTCTTATATACTTCTGTCATTGCTTCTGCTGTGAGCTCGACAACATTCATCGTGGAACCAACAGATGTCAGTCTTTCCAATGACTCCAGGCCAGCAGATATGCTTTCATCCTGTCTGTGTGCAATGTCATTCTGAGGAAATATGATTCATGATTTATACATAAATATTTAGGCTGGTTAAAGGTGAAATACTCGACTGAATCTTTGCTGCAATATTAGCATTCAGATGAAATTTGAAACTACCTACATACTTTAAAAAACATGAATCAACTAGCTGTTAACCCGCGGTCATTGTAACTAGAAAATCTTGAGCTACAGTTCAGCTCACGGCTCAAGCATTCCAGCTGCATCCATGAACCGGCTCACAGATCGGCTCAAAAGTATACAAAGATACTCTGACTACTCTGTGGTCTGTGGCTCAATAGCAGAAAATGTTCAGTAGGTAGAGTAATATACTACTACAGTCACAGTGTCAGATATTCACCATAAACTCTAAGACTCTGAGAACTGTTTTTGATTAGTTCATTGGCCTGTTGAGTAAACTGTGGGCAAATATTACTATTCAACAAAAAGCTGCAGACCATTCTTAAGCTGCACCTGAACCGCGAGCTGCTAGTTTTACATTTCAGCTGTGATTCAACTAGTCATACTTTTATGATCTGTATATAAGAACTGGCTCAGATCCGAGTTACACACATCTAGTTAACAATACTAGTGTAGAGAATCAATATACTTGAATAATAATTATTAAAAGCGCGTTAAAACACGTAGGTCCACTAGAAGGAATCACAATACATTACAAGAACTCTCTATTATAAGCCACAAGAACAGGATACATAAAAATACTTTTATCTAAGCATTTTAATTGGCGGGTTTATCGCTTAGAGCGATTTCCACCACACACATGTATATTACAACTATTTAGACAAATAACTAAAATATTACCTTGAGGTACATCTCATTTTCCCGTTCTCTAACTTCGCGAACGTAGTCAGTGCCGCTAGGTAGTACAGCCCGGCGGTGTTCTACCTTTCTGTCTAATTCATTAATATCATTATCTTTGGATATATAAATTCCACCGGTGAGTGAACCGCGAAGTTTTACAACTTTAGTTTTGGACGAGCATGGATTGTTGAAAAATGACCGTAATTCATCCATTTTTCGAAGACACTGAGAAGTTGCAAGCCGAACAAAAAACAAGGTTCCTATAAGAAAATCAAACTAGGTACGAAAGAATTGTGTAGTGTGTATCTCCAATCTCCAACTCCAACAAGAAAAGAAACAAAATTCAAACAAACAATTCACTTTCGGCAAAATTGCAACTAGTGATGTGATTATGTCCGAGACTCCGAGATTCCGAGTTTGGTAGATAAAGACTCGAATAGAATAACAGTTGGGACAAGTCGTCTCATTCTTTCATTTATAAGTTGAATACTTGAATAAATTGAAAGAATGAGACGTTTTTGGACAAGACAGATCAACAAATGTATTTTTAATTTACGAAATTAGGAAAGGTATCGCTCATCTGTTACCTTAATACATTTTTTTTTTGTACAAGCCCAAGGTTTGTTATTAGTCAAATGGGCTGATTGACGACAAGTTTGCGAAATTACATTTATTTACAATGTGATGTGAATTTACAAAATTTCAGAGAATAATAAACCAATAAAAACACCGAATAATTGCAAGATTGCAAGTGAGAAATAAGAGAATTAATCTCCAATTTCGATTTTGAATGTAGACACGAGCGGAAGAGCTTTGTCACAGACAGTACACTTTTAGAGAGAGTGAAATCGACCAATCTGCGGTTTAACACGTCACCACCTCTTTGCACGTCACTTACAAACTTACATTTCAATACATGCCCTAGTATCGTAGATGGTGCTCGTTTCCTTCTTGTGTCGGTGTAAGAATAGTTATTTGGTTACAAGTTTTATCATCTTTAAATACCTGTTGCCATCCTGTTGCTTATTAGCTTAGCTGGGCATTAACTCGTTAATCCGTTAATAAACGAAGCAAACATTTTGATTAACGTATTAACTTCTAAAAATGTTAACTTTCGTTAATATGCAGAAGTTCGTTAATCGTTAATCCAATGCCTACTATTTAGTCCATTTACCGCATGGCACCGCAGGACGGCAGCGCGGGTCGAAAAACAGGTTCAGACAAGTATGAAACGACAAGTTCCGTGCGGCGCATGGCAGCGAATAAAACAAAAACTAAACTAGATAATTATATTTTGCCGGCGCGTGGGAGTGAGAAAACTGCGAGGAGATTTGTTTTGTTTGACCATTTCATTACTTAGCGCCGGTGCTTAGAGTGACGAGTGTGTGTTGAGTGTGTGTGAGTGTGTTGCTATGATAAATTACTGTCTATGATCATTTGCGTGTTGATAAAGAAGAGTGCAGTGTAATTTAGCTAATTAGAAAATGTTTACTGTGCAGTGAAGGAATTAAATAAGCATGTCGCAATTGAGTCGTATCCGTGACGTTAGCACCACCTAGTGGCGTTCGCGTTCGATGGATTTAGTGCCGCACGCTGTCAAATGAGCGGATCGTAGGAAAATGGAATGATTTCTCTCTTTGCTTTCGCCGCGTGCGGTCGGCACTGAACCGTCCCGCGTTCTACGATACGTACTTTGCTATACAACCTACTTTATTACCTGTACTTAATAAATTCGATTATGTTTGCATGTTTTCACCCAACACTACCAGCCGGCTACGCCCACAGCAGAAGAATTCTGACAGGAGGCAGGCAGGAGGGTCTGTCTGCCTCTGTCTCCGATTCAAGCGTATAGTGCTCGCAGTATAAAGCCGGGTTCCCACGGCCCGTTGTTTCACAGATCAGATCGCGCCTTTACAGGCCGACAGATCGTGGGAACGGTGGCATCCGATGAGGCCTGTGCTCGCCTGTCGTCGCCCGTCCGATCCGTCGGGAGTAGGTAAGTTCAAAGGCGCGGCGCGGCGCGGCGCGACGGTGCCTGTAGCGGCCTGTACGGGCGCGCCTGCGTCGGTTCATTTTCAAATGTTCCGCTAGGTTCCCGTACAAAATCATTTAGCATATCAGTTGCATTATATCTGTAAGTAATAAAGAAAAATATGTTTCTATTGCTGGAGAATATAAGGAGAATATAAATAATCGGGTTGAGCTAGTAAAAATTACCAACCTTGATCGGTTCTTGTTGAATGACGACACCCACCAGCGTCGTTTCTTCTGCTTTCTTTTTGCTTGATTTATCAAATGTTGACCACTAAATAAAACCACAGCGGCTGCACATGCAGCCATGCGCTGCGTATCACACATGGCGGTAACGACAGGCGGATCACAGACTAAGTAGAGATAAGGCGGATACAGGCCGACACACACCGTTGGAATGGCTCGGCGCGAGACGTAATCAGCCGCACAGGCATCCACAGGCGTGGCGCGATCCGGCCTGGCCTGTTATAACATGGGCCGTGGGAAGCCGGCTTAAGTCTGCGCGCGACTGGTGGCGTACTTAATGTTGCCAGGTCAAGCTAATAGGTTCCCTTCCCGTTCATTGGGAACTTACAACTTCATAAAACAGGTACGGGAAGGGATTTTTCAGGGAAGCAATATAACTAACTATTTATAAATTATAGGACAACTGAGATTAGAACTAATGTCTCGAAATAATGAACGCCGTTACAATGCTGGTTCAGTGCAGTTTGGTTCAGTATGACCAAGTATCACCTGTACCAGGTTAATGACTGTCTGAGTCTCTTACCACCAGGAGAACTTTATTTTAGTTAATTACATTATAAAAAATCTGTCATTTTCAAACTACACCAACAACGAAATAATGATAATATAATTTAAACTTGGAAATCTTTTATTGAGACCATAAATAACACTATTTGAAAATTTGGCGTATGAATGCTCTTTGAAGGATCATCTTATTTTCAATAGGGTTTAGATCACGATGGATCACAGCGGTAACCGCAAAACTTCTTGTCCATGTCCTTTTAACAGTCATTCTACTTAGTATTGTGGGTCTTCTTTGTGCCTCTTTATTAGATACATTGTAGCCTCTTTAGTCTGAGTGCAGTGGTATGATGCGTTGTCCATTACCACGTAATTGTACTTTCTGAAACGCCTATAATAAAACATACAGTAATTAATACGGAGTAAATGATTACAGGGCATCCAAGCTAAAAAAATTAAGTGAAATTTCTTTTGGCGCACCGCCCACATATTTTCGCCTCGGTGGTAAATGAAGCTGACGCTGTTAGGTGAAAGGGTCGATCGGGTGAACGTAGGACCGTCGAGTGTACCCGAGCGAGAAAGATACAATCTGCTGATCTTTACTGCTGTGTCACTGTGTTTCCTATTTTGATTTGTATGTTATGAAAAAAATATATTTAAATATAACTTGTTTCTCACATTCGGTCTTAAGCACTCACATTTTTTTCCCACGGTTATTGATTGACATTGGCGATAAAACAATCAAACCTCAAAAATAAAGCCTCAGCTTAAAAATCCGCCGATAATAGGTGGAGATTTGATTCCTATGGTATCCCTACATATTAGTTGTCAAATAGCTCTGCGTTTGGAAAACTGAACTTTTGGCCTGTTATTGTATCGTTCTTCTTCACAACCACGATTGATTTTCAAGAACTAGCCACGGCCAGTACTTTTAATCACTTTCGGCATAATAAAAGCTAATAATTACTTTGGAAATTAATAAATACAACAAACGTAAACAAACTTTTGTCAACTGACGTAAACAAGAAGTTGACGGCCTGTCAATTAGTTCCATATTTTGCTACGCGCAGAGTTATATTGCGAGCACTCTATCATGCAAATCGTGGAATAGTTGCGTGTAAGCGGTGCTTGCCGAAAGACACCAACATTCATGTATCAAGCCTGAATAATTTGAAACAACATGCAAGATGAACCATACATTAGCCACAATACGTACAGTTTGAAAAGATTGTTAAGGCGGGACCTAACCGAGGCCAAAAAGCTTTGATGAAACTAAGTAAACGAAGATAAGGTACGCTCTAATATAAAGACAGCATAATGTAACGAAAATATCACACAAGTATACGCAATGTGCACACAGCTTCACTTGCATCGTGAGAGACGTTTGAATGAATGACAAAGACATCATGACAAGTAGGCAGTAGGTGGAAATGAGATAGCTATACATCACATTTGTTTAGATATCTTTTTCGACAAGAATAGAAAGACATACAAATACACTGGCGTGAAAGAGACAAAATAGCCGCAACTAACATATCGCCGGTCGTGTTGCACTCTTACGCTGTATGTATATCTGTCTCTTTTTAGAAATGGCCAATTGTAAAATTGTTTCCAACAGAAAAATAATTTTAGATGTAATAATCATTGAACTGTTATGGAAATAATTAAAGATTTTGTGTACTTACGCATGAAAAGTGATACCATGGAACTTGTTCTTGGTCTTTGAACTGTTTGTGCACCATGCAAAAGGAGAATAAGACATTATTACGGCTCATATCGGATTTTTTTGAATTGTTAGCGAACGTCCACTCAACTTGTGGCTCCTGTTGCGACTGAGACTCAATCAGGAGACGTCACCTGATTATACGTTGTGATCGTAGATGAGCGCTTGCCGCTTCTTAGTGTTTTAAGAGTTCAATGCCAAAAAGAGATAAATTAATCTGACAATATAAATGATGATAAGAACGTCTGAAACACTACTTTTTTATACAAAAGTAGTATGTGAGCTATGGTAAAAATAAAGTTTAAAGTCGAATGGTCGAGCAGCCAGAAATAGCCTCTCGTGAAGTTAAAACTTAACGGGTTAACGATTAACGTTAACTTGCGTTAATTCTTCCGATATGAAACGCTTTAACTATTTGATTAACGGTGCCCAGCTATGCTTATTAGATTCAACTACGTTGCATCAAGCGTAATAGTTAGCCTGCGATTTGGTGCAAGGTGATGAGGTGTTATGAAGGCCATCAACTGTCCCCACGGTCTCTGTTGCTCAAAAAGTGCGTGCGTATTGGGCACCAGAATGATGAGATGATATATGATACAATCATATCACACGTCGAGTATTTGAAGTGAAATCTTCTTTTGGTACACCACAGACAGATTTTTCGTGGGTTCCAAATTTACCTCAAGCGTCACGTTTGTAAATGAAAGAAATCTTTGGCAATTGGGCATCTGAAAATGCAAATATATACTACAGTCTGCCCCAACTATGCGTAAGATGTTCGAATATGGCGGTGCAAAATAAAATTGGTAGTCATAAGAACTGTCGATAGAAGTGAAAACATTTAACACAGAATTTGATAGCCCACTTTGGAAACTACGCGGGTGAAACCAGAGATCACATGATCCTGATTTCATCCGAAGATTTATTTCACTTACAAACGTGACGCTTGAGGTCAATTCACAGCCCACGGAAAATTTGTCTGTGATCCCCCAAAAGAAGCTTTCACTTAAAAATTATAGGCAAACTTAAATTTTAAGAATTTGTCATTTGTTTTCGCCATCTCTCATATTTTATGATTTTGATAATTAATTTTTATTCGAGGGGTGTGAGTGGTGGTAGTGATGTGACCATGCAACATGCAAGACATAAAACGCAAGTATTGGAGTGGTATAGTATTACACAACTCCTACTACCGCCATCTAGAATCTAATTTGGAACATTTTTGAAGTTAACATTTCTTTTGGTGCACCACATTTAGATTTTCCGTGGGCTGTGAATTAAATTCAACCGTCACTCGTAAATGAAAGAGATCTTCGGATAAAATCGAACGATCAAGATTACCATGGTCATGGCCACGCTCTCCGGTTTCATCCACGTAGTTTCCAAATTCTGAGATATTAGTTTTCACTACATACTTCTATCGGCAGTCCCTATGACTGTCAATTTTTTTCCTCTATCTAGTAGACAATGGCACTGCCCCAATTCACTGACACCACTTGATTTTTGGGAAATTTACGGATAATTATTAAGTTACTTCGAATTCACAATGAAAATCAATTTGTTTTCTGAAATCGCCTCACTAATGTATTCCGCGATTAACGTTCCTTGGTTTTATCAACGAGTGTTTATACCATAGAATAGATAATACAGATAGAACGGACACTCCCCACCCCCCGCCAGTTTCAAGCTTCCTACCCCGCAAGAACGCGAGAAGCACTCAACGAAGGGTTATATCGGACGACAATTTTCTATGAGAATACGACCATGATTTTTTTTTTTTTTTTTTTTTTTTTTAAATATAGAGTGGCGAGACGAGCAGGTCATGTGCCTGATGGTAAGCAACATGCCTGCCACATAACAGCACAGTGACACGCAGTTATTGGAACATGAAGATTCCAAATCATTACCTAGCACTGCACTGCGCTCGTCACCCAGAGATCTAAGTTGTTATATCTCTAAGCCCTGTAATTTCTCTGGAAACATTGCCCTTCAGACCGGAACACAGTAATGTTTGCACATTACTGCTTGGCGGTAGAATATTTGGCAAAGGTGTGGTCCTTCCCCAGGCGGACTCTGCCAAGAGTCCTACCACTACAAAATGATGCTGTGTTGCTGTGTTATTTAGGTACCAAATTTTTCATCTGTTAAACGAAACAAGAATAACAGATTTTAAATTTCATAAGAATTTCTATAATATATACTAGGATTGAATCGTTTTTCTACTGTGTTTTGATAAGTTTACAATTTACAAAATCACTAGTGTTACCAATTTAGTGGATTACTACGATTGCTGCAATTCAGATTTCTTGGTGCGTGATTATTTTTTAGCGTTCAAACGACGCAAAAAAAGAAAAAGGTTCTATATTAGACTATATGTAGTTTTATGTGCGTCCATGGATATGTCCGTCAATAGTGAACACTGAATATACGGTTTCAGTACAGTTCAATTACTTATTTAAGATATCGTAACAGCCGTGTCAATAAACAAGTAAGAGGATACATTGACTGCTGTTGGTTATAAAAACCGACAAAAAAAGGAAAGAGGTTAGTTAGGAGGAGAGGAAAGACTGTATGTAATTTTATGTACGTTCAGAAATACTATACCTATAAGTTCCATTTGATAGCAGGCTAGACTTATTTGATTATTTGTAAATCGTCGATATATTTCATCGGTATATGGATAATTCAGTTATGCTTAGTAAATTTAGTGTAGTTTAGGTTTGATATAGAGACTCACTAAAGGTCTATTAACTGGTTTTTGTAACAGGCGTGTCAATAAACAAGTGACTGGAAAAATTGAGTACTATGTAATAATAACTACAATTATTTATATGCTAATAATTAAGTTTTTACCGAAAATACAAAAACTGACATCAATTTAAAATTAAACAGACACTAGACTACATTTTATAATTTCTGTGATATCTACAATAGCGTCGTCCAGTTAAATTGAATTCAAGTTATTTTTGTTGTAATTGCGAAAACTGCCACACCGATTTCAATCCAAAATCGCATGGAACTGGAATGGAAACATTGGAACAATAATCTTATCAAACAATAAAAAAGATCTAGCAAAATCTATTCACAATTGGCGAAGCTATACCGTAACATTCATACAAAAAAATAAAAATGTATTTGAGAACTTCCTCCTTTTTCAAAGTCGGTTAAAAATAAAACTTCTTAAGTTATTTTAAGCTTTGACTTTGACATTGGCTCTTATGTTTGACTTATACAGCTTCACTTGTTCTACTTCTAGTTTTTCATGTCAGGCGATATACTTTAATTTTATAGTGTGCTTTGAATATAGATACACTATCACTACACTATTCGCAACATTTAAAATTTTATGCGTTCCTTCCAACAAATGTGAATATTATGTAATTCGCCATTTGACATAAAATAAGTGATTCTTGAACCAATTCGGAAAAAAATTAAATCCGGAACTGGCAACACAAAACAGCTGATTCTGCCGATTTGTTGCATTTCGCGCGTATAAGTATAATATTATATAGTTTCATGTTTACAAACTTTAATATGAGTCGCAAAACCATATTAAATACTTGTACTGTTCGATGCCGTATTAGATGTGAATACCTAATTCGTGTGTGCATTGTAACTTAGTGTATGATTTGAGTGAACTGTATTACAATGCGCGTTATACGTAGATTACAAAATGCAACCAACGTATGCACGTAATTTTATCTAATTCAATGTTTTGAGATTTACAACGAAATAGGTATGTGTGTGTGTGTGGAGTGATTAATATTTGGTCAGAACAAAGTTTTTTCCTTGGGTAAGTCTCAAATGTGTCCCTACTAAAAACCAATAGGTAGGTAATACTTTTTACTTTTTTGGTTTGAATTTTCTCCAAAAAAAGATCCAACACTCGGTAAGATTGTAGGCCAAATAACACTGGCAGGTGAACTCACGGGTCATATCTAACTATTCCATAAAATAATTCAGTAACCCTAGCCGACACGCACACATGCGTAAATATGTGCGAACAACATCTGCGTTGTTGTGTGGAGAGTAGGTAAGTCCACTGCACCGTTTGTTTGGAGTTTAGGCCGAGTCACAGATCACTATATACTAGGCCGAGTGTCCGGGGTGTGTTTATACCTAAATCGATTCTGTTTTAAATTACCGACTAGAAAGTCACTATTGTTCGGAATTTACTTTTTTGCGTAAATTTCACGATCATGGATACAATTCCCTAAATCAGTGACAGTTAGAATGAAACGAAAGTCGCAAAAAATATTATACTTTTATACCTAACTAGCGGCCCGTCCCGGCTTCGCACGGGATCAACATTTTTTGAAGTGAAAACTTCTTTAGGCGCGCCTAGACAATTTTTTCGTGGGTGTAAATTGAATTCTACCGTCACGCTCGGGTATGATAAGAAATCTTCAGGCAAACTCAGGACCTTGGCGATTGGGCTTCTAGAAATGCGTCAGCCAATGGGAAATGCTGAAAAGGCGTGGCCTCGCCATCATAGCATGGCCATCTAGAAATGCGTGAGCCAATGGGAAATGCTTGCGCATTTCTAGATGGCCATGCCATGATGGCGAGGCCACGCCCTCCGGTTACACCCGTGTATAGACTACAGGCCCGTGAACAAAATTTACGGGTCAAATGAACCACCAGGAGACCTATGTAGGATGATAGAAGGGTATAAAGTAATAAGATTCAGCACTATGCCGTCACTTGTAAGCTGTCCAACTGAGTACAGTTGAAGAGGGGGGGTTCCAATCCTCGATAATTTCTCCTTGTCGCATGATTTTTGTACGGCGTTGCGAAATAATAGATTAGAAGAGGTGTGGTGCCACGCCCTTTCAACATTTGCCATTGGCTGACACATTTCTATATGGCCAATAGCCATGGTCCCGAGTATACCCGAAAATTTCTTATCATACCCGAGCGTGATGCTAGAATCCAATTCACAGCCCACGAAATATCTGTCTAGGCGCGTCTAAAGAAGTTTTCACTTCAAAAATGCGGGAGCCAGAAGCTCAAGGGAGGTCCTGAGTGGAGCGAGCCATGCAAGTAGCCGTAGTGGAGCGCAGGCCGAGTATGGAGAAGCGACACTCAGGGCTGCCCACAGAGCTTCTGGCGGGATCCCACCAGAAGCATCCCGTCTCCAGTCCCTCCAAACATCCCATACAAACATCTCCATACTCGGCCTGCACTCCAAATCAAATCAAACTCGGACTCAAATCTCGATAATAGACCCTTGTCTATGGAAGTGCACCATGTTTCTTAGGTGTACCGTCAGCGTCACCGATATCAAGTTATGGGCTTTCAAACATTATGTGAGAGGTAAAATGTTGTAAAAAAAATAGTACGGAATATCGTAAGAAATAATCGATCAGTTTGTTCAGATGAATGAAATTAATTTAGATTTTGTTTATTTAAATTGTTATTTTTGAAGTGGAAACTTCTTTAGGCGCGCCTAGACAGATTTTTCGTGGGCTGTAAATTGAATTCATTCGTCACGCTCGGGTAAACGGGACCTTGGCGATTGGGCATCTAGAAATGCGTCAGCCAATGGGAAATGCTGAAAGGGCGTGGCCTCACCATCATGGCATGGCCATCTAGAAATGCGTGAGCCAATGGGAAATGCTGGCGCATTTCTAGATGGCCATGCCATGATGGCGAGGCCACGCCCTCCGGTTACATCCGTGTATTTTCCAAGGTAAGCTATCAAATTCTGAGTTATAAGTTTTCACTTCTATCGGCAGTTCCTATGACTGCCAATATTTTTATTTTTGGATAAAAAAAAAATTATTTTATTTTTTTATAATGTGGCATTAAAAATACATACAACCTTAGAGTAAGGAATACAATATAGAGTTAGTTACAAAGTTCCTGACTACTATAGTGCTTCTCGTTCTCTCAATTACAATTCAATTTCAATTCAATTTTCAATTCAATACTCAAAAAGTATTGCCATAAAGAAATTATTCCACTAGGTAAGGGTAGTGCTGCGATAGTTTGATGAATTCAGCCTGTGTTCTATGCATTCTAAAATTACATTTTAAAAAGGGGTTTAATATAATATAACTAAAATAGGAGGTACTTAAATAAATACCTAATCAAAAACAGGGCAATAAAACATTTATTTCAAATTGTACTTTACATTCAACGTTATAAAAATATAGTTTGCCTGTCATATTTATATCATAGTAGCAGCTCGCCCAGGCTTCGCACGGGGCTACTCGGAACTTAGATATAAAACATTTCAATGTTAGTAGACCTTGTTGTAGTAGACAGGCTACTATTATTTAGATGTTGTGGTAATTCAGAATGATTGATTTATTTGATAATCTGTACTTCATGAAAAATATTGCTTTATTATTCACACAATATTTTATCCTCTTCTTCGGAACGGCACATCTGCGAAATAATAATTAATTTGAATAAATAAAACAACCCAAATTATTACCAGAAATCTAGTGATACATTTAAGTTGCATAATTATTTCTGTAAAAGTTCAAACAAAAGGGTTAAATCAGAGGTGAAAATGTGTATGAATAATCTTTTATTTTGAAAGCTTAGAGCTTCATATCTACTCACACAATAGATAGGTCTCTTGTGTGAGTGGGTATGAAGTAGGTGTAGTGAGTAGGGTTTATACTAAAAGCATGATGTTATCTTGTTAGCGAGATGAGATAGTATAAGTTAATGGGAGTTTGATGCAATTCCTACTCCAGAAAACAAGAGTTGGAATGGCAGTGGTAGAGTAGAAACAGAAGCGTCATGACCATCTAGACTAGATATGTATAATGGTAACCATGGTAACACGCCATGACCATCTAAAAATGTTTACGCATTTGTGGCCATAGCTCCGAGTTCACCCGAAGATTTATTTCATTCCCAAGCGTGATGTTTGAGTTCAATTCACGGCTCACGAGAAATCTGTATGTAGTGCGCCAAAGAAAGTTTCCATTAAAAAAACTAACAAATGCGAATCCGAAGGCAAAATCTAGTACGTATTATTAGTAAACGGTCAGTAAATAAACTGTCAATTATGTACCGACTTGTATATTTCATGGGTAATTTTGTAAGAAATAACTGGTCACACTTTTTTGTTTGTTTTGTTATTTAGGTTATGTTTACATTTTACATATTTTGCAAATTTTGGATTAGATACTGCCGTTATTGTATAAATTTAATTCACGTAGATATCTAGAAGGCATTAATATGAATTTCTATCAAGTCGTCATAACAAATATTGTCTACTTACGTGTAAAATGAGATTCCACTGATTTTTCTTTCACAGAGGCTATTGCAGCTTATAACACTACACAACGCACATTGTTTGGCATAAATATCACCAATCTCTTAACAGTCTTTCACAAACAAGCTTTAAATCTTCTTTAAATACACACAATATTTAATAAAACATAAAAAATTCGAGTCTGAGCTTTGAACACTTTTGTATGGCAACGCCATGTCAGATTTGTAATTTAGCCAGAGAAAAAGCCGGCCACGGTGATAAGGACGGAAAATCAGTATCTCTTTCTCTTTTATTCACAAGTGATAGATAATTAGACTATCTCATTTCCGCAAGTCGTGACGTCACTTATTGTGCCCCCCTGATACAACCCTATTTTTTACGCTTTTATCACCAACCCCTATTTTTTTTAATAGCCATTTTTGTAATTTAATAATTTGACAGTGAACTCCTCTTAAACGCTCTGAACTCTGCTTAAACGGCGGGACCGATTTGAATGTTTTTTTTTTGTGTGTGTATAAGTGGATTCGAGGATGGTTTGGATTCACAAATAAGTAGGTATCTAGGTTATGATCTGAGCGAAACCGGAACGGGCCGCTAGTAAATTTATAAAAAATAAATATATATGATGTAGGTAAATAAATATACTTACCTAGGTCCTAGGTACCTAATACGTAGAGAGCTATCTCTACTCTTCGAGCGCTCTCTTCAGCAAACATGATGAAATAAATAAAACAAAGCAGCATTTTGTTTTTATACATTTTATGTCATTTATTTGATACCATACCTGGCATAACAAAAATATTCAGATCATTTAAATATGAATAACAACCACTAACATTAATATTAATACACAATAATTATAAAATCACTATGCTTAGTGATTAAAGAGAAAGCACATATCAAAAGAAACGAAGTGGTACATCTGTTCACTACTTATTGCATTACTGACGCAAAACTTTAAGAACTGTCGTAACTTTAAGAGATCGGCTGCGCAGATGACCCTTTAAATCCTTTCAAGCTAGTACCTATGGAAGAAAGGAACAGCGCCCTTATGGAACATAATAGGAACCTTACTTTCCATAATATGTATTCATACTTTGCTTATCTACAATACGCGTAGGTGTCACAGCGATGCGGAAATAAGTCTGGGATGGCGTCTTTAACGTCTTTTAGCAACGGTGTCTTAGTGTGTAAGCCGCGTATCCGCTGGGTAACATTTGGCGCGCGACATGTTGCACAAGAGCGCGGAACTTTTTGTTGAACAACTTTGGTAGCGATTCTGAAACCATTCGGTTGCATCCGACACGGAATCTCATCTCTCGGTCTTTGTCATGCTAAACAGATAAGACAAAGACCGAGAGATGAGATTCCGTGTCGGATGCAACCGAATGGTTTCAGAATCGCTACCCTGGTCTGTCTACGCATCTATTACTACGTCATGTTGCGCACCAGCTGGCAACGTCGCGCGCTGGTGTGCAGCGTTGCCGTACATGTTGAGCGTCACGTCACAGTAAAGAACAGTAAAACATCTTCATACAAACGTGCCGCTCTCGGCTTGAATGTGTGCGTGCGCGCCGCGCGCCGTGTCGGCACGCGATTTCACGCACACGCTAGCATAATATATGGCGCGCTATGGCGGCGACAGTATCATCAGACAGACAGTCTTTCTAATAAATGTTACGTGAATAAAGGCTTTTTATTTTTACTAAATGTATAAATTGGTAAAATATTCAATCATAATATGCTTTTTGTTGCATAAATTTAGATCAAGTGCTGCTTGTTCGAAAATATTAACTAAAAGTAAAAGTGACAACCCTGGGGATGAACGCAAGAGTAGGCTAAAAACTCGGCGGGCGGCCTTAGATAACCTACTGTTATGTATTTACTGTGGTCACGTGTCGCGCGCCAAATGTTGCTTAGTGGATACGCGGCTTGAGTGCTATGTAAGTACTTATTTACACACTAACTGAAGTCATCAAGTAGGTACTGATGTGTAGACAGGGTATGTTTTGATTTTCGTCCCATATATCGAGCGTTTCGAGTTCTGAGGGCTCTAATAGTTTTGCTCTGACCAGAGTTGTAAGTACAGTTTGCGCGCTTTGCCGGACTGAAGCTATTGCGGAATCTCTTGTCATCAATGACATTATAATATCACTGCTTGTCATTCAAAAAGTACTATTTATTTTGATAAGATTATTCTGAGGAAAAACAATTTCCGCCAATGCATCTAAATAGCCAATTGGCAATGAACAGATCAAACAATACATTTGAAAATGAACTATTTTACCTTTATCATTATTTTTAACAAATAGGTACATAAACTATACACGCTTACAATATTCAGTAAATAAAATCAGATTACAATATGTTATAACAACACAATTTGAAGAAAAAAAAGAAACTACAAAAAGAGACTTGAAAATGTTCGTTGATATGTGATGCCCTAAAATTATGGACCCGATGTCAGGACAATTACCTACTACAAGTTTCAAATAGAGTTTGTAAACAAGGGGTACCTATACAATTTTAGACAGGAAATCAATAGTAACGCTTCGCACAATTAGACAATAATCACGGTAAGAACAAGAACTCTACGTATAATCCGTACACTGGATTATACGTAAAGGATCTTTATGTGAGACTAAGGGACGCGTTACGCTAGCCATTCTGCACTTTTTACTCTTACTTTGATCAACAAAAGTTAATAAATGTTTTGTACCGAAAATACCTTTTATAACAAATTTGCTCGTAAAGGGTCTCTTAATGCACCAATTTCTGTATCGTAATGTATCTTATTACGTACTTGTGCGGTAATGTAATGTAAAACGCACGGTTTCAAAATGCTCCCTGCTCCGTCTAAAACGAACGGTACCTTTTTAAATCTTAGTAAAGAGTTTTTATGTCAGAAAAGTTGTAAACATTTTATGAATGAAATTAACTATGAGAGATAAAATATAAGGAGCATTATTTAATTAATTTTGACCATAACTTACAACAATTTATCTATAACAAAACACAAAAATATTAATTTACTTTATTACTAAAGTCGTAATGTCATACAGACTGGTTCTGTGGCTTTGCTTAAAAAAAAGTGCTGATGCATTGTTAATCTGTGAACAAGAAATACGTCAGCCAATGGGAAATGCTGAAAGGGCGTAGCCTAACCATCATGGCATGGCCATCTAGAAATGCGTGAGCCAATGGGAAATGCTGACGCATTTCTAGATGGCCATGACATGATGGATCAAATTCCGAGTAATAAGTTTTCCCTTCTATCGGTAGTTCCTATGACTGCCAATTTTATTTGAAAATGTCATCAGAATTTTGATTTATTTCCTCGCAAATATGTTATAAAACGTCGTATGACATACGTGCGCTTTGATAATTACAGCCTCTGCTAATTATAGCAATATCGCCTCGGCTGTAATTATCAACTTAGCGCACTTATATCATAATGTACCTACTATTTGAAAAGAGTTCACATTTGTTCATGCCGAAAAAAAAAGTTAGCGTTTGACCACAGTCCGGGTTAAAATCGATTATGTGGTGTGGAAAGATTGAGCACGCCAACGTTTTAGATAAATATTAAAAAAACTGGGTTGACCAAAATATTAAATAAATGATCTGCAATATACCTCAAAATGGACGCATCTGTGCCTTTCGCAGTTGGTAGCTTTCTGTTTAATTTCAGTTTGTCTCTGCTATGAATTAATCATGATTCACAATTAATTATCTAATCTAGCGACGTTTCCAAACCAACATCACAATAAGTCGAATATAATGTTTATTTACATACAATTTTAATTCCTAAACCGTTATCTCACTTATAATATGATTAATATTACCAACGATATAGTATAAGGAAGTATTATTCAAGTCAACACCCAATTCCTGGCCCGGTTACCCAACTATAAATATAACACAATTTCATACATGCAATGACATTTCAAAAGGTGGAATACATCGCGACCGAGTCTTGGTTGCTTTCATAATAACTTATAGAAAAAATAACAATAAACATAGGTGGACATAACTTAACCTTCAAACTTAAATAAATATCTTTCGAATTTGGTGAACTTTGTATATTAAACCGGTTTATTTGATTACAATGAAATATTAGTATCACGAACCACCATTAAAACATACTTATACCATAGAGTATATAATAATACGTACAGAATATTCAGTACTCATCATCACATTTTTTTAAAGGGGCATATGACAGTTAGGCTTAGGCGCCATTGGACTCTGTTAATATTACCATACTCAACGAGTATTATATCGCGTACAACTAGCGTAAGGGCACCTCAGACGGTTTGGGCTGTCAACGGTAGGGAAGACCATGATACGACCTGGCATCACAAAAAGAGTGATTTAGCACCTGCCGACTTGTAGCCAGTAGCTTTATTACGTGCTAGTGTCTAGAAATAAAAAAAAAATTAAAGAAACACGAAATTTGGTCTCAGCCAGTTATTCTCTCCACATTTTGTATTTTTGTTTATCTAAACAGTCGAAGAAAAAACTGGAATGGAATTCATACAAATAAATACGAGTAGATATCTCCTAAGTAAGTAAGGTTTTGCACCTTCTAAGCGCTAGCTCGCAGTTCCGAAGGCATTATATATAGTCCATCTACTATTTTTAATTATATGCGTTTTATGGTTATGGCTACATGTGCGTGTTGGCTACGTTGTTAATACACATGTAGGTGATTGTTATAAATAAATAAATGACCTCTATTTCAAAAGTGTAGAACTTTCTTACTTAAAAACGCTTGCTCCAGCTTCTACTCAGAAAAAGTCAGAAATTTGTTATAATACCAAATCCAACCACTTAAAACTTACACTTCTAAATTCTTTTGAAAAGTCATTGCTATGATCGTCAACCTACATTTATTGGACGTACTAACGTACAAGCGAAAATACATAATTACTCGTACGGAAGTATAAATAAGGTCCGGGGAGGTTATTGCAACTACCGGGAAAATGCAACTAATTCAAATAACTTTTTGTAACTCTGTTTTTCGAAATAGAGACATCTATGAAGCGTTAGCGATATCAATTATTATTGTACAAAATAATAGATGGAGCCTCTGTCGTGCAAACTGTTTTGCTGACAGCTATTTGAAAAATCCGCCATTGTTTTGGTGTACTTAACGAAACGACAGTCGTCAGATTTTTTTCTGAAAAAAATATAAAAATATTTTGTTTACGCCCGGTGTTTTAATTGAAAAATAGAATAAAGACAAGGTAAGTCCTTTTCATAATGTTTTTCCTATAAATGCTGCGTTTTCTATGTAATTTATCTACAGATACAATAACCCCTCAAAATTCCGTTACGCGGCTATTGCAACTTTTAGGTTAGTTGCAATTACCCCGATCAAATTTGTATGAAAGTTACAAACGCTAGTGTTGTCCCATGTCGATATTTTGTACGACAATACAACAACAAATAAATATTTTTTGTTTATCTTTTTCAATACTAACATTATAAAGAGGAAAGATTTGATTGTTTGTTTGCATTGAATAGGCTTCGAAACAAATGGACCGATTTAAAATAATATTTTACCAATATAAAGCTACAAGTATTAACGAGTAATATAGGCTAAATTTCATACCTGCGCCAAGCCGGCGCAGGTTGCTAGTTTTATCGTATTAATATTATAAATGGCATTGTATGGATGTTTGGATATTTTGAGGTTTGTTGCTCAATCACGTCCTAACGTCTGAACGGATCGGGCTGAAATTTAGAATACAGATAGATAATTGGCTGGAAGAACACATAGGCTACTTTTTATCCCGAAAAAATAACAGGAACAACGGGAATGGGAACTACGCGGGTAACACCGCGGGGCACTGCTAGTATAATATATTATGAAGACTAGATAAGCTAAGTACAAAATCTAAATAATTATTTGTTCTAAGCTCGTGTGCGAGAAACCTTTTTATTCGATGTTCAACATCTAATAACTGTACATAATGAGCAGATATTTGTCCTTTGTCTGGGTATTTTCATACAGTATTAAATTAAAAAGCTCGAGTGAAGTAGGATTCGTACGATGAATCCATTTATTTCAATTCAAAATTTATGCGAGTTTATTTTTTATTTTTTTAGATGGTGCGGAACTATAAAAGAAAAAAAGAAAAAAAATATTCTCAAGCCCAGCTTGATGAAGCTGTTGAATTCGTTAGAAAAAAGCAAATGAACAGCTACGCAGCTGCTGTTAAGTACGACATTCCAAGATCCACTATCATATCTCGACTATATGGTACCCGAGGAGCGAAAATGCCTAAAGCTGGAAGACCTGCAGTGTTTTCTATAGGAGTGGAGACAAAAATTGCATCATATATACACATCCTGGAGA
This sequence comes from Ectropis crepuscularia, assembly GCA_963693475.1. Classification (NCBI taxonomy): domain Eukaryota; kingdom Metazoa; phylum Arthropoda; class Insecta; order Lepidoptera; family Geometridae; genus Ectropis; species Ectropis crepuscularia. The sequence continues at coordinate 10,973,476 of OY856359.1, forward strand.
AATGTGGATATCCCTTAACGAAAAAAGAAATAATAGCTATGATTTCTGAATATATTCGTCGAAACGGCATTATAACTACATTTGTAAATGATGTGCCTGGAAAAGAGTGGTTTTTGGGATTCCGTAAACGACATAAACTGTCATATAAAAAACCACAATCTGTAGAAATAGCACGAAAACGGGCATGCAACCCTTTCATAGTAAATGAGTATTTTGACTTGCTAGAAAAAGTTACTGAAGAATTAGAACTTACAGATAAGCCCGATCAAATTTTCAATCTAGATGAAACAAGTTTTTGTTCGGATCCTTCAAAAGGCAAAATTGTAGGTTTAACTGGATACCAATCGACTAGAACGACAAGCGGCCCAGGTCGAGAAAATACAACTGTTTTACTTGCTGCCAGTGCTAGTGGTGCAAAACTACCACCATTAGTTATATTTCAAGGAAAATATCTCTGGAATGAGTGGATGTACAAAAATGAAAACGTGAATACTGCATATGCAGTTAGCCAGAAAGGATGGATGGAGACTACTATATTCGAGAAATATCTAAGAGACGTTTTTATACCCACCATCGGATCTAAAAGACCCGTGTTACTGATATATGATGGACATTCTACTCATGTAGATTTGAGTGTAGTGGAACTAGCAGCATCTGAAAAAATCACAATTTTAAAATTACCACCTCATTCGTCTCACGTGCTGCAACCTTTAGATTGCAGCACGATGAAGCCATTAAAAGATAAATGGGAAGATTCCCTAGTAAAGTGGCAACGGCTGCACGTAGGAATGAAATTGCCAAAAGCAGAGTTTGCCCGCCTAATAACGGAAATTTGGGATGCATTGAATCCCGTTATATTGCAAAATGGATTCCGTAAAACAGGAATTTTTCCTTTAAACCGACAAGTTATCGGAGATGAAAAATTTGACGCCTTGTCTTTGCAAAAATGGAAGGAACATATCGAACAGATCGCTGTTAATCAAAATGAAAAAATTCTCAATGACGATACTGAAACCGTTGTGGCTAGTAATATCAACACCAAATTTGACCAGTTTATTCACGATGCACCTTATCAAGAAATACCAAGTCTTTTGAGTTTGGTTATTGCCAAGATAAACTCAAATATTGAACCAGAGATAAAAGACTTCATTGAACAGGCTATGTTTAGGTCAAACAATGAAAACAAAGGTTACTTATTGCCATTGCCTAACAAATACCCGGTAACTTGGGCACCTTCATTAAAAATATTGTCCAATGAAGTCATCCATCCAGCAAAAGCATCTAGTTCCCATAAAGAACTGAATCTTAAAGAATATGAGCCAAACATATCATTTGAACAATTAATATTGCAGTCAATAGCACGTAATGACATACCCAAGAAAACTAAGAAGCGCATAAATACAAAGGGAGCAGAAGTGTTAACATACAAATCTACAATAGATCGTATGAAAAGTGAGTTGCAAGTAAGAAAAGAGAAGAAAACCAAGAAAAAAAAGACAACCGCAACATCTAATCAGCACGTAGTAAAGAAATCTAAACTGAAACAAAACAAGGGAAAAAAGAGACCACAAAAGCATGCAACTGGAAAGCGCAGAACTAAACGTATAAGTGAATCAAGCTCAATATCTTCAAACCCTTCTTTTGAATTAGCTGACTCAGACAATTCCAATTTCGATACATTGCACGATTACGTAACTGAATGTTTAAGAGAAGAAGAAGAAGAAGCTGAGGTGGAATGCTTACGCCAAGTATTAGAAGACAAAGAAAATGTGGCACCAGCAATGCCGTATGGTTTGCATGAAATTGAGTATTTTGTTGAAAAAAATAACAACATTAAAACAAATGACTGGATTGTGGTCCAATTCTCTACCAAAAAGAGTGTAAAACACTTTGTTGGCAAAGTTTTATCCCAAGACGATTACAAATGCCCTACAGTAACATTCGTCAGAAAAGTGAAAAATTCGAAATATGAAAAGGGCATGGTATTTACTTATCCAACCATAGAAGACGTTTGTGTCATTAAACATATAGATGACATCGTCTCCGTGTTGCCCGAGCCAAAGATTGCTCGACGTGGACAATTAATATTTGATGTCAATTTTAGCGCTTTCAATATTCAATAAAAGACCTAATTTCCACTTCTATATTGGCTTGGATTATATGTATTTACTAATAAATTGTCAGATTTAACTTGCGACAAACATGTCGCAAGTTTCAAAATTTCATATTTTTTTTCTTTTTGCGAGAAATAGGTGATAATAATTAAACTAATGTCATTATATTCACCGTGTTTCATTTATTTACCCACCAAGGACTAGATCACCCACAGACGTCGTCCTGTCATACTTACAAACATAAAGTACTTCCAGTTTTGCCAAAAACGGTTTTTTTGTAATAAAAGTTACAGATTTACAGTTATATATGTTTAAAAGTTGGTTATATTACTATTTAAACATTAAATAAGTAGTTTGTAGTAATATAATAATAAGGAGGCAGGCAAATTGTTCCAACAGTTTTCGATAAACTGGACATCTTCTCATCCCATCACTAATTCTATCGAAAAAGTTGCTATAGCCCCTCATAACCTTCGATTAAAATTTATAGCAAATTCAATTTTGTTGCAATAAGATAAGGTTCAGAATAAGAAAATATACATAGTGGTTGTCAGCTACATCTATCTCAAATTGCTATAAAAAGAAAGATAATAATTTTTACGTGTATTAGACGCATTTACCCCTTTGAGGGGTTATTGTAACTATTTTGGTGCAGTATGAAAAAAAAAAAACATTTTAGCTTTATGAAAAGCTTTAATATTGTATTTTTACATTCAATGTATTCGTTGATATATGTATAGCTAGTAAAATTCATCTTTTTCACAGTTTGGTTCATGTCGACGATAGTACACTAGTTTGAAAAATTGTTTGTACATTTTTTAGTTGCAATAACCTCCCCGGACCTTAATAAATTTAGTTAACATACGCTATAAATAATTTGTTTACAGTTTTTCCCGAAATTCAACAAAACATTTGTGCTACAATATTCACATAAATCTAAAACTAATTACAAGGCAAAGCTTTCGAAGTAATATTAATAAAGTAGATAATTGTATAATTTAAAAAAGAAAGAATTGTACAATTCTGGAAAATCAACAATGAATTTAAACGAGGAATTATTTCTAAGCAAGCTAATTAAAATAAGTGCAATGAACTATTACCATAAGGTTGATTTTACAGTTGCGTTGATGGTCGCAGATGCGCGTACCACCAAATATAGACACGCGTAAGACTGTTGTAACAATGACTATAGAAACTCGTAAGACTAAACATAGACAAGAATAACAATGACTATAGGCGCGCATAATCTATATATTAATACGCGAAACGCAAAAACGTTGTACCCATTACATAAATTGTGGGAGAAGTATGAAGTTTCACACACTTATGCTTTATATATGTACAGGAGTGCATAATGCCAATATTTTTTAAAGTATGCATATAATAAAACAATCATGAAAACATTACGTACTACCATTTGTATTTGACACACACAAATAAACACTCTTTTGTTTATGTTTAAAGTCTGTGTTTAAATGGAGAATAGATTAATACTGCTTTATGGTCGAATTTCGATCACTTGGCAACCGCTAGTACTAAGTAAAGATGCGCGTAATACTAAATGAAAGCACGCGTCACACCAAATGAGAACGCGCGTAACACCAAATAAGAACTCGCGTAAAACCAAATGAGAACTCGCGTAACACCAAATGAGAACGCGCCTAGTAAAGTTGGCTTTTAGTGCTGATCATACAGCTATCTTCAGCTTGACTGTGTTACGTTAAACGCCAACTGCTTCCATGGATATTTACTGAGAATGTTTTGTTTTCATTTTATTTTGCTGGCATGAAGAATATTGTTACTAGCACTGTCCCGTGGTTTCACCTACGTATTTCCCTTTCCCGTAACTTTCCCACGTATTAAAAAGTATGTGTTATTTCAGACTATATTCTAATAGGGTACCGGACTGGGTCAAAAGTACACCATCCTAAGTAGTCCGTCAGCTAGATCATGGAAAAATATTGGACACGTATTTTTTGTTTTTTCATAATATTAAAAATCGTCAAAGATATAGACCATCAAACTTCGAGAGTGGGGGGTCGCGACGTCACTCGTGAGTAAAAATCATACTCACAAGTGACTTCACACGAAACTTCGAAGCGCTGTATCTTCGTCATTTTTTGTTTGTGAAAGAAAAGAAAAAATACGTGTACAATATTTTTTGGCAATCTAACTAACGGGCTACTTAGTTTTTTGGAGGATTGTACCCTATTGTGTTCCAAATTTCAATGCGATACCTTCAGTCGTTTCGACGTAAATGAGCAACAAACATTCAAACTATCGCATTTATAATATTGGTTATAATACGGTTCTTATCACAACGTAACTGTAAAATCAGCAGAAAACTTTTGATTAAATTAACTAAGTTAACACAATTTTAGTGACATTTTTCAGCTTTGGTTGTGTTACATACAATTACAACTCAACTCAAATGATTGAAATCTTCAGATTTGTTAGCAGCTACTTTGGGACTAAAATGAATTAACAAACTTAGGCCAACTGTCCACGTAGCTGAACGACATCCGCACGATTTCGACAATTGTCGGATGCAAGACGAATGTTTGCATCTTGCGTACAAATAATGAAGTCTGTGTCCACGAAACGACAACGACACGACAGGCGCACGTCTTGCGTTTGTTTGAAGGATGCACGCATTCGACAAAAGACGCGTACGTGGACAGTAGGCCTTAGTCACGCGTACACTGTAGCGTCGCACAAATCACCCGTACTAAGCCGACATAATAAGCAATTTTCAGTAAAGCATACACATAAACAGGTAATTTCATTACTCTAGGCATTTTCACAAGGGAAGGTCAAGGCCATTATCTACCACGTTGGCTAAGTGCGAGTTGGATTGTGCATATCCTCCAAATGAAAAAATCTTCCTTAGATTGCTCACGATTCTTACGATAGTAAAAGTGTTTCATTATATAGATAGTGCAATCCACGAAGACGCGCCCTACTAATTTTCGTTTCCACCAATCCCGTTTGCTCCGAGCGTCAATCGCGAACCATTCACCAGTCATTGTAGTGTGCGTGTGCATTCATAGGTAATTAGTGTGTACCGATAACACTCAACATTGACGGAAGCTTGCACACATAATATATACTATAAACGGTGAGGAGGAATAGTGGGGCGCGTCTTTGTGGATTGCACTATCTGTAGTGAGCGCTCTTTTTAGTACACTCTTTCGGCTTAGTGCGGACGTTCTGGTGCGACCCTGATTTACGATAAACGTCAAAAGTCCCGAATTCAGTTTTTTTATAGTATAGAGCTACAAAACAAACAGTACAAGCGCCTGATGGTAAGCAACACGCCTGCCAATAACATCATAGTGTCCCGTAACTATTTGAACTTGGATAATCCACAATAGCTACCTTGCGATCGTCACCCAGATATATAAGACGATTTATTTCTTGGCTCAGTTATTTCTCTGGAAACATTGCTTAACTTTTATAGGCTTACACTTGACCGCCATCTCGCCTGATGTTAAGCGACGATGCGGTCTACGATGGAGCGTGTTTACCTAGAAGAAACCGATTCACTCTCGACTTGAAGACACAAAGATTGTAATCAACAGGGAAAACCCACTTAGGCAACGCATTCCACAGCCTAGACGTTATTATCACAAAAGTAGAGTCAAATCTCTTCGTTCGCGTCTTTGGAACATCAACCATGAAACGATGTCGCTTTCTCGAGCTACGAGCATTCCGATAGAAAAAAGGGCAAGGTGGTATTAGATTGCTCTTATTATTGCTCTTCAAACAGGAACAACAATATTAACACATTACTGCTTGTCGGTAGAATAACTGGCAAAGGTGTGGTACTTCCCCAGGCACACTCTGCAATACTATTCGTCCTACTATTCTATTCGTTCGAGGTTAAAACATTGATTGGTCAAGAAGGCCATTAGAGCTATACTTGATTGTTTGATTTGAAGAAAAATCAATGGAAGATTCTCGAAAAAAATCATCAATATCGTGTAAAATGTAGTTTTAGCTCGTAGTTTTACGTCTAATTCTCCTTGGAGGGTTGAATGGACCAGCCGAGTATGCGACGGTCGAATCCACAGCTGAAGAAGTTGATATTCGATGATATGTCTTCTGCCCATGCGACTGACGTCACCATGCGTCGGTGGCCCTGTGAAAACGAAGATTTAGTGTAAAAATTAACGTGGCTGTGTCAGACTTTTAATTAATTCACATTTTCAAATTGATTACTTGATTAATATTGGGACCACCTCTGGACTAAGTATCTACGAAACAAAATCACTTCAAAAATAATAATCAAAATCGATTCATAATTGGCGGCTTTATCGCGTAACTTACATACAAAAAAACATACAACAAAATTGAGAAAAACCTCCTACTTTTTTGAAGTCGGTTAAAAAAATACTCGTTAAAATTACTCAACTAACACTGGTCCCAAACTAAATAAAGCTATGAGACCGACTCAAGCAAGGAATTAGTGGCCCACCTAGGTCCTGGGCCTAGCCCAGGGATGGGGTCACGACCCCCCCTTGGATCCTCCTTTGCTTTCAAGCGAATTATTAAAATGCGGCGGTAAGTATAAAGAATAATGTCAGAGGGCAATGAAGCGAAGTATGATAGGAGTGATCAAAAGAGATAGAATAAGAAATGAGAACCTGAGGGACAAAACAAAAGTTACAGATATTCTAACTAGAATCGACTATCTAAAGTGGATTTGGACTGGTCATATGATGAGAGAAAATCAAAATAAATTCAGCCAAACTATAACAGATTGGTACCCCAGAAATAGCAAACAAAGTAGGGGAGAACAACTTAGTAGATGGGAGGATGAAATCAAACTTACAGCGGGGCCTAACAGGAGAAGAGTCGCCCGCGATAGAACACAGTGGAAGCAGCTAGAGGAGGCCTTTGCCAAGAGGCACGCTGAATTGTGGGACATACTTTAACTAAATGTATCTAAGAAAAAATAATTCAGAATAAAAACGGCTTATAAAAAAAATATATAACGGCAATGTCAGATGAAATGCTGTAAGTAATGACAATGGCAGAGAGTTAGTTACCTGTCTACTGGACCGAGGCAGCCGCGCCAGCCGCTGGCCTTGCAAGTCGAAGAGCCGCACTTGCCGGTTGTCATGCGGTATGGCGATAAGGCCGCCGCTGCTCACTCCGACGCGGTTCACGGACGAGTCCGACCTGATGGTCGCCAGAGCCGAGCGCATGTTTCGGACATCCCACACCTGAGTGAGAAGAGTACCTTTATTATTGTTTACTGGTGGAACCCCGCAGTTTATGTCGCGTAGTTCCTGGGTAGCGATTCTGAAACCATTCGGTTGCATCCGACACGGAAACTCATCTCTCGGTCTTTGTCTTATCTGTTTAGCATGACAAAGACCGAGAGATGAGATTCCGTGTCGGATGCAACCGAATGGTTTCAGAATCGCTACCCTGATCCCGTTATTTTCTCGGCTAAAAAGTAACCTATGTGTTATTCCACACTATTATTTACCTACGAGGGCGTCACCCAGTGATATAAAATGATTATATTTATGCCCTGTAATTTCTGTAGAAACATTGCCCTTCAGGCAACATTGCCCAGGAACACAGTGACAGGTACATATCAGGCGGACTCAGACAGGAGTCCTACAATAGTTACTTAATTTGACAAATTTAAAGATGAAACATATCGAATACTAGCAGCGCCCCGCGGTCTCACCCGCGTAGTTTCTGTTCCCGTTATTTCTTCGAAAAACAAAGCCTCTGTTTGTGTTCTTCCAGACTATAATCAACTTAGATCTCTGAGTGGCGAGCGCAGTGCAGTGCTAGGTAATTATTTGGATTCTTCATATTCCAATAGCTGCGTGTCACTGTGCTGTCATGTGGCAGGCATGTTGCTTCCCAACAGGCACATGTCCAGCTCGTCTCGTCATTCTTTACTTCAAAAAAAAAAAAAGTGTGTTATGTTTGAAGATTCAGCCTGATTCGTTCATATGTTACTACGTGATTGAGTTACATCATCCAAACATCCAGACATTGACATTTATAATATTAGTAGGATAAACGATTTAACTATGATATCTTACTTTCACAGAACGATCGTCCGAACCAGAAACGACTTTGTCTTCACGCGTGAACACAGCTGACGTGACGCTCCTGTGAAACAAATATTTAGTTAGCAATATTAAATTCCATTTAAATAGTACGTGAAATTACAACATTTGTACAAATATTTAGTGAGATATATTAAATTCGAATTAAATAGTCCGTGAATTACAACATTTGTCAATAATGTCAGACCGCTCGCAGACAGCCGTCTGCTAATTTATGTTGCCAGTGTAATCTATATCTTATCAAGCAAGGCATAAAACCCATATTTGAGTGTATCTTATTTATCGGGTGACAGTGCAGTCCTATAAGTGAGCGACGTATTTTAGTGTGTCTCACGACACACTTTTTTAAATTGTTTTTTCTCACCAACAATAGTTTGGCGTTGGGTCAGTTGGGCCTGGTTTAGTCGAAAGAACGGCGACTGCCGATCCGGAGTCCCTGGTTTTAATCTCACGCGCACCACTTTATTTTCTAAGTCATGAGAGCGTATTGCCGATAACCTAACAACGGTTAAGGAAAACATCGTGAGGAAACCGCCATGTACGTAGAATCTGTTGTGGTGTTGTGAAAAAAAAGTTTTCGAGGTAATACATCAACGTCATCCACCAACCCGCAGTGGGTCATTGTGATTTTGGCCTTGACTCTCTCCTTGCGAGAGAAGGCCCCGAGTCCCAGCTGTGGGAACATTTAGTAGGCTGCTTATATTTTAAGCAGTTGGGGCGAAACCAGTAGGCCAACGACCAACACAAAGCACCAAAAGAAGTTAGTCGAGGACATTTTAGTTTGGAGACGACAGGGTCTAAAATATATACCACTAGCTGAACGCGCGCGCGTTGCTACGCCATCTATCGAAAATTGGTCGTACCAATTCAAATTTTGTTCAAATTCGGTTACTTTAGGTTTTAATGACGCAACCTTTAACATATGACAAATGCTGTCACGCAACGAAAGCTCTCTAAAAGCAATATTTTCCCCCCGTTTTTGTTACATTTTTCATTCATGCTCGGCTCCTGTTGATAGTAGCGTAATGTTAAATACCCTATAGCCTTCCTCGATAAATGGACTATCCTACAAAGAAATAATCTTTCAATTCGGACCAGTAGTTCCAGAGATCCTTGCGTTCAAACAAACAAACATACAAACAAACAAACAAACTCTTCAGCTTTATAATATTAGTATAGATTCTAATTAGTTCGTCAGGTGTATTATGGAATAATATGGGACACGTATTTTTGTTTGATCAAATTAACAAAAATTGACAAAGATATAGAACATCAAACTTTCGGAGTGGGGGGTTGTGACGTCACTCTTTAGTAAACAAAACATTCCATAACGTGACGTCACTCGAAACTACTAAGCACTGTATCTTCGTTAATTTTTGTTTGTGAAACAAAACAAAAAATACGTGTACAATATTTATTAAACTGAGTCTTTAATTAATTTTTGAAGTGAAAATTTCTTTTGGCGCGCCACACAAATTTTTCGTGGGCTGTGAATTGAATTCTAGCGTCACGCTCGGGAATGAATAATAAAATAGATGGCGTCGGCATTTCTAGATAGCCATGGTCATAGCCCCCGCCTACCGGTGTCACTCGCGTAGTTTCCAAAGTGAGCTATCAAATTCTGAGTTATATACGTTTTCACTTTGGCAATTGTTTTTACTCATCTCGCCTATTAATCAATGTATTAATTAATGTGTTTGGTCCTTACTCGGTGTGTCCCTGGAAGACAGAGACGGAGTGTATGGGCTCGCGGAAGTCCCACAGCCGGAACGTGGTGTCTCTGGACGCGGTCACCACCAACCGCGAGCTGTGGTGGGCCGACGCGTGCGTTAGCTCGTGATCATGACCTGAAATATATTAAATTGCTTAAATAGGGTACAATCCTAAAAAAAAAACTAATAAGCCCGTCAGTTAGATTGCTAAATCATATTGTACACGTATTTTTGTAGTTGTTAGTATTGTTTCACAAACGAAAATGACGAAGATACAGCGCTTAGAAGTTTCGTGTGATGTCACTCGTGGTTACGCTTTTTACCGACGAGTGACGTTGCGACCCCGGAAGTTCGATGATCTATATCTTTGTCGATTTTTAATATTTTGAAAAAAAAATCAAAAATACGTGTCCTATATTTTTCCATGATCTAGCTGACGGAACTATTTAGAATGGAGTATTTTAGACCCAGTCTGGTACCCTAATGTTACTGTATGTTTCCTTATTCATCCTACTTCCTACTAATATTACAAATTTTAATGTTTGGATGTTTGTTGCTCAATCACGTCGTAACGTCTAAACGGATCGGGCTGAAATTTGTAACATAGATAGATTATAGTCTAGAATAAACGTCTAGACTATAATCTAACTGAATTCCAAATATCAACCCGGGCTTCTACCGCCTAACGAAAAACGCTTTTCTTCTCGCTTGAAATGAAAGAGACGGCAATGCCAAAGCGTCAAAGCATCAAAGCGTTTTTCGTTAGGCGGTAGACCCCCCGATCCATTCAGACGTTCCAAAGTAATCGAGCAACAAACTTTGACATTTATAATATTAGAAGGATAAGGAACCGTGGACCTAAGACTGACTGATGTCCTGTTCTCGTTATTTTCCCGTTATAAGCCTATGTGTACACCTACACATACACCGAAGACTTCTTCTAAAGAAAGAAGAAGGGAGTCTTCCCGCCACCACGGCTGTTGTAATGCTGCCGAAACGTCAACGTAATTAAATAATATGTTCAGATCATGATTAAGTCCTGTGTTACGTTTACAAAATGAGTACATATCACGAAAGTTTAAAAAATATACAATAGGTGTGTTCATAATAGCTACCAAAAGTTCTTACCAGTTAGAATTTGCAAACAATCCCCAGTTTCAACATCGTATAAATTGGCGGTTCTATCCCAGGACGCGGTGATCACGTGATCGCCGCCTGCCAGCCAATCAGCGGCAACTACGACTCCTTGATGGCCGACTAGTTCGGTGAGCGGAGTGCGAAGTACTTCAGGCCGCTCGCCACCTTCGCCGAGGCTTTCCTCTCCGCCGCCTTCTAATTCTTCTTCTGATGACTGGCCACGCTGGAAATATTTATAAAAAATGTATGTAGACCATAGGGTCTATTACTAATAGAAGTTAATATGCGACGACAACGACCAACGACAGGACGTCTACTCTCTTTCTACGAAAACGTAATTTCGAAATAAACTCGCGACTTTATAGCTCCGATTTTACTTCGATCCGTCGTTTTGTCCGTTTAAATGTTCTAAGCCTACTCTAATTAGAGTATGCTTAGAACATTTAAACGTCAAACAAAGTTGTATCGGACGAAACGAAGTAGAAAGAGAGTACCTAGGCAAGTCGCGAGTTTTTTTTTCGAAATTACGTTTTCGTAGAATTAGAGTAGACGTACTGGTCTAAGTTACGGCTGGGCTAGTCACGAGAACGGCGATTACTAATCCTAAACCCCTGGTTCGAATCCCACGCGCAATTCGAAAATACCACTGTCGTTTCGAAGTGATGATCTGCTACGTGCAATTCGAAAAGACCACTGTATTTTCGTCACGATGAACGTGACGAAAATACAGTGGTCTTTTCGACCACTAACTTTAAAATGGTGAAGGAAAACGTGGTGACAAAAGAATGAAAAAGGCAGTTCCATATAGATTAGTTCTCCTTGATCAGAAATGTGTGTGTTTGTACAAACTGGACATATTATATGTCAGTTATTCTTGAAGATGCTTCACGAACCTAAATCGAAATGTTAAATTGTATATGTTCTTGCTAAGGACATCTCTTCAATTTCAACCTTAAGTAAATAAAAACAGAACGGATAGCAAGACCATATGTGATTTAGTTAGTAGATTGCGAAGGCTAGGGAAATACGTTGGTGCAGTACAAGCTTTGCTTAGTTTGGGGCTAGATGGTTTTGTGTGAGAAGTGTCCACGACTATTTATTTACTAGCAGCCCGTTCCGGTTTCGCTCGAATATTGTCATAATGTTATACAGACCATTAATCGAACTATAGGTATAGACTATCACATCTCTCATGTTGGACCAAATTACACACAAATACCAATTTTTGTGAATATCGATTGACATGGTGAAGAGTTCACTAGGAACAAACATAATGACACTAGATTTTTATATCTATAGGTACTTAATACAAACAACAAAAATTGGAGTGTCTGTATGTAGTATCATATTACTCGTAACATCTTTTTACAACGATTTAATTCATTTTATACTCCTGTATATGCAGTACCTACATACATATTTATATCTAAACTAGTTTTTTTTGTCTGTCAGTCTGTTTGTTCCGGCTAATGTCCGAAACGGCTGGACCGATTATGACGAGACTTTCACTACCAGATTACTGATGTTCTAAGGCATAACATAGGCTACTCTTACTTGACTAAAAAAATGGTTGTCTGTAAAGTCGGTTTACTGACGATAGTTGAACGTGACAACAACGTCTAGTATTTGTGTTAAGCGCTATCTAGGTAAAACATTCTGAAGCTTTTTGAAAAGCTGTTCAAAGCGCCATCTCTGGGTACATCATTGCACTAGCACAAGTTCTTAACTTCATATCGTCGCTTTTCTAAAACATGGCCAGACTCCTTGAACGTAATACACATTTCACTCACTAGATGGTGCGAAAAGTAATAAGGCGAGGTAACGGCGGTAAATATTATCTAATCTATGGCGGTAACGTTACATGACGTCATGTTTTGCGGGCGTGCAGCCGGCTTCATCGAATTATAAGACGTTATCACGTCAATAATTAGGGTTCCATGAAAAAATAGTAAACCTTTCAAACGCGGACTACTAGTATTAAGATATAGTGACTCACTGGCAAGTCCCAATTGACGGCGGCCTGCCACACATGCGCAGTATTGTCTCCGCTGCTAGTCAGCGCGATGTCTCTGTTCGGGTGGAACCGGAGAGAGTTCACAGATCCCGCATGCCCCGTGTATTGTAAGAGACACTTGCCCCACTCCACACTCCAGATGCAAGCTGTGTGGTCTGAAACAAAAGGATGTATATTTAAACACGGACGCAAAAACTGCAACATGTAATCTACTGTTACTGTGTAGGTACCACAGTCTAAGACAATGTTTCCAGAGAAATTCCCGGGCAAATGATCTTAAACTCAATCATTTTTTGCTTCATAATGTCACAGATAGTAATGATTATTAGATTTGATAAATATCAAATTAAGTCGTAACCTCGTAACGCAACGTACCCCAATCGGGGATTGCAATTTAACAACCATTTGGAGGACTGGATACTAATATTATAAATGTCATTTTTTTTTTAATAAAGAGTGACGAGACGAGCTGGACATGTGCGTGATGGTAAGCAACATGCCTGCCACATAACAACACAGTGACACGCAGCTAATGGAACATGAAGAGCCCAAATCATTACCTAGCACTGCACTGCGCTCGTCACCCAGAGATCTAGATCATCTATGTTTGGATGTTTGTTGCTTAATCATGTCGTAACGGATCGAGCAAACATTTCCAACATAGGTAGTCTGGAAGAACTCATAGGCTACATTTTATCCCGAGAAAATAAAGAGAACTACGCGGGTGAAACCCCGGGGCGCTACTAGCAATATTGTAAATGTCAACGTTTGGATGTTTTTTGCTCAATAACGTCGGAACGCATAAACAGATGTGGTTGAAATTTGAAACATTAATTGAAGTGTGGAAGAGCACATAGGCTTTTTTTATCGCGGAAAAAAATACTAGAACGGGAACTACGCGGGCAAAGTCGCGGGGCGTTGCTTGTTTATTATAAAAAAAATCATGCCTGATTGGCACCGACTGGTTTACTGATATGATTGACAAGTTCATTGTCCTGATGGACTCACTGATATGACAGACAGACAATGCCAGGTCAATGCCAACAACAGGGGTCGAATTGAAAGTCTGAATTAATAGAATGGGTTAAATATGGAACTAAACTAGTCTGTACGTATTAATATCTTGATTGTGAAATGCAAACTATGGATAGATCAGGTCATACTGTCGATCCAGGATAGCTATCGATCCGTAATCTTAGATAGGTTATTGAAATTTAGATTGAAATGAAATTGAAATGATTAAGATTGGTGGGCGATGGAGGGCAGAAGTGTTGGGCGCCCACCGGCTAGATGTGTCGATGACATTTGAACAGTCGCGGGTTATGCATGGATGAGACTAGCAAAGGATCGAGACAAGTGGCGTACACGAAGAGAGGCCTATGCTCAGCAGTGGGCGATAACGGGCTCAAGAAGAAGATGTTACGCGATGGCTCCGTTAATTGTGAATAAATTTTCATGATAACGATTCTTTTTTGATTGGTAGAAAATACCTCAGAATTGGTCCCATATAAATTTTATCGAAATCGGTGAGGAGGTTTTTGAAACATTAACAAAAAACTATTTTGCTTATTTATTTTGTAGTGGTAGGACTCTTAGCAGAGTCCGCCTGGGGAAGTACCACACCTTTGTCAATTATTCTACCGCCAAGCAGTAATGTGCAAACATTGACTGCCCTCGTGGCTTAGTTGGTAGTAGCTCTGCCTGCGAAGCCGAGGGTCGTGGGTTCGATTCCCAACCAGTGCAAATGATTTGTGTGATGAATTCAAATGTTTGCACTGTGTCTGGGTGTTTCTATGTATAATAAGTATGTATTTAAACTATATAAGTATTATATCAGCTATCTGGCCGCCATCATACAAGCTTTGCTTAGTTTGGGGTCAGATGGTGTTGTGTGTGAATTGTCCGCCAATATTTATTTATTTATTTATATTACTGTGTTCCGTTTTGAAGGGCAATGCTTCCAGAGAAATTACAGGGCTTAGAGATATAACAACTGATCTCTGGGTGACGAGCGCAGTGCGGTGCTAGGTAATGATTTTGGCTCTTCATGTTCCAATAGCTGCGTGTCACTGTGCTGTTATGTGGCAGGCATGTTGCTTACCATCAGGCACATGTCCGGCTCGTCTCGTCACTCTTTATTTTAAAAAAAAATTATGTATCTGGATGTAGCGATAGCTTCTTATGAAATTTATTGGTGTCTATAAATTAAACATCAAGCCGGTTCACACTCTGTAATGACGTCTTCCTCTAGCATTTTGTTAATCTTTTTCTGGATCATTTATTTCCTCGCTGGGTGAGACGGTACGGCGGTACAGCTATAGGTTAAAGTCGGGATTTTCGGAGAAAACAAATCATTTGTTGTTACACCTGCTGATTCGATGCGGGAATGAAGGCTTATGTTTAATAATTTATTTTCTACAATAATAGATTTAGATAAAATGTATCAGATAATGAAATAAACAAAACAACAATCATCAAAATCGATTCACAATTTTACTGGCGGAGCTATCGCGAAACAAAAAAAATAATCCCTCCTCCCTTCCTAAGAACCTCTCCTTTTTGGAGTCGGCTAAAAATACTCAAATTAAAACAGACGAAATTAAACTAGATTGCTTTAATTTTCGTCACCATATAAATTACAATTTGCATTGTATGATAATAAATCAGTTAAACAGTGAAAGGTCAACTTCTTGATTAAAGATTCAAAACAAGATTTAAAATCAGCAAGGTTACTAAAATGACTAAATAGGTCATTGAGATAATATATTTAGAAAAATAATTTTACCATTTTTATGACAGGTGAGTAGCATAAGCTGATGTGCTTATATGAAACAGCGTCGAATATTATTACTAGCTAGTGATACCCAGTTTTATGCGAATAACATCCGTTGTCGTAATTTTCCTTCGATAAAAGTAGCCTATGTGTTATTCCAGAATATGGTAAAAAGGCTTATCTGTAATAATCACGAACAAACGAACGTAAGTAACGATAATGATAATCTGTATTGAGGTGACTTAAAAAAAATATTTTTGTCCTAATCTAGGAAGATGAATAAAAGAAAATTAAAAATCCTTTGAATGCTTGTAGCTGTGGTGATGAACTACAGTTACAGTGTAACTGCAGTTGCACTGTAACACTATGTAACGTGGCTCAATTTAACAACAAATTCCCTAAAGCATCAAAACTACCAAGCTTTCATTGGTTTAACTTGTATTCCATGTAATGATTCACTCTAACATTCATTACAACCATTCTCAATAACGACGAAAATGTGGCGAAAAGTAATTTTTGTTGTACAACAAAAACTACTTTTTTAAGTTGCCAAAATTAGTAAAAACTGCTGCTGTGCTGTGTAAAAACATGCTTTTGTAACTTTTCTTAACCTAGGCAATAAACTTAGCTATAGGCTCCATACATACAAAACTTTCCAAGAAATCCATTCTTTTGTTTACAAATTCGGATTGCTTGGATGTGTAGACTGTTAGATACGAAAACAAGTAAAAAATCAACAAAATTACTGGTGCAACAAAAGACGTCAGACAAAACAGATTATGCCCAAGAGCGTTCAAGGGACTCGGAGCCTCTTCTCACAAGGAGAGAGTCAAGGCCATAATCTACTACATTAGCCAAGGGCGGGTCAGAGGATGAGAAAGGTCCTTGAATAAGGTCTTTCATTACCATAAAAGCCAGTGGTGGTAACAAACTCGTACATCTTGCAAAATTCTCACGAGGTGGAGGCAGAAATCAAACCTTCAATTTTATGATTGTGAAATCAGATATTCTAGTCAATATTCTCGTCACCATGGATTTTTGTATGTTGTGCTTACCTGCAGAAGCTGTGCCTATGAGTGCTTGACCTGGCCTCGCAGATGTGACATCCCATATACCATCCTTGTGTCCCGTGAACTCTCTAACCAACTGGCAGCTGTATGTGGGAGCTTTGAAACTGGACACAATCTTGCTGGTCTGAACTCGTAGCTTGTGACTGGCTTTCACCTTCTGGGAGTTGCTTTGGGATACTGTAAATATATTTAAATTGTGATATGTAAAAGTATTGAAGTGAATAACATTGGCCTAAAGATCATATATTATGCTGTATCTTTTGGAAAATCCTCATTCATAAGACAAAAAAAGGTCTGATGGGTCTACAGACTCCTGGTCAGAACAAAGTTCATACACAGCTATAACTAAAAAGAAAGGAGCATCAAAAATTAGTCTTTTTTTTTTTAAAATCAGTCTAGCTTCCATACGCCCAGATTGTGTAATTCACTAAATCATGTAAGTATATGAAACTTCAGACCAAAATGTTAATTTTGGTATACTTACATTTCACTTTAGAGTTTTTCCCTGTAGCATCAAACTCAATATAATCTAGATTTTGTTTGTCGCCGATATAACTTTCTCTTTCCAGTTTTTCACTCAGGATGTCTATTTTTTCTTGTACTAAAAAAATAAAACATAGTATCATAGTTTTTATAAATGTACCTAGTGCATACACACTTCCCAAACATTAATTTTTGTACTGTTGTTTCTTCTGCATTAAGTTTGGGGTTAGACAACAGGTGGAAAATTCTCACTACTGTTTTAATTTATTCCAGGCTCAAACCCAAGTAAACATAACATCATGTAACTTTATTTACAGTATTTCATACTTTCAATGTTGTAGGTACAACTTATGTATACCCTGACCATGAACTATGGAAGGCAGTAAAACATTTCTAATTGGACTATTAATTCCTGAGATTACTATTCCCAAACAGAAAAACACTTTCTAATAGACTTTGGTAATTTTAACTTACAAATTACATTCACACATTATTACTTATTACATTCTATTTACTATTTATTACTGACAGAAATCTCTTACAAGTTATGATTTTAAGTTTAAGTGGCTAATAGTCAAAACAGCTTCATAAAGTTTGATTTGACATAATATTTAAATTATCATGTAATAGTAATCAAAAATACAAGGACCATGAGAAATACTCTGGAATGTATTACTTAATGCACTAAATAAATTAATGTTGTATTTTTTTTAAAACACTATATTATGTAATTATGTACATGCGATGGAAGAATGAGTTTCCAGCATTACCTATGCCCAGTAGTGGGACAACAGGAGTTAAAAAAATAAAAAAAAGTATTACAGTTCGCTTCATTGTTTTTTTCAGTTTCAAACCAAGTAGGTACATTATACGGTATATTCATACAACACTTTCTATTGTCTTTTGGACATGGCAAAATGAGCCCTATAGTTTTGAAGAGTATTGGGAATTATGACAATGTGTGGCAGTTATAAAACGTATTGTACGAAAGCAAAAGATGAAAAAATAAATGCAATTTTGGTAAATTTGTTTTTATGCAACCTATGGCAAATGTAATGTATGGTTTTGGTAATTACACAGTAATCTTGTAGTAAAATTGTATGATGTAAATACGTTATTGGTTATTAGGCACATAACTTGAAAGATATTAAAACCGGGCTGTGGATTTTTTATATTGGAATAAATAAAGAATGGCAATTATTTTTAGATGGCCTACCATTCTACAAGTAAGTTATAAATCCAAACTGATATGTAAACAAGAGATTCTACATATTTATTATGTTTACAAAAAAATTTAGAGGGATAGACCTAGTGGATGAATGATAGATAGATCTAAATCATGATAACAGATAAATGATACAGTTCTGTACTTGGCATAGGAACGAATTCAATAAATCATTGTTTTTGCTAGCACACTACATTACTCCTTTTGGTTGTTCAGATTCTGATTGTCAGTTTTTTGGTGAATAGTGGATAGATCCAGCAGCTTGCATGACAAAATTGTTTCCTTTCTACTTTAATTAGTTTTTCAAAGCACTGTTTATGAAATGGTATTGATTTATTACTCACAGTTCAAATTTTCTGTGTAAAGAAGGTCAAACTCTTTTTCGATCTGAGAAAATAATTCATGAAGGCGGGATCTAAATACTGGCGGAATTGAGGTTTCAGAGTCTTCCATTTTAAGATAATTAGGTATTCCATCTGAGCCTTCAGTGAGGGCCTGAAGCCTTCGTTTGCTTGTTTTCATGGTCGAAAGGAGATGAATAGCAGGACAATTTTCTCCTTTACATTACGCGGCACATATTTAATATTTATGCAAGGAAAAACGAACACGTTAATAAATATATTTTTTGTTGGAATCACGAAGGAAATGTTTCGCAATCAATTTAATTTTGCAACAAAATACAAACAGCAGGACAAGAATGGCAGCACCTATTCGTATGCAGTTCGTTCATTCAATGCCTGCACAGATAATTAATTTATCGTTCATTCATTCGTTCAATGCTGCCATGCATAACGTTCAATAAATAACACTAACATAACAAATGTTTTCAGTTAAAAAGTCATGAATAGGGTCTTTATGGAATGATATGTTACTGTCATCTGTCATTGAACAAAGCAGAGCAGATGGCGCTTCTATCCGAGGTTATTTCAGTGTTGCAAACTTAACAGATTTCCCGTCATATCTAGCGAATTCGGGTACGACAAGAACACGAAAATAACTTTCTAATGGCTAACGGAATATCCAACGGAAATCAAAACTACACACGTTTTCATCCATAAATGATGCTCATAGGGATCAGTTGGTGACAAGGACGTAGAAGATACTGGAGAATCAGATGTTTTGGCTAATAATGCAAGTTTCGATTCACTGGTATTTATAATATTTAGTCTTGTCTGCAAGATTCTTGCCAACAGACGTTAAGTAAGCATTGACTTCGTTGAGATTTGGTAGGATCACAATGTATATTGAGATGCAATTTTAATTTGGTTTATGTCACAGACTTCCTTTATAACTTTCCATGTTTCCTTCAAATTACCCTTATTTATTTTTATTTTATACGTGTAATACTCCTTTTTCATTCATTTTACAATATTGTTACAAACATTCCTGTATTTAATATAATTGTATATCTTTGATTTTTTTGATCTCTTGGTGATTGTTTGACTTTACTATGTAGCTTATCTGTCTTTCTTATACATTTCACCACTCCTGCTGTAGTCCATGGCTTTAGAGGCATATTTTTCTTAACCACTTTTTTGTTCATAGTATTTTCTTTGATTATTTTCAATAACTTATTTGTCAATAGTTCAGCCGCTTTATTGACATTATCTTTAATTTCAAACAGATCTTTCCAAGTTTCTTCAGCCAGTTGTTCCTCAATTGCTTCATAATTTATAGAAGTTGTGCTGCTTTCTGCTTTGTTCAACGGAATTTTTACATTATCTATGTAAATTAGTACAGGATTATGGTCAGTTATTCGCTGTTCAAATACTAAGATTTTCCATGACATTGGAGTTTTTACCATAATGTGGTCTAAGCATGTTTGGATTATTTTAATGGACACGTATTTAAAGCACTATAAAATCCCAGAGGGTGTAGGTGTTTCGTCATCCAGACCGGACATTTTCCTTTTTTCTAGAGCTACGGAACGCTTAGTCTTTGTAGAACTTACCGTACCGTGGGAAACTAATATACCTACAGACCACGCGATCAAACAAAATAAGTATTTCGAAACGAAAAAACTGCAAAATGAATTAACAAAAAATAGCTATGTAGTTATACGCTGTAGAAGTAGGAGTGAGACGTCGGCGCTTTTTACCGATTAGTCGCCGACTACGATAATGGCTGATTAGTTAGCTTTACCGACTATTCGCCGACTAATCGGCAAATCCCTAGTATAAATGTATGTCTATATACTCCTCTATCTGTACTCTCCATCTTCCATTGTCTTTTTTACCATCCTACGGTTGCCTGGAAGAAATGGCTCTTAGCGATAAGGTCACCAATCGCTACTTTATTCCAAGGTTTTTTTCTGTACCATGATTTTTTTTTCTAATTTAAACGCAATAAAGAGTTTATTTACCTATCTATCTAACTATAAATGATTAAGATTAAATAATAATAAATAAATAAATATTGGCGGACAATTCACACACAGCTCCATCTGACCCCAAACTAAGCAAAGCTTGTGTGATGGCGGCCAGATAGCTGATATAATACTTATATAGTTTTAAATACATACTTATTATACATAGAAATACCCAGACACAGTGCAAACATTTGAATTCATCACACAATATTTGACGTGATAACTTCTTATAATTCGATGAAGCCGGCTGCACGCCCACAAATCATGACGTCATGTACCGTTACCGTCGGTCGTTACCTCGCCGCATGTTTGTTACAGTTGTATTAATTATTTCAACCAGTAGTTCAAGTGGGGATGTAGCTCAGTGGTAGAGCGTTCGCTTTGCACGTGAAATGCCCCGGGTTCGATCCCCGGCATCTAAAAGCTTTTTTGCATTGTTTTGATTGAAAATGACTAAATTCTACTGATTACTTTTTACATACAAATCTATTAAACAAATGAAATTAAAATTTTCTTTTGAAGAATGCTACCATTCCATCAGTATTTTCTTAAGACGTTGTCACTTGTCACGTTCTATCGTCAGTAAACCGACTTTACAGACAAACATTTTTTTTGCACATGGTGGGAATCGAACCCACGACCCTTGGCTTCGCAGGCAGAGCTACTACAACCTAAGCTACGAGGGCAGTCAATTAATGGCATTGTTCTTTTCATTCATTTCTGAATAATTCTGATTTACAAGCTAACTTTAAAAAAACATTTTTGATAAATTGAGGACCATAACTTACTAGTTTTTCCTCTTTGCTGTAATTTCCTCGTGGATTTTTTCAGTAAAAGTATTAGTTTTTAATTTCGCAAAAGAATAAGGTGGGTTTTCAAGTAAATTTGTAAATTTTAGGGGTAAATATTAAATTAATTAATTAAGCAATATTTATGTATATAATATATTGTTGTAAAACCTAAGTCAGTTAACTTTTTAAAAAAAAAATAGTGATCACACAAATCTACCAAAGTACAAAACTAAACCAAACACAATTAGGCGAGACAATTATGCTACTTCGGTTACAAGTAAAACTAAGACACTTAGTGTCTCAAAGAGAACCAGCACGTCCGAAGGCCACGCAGAGAAAATGAATGAGGCTCAGTGAGCAATCGTTTTTATAGGGTCGATATGGGGGTAGGCCGATATGGGGTAAACTAGATTCGGTAATAATATTAAATATTGAAAATATTAATTCTCCCTAAACCTAGGTTATAAAACTTAGGTTTAGGGATAAATATTTTCAGGAGTTGGTAACACTGTGCATTTTGTTTGTTTACAATTGCAAAAACATAAACATACGATCTGTTTTAGTGGTAATTAACTTCTTTATTTTTTAATAAATGGAAGCATGTCTTTTTATTAAAAAAGAGAACGTACTCGGTGGCAAGATGCCTGAAAATCCTGTCCCGGAAAGGAATAGTAATGCGAAAAGTAACCTCTACTAATCATGTTACAAATCAATACAGTAAAACAAAAAGGAATATAGAACAGTGTTGTTTGTGTCTCTCACAAAAGTATCCAAGCATCCTGTTCTTGCAAGATTAATTCTGACCATAGCTGTAATGTAAATGCCATAGCTGTAATGTGCTTAATGTAAATGCCAAACGAAAGAAATACCCCAAACATAGTGTCTTTATGATTCAATACAAATGTTAATTAACAGTAGGTAATGAAAAACATATTAACTGCTATCAAAAGTATTGTAATTGAAAGAGTTACCTACAGAGTTCATTGAATCTATACTTATGTTAAAATATTGAAGAAAATTTGTTTAAACACTCGGGAACTACTGGACCAATTTCAACTTTGGAAATGTATGTGGTCTCAGAGTGCTCTAGGCTATATGTTACATGTACCATGGGTGAAGTATAAGTTATGTAATAATTTAAGAATGAAGATGTGAATGATAATAAATTGGCGGAATGTGATAAGTTATTTTCATCTATGTATAATAAAATGTAAATTTTAGTAAATTAATTACTATCACCATTCGCTTATTATTTGATTTTATGTACCTACGTTAGAAAAATATTACGGCAAGAGGCATTATCAGTTTGTTCCATATTTATCAACTTATCCGTCTTTGTGTAACTACCGATTTTACCCGCTATAACGTCAAACAGTAACTGTTTTAATAGCTAATGGATAGAATAGAAATTTGAAAGTCAACATTTTTGGGGGGAAAATGGGGGTTTTTTAGTACCGAGTATTTCAGTTTTTTCTGTACTTTTAGAGAATACAGCACATAACATGATGAAGGTTATCCAAAATTTGATTCAGATTTAAATTTAGATACTTACAGACAACCGACGGACAAGGATGAAGACACTAATATTATGTTTGATGAACTTCATCCTGATTGAACCTCTCAACCTTCAATACATATGCATGATGTATTTTTGTTTTGTATAAGACAGTCTCTATCTCAATTAACTTTTATATCATAAGTACCTACCTAGGTATCATAGGTACACTCTCATCAAACCGGTACAAATTTCTGTTTTATTAACATCCTGATTTCTTGCGGATCGATTCTTGTCATATAAAGGTAGTTGTAAAATCTGTTTAATTTACAGCTAACTAAACAGATTTAATTATTAACTGACTATGGCAGTTTTCTGAGGAGTGGCAACTTATGTATGAACTTATGTAAATCTATGATTAGGTACTTATAAATTCACATTAAGTAGATTTTTTTTTGTAAGGTTTATAATATGATTAGACTCGAGACTAGGTAAGATGTCAACTCTATTGAAAATGAAATAAAATTCTTTACTAATACCAACTTAATTTTTATTTATTAAATTCTGATACCTTGGTACAACATAATACCTGCCAAAACCATCACATTAGCGTTAAATAAATAACAAACCAATTCCTCATCAAAGTATATTGACAAAAATGGTTTGACATTCCTCACACAACACAAATATTTTTTACACTTCAACTAAATGTCCCATTGTCCATATAATATTTTATCCGACAATACTGTACACATTGCTGTACTATATCAATAATACTGTTAGTGGGAATAGTAAACATGCATAATAAATTGATACTAACCACATAATAAGTCAACTAACAATGTAAATACCTACTTGTTTATTTAGTTAACATTCAACATGGATTTTAACAGTAAAGTAATTAATTTATTTCTTAATTTTTTTAACAACTATGTACAATAAGAGTTCACAGTTAATGTCCTTGTCTAAATCACCGTTAGCATTGAGCCCCAAACTAGGCTGAGCGTGTATCTTGGGAGCTCTGGTCTAGATTACTAGATTCCTAGATTGGTAAGATTTGAACACTTACCTATCGCTCTAGGTACATAAATGTCTAAAACTGATTTAATTTGAAATATTACATTACATAATTCAATTGATTAAAAGCTTTTGCAGAAGTTACATTGTTATCATTTAAACATTATTTTCACATTATGTACTTAAAAAAAATCATTATGCATTTAGTTTTTCATTTGGTTTAGGATTAGTAGTTGGTAGTAACAGTCGCTTATCATTTCTGGAGACATTATCTGATTGATTTAGAAATTCAGATGAATGAATTAGATAATTAATATCAAAAAAGTTGTGAGGTATCTACATTGTAACATTTTAAATTGTGATAGTACAGTACAATAAATACAGATGGTAGACACAATATAAATATGACAACAGCTGAGCTTACAAATTGATAGTATAAACTACAAAAACGAATGCTCCGAAGTCTGGATATTGTCCTCATGAAGATCTTCCGTTAATAATTAAGATTTGGATCATGAAAGGCCTCTTTGCTAAATAATTTATTGTGTTGGTTTCATTGGATGAGCCCGGAACTTCCTGGTCCGATCAAATACTTGCTGGGATAACTCAATTTTAAAGTCGTAGGTTATCAACTATTTACAAGGTACAAGGTAGGCAGCTAGGTATCAATACTATTCTCTATAAATCTAGATTATTTGTGTGTTCGCCTTGAAAATGATCAGGAATCCATAATTTCCAATCATTATTTGGCAGCATTGGGACAAAGCAGACAATTAACTAGGGCGATAAACATTTAGGTTCGGATTCATTTCTAGGACCACATACCAACAATCTCAGTACAGATGTGCCTTCTCAAACTTCAGGGCGCACGGAATCATGTCATTGTTGGGAAGAGTGAGCTCACTGTTTCCGATCTAGTCCGTTGCAGGAAGTGGTGGACGTAGGACGTTTTTACCTATCACTATTCGCTGTCAACGACCAAATAAAATTAGAACTACAGTAAATCACGCCACTAGCGATTCTAGGGGCCAAGTAGATTGGTTGTTTGTAAACCACTTACGTTACACACAGAGACGCAGTTTATTACCAATTTCAAGGTGCTCAAGGCACATCCTTTCGTTTATATCGATGCCACATACTGTTTAATCACTGTCGTGTTTTAAAAGAACCATGAATGAAGTTGATATGTACAAATCAGTCGGCGACCATAGCGTAGGGCGGAAGAACGTGCAGACCGAGGTAACGTGTGTGAGCTCCTTGTCCACACTGAGGCACGTCGTTGGGTGTCTTGGAATCCTTTATTTCGACGGTAGTATTGGTGCTGATAGATAATGGCGACGATTCGAAGTCAGACACCTCTGCACCTGCAGCTCACGCGCCTCACGGCAGTCCTCAATGTTGTTATTGTTGTTGAAAAAGCCTGAGTAATCACAGTGGCGTTTATTTCCAAATTGAGAGTAAAATTTCAGAAATATCGGTAAATCGGTATTTCAGTACCTATTTCACATACCTAACACATGTTCGATTTCAGTAATTTAAGTAATTTCACTACTAATGTACTAATTCTCTATCATATTACCGTACCGTATCATTGCAATCGTTTCCGCGTATTATGGAACGTTATACATGTCTTTACACAACAAATGACAACAGCTCCCAGAAATGTTTATGTAGTGCTCACGCAGTAGGATTACCAAGCAAAATTACAGTGAAGCACGAGAAAGTGTGTTCTATTCCGTTACGGAAAGGGTCAAAATGCATGCACTACTCAACGTGGTACTGCGTGCAAATAGCGTTAAAGAAGCCGATTAAGGTTGACCTATCTTTATGGTTGTAACGATCGCGATTTGTCAAAAGCACTCGCACCTACGGAGAAGTGGCCACCGAAGTGAGTGAGACAAAACACAATCACGTCTGCTTACACCTTCATCCACAAATCCTCTTTACACACATGCGCAGTTTGCATTTTTACGATGGCCAGTGTGGGAAATAGTTCCTTTATTTTTTATTCGTAACTATTGTATTCGTTAAGTGCTTATTAATTATTGGGACTAAAAAGACAAGATTTCATTGCGTTATACAAGTCAATAGGTATTGTACAAGTTAAATTACATATTTATTATGTCCATAATTATATTTAATATTCAGTTTTATATAAAAAGTGTATGCTTAGGACACGGCAGAAGTGAAAACTAATATAAGAAACATGTATTCAAACTTTTAATAATTCAAAATAAAAATGATTACCTATGCTTTGAATATAGTGAACACAGCGATACGACATAGCCATCTATGTTGAGTCCATGGTTCCGAGTTGAACCGAACATGTCTTTAAATTACGAGCGTGACGATGATCTTCATTCACAGCCCACTAAAAATCTGTGCGTGGGTCGCAAACGAATTTTTGAAACGACATCATTTTGGTCATGGGTCGAGTCAACAAAGCGCTCGAAAAGGCTTTTGAAAATGAAATAAGCTTCCGTCCCCCATGAGCTTCTATGTCACGACCTCAAAGAGCTCAAATATACAACCACTTCCGAAAAATCTGTTTGTGGTGCGCCAAGAAAAGTTACAAAAGGAAATAAAGTGTTAAAGCGGCTGCACTCCTTGACCATTAAAGTGCACCTCACTAATATCAGAGGATTGCACTCCAATCTCACGGCAGTCCATCACCATCTCGAGACTGATCAGCCGTCACTTTTGTTCCTAACGGAGACGCAGATAGGTTGCCCGTCAGACGTGGCGTACCTAACATACCCAGGTTATACCCTGGAGCACAAATTCCGGCCTCGTGCTGGTGTGTGCCTGTACACCCGTGACGACATCTGCTGTCGGCGTAACTTCTCCTCGTCTTAACGCTCGATCAGACTCTCTCTTAGTACCTGAGTTTGCTGCCCACTGGCTCTCGCACTAGATATGTAACTCTCTACAACGGTGCTATCATCTGCGTACCCAAAGATACCGGGCTTCAACAGATCGTTGATATGTAGCAGGAAGAGCGTCGCAGAGAGTACCGACCCTTGAGGGACTCCGGCATTGATAGCCATTTGATCCGACGAGCCGCCATCAATGACGACTCGTATGGATCGATCCCTCAAGAAGTCCGATATCCACGAAATAAACCCAGGAGACAAACCATAACTAGAAAGCTTGCTTATAAGGCCATCATGCCAAACCCTGTCAAAAGCCTTCGAAATATCCAGGGAGACTGCAAGTGCTTCCCCGTGTTTCTCGATGGCTTCACTCCAGATGTGAGTGACGTACGCTAGAATATCCCCGGTGGACCGGTTTCGCCGAAACCCGTATTGCCGGTCACTGAGGAGGTCGTTTGATTCTAGGTACGTCAGGAGCCTGTGGTTTAAGACACGTTCCATAGTCTTGCAGAGTATGCTAGGAATGCCTAGGCTGTGGAATGCGTTGCCTGAGTGGGTTTTCCCTGTTGACTAAAATCTTTGTGTCTTCAAATCGAGAGTGAATCGGTTTCTTCTAGGTAAACACGCTCCATCGTAGACCGCATCGTCGCTTCACATCAGGTGAGATGGCGGTCAAGTGTAAGCCTATAAAAGTTAAAAAAAAAAAAAAAAAGGAGAAGTTTTCACTTCAAAAACGCGGGCTTAATCGTTCGCACGCAAGATGTCGATGTAGTTGGTTGTCAAGTTGTCATGGCCTCATAGCTCATGCATTTTCAAAGCCTCAAAATATAACCGCAACAAGTGTAACTACTAATAAAATGATTGTGTGGTTGGATGAAACCACGGTAATAGTGAAACAGCATTAAATATTGTAAACATTAAAAAAAAAATTGGCAGTCATAGGAACTGACGTTAGAAGTGAAAACTTATAACTTAGAATTTGATAGCTTACCTTGGAAACTACACGCGTGTAACCGGAGGGCGTGGCCTCGCCATCTTGGCATGGCCGTCTAGAAATGTGTCAGCATTTCCCATTGGCTGACGCATTTCTAGATACCCAATTGCCAAGGACCCGAGTTTACCCGACGATTTCTTATCATACCCAAGCGTGACGCTAGAAATCAATTTACACCCCACGCAAAATTTGTCGAAGCGCGCCTAAAGAAGTTTTCACTTCAAAAATGTTAATTGGAAAAACATTAGATCATTTAAGTAACTTAACGAGTAACGCCGCCATATTCTTAGCATCGGCTGCTCTGTGGAGTGCCTTTCGCTACTAAAGCTAATCCTACTCCACAGCCGACCGTCACGCGGCATGCAATAGATGGAGGAAAGAGTTTGAGGTGATGATATTAAAGTTTCGCTTTGATATAGTAACATAAAAAGAAATGACTTGGTTGAAATATTTTTGGGTAGGTATGGCATGCAAATACTCAGTTTATGTTTTGGTTTGAGAAACTATTTCTATGTAGGAACGTACGAGTTTAGTTTTCTGTTGAAATAAGTCAAACATATAAAAGTGACGTACTTGGACTACTACCATCGGACGCGAACGCAGGTCAAACGGTCTAACTATTGTTACACTATAGGTATTTAGACTTCACTCTTATTAGATTTCGATACTTAGACTAAGACTGTCCGAATATCTAGTGATGTAATGGAGGCTTAAAAAACGTAAAATTTTATAAAGCTTGCTGTTCAAGCGAAACAGTTTTCAATTCTGCACAGAACATAAAAGAATTGTTAACTGTCAAATATCACTTTACTGTCACTGTCAATGACATTTAAATGTCATTGTCAAATCAAAAAACTGCATGCGTTTATCCCTTCCGGACAAGAATTCCGAAAACACAATTGAACTGAATTTGATTTTGACAATTTTAACAAAAGTAAGTGGCATTGACTTTGGCATGAAGCGATTTTTTTTTCTCTTTAGACTGCACCTCTTCGTCGAGTCTTTTTCGGCTTCGCCGAGTCCGATTCTTTGCTGATGGCACGACACGCGCGTCATTATCATTGGTTTTAGTTAGCTTACTCCGTTTGTTTTTGAAGTGAAAACTTCTTTAGGCGCGCCTAGACAGATATTTCGTGGGCTGTGAATTGGATTCTAGCATCACGCTCGGGTATGATAAGAAATCTTCGGGTAAACTTGGCGATTGGGCATCTAGAAATGTGTCAGCCAATGGGAAATGCTGAAAGGGCGTGGCCTCGCCATCATGGCATGGCCATCTAGAAATGCGTGAGCCAATGGGAAATGCTGACACATTTCTAGATGACCGTGTCATGATGGCGAGGCCACGCCCTCCGGTTACACCCGTATAGTTTCCAAGGTAAGCTATCAAATTCTGAGTTATACGTTTTCACTTCTATCGGAGGTTCCTATGACTGCCAATTTTTTTTTCTTGGGTCGAATTTAGTAATGGGGCGTTTTCTAGATGCAAAAAGATCTGTTAAACTCAGTTCTCAATTTCACCATAGGTGGCGCCAATGTCAGACTTTGAGAAATTTCACAAAAACAAACAGTGGTGCCACACTTGGCAAAATTTAGAACTATCTTTGACAAAAACAATTTGTATCTGAAAAACTCCTCATTGAAATTTCACCCTCTTTCTGACAACCGATTGATCTGAAATTTGGGATACGGTTATGGTTCTGATGACTATATAATAATAATAATAATAAGAGACTTTCGCTAGACGGTTGGGTTAAGGGCCAGATGCAGAAGGCAGTCATCCTTGACACAGCGCGCATCGTCAGGAGGTTCCTCACTCTGCAGCCCTAACCACCGGTAGCTTGGGCCCTGCCCCGCTGCTGGCGGCACCCTAGTTTTTAAGTTTTTTATAATGTTTATTTAATATAGGTATCTATTGTAAAAAACTTAGAGAGAGAGACGTACTTCTTAGCATTCCATGGATTCACCGTGCGGGTGCCGGGTCCATCGTGTGACAGAGAGAGAAATCTCGAGTAGACCCCAAGACTTGTGACTCGGGCGTAGGTTTAAAAGGGGCCCCTTATATTGACGTACGTCAACACTCACCTTCACTACTCGTATTTCTCTCCCTGCCCAGCCAAATCCGATATGATCCTACTAGTGCAGCTTTAGATACTCGTTCTAGTATAGAACTTACTGCACTTCTGGACAATCCAAGGTCTTTAAGCAGGTTATAGAGAGATTTTGCTGGTATACCTCTCGCTCCTACTTCTACAGCGTATAAATTAACTACATAGCCATTTTTTGTTAATTCATTTTGTAGGTCGTAATACTTATTTGGTTTCATCACGTGGTCTTTAGGTATATTAGTTTCCCACGGTACGGTAAGTTCTACCAGGACTATGCGTTTCGTAGCCCTAGAAAAAAGGAAAATGTCCGGTCTGGATGACGAAACACCCATATTCTCTGGGACTTTGTAGTGCTTTTCATACGTGTCCATTAAAATAGTCCAATCAGGTGCTGAACCCAGGATTGAGTAAGGCTTGTTCTTGGAGTTTGAAGTTGAGCCCTCTTTTACAAAGTTAATTTGTCTTTTGTTCATCGTCAATCCCTTTTGGGCTCTAGCTACCGAAAGGCTTACGGCTTCACGTATGATTTCAAGTACTCTGTCATGGCGCTGTGAGTAATGACCCCTATTAAGGAGCACCTTGCATCCCACCAATATGTGCCTTGCTGTACATATCGCCTCACCACAAGTATAGCAAAATTTTTCAGAGGCTTTTCCCCACCTTACCAAGTTACTCTGGTCAGGGAGGGTCATTTGGAAAGCGTTCAGATAAAATTTTAATAAGGCAGGACAGAGAGTCATATAGCAAGGTGCGCCACTTTAGAGCTAATGGGATACAAAACTCACCTATGGTTAACCACTCACTTTGCATATCTAAATTCATAGCGTGCACTTTGTAACTATCATTTTCGTCTTGTTGTAGAAAGGTTTTTACCATGTCTCGGTCTTCCCTTTTCTTTCTCGCACCCAACCCAGCTGTATTTACTTGCGCACCTGCCATAAATTGTTTGTGGAATTGAAGTCTAGATTCAAGGTCCGAAGCGCTTTTGTCTTTTGGGAGAGATGCGATTAATTCGTCTTTCGACTTTCCCAAAACATGCGTTTTTGTAACTCTTAGGTGTTTGTAGAGTTCGGATGGTTTTTTTAGTTTCAGGCCAAAACTATTGTGATCCCTAAATAGAGTAGAGGGATCAGCCGGATGTGCCAATCCAAACCATGACTTCAATATCTTTATGACATTAGCATCTAGTTTTGCGAGGAGGGTTTTACCGATGTCATATACTAGGAAAGGCCAAGTGAGACGTGATGTGAGATAGTTGTCATATATCCACGCTTTTTTGATATTGCTGATAAGACTAAGAAGAAAAATAAATAACTGAATAATAATAAAAATAAAAGAAAAACGCTTGTTAAGTCGAGCAAACTCACGCA
The DNA here is from genome assembly GCA_963693475.1 of Ectropis crepuscularia. Classification (NCBI taxonomy): domain Eukaryota; kingdom Metazoa; phylum Arthropoda; class Insecta; order Lepidoptera; family Geometridae; genus Ectropis; species Ectropis crepuscularia. The sequence goes on from OY856359.1 coordinate 11,005,115, forward strand.
TGCCATGGGTGGAGTAATATATAGCAAACTACCGGAGTCTATCAGGATGGCCCCTAGCCATAATAATTTTAAGCACCGGCTTCAGCGCTGGCTTGTCGAGCACTCGTTTTATGACATCGATGATTTTTTACAATTGTAAGTAATTTTTTATATATTTCTCTATTGTTTAATTATTATTAATTGTATTACTAATTATTATTAATTATTTTTATGATTAATTATTATTATTTTATATTTAATGACAACTAATTATTTGTGACGTGTAAATTGGCTTTACCAAATAAATGAATATGAATATGAATAATAATCTTTCTTAATATATATAAATCTCCTGTCACGATGTTTGTCCGCGATGGATTCCTAAACTACTTAACCGATTTTAAATTAAATTGGCACAATGTGAGCAGTCTGGTCCAACTTGAGAGATAGGATAGTTTTTATTTCGATTAATAGCCTTTAAATGACAATATCCGAGCGCAGCCGGAATGGGCCGCTAGTGTATACTAAAATGTATTGTAAATTCAAGATGGCCGCCGCTACAAAATGGCAGATTACCTTTTTTTTTCAATCCCGTCAATATAGATATCAAATGAAAAGGCTTGACAAGTAAACCTGCAGTATCCAACGTAGTAGACCAATCACAACCGATTATCAGAATCAGAATAAGTACTGCCTCTTCATCGACTATATACCAGTGTCCTTTCATCAATCTCAAGACTGCCTGAAGTACACTGAAGTACAAGCAGTGAAAGAATAGTGGCTTTTCGATTTGAATGAATATTCTGATACTTCATCATGTTACTTCATCTATTTCAACTTAAACATTTAGCTTTGGCAGCATGACCGCAATTTCGCCAGTGCCTATGTATGACAGCTGGTATTCTCTTTTCAAGTTTGATCAGTACAGCTTCAGTTCAGCGTTATGTTGACATGGGCCGTTCGGTGGTCTTCTTGTTGTTTTACTGGTTGTTAATCCATAACTACTGAAAGGGACAAACACAAACATGACGTCACAACATACATAAATATAAATAAATTAATTAACCCGTTATGGTTATTTCTTCTACGCTGGCCTTTATTGTCTATGGTATACAGACGTGCCAATGCCAATATCCAATATGTCAATGTCATCTTCGTAAGATTCAGGATATTGAAAAAAAATGGCTGGTGAGTAAGACGAATCTTGCCAACGTTTGTGTTGTTTACGTTATTTATGCTATATTAATACAATGTCCTTTACAGATTTATATTCCAAAGTTAATTGTACGTACTGTCAAGAAGAAATAAATAGTATACGAGTTAAATGCGCCGAGTGCCCCGACTTTGATATATGTTTGCAGGTAAAGTACTTAGCTTGGCCGCCATTTGTGTTAAGTTTTGGCGCAAAGTTTGAAAATACATGAACACAGTCGCCTAATCTTTCGAATATCTTGTTTGTTTTCAGTGTTTCTCATTAGGTGCCGAAATTGGCCAACACAAGAATGATCATTCCTATCAGTTTGTCGTAAGTAGCTCATCTAACCCAACGGAATAGTTATAATTACACTGTAATTAATTTACTAAGATAAAGTTGTTAATTTTAAGGACTCTGGGGCATTTGGAATATTTTCTGGACGCAGCAGTTGGTCAGCAAATGAAGAAGTTAGACTATTAGATGCCATAGAACAGTTTGGATTTGGAAATTGGGAAGATATAGCAAAACATATTGAAACACGGACTCCAGAAGGTATGCATAAGTATATTGACTTTAGAAATATATTTTATTGCAAAGTTTACTTGCTTGATTGTGGAATATGTTAGTTAATTAGCATTTTTGTTTATGTTATTCTGGTCATCTCTATGGCGGTAAGTACTTGCATAGTTACATAGTTCATTTACATATACTTGCTAAACAAAGTCCTGTGAAAAGACAATTTTAAAATGGTAAATACTAAGTATATTCTTATCATAAAAATATTTTTTTGGAAGGATATAATTCATTTTTCTGATGATGCATCGGTAAAATGGTTTAGTTCAGTTGCTGTATTGCAAGACCAGATTGTCACATACTGATACTGCACATAAGGAAGCTAGTTGTAGGTGGTGTAGTAGATTGTAGGGTAGTGGGAAGTGGGGCCTGATACATAGGTGCCTCAGCCAATCTTAAAAATTAGCCGCCCAAGTAGTGAGTTAATCTCTCATGAAAGGCTGCCTTGCTAATTAATGAAAAGCCTTCGTTCCGCTGTCTTGCTCTTTAGCAACCTGATGATACATCAAAATTCAATTCTGTCACCGCCAACACTCTATGTTTCTTACAGAGATGCAAATCAGATGTGGTGTTCTTAACGCATCCAGCTTACAACTAAAACGCTAGTGATCATGAACAGTAGAGTAACATCACACTAGGAGACACACTTCCCGTCCAGGTTACAATTATGGGCACATATTCAAGTGCTGCCCCATGCTAGAGTGTGCATGTACACTAGTGACGACATCTGCTGTGGATGTGTCAGTAATTTTTAGAATGCAAGATTTTCCGTTTTTTGTGCATTGATAGAGGAAATAATTTATGCCTGTGTAATATGTTGTACAGTGGAGATGAATAGGCTCACGGGATTACATTTTGTGTTTTGTGACTAGGGAATGCAATCCTGCAAGACCATTTCGATCCAGGTTTTTGCGGGACTGAACAATCTTAGTACCGCTGGATCCAGATATTAGCGGAATTCAGCAGGGTGGCATCTAATCAATCTACATTTATAATAAGACTGTAATGGATCAAATTCTGTACATTGAAGATAGACATTCTCTTTGGGTCACAATAGAAACTTATGCCAAACCTGCAATTTTTTTCGTTCATGTCTGTTTGTCTGTATAACATAACCAGCCCACTAAATGTTCCCACTGCTGGGACTCAGGGACTTCTCTCGCAAAGAGAGAGTCAAGGCCATAATCCACCAAGCGGCGCAGTGCGGGTTGGTGGATAACACACAACTTCGAAAGATTCTAGGTATATGTCGGTTTCTTCACGAAGTTTTCCTTCACCGTTTTAAGTTAGCGACATTACACACATTACAAAAGGACAGTAGTGTGCGTGGTTTTGAACCGGTCTCCGGATCGGCAGTCGCCGTTCTCCTGACTAGACCAGCCGTAACTTACTAGACCAGCTGTAACTTCCTAGACCAGCCATAACTTACTACACCAGCCGTAACTTACTAGACCAGGCGAAACTAATTTTTCATACTCTGAGGTAGGTAGGTAACTGGATACTTTTGATCCTCAAATTTGGCACGGTTTTCTTGCAAGAGGGTCTAAAAGTTAAGATGTGTATTCGGTTGAAACTAATTATTCCATAGTTCAATTTCATTTATTACTTATTCTTTTGAAGATTGCTTCGTTAGAATTTCAACACCATTGGTCCTGTAGTTTAGATTTTATACCGCTCTACTTCTTCCCGTCATATACTTGTTTCTTAGAGTAATTCATCCGTTCAGCTGCTGGTAAATCAGCTGAATGTCTGTCAGTGTATTGACATTATAGTATGGAATAGCACATAGGCTACTTTTTAGGCCGAGCGCAGCGTAACACGTATGAACTATGCTTCTCACGCTAACTATGTTTGGATCACGCAAAATTTTCGACCGAGATTAGTCCCGCAAAATGTCTGCGGGATCTCTTTATTTCGGGATCCTGGTATACCGGGATTGTATTCCTCGGTATGTGACAAATTTGAAGTGAGGTATGTACTCATCAAACATACCAATTAACGTTACTGGGGGATTTCAACGGCTTCCATAACGAATAGCTATACTCTTAACAGGGCGGTGCCCGCACTGAGTTGAAATCGATAAAGCTGGCTTTATAAATATCTAGCTGTACCCTGCGCACGTTGCTACGCCATCTGTCGAAAATTGGTGGTACCAACTCAGAAACCTTTGGCACATGTACAACTACTATGCTAAAGATCATCACATGATCAAATGCATAGCAATTCTATAAACGACAAACAGACCAACATTAGTGTATATAAAATATATAGTAATAAATAGTGGTGAACATTTCACACAATGCTGTCTGACCCCAAACTAAGCAAAGGTTGTACTATGGCAGCCTGATGTCTGATATAATACTTACATAGTTGTAAATATACATATGCACTTATTATTTTACCCTGTATATGGGTGTTTCTCTTGAACATTGCCACAAAGTTGCAAGTTTATCAGGCTCCTATTGGATACATTTCGAAAAGAATTTCATAATTTCTTTATTGCGATATGTAGGTAATATAATATAGATGACACTGATTAGGTAGTACAAGCACATATCAAGCCTTTCGGCATGCAACAAACACAAAGAATGCAATAGATCTGCATGATTTAATATCACATTGCCTTTTTTCTAATGCACTACTTGTTCCAAATTGCGAAATATTTTTAAGGTGAATGTTCCCTTGTTTCCATGATTCGGATCAAAGAGTTTTTCCGCCACTTTGGGTAATGAGAACTAAACTTTTAAATACTTTGCTTGAGTAAGTACTTGCTGATGTATATAATTTGAATATTTTCAAGTCCTAGACTGAACTGGTTTATTTTACGTTACCGTGCGCCATCATAGACTGCATCGTCGCTTAACAGGGTCATCAGGGGAGAAGGCGGTCAATTTTAAATTTATTACCTATCAATAAAATAAGGTGTTAATTTGTGGCTGTACCTTGTAGAAGTAATTTATATGAGACTTTTTTATCCAAAATTAAGCCAATTTTTGATTTCATTAAAATTGTTTTAAATTTCAGAAGCGAAAGATGAATACATCGCTCGTTACCTTGACGGTAGCATCGGGCGAGCCACGTGGGGTAATGTGGAGAGCACGACACGGCCGTCGCTGCACTGCGCCGACCGAGACGAGGGCCCGTTGGGTCCCAGTGCCGTATCACGGCTACCAGGCCTGGCAGTTACTGCAGACGAGGCTTCACAACTCGGCTACATGCCTAACAGAGATGACTTTGAAAGGGTGAGATTTCTTTACTTAGTTACTCACAGTTTATCTACTCTCATGGCTTTTTTTCGGGATATAACAATTAAGAAGTACAAGTTATACTTTCCTACTTATTGTACTCATCAACTCAAAACATAATGTTTATTTATTGTTCCATAATGGTGGAAAATCAGAACAAACTGAAAAGTATGAGTGACAGTCCTAATTAGTCCGTCAGCTAGATCATGGAAAAATAATGGACACGTGTTTTTTGTTTTTTTTCAAAATATTAAAAATCGTCAAAGATATAGAACATCAAACTTCGAGAGTGGGGGGTCGCGACGTCAGTCGTGAGTAAAAATTGTACTCACAAGTGACGTCACACGAAACTTTGAAACGCTGTATCTTCGTCATTTTTTGTTTGTGAAACAAAAGAAAAAATACGTGTACAATATTTTTTGGCAATCTAACTAACGGGCTACTTAGTTTTTTTGAGGATTGTACCCTATTATTTATCTTTCCTTTTATGTTAACACATTAGCAGCGTTAATATATTTCAAATGTTGGTTTACAGGAGCATGATCACGAAGCTGAACAGCTGATATCAACACTAGCACTGAATCCAGAAGATGATGAATTAGACATAGGTAGGTTGGATGCGGACATTGCACATTATCAGTTAGGCAGGCGAAAAGGCGCCCAAAATCAAAGACATCACCGAATCATCCAAAAACTAACTTACTAAATTAAAAAAAAAAACTTGCTACAATACTAACATAAACTTAATATTTTTACAATTTGCTCTCAAACAGTTAGGTTGTGGAATACAATATTGTGTACTAGCAGCGGCTCGTGGTTTCCTTTCCTGTTATTTTCCCAGGATTAAAAGCAGCATATTATGTGATATTCCAGACTGTTTTCCAACTTTCAGCAAGGTCCGTTCAGACGTGATTGAGCAAAAACATCCTACTAATAATATTATAAATGTCAATGTATGGATGTTTGTTCCTCAATCACGTAACTTATGAACGGATGGGGCTGAAATTTGGAAAACAGGCAGAGGTAGATTATTGTAGTCTGGTAGAAACATAGGCAAATTTTTATCCTGGAAAAAAATAACAGGAACTGGAACTATTCGGGTAACACCGCAGGGTGCTACTAGTATACAAAATTAGTAGGATGGGTATTGGTTGTATGTTGTCTTCAGTTCAATTTCTAAATCTGACTGGAAGATTTAGTAATAGTGTACTGCATGAATATAATTTTTAAATTGAAGTCGGTTGTTTCGTTTATTAGATATTTTTATTTTATTTTCCAGCATTGAAACTGTCGCAAGTGGATATGTACACGCGGCGGGTGCGCGAGCGCACGCGACGCAAGCGCCTCGTGCGCGACTTCCAGCTCGTGTCCGTGTTCTTCAATAACCAGCGGAACAAACAGCGAACGCTGCACAAACTCGACAAGGACAAGAAGTGAGTGAGCTATGTTTATCAAATGTAGATAAGCGGAGTTAAATCCACCGTTACTATAGTGGTTTTATCTCACGCGCGTCTTGCCAAGTGTAATAACACGCTAAGTATTGTGATGGATTCGAGCCTGACTTTAACATACTTTGCCTAAATAAAAAAAATGTTTAAATGTAATGTGCTTTTTAATCCTGGTCGTAGGCACCAAATTGTACTGATCTGCCTTGGACCTGGACTAAATAGAAAAGGGAAAGTTCTCTGGCTGAAGGCCGTAACATACAATGATATTAGCTGAAGTTTGTTAAGTTTGTAATGTTTAATCTCTACATTTTCTTTTACTGAATTTCTATAATAGAAAATTCTATTATTTTCATGTTAGTCAATTTTGAAGTCTCGGGGACGTCCTTTGTCAAACAATTAAAGCAAGCCCAAAAACTCGAATATTTTAAACTGACAATTTTGAAAGAAGTTTTTTCTTTGCTTTCTGTAAACGAGGTCCGACTGACCTGACCCGTTACAGTTTGTGTGCGTGATACAAATAAATGTCTCGGGCGGTACTGATAGCGTCCGCATTCACACATTCACAGCGTGTTTGTGAACACCGTTACCACAAGTAAAGCTTGCGTCGCTTCGTGAGAGAAAAATACCGTACCAATATTACGATTTAGGCTCAAATCACAACAAAGGAGCAGCGACGCGCAGCGCACCGACTAGCAGTGTCATCCCAATGGAATTTAAAACCTTATAGTCAATGTGATAAATACATGTATCGCCTGACAAATTTGAAAAGTCGCGCGCCAGTCCGCTACTGGACGACACTCCGACGACTCCTATGCAGTGGCAACGCGCAATTTCTGAAGCGATACTATGTATTATAACAATGAGTATAAGGTTTCAAATCACATTACAATGAAACCGCTCGTCGCTGCTGACAACGATAGAACATCCTTCATCACGAATAGCAGCGCCACCGTGGTTTTACCCGCATTGTTCCCCTTCCCATTATTTTCCCGTGTTAAAAAGTAGCCTGTGTTTTATTCCAGACTATAATCTATCTATTCGTTCAATCTGTTCAGTTTAGATATTACGACGTGATTGAGCGACCAACGTCCAAACTTTGATATTTACAATATTAGTAGGATTTTTTTACTATTGGTAGACCACGTTTGTCTCGCATATGTTAGTCGATGATGCGGTGATTTAATTAACATTTAATAATATTACGTTGTCAGAGAGTTCACGGAGCGTCTCCGCTTCACGTCTCAGTTCTACGGGCGCACGGAACAAGCCGCCGTAGCGGCAGGGTTATGGCGGGAACGCGAGTTGCGCCTGCGCCTAGCCGAGCTACACCGCTACCGGCTCGCCGGCGTCACTCGGCTGGAAGAGTGCGCACACTACGACCAACACGCGTTGCACCGGAGGAATCCGCACGACGTGAGGCATATATTGGTACATGTGCTTCTGCTACGCTTCATTCATATTCATATTGTTATTTTTTACTATTATGTTTACCCTACACTGTCTCGTTCTCCTTTCGAAGTAAAATATTTGACTGTTCCGTGAGAGATGCAATAATTTACACGTGGTCACATATACGTGGCAAAGTCACAAAACTGTACAATAGGTACATACACATGTACCTATTGTACAGTTTTAATTAGTGGTCTGCTTAGGTATTGGAGTGTTTACGTGACGTCAGACGCGAGTAAACAAATCATTGTTCTAAAAAAACACGAAATATAATTATTGTAAAATATAGTGAACATGTGTTTATTTAATGATACTAATTTATATTGTCAAATACCGTATTACACCCAAACAGCACACTTACGGATTTGTACATATAGGAAGGACGCACACATCGGCGTCGTGAGTTGGTAAAGGTGATTTTGTTAAGCTTCATGTTGAGAGCCTCATGTTTCAGCACACTTTTCATTCGATTCAAAAAGCAAACTCGACTCGTCCTCAATTTTTACTAACTTAGGCTAGAACTATTTACATTTATAATCTTTACAGATACAAAAACAAAATTTAAAAAAATATTTACGCCCTACTGCCTTGGATTTGAAATTTTATACCCATTTAGAGGAAGTAGTGAAAAAATTGTAATTCGCCATTTTGTGATGGTGGCTATTATGGATTTGAAATTATCATGATGTTTAGTATTCTACTAGTCAAGCCCTTTCATTTGATACCCATTTGATACCCAGTCAAGACTAGTAGAATACTATACACTATGACAAATTTCAAATCCAAGATGTCCACCACCACAAAATGGCGAAATGCATTGCTTTTTTCACTACTCCCTCAATATGGGTATCAAATAAAAGGCCTTGACTAGTAGAATGTAATAGATTACTAACCCCCTGGTAATTTTTTTTTTTAAATTTGTTCTTGTTTTAAATACCTGTGAATTTTACTCATAGCTGCCATTTCGCCTGATGTTAAGCTACGATGCGGTCTACGATGGTGCTTACAGAGTCGGGACGAGGCTTGGGGGATTAAGTTAGCATAATATAGGAGTTCGTAATAGAACTTGTCGAATTTGCTTTTACAGAATCGGCTGCTCCTTTTTCTCTTCAAGATTGATTATTTTGTAATTGTTTATTTTTGTTTTATAGTTAGGTTAGGTTAGGAATCTTTTTGATTCTTATTTATTTTTGTTCTATATTGTTTTTAGGTTTTCTAGCCAATACAATAATAATCAATTATATTGCTAACATTAGGGTCAGTAGGCCTTATTGGTTCATAGATTTTTTTTCCATAATGACGCTGATTGGGAATAGTATTAATTATTACGGTCTTGGATCAATAAGTTGGCAATTCTTTTCCACTTTTGTACGACAGGATTAATTGCATAATTATATTGATTTTTTGGCAATTGGTTGTGAAACCAATGCTGGTCCATAGGGCAAATTTAGCGACTATCATACCCAATTATTGATATATTGCTGATGATTGCTAAATGACGCCATTTTATAGCTTACCATCCCATACCATACTGGTAAAATATATTTAAGATATGCTGATAAACTTTCATGATTTGTAAAAAGACCAGTTTTAGATTTTCAATTCATGTCCATTCATTCATTCTATTTTATTTCGGATTTTCATTGTTTTGTTTTTTGTTTATTTTCACACCCATACAATGCATGGCTTTACGAAAAGTACATGCTTCATACATGCTTGAGCTTCGAGTGGTGTGTGTTTTTAGTTGAAACATAGAATGCATGAATAGTAAATTTCATATATTCTGAGTATTTATTAGCTCTTGGACACATATTGAGTGGCAGATTTGTATATATCATATATAATTAGGTGTTATTTGGTCGTCCTATTCCATTATATTAAAAATATTGTTAGACGAATTTAGTTAGATACCATAAAAAATTAACTTCAAAATCTAGTTTCATGTATTCTATACGTTAAGCAATATCGAATTTTAGAGCAATCTGATATATCAAAGTAAAACATACATTACGAAACCGTCCTATAGTTGTACCTGTACTTAAGGTGCTGACAACAGCTAACTGAAATTCACGAATTCGAAATTAAGCCACACCCTCTTTACTACTTCGATAAGACAGCGCCACCAAACTAAACCGCGTCCAGCCGGCGACATTATTAGTATTGAACAAAACGTGGAAACAAAAAGTTACCGCTCCAAGCTCATAGATGGCGCTTTTAAAATATTTTGTAATTAATTTAACATAACTTTTTGTTTCCTTCGATATCTTTTTGCACTTTTGCAGATTGTGAAGAACATTATCGAAATTCTATTAGTAAAGCTTATAAATAATAATGTACGGTCTACAATTACAATAAACTCTTTTTATACAGAAAATTAAACTAACTTCAAAATCACAAATAGGCACTCGAAAGCGAAAAAAAGTTCATTTAATTATTGTAAGCGCTACTCACTCATCTATTTGAAGTCAAATAGATTCATTCGACATAAACATTAATTGCATTAAAGTAGCTACAGCAAAAAGCCAAAATTACGTGGTGTTCCCAGGCGGTCACCCATCCAAGTACTGACCACGCCTGGTGTTGCTTAACTTCGGTGATCGGACGAGAACTAGTGTTTTCATGCGCTATGCACGTCGTCAATTATATTAAATACGTGTATTAATACAAACATAATAGTTATCATCATCATCATCAATAGACGAGCTCGCAAGTTAATAATCCACAACTATTGCTCAATAAAACACGAAAAACAAGTTTTTGAAACAACCCCATATAGCTGCTTTGTAACGAAAGGTCCACAAACAAAATTTTACAAAAATATTTTAAATTCAAAAGATTTTTTTTTTATTTAAACCATGCGGAACGTTTATAAAATGAAACATTTATAAATTGCAATGGAAAAAGTTTTGGAATTTATATCATGCAAAAAGTTGGTTTTAAAATGTCAAATGGATAAAGTTTTTTTTGGGTTTTTATATGGACTAGTGGCGCCATATTATATGAGACATAGCGGACATATGATTTGAAAATATAAATTTCACCTATACTTACTAGTGTTGAGTACCTATGCAATAAAATATAAAAAATACAAAAATGAAACAACCACTCAGAAATAAACAGATAATTCTTGAGATTGAGAGAATAAAGCTGCAGCTCACTATATCGCAGAAAAAAGAGTAGTTCGTATCATATACCGGTCAGCAAAACGAAACACGACAAAAAACAGTTTCTACAAGTACAAAAAATAACATAAACTGGATATGAGTCACAAATGCCTATGTTAATATTTTTTATTTTAATATTAACTTTGTTTGAAAACGCATAATTTTTTTCCGTAATTTACTTTGTCATAATGAATGTAGCATAATATATAGTGCCATAATGTCAATTTTGCATAATAGTTTATATAAATATTAATGCAGTTGAAAAAGATAGCTAATCCTTGAAACTATCCAAATTAATCAATATCCAGAAACAAGGGCTACAACCATAATCTACATAAAAAATAATAAATACACTGTTTAGCAACATTTAAAGTTGATTTTGTGCGAGTTACGATGGTTATAAAAAATGACACGCTTCCCGTGTCATACGCCTTAAAATAAAAACTTGAATGACACGGATGCCGTGTTTTCCGCAACGAATCGGTTAAGTCGGTTTACAGATAATAGTTAAATATGACACCATCATAACAAATCATAGATGAAATGATTGCATACAATGTAACCAAATGTCATCTGAAAGTCACTTTACTGAGAAAGGACATTGTTCATTTATAAGGGACTTGGGGCTAAACGTGGACGTTGACTGTCACTGATATCATAAATTAAACATGATGGCTTCTAGCACTTGATATCAGAATATTATCTTTTGGTAGTAGCAAAAAGACTATTTACTCGTAATGCGAACGTTGACGTGGTTACTTTTAAACAAAACTACAACATTTTGTAATTTTTTTAAAATCGATCTAAAGATCGATAGTGACCGTCTGGATAAAATCGATGCTATTCTATTATGTTTAAAATAATAACTTAATTATTCACAAGTTAGTGGTTAGATGATTATCAATGTGTGCGAGTGAGACGAGCGATTACTCGCATCACTCGCTCGCGGCGTAAAAAAACCTGTACTTTCAGATCCGCACTGTAGAGAAATGAACCGCTGGTTGCTCTCTTGGATTGTTCTAATCGCTTAGCGAGTATCGCTGAGCGAGTATTATCTTTCATAGCTCTTGTCGCTCAGCGACAAACTAGTGAAGCGAGTACTCACCGGGAGTATGAACAGTCAGCGATCAACTACTGTCTGTATCTGAATATATGCATCTCTTTTATTTAGGTACACGGAATGTATAATATCTATTGTACGTTTCTTGAGCGAGAAAATAGTCGATAGTTACTCGTTTTCTCGCCGGCAGTGGGACAACTTTACTGCCCAAATAGATGATTTTGTTTTTCGTGGCGTTGTGAAGTGAAAGCGGGTGCGATGAAAAACCATGACACAAATAAAGTGGCCAAGTGCAAGTTGGAGCACTAGTATTAGGTTCAAAATGTTCCCAGCTCCCCCCATATTTTCCTCTTCAGATTATACAAGAAATATGTAAAAATAAATAAGATTTGAAATGATGAAAGCTACGGACCGCGGAGTCTGTGGAGTGGTAAATTTAAATATATAAAAAAAAAGGAAATGGTGCCACTAATCCATATAATCAGAAGCAGCAATGGGTGCAACAGAGCACTTACAAATTACATCATTTTTTTCACATTCGCATCGTCGATTCGACGAAGCTTAGTAGTTAATGTAGTTAATGGGCTTTCGAGGGGTAAGAGACTAATACGGCATTTTTACATAAAACATTAGATAATATCAAATGTGTTTAAAATAAGCCAAGTGCAAGTCGAATGAACGAATGAAGGATTCCGTACCAATATCTATGAAAACGGCAAAAAATCAGGTCTATTTTATAGGACCCCTACTTCCACATATTTATATTAATTTTATTCTTATGATTATTAATTTTAACACAACGTAGAAATAATAAAGTAATATCCCATTAAAATACATAGAGAATGATAGAAAATCGTCAGAAGTAGAAAAGTAAAATAACTGAATTTTGAGTTGTGGCTTTTTAGTCTCAAAGCAGCGATTTATTTTCGATTCATCGCCAAATCTAAAAATGTAGTATAAAAGAAATAACGTATCTTGTGAAATTAAACTACGTAGGGCCATCTTCCAGCTTAATCATCAGACCAGGTTACAATCTGCGTAAACAACCTACTATATGTTCTCATTGCTGGGACTCGAGGCATTCATTCGCAAGGAGAGATCTAGGCTGGGACTAGGCATAATCCACCACGCTGGCCAAGTGTGGGTTGGTAAATGTCACATGAGGTGAAAACACTAGGTACCTACATGTACTTACTAGGTACATTTCGGTTTCCTAACGATGTTTTCCTTCATCGTTTTTAAGTTAGCGGCATTACATGCTAACATCGAGTGGTGCGCGTGGGGCTCCGAATCGGCAGTCACCGTTCTCCCGAATAGATGAGCCATAACGTAGACTTTAACAGCGACTTGGACTTTAACACCAATGTACTCGTTTAATTACTGGCAACCCTTAACCATCTTCCAGCACCTTCATCAGACCCTTGTTACCATTTAGCACCAAAGTACTCATCAATCAAATCAAATGAGCCCAAACTCGATGGAGTTATGTCATTTAATTGTTGAGTTCCTATGACCCCCTTCCGGCTCCATCATCAGACCCTGGTAATAATCTAGCACCAAAGTACTCGTTAAGACAAAGAAAACGAGTCCAAGCTCGGTTGTGCTATGTCGTTTAATTACTGAGTTTATATGACCACCTTCCGGCTCAATATGAAAAAAAACATGCAAAAAGAAGTTCACGGTTCTGAGATTTGAACACAGGGTCATGTACGCGTACCACGGTCATGCTAAACCATCGAGCCAACCCGACTAATATCCAACGTGTCAAATTTTCAAATCATATGACCTCTCTTGACGGAAACGTCGGCATTTCGTTTGTGAGAATTTATCATTTTTATTTTTTTGCCGATTTAGTTAGCTGGTAGAAGGGCCGTTCAGTCGAGTTAGCTTTTTAAAAACAATTGATTGATGTGAATTAAACATTTTGCATGGCATAGCAACCTTCCAGCTCCATCATCAGATCAGCATCATAATTAATTAATTATCATATAATTGTCTTGCAGTTTAGTCTTGTTTTAATGTCTTGTTCCATAGTAACTATATTCTCACCTATGCCTCAGGGCAGGTAAAACTAAAAAATAAAAGCTTGAAAAACTACAGAGAAAACATACAATAACATGAAAAAAAACATAAAGAAGTTCGCGGTTCTGAGATTTGAACACAGGGTCATGAACGCGTACCGCGGTCATGCTAAACCATCGAGCCAACCCGACTAATATGCAACATGTCAAATTTTCAAATCATATGACCTCTCTTGACGTTTCCGCATTTCGTTTGTGAGAATTTATCATTTTTATTTTTTTGCCGATTTAGTTAGCTGGTAGAAGGGCCGTTCAGTCGAGTTAGCTTTTTAAAAACAATTGATTGATCTGAATTAAACATCAATGATATGGCATGGCAACCTTCCAGCTCCATCATCAGATCAGCATCATAATTATCATATTGCAATTTCTTTATTGTCTTGCAATTTACACAAGTATTATGCAAATTTTCACGCAATCTGTAAATCGGGAAGTAGATTTAATTTGCAAGATTTCATGATAAGCCTCGGGTTACATCACGGATATTCATGGGTTCCATAATAACTATATTCTCATCTGTGCCTCAGGGCAGGTGAAACTATAAAATAAAAGCTTGAAAACTACAGAGAAAACATACAACAACAATATGAAAAAAAATATGCAAAAAGAAAATCACGGTTCAAAGATTTGGACTCAGGGTCATAAACGTCCACCACGGTCATGCTAAACCATCGAGCTAAACCTACTAATAACCAACGCGTCAAATTTTCAAATCATATGACCTATCTTGACGTTTCTGCATTCCATTTGTGAGAATTTTTATTTTTTTGAATAGCGAGTGCCGCGAAGCGAAGTGACGCGACGTAGGGTCCTTCCTGCACGGCGCATCAGCGCTTTCTGCCGGACTTCATAGTAGTGAGCGAGAAGCAAGACTCAGGCCGGTTCGGTCGAGTTAGCGTATTAAAAAACAATTAATTAATGCGAATTAAACAACTTAATCTAAAATATAAAACATCCTTGCCCTTTATTAAGAAATAATACGTTAATCTTTAAAATTTGAATAATGTATGTTCATTAATAACACAGATATTTACGTTTAAAACTCATTTTAGAGGTTAGTTTACGATTTTTTCTTGTCAAGATATCTTTTCCAAATCGTGTTTTGAAAGCAATGGTTCCCTTATAAATATGTTCAAGAATAACATATATTTTATTCAACATCTCAAACCCTATACATTTTGCTAAAAATGTGTTTAAAAAGTGCCATTTGGCTCTATTCAGCGCCTTAAAATGTCTTAAAATTAATGTGATTCGACATTTGCGCAGTACAATGTGTGAAAGAGAGCCAGCATCTACGTGTTTTGGAGTTCATGTTTTATGATCTTACACCTTAGTTTGCTATTTTCAGTTATATTTTGTGTGTGAGTTTGATTTCGTACAATGATTGTCTTCGCTAGGGCAGCAGTGGGTGCACGGAAACCAACCAGACAAGAGACCAAACGCTGACCTCCACGCAGCTAAGAAAAAGGTACATTTTTTATTTATTATCCTATAGAATCACACAGAACTCATGTGTCGAACTTGGGAGTCTGAGTTCGCACGCATCGTAAAAATTCACTCGGAAGGGACAGTAGTAACCCAACTTTTTCACGTCGTTTTTTGGCTGTCGATGTGCGCGTCGTTAAATATTTACTATATTTTTAAATATTTAGTTAGTTTAAATCTCAAGCGTTTTATTGTAAACGATTACGGTGATATGTACGGCGGCGCACAAGTTGGCATTCAGGAAGTTTGCCAGGAAGTAAATGAAGCAAAAGTTAAAAAATGTTCCTACTTTCTCCATTCTATTTCTTGAAACAGATGATAAGGGTCACAAAATACACTCACAGGCACAATTAACCACCCTCCCTGTTTTTCTCCTAGTTTGCAGAAAACGTTAATTTCACAGCAAATTTTATGGTACTACCTGCGCTGAAAGTTATCATTAAATAATAACAAATATAGGTTTTGAAAACATAAACGGATTGTTAGAAGAATCCCATAAAACCGATTTTGTCGAAAAGATGAAGTGACGAAAAGTATAGGTGGTGCCTGTGAGTATAGTTTGTAAAATACTCGACTGTATTCTACAGAGACGGCGAAAGCGGCTCAAGTTCCACCAGCCCAAAGTGCACACGGGACGGAAGTACCGCATGTGGATGCTCCAAAAAGAGCTCATGCAACGGCGCATGCTCCAAGCATCTGCTGAACAATAACGAGATACAGGTCAGTTATACCTTTTCATTTACTTATTAGTTTCTTTGAGCTAAGATTATCGATTCAAAGCTGCAGATCAACACCCTTTGTAACGTAATCTCTAAATCTCCCGAATCCCCACGACACAAGTTACGAAGACAGAGAGGGATTCAGTGCTCTCCGACGTACCACTCAGTTTTTTGTCTTGTTTTAGATTAGTCGGTGATTGTACTAAATTAACTTTTATGTGCATTTGCACATATGCACATAAAATTTAATTTAATACAATCACAAATAGGTAAACTGTTTTATTCTTATAAATAACAAGTCAACCAACATAGTAGAAATAAAAATTATGAACTCTACCTACATACCGGCGACAAATTGACATGACTGTGTTAGATTCTCTGCTTGAGCCGTAGGGCACCCCATTCGGGGGTACCAAGTCGATCATTGATCTTCTTAAACAAGCGCTTTATGAGTTTTTAGATGACATGCTTACCTCAATGCTCAATCACTAGACTTGTGGAAAGTTGTTGAATCTAATGATCACCCCAGTTGCTTTAATACTTTTGAAATGCCATTAAGTTATTAATACGGTCAACACTGGAAATTATACATATATTAGTAATAAATACAAATTACAGAATAGTAAAATTATATCTTATTATTCTCTCCATTCATCCGAACATGACGCCGAAAAATGCTCACCGCGATAAATATCACTATATAAAGTATATATTGTAGTGAGAAAATAATAAGACTTGTCTTATGCCATGTCAAACATATAATATGTCAAATACAAAGTGTCCGCCTATCTCAAAACACGTTTTCTATTATCTACAGTTGTGTGATACGCTGAGTATGGCGCCAGCGCAGTACATCACCATGAAAGGGGTGTTGTTACGGCGGCCGCCTTCAGACAGCGAAGTCGACCACACGATACGTCACTATCTCCACACAGCGGGCTGGCTGAGGAACTAGACCAAGTATATGATGATGCCCTGGTATCATACATTTTAATAGACTGTATTATAAATTTTAGTGATGATGTATGGTATGTTATTGTGGGGCAACACACATTATGATGACGTGGTATTGTATAATTCATCAAGTTCATCTGTGATTCTGATGCAGAAAAGCAGATGTTGAGAAATGTTATGGTACCCATTTACCATAACATTTATCTAACTGTTATCGCATTCGTATACGTTTTTCTTTATGTCAAGCTTAATATTCGTACGGAATACGCGATGCAGATATAGGTTTGGAAAATATTTACTAATAACAAAAAAATATTTATTCGTTTTTGGATCCTTCGACTTCTCTCTTTGACTGACTGGTAGACAGAGGCCGTCTGAGAAACAGTTTATTTCCTTAGCCGTCTTCAATTAGTGGTTCGTTTTATTCACACACGCGATTACTTACTACTTCGCGATTACTATGCGATTACTTCGCACATTCCGTGTGGATGCTCAGACTATTAGCAATATCTAACATCTATAGTACCAGCCGACGTCTATCGTAATCAGAAAATCAGAGTCAAGCAATAGCTGGTTAAACTGTAGAACTATATCTTGGTTTAATGAAACTAAAAAAGTGACGAAGGCACTGGTATCATCGAATTATTTCTATGTAATGCGTTATCGTTCATTTTCTGTCGGTTGTTG
Source organism: Ectropis crepuscularia (assembly GCA_963693475.1). Lineage (NCBI taxonomy): Eukaryota > Metazoa > Arthropoda > Insecta > Lepidoptera > Geometridae > Ectropis > Ectropis crepuscularia. Next base: position 11,023,154 of record OY856359.1, read on the forward strand.
CTATGTAGCGTGATCTTTAGAATATAGTTATAATATAAAGTCATCGCACGTCCACTGTATCGATATACGGTTATTGATTACCCTTAGACACAGCATATGCAATTTTCGTGCTATATTTGTATTACTTCTAATGTATGTTTAAAGATACAAATTTACAAAAACAAAGATTAGAAAATTACAAAAAATTAAACATTTAATTATCTGATTGATGACCTGAATTTGACGAAGAAATGGAAAAGAAAAAAATGGCCGCGATATGTTTTGGAATTCCATGAAACAAATTTAATCAAATGTGGCACGACATTTTTTGCATTGCGAAAAACCTAATACGAGTATAAACATATTTAACACCACCGAATCAATTACGGTTTATCTTTTGCGGAAGTCAAGGAGGATGTAGGTCATACTAACACCCACACGGGTTGTACTAGTTGAGAAATATTTTACAGATAAATAGGTAGATTTCGAGACGAATTTGGAGTGGTTACAAAGATTGGACGCTAGAAGCTCATTAGAAAGTTGCTAGCACTGGAACTTGGAAAAATACTATAGTTCTCAAAAAATAAAGTGCTGTTTTGATATTTCAGAAAGACTAGAATGTAATTTGGAAAGAAACTGATAGAAATAATAAAATAATTGATTTTTCATGAAGAGTTAAAAAAAAATGTATAAATTTTTTTAGACGCATTTTAATCAATAATTTTATAATACATACATATAATATATTGCGAGTACCTATTTATCAAATGTCCAAAACAGGCTTTTTATTTTTTGAAGACTTGTAAAACAAAAAACTGGACAGAAATCGAATGGGCTGTTGTAAAAGCAAAGAACACCAACATAGTTCCTAGATAGAAGATACCCAAGACCCACAGGGGTGCAATTAGAATAGACCAAATTTCTAAATTTAGATGGGTTTCCGAATTTCTTAATATTAGAATATTATTGAACTCAGCTCAATATCTCTTACAGACATGTAGTGATAGCTTGTTTATGTATAGTTATTTTGTTTTTTAACTTTCTGTAATGTCAGATGTAGGGTTTTAATTAGTAAACGGGTTACTCACAATGTGTGTACTTAGGTAACATAATACATAATGTATCGTAAGTCTTCAGCGCGTGTTGACTGCGGCGGGTATTTTATAGATGTAACCGTAAAATTAAAAAAAAACCATCAGTTTATAATAAAATGCGTGAGATTACAAACCCTCGGTAGGTTAGGTTTAGTTTAAAATAAATGTCGTTAGATTTTAACGGTATTTACTATTTTACGGTGACATTTATAACAAACCGGTGACATTTAAAAATAAAATTCTACGAACGACCAGACGTCATTTCGAAACACGCGCGCGTGCAAACGTTTATTTCTAAACCGTCAAGGAATATTACGCAAATTCTAAAGTAAATCGTAGGCTTACAAAATGAGCATCTAAAGCAGTTATTGTATTTTCATAAATTTAGAACTTTCAGTAATATTGCTACCACCATTTTATCTTTAAATGCTCTTCCTGTAAACGTATGTACCTATAACAGGGTTTGTGTCGTTTTCCTTGGATGTATCGATTATTATGACAACATTTTCGTACTACACGGGAGTAACTTGTTTGTTAGTTAAGAAATGTGGAAAAGTTGTTTCAGCGTTAGTTTCGGAGATGCGATTGCATTTTTGCGCTGAAATCAATCAATTGAATTGACAAGTGTACATAAACCTACCAATTCTGTGCTATTTGTAAAAAAATACATTTGTAAAATAATTTTCTTGTATAAAATGTATGTTGTCACATTTCGATCAAGCACAACAATTAGGAAAAAAAATCTGAAATAATAGAATGATTTTTCATAAACTTCCGCCATATTCCAAACATACCAAATTATTGAATTAAATCAAATCGATATATCATTTTGCGACATTTCTGATGTGAGTTTGTTTGACGTGTTATAATATTAATTAACAAACTCTCACATGTTTAGTTTGTGTGTCTGTTCGTCTATAATGTCGCAATAATTAAAATAATCAGACTGAAATTTGAAACTCAGATTATACTATTACACAACTGCAAATTTTTGTCCCCAAAAATAGTTTCTTTTAGACTACTTCCACTAGTCCGATACAAGACTACAATTTACAAATTTAGTAATGCGATAGAACTTTAAATTTTTGGGTCAATTCAAATAATTTTGCACCATTTGTGACGTCAAATGAACTCAGAGACAGCATTGAGCTTAAATAAAGTTTTCTCATACGAAGGTTAAGTGCCCTAAAATTAATGCAGTGGATTGTAAATTCACTGTTAGATAATGACTATAGAAATACTTTATAAAAAGATATCATTAAAAAGGTTTTATCATAACGGAAGACACTCACCGCATATGTTGCCAAATGTAATGTAAATATATCTAAATAAATGTTATATATAATTTAGGCACAAAGGTATAGCAGCGCCAAAGTTATACGACAAAGTGTTGCAAGCACCGAAAAATAGTTTTAAGTAGTTTGTCTTTTTTGCGCGTTTATTATTGTTATGGCTGGTTACCTATCTACTAGATTAAATTAATTGAAATAAGACTATAAAAAAACAGAATAATAGTAAATCTTTTCTCATTGGCTATTTATATCTGTATAATGTTGTTATTTTTATAACTAGCCACATTGTCGTTTATGATTTAGTGTAACGTCCAGTGCTACTAATAGGGTGCGTTTTCTTTTTTTAATCTAAAATCGGTGTTTGTCGCCATATTGATTAATTATCAATATTTATGGTGGTGGCATCGTCTTTGATTTAGAATTGTAAAAACTTAAAAAAAAAAAGTGAAAAAATTTGGTGTGCTGAAAAAAATGTGTGTTTGTTATAAATTTATCTCCTTATTTTTTTACACACGGCTTCAGCCTTGAGACTATAATAGTTATCAAAAAAAAATTTTTTTCTTCGTTATTTCCTAGACTCTTCTTTATAATAGTTAAATGAAAATATAGTTTACTATGCTATTATCATCAGTTACGGGATATTTATGTAGTGGAGCAAGTTCCCATAATTTCGGTGTAGTTAATGTTCACTGCTAAAAGAGGTAAAGTGTCTAACTGTGAACACAGTGTAGTAACTACATTAGATTATCAGGATTTCGATCATAATCATAATGTAATTACTATACAAGTAATGTAATTATAACGTAATTTGTGAGATAATACATAATGTATTAGGACAATGATAGCTTAAAATGAAAACACATAATTTTGTAATTTTGGCTTATGGGTCCTAAACTAGTGTGTCTTACTCTGTATAAAGCTTTCGGAACGCACTCTAACTCAGTTATTGTAGTAATGGCTGTGTTAATAGTAATGATTATTTTTTGTGCATAAAATTTTTGTCTTTAATATTTATGTTAGTTTTGGGTAATCGTGTAAGTAATAGGCATATCTACATTGTGTGCACGTAAAACGATATTTTCGTGTACAGATATACTTTTATGATCTCTTTAATTGATAAAATTAAAAAAAATATTCAACTTTTCAAGTAGAAAATAAAAACTTGAACTACACTGTGCGCGATGCTTTGCTATTTTTTTTTTATATTGCAGTCAACCACGATATAGTGACAGCATAAACGCCGTAACGCAATAGAGTTATAGAATATAAAATGTACAGGGTAACACAGAAAATCTACACTAAACCGAATTGGTTTGTGTTACGATTTTTTTTCTTTTGAACATCAAAATCTCAAAAACAATCTTTTTTTTTCATACTTCGTATAATCTTATAAGGTTTAACATTAAATTTAGTATGGAAGATTTATGTATCGGAAAGTCGAGGATGTTAAAGTATTCGAACTTTTTGTGTCACCTTGTACATTTTTTTTCTACATCGCACCGCTATTGCAGTTCAAGCTAAAAACTAAAAACATATACATACTGGATATTGTATTAATTTTTAATTACTATGTGTAAAATTAGTAGTAGTGTAAATTATTTTAAACTTCGCGCGGAGGTTAGTAGCATTTTACATTTTTTTAGGGTTCCGTAAAACGTAAAAACGGAACCCTTATAGATTCGTCATGTCTGTCTGTCTGTCTGTCTGTCTGTCTGTCTGTCTGTCTGTCCGTCCGTATGTCACAGCCACATTTTGCCGAAACTATGAGAACTACACTGTTGAAACTTGGTAAGTAGATGTATTCTGTGAACCGCATTAAGGTTTGAACAAAAAAAATTAAAAAAAAGAAAAATTAGGGTTGCCCCCCATACTGAGAACTGAAACTCAAAATTTTTTTTTCATCAAACCTACACGTGTGGGGTGTCTATCGATAGGTCTTCAAAAATGATGTTGAAGTTTCTAAAATCATTTTCGTCTACACTGAATAATTTGCGCGAGAGACACTTCCAAAGTGGTAAAATGTGTGTCCCCCCCCCTCTAACTTCTAAAGTAAAAGAATGAAAAATCTAAAAAAAATATATGATGTACATTACCATGTAAACTACCAACGAAAATTAGTTTGAACTCGATCTGAAGAGTAGTTTTTTTTTAGTACGTCATAAATACACTATTATTGAAACTTCGATCAAAGTTACAACAAACTACAAGAACTATGTGTACTATGTATATTATGTTACTTGCTGCAACGGAACCCTTCATGGGCGAGTCCAACTCGCACTTGGCCACTTTATTTTATGTTAAAAGGGTGTCTCAAATACATTATAATTATTACACCACTGGGTATTATATTCATGTAATCAATAGTTACGGTCATTCGTGGGGTTTATTCAAAGTATTAGTGGTATATTTAGGTACTTTAGACGTAGGTAGGTCTTTTTACGCGACTGCTCAAGAAAAATGTTTACAACTCCCTTTTTCACTTATACATTTTACTAAGATTTATTTCACAAAAATGCGTTTTGGATAATTATATTAAAGTTTGGATTCGTATCATATTAAATTGCAAGGGCTGTTCTTCACTTGTATCGCAATCTAGACAATCATCTCGGCCAGTTTTGGGGTACCCCATCAGAAGTCTACAGCCTAAAGGAACATCTTAGGCTTTGGGCTTTGGTATTGCTGTGTCTATTGATGGAAATAAAAGAGAAAGCAAATAGCATAGCCATAACAGTTTCGGTTAGGCGGTCGAAGAGTGGGTCCCTTTCATAAGCCGGTCGATTCTGCAAAATTATATTCGTCACCGAGTTCGAGGGCAGACTCGCCTCTGCGCTATCTTGGCCGCAAGACTCGTTTTGACTCATCGAATTCGTAGGACTATCAATACTACATCGCGTAGTGTTCAAAATAAATTGATCCTTATCTATTGAAGTCGTAATGAATCTCAGATCAAATAATAACAGAGATGAGTTAATTGCCGAGATACGCGTCGAGTTTGTTTTTATCATTTTCAGAATGAGTGAAAACAATAATTATGTCAAATTATTGACATTGAGTTTTTCTAACAAAATGAAACATTACCGCCACCTTTGAAGCGATTAAAAATTATTTGTAAAAGATTTATTTTTTCATTTCGAAGACGCCTCGTGGGTTTTTACCGACCCACAAGTGATAGATGTACCTACACTACCTAGGGACACGCTGTGAAACGGTACAATATAAATTAGCGCACGTAACAGCCCGCATAAAGATGGATCCTCCTACCAAATTTATATCTAGGACGGAAGATGTCTTCAAGGTCTGAAAACGATAACGATGCAACCGTGCAGATATACGATTGATAGTTTTTCAAAGATTTAAAGTCTATATTCCTATACTTAATAGAAAATCGCGCACTAAACGTAGCAGTAGGTACGTTCACAAAAGCCCATCATTTAATGCTGTTTGTGGCTATTGAATCTTATTGATATTTTGTAGACCTACCTATTTTATGGTTCGCTTAGTTATTTATTCAAGTGATAAATCTGTAACTATTGTTTTATGACTCAATATAGCAGCAATGAGTAATGTACCTTACCAAATGAAAAGGTATTTAAGTACAATGTAATTATTCATGTTAACTTATGTTAGGTGATTGAATTATGAAATAAAATAAAACTTTATAAAGCTGTGAGTTGGTTTTTATTTAGCTCTGGATGCGTTGGGTTTGGGCATATCGTCCATGGAAGCTGGAGCCGGACGGTTGGTGAACCACGGGTGCCGAACTGCCTGAGAATTATAAATAAAGTTAAAAATATAGTTTTGCCGGCAAACAAGTTAACCCAATGAAGTTAGCTGCGCATGGCTGCGCAGAAACGTTTTTAAGGTCACATTGGTGGAAGTGTACATGCGCGAACTTTCCCCTTCTACGTAAATTTTGGGTCAACTTGTTTGTCGGCCACTATACAAAAAAATAAACTCGGGTAAACTCGGGACCATGGCCATTGGCCATGCTCATAAACACAGCCTCCGGTGTCACCCGCGTAGTTTCCAAAGGAAGCTATCAAATTCTGAGTTATAAGTTTTCACTTCTGTCGGCAGTTCCTATGACTACAAATTTATTCTTTTTTTACTATTTTGGACCGACATCTTGCGTGATCTTAAGCGACGAAGCGGTCTACACTGAAGCGTGCTTACCTAGAAGAAACCGATACCGACTTGAAGACAGCCAGAGTAATTAGCATTGGAAAAACCCACTCAGGCAACGCATTCCCATCCCATTCACGTTCTTATCACAAAAGTCAAACCGCCTCGTTCGAGTCTTTGTAACGTAAACTATGAAATGTGCCGCTTTTTGGAACCATGAGTAGTCTGATAACGAAAAGGCCTAAGTGGTATTAGATCATGCAGATCAGGGTAGCGATTCTAAATACGATTCCGAATGGTTCGGAATCAGAATGACAATCCTTGTCTCTGTCATGCTAAACAGATAAGACAAAGACCGAGAGATGAGATTCCGTGTTGGATGCAACCGAATGGATTTAGAATCGCGCTACCCTGTTGCACACTCCGAAATTTTCTGAAAATGTCTATCTGTCGGCGTACTACATGGGTACACGTAATAGGTAGGTAAGTATGGTTATTTTAGCACTTAAAATATTACCTTTTTAGCTGATATTCTTTTGTTGGCGTCGTAAATAATAAAAGACTTGATGAGATCGAGGGCATCAGGCTCCACTCCCGGCAGGAGTTCCGTCCACGGCGTGGGCTCTGACTCCGGGAAGGTAATCTTGTGGAAGTCCGGCAGTTCCGTGTGACCTGGCCAAGTGTCTTCTGATGGAGTCCCGAGATTTTGTAGCACGATCGCCAGTTGCTCGATGTCAGATTCTCCCTGGTTACAGGTAAATAAGTCCAAATTTAACGGATTTGTACGCATTAAAAGTAGTTTTACCCGCGTAGTTTATAATATTCCCGCAATTTTCACGCTATAAAAAGATATATGTATGTTATTCCAGATTATAATTTATATCTGCACTTAATTTCATCCCAAACCATGTGGTATTTTTAGCATCAAAGAGTACCTACCTACTTAACAAATATTTATCTTTACTTATAAAGTTTCAAGTTTCGTAATTACAGTAGTGGGATCTCTCGAAATTTACTTACAATATCAATAACGGTAATTTTATGAAACAGGTATATTTGTAACAAAAGAAAATAGATATAGATATTATTGTATTTCTTACAGCAAACAACGGCTTCTTTGTGATCATTTCTGCGATGATACACCCGACTGCCCAGAGGTCAACATTTTCTGTATAAAACCGAGCGCCGTACAAAAGTTCAGGGGCGCGATACCACCTGAAATACAATTAAATGTATAAGTCAACAAGTCATCGTCAACAGCCGGAAGACGTCCACTGCTGTAGGTACATATGCCTCCCCTCTAGATTTCCACAACGAAAGGTCCTGCGCAACCTGCAACCAGCGGTTTCCAGCGACCTTTGTGAGGTCATCTGTCCATCTAGTGGTCTAGTGGGTGTCCTCCCACACGCAAACGCAGACGTGGTATTTTTTTGAGAAAAAATATATTTTTAGCTGAGTTTGACAACTAGCCCTTTACAAAAATATCAATACTACTCGTACCGTGTTGCGACTTGATGCGAATATGGCCGTCCTCCATCAGGCCAGTAAAGTCGAGCTAGTCCCAGGTCAGCTATTTTCAAAATTCCTTCATGGTTTATGAGCAGGTTCGCCGGTTTTAAATCCTTAAATAAAGGTGCACATTATCAACTGCTACCAGTAGACGTTGGTTCGAGTGTACAATAGGTGCATTTTATTGTACAGAGGTAATGGTAACTTAAAATGGAAAGATATTACGATATTAGTTAAGTACTGTATTACTCAATAAAGATTTTCTAGATCTAATATATATTTAATTATTTACCCATTTCTGTTTTCACGTAAAAAGATACTGATTGATACCCTAATTCGCTAAACGAATAACTACGTACCTAGGTAGTTGCAAATTTCAGAGAGGCCACCAAAAACGTAATAAAAACAAATTAAAGCATCCAAAGAAAAATTAAAGCATCCAAAGAAAAAGCAAAAATCGCAACAAGTAAACAAATGTTAGGTAAGTATATGTTTCTTACACTATTTCCAAAGGGATTTTTGGTTTTCTTGTGATCCTTAAAATGTTGATGTAGTTTTTAGTGTGGCCCCTGTTATATTTGCTACTACGGAGTTATTCGTTTTGCGAATTAAGGTATCGATATGTACCTATTCTCGATGGTAAAAGTGGCTAAGTGTTGTTAGTAGCTTACTAACAACACTTAGCCACTTTTACCATTACCACGCTTACCTTTATTTAAGTTGAACTTACCCTGTGCATAACATAGTGCGCATGCATATACCGTGTGCCTTTCAATAGCATCATAGCGTAAGTCTTGACCCTGGGCAGCGTGAGTTCCAGCTGTTTATGGTGTAGCATCTCCCACAACCCTGAGCTCATGTACTCCAGAACCAGCACCAGACTGGTGCCTCGAGGGAACATATCATAAAGTTTAATTATCTACAACGAACACAGATAAGTTATAGCCTAATAGGAAGAACACATAAGCATAAACAACCCACTAAATGTTCCCACTGCTGGGACTCGGAGGGCCTTCTCTCGCAAGGAGAGAGTCAATGCCATAATCCACCACGCTGGCCCAGTGCGGGTTGATGGATGACACATGATTTCGAAAGATTCTAGGTACATGTCGGTTTCTTCACGATGTTTTCCTTCACCGTTTTTAATTATCGGTATTACCTACGTACGCACACAACTTCGAAAAGACAGTAGTGCGCGTGGTTTTCAACCTGGCGTGGCGCTTTTTTGGTTTTGATCGGCAGTCGCTGTTCTCCCGACTAGACCAGCCGTAACTTCAACACATAGGTAGGGTACTTTTTATCCCGGGATAAAATAACGGGAACTACGCGGGTAAAACCGCGGGGCGCTTTTTTTATTAACATTTATAGGTTTACACTTGACCACCATCTCGCCTGATGTTAAGCGACGATGCGGTCTAAGATGGAGCGTGCTTACCTAGAAGAAACCGATTCACTCTCGATTTAAAGACACCAAGAATACCAAGATTATAACCAACGGGAAAAACCCACTCAGGCAACTCATTCCACAGTCTAGACGTTCTTATCACAAAAGAAGTCAAACCTCTTCGTTCGTGTCTTTGGAACATCAACCATGAAACGATGCCGCTTCTTCGAGCTACGAGAAGTCCGATAGAAAAAAGGGCTAGGTGGTAGGCGCTGTTAGTACAGATATACTCTTAATAGATCACTAAATAAAAATTAACTTTCTAATTTATAAGACAAGAAGGAAGCTACAGATATTCCTATTCTAAAATATCTCATGGGTACAAAGGTTTTACTTACATATTTACAACGCAATAGTTGCAATGCTTTGATTTCTCTCATCACGTTTACCGGAATACCATCTTCAAGATTTTTAACCAGAATTTTCTTGAGCGCAACTTCTCGACCACTTTGAACGTGTTTTGCTCTGAAAACCAAGCCATGTGCACCTTCGCCTATTCTCCCCACAACTGAATAATTGCTTATTTCAGTGTCCATGATTATTATCCTCTGGCTAAATACAAAAATTACACATTATACAACATTACAAAAATTATTGTTGCATGATCTCGTCAGTGCTTATACTTATATGACGTCTAAATGTTTATGTTTCTATTGAATTTGTTGCTTAGCAACAACCTTGGGAGTTCCACAAGGTGTTTTTGGTCTTGTATCATTTCATTTATACAAATTATGCATCAACAACATTGTAACGTAGGGAAGTACCAAAATTTTATATATGGTAATAAGAAAAACATCGTTTTATAGGACAATTTTCACCGATCATTGCATTAGTTACCTTCACTCGAAATGTAGGTAAGCACCATGTAACAACTGATGAAATGTTTGAACAACTGTTTTATGACTTTTTAAACAATGGTGCCAATAAGTTGGTTGCGATAAGTATTCCACGTTGGAATAGATCCAGTGTGGTTGAATATTACGTAATCTTCTTTAAGTCTTTCATAGATCAGTCATAGTTGAGCAGTTCGTGAAAGTACTTAACGCAATTTCAATATGGAGTTGCGACTTTTGAGTGGGTTGATTCTATTAGCTTGTTACAGTGCAGTTGAAGGGGCACAAATATTGGCACTTTTTTCTTCGCTATCGTTCGCCGACCATGCCATTTTCAGAGGATATATTTCACTTCTAACGCAACGAGGACATACAGTTGTATTGATGACACCGTACCCTGGACAGTTTCAATTCCCCGAAGTGGAAAAAATTGTAGAGTTGGACGTTGGACAAGAATCTTCTGAATTCTGGGATGAATACAAAATGCTTATGACTAACACAGACGACTACTATCAAAGACTTAGAGCTTTGAACGAGTTCTCTCTGAAACTGGCTATAGCTCAGCTGCGATCGAAACAAATGACTGCACTATTTATTAATCCAAACGTGAAATTCGATCTTGTCATCACAGAGGCAGATGTTCCAGTTTTATATGCAGCTGCTGAGAAATACAAGGCTCCACATATCACAATCACCACATCTAGTGGAAAAGTGCATCAACATGAAGCTAAGGGCAACCCAACAAATCCCATTATGTATCCTGACGTCAACAACATTTACTACAGAAGTAATCTAACTAGCTGGCAGAAAATTAGCGAGATCTACAGACATTACCAGACTAAAAACGAATATTACAATCATCATCTACCTCTATGTGACCTGGGTGCTAGGAAAATATTTGGTGTGAAGAAGAGTATACAAGATATAGAGTATGATACCGATTTATTCTTCATTGCTAATAACCCCGTGTTGGCAGGAAACAGGCCTGTTGGACCAGCTACTGTGTTTGTTGATATGATGCATATAAAACCAAGTCTCGGTTTACCACAGGTACACTATGCAATGCTATGCACTTTTTTGGTATGTTATACTGATAACCACGGTTAACATTTACTTATTTTTGATGTATGTTTTCAGAATTTGCAAGCTCTTCTAGACTCTTCGTCGAAAGGAGTAGTATACTTCTCCTTGGGAGCTGTGCAAGAATCTGAACAGCTGTCGCCAACCCTGCTGCAATGCCTGACCGACGCATTCAAAGACCTTCCTTACACTATACTGTGGAAGATTGGTAATACCACAATGATCAACAAGCCTGATAACGTTGTGGCTTTGCCATGGGTGCCACAGCAACCTGTTTTAGGTAGGTGTCTTTATATATTATGTTCAGATATTTTTTTTCCGAAAACCCCACGGTTTTGGCCGTACAGTTCTTGTTCTCATTTTTTCCCGTGATAAAAAGTAGCCTATGCGCTATTCCAGATTTTTATAGCTTAACTATGTTTCAACGTGATCGGACATCGACATCGATCATTCCTTATCAGTTAGGATTTTGCCCATAAACATTCAAGCCGATTTCATAAAATGTATCTACTCGAAATTAATCAAGCCATTTAATATAAAATGTCATCACTTCTGTTTTTAGCTCATCCTAACGTCAAGGCTTTCATCACACATGGAGGAGCGCGTTCCCTTGAAGAAGCAGTATTCTACCGTGTACCAATCATAGGAATTCCGCTAGTCAAGTCGAGGAAAGTTTTCATGGAACAAGTGACTAAACACGGAGCTGGTGTCATTTTGGACTCTTACTACTTGGATAAGGATATTCTTAAGAAAGTTATCATCGATGTTGTCGGAAACCAAAAGTAAGTTTTAAATTTTAGAAAGAAATTACCTACTTAATGTTTCAGAGAATGGGGAAAGAAAGTGAATACCTATCCAATGTAGTAGACGTAAGGTTGCAAAACAGTCATTCTCATATTTATTGTAATTACTTTGGAAGTATTATTTTTAAATTGTTGATCTGCTATTTCAGGTACAAGGACTCCATTTCTAAATTAAGAGAAACTGTAGTGGACCCGATTATATCTGGCCCAGAGAACGCCATATGGTGGACTGAGTATGTCCTGAGACATCGCGGTGCCCGTCATCTTCGATCGTCTGCTGTTGGCGCCACCTTCGCACAATACTACATGTTGGATCTCTTGATATACATTCTGTTAGGAGCTCTGTTTGCTCTCTATTTGGTGCTTAAAGTTTTGCGAATAATTGCCCGACAGATTATTGCCTGTTTTAGTCGATCAAAACGTGTTGCACCCCCAGCTGGAAAATTTAAGGCATTGTAGATTATTATTAATAAATGTAATAAATGTTTGCAAAATTTTATAAAAATAATTCTCTAGTACTCGTTTTTATATCGCGAAACTCGTGATGTCTATACTTACTAATTTCAATAAGGTAAGGTACCTACATATAGGTAGGCGATTATGATAGTTAAAAACAGGTGAGTAAATTCATGTTAATCTGTCCCAGTACAAAGCGGACCGGAACAAAAATACATAATTAAATAAGGTGAGTCAAAGCTAAGTAAGAATGAAAAAATTAAAATGAAAAAGTGAAAACCAGGCACAAGTCCTGCTCATTTTGTCACTCTATTTCATAGAAATAAAAAACACTCAAAGATCTCAATTTCGCCTAAGGTGGTACCAATTTTTGAAGTGAAAACTTCTTTAGGCGCGCCTAGACAGATTTTTTCGTGGGCTGTGAATGGATTTCTACCGTCACGCTCGGGTACCTATTGAAATCTTCGGGTCAACTCGGGACCATGGCCATTGGCCATCTAGAAATGCGTCAGCCAATGGGAGATGCTGAAAGGGCGTGGCCTGGGCATCATGGCATGGCCATCTAGAAATGCATCAGCCAATGGGAAACGCTGACGCATTTCTAGATGGCCATGCCATGATGGCTAGGCCACGCTCTCCGGTTTCACCCGCGTAGTTTCCAAGGTAAGCTATCAAATTCTGAGTGTATAACTCAGTTTTCACTTCTATCGGCAGTTCTATCTATGACTGCCAATTTTTATTTATTTTGTTATTTAACAACAATTTTCGAACAAATTGAATTTTTGTTTTGAGGTATCTGCGAGAAAACCATGCAAATGATCAACTAACAGATAGATTAAAGGTCTTGGGATCTAGGTAAAATGAGTTCCGATTGTAGCGATGATTTTTAGATTGATAGATTTTTATAAAAGACGATTACATTAGAACAGGGTTCGGCAACGCGCGGCCCGCGACTGTTTTGAATATTTAAGATTTTCACTACCTATGAATTGGTGCAAATTAATCACAAACTTTGAAGTGCGACCCGCTTTCATCCACTTTTTTCACCATGTGGCCCATGGTTCCCAAAATGTTGCCGACCCCTGCTTTAGAACGTCCAATTTGGGTACGCTACTTATAGGTATTAAGCTTCGAGCGCCATTTAGTTTTAAACCTTTTATTTTTTGATGCATGAGAGAACAGCAGAGAGATGTTATAAAATACTTGATAATTAGGTAGGTATACTTACTTAAATTGCATGGACACATAAAAAGTCGGACGTAGTCTCGCTAAAACGAAAACTGTGCGTTTCAGCCAGTAGGTATGTGACAACGCACTTTTATTTCACAGAATAGAGTTGCCTGCCTATAACAACAAAGTGACACACAGCTATTGGAACATGAAGAGTCCAAATCATTATCTAACATCGCACTGCGCTCGTCACCCGGAGGTATAAGGTGTTTTATCTCTTAGCCCAGTAATTTCTCTGGAAACATTGCCCTTCAAACCGGAACATAGTGATGATTGCACACTACTCCTTGGAGGCTGAATAACTGGCAATAGTGTGACAGTTCTCCAGGCGAACTCTGTAAAGAGCCCTACCACTACTAGACTGGCCGACTCTATAGACACAGTTTTTGTTTTAGCGAGACTACGTCCGACTTTTTTTACGTACATGTTAAATTGTGCAAATTCAAGTAGTGTAAAGTGTCCACATTTGGAGTTAAAATAATAATATTCATAACTTTCATGGAAAACAAACAGTCAGTGTCATCTGTCATGTGAAATAAATGTCAATTTATATTTTGTTATGATTTTTCTTCAAGACAAAAATAAAGAATAGAAGTTAAAGATACTACTGATCCCGCAATTCTCAATTTTTCTCTTGTAAATTAGAAGTATAAATATATCCACTATCTGTACTATTTAAGCACTGACACCATGTCAGTGATACGTTCTTGTCCCGGTCTGTATTGTGGTAGAACAGAACTTGATGACGAATCTTGGAGCGAATGTGGTGCCTGCCCCCGTGGATTCCGCACAAATGCCTCCAGTTACTGCATGCCTTGTACTGACGAGCCTTCGCTATACGACTGGCAGTACCTAGGATTTATGGTCTTACTACCTTTGGTATTGCACTGGTTCTTCATTGATATGGTGGCCACTTGTACAAAGTAAGTTTATTTAGTTTATATTATCGCCGATAAACACATTGTGATAGACCAGTTAGATAAATTACAATTAAAACCTTTTATTTTAGGTAAATATTTACCTTCTTCAATATTTTTTTTTTAACTAATAAAGTTTTACTCTTGATCACCATCTCGCTTGATGTTTAGTGACAATTTGGTCTACGGTTGAGTTTGCTTTCTTATACTATACTTTCAATTTCAACACACCAAAATTGTAAATTTAAATTCTAGGTACTTGTCTATAATATTGTAATTGTTTAGTTTTAATCTTTTTGTTTTTTGATTTTGTTACCAACTTTTTGGTACAAAGTAACAAAACTTTGTGATTAAGAAATAAGACTTTTTATTTTTTCTGTTATAATCGGTCACGCACAAGTAAGTTCTATGTTGTTGTTTTACTTCAATGACCTGCAATTTCATTTTGTCTCAATTTTCTCTTTACATTGTAAAACTTTGCTATTCCTTTCAGACAAGAAAACACAATTCTACAACACATCTGTGCAACCTTAGAAGTGGTCACTGGCACAGTTACGGCAGTTCTGGTGCTACCTCCTAATGGTACCTTTGGGTTGTATGTGTGCTCACCGAAAGCACTTTCAGATTGGTACACATTGCTTCATAACCCTCAGCCGGATTATAAGGAAACCCTGCATTGTACTCAGGAAGCTGTCTATCCATTGTAAGTAATATTATTATTATTTTTTTTTTTTTTTTTTTTTTTATTTAAATTTTACAGCTCCACAGACTCCGGGGTCCGTGACCTTTGTCAATCGTTTTCTTTTTGTTACATTAATCTTGGATTGGAGAAGAAAAGGAAATAGGGGAGAGTAGGGAACATTTTCTTGCTAATTCTAGGACTATTTTATTTTCTAAGTCGCCTCCTCCCGGCTCAGCGCCTCCACCACGACTGCATTTCTATCCTTGATGGCCATCTGCAAATTGAACTCTCGGATGGTCTTCGGTGTTGCAGACAACGCTCGCCGCACGAACCGACCGATGGCGTCGTCGGTGTCGTCAGGGTAATATATGAAGGTCCCCGTGTGCCGTGAGATTGCGACGACCGCATGAGGCACGCTCTCGTGCAGCTTCGTGTTTGCCTTAGTTTTTATTGCGATTACCGACTCGTATGTTAGTCCCTGAGCTTCATGGATGGTAAGGATGCGTGACCCGGTGCCTGAACCATAACCCTGGTTTGTCAGGGTCTCCTTCTCCTCTTGAGTGTGAACTAAAAAGAGGGTGTTTGGTTGGGTGTTGGGTATTTGCGCTCCCTTATACCTTCTCTGCTCTAGGGACTTTATGCGAGGCGCCGAGGAATACATACCCGAGTATATTTCCCTCAGCGCATATGCGACGTCCATTGGGTTTCGATGTGTGCAGAGCAACTCCTGGCTGATCTTTGTTACCAGGTTCGGGCGGTGATACCTCATTTCGAAGAGATTTTCCCTATCGATATAAGGCAGTTGATTGACATCTCCGATGAGGACAATTTCGCCAGCACCAGACAGGCGTGAGACCATTACAATGGCTCCGAAATGGTTCATGAGGGCTTCATCCACCATGAGGCGACTGAAACTCTCTTTTCCGAATCCATTTACGAGAGCAGAAGCCATAGTCCGCACCCTGGTTTTGACCAGGTTTCCAATGCGGTGCGATAGCTTTTCTCTTAGATCTTTTGCTGCCTCAGTTGTTGTGGTGATGATAGCGTCCTTGTCCACGTCGAAGTGTCTAATAACCCATGTTGTCTTTCCACATCCCGGAACACCATTGACCCACTGTATTCTTGGTACCTCCCAATTTTCCCAAGCCGCTGTGACACTTGAGTTCCCTTCGATAATTTTGGCCATCTCTAGGATCTTGTCGTCCAACATAATTTTGGTGCATCGGGCGGTAACTACAATAGGGTCGTTTGGTGGTGTCGCATATACAGGCATTCCCGCGCGCTCTGTCTCGTTCTCGTTCAGTGTCACGAAGCCATTTTCTGCACTGTAGGCTGCCATATACTGTCCTGTCATGGTTCCCTTGATGACCCGGGAAGTAACATTGTTGTAAATGGCTGCTTCGGCCTCCTCGAGTTTCGCCTTTAATAGGCTTTCACTTCCCAGCCTATAGAACTGCATGATGTTTTCGCAGGTCTTGAGGTTGACTTGTCTTGTCGCTCTCAGTGTGGCTGTGAATTCGATAAAGGCGTTACGTGCATGACTCCGCGGCTCCGAGGCCGTGACATAACGGGGCGGTTCCACCAGTCCCATGTCGGCTCTGGTTCGGCTAATTAGTTGCTGTGAAGCTGCTTTGAGGGTCTTTGACGTCAAGGGGTTTGATGATGATGAAGGGGATGAGATTCGGAGTACGCTCCTTGCTGCTGCGTTAAAGGCCGCCACGAAAGTCGTGTTGGTTCCTCGGCTGCTGCTTTGATTGGCTGCGGCTTTTTCCGCCGCCGCCCTCTGCTGTGCTCTTTCGGAGCCGGTTTGGGCGGTCGAACTTGGAACAGGATGTCCCCAGCTGTCAGTTGCATTAGTTAGGTCGTGCGAAGGGACTCTGAGGAAGCTCAGATTTTCTCCTCTATCTTCGTATACGACAACCTCGTGATGTTTAGAGGCCTCAATGCAACCCAGCCGGTCTGCGACCCTCGCTCTTGAATATTCAATCGCCATCGCATCCACGCTTATCACCCGGGGTGTGTCACCCGCATTTCTGCTCAGATGTGCGAGCAGCGCACTTGCCTGTGTGAAAGGCGTCCGACCTTCCGAGTACTCTATTAGTGCAATCGTTTTGTTTTTCGATCGCACCAACCGAAATCGGTGGCCGTCTACCTCGCACACTGGCATAGCATCGTAGGTTTTCCGCTTCATTGTGACTTTAGCGGTACTCCCATTGAGCAGGCACGACAATCCAGGTGACAAACGGGCGCGTTTCCGTTCCCAGGCGAAGCAAAAGCTCACTCCGAATCTTTCTTTGTTGCTGTCCATGAAGAGAGCCACTCCGCGGATACGAATCCCTGCCTCTCCTCGGTCTGCATTCTCCAGTAGTTGTTAGACGGAGATGCTTTTTGAGGGGTTATCTTGGGTGGGGACTGCATTCCGCGCGGCTTCCACGGACAGCGCGGTAGAATGTGGTGGCGAAGGGGGGCGTGTAGAATGTGGTGGCGAAGGGGGGCGTGTAGAATGTGGTGGTGAAGGGGGGCGTGTATTTGAGAGTGTGGAATTCCTATTGGTCGCTATGCGGAATGAGCTTTCCATGAAGGACAGGAGCCGTGGTCTGTTATCTGGATCTGCTAAGATATTTTGGAGATCCGAAACAACCAGCCTCCCGTCGATCATAGATTCGAGCTCATGTCTTGCGGCCATGAATCTGGGACAATCGACCAGCACATGCCAGACCGTTTCGGGTTGGTCTGGGTCACACTCGCATGCAGGACTGCTCTTGAGCTTAAATCTGTACAGATATTCAGCTATTCCTCCATGTCCCGTCAACGCTTGTACCTGGAAAGGAGTCAGTTTCGTGGTTCTCGTCAACCGATATGCGTTTGCTACATCGGGCAAGAACATCTGAGTGACTTTTCCGGTTTCCGAGGTCTCATATCGGTCCTGCCATTTCTTGACCGATTCTTCGCGTATTTTTCGTTTGACGTAGGACAAGGGGATCCCCTCGTAGTCTCTGGGTGATTTCATGACCGCCGCCGACTTCGCTAGTTCATCTGCTCTTTCGTTGCCGACGGTACCCACATGCGCTCTTACCCAGAAAAAACGAAGAGATCTCCCTTCTGCACGTATCTGTCCAATGTTTTCCTTTATACACTTTGCCAAGGGGTGACTCGTTTTAGGGTTACTTAGCAGTTCGAGTGAAGATCGGGAGTCACTCAGGACATTGACTTCTGGGTCCTTGCTTGTTAACACCATTTGAGTTGCCCGACAAAGAGCATAAAGTTCCGATTGAAAGACTGTGCATTCGGAGTGAAGCTTGAAGGTCGAGTTCTTGATTTCTCTTCCTTTTTCCCACCATGTGAGAGCAGCTCCAACCTTACCATCAATCTTACTGCCATCAGTATAAATCTGAGGCCCTTCTGGTAGATTGGAGGTGTCTTCCAGAAGCTCGTACTCTACAGATGCCTGTGTGGACGGATGGGGTTGGTCCAAGTAGTTGACGTTCCGTTCGAGTTCCACTTCTGGTGGGAGGTAATCTTGGGAGAAGTTCTTTTTCACTCTGTACAAATTTGCCGCTTCCTGTATCCTCAGATCCAGGGGAAGCAGTCCAGAAAGGACGAGTGCTGACTTTAAGGAAACAGTACGGTACGACTTACAGATTTTCTGGGCAAAACCTCTTTGGATTGCGTTCAAGTGAGACTTGTTTTCCTCGAGGTCTGCCGCTTGCGCCCATACACTTGAGGCATACATGATGATAGGTTCCGCCACAGCGACGTAGATAGTTCTCGTGATTTCGCCATTTAATCCCCAGGTCACCTTCGCTGCACATGCTAGCTGTCTATAAATGTTCGCCACTTTTTTACATTGGGCGGTCACATGTGCTTTAAAGTTGAGCCGTCGGTCGATCAGTAGGCCTAGCAGTTTGACTTCCTCGACCAGATCGAGCCGAACGCCGGACATGACTATGTTTGGAGGTTCATACTTCAACTTTTTTGTGAAAATCATCGCGTTAGTTTTCTGCGCTGCAAAGTTGAGTTTATTCGTGATTCCCCATTCCACTGTCATGCTCAGCGCCCTGCTCGATTGCTGTTCGATTATGTCTGAACTGCCTGTAAACAGGAGAACGACGTCGTCTGCGAAAGCTTGACAGTATACTCCCTCTGCTTCTAGCATTCGCAGCAACGAGTCTAGGATTACATTCCAAAAGGTTGGTCCACCGATGGACCCTTGAACGCATCCTTTGGTTGTTTCCTTCTCATAGACTGCTCTTGCATAGTTGACCTTGATTTTGCGGTCGCTGAGGTATGAGTTTACCATGTCGTAGAGGTTTGTTGGGCACCTCTTCTTCGCTAGTTGGTTTTTCAGGGCAGGCCACCATGCATTGTCGAAGGCTCCCTCTATATCCAGGGAGATTAAGAGTACGGTTTCTTTACTGTCTACTCCTTTCTTTATGTGTTCTACCAGGTCAAAGAGGGCGTCTTCGGTGCCTCTTTGGGGTATGAAGCCGTACTGTTTCCTACTAATGGTTGGGAGGAGATGCCATTGGAGTCGGTTTACCAGAAGCTTTTCGACGATTTTTCCGGGAACGGACAGAAGACCTATTGGGCGGTAAGATTTTGGGTGTGTGTAATCTGCCTTACCGGGTTTGCGTAATATGACCACGTGCGCCTCTTTCCATTGCTTGGGAAAGTATTTCAGCGATAGGCATTTATTTGCAATCGCCATGAAAACATCCC
Source organism: Ectropis crepuscularia (assembly GCA_963693475.1). Taxonomy (NCBI): domain Eukaryota; kingdom Metazoa; phylum Arthropoda; class Insecta; order Lepidoptera; family Geometridae; genus Ectropis; species Ectropis crepuscularia. The sequence continues at coordinate 11,043,314 of OY856359.1, forward strand.
GTTCGCACTGTATGGCTGCTGCGCAGATATCAGCGGTTAGCCCGTCTGTACCGGGGGCTTTTTTCGGATTCAGGGTTCTCAATACTGATTCCAGTTCCGCTGATGTGAATGGTGGATCATTTCCCGGTAGATCCATAGGCGTTTCCGCTGTCCGCAACCGTAGCTCTGTATGGCACGGATGGTCTGTGCTTTCAGAGTCGTCGGGATAGAAAGTTCTGGCTAGTAGTTCTGCAGATAGCTGTGGGGATAGAGTGTTCCCTTCGGAGTCTCTTAGGAGCATGTCTTCTTGCCTTGCCGAAGTTTTCCTCATCACTCTGTAGATCTTATCCCACATGCTTTCTCTCTCCTGATTCGTGCAGAACTCTTTCCAGCTTTCCGTCTGAGCTTTTTTTACTTTTTCCTTGTAGTCTTGCCGAGCAATTTGGTACTGTTCGACTACAAGTTCAACTCTGTCGGGGGCGGCATTCCTTATCCGTCTCTTTCTTCTGAGAACTTCCTTCTTCAGATTATCGAGCGTTTTTGTATACCATGGGGGGGTTGGATTTCCCTTTGGCGAGCTTACCAATGGAATGGTATGTTCGCAGGCTTCGTGTATACTTGCTGTGTAGCTCGTAATCATCGATTCCAGTTCAAGTGTACTTTCGCATCTTTCCACAGACTCCGGCGAGATGTTTCTTTCTTCGAGGCAGGATTTCAGCTGTGATACAAAGTCTGACCACTTTGCCCTTTTGGTGTTGTATTTACGTGTTGTTATCGGTCTCTGTTGTTCGAGAGTTTTAACTAAACGCAAAGTGAAGGTAATTGCGTTGTGGTCTGACGTTGTAATGCTTTTGTCTACCTCCCATCCCACGATTCTCCCCAGGAGAGGCTCGCTACACGTTGTCACGTCTACTACGCTCGTGCAGAGTTTGCCTTCCCTGACGATCTCGAAGGTTGGTGTATCGCCGGAGTTGAGAATATGCAAGTCCATTTCGTTGAAGAAAGAGTTCACGGCGTCTCCTCTTTCGTTTTGAGATGTGCTTCCCCACCAGTGGGACCATGCATTTATGTCACCGGCGACAATCAGGTCTTTTGTCGCTAGTTTATCGCAGAACGCCTTGATCCTACCAAGGTAGGGGTCAACTTTTTGGTCTCCTTCTAAGTAGACAGAAATCACTCCCAGTCTTAGGCCTGTGCTGACGAGTAAGACAGACGCTTCTGTTTCGGTAACAAGCTGGGGATCATGAATTACCTCCAGTCTATCACCGAAGACTATTATGGCTGCCTTAACTGGTTTTTGCCTGTTTAAACTACACTGAATGACACGAGTTCCAGGATATTGTTTCATTACTCCTTTGTTTCCCACATAGGGTTCTTGGACAAGGGCAACTGAAACTCCCCTTTCTCTCGCAACCTTCAAGAGTTCGACCGTTGCATTCTGGGAGCGCTGCAGGTTTGCTTGGATGAAACGCATACCTGGTTCGTCCACTCTTCGGGAGATTGAGTCACGTACCTCATGAGTGCCCTTAGCAATACGATATTCGGGACCGCGCTATGCCATCCCATTTTGCCCTTTCAGGGCACTCACTATTAAAGGCATTGTGAGCGAGTTCCCTGTTAGAGCTGTTGGGATGAACAATCGCACAGTTCCTGCATTTAGGTGGCAGGTCTTCTTTCCTTGCCTTGCATTGAGTCCAGGAGTGAGTCTTTCCGCAGTGACTGCAGTACTCGTCCCTCTCCCGGCAGATCGCCTTTGTATGACCAAAACCTAGGCACCTAGTGCATTGCACCAAGGGCGACTGGTCTGCCACTGGTCTCCTCTGGAGTCCTATGTAGACTTTTTCGGCATCCAAAAACGCTCTGTGAATGCGAGGCGAGACCTCGATCACCGGATGGCACTCATGCGGGTTACGCGCCTTTTTCCTGTACCGCACTCTGATCACGCTCTCTTGCAAATCGACCCCCTGTAGCAGATGTTTATTCTGCGCCAGAAGGTTTTCCACAATTTCATTATCTTTGTGATAAGACAGGACGTCTCGAATGATTATAAGTGGATTACCCGCTTTCGCGGTTTCCACTTTTAAGGACTTATCCTGCTGCACGCGATTTCTGACCAGACCAAGGTCTTCCTCTGTGCTGCAACTTAGGATGACTTTCCTGTTACGGGCTTTTCGCACTCGGTCAACTCTTGCTCCGGTCTTCTTCGTGTCCAGTGCTAATGCTATCCTGTCTATCAAGTTTTCAGATGTCGTGGGGGATGTCGGATTTGCCGTTGTCACGATCAGAGTGTGATTTGGTCTTGGCCCGACGGGCTTGGCCGCGATTTTAGCATAAGTGGCAGGCTTTGGTGGCTTGCCTTTTTCCGCTTGGGATATTTCGGCCTCAATGCTTAGGGCTGGTTGGGGAAGAGATAATTTTTCTTGGCGCATCGTCCGGAGTTCCGATGATACAGCCTCGAGTCGTTCTGTGATCGGCAACACGTGCTCATCAATATTTATTTTTATTGGGGCTGAGGGTGGGGGTGGTGTTGAATGTTCTGTGAGTATTTTTTCTATTTTGCTAAGACTATCCGAATAATTTGGGGGAGTAGGAGGTGGAGGAGTCGAGGCGAGCTTTTGCAGCATGTCTGCGTTTCGATGCAGGACTTCGACGGTTGTTTCGCTTTTTGTGTTGGAGTCTCTCCGGAATTCGTCGACCTGCCTCTGAAGAATTTCAATCCCAGTTTTTATACCGAGACAATCGTTCCGCAGCGGCGTTAGGTTGACCGTGGTATTTTCACTCGGTAAAGACTTCAGGTAACCGCCGATGTCCCTCACCGCTTCCACTGTTTCTTTTATGTGCTGGTGGGGCTCTCTCGACTCGAAGCTCTGCCAGTCTCTGACGGCTTTAGTCTCTTTTTGTAGTTCCGCTAGTTGTTCTCTGGCCAGAGATACCTCCTTAGTAAGGTCTAGATCATTTTTTTGTGTTGCTTTTGTGTGAGCCCTTTCTACTGAGAGCAGCTCCATGGCATGCCGGGCCCTTTCTTTCTCGAGCGAGGCGATGTGACGATGTCTGGACTCCGAAAGGGAAAGGACGATCTCGTAAAGCGCTTGTAGGCTTTCAATCGCCGTTTGCCTTATATCGCGCCTCACATTATGAGAGGACTCGAGAGCGTCCTTGCCCCGGAGCAGCGCGTCGTTTGCTACTTTTGTGGCGCTGTCCATTTCGACCCCCGTCCGCTTTGAGCAATCTCCGATCAGCATGCTGACCCTTGTGCTGCGGGCGGAGGTCGGGAAAGACAGCTCGGACACGCTGTCCGTCTCGTCATCGGTCCTCAGCTCTTTAGGCGGTGATATCCCGCACTGCTCCCAGCTCTCGATTCTGTCCACCGCCGCCACTTGTCCTGGGCTCGTCTCAGGGACCGAGGTCACCAGGGCCGAGATCTCGCTAGCTGTTTGTGACTGTGGCGGCGATGGCACATTGCCGAGAGACTGAACGCGGCCGGAATCTACTTTGGGAATCTCTATGGGCTCACTGGGGCTCTCCCCGTGTTGCCGCGTCGGTTGCATCACTTCTGACCCTCCGGCTTTAACATTTTTTTTCAAAATTCGCTTGTGTAGGTTTGACGCTACAGATCTTACTGAGAGGACCCTTGGTCGTTTTGGTGCAATGACGGGGGCAGAGGCGGAGGAGGCAGAGGTGGAGGGGGCGGCTTTCTTGTTTGTTTCGGACATTTTGTATGACAGAATTTGTTTAACAGAATTAGGTAAATTTAAATTTTAACTACTTATACTACTCGTGTACTACTCTACTACTATACTACTCGTGTTTCTTCTTCGTCTTCTTCTTCTTCTTCTCCAAGTTAAAATTTGTCAGTGTTCTTACGCACGCGCTCGTTTTAGATGGTTTTCGGGCTGTCCAGTAGATGTCCAGTCACCAGCAGTCAGTTTTTCCGCAGGGGTTGGCGATGATGATGATGTTTTTACTTGGCGGAGAGAGGTGTCGCCGATAACGTGCGTCGAGTCGCCGGCGCCGGTCGGTCGTGCAGCGATAAGTACGTGTCCGACGGAGGTTTTCTATACCGAAGAGGTCGCTATCAACTACGTGACTTTTGACCAAATACAACTTTGCGATCTTGTGGTGTTGAATCAAAACTAACCTTTATTTTTGGCTGTTCGTCCGGTATTTTTGGTGATATCTCCTTATCCCTGACGTCCTGGGGGCTGTCAACACGGCTCCGGGCTCGCTGAACTGTAGCTGGTTCACTGATATCACTGGGCTGCTCGTAGCTCCAAAAAATCCGCTTGTATTGATTTTTATTTACAGAGCTGATGTTGAGCGTGTACGTGGTAAAGTGTGTGTTCTAAGTAATAATTTAAGTCTCACAGATAATTTTATTGTTAGAATTGACTAAATAGTTGATAACCACAATTTTGGTTTTTTATTACAAGACCTATCAGAATAAAATTTGCTCTATATTCTCCAGGAAACTCAGGCTAAGACTAAAAGAGTTAACACTTACAAAGTTTTTGGTGTGTGGTTTTTTCATATAGAAAGTGTTGCAATAAATATGGTCTGCCTGATGGTAAGCGGTTGCTAATGAAAATTTGTAAAATTATAAAACCTGATGACATTGTACCAGTCCTGAAAAGTTTATAAAAATCCCCATTTTAATTATTTATTTTGCTTACGGACAAATTTACCTATCTATATGGTGGGAAAAAAAATTACAGTAAAATCAAAGTCCTTAGAGCTTAATGGCATTGTACTGCATTTGTCATGGTGGAAAATAATTTAATTGACACATTTTAAAAGTAAAAATGATTTTCCTGTAGGATTCTTTGCAAAGTCCAACTGGGGAAGTATCACATTTATGTTTTTGTACTGCCTGACAGTACATTACTGTCTTCCGGTTTGTAGGGCAAAGGTTTCAGGGAAATTACAGGACAAAGAGATAAACATCTGAACTGAGCCAATGATTTCAACTCTTCAAGTTTAAATTTGTTGTGCTGTTATGATGTTATGAGCAGATATGTTGTTTACCATCAGGTGTAAATCATATTCGTTCCATTACTATTCAATTCTAAATAATTTATTTATTTATTCAATAATAGGCCAGGAGCATTACTTGATTAGCTCTCAGTGTTGAAATAACAAAATTATAGGTAACAATTGACAAAGGACAAGTTACGGCTGGTCTAGTCGGGAGAACGGCGACTGCCGATCCGGAGACCCCGGGTTCAAACCCCACACGCACCACTGTCTTTTCGAAGTCATGTGCGTAATGCCGCTAACTTAAAACGGTGAAGGAAAACATCGTGAGGAAACCGACATGTACGATCGTGAGGAATCTTTCAAAGTCATGTGTCATCCACCAACCCACACTGGGCCAGCGTGGTGGATTATGGTCTTAACTCTCTCCTTGCGAGAGAAGGCCCCGAGTCCCAGCAGTAGGAACGTTTAGTAGGCTGTTGATGATGATGATGAGGTAACAATTGTCTGTTAAAATGATATTGTCTTTAGCTATCTCTTTGTCCAGTTTGTTCTTGAAAGAGTTCAATGATTTCGCTGAAATAACATCCTCAGGCAACCTGTTTCAGTTGTAAACCACTCTGTTGTCGAGGATGTGATGTGCAGTGTTTGTCAGTGATTGTGCGTGGGACAAATGGGATTTATGACACCTACTGTCTCACTTTTGCTCCTTTAATCTATATAATCTAAATTATAATGTATTTTCTTCCAGATATACTGTAGTGCTGCTTATATACGGCTTCAGTCTGCTCATGACAATAACTCTAAGGCCATGGCTTTTGGCGTGGAATACAAGTAACACAGGCAAGAAGGCAATCTACTGTGCTCTGTACTTTTATCCCATACTTGTACTGATACATACTGTCGCCGCAGGATTGATTTGTAAGTAACTTGGAGATATTTGTATGAAAATGTTAAGTGGATTTCAATTTATTTTGTTATAATAAATAAATAAATAAAAAATTTGACGTGTGAAAAATGTGAAAATTTGGAGCATAATCTATACAAATTAATAAAATTGGTGTATCTGTATGTTATATCAAATTAATACCGTTTTACTAAGTTCAAATTTTTGCCTGTCTATTAGTCTGGTTGTTTCGGCTAATCTCTGAAACGTGTATTGAATATGATGAGATTATCACTACCAAGTAGCTGATCTTTTAAGGCGTAACATAGGCTGCTCTTACTTGAAGAAAATAATTGGGCTTCCATATAAAATAAAGAAAACCCTTAAAATGAGGGTGAACCCTGGGCACTAGCTGTGCTTTAGTTACTATGTTACTAAATATATAAACTACTAATAATTGTTTTCAGTAGAAATGTTCCTTTGATTCCCAGTCTTACAAAATATCTTCAATACCTATTTATGGGTTCCTGGGTCATTGTGCAATGGAACTATATAGCTAGATTTCCTTCTTTTTTTATCTTTATTTAAAGACTCACAAATTGATAATGTTATGCTAGGGGAATACAATAAGCCAATTATATAATAAAAATTGATAAATTTTACTTGCAATACCCAGTCAGAAGAACTACACCCACCTACACTAGTAGAGTATTATGGCTATTTCCAAAAGTGGACAAGCCATCAATTTATTCCATTCATTCACTTACCATCAGTTGTTTTTTTATTAGTATAGAGTGACGTAACAAGCAGGATACATGCCTGATAGTAAGCAGTATGCCTACTCATAACAGCACAGTGTGACAGCTATTGGCACGTGAAGAGTCCAAATCATTGCCTAGCACTGCACTGCGCTTGTCACCTTCAGATGTGAGATGATTTATCTCTATGCCCTGTAATTTCTCTAAAAGCATTGATTGCCCTTCAAATTGGAATGGTGATGTTTTCACATCATTGCTTGATGGTAGAATTACTAACACGGGTGTGGTATTTCTCAGGTGTACTTTGCATAGACTCCTACCACTACAATCCTGCCTGCTATAAACAAATGTCTAGTGTGGTATTTACCTATTTTATTGAAAACAAAATTTTTCCCATTTCATTGAAAACAAAAACATGTTTGTCATTTTCAGATTGTTCCTTCCCGTACATAATAATAATAATATCAATGATGACATCAGCATCTCACTTCTCCGTGAACATCGAGCAGTCGGCTCCAGCGCTGCTGGTGTCTTCCGTCACCCGGCCCAGGAACCTGGTCATTGTCGTTGCTCACTGGCTGGTACATGCGTATGGAATCATTTCTTTGACTGGATTCAAAGAGCTCTGGTGAGTGCCACAAAAAAACAAAACACACAAGAATGGATGGATCTGGGACATAGTGAAAATACTTTCTAGACCAGTTTGCTAATAAATATTAAATTATTAACAGCGCCCCGCGGCATCACCCGCGTAGTTTCCGTTGTTTTACCGGAATAAAAAGTAGCCTATGCGTTATTCTAGACTAATCTATCTGCATTCCAAATTTCAACCCGATCCGTTCAGGCGTTCCGCCTTGAATGAGCAAAAAACATCTAAACTTTTGCATTTATAATATTCGTAGGATGGTAGGATAGGAATCTAGCAGTCTGCCCTGATTTCATCTTAGAATGAACAACAATATTTTAACTGCTACACAAACTGCTTATTTACAACATCATTAGTAAAAACTAACATAACTCAGTATAAATATGTTTTTTTTTTATAGAATAGAGACAAACAGACCATTAAAAGCCGGGTCACACAGATGCGATCCGATAGCGAGACGATATTTTTTGTAATGTTCGAATTTGTATGCAACCTGACACACGGGCGCGATCTCATACTCGGTATCGGATCGCTATCGCTATCGCTATCGCTACCGGATCGCCTGTGTGACCCGGCCTTTAATGTGTCTGGTGGTAAGCAACATGCCTGCCCATAACAGCACAGTGACACACAGCTATTGAAACATGAAGAGTCCAAATCATTACCTAGCACCGCACTGCGCTCTTCACCCGGAGATATAAGGTGTTTTATCTCTTAGCCCAGTAAGTTCTCTGAAATGTTTGCACATTGCCCTTCAAACCGGAACACAGTAATGTTTGCACACTACTGCTTGGGGCTAGAATAACTGGTAAAGGTGTGGTACTTCCCCAGGTGGACTCTGCAAAGAGCCCTACCACTACAAAAATATATAATACTCGTATGTGTAATGTATATTAATAAAACCCTCTTAAGATAACTCACTCACTTTCAAACAAGAACAAAATTGACAACTTTCTAAGATAAATTACCTGCTTCCATTATTTTGAGTATTAGACTTTATGGTAAAAAAATATTTTCCAGGTACCTATCATTAGTTCCTGCCCCAGCAATGTTCTACATATTGACGGCCCAGTTCACTGACCCAATGAAAATCCACAATGAATGACAGCTGTACCCGTTGAAGCTGGTCATCAATTGACGGTTGGCACAGGCTCGCGTCGAAGGCTCGGAACGGATCACTAGGATCTACGCTTTGGAGGCATTGGTCACTTCTGACGAGCCAGTGATTTATCCAATATTCTATTGCTAAATCAATTGAGTCAAAATGATCTGACCTTATTGGTTCAGTTGGGAAACTCAATCTGATTCTGTTGAACGAGGTCATACCATTACCAGAAACATTAATGTAATCTGATACAATGTGTATTATTCAATGTAACACTAATTCAACCAGATTGATGTGCTGTAGCTTTTAGAATAATTGTATTCAAGGACTATCCAAGGAGTCATCATGGTGTAAACAAAACATGTTAGAATTGGATAGACCTATTGGCGTGTAGCTTTTATTTAACCAAATGAATGAGCTAAAGCATAAAGGAGAATATTGTTATTTTCTTTGGGCTAAATCTACAAATTCAGATATTTATTCATGAACTGTCAAGAATTGGCATTTTCAAGGAGTAATAAAACCGGCCGGATAATACTACGCGGATGGTAAAAAAGTAGTGGTAGAGATCTGGAGACTAGAGCACTTATTTAAGTTAGTAGTTTTTTGTTTTAAAAGGACCTTCTACCTATGGCAGTGTACCTCAGATAGCCACCTAGCTCTTATTAGATAGCTATTGCGTAGCAAACTTAGGAATTGTGCAGAAAGCGCAGGACCGTTAACTTGACGTTTAACGTTTTGCCATACATCTGGTTTTTAGTTTCTAACTGATGTCGGCTATTTCATTATTAGGTAAGTAGTATCCTTTGACTGATTTTAATAAGTAGTCTATATATGTAGTTTGTTTTATTGTCAATCTATCTGAACTCGCAATATGAGTAGTCTATAAAATATTACTGAAATGTTATGTACCTGATGCCTGCCTGCGGCTTTGGTTTGACGTATCTTCCGAATTTGAATAACATTCAGATATTACCCCGGCCCGGCCTGGCACGGCCATCATCCAGAAGCAATTTTTGATGCAAGCCGGATGAATTTAGGTATTATATTTTGTTGTCTTACAGTTAAATGCCAATGACGGACGCCCCCTTTTTACTCGTATGCGAAATTGTTTTATATCTGAAATGATCAAGGAAATCGTTTTATAGACGAGCGTTTACAAAGAAACATGTGAACGTCTCTCAACCAGATTTCATTTGCAGTGGATTAGGAGTAAGAGTGCATAAGAGTGATATTAACGGGAGATCCGGGGTTTTATAGCCTCGCTAAATGGCGTTTGTCCACGCTATCTCTTTATTTCCGCTCGATATTAAACAGTCATTGCAAGACCATAACCATTCTATGCCACCGGGGGTCTACCGAATAGCAAAATTGCTTATGGTGTTGATATTGTTTTCTCTCTCGAGTGAAATTAAAGGGTATCTTATCCACACCATAAGGTAGTAAATGTGTTAGAACATAGCAAATATAAGTTTACACAAGAAATTTGTTAAATCATCCTGATCTAAATATGGCAACACTAAACTAAACGGTTACCTTGCCATTGCGCTAGTCCAAATTTCGGGCTAACTAGGGGTTCTAAGTACAACTTCCATTGATTGGCCCCTTATAAAAAGGCATAGCTAACATCAGATTGAGAATATGTTTGTGTACATATGTGAAAAATAGTCTATAATATGATGATTTAATGTTATATAATTATTTATAAAGTTATTTAAGCATACCTACCTGTTAAGTTATGTATTTGGTAATAAAATAGGTAATACCTAGTCTCTTTAAAACAGAGTAAAATTTTGCATTTTTATTTACGTTAGATACCTCGTAATTGTATTCTAGACAACGAATTCGTTAATCTCGCATATTATTCACGTTGCTTTCTTACCATAGAAAACCAAGACAATTCTGAAGACACTAGACAAGAGAGAGCGAGAGTTTTACTCACATAACTCAACTAAACGTAAGGAAACAAACAGTAGTTTCTTCAGAGACCTTCAAATTCTCATTTTCAATGCTACACGGATTTCAGCGCAAAACTAAAAGCCGGGTCACACAGAGGCGATCCGATAGCGATAGCGATCCGGATCGTATCGGAGTATGGGATCGCGCCCGCTTGCTTTGCATACAAATTCGAACATTACAAAAATTCCCGTCTCGGATCGCTATCGCTATCGCTATCGGATCGCCTCTGTGTGACCCGGCTTTTAATCTATTGACCTGATTCGCCGAATAATCATTTGCCAAACATATTTATCACATAATTTTGTTTTATTTCCCAACCGAACAGTCGCCAACTGTACGTTTCATCTGCTTTTTATAATGACTCTTTTCAAAAGACCAACTTTCAAGTTTCAGTTAGAGTAATATTCATTTTGTTATATATTGTTGGTAAGTATGTGTGTTAGATTTCGAAAAAGTTGCTATACTAAGTCTTCGATCAAATTTTGAAGACTTTTATTTACAAGGATGCCATTTTCATTTGGGACATATTTATTATATACAGGTTATTATTATTATTGGAATATTTTTTCCATTAGTAATTACTTTTCTAATGTAGCTCATATTCAATTGCCCTGCGTAGTGAAACAAAAACGATTTGGTTCTGGCACTTCGCCGGCCGCTACCGCGACTCGTTCGCTCGGCTCGTGCATTGTTGGTCACAGTTCTAACCTAACCGGTTCCTTTCGATTTCTAAACTTCATTCTGCACTTTAAAGTTTTGCAAATCTGTTTGTAGATTTATGTTGCTATAAAATTGCATGCAAAATTAGTTTATTTTTTCATCATCATCAGCCGCAAGACGTTCACTGCTGAACAAAGGCCTCCCCCCTAGATTTCCACAACGAACGGTCCCGCGCAACCTGCAACGGTTTCCAGCGACCTTTGTGAGGTCATCTGTCCATCTAGTGGGAGGCCGTCCAACACTGCGTCTTCCGGTTTGTGGTCGCCCCTCGAGAAACTTTCTTCTCCATCGGTTGTCAGTTCTTCGAGCGATGTGGCCTGCCCATTGCCACTTGCTTGCTTACTCTTTGAGCTATGTCGGCCACTTTCGTTCTTTTGCGAATATTTTCATTACGGATTCTGTCGCGCAAAGAGACTCCGAGCATAGCTCTCTCCATAACTCGCTGTGTGACTTTGAGCTTTGTTATGAGGCCCACAGTTAAGGACCACGTCTCAGTTCCATAAGCCATCACTGGCAACACGTACTGCTTAAAGACTTTTGTCTTTAGAAATTGGGGTATTTTGTACTCAAAGATGTGTCGAAGTTTCCCGAACGCTGCCCATCCGAGTTGGATCCTTCGCTGGACCTCTTTGTCGAAGTTGGATCCAAGTACCTAATTGGATCTTTTGACCCAGGTAGACGTATTCGTCAACAACTTCGAGTGTGGTATTCCCAACAATAACCGGTACAGGTGAGACATGAACATTTGACATGACCTTCGTCTTGTCCATGTTAATCCTCAAACCAACCTGTTGGGATACTCCCTGAGCATTGCACCGAGGTTTATTTTTTATCATAATATAAATGTACGAAAATGGAACGGTTCCACAGACGAAACGTTATTTGTCTAAAAGTTGTCTGGCCTAGTGAAGGATTTGGTAAATGATAAGTGCACTTAACGTGTTGTGTCATTATAATAATCAGCTTAACAATAATTCTACCAAATTAAACGTTGTCACAGAATTTGCCAATCGTTAGTTGTCAAAGTGAAAAATAGGCGAACCATTGGTAGGCCAGTGATAATTGGCCAAATAATTTTCTGCGAAAAGGCAGGATCCCGTAGGTAGGTACCTACTAGGTATAGAAGAATAAACGTAGATTTTGACCTCGGAAATTGCAAGACCATCGATATGAGGTTTTGTCACGATCGATTGATTTTATTTACAATGAATTCACTATGAGTTCAGACTTGAAAAAATATGACAGATTGATTAACTTTACGTATCTTTATCAAATTTCTTTAACCAAATGAAACATTAATGCCGCTTGTGTTGCAATTAATAATTATTTTGACAGCTCTCCTTTTCATATATCTAATTTTCTGAAAGCGTCTCATTACACAAATAAGTTACCTATACCTATATTCCGAGAGATGGCACCAATTTTGGGCAGGTACCTACTTATTTGACGCAAGCTGAAAACTTATACCCCAACATGGAGGTGCCCTGCTACTCACCAGCCAGGTCTGCAGACCTGAAAATGAATCCATATTTTTTTAGTATAATAGCAGAGGCATGTGACAAGTTTTCAACTTGCCTCAAATATGTACACTACTCATTTTTTGCTATCATTACTCGGAATATTACGACGGGTAGCCGGGAGAACGGCAACTGCCGAGCCTGAGCCCTTGGTTCGAATCCCACGCGTAGGTCCCTACCTACTTACGCGTCTTTTCGAGGTTATGTGCGTAAAAAATAAAAACTGAGAAGAAAAACATCATGGAGAAACTGACGTGTTTCTAGAATCTTTTGAGGTCATGTTTCAGCCGCCAATCCGCACTTGGCCAGCGTGGTTGACTCTCTCCTTGTGAGAGAATTCCCGAGTCCTAGCAGTGGGAACATTTAGTGGGCTGATTATGCAATTTTATGCTATGCTTATACTTATAGGTAAGTACAAATAACAATCATAATAGTGCCTCTATTCTACTACATATTATTTTTCTATTTTTGAAGCACAATGATAAACGTGTCATATTGTCTACGTAAGCGCGGAACAGAATCTTGGCGTCTAAATACACAACGAACGTGAATTTAACGTGAATTGCGGAATGTTGCCAAGTTTGTGTCAGATAAAGCGCAGGTACAGCCATTCCCCATCTCCAGAACCATCGCGATACACACTTAGAACCAACGTTTCGTATAAATAGGCCATTTTAAAAATAGCTATTGGATGGGTGACCCTAAACACAATGCCCAAGACAAAAGCTTGGCGAAATAAAAATAAACGAGCAATTGTAGGCCGCTCTTATTAAACGTCCTTTTTCTCTAAAAGCGAAACGCGAAGACTTTTTAAAATAATAGGTACCCGTTTATTTGTCGTCTTTACATGTTTCTCATTACAGGGCCTTGTCTTGCTTTTTGTCAGGATTAAGCTTATCTTGAGGTTACGCTACGTCTGTCTCAAATGTTCTACATTTTCCTAGTTTGTATGTTGTTATATTCGAGAGTGAATACAATTATGCTTTATTACGTTGTAGGAAGTTCTAAAGTCGATTGCCGGATTTAGGATCCGCGGCATACAAAGTTACAATATGTATTTGATTGATCCTTCGTGATCGGGGAACAAATCAGGGGTGATTCGTGAGTGCTCCACGCAAATAAATCCCTGTGGCCTTTCGGATTTAGCCGAATCTAGGACGCGAACGTTGGACCCGAAACATGATTTAGTTTTACAAAATGTTGTTTTTAGTATTGTCAATAATTTTGTAAGTCATAATTTTGGCCATAGCGGTAAACCTTTTATTATGAAGGTAACGGGGAATATTAACAGATTTGTAACAATTAGTATTTTTAAGTATGTCCTACGTACCTATGTCTTTTCATATCATGTCACTCATATCTAAAAAAGTCTTACTTAAATTTAAAATTTTACAAAATATAGCCAGACCGCTGATAATAAATAAGCTATCTTATACCTCACAACGTCACGCAGTATTGTAACGAAGAAAAATATGCAATGGGAAATTAGAACAGCGGACGCATAAGGTACCTACTTACTGAATTTTCAAAGTAGGCTACCGTTTACGCCACGTAACTTACCATATACGCTAGTATTCGTCTTCGTTCAATGCGCTGCGATGCTCATCCGAGTAATACCTTGGACCTTGGTACAAGATTGAGTAGGTAAGTAAATCACTGTAATAATTGCAAAAATGTTGAAAGGCTTTTAAAAACAGCCTTTAATCTAGCCCCAAGCCCCAATATATAAATACTAAATAAAATGTTGTTAAAAGTACTAACTAACTAAAAACAACAAGTTTTGGGTTTGATACAAGCGGTTTAAACCAAAGAGAATGTAAATACTTGTCATCAGGTAATAAGAAGTTCCTATTCAGGTGTCAAAGACTTTTAATACATCCATGATTATTGTTTATTTATTTAGGTTCCAGAGCTGGGACATTGTATGAAAAAAGCCATGGTGGCTCAGTGGCTAGAACGTGCAATTTACGTCGCAGGTCGTAGGTTCAAATCACGACTGCACCTCTGAGTATTTTTTTAAGTGCCGATATAGGTACAATGTTGTCATCACCACTCGCTTCCTTCAGCGGTAAAGGTAAACATCGTGAGGAAACCGGCGTGTTCTAAGAATTGTTCGACGTCATGCGTCATACACCTACCTGCACTGGGTTAGCGTTTTGGATTGTAGCTTGTAGCCTAGACTTTACTTGCGTGAGAAGGCTCCGAGTCCCAGCTGTGGGAATATTTAGTAGGATGCTTATGATATAAGTATGACGATTGGTGATTATGGCTGGCGTATTCCTCAGAGTTGCACTGGGATCGTGCGTGAACTATATTTACATATACTAGCCGTGTAGCTGATCACAGGCATCCAAAGGCAAGTAATCCACTTGCATTCTGTATCGTAAACAGGCCCCTTAATTTTAATAGGTAATATATTAGAAAAACCATCGATATAAACCAACAGATGTGCCCTGAGCACCTTGAAATTGGTAATATACTGAGTCTCTGTGCGTATCGTAAGTGGTTTACACACAACCAATATACTTGACCCCTAGAATCGCTAGCGGCGAGATATGCTGTGATTCTACTTATTTTGGTTGTTGACAACGAATAGTAATAGGTAAAAATGTCCGGCGTCCACCGCTTCCTGCAACCGACTAGAACGGAAAAAGTGAGCTCACTCTTCCCAACGATAACTTCATTCCGTACGCTCTGAATAGTCCAGTAACTTTATATATTACCAGTATTCGTTAAATCCGGTATTATCTTAGCCGTACTGATAATCAGACCATCCGCATCCTCTACGATTACCACGTCTGTACCGTAGTGTTTTTTTATGTATGTTACGTATTTCTGGCATATATCGGAGTAGGTAACGTTGTTGTCCCACATAACCATGTGTAGAAGAAACCCACCGACACAATCCAACAATGAATTTTAGGTTCAGCCCTAAGTCCGGAGGTGTCGCGGATTTGTCGCAGTGTCGCGGAGGTGTCGCAGTGGCGCGGATTTCGCTCGGTAAAGTAACATAACTCTGAAGGTATTGTCATTACAGAAAAAAGTTCAAGGAAAAAGTTGTTAATTATTAAAAGATCTACATTTTTGGTAATCGGTAAAGTTTCATAAAATTGAACGGTTGGGGAGAAAATGGCGAAACATAAAAAAAAGGGAGGAAGAAAAGTAAAATTTTTGCCTTTCGGAAGCAATAAAATTATTGCTTTCAAGTGAAAAACATTGATGAAAAAAAAGAAAAGTTGTTGTCATAAAAGTTAGTAAATTTAATTTAGAAGAGAAAAGGTCTCCACAATTTTTTGCCTTACACTAACAGTTCTCGAGATATCGAATTAAACGCGTTTTCATCGTAATGACCTTGAGCTGACCTCGCCAGAATCCCTCAAATTGGAATATATGCTCAGAATGCACCCCCCTATCGATCCTTTATAATAGTCCCCAAACTACATAATTCAATGTTTATTTATTTCCATAATTGCACTGGACTACGTAGAGCTCAAACGGATGGGCCGATTTCGATGCGGTTTTATTTATTTGAAGATTTATTTGTTGTGTTGATGTTTTGAGCCATTTTTGGTTAATATCGATTCAAGATGGCCGCCTCCACCAAATGGCGGACCAAATATTTAATCACAATCTACCTCAATATGGGTATCAAATGAAAGGGCTTGACTAGTGTATAGTAGTCTACTAGTCAAGCCCTTTCATTTGATACCCATATTAAGGCATTAGTGAAAAAGAAATGAAATACGCCATTTTGTGATTTGAAATTTGTTATAGTGTATAGTAGTCCGAGATTCCAGAGCTCCCAGACGTCACCTATTTTCTGATGAATGAAATGTGGACGATTGAGTACAGTTAGTAAGTACTAAGAACACATGCTTACTCGCTAACTTGCTTAGACGGCCAATTTTGAGATATGGGGTAATGAAGGTACATACAAACATTACTTACTTCACGTATTTTCTAATAAGTGATTTTCACGTATGTTGTAGGCAACATGCTTAAAAACAAAGTTCCGATAATCCCAGACACTTTCCGTCAGCCGTTTTGCTTAACAACTCCAAAATAATAATTTAACTTCACTTAAATTCTCATGCTCCATTTGTAAATATGTTCGTCAGGCAACTATTTTGTTGCTTTTTACAATAAGATAGACCAATCCAAGGGGGCAATCATCCCCTAAACTCAACTATGTCCTATGGCTAAGAGCGGGAGACTGAGTGAGACATTTATTAGGAAATATTGACTTAAAATTGAGTTAAGGGGACGATTGGCCCCTTAGATTGGTCTGTCTTATTGGAAAAAGCTTTAAAATAATTGTCTGACGAACATATTTACAAAACGGAGCATGAGAATTTAAATGAAGTTAAATTATTATTTTGGAGTTGTTAAGCAAAACGGCCGACGGAAAGTGTCTGGGAGTATTAGGACCTTGTTTTTAAGGATATTGCCTACAACATACGTGAAAATCACTTATTAGAAAATACGTGAAGTAAGTAATGTTTGTATGTACCTTCATTACCCCATATCTCAAAATTGGCCGTCTAAGCAAGTTAGCGAGTAAGCATGTTTGTGTTCTTAGTACTTACTAACTCTACTCAATCGTCCACATTTCATTCATCAGAAAATAGTTGAGTCTGGGAGCTCTGGGATCTTACTCTATAGTACTCTACTAGTCAAGCCCTTTCATTTGATACCCATATTGAGGTAGATTGTGGTGAAATATTTGGTCCGCCATTTGGTGGAGGCGGCCATCTCGAATTGATACTAACCAAAAATAGCTCAAAACATTAACACAAAAATTAATCTTCAAATAAAAAAACGCATCGAAATCGGCCCATCCGTTTGAGCTCTACGGTGCCATAGACAGATACACACACAGAGAGACAGACCTGTATGTGTGTCTGTCTGATAGATAGACAGACTTCGACGTCAAACTTAAAACACCTCTTTTTTTGGTCGGGGGTTAAAAACCGCAGTAACTTTGCCATAAAGTGGTAAAGTAGGAGTTAAAATATTGCAAAAAATTGCGAAGTTCGAAAAAAAATATAAACTTTGAAAGACTTATTCTCAGATACTATTGGGTGTACAGAGACCATTCTAGTATCATATTGTAGCAAATTTAGTCTACTTTATAAACGCCAAAAGAAAGTTTTTTCAAAAACTAGTCGTTTAGGGTTATAATCGCCAAAATTTGAAAAATAAACGATTTTTCGCGGTTTTTTCGATTTTTGACAAAGTTACGTTCGCCGCTCGAGGTCACAAACTTGGATTAATCATAAGGCCAACATCATAAACAAGTCTGCGAAAAATCAGATCTACCGGATTTAACGCATACTACTCCATACTTTCAGGCGACAAAGTTACTGGACTAGAAGTTTGGGAGATATCTTTGAAATGAGATCGTTGAGAAAAACTATAAGATAATAGATACCATTTTTTTTATTCTGGGCGTGTTTTGTTTCTATCGTTTCTATTCGTTTATACTTTTTATCGTTTCTGTGACGTTCGATCGATCGACCTATACCTCATTCCAATTCTATGTGAATAAAAGGTAAACAAACCAATGTCACTCTCAATATGACAGACCAGCATTTCTCAACCATTGTTTTACAAGATAGTTTGTAGTACCTTTCATTGCTTGCCCTTTTAAATTTTCGTCGCATAACAAGGCTAAATATATATGTATGCATATCATTAACACCCAAATAAACGTTCCCACTGCTGGGACTTGGAACAATCAACACATTGCCGCTGTAAAAAATCGTCAGACACAAGAATCTGCAATTGCTGAACATTTGATTGATGCTAAAACTGGTCATTGGATCGAGATCTACGACCCGAAGGTTCTATCTACCGAATGTCATCACTACGCAAGAATGGTTCGGGAAGCATTGGAAAATAAAAAACATAGGTATATATGTATTTCAACTACGACGCGATGACCACGATGCCAATAACCGAAAACTACCCGGTTAACGGTTATCGGCGTCGCGGAATCCTCTAATAAATAAATGTGTGCATAGCGCACTGAGTTTGGAGAAACCTGATATGGTTAGTGTTGTGTGTAATGTTTTAGTTACCCTCCGATTTTTGAAGCCCAAGTGAGGGTAGATGGAGATCTCCTCTCATTTCATAAAGAGAGTATAGCGGGTATACGTACCTACATTTATTACCCTCACGTAAAAAAAAGGAAAGGCAAAGCATTTGAGTTCGGAGAAGAATGTAACACTAGAACCAGTGACTTAGAAAAGTAATTTAGATGTTTCCTTATATGAAAACGTTCCTTTTATTTTTAACAATAATTAAATCTCGTTCGAATTGTCCTTGTACTACCCAAAACTGATCATAACACTATGATGTAATATTCTGGAAACACATACAAAAGTTTCGATCAAAATAACACAATATGTATGGCATTTTAGAGTGAAAATTATACAAGGTTTTGATAGTAAACAGCGTAATTTGGAACACGTATTTAGAGGTATGCGATTTTCTCTCAACTCGTTACGACACAAGAAACCTTTTTCTCGGAGTTATTTAGTCATACTCATACTCTTTTATTGACAAGGAGTAGTTACATGTCATAATATTCAAGATATTCAAAATTACCAATACAAGTCGATAATTTAAAAAAAAAACAGACGTCAATTTTAAATTCCATTACAATAAAAATCAAATAATACATTACATTAAAATCAAATTACATTACAATTAAAAATTCCAAATTAATGACAAAAATAAATAGAGTAAAATTAATCCATACTTGAATGTGGAAATGGGCATTTTCACTATATGGGCATGAGAGGGGTATGTTAGAAAAATAGGCGCGTCCTTAATAAGAATAATTTTATGAAAAGAAGTATTAAATGTCTTGAATGCAACATTGAGAGTTTGAGAACCACAGATCAAATTGCTAGTACTTAAAATCATATTTCTATCATCCTACCATTGCTTTCTATAACTTTTAAAATAAGATAGTATAGAATTATTTGATCAATACAAATCTAAGTATATGGTATTTAAGATCGCAATAAAGTCGAATCCTATTTGTGAAAAATATTTTAAGGCAATTTCATAAAAATACTAAGATTAAACAATGTTTATGTTATGGTATCACCTTTTTTTTGGTTTGTTTTGGTTTTCTACACACCTTACTGGAATGCACTATAGATAGGTTTCATTTTTAGAAAATGTCGTTTCATCCGTGTTTTCATGCGATCAAAAACCGAGCAAAGGTCGGTCATCCAGGTACTATTACTGATTACACAATATTTATGATATGTAGGTAGCTAAGTACACAAAGTATGATAAATTAACTAATCGGTATGAGTAGATATTATTATAGAGTTGGCCATAAATATGTAGGTACTATTTCAATTTGACTCCTGATATAGGTATGGACTTAGTCGTATACGTCTATGACGTATATAGTCAACTACTGCTGCTTTCTGCTACTTTCGTGTTTCTGGCGGTTTTTGAATCACTATTCATAATATCCGCACTCTTATTGTCTTAGTATAGGTAATTATTTGTTGTTATCACTTATTTATGTAAGTTTTAAATATTATGGAAGCATAATGGTATTTTTTTGGTTAATATTTATTAATTTATTTTAGGAATATATGTTTTTTTTAATTAATGTGACTCGTCCCTGTTTGTATTTGTATGTAGGCTTTTTTTCCTTTGTGATGGTTGCATGGAAGAGATTGCTCTTAGCAATAAGGCCGCCACTTGTGGTACTAGTTCATAAATATTTCACTGTAATTTTATTAATTTGTCTGTATCACAATAAAGAGTTTATATCTATCTATCTTTATTTACTGGGTAAACTTCTCAGATGAATGGCTGTCACGATGCTTTGAGCTCTTAAAATGATATTGGTCATATATTGGCTGTCCCCGTCATCCATCGCAATCATCCAGAGGGAGTCGGCAATAGGCGACGAGATATCAAAACCTTTGTGATCTGACGTGAATATTAAACAGCTGAGGAGACTCCGCTTCCGTGATTTCTCGGTTTCGACTGTATTCTCGAATATTAGAATATTCTCGCTGTATTTGGCAACCTAGGTTACTTTACTAATACTCTCTTCGTCGTTGATCCATTGGTGGTTTGTTGATCCACATTGATCCAGAATCTATACAGAGTTACGAAATAACTAGCTATAATAAGATGAAAGGGACGAATTTCACTCATAGTTATACTCGTAAACAACTAAGGAGCCAATACTGAAATATCGAAAAAAATCTGCTTACGTTTCATACATTTTGTCGAGTTTTAGGGACCTTTTTTGTATGGAATAAATGATTCGGAATTCGGAACATTAAGAGTTCAAAGCATTACCTAGCGCTGCACTCAGCTCGTAACCAAGAGATTATCAGATGATTTATTGATATGCCCTGTAAATTCTCTGAAAATATGGCCCTTCTAACTGGAACACAGCGAAATTTACACATTATTTCTTGACGGCAGAATAATTAGAAAAGGTTAGTGGAACTTCCCCAGGCGGACTCTGTGAAAAGTCCTACCGCTACAGGAACTTATCTTATAGCATAGAATAGATTATAGTGAGGACTGTTAATCAGAGAAATCAGGAGGTTGCAAAATTAATGATATTTCATGTGGTTTTTCATAAAATATTATTGGTTCTTATTGTATTGTTCTTTAGTAGTTTTTGAATGGGTTTTTGGACATTTCTGCCGGTGAAGTACTTACCTATCGTTGTCAATTATTCTACCGCCAAGTAGTATACGTGGCAGGCGTGTACAATTCCCGCGAAGACTGATTTTTTTGTCCAGATAGCATATAAACAACCCACTAAATGTTCCCTCACACGAAGAAAGACAAGACCATAATGCACCACGTTGGCCTAATTCGGGTTAGTAGAGAACATAGGACCTCTAAAAATTCTAGAAACATGCCGGCTTCCTGAAGATGTTTTTCTTCACTCTTTTTAAAGTTAGTGGCATTACACATACCTATTATACCGACTTTAAAAAGATAGTGGTGCGCGTGGAATTTGAACCAGGCTCTTTGTATGGGCAGTTGGCGTTCTCTCGACTAGACCAGCCGTAACTTTTTTTTCGTGAAAAAAGAGCATAAATGTGATGATTAAATCAATGATTAAATACAAACTAATTACATACTGATTAAATACCGTTCAGATCTAACAACGTAATTAATCAACAAACATACACTTTTGACGTTTATAATATTAGGAGGATTCTAAGAGTACCTTGTATAGGTTCTGGTTGGTAGGTACATTCTGCAAGGTAGACCTACTAAACTGGAAATGAACGTAGTTGGCTTACAAATACTGTAAGTGAGAATGGTAAATATATGAAATGCTTTCAGACACACTTTCAGATATGCACTGCATGTGTGCGTTACTAACATCAGCTTAGTAGTACGCTGCGTCTTCAGCACTTAGGTAGTAGAGGCCAGTTGAGAACAACTACCACAGGTCAGGATCCAGAGGGGCGGGAGGGTCATGCAACTAGGCTAGGTCCAGAACCTAGGTGGACTACTAATGGACTACTAAAACACACACACGGACTTGTTGCACGGTTTTGTGGCTTGACCACCCTCCCTGGGATCAAAGCTGGATCCGCCATAGGTCACTATAAAAAAACAGGTAACGTTCAGATTGCATTGAGTGGACATGGACCGAGTCACACAATACTGGTTCCGCGGTGTCTCGAGACGTGACGGGAAAATTCAGGAGACGCTAAACTTGAGAGTGAATGAGACAGGTAATCTCGAGTGGGTGAAAATGTGGTCCCTGAAGGTTTCAGATCACGTGGACTGTGACTAATAGAAATCTTTTTAGGGGCGCCATCCAAGATTTTGGGAGGGCGTATCTTATTCCGGAAATGTCGTTTCGCTTGCTAATATTTTATTCGTTACAAGAGATTGTTGAGATTTTACTGTGTTTTTTTACTGATTTTACATTTTAACTGTCGAGTTTTGAATGGGGGTGAAGATATCCAATGATATTAGGCGAATATAACTTTTAAATTTTTGCGGTATGAGTTCATATTGGAAACCGTAGGTACTCAGGACTTGAACTCTAAGTGTTGTTTTCTTTTTGCAATTTTTAAAATTCTACGCTAAATAAAAGACGCTGCGGTGAGTTAGATCGCGTTGAAATCTTGCGTAATGCTATGAATATACAACTGAGTACCTAATACCAAAATCCTATGTTGGTACTAATTTTGTTTGTTACCGTTCCACCAACTCTAACTTGGAATACTTAGGTATAGAATTACCTCTCTACTTGTCAGGGAAGGCTCTGACTAGCAGTGTCTTACTGTGGTTGTACGGCGGAGCGAGATCCAGATACATAGGTACTTCGATGCAGTTTCATATACCACGTTTACCCAATAAACCCTGAACTATAATTACTAAACTAGATCATAGGTACATAGGTATATTAACGCTTTTAGTTTGTACATATACTATGTCAAACTATAAGTATAATTATCTCGACTGTCAATTAGAATATATCCCAATATTTCAGTTTAATGCTCAAAGCTAATGGATAGGGATATACCTATTTGACTTAAAATCGCTCTAGCGATTTACATTCAAATTCAACTCCACAAAATGTTCGCAAAATATAACCGAAATCGGTAAAATGGAGGCAGCAGCGTATCGAGCGCGTATTCGAATAGTTTCCATAAAAATGCTTCGCAGCAGGTTCTGCGTCGAAAAGGTTGCATAAAATGAGACGATGCAATGCACTGAAAGCAAAATCGCGAACTGGAAACCTGTGAACATTCTGGAACATTGAATACGAGAAATAACGAGTAAGGCCCAGTTGTCGGTCTGAATTGAGCGTGGTTATGGAAATGTAAAGCTTTGGTAGGTACTTGAGTACTATATTTTGGAAACCCCACTAGGATAGAGGGAAATAGTTTTCAGGATAAATGAATGATTGAAAAAAATGTTCACTCTCATCTTTATATCATATGCGTTGTATTTACCTTCATTGGAGATATTGCATTTCCATTCATACTGAATTTGTATTATTCTTTATATTTGTATTTATTTATTAAATTTCAGTTGCCTTCTGTGCTTACATTATACACCAAAGCGCACAAAAGGCCAAAACGCCATTCATAGAATTAAAGTCATACAGACCAGAAAGGTATTAACATTCATACTGAATTTATATTAAACCTCCTGTTTACCTAATTTTGAAGGACTTCGAAGAGTGGGTTCAATGTCGGGCACTAGGGCACTAGGGCGCTGTATTACCAAACCCGATCAAAGCTCAATTTTACCGCTTTGAGTTCGTTTGATATAATAAAGATCTAACTGGATTTATTCACCTGTTTGACTTCGCCTAAAACGTAAGATTGCACTGTAAGTACTTTACAGTGCAATTTACCTATATTCCAATTGCTTGATATTATGCCTATATTCCTATGGTCTTAGCCCAGAAATTTCTCTGGAAACATTGCCCTTCAAACCGGAACACAGCAAAGATTGCATACTATTGCTTGGCGACAGAATAACTGCTGACAAAGGTGTCGCACTTCCACAGGCGGACTCTACAAAGAGCAAAGAGCCATACTACTACAAACTATGCCTATGAGTGATTCATAGCTTTTATTCGAAGAAATACTTAGAATTTCCTTACAAAAACATATTGAAGACCACTTCTAGCCTAAAAGTGTTTTTTACTGTTTTCTTATCTAAGTGTAAAACAGAAAAATTTTGCCAACAGAAATAAAAATACCTTTTTAAGATACAGAATTAGTCATCTTTTTAACTTCGACGCTTTTGTCCGCCAGACCTGTTTGTAAAGTTTGCAGACGGCAAAATGTAAAAATAACTCCGGAGGTGGAGTTGAGGCAGAGTGGAATAAACCAAGAAAATAGGTAGGTACAGTTCTACTGGCTTAAATGTGAAAATAAGTGAGGAAACCATCCACAGATTTTTTATCACTTTCGATGAAATTTAAGTTCTCCCTACAGCCATTGTAACTACAAAAAAACTTAGTGATTGTTGATTTGATATCTTGAAAATTAGGTAATGTGTTGTATATATTTTTTAATTTACTTTTTATGACTCAGTAACGATAACAGACCACCTCGAATTCTTGGGCGTCACTTTACGTACGCTAAACTTTGTGTCTTTCATTGGTATAGCTAAATAAGCAAAAAACCGAGCACGTGGAAGGTGCGAATATACTTCACATCTGATCAGTTGTTCACGTTGATACTAAGCACAGATTTGATCTTGTCTAAGTGTGTGTGGGTAGTGGCTAAGTATGGTTCATATTTTTGGAATGGGTAGGCTGAGTACTAGGTATGTTTAGGATTCAATCGAGAGATGTGCCAAAAGAAGACTAGGCAACGAGTCCCTTGTTAATAAAAACTTAGCATAAATATCGCCAAAAAGTTGCAAGTTATAGGTATAGTTGGATTTCTACCGGAAATTTTAAGGAGAGTGTGCAGTTGATCGGTGCTAGTGCGAGTGCGCGTTTAATATAGTTTTGTAATTATGTACTGCTTTGCTTTTTACGGACGTGCTGCATACGTCACCACATCATTAAAATGGGATGTAGATTACAGATTACCTAAGCATCGGACATCCTATCATACCTACAGAATGAAATTTATAAATGTAATATTGCTAAAAATAACATTTTAAATTTCCAACTATGTAAATCTATCTATTTTGTGTATTTTACCAACGGAATACTTTATCAGTTTCATTTCGAATGTAAAAATTCCACCGAACAGTTTTCAAATATTTATGCGTGTTTGTACAGCGAGAAAACTGTTTTTCGAGTTAAATGTGGGAAAAAATACCTAAGCGGTTGGCCTGACGTTTTAGTAGGCCCTACGTTGGCTCTACACACAAGCAGTTACATTTTAATAATGAGTAATAACATTTTTTTTTAAATAATGAGTGACGAGACGTGCAGGACATGTGCCTGATGGTAAGTAGGTAACATGCTTGCCACATAACAGCACAGTGACACGCAGATATTAGAACATGAGGAGTCCAAATCATTACCTAGCACTGCACTGCGCTCTTCACCCAGAGATCTAAGTTGTTATATCTCTAAGCCCTGTAATTTATCTGGAAAAATTGTCCTTCAAACCGGAACACAGTAATGTTTGCACATTACTGCTTGGCGGTAGAATAACTGGCAAAGGTGTGGTACTTCCCCAGGCGGACTCTGCTAAAAGTCCTACCACTATAACTAGTTACAACATGTATTACGCCCGCCATACACGCTATATCTATTCTATGACGCTACGGTCTGCCGGAGAGGTCTACCTGTGCAGGTATGTCTGCAGGTACGCAGGCCAACTGAACAGAATTGATTTTCGATCTTGCTCCGGTCGCCTGCGCAGGCTTCCCACACACACTCCGGTCTACCTGCGCAGGCATGCCTGCACAGGTAGACCTCTCCGGCAGACCGTAGCGTGTATGTCGGGCGTTAGACATACAACTCTTGTGCCTAGTGTAACATCGTGACTTAGTCTTACAAGGACAATTTTAATTCTAATTAATCTGGTCAAGTGTGTGTTGACGGATGGCACGTGTCTTCCAAAAACGTCTTTCTTTGAACATGTTGGTTTCTTCCCGATGATTTCCTACACAGTTAAAGCCAAAAGTGATGATGATGCTGTACATCTGCCCCTGGCAAAATATTTAGAGGGATTTGAACCTACGACCTCACGCTCCTGAAATCGAGACTTTTTTATTACTAGGCTACCACGCTTTTAAATAGCTAAAAACTAACTAAAGCTTCAAAATTATTGTGATACATCTATCACAAGACTTTTCAAGAAAAGTTTTTTTCGTTATTATAACATTCTTATTTTAAAGAAAAATCTACCGAATACAAGTGACATTCATAAAATTATAATAATTAATATTGTTTTCCTCTAATTAGTTATTTGTGAATGTTATAATTAAAGTTAATGCGAATAAAAAAAATATATACGAGTGTATTCTATAACTGTATGTTATAGCCCTGCATAGATAAATTAATTTCAGTTAAAAAATATTTTTAAAATTAAACTTACTGCCTCTAAGTTTGACTAAAAAGATGTGAAGATTTTGATATAATATTATAGTTCCTCCGGTAGATTTATAACAAGCAAGTACCTAATCCTAATTGTCCTAATTGTTGTAAATCCTTACCTATCTATGAAATTTTCAAATTCTTATATGTCGCTAATTCATTTATCATCGAATCGTGGCTTTCAGGATTTACTCAAAGAAACGTGGCAATTGCATGTACCGATGAGAACGACGTCAGATGATTGAAAAAGAAACTCAATTCTTGGGACAAGACGAACAACTAGCCGGCCAGCATTCTTTAAAATTGTTTTTTCTGTGTGAGTGAAAGTTCGTGAAGGATATCAAATAGGAACATCGGAGGAGGCTGTGCAGGGAGTCACAACGACACACAGTCATAGTTTAAGGTGTATTGATAATCAAATTTCGAACAAACGAATTCACTGTCTTTTTTAACCGACTTCAAAATTGGAGGAGGTTCTCAATTCGGTTATATTTTTATTTTGTACCTATGATACGCGATGGTGCCGCCACTTGTGAATCTATTTTAATGGTTATTTTTTTGTTTGGTAGATCAAAGTTGAGAGGTGTTCCCATTTAAATTTTATCGAAATCGGTGAGGCGGTTTATTGAAAAATTAACAAATACTACAATTTGCTTTCATCAATTAGATTTAGACGATACAATGATAGATTCTAACGAGATTTGGTACAGTGTCTGAATTTAATTTTAAATTGGAGTCGGTTTTTTTTTTTGAAGAAAATTATTATTCGTATTCCAATTCCTCCCCAATGAGGAACTAACGCTCCATACATCTTACGTTGGAGAGTGACATACGAGGGTCAAACTGAAAGTTCTTAGAACTGGCCACTTATAAACAATATAATAAAAAAAAGATTCTATAATTTGAAAATAGAACTCTTTGCCAATATTACTGAGTATATACTTCATTCATTTGTCATTTGTTTTACGATTTGGCGGCAAATTGAAAATTGTCTGTGTCACGTCAACATGAATTTAACACGAGAAAATTTTCGTGCAATGATTTTTTATGACTTTCGATGTCATTTAAGTCAACAAGAAAGTTATGATAGACTACGATTGGCCTTTCACGATGAAGCCCCATCTCGTGCGACTGTTTACAACTGGTTTAATGAGTTTAAACGTGGTCGCACTAATCTCACTGATGATTTACGTGAGGGACGGCCTTCTACGGCGACGACTGAAGATAACATCTGTGTTGTGCGGCGTATGTTAGAGACTGACAAAAGAGTGACCTATCAGCAGATTCGGACAAGCTTAGGCATCGGTATGAGTCAAGTGCACAAAATCCTACACGAACATTTAGCGGTCAGGAAGCTTTGCGCCCGGTGGATACCTCATAATTTGACTGAGGCTCAAAAACTCCATCGTGTGGATTGGTGCCGTAAAATGATTGAAAGATTTAACGGAGGTGACTCAAATGCTGTGTTCGACATACTAACAGGTGACGAAAGCTGGATTTACTGTTATGATCCTGAAACCAAAAGACAATCTGCTCAGTGGGTGTTTCCTTTCGAGGAGTTGCCAACTAAAGTGAAGAGAGATCGAAGTGCGGGGAAAAAAATGGTGGCCTCGTTCTTTGGAAGGATAGGTCATTTCGCAACAATTGTGTTAGAGGATCAAAAAACAGTTTCTGCAGAATGGTACACTACCAATTGTTTGCCACTTGTCTTGGAAAAAGTTCGAGAGAAACGACCTCGCAGTAGGATCCTCCTTCACCACGACAACGCCTCATCGCACACCGCCAAGCGAACGATCGACTATTTGGCGACATCAAACGTTGAATTACTGGGTCACCCGCCGTATAGCCCCGACCTCGCGCCTTGTGATTTTTATTTATTTTCAAAAATTAAAGAAAAACTTAAAGGAAAGCGGTTTATGAATGCTGAAGAAGCGGTGGCTGCGTATCGCGATGCCATTGAAGAGACCCCTAAGGACGAGTGGGCAAAGTGCTTTTCCCAGTGGTTCCATCGCATGCAGCGGTGTATTGACGTGAATGGACAATATTTTGAAAAGATATAATAAAACTAATAAACTGGCTAATGTAATCAGTTTTTGATTTTCTAAGAACTTTCAGTTTGACCCCTATTTTAATTTTTCCTGGGTATGCTATGCGATAAAATCTACGGAGCATAACAACTTTCTATAATAATTCAACTGTTTGAAACGTATCCGAAATAATAAAAACGCATATATTTCATTTTCCATGTTCATTTTACGATATTGTATATCACAAGCAATAAACGAATGCTGCATTGCAGTTGATTAAATGACTGTCCATACAAAAAACAATACGTGAATAAAGGCTTGGACGATTGGGGAAAGGTTTTCATTAAATCTCCTGTGGTGGACACCACTATCTACCTGTGCCAGAGGAAATATGTCACCATACCTTAATTTTAAGTTGTAATAAGTTGTAATAAGCTAATAATACTGTAGCTACGTATAATGAGAAAGAGAGTGAGTGGAACACGCGAATACATTTACGACTTACTTACTATTCACTAGATTTTTAGGACTGAAACATTAAAAAAAAAAAAAAAAATTTTAAATAGGAAGGAAATATTGAAAGCTACTATAATTATGAAAAAAATTTACTACATCAAATACTTACATAAAAGATGACCTCTTTTTTACTCAGCGCATTAGGATTGCCATACAACTATATAAGTATTATGTCAACTATCTGGCTAACATAGTACAAGCTTTGCTTAGTTTGGGACCAGTTCTGTTTGTGAAACGTCCACTAATATTTATTTATTTTGTAGTTTTTGTGAAATACAGCTTTTCATTTGCACCAGCGTGTTCATTAGTACGTCATAACTATATTCATGTTAAATCTGACGGATTTTAGTAACTATCAATTTAATCCAACAGATGCACGTGCGTTCCAGGGTATAACCGTAAACGTTATAATCGCATTTGTATTAATTTTAATGAACTCCACTGGTTGGTGTCTACGTAGGTATTATTAATGATCTCGTTAACGCAGTTCGAAAGCATATTTTGTTAAAATTTAATTGAAACACCGTTATTTTAATTGAAATAAATCGAGTATTTCAATTTTGGAGATATTTAATTATTGTTTTGAAATGAACGATTTAACGAATGAGCATAATCTTATATTCAGGTTGGATCGAGATCATAAAATGTTCGTTTCATATATCCGCGATAAAGTTTTACGAGTCTAGATAGATTTATAATGCTACTAATACTGTAAATGAGAAAGTTTAGATGTTTCTTGCTCAACCACGTTGCTAAAACTGAACTCATGAAGTCGGATCACTCTGGAATTTCGAACTCAGATTGATTATACTATGTAATATGGGATGACATAACATACATGTCATTTTTCGTCGGGATAAAAAGCATCCCACTGATAATATAAAGTTTGAATATTGCTCAATCAAGTCGGAACGTCTGAACGGATCCTGTTGAAATTTGGGACACAGTTAAGGGGGCTGCTAGTTTTTTGTTCAATGTTATCAGCAGGATAATTTTTATTCGGAAAAAATACTGAGTCCTTTGATGAATAGCTATATTCTAAATTAAACGCTGATAAAGTAGCGGGACAAATACTAGAGTAAAAACCCAAACACCAAAATAATACATACCTACACAGTAATTGTACATCCATAAGTCCTAATAGGTACATAAATACGAACATAATAATAAACTAACACGTTAAACAATTTGTTATGACATATAAATATAGTCGAGTTTAATGTTAATAAAATTTTATACAGAATAATAATACTAGAGTTCAAAAATACAGAAATAAAAAATACAAATGAACCCTAGATAGCCCCAGACTTACCGGGGCTTGGAATTAATAATTAATTTCACTTAGTTGACTTTAAAGGACCTAAAAGAAACAAAAACAGAGCTAAGCGAAAATCCGCAGGTAAGCCAAAGTTAAAAAAAGTTAAAGTTAAAAAATTGTGTTTGTTGTGTCTGTTTTATGTAAAAATAATCTTTAGAACTGTAGTTTTTTGTGATTTCAGTGATGGTACTTGTGAGCTTAAAAAAAATCTGTGTATACGTTTCTAACTCTACCATAACTTTTGAATAAATACTGAAGAAATACAGGCGCTTATTGGTACATGCCATAACAACACACCAACACGGAATACTTTGAATTTGAAGATTCCAAATTACTAAATAACAGTAATAACATATCACTTGACGGTATAATTTCTGACAATATTGCTTTTCCAACCAGAACACAGTAACGTTTGCTTTCTATTTAACGACTAGCTGTGCCCCGCGGTTTCACCCGCGTCTATTTGAGGAAAATCCATACTAAAATATCCATTGCTGGCCAGTTTATTACGTTTTACGGAACCCTAAAAATACGTAAATAAGCAACAATGCATTGTTGTAGAACAAATTTGATTACTTCAAATGACACAAACTTCAAATGTAGACACGCGCCGTCACAGACTTCAACGACCAAAGAGAATTTAAATTCACGGAACTAAAGCTCTCGAAGAGAAATACTTTTCCCCGTTTTCTTTACATTCTTCACTCATACTCCGTACCTATTGATAGTAGCGTCATGTTATATACCCTATAGCCTTCCTCGATAAATGGAGTATCCAACAAAAAAAGAATCTTTCCTATCGGTCCAGTAGTTTCCGAGATCCTAGCGTTCAAACAAACAAACAAACTAACTCTTCAGCTTTATAATATTATAGTATAGATATAAAATAAAATCAAAGTCCCGAAAGAAATCTCACAAAAATTAGCTTCTTGAAAGACTTGCCATATAAGCGAGATTATCCTTCAAAGTACGGAAAAGTTTGCGGTAAAAAACCCGCCGTACTCCACAGAGCTCTGATTAGTGGTTACCCGGAACGGACCGCAGCAAAAATATTCAATATTCCCTGCCAATACAGTGTCCGAGGGGCAGAGAGCGGTGGCGGGAGAGTTGGGGTGGTTTCTCCCCCGGCTGGTCCATTAACCCCCCTCGCCGCGTTTATTCGTCGGAATAGTGTGCAATAAAACGCGAGCACCGACCGGCCACCGGCCGCAGCAAAAAATACAACCTAAATTATTATTCTTCTGGACTACTGGATAGATACCCGCATAGACTGCGCTTTCACGAACGCACTCTCATAAAAATTGTACGAACTTTCGGTGCAATGTTTTTTTTTCAAATTGATTTGGCTGGAAGGGTTTTTGAATATTAAAAGGTTTAACTGGTTAAAACTTTTTATAAATTTGATCGTTATACATAAATTTTGTGTACAAAGATGGCAAAGGTTATTGTTACGTACTGACTTCGAGTATGTACCAACCTAGTGTTTACTATTAGAAGTTTACCACCATTGCGTGGTATGTTCTTGTAGTAATTGTTTTAAGCTTTGCTTAGTTTGGGGTCAGATGGTGTTGTGTGTGAATTGTCCACCAATATTTATTTATTTATTAATCGCCCATTACTTTTAAAGCCTTGAAATCTATTTCGTTTTGTCCAACGAATTAAATAAGAATCCATAATTATGTAGTACCTACCAAACAGTTTTCTTATAGATATATTTATTGCGCTTATGGCTTGCCTATAACTTATGCATGATCATATACTAAACGGGCTTATAAGTCTGATAGAAAACAAGGCCATTGTCGTTTTGTCTATCAGACTACTCGTATCTACAAAAAACGACTTCATGATTGATACTCCAAAGCCGCTAACGAAGAGGTTTGTCTCCACTTTAGTAAAAAAAACATATAAACTGTGAAATACGTTGCCTGAGTATGAAGATAATCTCGGTAACTTCATGATAGATCTTCTAGAGTAGGCGAATCGGTGATTTCTAATCGTTAAGCGCGCTCTAACGTAGACATCAGGTGACATCGCAGTCAAGTGCGAATCTATAATCAAAGTAGAGAGAAGTATCAATGAAAAAATTGGCAGTGTGCTAATAGAAGTAAGTAAAGGCTTATAACTTGGTATTTTAGTATTCAACAGCACTTATGTTTCTCACGTCACCTGTATAGTCACAAATGTATACTGTTGTTACGTACGTTGGCCACAACCGCAAATGTGACGCCAACTCACAAGTTTTGACTCATCCTAAAAGCGTCTAACGCGCACGTCCCGTTAGGCCGCTACATCAGCATGTCGGTGTCGCGAATCCATAAGACTATCCTCTACCAAAAAGTGCTCAACGCGGCTAAAGAAGTTTTCACAATACATTATTCTAAAATAATTCTAACTAAGATTTAAATGATTTACTTTAGAATTTCAGCTTTTGTGTATTCGAAGACATCAAACATTACCTGAGTTACCAATTTCCGAATAATGAAGTCAAAATTCTTTATTCATAAACATGAACAATTTACACGCTAATTAGAGAAAAAACAAAACTTCCAAGAGCATAAAATAGTACATATTTTCAAAGTTTTAAAATGAAAATTTCACTGTACGATACCTAATAATTATCGTATAGATAGATACTTATGAGTCAAGTATTTTGTATGTATTGAAATCGTAATGACGAATGTCATTTATGTCAAAGTGAACGACGTGTTCTCAAAGCAGACTGATATCATCACAATATATTGCCGCATATGAAATTGATTTTCGTACATCAGTTAACGAATACACCAACAAATTTTCGAAAAAGCCAATTTCGTTTTTTCTCTAAACTCTGCCAGCGCCAGTTTGTTTCACTGTTTTTTGTTTCGTGAAAAAATTAACGTAGCGCGTCCGTCCGCCCTGTCTCACACAGCGAGCCTGCGAGTGGGTACCTACCTACCTATCTACGTACTTACCTATCTATCTACGTACCTACCTACTTAATGGGTTATTTTTTTAGGATCGTTCCGATTTGTAATATAAACTTACAGGGCAAAGATATAAATGTCCACCAATAATTAAAAATAATAATTTATTTTGTCCAAAAAAACAATAGCCGACTTCAATTTAAAATTCAATTCAGACAGAGTATCTCTCTACTTAGTCTGTGATTCAGACACTCGACCAAACCAAATTACATGAGAAGCCATCAATCACTACGTCGATCAAAGAAATGTTTAGTTTTATGTTCATATTTTAAAAAGCGCAACAACGATTTCGATAAAAATTATGGGATCATCTCTAACATCCAAAAAAATTACCATAAATATTTATCTACAATTGGCGGAGCTAACGCGAAACATAAAAAAAATTGGCAGTCATAGGAACTGCCGATTGAAGTGAAAACTTGCTGTTGCCCTGGTACTGGTACCTAGGGGCAAACGCAACTCTTTTATATTTCTGTTGTCCTGGTATCTGGAGATAAACGCTGGGCTGTTGGAGGTAGGTAATCGAAACTCTTTACTGTTTCTGTTGCCCTGGTACTTACCTGGCCGTTTTTACCGAGTTTATCCGAAGATTTCATATCCGATCCGATCCATTATCATATCCAAGCGTGACGATTGATGAATCCATTTCACAGCCCACGAAAATTCTGTCTATAGCGCGCCTAAAGAAGTTTTCACTTCAAAAACCCGTATGAACGAATTGAGAGCCCTCTTTTTTAATTTTTTTATTCTCTTTTTGATCGACTGAAGTCGATACGAAGTCTGGATGTAAAGGTGCCTTGTCAAGTTTTTTGTAGTTTTAAGCTGGAAGTACTTAAACTTGATTTCATAACACTTTATTTCTATTGTCTTCCGTCTTGAATGAATTCATCCCAACAGTAACAGGCTTTACTTAATACCTACTCGTAGACAAAGATTGACAAAAATAGTGCAGTGCTAGGCAGTGATTGGGGTCATTTATGTACGTTAAACTAGATGCATGTTCTGCGCATTTCTGTCACATTGTCATTCTAAATTATTGAACACTAGCAGAGTGCCGCGGTTTTACGCGCACAGTTCTCGTTGTTTATCCGGGATAAAAAGTAGCGTACGTGTTCTTCGAGACTAACATATGTTCCGACTTTAAACTTTATCCATTCAGACGTGATTGAGCTATATACTAGGTACTAGTGGGATAGGATCGTACAAGCTTACATTAAA
The DNA here is from genome assembly GCA_963693475.1 of Ectropis crepuscularia. Classification (NCBI taxonomy): domain Eukaryota; kingdom Metazoa; phylum Arthropoda; class Insecta; order Lepidoptera; family Geometridae; genus Ectropis; species Ectropis crepuscularia. Next base: position 11,077,947 of record OY856359.1, read on the forward strand.
TTTAAAAAAACTCTTAGCGCAGTTGTTTCAACAGGTTTTAGGTAACACCTATGACTTCAAGTAAAGGAACTATGTAGGTACCCATTATTCGTCTCACATACACACACACACACACGCACGCTTGAAAACGCGCAAAAACTGCTCTACATGGCTATGTCACGTACTCGTATTATGCGCCGCAAAGAAACGGTTCAAAAATCTATTCTGATATTACTTTGCTCAAAAACTTAGCAGGCTTTTAGCTCGCGTAGGCATTGAGCAAATGTTTAGAATAACGGCAGTAATTGTTATTTGTATTAAACAACATTAGCAGTGAGCGACGCACAGCGGTGAAGTACCTACACCTTGTAATTATTTTACTTACCATTAACATGAACGTAATTCTCGACTACCATTAAACAGGTAACAATTCAAAATAATTCCTCTGTATTCATTCATTATGCAGCCTACTGGCACAGTAAAGAAACCGATAGTTAAGTAAGGTGAATAATTTAATTTTCTCGGAAAAAACGACCGACACTCGACTACATTTCATATAAAATTTGTATGATAACGTATCGTCGTCCAGATAAAATAAGCAAAGCGTACCTTCCTAAGCAAATTTAGATTTTTGATGATTTTTCAAAAATAGCTCCAACACCAAGCACTGACATTTCAAACACCGATTTTAATAAAATTTATATTAGACCTCTGATCTATGATCTAGCAAATAAAAAAAATATCATCAAAATTTGAATAAAGAATAAGTGAATAGATCAGGTTTTCCGCACGGTTCCTTTGTACCAATCGTAAGCAGATGCTAATATATGTTAGCTATGGCGGGGGTGCGTGGCTCGGGAACCTCCACGTGGTGCACCCTGGGCATCACACAACAACTTGCCTCGGTGGCATCTTGTTGTGTGATGGCGAATCCCGGCCGGAGCTGGGAACTTCTACACGCGCTCCTCACCCCCTTGAGCAGTGCGTGTAGAGGTTGGGGAGGGGGACTGGAAGACTTGGGAAGGTTACTCGGCTGACATATCGTCCAAGTAAAATTCCTAAGTCTTCCAGATGAGGGTCCTCCACGAGCACTCTGATTAGCAGAGTGCTCAGTGGAAGGACAAGGGCCGCCGTGCAGCCATAGAAGCGGAACCGCGGCTATCCCTAGCTGCGGTGGTGAGGGCGGACCTCTCGCTGCCGACCATCTTCGCCGTGGTGCTCGACAGTGAGAGGTCGTATGAATTGGAAGAGCAAGAGTTGGAAGCCTCTCGCTCTCTAGCTGATAACACCGGGGCGAGCCTAGAGAATAGCCAACTCTGGGCTTGCACCCCGTCTCCACAAGAAGGCCTGGGGCGTTGGATGTTTAGGGCCGTTCGACGCACCACCTAGGGATAGGCCTTCGAGGAGGTGACGCGCCGCTAAGCCAAATGCGGGGGTACTAACGCCCCTCGCGAGGCGGGTCCGCAAGGACAGTGGCAGGTATGTCGGGGCCGTCGTAGGAGTGCGAAAAGTGACCCCGCGGCCCTGACCCCTGGCCATGAAGAAGAAATCTGTGGGGGTTTTAGTCGGTAGGGGCACCATGACGTATCCAATGGTGTCGAGCCCGATATACCCCACCATGTCCATACATAAAAAAAATGTTAGCTATAGCGACATAGTGATGTGCCGCTACAAAAGTATGACACTTTCACAAGAGCGACAAGACAAGAGCGATCAGACCCGTGCTTTCGGTGTAAAGCGTTTGTTCAAACTCTATACTTAGTAAGTGTAAACTCTTTGCATCAAAATCACTTCACAATTAGCGGAGCTATCGCGTAACATACATAAAAAACCATTTACCCGAATTGAGAACCTCCTCCTTTTTTGGAAGCTGTTACCGCTCCGAGGTTTTACCCGCGTAGTTCCGGTTCCAATAAGTTTCCTGAAATAAAAAGTAGCATAAGCACTATTCCGGATTATATCAGATATATATTTAAACAAACACACATCCATCAATCCATACATACTTTTCCGCTTAAATTATTAATAGGATAATGAGTAAAGTAAGCCAATAAACCCCATGGAAATTTACTTAATTTCGATTGTGTGTGACCGTGCTCTTGCGTACGTGCGAGCGCTTGTAGGTATTCGTACATATACGTAACATTTAACGAGTTTACAAAGTATCAATAACGCACGCGCAGTACAAGAGTAAACATTGGTTTTGATAGACTAATACATAAGTAAGTAGATATAACAATAGATAGCTCAGCGTAGCAATATTATGGTCCACTGCACCAACTCACAATCAACTGCATCGTCGCCTTGCACTGCAACTATCGACTAGTAGTCTTAACTGCATGGTTATACGATTATTTTTGAAAATTAAAATATACGTAACTGTGTACTAACACAAAGCGATGTACTTAACACATCCGTATTAAGTCGAAAGAGAGACTGTAACTTTCATTATGGATTCATTTTAACATTTGACCTGAACTTAAACCTACACAAAAATTATCAGCAGTTCCATAAATTTTGTGGTAGGTACCCAAGGGCATTTTTATATGGAACAGTTATATCTTGCAATTTCACATAGTACGATAATATTCTTTGCGAATCTATAAATGTGATCTTTGGAATTTTTTTATACTTGAATAAATCGGAAATAACATAATAGGCTACAGTTTATCTAGGATAAATAGGGTCAAGTGCGAGTTGGACTGGCCCATGAAGGGTTCCATAGCAGCAAGTAGGGTAACATAAAAAATCTTGTTGTTTGTTGTAACTTTGGTCGTTGTTTTAATAATATTGTATTTATGACGATTACAAAAAAACTGCTTACTATAGATCTTGTTCAAACTAATTTTCGGTGGAAATTTACATGCTGATGTACATCATATTTTTTTTGTTGTTTTGTCATTCATTTATTTTTTTGAAGTTACAGGGACACACACACACACACACATTTTACCACTTTGGAAGAGTCTCTCGCGCAATCTATTCAGTTTAGAATAAAAATATATTCCAAACGTCAATATCATTTTTCATGACCTATCTATACGCCACACCATGTTGTTTGTATGGCACCCATCATTTACAACCATTTACCTAAATGTCTTCTTGAAATAGATGTAGAACATGTTTTCAAATACAAACTTAATTGCTATCTCATGGAGAAGGCATACTACAGTGTCGAGGGATATATTAGTGACAAATCTGTTTGCTTGACTTGACCTAATGTGAAAATTGGTTGGATGGATATTGTATTGTGGACATTTTTTATTTTAATCATGTAACATTTTTTAGAGTTTTGTTTTCGTGTTATTGCATGCTGAAAAGCAGAATATGGAGCTCTGTTTTATATATATGTACATCTGTAAATACCCATATACGCAAATAAAGAATTGAAAAAAAAGATAATAAAAACATATACTCGTATCAACACACATAAGGTTTTGATGAAAATTTTTTTTTTCTAAGTTTGGGCACCCCAGAATGTATCTTTTTTTTCTTCTATTTTTGTGTTAAAATCTTAATGCGGTTCACAGAATACATCCAACAACTTACCAAGTTTCAACAGTATAGTTCTTATAGTTTCGAAAAAAAGTGGGTGTGACATACGGACGGCCAGACATACAAACAGACAGTCAGACATGACGAATCTATAAGGGTCTCGTTTTTTTCCACTTGGCTACGGAACCCTAAAAATGCTAAGTTACTAAAGGAATAGCCTTTTTGCAGACAATACGTAACAAACGTCATCAAAATTGATGCAGCGGTGCCAAGGATTATAGACTACAGGCCCGTGAACAAAATTTACGGGTCAAATGAACCAGCAGGAGACCTATGTAGGATGATAGACGGGTACAAAATAATAAGATTCAGCACTATGCCGTCACTTGTAAGCTGTCCAACTGAGTGCAGGTGAGAATTCAAAAGTGCAAGTAGAGTGGGTACATTTTGGTCATTTGTTTCTGTACGGCATTCTTACCATCCAATAGATCCATGAAAAATAATGAGAAAACGCGTAGTGCCGTACAAAAATAGTGGTCCACGAAGTCGGAAACATTATTGATAATCCGGAAATTTTGAGGGAAAATTTGGTCATTTGATACAGTACGGCATCGATTCCATACAGTTGCAATACCTCTTCTAACCCATTATTCCGCAACGCCGTACAAAAATAATGGTCCTAGAGGAAATGATCTAGGGTTCAACTTCCACTTTTCAGTGATCCGGAGGGGTGATTTGAAAAAGTACGGCATCGGTTCCAAATGATTATCTAGCACTCAAACGAACAATTAAAAATAATGCCGTCTAAAAATAACTGTTCATTTGAATGTTTATCGATAATTACCTTAATTTCATCGTATACTTCATTTATAAAGGTAGTAGGTCATTTGATCCTGTACGGCACCTTATTTTTCTACATGACATTGCTAAAAACTATTGTTGTATAATAATGCCGTACAAAAGAAAGTGTTCTAAAAAAAGTTACAGAGGAATACAAAACATGCAAGTTTTCATTTATTTGAATAACCATAGATTAATTAACTATAGCAAAGTTCAACATATTATCTTTGTTTTAAATAGTATTCAAGTGAATAAATTTGAAAAAAATAATGCCGTACATTTTAACCCTTAATCAAACAAAATATGTACCACTTAGTTAGAAACTTGGAAACTCAGAAACTATGTACTTTAGGGCAAAAAATATTGAGCTAACTATTGTAGAAAATAAAATTTTACACTTTTTGTGCCGAGAAAACTTTTTTGTGAAACGTACTGTTTGCGATTTATGACCCATTTAAAATACCGATTTTTCTATCACGGCCGATAACTCTTGAAATATTTGATTAATCAATAAAACGCGTTGAACTATTCTTAAAGATCAGTTTATTTTCTACAACTTTAGTCAAGCGCTTTTTTTTGTAATGTCCATACGTTTTGATTTATACGACGTTCAAAATCTGTTATTCCGCCAAAAATATTATAAATCGTATTAAAATAAACAATAGTTTTGTTTGTGGTGGGTTATTAGACGATGAAAACTTTGATAAAGAATAAGTAAATAAATAGATCAGGTTTTTCATGCAGATGAGGTGTATGTTAGCTATGGCAATATAGTGATGCGTTCAACATTAAACTTCTTATAACTCAAAAAGCACAGACTTTAAAAAAACAATTTTGGCAAAAGTTGTAGAGAATAAACTGGTCTTTAAACATGGATTGATGCGTCTTATTTATCTAAATATCTCAAGAGTTATCGGCATATCGGCGATAGAAAACCCGGTTCACTAAATGAGACGTAAACGGTAGGTACTTTTAACAAATAAGTTTTGGGCAACAAAAGGTGTAAAATTATATTTTCTACACTAATGACTTCAATAATTTTTGCCTAAAGTACATAGTGCACGAGACAACGTTTTTTCAAGATGACGCTTAAAGATCCAGCTGAATCTGTCAACATTTCGTGATTTTATGCTCAGTAAGTGATCATACTTGAATATTTAAAAGTTAAATTCTATTTTTACGGGCCTTTAATATGAAATTTCAGATTTGTACGGCATTAACTTTTCTTAGACATATATTAAATTCAAATAAATTATCAGAATGCCGTTAAAAAATCGTACCAACTATCACCCTAAAGTACATTTCGTCATATGCAATGTTCTGGAGGTTTATTGCCATTTACTGACTATTGGACTAAGAAAAATGTACGGCACGTATAAAATTTGTATCTATGCACAAAATACTTTCGGAATAAATTAATTTTACGTTGTATCAAATCACCCCTCCGGATCACTGAAAACAGGAAGTTGAACCCCAGATCATTTCCTCTTGGACCATTATTTTTGTACGGCGTTGCGGAATAATGGGTTAGAAGAGGTATTGCAACTGTATGGAATCGATGCCGTACTGTATCAAATGACCAAATTTTCCCTCAAAATTTCCGGATTATCAATAATGTTTCCGACTTCGTGGACCACTATTTTTGTACGGCACTACGCGTTTTCTCATTATTTTTCATGGATCTATTGGATGGTAAGAATGCCGTACAGAAACAAATGACCAAAATGTACCCACTCTACTTGCACTTTTGAATTCTCACCTGCACTCAGTTGGACAGCTTACAAGTGACGGCATAGTGCTGAATCTTATTATTTTGTACCCGTCTATCATCCTACATAGGTCTCCTGCTGGTTCATTTGACCCGTAAATTTTGTTCACGGGCCTGTAGTCTATTACACATATAAACACAGAGATAAATCAACCAATAGATTTACAGAGAAAATCAAATTCAATCAATTGATATCTAGGTGACGAGCGCAGTGTAGTGCGCAGTGATTTGTACATATTATGATGCTCAAATAGCTGCGTAACATTGTGATGTTATGGGCAGGCGTGTTGCTTACTTTCAGGCGCACGTCTTTCTCGTAGCTTGCACGTAAAACATGTATTTTTATTACAATGCAATAACATTCCTAGATTTAAATTAATCATTTCCAGTTCCACTATTCTTAATATCGTAGGAGACGTCTCACCTTATTCCCCATTTCACTGTGCCAGTAATTTTACGTTACCAAGTCAAATTAAAACAGTGAGAATTTAATTAACGTGGTAATGGGTCCTCTTGGAAAAATCGCGGTAGCTCTAGTGGCCCCTGCGTCTGACTTAATCCTTATAGACGGAATTAATGCACAGAATAGACGTAAAGTCCCATTGGGATTATAAATGGAAAAAATATATTTCCCGCATGCTTAAAAGAAGGGAATATGGAAATATGCTCAAATATTTATGAAATGTGGGGGAAACTGTGTGTAAGTGAGGTTTATAATATAAAGCTAATTTTGATGAAAGTCTGACATCTGTCAGCGTGCTCGTGGTGAACATTTGTCAGATACAACATTTTTCATTTATAGATCAGGTGCTGGATGGAGTTGAGTGTGCAAAATATGAGGATCGCATTCGGTGTACGGTTTTGAACTCAAAAAAGCATGCAGATTATGATTCCTGATGTTGCCAGGAGGAGTATTGGTCCATTTTTTGGTGGTCCATTTATTGGTCAAATAATTATATGCTTGGCACATAAGCATAGAATAGATAATATAGATAGAACGGACACTCCCCACCCCCCGCCAATTTCAAGCTTCCTCCCCCTCGCGGACGCGAGGCGGACTCAACGAAGGGTTATTATATCGGACGATAATTTTCTATGAGAATACGACCATGATGCTGTATTATTTATTTAACAAAATGGTACCAAATTTTTCGTCTATTATACGAAACAACAATAAGAGATTTTTAATTTCATAAGAATTTGTACAAAGATTGAATCATTTTTATAAACTGTGTTAAGCTATTCTGGTTAGAAGTAGGTACGCACCAACACTCGTTACTATAAGTTATTGGCGCCACTGACATATTTCACAACGATTAACGAAAGCCGCAGTTTAAAAACAACGAGTTTAATAATTTCGTCACAGGACTTCAGTGTTGGCGCGTACTTCTAACCAGAATATAGCTTATGGTAACGAGTGATGGCGCGGAGTATAGTTCGCAATTTACTAAATCAATAGTGTTGCCAATTTAGTGGATTTTTTACTAAGAATGCTAGCGTTCAGATTTATTGGTAAGTGATTATTTCTTAGCGTTCAACCGACTCAAAAAAAGAAAGAGGTTATATATTAGACTATCTGTACTTTTATGTGCGTCCATGTATATGTCGGTCCATAGTGAACAATGAATATAGGATTTCATCTAGTAGTTAAGATTTCGCAACAACCGTTCATTAAAAGGAGTAAAAGGATACGAGTACATTGACTATTGGAATGGTAAGTACCTTTATTATCTCCTATTTTGTTTTAAATCTTCTCCCTTCTGATTGTTGATGAAAGTTATATTTACCTACATTAAAGATCGAACACTAACTAGGTAAGATTGTAAGCCACTTCTTAACACAGGCAGGTGAACTCACGGGTCACAGCTATTCCATAAAATAATTTAGTAACCCTAGATGACACGCACACATGCGTAAATGTGTTCGAACGACATATGCGTAGTTGTGTGAGTGTAGGTATGTCGACTTCACCGTTTGTTTGGAGTTTAGGCCGAGTGTCCGGGGTGTGACATAAGTCAACTTTATCCCGCGAATGGAATCATTCCCAGGGTTGAAACAGAGTCGTTTTTTCTGCTTGTTGGTATAATTGGTATAAATAGCATAAATCGAATTGATAAAATCGACTATTTTTCGAATTTTTGGAAAAGAGCAGTGGGACGACCAAGACATCCGCCTTATGGTAGGCAACACGCTTGACCATAGCATAACAGTGTTACACAGCATTAGAACACGAAGAGTTCTAATCATTGTCTAACACTACGCTCCGCTCATCATTTAGAAATATAAAGTGACTGTTCTCTATGCCCTAGAATTTATATGGAGACGTTACATAATATATTTTATTATGTTTAAGGAGATATAGTTTCTTCGAAAACCAAACCCCTCGAAAGATATACATGAAGTGGTTCGATCGCCCCATTTTGGGATAGCGCAATAAGTCTTTAACTGCTACCGAACTCTAACTAGTGCTGTGATTCAAACTACGCATTTATCTAGAAAGTTATTCAACAGGTTATTTCCGATTCAGTTGTCGGAGACACGTAATCTATTCGAGCCGTCTCCATCGGACAGGTCCGAAGATTACGAAGCAGAAATATTAAACTTGCGAAGAATGAGGTGTCGCGAGCCGTGTCGTGTCGCGTGGGTGTCCTCGGGGAAATGAAATTGCAAAATATGTCCCCGAGATGGAGAGAACGTGTCGCAGACAGGGGCGTCTACCTATCCTCCGTTAGGTAGATTCTATTACGCGACGGAATCACGAGTTTTTTTAGTTCACTAAGGTGAAAACTTGGGCTTAACGTAAAAGTTTGAAGGATAGAGGTTCACCTTCAAACCTCTTCATTAGTACGAACGTGAAACTCATTGGAAGTTATTTTAAATATTAATAACTGGCGTCAGACTTCTTTTGGTTTACATTAGAGTATTAAATACTGTATTGATATCGAACCTAGGTTAGTTAACTTTTTTTAAAAATAGTGATCACACAAATCTACCGATCATTATCCAAAACAACTATGCTACTACAATTTCAAGTAAAACTAAGACACTTAGTTTCTCAAAGAGAACCAGCACGTCTGAGGGTTATGCAGCGAATGAGAGCGAGCCCCAGTGCGCGACCGTTTTTATAGGGCCGATATGGGGGTAGGCAGGTATGGGGTAAACTAGATTCGGTAATACGGCCGTTCCTGACGGCGAGGCGTCCTCGACCGCTTCATCTCCCAACGGAGGCATATCACTCCCAGCCACATCCTTGGCAACCACGAGTTCACCCTCTGCAATATAAAAACGTACTTAAAGCACCATGTTCTAAAAAGTATAGAGTAGAGTAGAGTAGTGTAGAGTAGTGTAGTGTAGAGTAGAGTAGAGTAGCGTAGAGTAGAGTAGCGTAGAGTAGAATAAAAAGAAAAGCGGGTTTTGTACAAATGACTTAAACTGCGCAATTTAAGGCACACGCACAACACCCAGGTTATGTTAACTCGTATATGAAACGGTTAACATAGTAGTACGTTATCATCGTAATATTCAACGATACAGAACAAATGAATATCACCGACATAACACAACTACACAGTAGGGAAGTACAATTCGGCCGAATCCACCTCTATCCATACTGCTCTAACAAAGGGAAGTAAAGCCCAGTGGGCCCACCTCAATCTCTTTGAAAAGGGAAGTAAAGCACATAGTGCCCACCTCAGACCTTTGAAACGGGAAGTAAAGCACATAGTGCCCCCTCAAACCGCAAATGATCTATAAGAACAGCGCTGCACGTGTCCGGGGTCCACTCGCCGCGCCCCAGCACCATGTTGGGCCGCCGCCTGCTGTTCGCCTGCCCGCCTGCAGCTCGTAGCGGTGGTGTGCGGTGGAAGCGTGCGCAGGACCTCGTAAAGGCCGCGCATCCCGGAGTCTTTGCCCGTCGACTGTGCCGTCTCGTTGACGAACACGAAGTCGCCCGCGGCAGATGATGCAGGCTGGCAGCGGGTCACCGGCATTCAACAGTGGCACACCAGCTGCAGTGGACTCCTCGTTATTCTCAGTGTCACCGCATTTCATGAAACAAAGGTTTCAGTTTTAAAGAGAAAGATAGTAATCAGAGTGTGAAGTCAAGCAAAAACTTGGAGCTATCAAATCGCATTCACGATACTTCTTCTTGAAAGTTTTAAGAAATTCTTTAAGTTTCAAACTCCAATCAGTTGCAACGGCGAAATACATATAAAGGCATGCTGCAGTCATTCCCATATATGCATTAAACCACAATGAACAGACGAGATAAATGAATAGACATCAAATTTAACAGACGCATGTAGACTTACGAATAACTCAAACATGCGAGAGGAGACTTAGACACTACTTCCGATAAACTGTATTGGGCACGAAGCAAGAAGCTATCGCAGACGCTAGCTTCGTGATTCTGTGAAGAGATCACTCGCGAATCCTATCTCAGTTCCACCGTACCTCCTTTAAGTGCTTTAGGATCTGGAGATTCAGCAAGACTTTGACTCTTATCAAGTCTCGGCCGCACCTGACCCTGTTTTATGCCAAGAGTTATTTCACCACTTTAATTCATCATTTGGCCACCTTACCTCATCTAAACGCTAAATATCAGTTTTCGTTCATCGTCAAAATGTTCAAAACCAGACGTCAAAACTAAAGGAATGTACGAACCACCAGTTATCGATTAGGACATTGACAGTTACGCCACGTAGTGACTATGTTTCTGGATTACTGACGTTATCACAGAAAAACTTCACGTTGTTTACATTTCGCAAAGCAAAACTATTGTGAATTGGCTTCTAGCAAAAAGAACAGGTTTTGACTTTAATTGACATGAGAGTAAGTTTTGTTTGCGTCATTGGCGAGAACAGTTTCTTTTAGATCTACCCTCATCTTATTGCAATAGGTTTGTCGATTTGTCGAACTGAACAACCCAAACTTTCATCAACTACCTTCAAATTTTACTCACTTTTTGTCAGAATCTATCCTCATATCCTGGTTGATTGAGATTATAACAGTGAAGAGACTAGTTTTCTTGAAATGCACACTAGTAACCACGGAATGAGGAAACGTTCACTCTAGCCGTGTGCGGTTATTGAAGTGGTTATTTGAAGCACTGGCACTAGAGAAAATTACTTTCACTAAGAAAAGCGTTTTAAGTTCAAATTTGAGACTATCAAGTACAGTTGATACCAGTCGATTCACGTAACCAAGACAGTAATTCGCCTTTTGGGGATAATCCCACACGAGCAGGGTGCTCTTTGTAGTCACACAGGTTTTCCGATCGCGCGAGACTCACTTAATCACTGTTGTTACACTGATGTTATAATTTTTGGATCAAAACTTGAGACATAGTAATGGATAGATCTCACCGAAGGTACTGCTTTAGGCGCGTAAATGAGACGCCTCGTAACATCTGCGGGGGCAAGGCTTGAAGCCTCGCCGTGTGGTGGTGCTGCGGCCAGCTGAACCTGTGCTAGCCCGGCCTGTTCCCGAGCGCCAGGAACTGCCGCAGCGACGCCACAAGGAAGCTCTGCCGCAGAGACGCCTCAGGGAGGCTCCGCCGCAGAGACGCCTCAAGGAGGCTCCGCCGCAGCAACGCCCCAAGGAGGCTCAGCCTCAGCGACGCCTCGAGGAGGCTCGGCCACAGCGACGCCTCAAGGAGGCTCGGCCACAGCGATGCCTCATGGAGGCTCTGCCGCAGCGACGCCACAAGAAAGCTCTGCCGCAGAGATGCCACAAGGAAGCTCTGCCGCAGAGGCGCCTCAAGGAGGCTCTGCCGCAGATCGCTCGTCCAACACTGAAAGCCTAAATAAGATCACTTCCAGAGTGCTCCTCAAAGCGGAGATAAAAGCCGGTTCTCCGCACCTTCCATCGAGATTGCCGTAGCTAATGAGACGACATTCCAAATCTGCCATTTTTCTATTTCGATTCTAACCTTACTTTTACTTCGATCAAATATACAAGACAGTAGTGGGCGGTTGGAATAGAACCCAGAGGATCCTATCCCGCTTCTGATGATATCGAACCTAGGTTAGTTAACTTTTTTTAAAAATAGTGATCACACAAATCTACCGATCATTATCCAAAACAACTATGCTACTACAATTTCAAGTAAAACTAAGACACTTAGTTTCTCAAAGAGAACCAGCACGTCTGAGGGTTATGCAGCGAATGAGAGCGAGCCCCAGTGCGCGACCGTTTTTATAGGGCCGATATGGGGGTAGGCAGGTATGGGGTAAACTAGATTCGGTAATAGTATAATAAACTGATATTATTCTAGTTTTCACAATGTATTTTGCTACATTATAATATTACACAGTGAGAGCTAATAAGAATCTATGTTTGAGGTGTCAACAAAACGTTTTGAGACTTTGAAATGTAAATGACATTCCTAATTTAGGAATAAGGCCCTATTTTCACGGAGCGGTTTCAAATCACCACGCCACGCGGGCGCCGCGCGGCTGCCGCAGCCGCCGCGGCCGTAAACCGCGTCGTGAGTTTTGAATTCAATTTTATATAGTTATCTGCCGCGCCCGCGCGCGGGCTCGGTTGGCAGCCGCGCCGTGAAAACCGGCTCTTAGGGTTGTTGATTGATTTAGGATTTTAGACAATCTTTAGTCCTTTCTTTTCGGTTTATGAACTTTATAAAACGATAGAAAACGTTTTTTTAAGTTCTAAAGTATTTCCTAGCAGTTTGAAACGCTAAAACGTAGTAACCAAAGCTTAATGCAACAATGTGTTACATGCTCCATAGCTCCTAATTTGTTAAACAGTTTTGGAAGAAAATGGGTAGTAGTATTTTTTATTATAAAGTAACTTTTCAGAATACATTACCTATGTGGCGTATAGCAGGTTGTTTCGTTATAATTTGTTTACCACCCTGTAGCGTTTCAAACTAGGAAATAGTTTGAGACGTGCATTTATTGCCAACTGTGGATTACCTTTCATCCATTACCTGATCTATAGTAACAAAAATAAAAGCTTTTCCTTGTGTATCGATCCCGGTGCTCGCGGCGTGGTTCACGTACGGAATTTATTGGCCACACTAATAAAACAGAACACATTTTCTGCATTCCGGTGTAACGTGGTTGACTAGAGAAGCTATACGGAGCTAAGCAGTGCCGTAAATAGGGCGGCGACAACGGTACCTAGGTATAGTTACGTAAAGTCTAGAGAGACGCAGAAATAATCGTATTTGAACCAAATTTTGAATCATAGGCGCATATAAAGTATTTAGTTTTAATTGAGATAAATTGGTACTATTATTATACTTGCTGTGTATTGTTGTGTATATTATTGGCTCATAAACAATATGTAGATGTCTCCATAGTAAGATATGATATTTATTGACACAAACATCGCATAACTATATGTACTTATGTCGTACCAATTTCTGGTGGTAGCATTTACGCTTGTTTTTTACCAGATAAACATGGCACCATACGGGAGACTATTCCATATGAATAGCAAACTGCGTTACAAGTCACCCGTGAAGGGGCTTCCTCGCTAGAACTCATAAATATTTGATGAACTCAGTAAAGATGAGAAACTCACGGTCGCCAACAATCAATTTGAATAACACACAAAAATAGAGATTTATCTGTAATTTTACCACACTTAAACCGTTTTCGGGCGAGGAAATTTGGTTTTGGAGCGTTTGGCAAACAATTTATCTCAATAAGTCATTTCACTTACCAGTGGCGGGTGGCTCTCGAGAATAAGGTGTGGATTATTGGAGCGCCCCCAGGCGGCGGGTTGGAGCGCGATATTTTCGCCTCTGGCTCCGTACTCCGTATCGAAAATACATTTCAGTAACTAAAGTGGATTTGAAAAATAGACGTTCTATTTGCTGAGCTGAGAGCTTTTTACAATTTCGTCGAGCGCTAACGTCTTACAGGTCTTCAAGTGGCTCTGCAGCAAATGCGATACATCAAACGAAGATATCTCTTTCTCCTAATGTCTCCGTCGGTAGCTGTTCCGTGTCCAGGGCTCTAGGGCGCAATGAGGGTCATGGAGGATGCCGTCACAAACTTGATTTTCCCTACCTATGGCTTTTCAAGCCGAGGTGTGCTGCCGTCGGTAGAGAAAATAAAGGCTTAGTGTGGTGAACTTTCATTCTAAATTCCTTTTGTACATAAATGTATCAAACTCTATAAGTAATAAAACATATGTCAACTTGTAGGTAGGTATATTTTGAACGTAGTCACCTCAATAACAAATCTACTCAGTTGAAGATTTTATTTATTTCGGGATAAAATCGCCAAATTGATCTCTGATATCACACACAAGAAAATGGAAAGAAAGCAGACCCAATAAAAATCCAATAGTTACGAGTGTATCGGAAAATTGGAGTCTGGATTTTGGCAGAGAACGAACGAATAAGAGATATTTACAATTTCGTTTACATTTTGACAATATCCGAGGTAATTGTGAGTCTTCGAAAGAAATTACTATCGTATCTATCTATACTTATAATAAAACTGTAGCGGGTCGAATTCTGTACATTGAAGATATTTTGAAAAAAAAAATATTTGGGGGCACTCCATAGTCGATACTGATGGCGAAACTGCTTTTTTTTTCTTTCATTTCTGTCTGTCTGTCTGTATAGGGAACTCTCATCACGCGGAAACGACTGATTTAATTCAAATGAAACTTGACATGATTTCAGATCATACTAAGGAGATGGTAGCTGTCTACTTTTAATCCCCAAATTCTGCACGGTTTTCTTGCAGAAAGGGGTGAAAGTCAGAATGTGTATTGGGTTGTAACTCATGTTTGCGTCGTTTAATTTCGTTATTTCTTTTTTTGTTAGAAAGAACACATTTTTAATATTGTCCCGTCAAAATTTTAACATTGTCGGTCGGGTGGTTCAGAAATTAGACAGAAATTAAATGCGGAGCGTTCGGTACATACTAACTTCAGGGTAGCGATTCTGAAACCATTCGGTTACATCCGACACGGAATCTCATCTCTCGGTCTTTGTCATGCTAAACAGATAAGACAAAGACCGAGAGATGAGATACCGTGTCGGATGCAACCGAATGGTTTCAGAATCGCTACCCTGAGGTGTCTGTGATACTACACTCTACTCACACCGCTCTGAAATCCGCCATGCGTCATCTATCGTCAGGTAACTATATTAAAATACCTTTCTAATGTTTTTCCACATTAACTACAGATGGCAGCTCATCGTACACAACACGATCTAAGATTTATTAGAAAATGTGTAATGTAATGTTAATTATCAACCATTTAAACTTTAGCGACATTTAAAATTTAGCAGTTGATGTTTGTGGATTTGAAAGTAAAGACTTAATGTACACGCGCTCCTTATCATGTCGCGACATAGGTAGGTAGCTGAAATGCAGCCCCGGGGCTGCATTTCATCTTCAATATTTTTTAGGCGGGGCAAAATCTGCAAATGGCGCCCCCACCCACTTATCTTTGATTTTTCATTTTTCTTTCTTTTCTTTTGAGGGGGGGGGGGGGGGCTCAATGCATCTATTCATGACCACTATGCAGGGACATGTCGGGCTCGACACGGACGGACGGACATGGTGCCCCTACCGACTAAAACTCGATTTTGACCGCGATCCCCCGCATTTGGGTCTAATGACGCTCTGGTAATGATAAATGTTGGTGGACACTTTACACACAACACCGACTAACTCCAAACTAAGCAAAGCTTGAAAGCTTGTACCTACTGTGGAAGCCAAACAACAGCTGATATCTCTCTCACGCACGCTGCTACTGATAGCCGCGGTTCCACCTCTGTTGTCTGGAAGACTTAGGAATTTTACTTGACCGGTTAGAGAATCAGCTGAGTAACCTTCCCCAGTCTTCTAGCCCCTTTCCCCTTACTACACACATTGCTCAAAAGAGAGAGTAGCGCGTGTAGACGCCCTCTCTCCCGGCCAGCAACAAGATGCCACCATGGCAAAACAATATACTTTTTGAATCAGTTCAAATAGATTAATGGCTTCTTAGCATGATGAGGCAGAATTAATACCTGCAAGATGTTGGCTACGGTTGGTTTAGGTTTTTTTTTGTACAGAGTGACAAGACGAACACGACACAAGTATGACTGACATGCCTGCCCAGAACAGCACAGTTGACACAATTGTTATTGGAACACGAAATGTCCTAATCATTACCTAGCACTACACTGCGCTAGTCACTCGAAGATATAAAGTGGTTTATCTCTTAGCCTAGTAATTTATCTGGAAACATTGCCCTTAAATCTGAAAACAGTAACGTTTGTACACTTCTGCTTGATAGCAGAATAACTGGCTAAGGTGTAGTATTTCCCCAGCCGGACTCCGCAAAGAGCCGTAAAATGACCACTACGAAACTGAAATGAGCCAAACCTGGCACAGACTCAGCCAGCTCATTCCTTTCTGTTTTTTGGCTTCTATTCTATTGTGAATGCCGGGTATATTGACCATTATCCAATATCTAACTTATCAACTGACTATCACAATGAAAAAAAGTTGTTGTAAATGTTCCTAATAGGCCCGCTGCTACTTTTTCTGTCGCCCGAGTGCAGTACAACTTCAATAGTTGTAAGACGCATTCGACCTTCGGGCTCTGGCACCACCATTGAAAGGAAATAATTTGATCGCCCCCATAGAAGTCATCAGCGGTAGGACGAGTCTGAGATGAAGAAGTCCACGACGGTATACCTAATGCTGTTAGTAAAAGGATGCCAATATGAAGCTTGGTATGTCTGGCCCGGCTATTCAATGCATTCTTCAACACTTCCGGACATTTTTCCTCAATATGGAACACTTGCAAGGTAAATAGTACAACCAAAACCTGGCAAAAACCCTGGCTGTTTTTGACGATGAAAGCGCGTACATATATACTCACGCAACCCATAGATTGCAGCAAACAGAGCTTCTCAACACAGAAGCTTCTCAATTCACAGCCAGGATGGATCGACAGATGACACAGTGTTGTAAATGTTGTGCCATTGTAGGAAAAACGGCTGCACTACGAACAGGCCTAAATAAAATACATCTTTACCATTATTACTGTAACTTCGAGAACAGGCCATCAGGTGAGAACGCACAGTCAAATGAGCGCCCACATCAACGCAGACTTGAGCATACACTCTCAAACCAGTTACGAAGTCAAGCGAGATAGGGAAGGCGGGTCGAGTATTGCTGGGGCCAATTTTGGGCTCCAAGCTGCTGCTACTAATAAAACTGGGCATATACTAGACCTACATTCGTACGCGTCTTACCTATAGTACGACCAGTAAAAAAATAGACTTTAAGTAAAGTATAATATCACCCTGAGGATGATTTCAGAAGCCAGCCGGATCGCCCAAGATTTGACCATCGAAACGGTGGAGGTGTGGTCAGTCTGGGCACGCGGTGCGCTTGACTACGCAGACTATGGCCACATCCACATCGCACCACACCATTCATGCCATCCTGATGTACGTACCTAGTGTACTTTCCCTCACGATCGCCTCCTGGCTGAACAAGAAGAAAGAAAAGAGGCGATGACTCCATAGAAGACCCAACCTAGTGAATATAGATCCCCCATGCCCTGACGCAGCCTACGAGAACGTTAAGGCACAGATAAGAAAATGGTTTCGTTAAGGGCGCAAAAGTGCTGATGCTCACCCGTGATTTGCTATGCAGAAGCTTGCACCACATTTTTCCTGGAGTGTCTCCAAGCGTCCAGCCCCGGTAAAGAGTTTCGTCTCGAAACCGGTGCCTAGCCTCCCCCAAAATGAGTAAAGAAGAATTCATGATGATAATTTTGGATCGAATATTATGACGATGACTTGAAATACGTGATGAGTCGCTTTACCGGGGCGTGTGGCGTGGCGCCCGTGTGCGGGGTTCTATACCGTCTTTCCAGCAACTTTGCCGCTGCAATGTACGGTTTAAGCAGGCGAGCTGGAGCGTATTTCGAACTATGTATATGGCTACGCACCACCCACCTCGCGTATAGCGTGGCTCGTGTGCTGTACACTAGTACAGGGTAGCATTCGAGTAGATTTAATCACAGTAAAAGAACAGTGAAAGTTATGTACGTGTGCCAGTATATTTTTTTCTGTGGTCAAATTTAAGTCAATGTTTACGAGTTGCACGTCTATTAAAGGTGGGGTTTGGCGCCCCCTGGACTTGGCGCCCGGGGCACGGACCCCGGCTTGCCCCCCCCTAGATCCGGCCCTGCTGAAATGTAGCTGTCGTTAAATATTTGGTGTTTGCAACAGCGATAAACGTTTTTCTAAAACCGAGAGTATTTATATTATTATAAATTAAATACATATAATTATGTTAAGTAGTGTATCTCATTTAATTTTACCACAAAAATCATAGGTTATACACGAGCTCACAAAACGATACAACTACATTTTTTAGTATGTGTATTAGCGCCATCTTATGTAACCTATGCAAACTATTTCAAATTTGTCAAAGTTATTATCGGAATGCATTAAAATTAATCGAAGTATAAACTTTTGTGCAAAGACAAAGGTAGGTTAAAGTTACCTACCTGACAGCCAACGGCACGCTCAGTCTCGAGCATCTGAGACCTTTACTCAGCGCGAGAACCGCTTGACAGCTCTGCTGATAGTGAGCGGCACGCTCAGTCCCGAGCCTCTGAGACATACACCCAACGAGAAATGCGGTTGACAGCCGACAGTCAACATCACGCTCAGTCTCGAGTATCTGAGACGCTATCTCAGCGACAAGAGCGCTTGGACAGGACTAGAGATGATTATGACCGCCGAAACCAACATCATGGCATAATTTTGTCACAAGAAAGAGGAAGAATTTCAGAAATCCGTGAAACAGAAACCCAGGAACAGCGCGAACACCGCTTGAGCGATGACCGTCTACGGCATTCTTTGAACAGAATGTCGACTTCATCTGATGACTCGGACACAAACATTCTGCCCTGGATTGATAAAGAAAGAAGTGGATTTTGCTACTCGCCAGACTGAACACTGAAAGTCGAGCACTGAAATGGATAGGAGAGGCAAAAGAAATGTGTTGTGCAAGTGGCAAAATTAAGTTAGATATTTTTCAAGATCCGCCGGAGCCACAAAAGTCTCTTTTGAACGGCATCGGAATCAACTATCAGCACACTTTCTGAAATACATTCGCACATACAATAGTGCATTTCAGATGACATCTTTTGGCGCGAATCAAATTGTCGAGAGAGCGTTTATGCCCACATTTAAAACTCAGGGGCAAGTTTATCATCTCATAGGCTCTCTTTTACCGATACACGAACCCAAATTTCTACAAATTTATTTTGTGACCGATCAAAATGAGCAAGCGACTTTTAGAATTCGCAACTTTGAAAACCTGAACGCAAGTTTGATTTCTAGCCTTCAACGTATGCTTCAAGAAACAAATCCGTATGTTAAGGATTTCAGAGCGGCTTTACCAACCAATACCAAAACCAGAGAGACCAACCAATATTTATTTACTACAAATGAAGTTGCTGTCGTCTTGGTAGATCAACAGTGTGATAGACGGGTTATTGTGTTACGCACCCGAGATGATCGATTACAACTTTACAACGCATTAGCGAAACACACCGATCTTATGATGCTCTTCAGTATCCACTTAAATACTGTCGTGGGGAGGACGGATATAACTTTGGTCTTCGCCAAGTAAATCCGACGACTAGCGTTACTATTGATAATAAAAAAGTTTCCGCAATGCAATTCTACGCTTATAGTTTACAGATCAGAGAAGGTCGCATTGGTTATCTGCAAAAATTTCGAGGTTTGTTCAACCAGTTCGTTGTAGATATTTACGCCAAAATTGAAACCGAGCGTTAAATTTACATAAGAACGAATCAGAGAAGACTGCGCGCTGAGAATTATGCAGATCTACGAGACGCCACGAACGAAGACAGAAATAGCGAAGATTTAGGGCGACTGGTGATTCTTCCTTCAAGCTTCACAGGTGGGCCTCGCTATATGCATGAACGAACGCAGGATGCATTTACATACGTGAGAATATACGGGCGTCCCGATCTCTTCATAAAGATGACTACTAATCCCAAATGGATTGAGATTACAAGATAATTTTTTCATGGACAAGCTTCTCACGATAGGCATGCCATTGTTGGTAGGGTATTTCACATAAAGTTAAAGCTGATGATAAACCTACTTACTAAAGAAAAAGTTTTTGGTACAACGCTTTGCTTTATGTATAGTGTCGAATGGCAAAAGAGAGGGTTACCGCATGCACACATTCTTTTGTGGTTGCAAGAAAAAAATCGTCCGAATGATATCAATAACATTATCAGCGCTGAATTTCCGAACCCTAGAGAAGATCCAACTTTACATGCCATTGTTAAGACGCATATGGTGCACGGCCTATGTGGTACCCTCAATGTCAACTCACCCTGCATGCGAGATGGACGCTGCACTAAGATATTCCCGAAAGCATCAATGCAGCAAACGGTAACGGGGGAGGACGGCTATCCATCTTATCGTCGCCGTTTGCCCACCCACGGAGGTTTTACAGCGACAATAAGTGCACGAGGCCAACAAATAGGAGTGGATAACAGATGGATAGTCCCTTATTATAGATAGTACTATCCAAAACTTTTGCGGCAGATATAAATGTCGAGATGTGCAACAGAGTACAATCAATTAAATATATATGTAAATATGTCAACAAAGGCAACGACCAAGCGACAATCGCTACTGTAAGCAATAACAGGGATGAAGTTAGTCGCTATCAATCAGGCCGCTACATTAGCTCCTCGGAAGCTTGCTGGAGAATATTTGGTTTTGCGATACCTGAGCGATACCCACCTGTTACACATCTTGATATTCACCTAGAGGGTCAACGCCGCATATATTTTGATCCAGACAACATCGAGCAGAGAATAGAAAATCCGAGGCAAACTACATTACTCGCTTTTTTCCGGCTATGTGAAACCGACGATTTTGCGAAAACACTACTGTACGAAGAGGTACCTGCGTATTATACATGCGACAAACAACGGGGCATTTTAAATCGTCGTATAAGAGGCGCAGCAGTTGTAGGTGTCACTGGCGTATTTAAAGAGCACAATCTAGGCAGGGTTTATACGGCACATCCAAATAATACAGAATTGTATTATTTGCGGTTACTTCTGCATACTGTTCGTGGTCCTAATTCATTCAAAGCACTAAAAACCGTCAACGGTATAGAACAACCTACATACGTTGCCGCATGCCGAGAACTACACTTGCTCGATGATGACCAGCACTGGAACGCTACGTTAGCCGAGTCTTGCGTCAGTGATAGTCCACAACGATTACGGCATTTGTTTGCCATGATGTTGGTTTTCTGTGGACTATCTGATGCAGTACAACTATGGCAAAAATACCAACGTGTGTTAGCAGAAGATTTTTTGAGGCTTGGTGAAAATCTTGAGATCTCTCTCAATCTATGTCTGCGAGCAATCCAAGACATGGTTTTATCGAGCGGTGGAAACAACCTTGCTGTCTACGGCTTACCCGAACCTGCTCAATTGCCAGATGAAGACCAGCGTGGAAATCGAGATTACTACTCTGAAACCAGATATGATGCGGGTCGAATTCTGTACAATGAAGATATTTTGAAAAAAATATTTTGGGGTCACTCCATGGTCGATACTGATAGCGAAACTGCATTTTTTTTCTTTCATGTTTGTCTGTCTTTCTGTATAGGGAACTCTCATCACGGCGAAACTACTAATTCAATTCAAATGAGCCTTGACATGATTTAAGATCATACCAAACAGATGGTAGCTGTTTACTTTTAATCCTCAAATTCTGCACGGTTTTCTTGCAGAAAGGGGTGAAAATCAGAAAGTGTATTTGGTTGTAACTCATGTTTGCGTTGTTCAATTTCGTTATTTCTTTTTTTGTTAGAAAGAACACATTTTTAATATAGTCCCATCAAATTTTTAACATTATTGGCTGTGTGTTTCGGAAATTACATAGAAATTAAATAATAATGGTAATAATAAGTTCTGTACAACTATAGCTGTAGAGTTAAAAGTGAATGGTGATTTGATTAAGGATCCTCTTAGCGTAGCCCGTACTTTTAATACATTTTTTTCTAACCAGGTACCAGAACAAACTAGAAAACCAGCAACATTGTTTAAGTCCAAATGTACTAAGTCTTTGTTTATGGCCCCGACAATACCACAAGATATCCATGAAATCATAATGTGTCTTAAAAACACAAAAAGCACTGGTATAACTACGCAAGTCATAAAACACGTATCAAACGAAATTTCCCACGTGCTTAGTCACATTATCAATGAGTGTATATCAAAAGGAGTTTTCCCGGAACGACTGAAAAAATCTATAATTAAACCTCTATTCAAAAAAGGCGAAAAAAATTATTTAAATTGTTACAGACCAATAGCTTTAATTCCTATTTTCTCAAAAATTTTCGAGAAAATTATGCATGACAGTATTTATAATTATTTTGAAGACAACAAATTATTTGCATCGCAACAACTAGGGTTTAGAAAGAAAAAGGGTGTCAATTTAGCCATTTACAACTTTTTGAAGTCTATTTTAACAAGCTTGGATGCTAAAATACCAGTATGCGCTCTCTATATGGACCTTACTAAAGCATTTGACTATGTTGACCACAGTATACTATTAAATAAGCTGCACGCGTATGGGATCAGAGGCAATGTGCACGACCTCATGAAATCATATCTAACTAATCGTCAGCAAAGCACGCTAATAAGTAAAGTTAGCGGAGACTTAAAACGAGAGGTCACATATAGGTAAGAGTATGAAAAAGTAAAGTATGGTGTTCCCCAGGGTAGCGTGTTGGGTCCACTACTTTTTATCATTTATATAAATGATCTGCCGAAAGCTACCAAGCACCCTATAGTATTGTTTGCGGATGACAGTACGGTGTTATTTATAGGAAAAAATATTTCATGCCTCGAGAATAATATTAATGACGCTCTAGATAGTATAATAAATTGGCTTAATTTGAATAATTTAAAAATTAATCTTAGTAAGACAAAAATTATGACATTTAGAAATAGAATTAATAAATTAAATGGACTTAATATAACTTATTCTGGACATAAAATTGAAATAATAGACGTAACGAAATTCTTAGGTTTGCATATTGACTCTAATCTAAACTGGAAAATCCATGTTGAAAACCTTTGTATAAGGATTAGCCAATTTTCATACGCACTTCATATGCTTTCAAAACGAGCAGGTTTACCTACATTATTGTCGGCTTATAATGGCAATGTCTCATCCCTGCTTCGATATGGTGTTATCTTCTGGGGCAATAGCACAGGAAGACATGCTGTTCTTAGGTCACAGAAGAAGTGTATTAGAGCTGTCTGCAAGCTCCGTCAAAGACAATCCTGCAGACCACATTTCAGGGAATTAAATATATTAACGTTGCCATCGTTGTACGTCTTTGAATGTGTAATGTTTGTGCGGAGTAATCTGGCGTTGTTTGAAAATTTGATGAGTGAGCGCCACAAACAAGGTGAGAATACCTGAGTGTAGTACAACACTACTAGTAAACAGTGTGCTTTGTATGGCTCCCATAATTTATAATCACTTGCCAATCCATTTGTTAAAAATTAATGAAATGCACATTTAAAAAAAAAAAAATTGAAACGTTACTTGACAAACAAAGCATACTATACAATAAATGAGTATCTGACTGATAGTTCGAATATTTAGGTATTTTCTTTCTTTTTTTTTTTTTTCTTTATATTATTACTGTAATTTCTATTGTTGTACATCATTTAGCAATAACGCATTTTATAATTTCTTTTTAATTGACATTGTTATTACCATTATTATTATATAAATTGCTACCAATTTGACATATTATAATATACATTTTAAATAGTTATTGATCTTACATCATGAAATTGTACTTGCTACAGACAATGCCTTTTAGTGTATAAATGGTATTCATGTGGAGTAGTCAGTCTTTGAAGGCTTCAAATCAGTTTTATTCAACGCTTGTCAATTATTTGTCTTAGACAACTTTAAATTTGCATGCCGTAAGGTTGATTGTGGAGTTCTATATACCATTATTTAAGACCTTGTTGTACCTACCCATTTTCGCAAATAAAGAAGTGATTTGATTTGATTTGTACAACTAACTTCTAAGTAATCTGTGGCACTGTAAACACCAGAGATGTAACGGTGGTCATTTTATCGGAACTGAAGGAGTTTTTAAATTTGGTTTATCGGAGTCGGAACCGAAGTCGGAGGCATAGGCAGAATTAGAATTGGTTGCAGGAGAGACATTTTTATTGGGTAAATGTTTACACATTACTGCTTGGCTGTAGAATAACTGGTAAAGACGTGATACTTCCCCAGGCGGACTCTGCCAAGAACCCCAACCATTAAAAAAATGTTTTCTTTACTGATACTACTATTCTGCATTTTGATTATGCAGTTATTGCTACAGAATTCTAGTTATTGTGGTAGTGTAGTGAGCAGAACGTCCCGTTTGCACCTTCGAGCGTTTTTTCAAGTGCAGATGTACAACTAATCTATATATCTATATCTTATGTATAAAATTCTCGTGTCACAGTGTTTGTTTCCTTACTCCTCCGAAACGGCTTTACTGATTTTTACCAAATTTTATATGCATATTCAGTAGGTCTGAGAATCGGCTACTAGCTATTTTTCACACCCCTAAGTGTTAGGGGTTGTTCACCACAAACATTTTTTTTTAAATTTTTGGTCAAATTTTTTCGTTTTTATTTTTTTATAATGTGGCGTTAAAAAATACATACAACCCTAAATTTTTACCCTTTTATCACCAACCCCTGTTTTTTTATAGCCATTTTAGTAATTTAATCATTTGACAGTGAACTCCTAAACGACGGGACCGATTTGAATGTTTTTTTTTTGTGTGTGTATTCGAAGATGGTTTAAATTCACAAATAAGCCCGGCAGATGGCGCTGCAGACAGTGTCTAGGTTATGTCCGAGCGAAGCCGGAACGGGCCGCTAGTATGTATATAAAAATCAATGCCACTTTTCGTTGTAAGTGAACTCCTCCTAAACGGCTGGACCGATTTAAATGATTTTTTTTGTACACGTTTAGGTCCTGGATGGTTTAGATTCACAAATCTATATATCTATAATATAAAAATGAATCGCAAAATGTGTTGGTAAGCGCATCACTCAACAACGCCTGAACCGATTTGGACAATTATTTGTTTAAAATATTCGTTGAAGTCCAGGGATGGTTTTTACGGCAAGAAAAATTCTAATAGTTGTCGGGAACACCCTAAAAACAGCCCTTTTCTTTTTCCCATACAAACATTTTCTAACTAAAATGTTAAGGCAATTTGAGCTTTATTGCTATGGAATAAAGTTCATATTAAATAACAAGCACTCACTTATGTCTAAACAATATATGTGTGTTCTTAACGTCAAGGAGTCAATTTGCACTTTGGTCCCGCTGCACAAAGTTCAAATTCCATCATATCTGTCAAAACAGTGTGCGTGTTGCGTTGAAGGATAGGAGGAACTAATGTCGCGTTCCGAAACTCAGTCTCAGAAGAAACTCAACAAAAGTGATAATATCGCGAACCAGATCAAACTGAATAGTCACAAAACGTAAGACTCATAGATCAAATTAGTACGGATTTTCAATTTGGTCGGCCTCACGATATTATTTATTTTGATGTAGTTTCGGCACGCGACGTCAAATGCGTCAGTTTTCACGTCATTATTTCAATCAAGCGTCAGTCAAAAACAAACCGCGTTACCAAAAGTGTTTTATTATTTTGAATTGTTAATTTAATATCCCTATCTGTGCAAAATTATATAAATACACACGTTTGACAAGGGCTGTGGAGCGCAGTATTTTTGGAGTAACACTAACGGACAGAATACGAAACACCATACTGCGTTCCAAAACCGGAATAGCCGATTTGACTCAAAAAGTAGCCAATTTGAAGTGGGATCGGGCTGGACGTACGAGTATATAAATCAATGCCACTTTTCGTTGTAAGTGAACTCCTCCTAAACGGCTGGACCGATTTGAATGATTTTTTTTGTACACGTTTAGGTAGGGCTCTGGATGGTTTAGATTTACAAATCAGCCCGGCAGATGGCGTTGCAGTTGGTATCTAGGTTATTATCCGAGTGAAGCCGGCACGGGCCGCTAGTATATATTATATCATCATCGATGGCTTTAACAGTAACTGGTTCCCCAAAATATCATGAGAAAACCGGATGGTTCAAGAAATACATCCCTCGAGGCATCTCGGGCACGTTCATCCAACAACACGCATTTGGCTCATTCATGGCTTTGACTCTCTCCTTGTGAAATAGCACACAAAGTGTATGCTATACAATTTAATAGTTATGTAGAGTCTACCATACCACTATAAGGATACAGACACACAGAGATGTTTGAAGTAATTAAAGTTTGTCATTACAACTGGCTTTAAAGGTGAAAAAGACATCGGATGAAAACAGACATGTCTCATGTTTCGATAAACCGCGTTTGCCCAGCGTGGTGGGCTGGTGGGTAACCTTGAATTTCTATTTGTCAGAGATGGCCCCGAGTCCCAGTTTTGAGAATATAAATATATCTCTGTTTGTTATGGTTCAAATATAGTCCAATATTTCATTTGACTTTAGGAATAAAACGTAAAGCTCTTTGAGTCCAATTTTAAAACTTTTTAATAAATAATATAAAACTCAGCAAACTTTTGTTTCTAAGAATCAGAATATTTTGTTGCAATCGCGTTAATGGTTTTGCCTTATCATTCCTTCTCCGTCATTCAGAGCGGCCATCTTGAATTATTCAGAAAGGTACGAAGTAATGTAATGGAAATGTCTGAGACACTTGGAAAAAATATTTATAGTAAAATTTTTGGTTGTAAAATTCCTTCTGTATTGTCATGAATGCTTTACAGGGCAATCTACAAATAATGCACAAAAAGCTGAAAGCACGACATTACACGGCCAACCTTTTTTAAACGACTACAAAAAAGAAGGAGGTTCACAATTCGGTTGTGTGTTTTTTGTATGTATGTTACGCGATAGCGCCGGATTTTGATGGTTTTTTATGCTTCGTAGACCATAGTTCACAGGTGGTCCTATACAAATGTTATCGAAATCAGTGTGGCGGTTTGTGAAATATGAACAAAATACCAAATTTTTCTTTTGTGTATTTAGAGGACATAATGATAGATTCTTATGAAATTTGGTCGAGTGTATAAATTTAATCTTAAATTGAAGTCGGTTTGTTTCTTCGGAAAAAGTAAATTATTAACGATAGGATTGCACTCGATAGCCATCTTTGGTATACCATAGGTTTGATATAAAGCAACGCTGTGACCCATATATGCTCCATGACTGCCGCTAATTTATTCTAAGCTTGAAGACACCTATTATATCCATATCACCCATTCAGGCAAAGGATTCCGAAGTTTAGATGTTCTTATTACAAAAGAGGAGTCGAATCTTTTCGTTCGAGTCTTTGGAACAAAACTGTTTTTTTTTTAAATGGACTGGCCTTGTAGTTTGTAGTACGAGCTGGGTAGCCGAGCGGAGAGCCGTGGGTTTGATTCCCACCCAGAGCAAATATTTGTATGATGCATACAAATATTAGTTCTGTGTCTGGGGTTTTCTGTGTATAGCTAATATGTATGTAGATGTATTTATAACTATTTTAAGTATTATATGAACTATATCAGTTGCCATAGTACCTACAAATTTCGCTTAGTTTGGGAGTTGTGTGTGAAATGTCCTGCAATATTTATTTATTTATATTATCCACACTGTGACGATGTTGCTTTCGGGAGCTGCAAGCAACGCAAAAGAAAAATATATCTTTAGTTCTTGTGCGGTTTACTTTTGGTAAGTATATGAATGGGATAATATATGAAGTAAAATTTCTCGTTTCAACTAAAATCGTCCTTATCGACGTTTATAACTATTTATATAGAATACATCGTGACAGTTGGAAAGACTTACCTACATTTTTTAGGTATACACCTGCTAGAAAAAGTTTTAGAGTTTGTTTTCAGAAGGGAAATTCATAAAATGGAAATTCATGCCACGCGATACGAAGACGCGTAAATTCAATTCCCAATCCGTTTGAGTTTCCGGTGAATTAACAACAACACGAGGTGTTGTACCAACATATACAAAAACATAACCTTTTGTGCATTTGTGGTATTAGCTAATCCACTCTTGATTAGTGTGGTGGGTTACGCCTTGCCTCAATTCTTGCGATGAAAGGTACTGCTAAATGGGACCAGTAGACTGGTCGATCGATACCTTCACTGCGTAACCCGGTATTCTCGCGGAAGTAGGTATATTGAGCTGGTAGGCCGCTGATTTGGTGCCAGGCGATATAGCCGCTTGGCGCGTTTCCAAACAATATGGCACATTTCAAAAAACTCTGGACAGCCTTTATGAGGCTCATTTTCGTTATGTGCATATAAACTTAATTGCGTTTAAATATTGTGGTTGAGCTGCGTTTTGGACGAATATTGCTGGAACTGATAACTATTATGACAAATGATTATTACAGTGAATAGTTTAGGTATACATGTTGTAATTTTTTTTTTTAATTGGCAGGATATAATATAGGTACCTAATCAGGATTGTGATGTATATTAAATAGGGTACAATCCTCAAAAAAACTAAGTAGCCCGTTAGTTAGTTTGCCAAAAAATATTGTACACGTATTTTTTTCTTTTGTTTCACAAACAAAAAATGACGAAGATACAGAGCTTCGAAGTTTCGTGTGACGTCACTTGTGAGTACGATTTTTACTCACGAGTGACGTCGCGACCCCCCACTCTCGAAGTCTGATGGTCTATATCTTTGACGATTGTTAATATTATGAAAAAACAAAAAATACGTGTCCAATATTTTTCCATGATCTAGCTGACGGACTAAGTAGGATTGTGTATTTTTGACCCAGTCCGGTACCCAATTACACGAATTATATTAAAGGCCTTAACTGAACTGAAATCAACTTTTACACAGTTGCGAATTGTATAATTTTAATTGGAATATATCTAATTAATTAGATTAGTGATATTTTGTAATTGTTTTTTTAAATGACATGTAATTGTAGAGGTATGAATAAATATATTGTATTGTATTAATTAAATTATTTTTAGATTCGCAATCGTCAGATTTTAATTAACGGTACCAATGTAGATTTGTCCTGAAAAATGTAATGTAAAAAATGTAAAATGTAATGTAAATGTAATGTAACTATATTTGCGAGCGTATGGCATAAAGAACAATTTCCAATATTGCTTTATGCCGGTAAGTTAACAAAGCCGGTGAAATACGAATAAATTTATTCAGCGAGACGAAATTGAAATCTCAGGTGGTCGAGTTGCCCGTCTGTTGGTATAACCAGCCCTTATAGATCTCTCCCGCCTTTGATATTACAAGTATTTTCGAATGCAGTTAGAGTCTTTTAAAAAGCTGGAGAGCTCTACTTAAGTTAGGTGGGCGTCACCTTGGATTTGTATTCTAGCGGATGGTTTGCAGGGGCTAGCGATCTGATGTGATTTGGCTAAACATTTTTACTCAAGTAGATTTTACAATGTGCATAATTTACACAAAACAGAGTTATAATAGGATGTTGCAAAAATTATCAATAATTTTCATTAATAAAATTAATACACTTATGAAAAATTACACTGACTCACATATCGACACAGTCTAAACGTCTTACATACAACTACAAGAAACATGAAAGAAATTGGTACATTTTTGGTTGATGAGATGAGAGCCGTAGGTTCGATTCCTTTGGTAGTGGTAGGACTCTTACCAGAGTCCGCCTGGGGAAGTACCACACCTTTGCCAGTTATTGTACCGTCAAGCAGTAATGTGAAAACATTACTGTGTTCCGGTTTGAAGGGCAATGTTTCCAGCGAAATTACAGGGCACAGAGATATCTTAGATCTCTGGGTGACGAGCGCAGTGCAGTGCTAGGTAATGATTTGGACTCGTCGTGTTCCAATAGCTGCGTGCCACTGTGCTGTTATGTGCCAGGCATGTTGATTACCATCAGGCGCATGTTCTGCTCGTCTCGTCACTCTACAGGGTTATTGGTAATCAGCCTGCATCCGTTTAAGGGCATGTTCTGTATATTTAAACAAACAACTTTTGTTCTACAACTTTCGTTAAAACTTAATAGATAACCCAAAAAAAATTGTATTTGTTGCCCTTTTTTGTACTGTTTAGCGACTTTTTAGTGTTTATTCACTTCGGTACATCATTTTTTGCGCGTTAAAGAGCGTACGCTTTCTTGTTACGAATTGTTACGAAGAGTTCGATACTTTTAGACCGTGCAAATGCACTTTTTATTTATTTTGTAAAAAAAAACAAAACACAATTTTTTTAAAACTGTAGAACAAAACTTGACGTATTGAATGTACCTAACATCCCCTTAAAAGGATGCAGGCTGATTACCAATAACCCTGTATACTATGAACAAAAAAAAAGCTCATACTATAAAGGATATCTAGGAAAAGTCATTTGCCATACTTAGAATTATATTCTGGCAAATGCATAGCATTCTGGTGAAACTTATAACATGGTTTTAAAAACGATTACAGGAAAGCACTTGACCGTCACGGTCTTGCATGGATTTCAATGGACAATATTAGGCGAATTTCACACGAATAATGTTGCATGTTTAATCAGTGGAGTCAATAGTTATTATTCATCATCAACAGCCCACTAAATGTTCCCACAGCTGGGACTCGGGGCCTTCTCTCGCAAGGAGAGAGTTAAGGTCATAATCCACCACGCTGGCCCAGTGCGGGTAGGTGGATTGACACATGACTTCGACAGATTCTAGGTACATGTCGGTTTCTTCACGATGTTTTCCTTCATCGTTTTAAGTTAGCGACATTACGCACATGACTTCGAAAAGACAGTGGTGCGTGTGGGGTTTGAATCCGGGGTCTCCGGATCGGTAGGCGCCGTTCTCCCGACTAGACCAGCCGTAACTTATTATTACAATTGAGTTATTGCACTTTTTTTTTGCGTTGCGAAGATATTTTTGAACTGAATACTTTAGGCGTGTTGAGCACTTTTTAGTAAGAGAAAATCTTATAGGTTCCCGTCACCGACTAGATGGCCGTTAGATGGGGGCAGTGGCAGCGTAGCGTCGGAGCGTCACCGCCGGCAGAATAGCTCAACGGGACGTACGTATCAGAAGACGCTTTTTGGATGGGGAAATCTTGAGAGCTTGTTTAACCGACACGCGTAATAGCAGTATATCTGTAGCTATACAGGTGAAAATACATATAGTGCAATATTGGTGTTGTTTACTACAAAAAATCTGTTTTCACTTCTTTCGGCTGTCACTATGACTGTTTTTTTTTGTACTATGCCCAGGTTCGTATGCTCGTCCACTAGCTATGTTAGATATCGTAAACGCACTTCTAGCACAAACATACACATTACACATCTATCAAGCTGGGTGGATTAACAGAAATATAACACGATGCAAGAAATTAAAAAAAAACAACAGCGTTTTACGAGTAGGTGGATAGTTACAAAGGTTTGTAAAGAACGAAACGTATTTTCACAGAATTTCAATACGCCACGTAATATAAGGTATACGGCATGTGTAGAGGTAATAAAAGCGGTGATGTGCCGATACTATCCTGAGACGAAATACGCCGCCGACGGCACAAATAAGATTTGTACGCTGGTAGGGTGGATGATCCAGTAATGGACAAGACCCCAGTAATGGACACTTTTTTCCTATTTTTAAAGAAAACAAGCTTTCCACATTGACATTTTGGTGTGGCAACACTTAATCATATAGAACGGACCTCCTATTCGCCTCACAATATCCGTCAGTGCGATCTGTCATTTTGTTTCATGATGTTTGCGAAGTAAACATTAGACCAAGTTAGTGCTTCTCCAGAAAAATCCAATTTTACTAACGTAATCGTCAACAAGGTGAGTCAATTTTTTTTCCGTTTTTTCTTTGTTGTTTATTGTAATTAAATTCTAATGATATTTTAAAGTTTTGTAATGAAATGAGAGATATTATTATTTGTAATTCTTCCCGCTTATTATCATGCATTTTTTTTATAGGCGGTGTCATTTACTGGTTCTGCCATACAGACTTTACCCAGTTATCGACATATGTCCATAATTATTTTCTTAGTAACATCATGAGTTTGCACGCCAATTTGACATCTTTTCCCAAGCAGTGTAAGTATATTGCTAAACCAAACAAATTGGAGTCCATGTACCAGTAAAGAACACAGTGTCGATCACTGGATCCAGTGAGTGTCCATTACTGGTTTTTACGTCTTCTTTCAGGTGGCTTTCAAAAGAACAAGGAGAAATTTTGGTTAGGTGGCTCTTAGCTCTAGTTGCAAAACATGTTCCAACCATAGATGCTGCTTTGATAATCATTATACAATCTCCATTCAAAAGAAACCCCTTTTTGGGCGGAAAATGAGCAGGGCAAAAAGAAAACAAGGACTAAGAGAGAAAAAATACCATCAGCAGTAACAAGCCAAGCTTGGAGACAATACCACGAAAAGGAAGAAATAGAAAAGAAGAAGCTAGAAAATACCGAAAGAGTAAAGCTAAAACAAGAAACTAGAATATGAAGGAGCAAACTGCTGTAGAAAGAAAAAATAAAACGTAACAATTATTATATGACAGTGCCTGTTTTAAATCCAATTAAAATATTAGTATAAATTAAACTCTATTTCATTTTATTTACTAAACTATATTGATTTACCAGGTGGCTATGTATGTTAGAAATAATCTAGAATCATACAGTACGCGAGGAGAGAGACATTCTCGCAACATACGTAAGGCGAACAAGCTGGATGTTATATCACACTCTCTCACAAGGTCACGGAAGCTAACTCACATTATGGGACCTGAAGTTTATAACACTCTTCCCAAAATAGTTATACCTGTTCCAAGTTTTCGCAGCTTCAAAAACAGATTAAAGTGCTGGCTTATCGATCAAGCTTTTTACAGTTACACCGAATTTTTAGAGAGTGATGGCAAAGTCCTATAAAAATGTATATAAAAATTTGACATGGGTCAGTACAATTGTTATAAAAATATATTACTCGTATACTCATATAATGCTTGACAGTTTTCTGTACAATAATTATTATAATACAGTAAAGTAGTCATTTCAAACTTTGAAAATGTATACAATTTGTATGCTCTTTCTTTTGTTTTTATTTTTTATTTATTGACGTGTAAATTGTACATTTATGAATAAAGTACTTTGACTTTATTTGTCTCCTAAATACTATTTATATCTGCCATAATTATGTTTATGTTCATTGTCCATGACTGGATGTCCATAACTGGGTAACGTCCATCACTGGGTATGGACAACTGGATCCTAGGTGTCCATAACTGGTGATTTTCGTTTTTTCTATATATTGTCAATTTTCTAACAATTCATTATAAATAATTCAATTGTAAATCATTGTGCTGATTCCATTCCATTATTGGGTCCTTCACCTTAGCTGTTCTATATTCTCGCATCTAGTTGTGTAAAGGTTGTGGTAATGTAAAAGTATTTGTACCTTGAAAATATTAGATACATTTCATAGTTAATTCGTGGGTTCAGTTATATCTAATTCAAAGATGTACGAAATTAATTACATAAGGGAAAATCCCATCCGGCTTAGTACAGAAATGAGTACAACTAGCTGTGTTTATTTGGAATGGAAGAAGGATCAGGAGAAGTGGAGACAGTTCATGGATTTCGTTATATCAAGAAAATTACAAATTAAAACTTCATAATTCGTATGTTGATACTGATTTAATAATGATAATTTAATAATCACAATTTATTTTCTTCGAAAAAACAAAAACCGACTTCAATATAAAATTGAATTGAGACAGTCGACCAAATTTCATTTCACTACGTCGTCCAGATAAATGAAAGAAAATTTTAGTTTTTGTGTTCATATTTCAAATAGTGGAGCACCGAATTTGATAAAATTTATGGAATCACGTTTAACACCTCTAAACCAAGAGCGGATCCATCCGCTAGTTTGGCTTCCGTGAACCGGTGATGCGGTGATCCGTTCTTGGTTTATGACCAGCGTCATGGGGGTCATGACCCGCTCCCCCTGGGCTGGGTAAGTACTTAGGTGGACCATTAATTAAAAATCACTTATCGCACAGTTTCTGACTTGACCACGACAAGGTGACCCCCCGACCTGGAACAATGTAACCCCCCTCGGGTCTTCCAACAATTTGTCGACGATAATCTCCGAACCATTGCAACCGACCGAAGCATTGTTCAAGTGTTCGCATGATGTTGTTCGGATCTGTTGCGCTTTATAGTAGCACCGCGACGGCGTCGCGTGCTTCTCCTTTCAGGCTGCCCCGGAGTCGTAGCAAGTTCTCGGCTGCCGGAATCTTGTAGAATTGTGTAGAGTCTCGAAACGCGGCTTTGAATGGTAGCCATTCGTTCGGGAAACCGCTGAAGGCCGGCAGGTCGCAGTTGTATCTTCGTTGAGGCCGCGCCATTTTTTCGAGTGCTTCGGCTAGTTGTATTCCGACGCTATTTCTTGCTCGGCCCGGAGTTGGTGATCGCCCTCGGTTATATTGAACCGTTCGCTGAGGTCGCTCTTCTCTGGCAGTGCGACGCGGTGTTTCGTCGCGCTCCCCTCGTGTTAACGATGTGTTCTTCAGCCAATCGTTGACTCTGTTTAGCTCGTCCGTGGTAGTGATCGGTTCTCCGCGGATGCTTTCTTCGTCTTCGATGGCGGCTACTTGCGTAGCGAGTCGCTTCTTCACATGGTCGGTCTCGATCTGTAGTTCCTTGCGGCGTATCTCGGCGAGCTTCTCCGCAGCCTCCAACTCTGCCAAACGTAATCTCAGAGTGGAGTTGTTCGTTCGCTGGGAGAGCGCCGGAGATTTCGGCCGCGCAGTGACCGCCGCGGCGGCAGCGCCCGATGACTCGCCGATCGGCACCGACGGTGATGCCGGAGGTTCCATGGAGAGTCTTCGACGACGTTCTTGCTCGAGGTGTCCTCGTTCCAGACGTTCTTGCTCGAGCCGCTGTTCTTCGCGCTCCGCAGTTTCGCCTTGGCTTCGGGTCACAACCATAGTCGAATATTGACTAGACCCTTCGTTGTCTTGATCCGGCTTCGTAGGACCAGCGTTGATGTTGTGGACTGTAGTGATGATGGTTCGCGTTCAGGGTGCTTGGTTGTTGAAGTAGGCAGGTGAAGAAAAGACTTGTTCCGATGTCGAGTGATGACTGTGTACTAACTTTATTTCAAAATATGGGCGAGTCTTATTCTATTTACAACTACGGGACTTAGTGACTAAGTGCGCCAGTAGCGCGATGCGCCGCGCTCAGTCGTCCCCGACGCGCGCCCGCGCGGCCGCTCCCTCTCCTTGTCCCGCTGCCGCTGCTCGCCCCGCTCCTCGCCCCGCGCCTCGCCCCGCCGTCGCGTCGTCTGCCGCCGAAGGACTTGTCGTCCTCAACAAATAGGATGTTGCAAAAATTATCAATAATTTTCATTACTAAAATTAATACACTTATGAAAAATTACACTGACTCACATATGACAGTCTAAACGTTTTACATACAACTCCAAGAAACATGAAATAAATGGGTACATTTTTGGTTGATGATATGAGCCCGTAGGTTCGATTCCTTTGGTAGTGGTAGGACTCTTGACAGAGTCCGCCTGGGGAAGTACCACACCTTTGCCAGTTATTGTACCGTCAAGCAGTAATGTGAAAACATTACTGTGTTCCGGTTTGAAGGGCAATGTTTCCAGCGAAATTACAGGGCACAGAGATATAATATCTCTGGGTGACGAGCGCAGTGCAGTGCTAGGTAATGATTTGGACTCGTCGTGTTCCAATAGCTGCGTGCCACTGTGCTGTTATGTGGCAGGCATGTTGATTACCATCAGGCACATGTCCTGCTCGTCTAGTCACTCTATACTATGAACAAACAAAAAGCTCATACTATAAAGGATATCTAGGAAAAGTCATTTGCCATACTTAGAATTTTATTCTGGCAAATGCTTGGTATCAGAATAAATTGTATATTGTCGTCTAATAAAGTGATTGTTGTGAAACTTATAACATGGTTTTAAAAACGATTACAGGAAAGCACTTGACCGTCACCGTCTTGAATGGATTTCAATGGACAATATTAGGCGTATTTCACACGAGTTATGTTGCATGTTTAATCAGTGGAGTCAATAGTTATTATTCACCATCAACAACCCACTAAATGTTCGCACTGCTGGGACTCGGGGCCTTCTCTCGCAAGGTGAGAGTTAAGGCCATAATCCACCACGCTGGCCCAGTGCGGGTAGGTGGATTGACACATGACTTCGAAAGATTCTAGGTACATGTCGGTTTCTTCACGATGTTTTCCTTCACCGTTTTAAGTTAGCGACATTACGCACATGACTTCGAAAAGACAGTGTGGGGTTTGAATCCGGGGTCTCCGGATCGGTAGGCGCCGTTCTCCCGACTAGACCAGTCGTAACTTATTATTACAATGGGGCGCTTTCCAGATGAAGATAGACTTGTCAAAAATACTTCTAAATTTTGCCAAGTGTGGCACCACTGTTTGTTTTTGTGAAATTTCTCTACCAAAATGAAACATTGGCGCCACTTATGGTGAAATTGGGAACTGTCTTTGACAAGTCTATCTTCATCTGGAAAACGCCCCATTGAGTTATTGGACTTTTTTTTTGCGTTGCGAAGATATTTTTGAACTGAATACTTTAGGCGTGTTGAGCACTTTTTAGTAAGAGAAAATCTTATAGGTTCCCGTCACCGACTAGATGGCCGTTAGATGGGGGCAGTGGCAGCGTAGCGTCGGAGCGTCGCCGCCGGCAGAATAGCGCAACGGGACGTACGTATCAGAAGACGCTTTTTGGATGGGGAAATCTTGAGAGCTTGTTTAACCGACACGCTTAATAGCAGTATGTCTGTGGCTATACAGGTGAAAATACGTATTGTGCAATATTGGTGCTGTTTACTACCTACAAAAAATCTGTTTTCACTTCTTTCGGCTGTCACTATGACTGTTAATTTTTTTGTACTATGCCCAGGTTCGTATGCTCGTCCACTATCTATGTTAGATATCGTAAACGCACTTCTAGCACAAACATACACATCTATCAAGCTGGATGGGTAAACAGAAATATAACAAGATGCAAGAAATTAAAAAAAAAAACAACACTATTTTACGAGTAGGTGGATAGTTACAAAGGTTTGTAAAGAACGAAACGTATTTTCACAGAATTTCAATACGCCACGTAATATAAGGTATACGGCATGTGTAGAGGTAATAAAAGCGGTGATGTGCCGATACTATCCTGAGACGAAATACGCCGCCGACGCGACGGCACAAATAAGATTTGTACGCTGGTAGCTGTTCTATATTCTCGCATCTAGTTGTGTAAAGGTTGTGGTAATGTAAAAGTATTTGTACCTTGAAAATATTAGATACATTTCATAGTTAATTCGTGGGTTCAGTTATATCTAATTCAAAGATGTACGAAATTAATTACATAAGGGAAAATCCCATCCGGCTTGGTACAGAAATGAGTACAACTAGCTGTGTTTATTTAGAATGGAAGAAGGATCAGGAGAAGTGGAGACAGTTCATGGATTTCGTTATATCAAGAAAATTACAAATTAAAACGTATGTTGATACTGATAAACACAATTTATTTTCTTCGAAAAAACAAAAACCGACTTCAATATAAAATTGCATTGAGACAGTCGACCAAATTTCATTTCACTACGTCGTCCAGATAAATGAAAGGAAATTTTAGTTTTTGTGTTCATATTTCAACAAGTGGAGCATCGAATTTGATAAAATTTATGGAATCACCTCTAAACCAAGAACGGATCGATCCGCTCTTGGTTTAGATTGGTTTCCGTGAACCGGTGATCCAGTGATCCGTTCTTGGTTTATGATCAGCGTCATGGGGGTCATGACCCGCCCCCCCTGGGCTGGGTAAGTACTTAGGTGGACCATTAATTAAAAATCACTTATCGCACAGTTTCTGACTTGACCACGACAAGGTGACCCCCCGACCTGGAACAATGTAACCCCCCCCGGGTCCGGCATTGCTCTGAACTATGATCTACCGAACAAAAAAAGAACCATTAAAATCGATTCACAGTAATTGGCGGAGCTATCGCGTAACATACTTCCGAAAAAAAAACAAACAACCAAATTGAGAACTTTCTCCTTTATTGAAGTCGGTTAAAAAGTTTTCACTTTCACTATCTTTTGTAGAAAGAACAGTCTTTTAAACGTGTGTATTGAGTCTTTTGAGTAATATTAAAGGTGCACTGCGACGATACACGCTATGTCCACGTGGAACACATATCGACAGCGTTTGCTAGCTTTTCTGTGCGTGACAGTATATTTTATGGCTCCACGGTGTATCGGAGCATATTGATGTATCTAGGTACGATATCCGGATATTGGGAGTTGGCGCTGGCTGTAGATTTGTCGCACCCTCCATGCGTATCTTGGTGTAATTAAGTTTACTTTTGTTTTGTAAATTGTTAAAATGATTCGAGACGATAGTGATATAAAGCTACATTATTTTACAAATTTGCACAGATGTTATTCGTATGCATTTATTCCAGGGTGCCTTCTATTTAACGAAGTTTCAATTTCATTAATATATTTTTTCAATAAGTAGTACATTACCATAAGAGATTATATTATGAATAAATAAAAAACACCTAAACATGCTAAAATAAATGGCTTCTCTGAATCGGTTTTCTATATTATCAGTTTTGCTTCAGGATAAGGATAAGACAGGTATCACCTAATTGTGTAGGGAAAAAAGAGAAGTCGAGGACGTAATGGCAAGAAGGGCTTTTGTGTACCTACCTGTATTAGGTATAGGGTATCGTTTGACTTCGATTTGTATGACGGATCGGAATGGACACCCTTACTTAGGAGGCTATTATTTACTCTAAATTTAAAAGCACATTGGTAGCAGAACCAAAATGTACCAAAAAAGTAAAAAAATAAATGTAAGAAACTACCAAAATGTACGCAACATTATTTTTCGGCTGTTTTTATGTAATTTCTTTTCAATCTTTTTTTATATCAAAAAGCAACGTATGTGAATTTGTTTTATGGTACCTGTCTTGTTCACGTTCCTTACTACGTAATTAAATTTAACTACTATTTCAGTTATACATAGGATAATAATAATTTAATTTCCCATGTCAACACAACACACATTTATTACCTACTCATCTTGATTACGTTGCTGTAAACTATGTCGGCATAATTTAAATCAATTTTGGGTTCAAATTGAAACCATATAACCGCTAAAATACAGATCCAATTACCTATTATAAGTACCTAATGTTGCGGCAACATACGTAGTTGCACGTTGTTACTGCGATATTAAAATAAATTCTAGTTCGCTTTGGCTAACTTGCCACGAAAATAAAAGACATGCTTTAGCCGGAGGCAATAAAAAGATTTATTTACGCTTAGAAACTCATTTGCTGACGGCCCCGAAATAAAAAGCAACTCAACAGCTTGAAAAATATTATTTCAGTGAGAGCGGGTGGGGGCGGGCGCGTATCGTAATGTCGTCTAATGTGCGCGCATAAAAACCCGGGCTGCCCGCGAATTCTCCTCGAATACGCCGAATTTTATGCAAATTTCCTTTATGATCTTTCGGCATTTGACGCGAATTAACGATGAGAAATTCGACAATTTTAAATTTTGTGGATGCCCTCATCGCTTTACCACTAATCCAAAGATTTACTCTAGGTTTAGTAGAGGCAAAGCTGGTTGAAAAATGACACATGTCCTTGAAAGATGTCTTTCTTTGAATGTGATGCTATCACCGCGACATTTTTCTGAAAAAAATAGATAATCCAAAAAGTGCTAAATTACTAAGTTATACCTAATAGCCAGTATACATAATGACTTAACTTGTAAAATTGAGTTATTTGTTACAACCCGTAAATAAAGGCTTGGAAGGAAACTTTTCTGCCATTAGTTACGAAGATAGTTCATCGAAGATACAACGCGAGCGGAATTCGTTTAAAAACTCATTTTTCACAGCAACGTAAATAATGCTACAAGCCGTTGAAGGCTCGATACGATAGCTTCCTCGTAAAATGAAATTAGAACAGTTTCCTGTATCGATGTCATCACAATATTATCTAAGAAAACGTTTTACCCATGACAACATATCTCGAAAGCCGATTCTTTACTATCTCTTAACTTATATCAACAAAAACATACAGGAAGCCCGATACGCTTTTCGTGTTCGGTCGCCCACCTGTTTTCTGTTGTGTTTCGTTGAATAACTTAACAAAATATTCTTTTGGTTTCCTTACCGCTCAATGTAAGCGGGAGTGAAACAAGCCAGTTGTTTGTGGCCGAAACGAAAATCGTAAATCGCTGGAAACAAGAGAAACCATTCAGCTACTTTGTTCTTAGTCACTAACTTCGTGCCTTTTCTTAAGTTACAATCTCGGAGCTGTAAGAGTTTATGACGGTATAAACATAACGTAAAACTACGCGTATTGATAACAACAGTTGTAAACTTAACCGGAATTTATTAGTTCAACACATACAAAACGTTATTACGACAAGACAAGATTAGACCATAGTTATTTTAACTAATAATATTTTTGTGTGAGCTACAGGGTTCTTTACACCCTCCGTTATGAATAGGCATGGTGACTAAAAAAAGCTAATTTTCATTTTTACGTAATATTTTGTAGCCCATACCTATTTATGCTTTTCCGAATTATTATCGATCTGCATTCCAAAATTTCATCTGTTCCGTTTTGCAGTTTCAGGCGTGACGGAAAACGGAGAATAGGGAAAACGAAAAATTTGAAATGTGTTCAACATTTCAGATTATCTGGATTTTTTCGGGATATGAATTAAGCCTACATTCTAATTCAGGCTATAATCTAACTGCATTCTAAATCTCGACCTGCTCGAATATACCTAATTAACAACAAACATTTGAAATTCTAAACATACATAATATGGCTGCTTGGAAGAGATCGATTTTAGTGTTAAAGTCGCCAATTGCGATATTTGCGCCAATATCTTGCTATATGTAATTTTTCTTTATTTTTTTAAATTAAGCGCAATTAAAGAAAATTAATTAATCAATCTATCTATCTTTAATACCATCTTTCATTTTTGTAACGATTACGCCCAGGGGTGAAATAAAAAATACTCGTCGTACCTTCACCTTAATGGTATAAGTGCGATATTAGTAGGATGTAGGACTACTTGCGTATTTTCACTACAGTAGAGTATTTACTAGGACATGATTAACAATTTATTTTTTTAGGGTTCCGTAAAACGTAAAAACGGAACCCTTATAGATTCGTCATGTCTGTCTGTCTGTCTGTCTGTCTGTCCGTCCGTATGTCACAGCCACTTTTTGCCGAAACTATGAGAACTACACTGTTGAAACTTGGTAAGTAGATGTATTATGTGAACCGCATTAAGATGTCAATAGAAAAATTAAAAAAAAAGAAAAATTAGGGTTGCCCCCCATACTGAGAACTGAAACTCAAATTTTTTTATTCATCAAACCTACACGTGTGGGGTATCTATCGATAGGTCTTCAAAAATGATGTTGAGGTTTCTAAAACCATTTTCGTCTACACTGAATAATTTGCGCGAGAGACACTTCCAAAGTGGTAAAAAGTGTGTCCCCCCCCCCTCTAACTTCTAAAGTAAGAGAATGAAAAATCTAAAAAAAATATATGATGTACATTACCATGTAAACTACCAACGAAAATTAGTTTGAACTCGATCTGATTAGTAGTTTTTTTTTAGTACGTCATAAATACACTATTATAGAAACTTCGATCAAAGTTACAACGAACTACAAGAACTATGTGTACTATGTATATATTGTATATAATGTTACTTGCTGCAACGGAACCCTTCATGGGCGAGTCCAACTCGCACTTGGCCACTTTATTTATATAATTAAGTGTATCAATTTTATTTTCTTTTGTTTTTTGTTAAGATATTTTACAAATTATTGACAAGATCTGCCTGACAGCGATTGCCAATTAAATACATATATTGAAAGTCAAATCTTTCCAATTAATACACGTAAATACATGATACCTTATGAAAGCAGATATTTGTTTCTGGAATAATATTATTATTCGGATGAAGCGAAAGCGCTATCATAATCGTAATAATTAGGTATTTATCGGAAAAACCGCCCGGCGTTTTATTACAATGAAATATAAGGGTATAATTACACGAGTATAAGAATATAAGTGTATTATTATACGAGTGCCATATTATGAAATTAAATAAATTAAGACAATAACGTTTTATTATTCCACATAATATCTGTACCTATTTAACAACCGTTATTTTGGCCCCTTGGAGTTGCATAACAGTTTTATTTACTTGCTTTGTGTTACAGTAGATTTTTATACATCAAGGTATTTTTGTTTAATTCTGAAAAAATAATAGAGAAAATAACTTCTTCACGTCTAAACGTTTGAAGCTTAAAATAGAATTTGGTATGGATTAAACATAGGCTACTTTTTATCCCGAAAAAATTACGTGAACGGGAACTACTCGGGTAAAACCGCGGGGTGCTGCTGGTTTAAAGCTAATTCCAAATTAATCGTGTTTTGATAGAATAAAAGTAAAATATCTCTCGTTTGTGCCGTAGAAACTTTGGTTATGGTTGACGATGATAGATATTAGATAGTTGAATATATTCAATACAGCCATGTGTAGCCATTTCCTGATAAGTTATGATGAATCGATTCTAAATGCCACCGAACCTAGAATAAGGCTGACGTTGATAAATTGATCACATTTGTAGATAATCTTTGCTCCATTAACAGGTTTTATCTAGTTAGCGACTATTAACGTCAAAAAGAGTTACAATGTACTAATTAGCACGTTTATCATCCCTGAAGCTGCCAAGCTGCTAATAACGTTTTGTGAAAAGCGCTTTGCTATTATGTACTTCGCTGGGGTAGCGTAGATGTATGATTTAGACGGGCGGGCGATAACCTGCTACCAGAATTACGACAGTCCTTCCACTTTTCATTACATATTTTATCTGTGAAACCTATTTAAAAGCTTTCTAGGATTTATCTAATCTTATTAGAGCTTTTTACCTTGTTACTAGACGTAAAAAACGCTTAAGCACAAATTAGAAATTAGTCGTTAACGTCTAATGGAAAATATCTCGTCAAACTGCTTTTTGGTCGAATCTGATGGTTTTCTTTGGGTGCTATGTATGTTTTGGTCGTACATTTTTTGAATTTATTGTTTGTGTTTATTGTTAAAATATATTTAAAGAATCTCATTGATATCTTTATTAACTATGATTATAAGAGTATTTGTCAACGTGGTCCTACTACTTGTCTTGAGTAAATGTTAAAAGTCTTGACTCTGTTTTTTTTTGTGGGGAGTCTTAGCAGTGGAAATAAGTGGACTGTTTACTTATTAGGATATCTAAACTGTGGAATGAGATGCTTGAGTAGGTATTGCTTAGTGAACACATGTAAATAGAGTGTGTTTTTTTTCTATTTAGTCGCATTCTACTGCGGAACGTATTATCGTCTAACATAACGTCAAGATATAAACCAAAATGGAGATGTTGGAGCCGTTGTCTGGATCCCTAAGTAGGGTAGACTGGGTACGGTTGTGCCAATTTTCAGTTGATCGCCTATAATTTCGTAAGTATTCCAGTTAGCTGGAAGCAAGGTATGTTTTATATTGATATGGGCATTTATCTACATATAAATACTACAACTATGTCTTTATGTGCAAGGGTTAGATAATAGGAGCCATTTGAAAAAAAAAAAAAAAATGTCACAATCGTCCCCACCCCAAGGACGGTAGTGACAGTGCCTGGGGTCGAAAGTGACAAGTCCAAAAATACACATAAAATACTTTAATCAAGTGAAATCGCCGGTAACAAAGAAACATTTCAATCACTTTTAACTAATAAAGATTTGTACCATCTTTAACTATTAACAATCTTCGAAAAAACAAATGGTATTGCTGAGGTTGACGCAGTTGGCTGAAAATTGCTTGAACATTCACCCAATAAGGAATGTGAAAGCGGCAGTGTTTCATCATTCGGTCCAAGATTTCTAGTTTCAAAGTTTAGTCCGTCCGGAAAAACTGATAATTCTTCCTGGATTAGTCACTCCAAAGGTAGTTCTACCTGTTTCAGCAGAATTCGTCACTCCAAGGGTAGTTCTGTCTATTTCAGCAGAATTGGTCACTGCAAGGGTAGTTCTGGCAGATGGTCCTGCTGGATAAGTAATTCCAGTGTCAATTGTTATTCTTTCAAATTGTTCTGCAGAATTAGTCTCGCTAGTGTCTATGTATCCATCACAAATGATGATACTGCAGGATTATCTTCTTCAGCTTCAGGGCTTGGTCTGTCCGTTACAAAAGACGGTGCAAAGTCAATTTCTTGGAATAGATTACGATTAAATGGACAAATACCTGTATGCTGCAGGTGACATTCACCTCTTTCCGTCTTTTTAACCCGATGTCGGGGCATCTAAAAGCAAAATAAAAATTGTTTACTTTTGTCACAACTGTACCCAGAAAAAATGACACAACCGTACCCATTGCATTCGTTCGCAAAAAAACTATTCCCATGACTATACCGGATAACGTATGTTCAAAGTAATTACTGCTATTTAATCACAAATCTTTAAGTTTTAACGAGAAAAAATACTTGTCACTCTATCTGTGTACATCAAACAACAATCACACAAAGAAGTCAAACAAAAAAACTTACTTTTCATCGAAAAATAGTAATGGGGTACTCTGCAAACTGCTACGTCGTGCGGGTGGTGACGCAATACTGTGAAACACGTTCGGACAGGCACGCCGCTGCTCT
Organism: Ectropis crepuscularia; assembly: GCA_963693475.1. NCBI lineage: Eukaryota > Metazoa > Arthropoda > Insecta > Lepidoptera > Geometridae > Ectropis > Ectropis crepuscularia. The sequence goes on from OY856359.1 coordinate 11,122,926, forward strand.
CTTCCCTTGCATCCGCCCCCGTATTCCTTATAGTTTCGCCAATACGACGGCTGTCACTACCGTACCCTGGCACAATTGTACCCAGTCTACCCTACTATATTGTTTTAAGGCACAAATACAAAATGGACTTGAACATTCTCAACTCCGGCGATACACCTACCTTCGAGATCGTCAGGGAAGGCAAACTCTGCACAAGCGTAGTAGATGTAACAACGTGCAGTGGGTCTCTCCTGGGACAAATCAAGGGATGGAAGGTTGACAAAAGTATTACAACATCGGACCACAACGCAATTGCCTTCACTTTGCGACTAGTTAAAGCTCTCGAACAACAGTGACCAATAACAACAAAAGCAAGAAACATCTCGCCGGAGTCAGTGGAGAAATGTGAAAGTTCACTAGAACTCGAGTCGATGATTACGAGCTACACCTTATATACATGAATGAAGCCTGCGAACACACCATTCCATTGCCAAGCTCGCCGAAGGGAAATCCAACCCCTCCATGGTATAGTAAAACGCTAGAAAATCTGAAGAAAGACGTTCTTAGAAGAAAGAGAAGGATCAGGAATACCGCCCCTGACAGAGTTGAACTTGTAGTCGAACAGTACCAAAACGCTCGGCAAGACTACAAGGAAAAAGTCAAACAAGCCTAGACGGAAAGCTGGAAGGAGTTTGGCACTAATCAGGAGAAATAAAGTATGTGGGACAAGATCTACAGAGTGATGAGAAACACTTCGAAAAGACAGGAAGAAACACTCCTAAGAGACACCGAAGGGAACACTCTATCCCCACAGCTATCTGCAGAACTACTTGCCAAAACTTTGTATCCCGACAACTCTGAGAGCACAGACCACCCGTGTCATACAGAGCTACGGGAGCGGACCACAGAAACGCCTAAGGACTTACCGGAAAATGATCCACCATTCACATCAGCGGAACTGAAATCAGTATTGAGAACTCTGAATCCAAAAAAAGCTCCCGGTACGGACGGGATAACCGCTGATATATGCGCCGCAGCTATACGTTGCGAATGGAAGGATTTCTTGGCGATAGCAAACAAATGCCTGTCGTTGAAACACTTCCCCAAGCAATGGAAAGATGCGCACGTGGTCATATTACGCAAACCTGGTAAGAGAGATTACACACACCCAAAATCTTACCGCCCATAGGCCTTCTGTCCGTTCCCGGAAAATCGTTGAAAAGCTTCTGGTAAACCGACTCCAATGGCATCTCCTCCCAACCAACAGTAGGAAACAGTACGGCTTTATGCCCCAAAGAGGCACCGAAGACGTCTAACCAACCAACGAAAGAGCTGACGAACTAGCCAAATCGGCAGCTCTCACGGAATCACCCAGGGACTACGAGGGGATCCCTTTGTCCTACGTCAAACGCAAAATCCGCGAAGAATCGGTCAAGAAATGGCAAGATCGATATGAGAGCTCGGACACTGGTAAAGTCACCCAGACGTTCCTCCCCGATATAGCAAACGCATGTCGAATGATGAGAACCATAAAATTGACTCCCTTCCAGGTACAAGCGTTGACGGGACACGGAGGAATAGCAGAATACCTGTACAGATTTAAGCTCAAGAGCAGTCCTGCATGCGAGTGTGCCCCTGACCAACCCGAAACGGTCTGGCACGTACTAATCGATTGTCCCCGATTCATGGTCACAAGACATGAACTCGAATCTATGATCGACAGAAAGCTGGTTGTCTCAGATCTCCATAACATCTTAGCAGATCCAGATAACAGAACACGGCTCCTGTCCTTCATAGAGAGCTCATTCCGCATAGCGGCTAAGAGAAACTCCGTAATCTCAAATACACGCCCCCCTCGCCACCACACCCTGACCCGCTCCCCGTTGACGCCACGTGGAATGTGGTTCCCGCCCAACATAGTTCCTCGAAAAGTACCTCTATCCAACAACTACTGGAGAACGCAGACCAAGAAGAAGCAGGGATCCGTACCCGCGGAGTGGCTCTCTTTATGGACAGCAACAAAAAAAGATTCGGAATAAGCTTTTGCTTCGCCTGGGAACGGAAACGAGCCCGTTTGTCACCTGGATTGTCTTGCCTGCTCAATGGGAGTATCGCAAAAGTCACAATGAAGCGGAAAACCTATGACGTCATGCCAGTGTGCGAGGTAGACGACCACCAATTTCGGTTGGTGCGATCGAAAACCAAAACGATTGCACTAATAGAGTACTCGGAAGGTTGGACCCCTTTCACACAGGCAAGTGCGCTGCTCGAACATCTGAGCAGAAATGCAGGTGAAACACCGTTTTTTTATAAGCGTGGATGCGATGGCAATCGAATACTCAAGAGCGCGAGTCGCAGACCGGCTGGGTTGCATTGAGGCCTCTAAACATCATGAGGTGGTCTTATATGAAGATAGGGGAGAAAATCTGAGCTTTCTCAGAGCCCCTTCACACGACCAAACACATGCAACTGACAGCTGGGGACATCCTGTTCCTAGTTCGACCATCCATACCGGCTCCGAAAGAGCACAGCAGAGGACAGCCACGGAAAAAGCCGCAGCCAATCAAAGCGGCAGCCGAGGCACCAACATGACCTTCGTGACTGCCTTCAATGCAGCAGCAAGGAGCATAATCCGAATCTCATCCCACTCATCACCCCCCTTGACGCCAAGGACCCCCCAACGCAGCTTCACAGCAAGAATCTATGTCGAGTCGATTACTAGCGGAATCCCAACCGGTAGTGATCGGCTCAACAGACGAGCACTAGTATTAGGTTTAAAATGTTCCCAACTCCCCCCTTATTTTCCTCTTCTTCTGCTAATCCTAGAAATATGTAAAAAATATATAAGATTTGAAATGACAAAAGTCACGGACCCCGGAGTCTATGGAGTGCCAAATTTAAATTAAATAAAAGCAACAATGCATGTCTCGCCACACTCCATAGATAAATCGATTATCCTAACATACTCCAAAAGTTGCTTGTAGGCTATATTGTCGAACCAGTTCAAAGCAAAATTTAAATTTCCCATTATAGCAATTTATCAATGCAAAGAAAATGCAAATTATCATGCCAAACAAGCAACGGTTACTGGTAGCAAAGACTATTACCACATATACACATATGATCTCTCCACAATATGTCCCCATGTATCTACCCCAACTAGTGGAGTCCTGGAATAAAGTATGGTTGCAGGTAAAGGTAAACTTTATGATCAAATCCAATAGTCCATTCCCCCTAAACCTTGGTTTTTTAATTCAAAAATATTAACAAAATCACCACCACAATCTGCCGCCTACGCTTCAGTTTAACCTGTACTGCCCTGTTTCTAGCAAAAATTAAAATTCGTTACAGTTCCTTAGGTGAATGAGGCCTGGCTGACGGCAACACCGACCACATTTTCCTGGAATGCTCTAGATATCCCAATTCCCTCCTATGACATGATCCCTCCTAACCTTACCCGCCCTGCTAACTTCTCCAATCTCCAATGTCGTCAGTAAATATTATTATTATTAGTTTTATATCATATTAAAAATCTTATATATAAAATTCTCGTGTCACAGTGTTTGTTTCCTTACTCCTCCGAAACGGCTCTACTGATTTTTACCAAATTTTATATGCATATTCAGTAGGTCTGAGAATCGGCTTCTAGCTATTCTTCATACCCCTAATTGATAAGGGTTGTTCAACCCAAAAAATATTTTTTTAATTTTCGGACAATTTTTTTTGTTTTTATTTTTTTATAACGTGGTGTTAACAAATACATACAACCCTAAATTTTTACCCTTTTATCACGAACCCCTATTTTTTAATATCCATTTTAGTAATTTAATCATTTGACAGTGAACGCCTCCTAAACGGCGGGACCAATTTGAATGATTTTTTTTGTGTGTGTACATTGATTGTTTGTGTGTGGATTTGAGGATGGCTTAGATTCACAAATAAGCCCGGCAGATGGCGCTGCAGACAGTGTCTAGATTATGATCCGAGCGAAGCCGGAACGGGCCGCTAGTAATGATATAAAACTTTAATTGTTGTTCTTTAAGTGTTATAATTTGAATTTAAGTATTAATTATTCATATTTTTATGTTTATCTTGTGACGTTTTCTTTGTGTATGTCCATTGCAGAGGTCTAATTAATTATTAAATTTACATTAAATATACAACTACTAACAAACGTATTTCTACTCCACCGACCAACTGCAAGAGCCACTATTCAAGCTGAATACCGACCAAATTAATGAGGATTAATGAGGATATTCGCAAAAGAACGAAAGTGGCCGACATAGCTCAAAGAGTAAGTAAGCTGAAGTGGCAATGGGCAGGCTACATCGCTCGCAGAGCTGACAACCGACGGGGAAGAAAAGTTCTCGAGTGGCGACCACGAACCGGAAGACCCAGTGGTGTGTCACGAACCGGAAGACCCAGCCGCAAGACGTCCACTACTGCACATAGGGCTCCCCCCTAGATTTCCACAACGAACTATCCTACGCAACCGGCAACCAGCGGTTTCCAGCCTTTTTGAGGTCATCTGTCCATCTAGTGGGACACACCACTGGGTCTTCCGGTTCGTGGTCGCCACTCGAGAACTTTTCTTCCCCGTCGGTTGTCAGCTCTGCGAGCGATGTAGCCTGCCCATTGCCACTTCAGCTTACTTATTCTTTGAGCTATGTCGGCCACTTTCGTTCTTTTGCGAATATCCTCATTGATCCTCATTAATTTGGTCGGTATTCAGCTTGAATAGTGGCTCTTGCAGTTGGTCGGTGGAGTAGAAATACGTTTGTTAGTAGTTGTATATTTAATGTAAATTTAATAATTAATTAGACCTCTGCAATGGACATACACAAAGAAAACGTCACAAGATAAACATAAAAAATATGAATAATTAATACTTAAATTCAAATTATAACACTTAAAGAACAACAATTAAAGTTTTATATCATTACTAGCGGCCCGTTCCGGCTTCGCTCGGATCATAATCTAGACACTGTCTGCAGCGCCATCTGCCGGGCTTATTTGTGAATCTAAACCATCCTCAATTAGGGGTATGAAAAATAGCTAGTAGCCGATTCTCAGACCTACTGAATATGCATATAAAATTTGGTAAAAATCAGTAGAGCCGTTTCGGAGGAGTAAGGAAACAAACACTGTGACACGAGAATTTTATATATAAGATATATATAACTGACCAGAGTATGCACAAAATTCACGACCTCATATTTTTTTCGCTGTCCACTTGACGTGAAATGCCCCATCAGTTAATAGTTCAAAGTAGCTCGTCTGCCTCGACCAGTAAGCACAATAGGCTATTGAAGCCAGGAACGTGTGTTTATCAGGAAGCCAGTGAATGCATGTCCTTTTGCGCGATTGCCTACTAAGCACAACTGCTGCACACTACTCGAATGCTGGCCGGTAATACACGGTACTATGGAGATAGTGTCTGTCGATATTACAAGATTAATATCATGTCTGAGTGCATAGATAACTCTTTGTACTATAACTCTAGGTGACATACATAGTGATAGATAAATAGATTGACACTTCTTTGCGCTTAATTTGAATTCTTAAAACTTTAAAAAGGGTTGTTTTACTAAACTATCATTGTCATTAGTTGCGGGATAATCTGTGTTTTAATCGACATTTCTATGCTTCTCCAATAACATATTCGATATTCACGGATCACTGATGAATACTACAAATAACTTCACTCTTTGTGTTGAGATTGAGAGCATTTTTTCACGGAGAGAGGAGAAGAATGAACAAATAAAAAACCGTTCGAAAACAGGTTGTTTACAGGTATAGATCGCCACGTCAGACTAAAACTTCTTTTTCCCCGTTCGAGTTTGATAAAACAATACCTAAATTGTTTTTTAAAATTCAAAACCACGTTTTCGTCGCCTTTGTTTTTGTGCTATGTAGTTCAGTTTCAGGTTTCGCTGTCCGTCACTCAGCACTGAACCTTAATTACGCGGTTCCGAGCTGAATTCAACGGAAAGCGTTGGCAGTAACCATTTTACTCAGTAGATGATCTTTCTTACATTTTTGAAGTGAAAACTTCGTTTGTCGCACCACAGAAAGATGTTTCGTGGGCTGTCAAATGAATCACGCCACGCCACGCTCGGGAATGATAAGAAATCTTCGGGTAAACTCGGGACCATGGCCACGCCCTCCGGTTTCACCGGCGTAGTTTCCAAAGTAAGCTATCAAATTCTGAGATATAAGTTTTCACTTCTATCGGCAGTGCCTACGACTGCAAATTTTTTTTAATAACCAGCTTAGTTTTGACCTTGCACAGCATCATAGTTTAAAACAGCTTCATGAATCTTGTACCTACCTTTAAACGAGCAATTCTTGTATTAACATTTTATTTAGTAGTGGTAGGACTCCTTGCTGAGTCCGCCTGGGGAATTACCTACTGTAACCCTTTTTTTCCTCCGTGATTCGGAACGCATCGATTGTCTATGCGGCCGAGCGATTAACGGACATCACTAAAAAAAGTCGGTTCGCTTACCGCGTCCCTACGGGAAGTTTTGAAAGCGTTCTTTTTTTCCGACCGGCGTGGCGAGTGGTCGATTTCGTTCTCTGGTGCGTGAGTGGTTGAGTTGGAAGATTTTGGTGAGTTATGTGCGGTGATTTTGCTTGTTCGATCGTCAATCGATCGATTGTTCGTGTCACAGAAAAGTGAAAACGTGTTTTTTTATAGTGACGTGTCCCGAGGCTAACGCCGGCCAGCGTCCGCGCCCGGCGGCTATCCGCGTCGTGCGCGTGGGGGGGCCTGTCTTAAGCGTTTGAGTGAACCTCCTCTCTAAAGGGTAAGTTCTAAGTGTGAAATGTGTAGTGGAGCCGCATGGCAGGCGGATGTCTGACGAACACGTTGTTTATTTCGTTTGTTCTTTTGTAGGAGGTGCTTGGGGGAGCCGACCGGTTTTGTTGGCGTCCGGTTGTGGTGGTGTCTGGCGGTTTTGGCCGGGTTTCCTGTCCCGGGCTGCGCCCAGTTCGGCGGTCGACCCCGAGCTCGTGCCTCGTGGCCGGGACAGCGCTCGCCAGAACCCGACAGAACCCGACAGGTTTTTGTTTAGTGAAGAGTGGTGGAAGGTGAAATGGAGAGTGGGGCCTATTTGTCAGGCCAGGTCATGGGCCGTGGTTGAATAGGGTTGTTTCGGGGGGATGTGAGACCGCTATAGGTTAGGAACTACCGTAGTAATCATACCATACCCGCCGTCCAGAATTTTCCAAGGGTCACCTCCGGATGTTTTCCTGAGCATTAGCTCCCTGAGGCAGGACGGTAATATCCCAGGTCAGTCTCTCCGACTTGACCGAACTGAAGGTGTATGGTTTTACTCACCATGTTTTCCATGCTTTGAGCAAACCGGGATCTGGGAAGCCGAGTAAGCTATAGGGTATAACATTACAGTGGTCCATTCCCCCCGAGGAGTTAAGTGTCCTGAAAGTGTCCGGCCGTGGTCGGTTAATAAAGGTCAGGTTTCTGACCTCATCATCATCATCATCATATCAGCCGAAAGACGTCCACTGCAGGACAAAGGCCTCCCCCAAAGATTTCCACAAAGATCTGTCCTGCGCTGCCCGCATCCAACGATTTCCGGCGACCTTTACCAGATCATCGGTCCATCTTGTGGGGGGCCTGCCAACGCTGCGTCTTCCGGTACGCGGTCGCCACTCGAGAACCTTTCCGCCCCAACGGCCATCGGTTCTGCGAGCTATGTGCCCTGCCCACTGCCACTTAAGTTTAGCAACTCGTTGAGCTATGTCGGTTACCTTGGTTCTCCTGCGGATTTCCTCATTTCTGATTCTATCGCGCAGGGAAACTCCGAGCATAGCTCTTTCCATTGCCCTTTGGGTGACTTTGAGCCTTCTTATGAGGCCCATAGTAAGCGACCACGTCTCTGTTCCGTATGTCATCGCTGGCAACACACACTGGTCAAAGACTTTCGTCTTGAGACACTGCGGTAGTTTGGACGAGAAGATATTACGATATTACGTATTAGTTTCTGACCTAGATAATAAATAAATTTCTATGTTCTATAACATATACTTTTTCCTGCTGTTGCTGTTAAACGTTATTTTCATAGGAGCTTACAGTAGTTAATTACCTAATAATTTTCCCGGGTCACCGCTAGTGTCTAGTTAGTGTACTTTAGGTTATCGCTCATGTAAACACTATAAAGTTTAATCCAGAGAGACACAACTCTAGAATTTTCCAGGGGTGGCTATACGGTGGATACCATACTTCCTGTAAGGGACTGAGAGTCAGTCATAATCTGACGGATTGTTTCCTCCGTACTTGAAGGTTGTATTTGTCCGTGGATATAATATCATTAAGGAGCTATTGTAAACCTTATTGTATCTAGAGTGTACTAAAGTTAGTTTAACGTTCAACACTTAGCGCGTTGAAACTGACTTGGTACTTGTCTGTTGTTATCATATTATCAATAGGATATGATAAACCTTATTGTATCTAGAGTGTTCTAAAGTTAGTTTAACGTTCAACACTTAGCGCGTTGAAGCTGACGTTGTACTTGTAATTGGTAATTTTATTCTCTTACCTTACTTAATCTACTAAATTTATAGTTATAAATTCCATGGTCTTACACCATACTGATGAAGGCCTATTGCCCCTTTTATTTTGGTTGATATTGTCAGTTTTCGGTAACAGTATAGGTTCCTGGCTGTAAGGAGAGGTTAATTTTTGCCCAAGTACTTATCTAACCTAACCGGGGAGTTTTGCCTTTGCTGAACCCCTCTCTAACCTAGGGTGGTATTCGGAATTTACCCATCTTTACGAAAGGACCCTGTACTGGGAATAACCAAATTTTAATTTAGAGGTTGTCGAGGAATTCCTCAAATTCCTTTTTTTGTTTTTTTGAAGGAACAGTAACTCAACGATCAACCCCTGGCCTTTTTACCCTTTTTATTATTGATGTATGCCTTGGTTTCCTATCAATAAACGCTTGAAAAAGTCTTAATTTTTTATTTTATACTTAAACTTTAACTTTTTTCCGGGGAGGTTTGAGAATTCAATTTTCACCAATTGAGTTCTCAACCATAACACCCCGGATAACCTTACAATTTGGCGCCCGAACTCAGGGACATTTTCAAGCATTTATACGCTATATATATACTATATAACGCTAAATAAGACTATATGGGATGTTTTGCACGTTATTGAAGCTTTATAGGATGTTCTGTGTTCTTTCTAGGCTGTTTTAGGTTATAACTACCTGGATATTGTTATATTATTCTACTATACCTGACTATGTGTTAGTTATAGACTACTATATGTTAATTATCTTTAACTTTACTTACTATATGTAAAGTTTTCTACTTTTTAGGCTTTGTTGAGTTGTCATTGCCTGTTTATTATTATACCCTTTTACCATACCCGACTATATGTTAGTTATATACTACTATATGTCATCTTTTTAACTTTCCTTATTATAAGTAAAGTTTTCTACCTTTTTTAGGCTGTGTTGAGCTGTCACAACCTGTTTATTGTTATATTCTTTTACTATACCCGACTATATGTTAGTTATATACTACTATATGTCAATTTCTTTTTAACTTTCCTTATTATAAGTAAAGTTTTCTACTTTTTTAGGCTGTGTTGAGCTGTCACAACCTGTTTATTGTTATATCCTTTTACTATACCTGACTATATGTTAGCTATATAACACTATATGTTATTTTTTTTAACTTTACTGACTATATGTGAAGTTTTCTACCTTTCTAGGCTATTTATAGATCATATATAGGACTATATGCTGGTTATATGATACTATATCATATTTTATTATTGTTTAATTATTTTAAAGCTTTCAAGACGTGCTTAACTACTATAAGTCATCGATCGTGGTCTTCTACCTCTGGTTTCGGTCTGTTGCTCGATTCTGGATCGTGTTACTGTTACCTTTTCAACATATAACTTTGAGTTTGTTATAAAAATAACGGTTTAATATTGTTAACTACTGTTGTATTGTGCGGCTAGTATTATAACTTTTTAGCATAAGCTATATTACTAAGTTTATCTAATTTTAAGTATAGTTCTGTTTACTTAAGACTTTGAATATGGAGGAACGTCCCATATCTTTCCATTTACTGAATGTTGATGAGTTGAAATATGAAGTATGTATCCGCGATGCCCTTCCGGAGGATAATATACAAAAGTTACGAGCTCAGGTGAAAAAGTTGAATGCTCAGATGAGAACTGATGAAATTGTAACTTATGAGGGTGATATTTCTGCCGAACTACTGTGTGTTCAGGGTAAACTAGGGGAACTAGAGGAGACTTGTGCTCGACGCCCATTACTATTAAAATATCTGAATAGGATACAAGCTTTAGGTAATCATCTTTTTCATCGGTTGAGTCGCCTTTCACCTTCTCTTGAGGAAGACTGTGTCCGTAAAGCTCAGCTTGACGAACGTTTGGGTGTTATCACTAAGAAGATGGATCGCATTTTGCAAAATTTTCGTAGTAGTGTCGAATTTACCCTTGCAGATGATAAGCCGTTGTGTGGAGCTCAAGGTGACCCTACTGTGGAGGAGCTGGGAATTGCTGATGGAGCTGATGCAGTCGCTGACTCCGAGGAAGTTCGTAGTAGTCCTGCTGTGCGCCTGGTTTCGTGTGACCGAGTTTCTAATGTTCACGCACTAAACCATAAGTTTAATGGAAAGGGTAGTGTTCATGCTTACCTGGAGAGATTTTTTTTTTTTTTTTTTTTTTTTTTTAAATAAAGAATGACGAGACGAGCAGGACATGTGCCTGATGGTAAGCAACATGCCTGCCACATAACAGCACAGTGGCACGCAGCTATTGGAACATGAAGAGTCCAAATCATTACCTAGCACTGCACTGCGCTCGTCACCCAGAGATCTAAGTTGTTATATCTCTCAGCCCTGTAATTTCTCTGGAAACATTGCCCTTCAAACCGGAACACAGTAATGTTTGCACATTACTGCTTGGCGGTAGAATAAATGGCAAAGGTGTGGTACTTCCCCAGGCGGACTCTGCTAAGAGTCCTACTACTACAAGATTGGAAGAGTTAAGCTCGTCTAGACATATTTCCCCATCTAAATTGTATACCTCGGCTGTGGAGTTGTTTCCGGATGATGCTTTATTATGGTATCGTAGTATACGCGACGACGTTCATAATTGGGAAGAGTTGAAGAACTTGTTATTGGAGGAATTCTTGCCTCACGATTTTGATTACCTTTTATTACAGGAGATTCGTTCTAGAACCCAAGGACCTGATGAATCGATGGTGAAATATCTAAGCGTTATGCACAATTATTTTTCCCGTTTGAGGCGACCTTTAAGTGAAGCTGAGCGGCTGGAGATTGTGAAGTATAACGTCAGGCCTTTTTATACTACGCAGTTGGCTTTAGTGGATTGTACCTCGTGGTCTGAGTTTAAGGCACGGTGTAGGCAGTTGGAAGGTGCGAAGCAGAAGGCGGATTTGTTCAGTGAACCTCGGCCTAATTTAACTACAGCTGTTTCCCCGGACTTGACTTATAAAGGCAAGGTACCCCGTAGAGCCGAAGTTGCAGTGACAGCGGCTGACGAATTTTGTGTAAGGTGTAGGACTAAGGGTCATATCTTGAAGGCTTGTAAGGCGCCTCCTATGCTTATTTGTTATCGATGTGGCGAGAAGGGTGTTACTATTAGAAATTGTTCTCGTTGTGTTCAGCCAAAAAACTGAACAAGACGGGCCATTGTTTAACTTCTAAGGCAGAGTGGTCTGATTGGTGTAATTTTGTAGGTAGATTTTTTGAACAATCTAGATTAGAAGCAGCAATGGCTCGTGTGAATAGAATTGATGCTCGTCCATATTTAAAGGTTAATATTTGTGGTTTATCTTTCTCCGGTCTTTTGGATTCCGGATCGGAAATTTCTATTTTAGGTGGTTCGGCTAACGAGTATTTTACCGAATACGCTACTTTAAGAAAGGCTGATGACATGGATCATATAGTAGCTGCTAATGGCTCCTTGTCTCCTGTTAGTGGTTATATGTACTTACCCGTTGTAATGAAAGAGGTGCAGCGTGTGGTGAAATTTTATGTGATCCCAGGAGTGACCACATCTTTATTATTTGGTATTAATTTTTGGAAAGCTTTTAATTTAGCTCCAGATGTTTTGCGCTTGGCCGATCGCCGTGATGGTTCGGGTTTCTTTCAGCAACCCCGAGATGCTGTGGTGTCTGAGGTGCATCGATTGCATCCTTTGGACGAATTGACCGTTGATGAGAGGAGAGTGGCTGAAGATGTTTGTAAGCAGTTTGAAGATATTTCTGCAGAGGAGAAGGGTTTAGGTAGAACTCACCTGTTGTCCCATCATATTGAAACTGGAGACGCGGCTCCAATTAAGCAACGTTATTATGTAATGTCACCTGATAAGTTGAACGAGTTGAATCGACAGCTGGACGAGATGTTAGAGCTGGATGTGGTTGAGCCTAGTGAGAGTCCGTGGAATAACCCCGTCATTATGGCTCCCAAGGCGAACGGGGAGATGAGGTTTTGTTTGGATAGCCGAAAGTTGAATGAAGTTTCCAAACATGATGCATATCCGCTTCCTTACATTAACAGCATTCTAGATCAGCTGCGGGACGCCCGTTTTCTCTCGTCTCTCGATTTAAAATCTGCATTTTGGGAAATTCCTCTTACTTCTTCCTCGAAAGAAAAGACCGCTTTTACCGTACCCAACCGGGGATTGTTCCAGTTTAAAGTAATGTGTTTTGGTTTGACCTCCGCACCCGCTACCCAGCAACGATTGATGGATAGACTGTTTGGACCTGAGTTTGGAGGGCGTATCTTTGTGTACTTAGATGATATTATCGTGGTTTCTAAAACGTTCCAGGAACATATTGATCTCCTGTTGAAGGTGCTGGATAGGCTACGTTCGGCTAACCTTACGATAAGTCTGTCGAAGTGTTGTTTTTTTCGGAAGCAGTTAAAATACTTAGGCTACATTGTAGATGAGCTGGGCTTGAGAACTGATCCTGATAAAATTCAGGCCATTACCGATTTTCCTGTGCCATCCTGTCCAAAGGATGTGAAGCGTTTTCTAGGTACTGCCTCCTACTATCGACGTTTTATTAAGGGCTTCAGCACCATGGCAGCTCCTTTAAATGCTCTTACTTCTACTCGTAAGAATAAACCTCCTTATGTTTGGTCTGCTAAGGCAGATTGTGCTTTTTCAGATTTGAAGAGTGCTCTTACGACGGCCCCCGTGTTGGCGTGCCCTGATTTTTCCCTACCTTTTGTAGTTCATTCTGATGCGTCGGATGTTGGAGTCGGCGGGATGTTGACTCAAGTTTTTGATGGCGTGGAGCATCCGATTGCGTATTATAGTCGTTCTCTTAATAAAGCGGAGCGGAACTATTCCGCGACGGAGCGCGAGGCGTTGGCTGTGGTGAATGTTGTAGAACATTTTCGTGCTTACCTGGAAGGCCCTAAACCCTTTCAGATAATTACAGATCACGCTAGTTTGAAGTAGTTTCTCAATTTGAAGAATCCCACGGGACGTTTAGAACGTTGGGGGTGTAGACTCTCGCCGTTTAATTTTAAAATTGTGCATCGAAAGGGGTCGGAGAACGTTGTACCGGACGCCTTATCGCGTTCCGTGCCAGTTTCTGTTTTAAATCCGTCGGTGAATGATCCGTGGTTTTGTAATATCTTTGCGCGTTGCAGGGATAGACCACAAACGTGTCCTAATTTTCAAATTATAAACGGGAAGCTTTACCGTTATACTAAGGGTAAATTTTCTTTAACTGGTGATTTTGATTGGAAGGAAGTCGTTCCTGCTGAAGAAAGGCAAGGTCGTCTTGCCGAGTTTCATGATTCTACTATAGGGGCTCATCTGGGAATTGAGAAGACCTATAAACGTTTACGTCTTCGATATTATTGGCCCGGTATGTATCAAGAGGTGTTAGATTATGTGTCGCAGTGTGCGACCTGTAAAGCTTATAAACAACCGAATAGGCCGGCGATCGGATTATTCGGGAATCCTAAAGTCTGTAAAAGACCTTTTCAATGTATTAGTATAGATTTGGTTGGGCCTTTACCCAAGTCCCGCCAACGTAATGAGTATTTGCTCGTGGTAGTGTGTTGTTTTTCCAAATATTGTTTGTTGTTTCCTTTGACGCGTGCGACTAGTGCTGTCGTAGCACAGCGTTTAGAGGATCGTGTGTTTTTGGTGCACGGGATTCCTCAAACGGTGATAGCTGATAACGGGCCTCAGTTTATAGGGCGTGAGGTGAAAGATTTATTTGAGAGGTATTCTGTTCCTCAAGTGCATTATACTCCTGTTTATTGCCCACAGGTAAACACAGTGGAACGGTATAACCGTACCATCGTTACTGCGATAGCTGCTTTGGTGGGAAATGACCAGCGAAGTTGGGATACCAACCTCAGTCGAATTCAGTTTGCCGTTAATACTGCTGTGAACGATTCTACCACGTATTCTCCTTTTTTGATCGTACATGGTAGGGAAGCTGTTCTTAATGGTGATGTGTATGGGGAGCAAGAGGATCTCGATAGTATCTCCATCGGTTCTCGAGTGGGCTATGTGGATAAGTTGGGGGAGATGCAAGAAGTTTTTTTGCGAGTGGGCGCGGCTTTAAAGAAGGCGCATTCCCGTAACGCTAAGTATTATGATCGACGTCGTCGTGACCTTGAATTTCAGGTGGGGGACGTAGTTTGGCGACGCACCCATGTAAGGAGTGACGCTGCTAAGCATTTCTCGTACAAGTTAGCCCCTCGTTTTGAACAGTGTACGGTGGTGAAGAAGTTGTCCAAGTTAGTCTACTTGCTGGAGGACGCTAAGGGTCGTCGAACTACCTGCCACGTGAAGGATGTGAAGGGAGCTGCGTGATGTAACTTGGGAAGCGTTCGGTTGCTCCAAGTCTACGTTTTCGTTTTCTGGGATGTAAGTTAATTTTCACCTCCTTTCAGGTTTTCTTTTATTCTATAGTAGACGTTCGACGAGTGGAGGTTGGGATGCGAGGCGCTGTTGTGCGACCCTCATCGTTATGGTGGCCAGTCCACTTATTCAGACATGGGTTGGTTTAGGTATCTTCATCTTGTTCGTGATATCACTGGACGGAATGTTGGTTTTTGCTTGTTGTCATAGGTTTTCTTGTTATTTTAGTTTGAAGCTGTAGGGTGTTGTTATTGATAGGTGTAGAGACGGAGGGCCGTCTGAATTTTTCTCTTTCCTCTCGAAAAATTCTGGTGATGGGAGGAGTACTGTAACCCTTTTTTTCCTCCGTGATTTGGAACGCATCGATTGTCTATGCGGCCGAGCGATTAACCGACATCACTAAAAAAAGTCGGTTCGCTTACCGCGTCCCTACGGGAAGTTTTGAAAGCGTTCTTTTTTCCGACCGGCGTGGCGAGTGGTCGATTTCGTTCTCTGGTGCGTGAGTGGTTGAGTTGGAAGATTTTGGTGAGTTATGTGCGGTGATTTTGCTTGTTCGATCGTCAATCAATCGATTGTTCGTGTCACAGAAAAGTGAAAACGTGTTTTTTTATAGTGACGTGTCCCGAGGCTAACGCCGGCCAGCGTCCGCGCCCGGCGGCTATCCGCGTCGTGCGCGTGGGGGGGCCTGTCTTAAGCGTTTGAGTGAACCTCCTCTCTAAAGGGTAAGTTCTAAGTGTGAAATGTGTAGTGGAGCCGCATGGCAGGCGGATGTCTGACGAACACGTTGTTTATTTCGTTTGTTCTTTTGTAGGAGGTGCTTGGGGGAGCCGACCGGTTTTGTTGGCGTCCGGTTGTGGTGGTGTCTGGCGGTTTTGGCCGGGTTTCCTGTCCCGGGCTGCGCCCAGTTCGGCGGTCGACCCCGAGCTCGTGCCTCGTGGCCGGGACAGCGCTCGCCAGAACCCGACAGAACCCGACAGGTTTTTGTTTAGTGAAGAGTGGTGGAAGGTGAAATGGAGAGTGGGGCCTATTTGTCAGGCCAGGTCATGGGCCGTGGTTGAATAGGGTTGTTTCGGGGGGATGTGAGACCGCTATAGGTTAGGAACTACCGTAGTAATCATACCATACCCGCCGTCCAGAATTTTCCAAGGGTCACCTCCGGATGTTTTCCTGAGCATTAGCTCCCTGAGGCAGGACGGTAATATCCCAGGTCAGTCTCTCCGACTTGACCGAACTGAAGGTGTATGGTTTTACTCACCATGTTTTCCATGCTTTGAGCAAACCGGGATCTGGGAAGCCGAGTAAGCTATAGGGTATAACATTACAGTGGTCCATTCCCCCCGAGGAGTTAAGTGTCCTGAAAGTGTCCGGCCGTGGTCGGTTAATAAAGGTCAGGTTTCTGACCTAGATAATAAATAAATTTCTATGTTCTATAACATATACTTTTTCCTGCTGTTGCTGTTAAACGTTATTTTCATAGGAGCTTACAGTAGTTAATTACCTAATAATTTTCCCGGGTCACCGCTAGTGTCTAGTTAGTGTACTTTAGGTTATCGCTCATGTAAACACTATAAAGTTTAATCCAGAGAGACACAACTCTAGAATTTTCCAGGGGTGGCTATACGGTGGATACCATACTTCCTGTAAGGGACTGAGAGTCAGTCATAATCTGACGGATTGTTTCCTCCGTACTTGAAGGTTGTATTTGTCCGTGGATATAATATCATTAAGGAGCTATTGTAAACCTTATTGTATCTAGAGTGTACTAAAGTTAGTTTAACGTTCAACACTTAGCGCGTTGAAACTGACTTGGTACTTGTCTGTTGTTATCATATTATCAATAGGATATGATAAACCTTATTGTATCTAGAGTGTTCTAAAGTTAGTTTAACGTTCAACACTTAGCGCGTTGAAGCTGACGTTGTACTTGTAATTGGTAATTTTATTCTCTTACCTTACTTAATCTACTAAATTTATAGTTATAAATTCCATGGTCTTACACCATACTGATGAAGGCCTATTGCCCCTTTTATTTTGGTTGATATTGTCAGTTCTCGGTAACAGTATAGGTTCCTGGCTGTAAGGAGAGGTTAATTTTTGCCCAAGTACTTATCTAACCTAACCGGGGAGTTTTGCCTTTGCTGAACCCCTCTCTAACCTAGGGTGGTATTCGGAATTTACCCATCTTTACGAAAGGACCCTGTACTGGGAATAACCAAATTTTAATTTAGAGGTTGTCGAGGAATTCCTCTAATTCCTTTTTTTGTTTTTTGAAGAAACAGTAACTCAACGATCAACCCCTGGCCTTTTTACCCTTTTTATTATTGATGTATGCCTTGGTTTCCTATCAATAAACGCTTGAAAAAGTCTTAATTTTTTATTTTATACTTAAACTTTAACTTTTTTCCGGGGAGGTTTGAGAATTCAATTTTCACCAATTGAGTTCTCAACCATAACACCCCGGATAACCTTACACTACCACACCTTTGCCAGTTATACTACCGCCAAGCAGTAATGTGTAACATTACTGTGATCGGTTTGAAGGGCAATGTTTCCAGGGCATAGAAATAAAACATCTTGCATCTTTGGGTGACGAGCGCAGTGCTGTGCTAGGTAATGATTTGGACTCTTCATGTTCCAATAGCTGTATGTCACTGTGCTGTTATGTTGCAGGCATGTTGCTCACCATCAGGCACATGTCCTGCTCGTCTGGTCACTCTATACTATAAACAAATATATATACATCTTTTCGTTCTTAATATGTATAAATTACGTGTCACGTTGTTTGTCCGTGATGGACTCCTAAGCTACTAAACCGATTTTTATCAAATTTGCACATCGTGTGCAGTTTGATCCAGCTTGAAAGATAGTTTGATTAGTTAAACGGTTATCTCACGTGTGATAATATATGGTCGGTACAATCCGACTCGAGTTTCGGCCGCGTCCGGCGGCTTTTTACAAGGAGCATTTGGTGCCAACTCTCAGTTAGTGCCAAACCATCCATTCATCTGTCAACAGGCAGCCATCATGCGCGCCATAGTACTATTATATACATAGTATTATTATAGGTATATAATATTTGATCTGAATCTCGGAAACGGCTCCTACGATTTTCATAAAATTTTGTATGCAGGGGATTTCGAGGGCAATAAATCGATCTAGTTAGTTATATTTTTAGAAAATGTCTTGTAATCTGTGTTTTCAAAGATAATGAGTCCGAGCAAAGTTCGGTCATACAGGTAGTAAACATAAATAAAAAGTAATACATAATTAAATTTGATTCGTCTATATTTTCTCAAACCTTACAGATTGGGTAAGAAAGTTTAGTAATGAAGGAAGGATATTTAGAAATCGGGATGATACATGGAAATAAGTTGTACCGAAAACAATGGTGGCCGAGAAAAGACAAATCAACGTCATATTTATCCACAGTTTTTTGTTACACTTTTCATTCATGCTCAGCTCCTATTGGTAGTAGCGTAATATTATATAGTTTATGGACTTCCTCGATAAATAGACTTTCCAGCAGACGTCGGGCAACAAGCATGACAGCAGATGTTTCTAAGCAACGACTAACGCTCAATTGTTATACGGTGAACCGTATGATAATTTCCATTCTTTCTCGAAAAATACCATTAGGTAGTTATGGTTTTTGTTTCTATAAAGTACTTAATTGTGTAAGTAGTTATGAAAATAAAATGAATTATCTGTGAAATCATTCAGGTTGTTCTTGTCTACCAGCATTTTCATCGTCGCAATCTAGTAATTTACAATCCAGTGCTTGAGGCAGACCAAAGAAACGGTTTCTTTGCCACCTATTTTATAATATTATGCGGGTTCAGAATTGCAGTGCTTTAATTAAAACTGCACGCGCATATTTTTACCGATTCAAGAGCCTGTAAGTTTCAGGCTCGAGTTTGGAATCGAGTCGGCTGTGTGCAATAAAAATGTGAAAACTGGATAGCCGGAGCTGAAGTGCTTGCAACTTTACTTTTATGGTGTGATTGTTTAAGATTTTTATGGAATATATTTTACTGAAATCTAAAACGTCCACAGATGTTATTCAAAAGCAAAGCTTTAGAATTTAAAATCTATACAACATTAAATTCGTTTATCGATTAACACATGGGAAATTTATCCTTTTAAAGGTAAGATGCGTTTCATTTCATTGGCATGATTTATTTGTGTTAGTATAGAAAACTAAAACATCATGTGTACATCACAGATCAACGACTACTCGGTTATTAATTTAATCATCGTGTCAGCTTTCACACAAAAATAAACTCATCAAGATGTGTCCATTCGTTTAAAAGCTTTGATGCCACAGATTAGAGTTTATAACAATCGTGACTTTAAATCAGGGGTTATAAAAATGTATTGAGTAGTCTAATACTTTTTTGGTAAATGAATAGTAATAAATATTACATATCTTTTTGGATTTTTTAACTCAACATTTTACAGCCCTTGACTAAGCGAAGCTTGCATTGTGTCAGCAAGATAGCTGATATCGTACTTACAACATTGTAATCATCATACCTATACTGTACATCGTAGACGAGGCAGATTCGTGGCAGTCCAAAAAACTAAATAGTAGCCGATGGCTAGGTCTTAGTGTTGGGTCTCCTGAGAAATTTTATGCGGACTGTGACCAGAAGTTAGGTGTTGAAAATCCATCCGCTCAGAATGCCTCTGATAATAGGAGGCATAGTTTTAGTGACATAACGATTTGTATGTATTAACAATAGTTTTTAAATATTAGTCTACTAACCCAAAGGATAAGTTGGTACAAAGTAAGTTATATTTAGACGAAAATATGATTTGATGAATACCTCCGTGTGATTAACCCACATAATACTTAAATCAATTGGGTAGATGTAATTTAAACTAAGCATGAAGAATACTTTTTAACACGCTTTTATTAGCTTCACTTGTAACTAACTACAAGTAGGTATGTAAGAAAATCATGGAATCTTAATTTGACCTACTTCCCGGTCTTCGATTATGATGAAATTTTGCACACGCCCTGAATTCTGATGACAATACATGCCTAGCTAAGAAATGTCATTACAAATCCAATATGGCGGCCTCCCCAAGATGGCGGACTGGCTGTTTGAAATCCAACCCCATGATATGGGTATCAAATGAAAGGGTTTGCTGTCAGAAATACGAGAAAAATAGTCACATGACTTAAACCCAATGTGGCGGACAGGCTATATGAAATACACCCCCATGTATGGGTATCAAATGGAAGGGTTTGCTGTCAGGAATACGAAAAAAATAGTCACGTGACTTAAATCCAACATGGCGGATATTCAAGCGTGTTTTTTAGTTTTTTAAACTATTATTATAAATAATATCAGTGAATAAACTAGGTAGACTTTTAAAATATACCTATTCTTCTGTTACCTTAAAGACAAAGCGATAAATTTGCCAATTGCATGACTTGTTATAAGTAGGTATCTTGTGATGTACTTTCGTGTTGTGCTCGTGAACAAAGCCTTTCTATCTTCTCTTGAAAACATGAAAATGTTTCTGAATCAATACTAAAAGACCTTGTTCTGCTATTATTCTATCAAGGGCTATTGTTTAACAAGATTTGAGAACGATTTTGTACAATTTACCGTTGGAAAGTGTAATTCTCATTGTTCGGTGGTGAAATAAAAATGATTTTTCAGCAACGTTGAACAAAGGGCTCTTTAAAGCCGTACATCAGTGCTATGGAAAACTATGATTCTACAGGACAATATAACGTTTAATACTTGTTTGTGTAGGTAATTTGACAGGCCTTAATTTAGTAAAATTTTGTCTGAATTTAACACGTAAACAAAATTAATTGCTGAAGTAAAAAGAAGGACAATCACACACTTTAAAGTTGAGCTTGCACAATATAAATAAGTATTTTAAGTATTGAAATATTAACTTTGTTTTATAAATTTTGAGATTGTTGTAATTAGCTATATGCCATATGGGCTAAATACGTGGTAAATGTATTTACTTACACCTTGACGTGCTAAATAGAGATAAACTTTTCAATTTACTAAAATAGTTTAAATAATATTCCACTCGCATAATATACGTTTCTTCTCCCAATACACGCCAATTTTTTTATTTTAAAAAGTGACAAGACGAGCAGGACATGTGCCTGATGGTAAGCAACATGCCTGCCACATAACAGCACAGTGACACACAGCTAATGGAACATGAAGAGTCCAAATCATAACCTAGCACTGCACTGCGCTCGTCACCCAGAGATCTAAGATATTATATCTCTAAGCCCAGTAATTTCTCTGGAAACATTGCCCTTCAAACCGGAACACAGTAACGCTTACACACTACAGCTTGGCGGTAGAATAACTGGTAAAGGTGTGGTACTTCCCCAGGCGGACTCTGCCAAGAGTCCTACCACTACAAAACCTATGCGTTTGATCGACATCTCTAGTCGTCCATCGTAATCTTTCGCATGTCCTCACTCCACCTGGCCACATTTAAACATAATTCAACATATTCTTTGCCTAAGTAGTTTCTTGCAGAACAAGGTAAGCTATTATTACAAGCCGTGCCAACTCAAAAAGTTACGGGAAACTCCAGAAATTAAGTTCATTTTATTGCTCAGTAAGAGCTCGGGTCATTAAAGGATTCTAAAGTAGCTAGGTAAGAGTAAAGCTTGCCATGGAGCTTTACATTAGGTGAGAGGGCACATAAGGAATAAAGAGGAGTACAGACGTGAGAGGCGATGTCTTACCTAGGTAGGTGTCTCTAATTTGAAACATCACTAATAGATAGGTCTGCGGCTACGACCATTACGATTAACTGAAATTACTAAGCATAGATATAAAACATCTTATATCTCTGGGTGACGAGCGCAGTGCAGTGCTAGATAATGAATTGGACTCTTCGTGTTCCAATAGCTGCGCGTCACTGTGCTGCTGCGATGTAGCAGGCATGTTGCTTACCATCAGGCACATGTCCTGCTCGTCTCGTCACTCCATTCTATTCCTCACGTCACAATAAGCATGGTGACTAAAAAAACTAATTAGTCCGTCAAAACTAATTAGTCCGTCAGTTAAATTATTTAAAAAAAATGTACATGTATTTTTCTTTTGTTTCACAAACAGAATATGACGAAGATATATTGCTTAGAAGTTTCGAGTGACGTCACGTCTATATACGATTTTTATGTAGAAGTGACGTCAACTACACCATTCCGGAAGATTGATGATCTATATCTCGATTTTTGATCGATACTAATATTATAAAGCTGAAGAGTTTGTTTGTTTGTTTAAACGCTAGGATCTCGGAAACTACTGGTCCGAATTGAAAGATTATTTTTTTGTTCGATAGTGCATTTATCGAGGAAGGCTATAGGCTATATAACATTACAGTACTATGAATAGGAGCGGAGCATGTGTGAAGAATGTAACAAAAACGGGCAAAAATATTCTTTTTTTAGAGCTTTCGTTGCGTAAACGGTTAAAGTTACGCAAAAATAAAGTAAGACAAAGTTGTTTCCCTGTAAAAGTTCTAGAAAAAAATCTACAGCAACATACGTCTACCTTTTAAGGATGAGTTACTATAAGCCATTTTAAGCTCATCAAATTAAATAGAATTTGTTCTGATAAAATAAATAAGAACTTTATAATCGACCTTGCGGCAAGCAAATATTAAGTTGTCTATTTAACAACAAACTATGAAAGCTGTCAATTCAAGGTTTGCTAATTCTCACTAATTCTACATCATTAACCTGTCAATGGCTGTAAATTATTACTTCATATAAACCAAAAAATATAAAACAATAAGAAAACGAATGTATCATAACCATAACAATACATTTGAAAATACCTGGAAAAAGAACCCAGCTTTCTCGGCAGTCTGCTACAGCAAAACGGCTGCGACTTATGCGCAGCAACGAAACACCGGATGAAAACATACATCGATTACCTACACAACGAGTCACCCATGAACAGAGCCGTGCTAGAGAATCAAACGCTGAACGTTCTCAGCGATTAGCGTCACAAAATTCTCGAACCTTGGCCAACCGCGCACGGGAAGCAAGTGCAGAGCGCGCGCACCGTTTGGCCGAGCAAAATGCCCGAACTTCAACAAACCGGGAACGAGAAGCAAGTACAGAACGCGCGCACCGTTTGGCCGAGCAAAATTCCCGAACTTCAACATACCGGGACCGAGAAGCAAGTGCAGAACGTGCGCAGCGGTTGGCCGAGCAAAATGTCCGAACTTTAACAAACCGGGAACGAGAAGCAAGTGAAGAACGCGCGCACCGTTTGGCCGTTCAAAATGTCCGAACTTCAAGGAACCGGGACCAAGAAGAAAGTGAAGAACGCGTACACCGTTTGGCCGCGCAAAATGCCCGAACTTCAACGAACCGGGAACGAAAAGGAAGTGAAGACCGCGTGCACCGTTTGGCCGTGCAAAATGCCCGTACCATGGCTAACCGTGAGCGGGAATCAAGTGCTGAACGTTCTCACCGATTGGCTCAACAAAATGCACGATCAGCAAACAATAGAACTCGCAGGAGGTACAATTCGTTAAATTCTGCCTTTGCTTACGACTATAAGCTTGACTATACTGTGTTGAATGATATTGGTATTGGTAGAATGGAAAAAATATGCAACAAATGCTAAGCAAAGAAATGAAAGGCTGAAGCTCCTGGGCTATGTTGTAGTAGTGGCAAAGTAAACATAATATATGTAAAACTCCTGAACCAACTTTACTTTTAAAAGAACTGATATCCGGCTCACATCCATCTTCAAAACATTTTTAAATCATTCAAGGCAGTATAATACGCTTTTTCAAATGACTTCATTTGGTGCCAAAGAAATTCGAGAGGGGAATTTTATGCCCACTTTTAAAGTACAGGGCCAAGTTTATCATTTGATCGGTAATTTACTTCCGGCTGCAGGTGCACAACCAGAGTTTTTGCAAATTTATTTTGTTTCTCATGCAGATCAGGTATCTTTGCGCATGAATTTAAACCCACCCTTGCAAATTGATATTATTGATGCTCTTCAAAAATATCTTCACGACCATAATACGTACATTAAAAGTTTTAAATACAGTCTCAAAAACAGACCGATGAGTGATTTAAAACTCATCATCCATGCTGATGTAAAACCTCCCAACGATCATCGGGGTCGGTATAATGTGCCAATAGTAGACGAAGTCGCTGTTCTTTTAGTAGATGAGGATAAAGGTCCCCGAGATATTGTGTTGAATTCGAGAAACGGACAACTTCAACGAGTATCTGAGCTTTACAGATCTTACGATCCGCTTCAATACCCTTTACTGTTTCCGTATGGCAATGACGGGTACTGCATAAACATTCCACAACATAATGATTATGCTAGATCTAAAACTGTATCATGTATGCAGTTTTATGCGTTTAGACACATGGTAAGATTAGATGACTTTAACAGCTTACACTATTTCAAAGGATTATTCAACCAACATTGTGTCGATATGGCGGCTAAAATGATTATCGAGAGGCTTGATTTCATCAAAAGAAACCAAAACAAATTGAGGGTAGAAGAATACATCCATTTAAGAGATGCTGTAAGTAATGATGGCAACATAGACGCTTCTAATATTGGCCAGCATGTTATATTGCCGTCGTCATTCACAGGATCTCCGCGATACATGAATGAAATAAGTCAAGATGCCATGACATACGTCAGAAAATTTGGAAGACCAGATCTATTTATTACATTTACATGTAACCCAGAACCTTGTTACCTGATCAAAAATCTTACGATAGACACGATATAGTTTCCAGAGTATTTCATTTAAAACTAAAGAAATTGATAGATCTATTGACGAAAAAGTATGTCTTTGGCCCAAGTCAAGCCTTTGTTTACAGCGTGGAGTGGCAAAAAAGAGGTTTACCTCACGCTCACATTTTGTTATGGCTGGCAAATGAAAGTACAACCGGATTCTATAGATAAAATAATATCAGCTGAAATACCTGATAAACAACAAGATTCCATACTTCATAATACTGTCATAAAAAACATGATACATGGTCCTTGTGGATTTCATAATCCTGCGTCACCATGTATGAAAGAAAATATTTGTTCAAAAAAGTACCCTAGGTCTTTTGTATTGGAAACACAAACCGGTGATGATGGTTACCCAACTTACATGCGTAAGTCTCCAAGTAATGGTGGAAACACAGGAATTGTTCGTGTCAGAGGAACAGAAACAAGCGTGGATAATAGGTGGGTCGTTCCGTATAATCCAGTCCTTTCACGAAGTTTTGATGCACACATAAATGTAGAATGTTGTCAATCGGTCAAAGCTATTAAGTATATTTGTAAGTAAATTCATAAAGGGTCCGATCAAGCCACATTTTTTTTGAAAAATATTAACGATGGAGTAGAAAAATATTTAAATGGTCGCTATATTAGTTCTTCAGAAGTTTTATGGAGAATTTTCCAATTTCCCATTCATGAACGTTTCCCAGCTGTTGTTCATTTGGCAGTTCATTTAGAAAACGGACAAAGACTTTACTTTAATAACGAAAATCTCCACGATCGGGTTAACAATCCTCCTTCGACAACGCTTACTGCGTTTTTCGATTTATGCAAAACAGATGAATTTGCAAAAAATATTTTATATGGAGAAGTACCACAATATTACACATGGGAAAGAAACAAATTTTCCAGAAGGAAGCGCGGGCAAGTAGTTAATGGATTCCCAGGTGTAAAAAAAGATAAAGCTTTAGGCCGTGTATACAATATCCATCCGACTCAAACAGAATGCTACTATTTAAGAATACTACTGCAATATGTTCGCGGTCCAACGTCATTTGAAGATCTTCGGACCGTTAATGGTATTATTTTACAGACATATCAAGCCACTTGCAAGAAACTGGGTTTACTGGAAGAAGATCAACATTGGGAAAATACTCTGTCAGATGCTGTTATATCTGAGCCAGCTACAAAATTACGAGAATTGTTTACCATTATCCTCATATTTTGTCAGCCATCTGACCCTTTCGAGCTATGGAGTAAATTTCGCAATGATTTGTGTGAAGACATATTAAACAGAATTCGTAACGACCACCAGGATATAACATTGGAGTATAATGATGATATATATAATGAAGGACTTATAATTATCGAAGATAAGATTCATGAGATATATGAAAAGTCTTTGAATGATTTTGGACTTCCCGCGACGGAAAGGATTAATTCGAATCATAATATGGATTTGTTGGAAGCTGCATTGCGAAAACCGTACGATTTAAATGAACTTAGTGAATATATTTCGGAAAATGAACCTAAATGATTGAATGACCAGCTTACGGTGTACAATTCTGTTTTAAACAGTGTTAATTTTAATGATCGGAAGATTTTTGTTTTGATGCTCAGGTGGAACCGGCAAAACTTTCGTCACGAATTTGATTTTAGCCAAAATAAGGTTTCAGAAAAAACTTACATTGGCCGTCGCGTCGTCAGGTATTGCTGCGACTCTATTAGCGGGGGGTCGCACCGCTCATTCAACTTTTAAACTGCCTCTTAAAGTTTCATTGCAGAATGATAGCGTATGCTGTATCCGTAAAAACGGTCCTTTGGGGAAAGTTTTGCAGGATGTTAGTTTAATAATATGGGATGAATGCACCATGATTCATAGGGCTCATGTCGAGGCTTTAGATAGGACTCTTAAAGACATTAGAAACTCTAATGAAATCATGGGTGGAATCACTGTAATGTTTACTGGCGATTTTCGACAAACGTTACCGGTGATAGTTAGGGGAACTAGAGCTGACATTGTGAAATCTTGCTTAAAATCTTCCCCATTATGGAAGTTCGTTCAAACACTAAAACTGTCCATTGATATGAGAGCATATTTGGGCGGAGGGAGTACAAATTTTTCCTCAAAACTACTTTTGATTGGGGACGGGAAAGTACCTCATTTTGAAAACAAAATTGAGATCGATAATGACATCGCAGAAAAAGTTACCAGCATTGAAAACCTAATTTCCAAAGTCTATCCGGATGTAGTCCAAGTAGAAAACAAAGACTACCAGTGGATGTGTCAAAGGGCAATATTGGCGGCTAGAAATAGTAGTGTTGATGAAATAAATGACACAATACTCAGTAAACTTCCAGGAGATAGCGTAAACTACATTTCCATTGATAATGTCAATTCAATTCAATTCAATTCTTTATTTGCGCATATGGGTATTTACAGATGTATATATATAAAAACAGAGCTCCATATTCTGCCTTTCAGCATGCAAAATCACTAAAAAAACAAAACTTAGCAATGATAAAATATGTTGCATGATTATAAAGTAGACACAAATTTATGTCATCGTGATTAACAATTATTAATGTCAAGGTCAAATGTCAAAATTATAAAAATAATAGTATGTGTAATTAAAAGTAATAAATGTCAAAAATGTAAAAGTACATAATATGTCATATCCATACAACCACTCTTCACATCAGATTATCAGATCAAGTCAAGCAAAACAGATTTGTCATTAATATACTCTTCAACACTGTAGTATGCCTTCTCCACGAGATAGCAATTTAGTTTGTATTTGAAGACATGTTCTACATCTATTTCAAGAAGACATTTAGGTAGGTGGTTATAAATGATGGGTGCCATACAAACAACACTGTTATTTAGCAGGGTGGTTCGGTTCGACGGAAGGTAAACTTTACATTTGTTTCGTTTAGTTAAAAGGTGTGTATACAAATTCAAATTTTTCCGCACAAACATTGCACATTCGTAAATGTAGAGACAAGGAAACGTTAAAATTCTTAAATTTTTAAAATGTCGTCTACAGCTGTCTCTCTGTTTGAGCTTACATATGGCTCGGACACATTTTTTTTGCGCTTTAAAAACAGTTTCTTTTTTCGTGCTATTTCCCCAAAATATTATGCCATATCGGAGTGTTGATGAAACATATCCATTGTAAGCTGTTAGCAGTGCAGTGGCATTGACAGTTTTTGAAAGTATGTAAAGGCCATACGAATGCTGACTAAGTCTGTTCACCACATTAACCACATGCTCATTCCATTTTAATCGACAATCAATGTTAAGGCCTAAAAACTTTGTTGTGTCAATATTTTCAATTTTATGTCCAGAGTAATGTATGTCCAATTTCCCTAATTTATTAATTTTATTTCGAAATGTCATAATATTTGTTTTGGTCAGATTTATATTTAGATTATTTGATGTCAACCATTTTATTGTATTGTTTAAAGCTAACTTAATTTTATTTTCTATCTCAACAATGCTATTACCAGTAAACAGAACAGTGCTATCATCTGCGAAAAGGATCGTTGGTTGGTCTGTAACGAGTGGAAGGTCATTAATGTATATTATAAATAAAAGCGGACCTAACACGCTTCCTTGTGGCACACCATGCTTTACTAGTTTGTATTCTGAGCTGTAAGTTACTTCTTTTCTTAATTTTGCACAGATTCTGCTTATCTGCGTGCACTGGTACCGGTCAGACAAATAAGATTTAATGAGTTTATGGATGTTACCTCTGACGCCATACTTGTCCAACTTGGCCATTAACAACTTATGGTCAACATAATCAAAGGCCTTAGTTAAGTCCATATAAAGGGCACATGCAGGTACTTTTTGGTCTAAACTTTTAGTTACAATATCCAAAAACTTGTAGATAGCTTGATTTATTGTTTTTTTCCTACGAAATCCTACTTGTTCCTCAGAAAAAAGATTATTGCGTTCGAAAAAATTTGACATGCTGTTATAAATTATTTTCTCAAACACCTTTGACAGTACTGGTATCAGCGCTATCGGCCTGTAGGAATTTACATTTTCTTTATCGTCTTTTTTAAAAATGGGCTTTATAATAGTTTTTTTCAACTGTTCAGGAAATACTCCGTTAGAAATACAGAGGTTGAAAATGTGACTTAATACATGTGACACAGATTGTGATACATATTTGAGTATTTTTGTTGAAATACCATCAAAACCAGTACTGCCTGTATTTTTTAGGGACATAATTATATCTTTTACATCCTTTGGTATTGTTGGGGACATAAAAAGTGACCTGGCATTGTTAGAAATACACCTTGTTGCATTTATTTCATTTTTTTGTGTCATTTCATTGGATTGCACTTGGTCAATAAAAGCATTGTTAAAAGTATTAGCAACTTCAAGGGGGTCGTTTACTAAACTGCCGTTAACGCTAAGTTGTATTTCTTCTTTAGCAACATCATTCTGACTACCGTTTATTATTGTCCACATTGCCTTACTCTTGTTAGCGAATTTACTTATAAAATAATCATTTTGAGACCGCTGCGTAAGTGTAATAACCTTTTTGAGTCTTGTTGACAATTCTTTAAATTTCTGTTTATTTTCTGTTGTTCGGTGCTTTCTATATTTCCATAGCAACACACGTTTTCGTTTACAACAGTTTTTTATTCCTTTGGTAAGCCATCGCGGTCGTTGTTGTGCAGTCATTTTTATCTTTAACCAAGGGAAACATAAATCATAAAAAAGTAAGAATAAATCGTAAAATTCATTAAATGCAGTGTCTGGGTCTGTATGTCCAAAAATATCTGAAAAACTAAGTGAATTTAAGCATTCTTTGAATTTGTCCATGTTTTCTTGACAATAGTCGCGTCGTTTTATGAACCAGTATTTTAATGCATACCTAGGTTTAATGGGACACGTCAGTAGTTGTGCCGAATGGTCAGACACAGCAAGTTCTATGACTTTACCCTTGCAACCCCGTTTGTTGTATAGAATGTTGTCCAAACACGTCCCACTTATGCTCCTGGTTGGCTCATTTATAGCAAATTTTAAATTATATGAGCTTACCAGCTCCCTGAATTTAGTAACTTTGTTAGTGGCTTTCTTTAAATTTATATTGAAATCACCACAAAGTATTAGTTTTCGTTTACCAAAGCTTAACTCTTGGAGTAAAGAGCTTAATGATGAAAAAAACGAATCCATGTGGCACGTATTTTGTTTTGGAGGTCTGTATATACATAATATTATAATTTTATGGTCGAGTAACTCGACACCAGAGCATTCAATAACACCTTCAATGCAATTTTTTTGTAGATCGGAAAGGGCTCTAAATCTATGCGTGTTACGAACCAGAATACAAGCCCCACCATGTCTATTCTTTCTACAATAACTAGAAGCAAGAGAATAATTCTGTACTTTTAACAATTTGGAATCGCCCTTTTTCATGTTATGCTCCGTCATGCATAATACATCCACTACGCCCTCAGTATACTCCAAAGATTGCAAGTTCGATATTATTAAGTCTAGTTTTCCAAGTAAACCAGCTATATTTTGATGCAAGACCCGAATCTCTTTAGACACGAAAAAAACTACAATTTGCTGGGGAGGATGTTTCATCACCACTCAGACCTGACGCCCTATCATAAGTTTGGGTACACTTGTGAACTGTTGGGCTAATAAACTGGTCCTGGCAACCCTGCGTGTTCTCATGTACGATATGCAACGCCTGAGCACCAATTAATTTAGAACCTGCATGCATTTGATTTTGATAAGCAATATAGTAATTTTTGTAGGAAATATGCAGAACCTCTTTTAAAACACTTCTACAAATGTTTGTACAGAATTCGTATCGCTGTGGCCGAAAACTATTATAATACATGTTTATGTAAGTTACATGAGTGTACTGTTTACAAATGAGTCTCAGCTCATAGTTGAGTTTTTCCTCCCTAAGATACTTATTGTAAAAAACTTCAGGTATTAAAATGTTAGTGTGAGCAACTGATCTTAACCAATAATGTAGACAAGCTTGAAACTCATACGGCACAAGCTCATTTGTTCCCGCCAATAGGACTACACAGTCTTCTTTTGTGTAGCTATCGACTTCTTGTTTACAGGTACTTATTATGTCATGAAGTCGAGCACCTGGTTTCCAAAAACTTTTCACTTGATATCTATCTCCCAGTAATTGTTGTAGTGTACAGCGTATGTGTTGACTTTGATCATCTCCCAGTACCAAAAGTTTTTTCACAGTTTCCTTATTTTGTAATTTTTTGCCTCTATTTATATTGTGTCCTAGTTCTGATCTCTTTTGACCCATGTTAGAAGTGGTGGTGTAATTTTGGTGTAAATGGGAAAATGGTTTATTTTTTTCTCCATTATTTGTGAGCGGTTTACAAATAGGATTTTTGTAGTTTGTGTTTTTAATTTTTGTTTCGCTATTTATGGAACATGTTGCTGCCATAGAATCTTTTAGCGCTACCTTACATGTGTCAGAACTTGTTAGTTGAGTATCATATAAATTCTGTGACTTTAATTCTACATCTGTTCCAACATCGTTCAGTTGTTTTTTGTAAGTTTGAGACTGCTGAGATTTTTTATTTTCATATTGTGTTGGTTGAGAACCGTCATGGATCAAGAAGATGCCGTACATTACCCGCAAGAATTTCTCAACTCTACAAATCCGAGTGGCTTACCCCCACATTCCCTTAAATTAAAAAATGGTACTCCAATTATTTTGCTAAGGAACCTTAAACCTCCAAATTTATGTAACGGAACCAGACTCCAAGTTAAGTTTCTTCGCAACAATGTGATCGTTGCTACGGTTTTGACTGGTCCAGCAGTTGGTCAAACGGTGCTAATACCTCCAATCCCAATGATTCCCAATGATTTACCTTTTAACTTCAAAAGAATTCAATTTCCTGTTAAAGTATCGTTTGCTGTTACCATTAACAAATCACAGGGGCAAACATTTAAGCACGTAGGAATAGATTTACGTCAAGAATGTTTTTCACATGGACAACTATATGTAGCGTTATCAAGATCAGGTTCCGAAGAAAATCAGTTTGTTCTTCTACCGCAAGAAAATAAGACTAAAAATATTGTGTACTCAGAAGTACTCTGAAATGCCTCCTACAAAACAGTTTAGTAGACCCCAGTACTTTTATATAGCGTTTCTTAATTTTTTTTTCTATACGGTTTCACTCTTACTGATAATAAGCGTGATGTACCTAGCTATTTAAAGTTTGGTCTACTTACTACTACTACTAACCTACATTACTTTTCAGACTAATTACAATGGTTATAGTCATCAACTCGATTTCAACTGTTTGATGACATCTTATTGTTTTTCCATTTTTGCTAGATATTTGAGGCTCAACATTGTATTACGACTGCTAATTTTATCACCAAAAGAAATTATTATGAATTACAGTGCACGAAATGCTGTATAATGCAACATAATAAAATAAAATAAACATAATAAAATGGATCGAACAATTTTATCGCTCATGGAACGACCTAGATTTGATAATGTGGTTCGGATGTCATATTATGTCATTTTGTGTGTGGGTTACAAATCATACATACTCGTAGTATGGCTTTACGTAAACTCTTAAAGTAACAAATAATTTAACGAATATTCAAATAAGAAACTTCCTTGAGGGAAAAACTTTATAACCCGTGCTTGGGGAAAATTCTAATGATGATCTATTTGATCAAGATATAGAGAGCTAATGAAAAATTGTAGCTTCTTTGAACATTCACCGAGAATGCCAGGGTTGTTTATTCAGGCACTTATATTGGATATGTGTTTACTCTGCTAGGATAGATATAAAGAGTTTCCTCGTAATAAGTGGAGAAATATCGAATCGAATTTTCTTTTTCGTATTCTTTTTCAGGACGTTAAATAACGTATCTGAGGTCCGATAAAAAGGAAATAAGTACAAAGGATTCACACCTAAATCACTATCACTCATCAAAAATGTTATTAAATGTCACAGCACACAAGAACTTTACTGCATTACAGAAAATAGATAAAATCAAATTTGACATAAAATATCAACACAAAATGGGAAAAAAGACGATATTGTCGCTAAAAAGTACCTACCAATAACTGTTCATAAGGATGCTAGAGAAATTTGGCAAATGCTTTCAGCAAGCCAAAAAATATATGTAGGTGGGTAGGTATTTTCTTGTACTGTTATTGTGCAATTACAGCAATATTTTAAACGGAATAACGTTGAATTTTAAATGCCAGTTTTAAAAAGACCAAATGGAGACATAGTCAGTCTTAGTCAAGTCTGTCAGTATCTTAAGGTTATAGGGCAGATAGTAACTAACGCTTCGCCGTTTTTATTGCTCCTATTTCTTGTCCGTTGTCGGCAAGTTATCGCCGCAATTTGTCTGCTTCTTGCAGAGCGCACGCTTCATTATCAACCGCTGGTTCCCGACTAATTATTCAGGGTGAAATGCTCGAGCTTATTAGAGAATAGGGTGCTGGACTAGCGCAAATTAATTTCGTGGAAAATAGAGGGTCAGCGGTCTCAGAAAAAAAGTGTTAATTCTAATGACTTGAAGCGGGAAAATGTTTAGAGTTGACTGTCCAAGTTTCAAGACTGCACTGTTCATTTTTTTATACGCATTTTAAAGTTTAAGCCTATGTTATGCATTACAAAGTAACGGTGATCATTATCTAAAGGATCTGTTAAAAAAGGTTGAAAATTACACAATCAGAAGTTTTTGTATAATGTACAATACGTAAACTAAGTGGCAGCCTTTTCTTTATTTCATTAATTTTATTCCAGTAAATATTTAAAAAAAACGAAATCTACTCATATTAGCTACAGCGAAGGTCTTTAAGATTGTGTACAATATATGAAATTGTGTTTTATGAGACAACACAATTTTCTAGTACATATTTAATTTTATGAGATGTTACTAATTGGAACCGTTTTTAAGGTCCTGTACATTGTCACCTTAAATTTGACAGCTAGCTCAACTATATTCAGAGATAAATATGGCCGTGGTTCTTTGAATATAATTTGAGAGTGGATTCCAAAGAGTTGACAACGCTTGCCCAAAGAATATGTAACTACATAGAGAAGTTACAGGATATAGCGATAATTCACTATAATGTCTGGTGATCAGCGCACTGCACTGCGCTAATAGGAATTATTTTGACTACTCATGTTCCAATAGCCGCATGACATTGCATGTGGTCTCTGTTATAAGTAGGTAAGTGTAGGCTTAAATAAATGAAACTATTATTTCTAAATTGTACACATCAGATATGATTACATGAAATTAATTGTACCTTATAACTAGCGGTCCGCCCCGGCTTCACCCGTGGTCTGTATCTCTATAAATAACGCTATCACTCTGGCATCACGTGGCCAACGATAAAATATTTTTAAAATTGGTCTAGTAGTTCCCGAGATTAGCAAGTTCAAGCAAACAAAATCTTCAGCGTTATAATAATAAAGTACATAAATACAATATACATGTATTGCCTTAAAACTCTAGAAAACGAATTTCATTTTGACTTCAAGATTTAAACATCAAGTCGGGTCACAACTCGTCCCTTCTGATATACTATCCGAGCTCTAGGGGCAGCAAACAGAGCTACAAGATTACTGCGCCAGTGAAAAATTTAGTCTGTAGTCGCGACCGTCCTCAGGAAATTGCGAAAAATGCTCCCGGTAATGGACACGAGGATATGTGTTTCCAAGAACGTGCGAGTAAGTGCGTCGGTTGGCTTTCTAGGAATTCTGTTCCACGTGTAAAGAAAACTGGTAGACTAAAGGTAGACAAACTTAGATCTGTTTTACAAATAACATTATATTTAGAATGTTTTTTTCTTAACAACGATAACTTTTAGAGTAAGATTCCAGAGCTGCCAGACGTCACCTATTTTCTGATGAATGAAATGTGGACAATTGAGTAGAGTTAGTAAGTACTAAGAACACATGCTTACTCGCTAACTTGCTTAGACGGCCAATTTTAAGATATGGGGTGCAGAAGGTACATACAAACATTACTTACTTCACGTATTTCCTAATAAGTGATTTTCACGTATATGGCATGTTTACCTACATAGAAGAAACCGTTTCTCTATCAACTTGGAGTGACTGTGGTATTGGCACACTATCAAATAATTGTATTTAAAAAAATGAGAAAAAATTTTATAATCGCAAAGTGGTATTATTCCACTAATATTATAAATGTCAATGTATGGATGTTTGGATATTTGGATATTTGGATGTTTGGATGTTTGTTGCTCAACCACGTTAACGTATGAACGGATCGGGCTGAAATTTGGAACACAGATAGATTATAGTCTGGAAGAACACATAGGCTACTTTTTATCCCGGAAAAACAACGGGAACGGGAACTTCGCAGGTAACACCGCGGAGCGCTGCTAGTACATGATATGATAATAATTATTTTGCGGCGACTAACGTTTTCCGGTTTTGTTTTAAGTAATGTTTTTAACTAGTTTAATTAACCAACTATAACGACTGATGTTCGTACAATTGGATCTGTCAGTTCTTTTTATAGGTAAAAGCAAACAAATAAGATCGATACATTATACAAATAATGCAACATTTATGAAATTATAATATTATTATTGTATTTCTAAGCAAGAACCTAGCCTTAACCAAAATTCCAAAAACTCTCACTCTAGTAGATTCCATGAATATTTCCTACTCGGTATGAAATAATATTACCTTGTAAATAAAAATCTATTTCTGACGTAAGAATAACACGAAACTGCTTTTGTGTATTCCCACTGGTCGTCAGAACTGGAATATATTGTAATAAGGATCAAGAGCTTTGTACGGGAAAACCTGTCAGGCAAGCTTTGTTCTGCGGATAATGATATCCCGTCCGAAGCACCCGACGAGAGTCCACGCAACTATTCATGAGGGTGAGCGAACGTCGCTACAATCGTTTATTAAACTGACAATTAGAAGCTATTGTTTGAAAAGCTTAAAACGACTTAAAACGACTCAACAAGCTACTGTCGGACCACGGTATGACCAATGAAGTAAATTTCCCAACTCGTACAACAGAAACGAGTCGTTCGAGCCTCGACCACGTCTACTCGAATCTGGGCGCGGGATCGGTCGTCGCGAGGCCCGTTGTCACCAACCTGAGCGACCATGTCGCAGTGAAGTGCGAAGTCGCGCGTGTCGAGCGCCACCAGGCACAGATCCCATACTACGGGAGGAGGTTCTCAGAATGTAATCGAACGAATTTCGTAATGGCACTAGACAGTGTCGAATGGGGTACAATTATGACATCGAATAAGACAGCCAATGAAATATCTTCGTCTGTCATTAGGATAATTAAAAATAAATTTGACATTTGCTTTCCATTAAAATTAATTCAGCCTAAGAATAATGTTGACTCATCGTGGGTTTGCCCCGATGTAAAAAATTATAAATCATTACTATTTGACATCATCGAGTTCGCTAACTCATATACGAATAATAATAATTTAAAAATATTAATTAATGACATGAATGACTTTTATGAGAAACTGGTTAAATCCAATAAATCTAACCATTACGTTAGCGCGTTAAAAAAGGGAAATAATGCGTCTAAAACAATGTGGGCAATCGTAAACAACGAAAGGGGGAAATGTAATACTCCTTTTCTGGATTTTACTGATGTCGTGAGAAACTTTGACGGAACTAAGTTTAGTTCTAAAAGTGAGATGCTGAGCTCCATGAACCAGCGGTTTCTGAGCGCGGCGTGTGCGGCGGGCGCCCCGCGCGCAGACCCCGCGCTCGCTGGCGTCTCGCTGCGTGCGGCGCGCGCGCCCGCCGACCGCTCTCTGCGCCTGCTGAGATTCACCGCCGATGAAGTTGTCCGTATTGTGACCACCCGCATACCAGCAAAAACTTCAAAGGATGTATATGGCATCTCCATGAGATTTATCAGAACGGCGATTTATTCACTAGCACCTGTCCTGGCGGAGTGTTTCAATTTATGCATACGACACGGATGTTATCCCACTGCGATGAAGTTTAGTAAGGTGTCCCCCCTATATAAGGGTAAGGGTAGTCGAGAGGATATGGATAACTACAGACCCGTATCGATAATACCGGCGGTAGCAAAGATCTTTGAGAACGGATTGAGCAGCCGGCTGATTGACTTCCTGGAGTCTACCGACGCACTCTCTGATCGGCAGTACGCCTACCGCGAGGGCCGCTCCACGACGTCGCTGGCGCGGGAGGTAGTACGCAGAGTGTTACAGGCCCGGGAAGGGAAACAGCACGTAGCGATCATCTGCTGCGATCTGTCAAAGGCGTTCGATGTTGCCGATCACGCCATCCTTGCTACAAAGTTGTGGCATTATGGTGTAGAAGATACAGCGCATGCGCTTTTGACGGATCTAATACAAGACAGATCGCAAACAGTCGTGGCTTGTGGCGGCGTTGAAAAGTCCGAACCCCTGACCTCGGTTATGGGGGTAGCACAAGGATCCTCAGTGTCGAACATATTATTCTCCTTGATTATGAATGACCTGCCGGCTGCCGTGACTGCGGCGGATATATTCATGTACGCTGACGATGTTGTCGCTGTGGTCACCGCCGCCACAGTGGGGGATCTGGAAATGAAACTGAACGAGGTAGCATCCCAATTCGCGAAGTGGTTTAGAGCAAACGGCCTGGCACTAAACTTGACAAAAACACATTTCATGCCTTTTTGCCTGTCAGGGCGTCAAACACCATCGATGACGGTAAAGGTCGAGGGCAAGGCAATTTCTCGGGTAGCGACTACGACCTTCCTCGGGTTCGAGATCGATCGTAGCTTGACGTGGGAGGCTCACATTAATAAACTGTGCGGGAGACTGGGGAGCGCTTGCTTCGCTCTGGGCCGAGTCGCTCGAGTTGTGCCGACCGATGTAGTGAGAGTATGCTATTTCGCCACAGTCCACTCCTTGCTGCAATACGGGGCTGAACTTTACGGCAGAGCTGCGGAGTGGGAGCGAGTATTTAAATTGCAGAAGCGCGCGGTGCGTGCAATAGCAAAAATCCCACAGGATGAATCCGCACGGCCGTATTTTAAGAGGTTTGGGATCATGACATTACCGGGACTCGTTATATTTCAAGTCGCGGTTTATGTGAGATTAAACCAAACCTCTTACAAAACACTTGTGAGTAAGCGCAGGATGGACAAACTTGTCGAGGTGCACCGCACACTCGAAAAGTCGGCCCGGTCAACGTATGTCATGGGTCCGACCGTTTATAACAAGCTGCCCAAAAAAATAACTACTGCACCAACTATGTGCAGTTTCAAGTCCAGGCTCAAACGTTGGCTTGTCGAGCAGACGTTCTACAGCTATAATGAATTTGTTGAACACAAAGGTTAGATAGGGATCTAATGTTTATTGTTTAATATTTTATTACAATTATTATTTACTATTACAATTTTCCGTTGTATAAATTTGACATATTAAGTTATATTCAATTCAAATGTATTTTAATTGATATTCCAGAATTGGTTTTATTTTAATTTTATTAATTATAAAATATTCTAATTATTTGCTATTACATTTTTTCTCGTTGTATAATTTTGACATATTAATTAATTTATATTGAATTTCATATGTATCTTTTATTGCCAATCCAGAATTATTTTATGTGTTCATAAAATTATTTGTTTCTGTAGTGGCTAATGTTTTAATTGTATTTCTTATTTTTGTGACATATAACTAGCGTTATGAATAAAAAAAAAAAAAAAAAAAAAAAAAAAAAAAGTTCTAAAACAGATACAACTAATTTTCAATTTCATAAATTAAAAAAAGCGATACCGTTTCATTATGGTTCAGTGGAATTAAAAAGTTTGACTCTACTTTTGTGATAAGAATGTCTAGGATGTGGAATGTGTTTCCTAAGTGGGATTTTCCCGATGGTTACAATCTTGGGGGTTTCCAATCGAGAGTTAATTAGGTTTTCCTAAGTAAGCACGCTCCATCGTAGACCGCATCGTCGCTTATAATGAGCATGAACATGTTTTTTTCAAAAAAGGTTTGAACTGTTATTTTTTCGTCTTATGAATATTATAGTGTGATGGCTCATGCGCTATGCATGACATATTTGTTTACATACAACAGCAAAATAAGACAAAATATCTTGTTTTCTCGTGATGAAACTCTCCAAAAGTTTTTACTATAAGTCCTCTCGGAAAAAACAAGTTTTATTATGACTGCCATCCGAAGGGTAAACAACAAACACCGTTCAATGTTTGTATGCAAAAAATATAAACTAGGTTTTTATATTGTACTAACAGTGCCCCGCGGTGTTACCCGCGTAGTTCCCGTTCCCGTTGTTCCCGGGATAAAAAACCTATGTGTTCTTCCAGACTATAATCTATATGTATTCCAAATTTCAGCCCGATCCGTTCATACGTTAGGACGTGATTGAGCAACAAACATCCAAACATCCAAACATTGACATTTATAATATTACTAGCAGCACCCCGCGGTGTTACCCGCACAGTTCCCATTTCATAGCATCTGTGTTCCAAATTTCAGCCCGATCCGTTCATACGTCAGGACGTGATTGAGCAACAAATATCCAAACATCCATACATTGACATTTATAGTATTAGTAGGATAGTAGGATTACAAAATTTATTTTGCTCATCCGAATATCCAGTTTAGTTTTCACGTGACAAATACAAATACAAATTACCTCTTACACAATTTACCTTTTCAGATCGCGTTAACCTATTACGGTTTCATATTTAAATTAAATTTTCATTACTATCATGAATAAAAAGATATTTACCGTATTTACACGGTAGAGTGAATCCTCAATATCTGAGTTTATCCTAGTTTACATATAGCTTCTTATTATGTTTTTATTCTTAAAACATGAAACATAACATTTAATAATTTCATATTGTCTCAAACAATTTTACTGAAAAAAAAAAGAAGTGATGTCATAGGACACCAAGTAAGAATAAAGTTCCTTCGGATAATACTATAGTAGTAACACGATTTGCAAAAAAAAGTATTGCTTAACTTTATTATTTATGGTACTTACGATCATCTGAAATATAACGTTGGAAATACTGTACTACTTTCGTTCCAAATATACAACTTCCGCTATATATTTTTCTTGCGGTTTTAGTCTCACATTCAGCAAAATGACTGACTGACTGACTGACTGACCGATCTGACTGACCTCGTGGCTTAGTGGGTAGTAGCTCTGCCTGCGAAGCCGAGCGTCGTGGGTTCGATTCACACCCAGTCCAAATATTTGTGTGATGAATTGAAATGTT
The DNA here is from genome assembly GCA_963693475.1 of Ectropis crepuscularia. NCBI lineage: Eukaryota > Metazoa > Arthropoda > Insecta > Lepidoptera > Geometridae > Ectropis > Ectropis crepuscularia. The sequence goes on from OY856359.1 coordinate 11,162,881, forward strand.
TGCACTATGTCTGGGTTTCTATGTATAATAAGTATGTAATTAAAACTATATCAGCTATCTGGTCGCCATCATACAAGCTTTGCTTAGTCAGATGGTGTTGTGTGTAAATTGTCCACCAATATTTATTTATTTATTAAAATCCCTTTTGGAGGAGTCCAAGCTTGCCATAAGAAACAAATTCGTACAAAAGAAATAATGGGTTTATTTTGTCCCGCTACTCACCAGCCAGGTCTACGGCTCAGGAGAGATATTTATGTGAATAGTTTTCAGACTCAAATACTTACCCTATATTTGGTGCCACCTCTCAGAATATGTGTAGCAAAGCTGTCAATTAATAATCGAAAATTGGAAGCGACAAAGATACCTTTGAGCACCCGCTTACGAAGAAAACACTGATCTTTAAAGCAGTGTTGAAAACAGTAGAGCGAAAGTTTACTTAACTTTGTAAGTAAGTAACTTGACTGACAAATTGGACGGCAGCGCTGACTGCACACTTTTTCTTGCCCGTTTTACTTTTGCACAATCTTAAAAGCGTCTTTGCTTCTTTTAATTCTAATTGTTTTAGTCCTAGTAGTAGTACTGTAGGTGATCTTAATAGATTCTTGTGTAAATAAATCAGTACGAACCAGCACTATTCTTTCAGATACCAGGCAATTCAGAAAGTATTGCTAGAATAAATTTTTATGTATGAGTATGAGACTAGACAGATGTAATATATATTAAAAAATATGATTATTTATGAGTAAAAATAGATACGTTTTAATCAAAAAATTCGTATGTTCATACACATACGAATGAATACGCATAAACGTAAAACCGATAACTTATTTCACTGAATGCATCCCAAATCAGCTGAAAACTGTGCTTACTTAAGCGCACGCCTATTTAAACATGATTAGTCCAAATCGCTGCATAAATTAATCTCTTTGCTCTAGTTTTTGCCCGGACCAAAATTCAAACCAGAACTCAGTAATGTTTGCACACTCCTGCTTGACGGAAGAATAGCTGCTGAATGTGTAAAATAAATCCAACTCCTGCAAGGAATTTTAGACTCGACTTCGAATATCAGCTTTCTAATACTAGGATGCTACCGTAAATCTAAATGATACATTTAAATATTATTAGCTGTACCCTTTCCACCTGTCGTAAATTGGTCGTACCAATCCAGAAACTTTCTTTGACTCGTGAACAACAATTTGGCAAACATGATCAAATGCATAGTTTACGATTCTGTAAAGGCCATACAGACAAACTTTATTTTCTATACATACTCGTTTCGTCTACGAAGATTGCTAAATTTCTATCTTTAATTTCATGAACAATCAAAGAGAAAGCGATTAGACCATTAGTTACGTAAATAGCTATTTTGTGCATTCGTAGCCATAGAGGTGTGCATCACATAACGTGAAGATAAAGTGAAAGTTGGCATAATGTCTCTTAGAAAACCATCTTCCAACAATCGAGTGGCTGTTTAGCTCAGTGAAAAAACACGAATCATTCAATGTTGTTTGTATTGTTACAACCAAAAATACCAATACCGATAAGAGCTTGTTATATTTATGAGGAAGCATTCAATAAATCTTTTCACGTTTACGATCTTCTATTCGATAAGCGTGCGATTCGTATCATCCAAGGATGTAGAAGTAACTAGCAGTGTCCTTTTTATTAGGTTGGACTGTTATTATTGTTGTCTAATAAACAGTACTTAGCTGTATTTCACTCATCATCATCATCCACAGCCTTCTCTATCCCACTGCTGGGTATAGGCCTCTCTCTTACTTTGCCATCTGCCTCGGTCCTGTGCCAATCGAGTCCAGGTTCCACCCGCGATATTTACTATATCGTCGACCCATCTTGCTGGTGGACGTCCAACGCTCCGCAATCCCTGCCTCGGCCACCATTCTGTGACAGTTTTGGTCCACCTGTCGTCACACCGTCTAACAATATGCCCTGCCCAACTCCATTTTAACTTTGTCACTGCTTTTCCGACGTCCTGAACTCAGTACTACAAAATTTCATAAGGTGCGACCGAAATAAACCAAATAGAAAGAAGCATACTATATTCATATTTTCTATTGAGATAGATGTTGCAACATTTATCTTCAATTACGTTATCTATTGCTAATTAACTGACTTCGTGGATTAGTTGGTAGTGAGGTACCTTATTATTTAGATTTGTATGGTAGTGAGTCTGCCTGCGATGCTGGAAGCCATGACCTTGATTCCCACTCAGTACACATATTTTTATTCAAACGGATTATTCTGTGTCTGAATGTTGTTCTAAGTATATCTAATATGTTTTAACCATAATTTTGTAAATGTTAGCATTGCCTGGGTATTACCCGCGTAGTTTGCGTTCCTGTTATTGTCCCAGGATAAAAGGTATCATCAATCATCATCATCAACAGCCCACTAAATGTTCCCACTGTTGGGACTCGGGGCCTTCTCTCGCAAGGAGAGAGTAAAGGCCATAATCCACCACGCTGGCCCAGTGCGGGTTGGTGGATGACACATGACTTCGAAAGATTCTAGGTACATGTCGGTTTCCTCACGATGTTTTCCTTCACCGTTTTAAGTTAGCGGCATTACGCACATGACTTCGAAAAGACAGTGGTGCATGTGGGGTTTGACCCGGGGTCTCCGGATCGGCAGGCGCCGTTCTCCCGACTAGACCAGCCGTAACTTAGATAAAAGGTAGCCTACGTGTTATTCCAGACCACAATCTAAATGTTTTCCAAAGTCAACTTGACCTGTTCAGCCGTTCCGACGTGATTGATGAGCAACAAACATCCAAACTTTAATATTTATTATATTTTTGTATAATTTTATTTAATTATATTTATTACTTGGCTGCCTTAGTACAAGCTTTGCTTAATTTTGGGTTAGTTACTGTTGTGTAAAGCCGTTATTATACCACTCGTTATTCAGACAGTGTTAGTCTAAGTAGCATGGTGTAATAAGCGTCAGACTGTTAGACTCTGAATTCAGACTGCAGGATCGGGTTCGGCGAGTCTTACTGGCTTACAGTATGAATAACGAGTAGTGTAATAAGACAAAAACAGTTAGACCGACAAATACATGACACTGACATTGACATATAGTCTTAAAATATCATTTCATAGGTTCGTGATTGGTTCATTGGTAGGTTTTCGCTGTAATTTCTGTTTTTGTGTTTTAGGTATTCGGAGTTCGAAAGCCATAATTTTAATTTTGATTGCGCTGTATCTTAAGTACTTAAAATTATTTTCATTGATTTAAATTAATAAATACTATAATAGCCTGCAGTAAACAAAAAAAGTACTGTTTAAAGTTCTAGTATCACGTAAGCGCGAGAGCGCGCGTTTTTCAGACTGGCGTAATAGCGAGCCGACAAAGTAGACTCTAAGACAGTCTGAATAACGCTTAAGGTATAAAATAGAGTAGGGTAAAGAGGAACGGAGTGAAGTGGAGAACAAAACAGAACATAATAGAATAGAACCGAACAGAACAGAATAGAGCAGAGCAAAGCAGAACATAATAATTTTATTAACATGTTTAAACAATCTATTAATATTATTCACTCCAAAATATTGTTAAACATCGCTTTAAATAAATATGTCTTGTCAAAAAAAAATAAGATTGCTGTAAAGGGGAAATACAATTAGCATCTGAACATAAAAACAAGAAATTAATGTATTAACAAAATTATTTTAGACATGGACATTTCAAAAAACTAAGTTTTTGATATCATATTCATAGTAATTAAAATTCTCTCTCTTTTATGCTGCACAGTGTTCTCTCTCATAGAAGTTTCTTGACTTTATAAATAAAATATGTTTAATTGGTGATGGCTTTGAAACTCCCGGGCAGTTTATTAAATAAAATACGTCCCATTCTTGATATAGTTAGTCTGCATAGTATTGATAGCAGAACAGTCTTTTTCAGACCTGATCTTCTGTCCTATGTCTCGCCTCTATGCATTTTTTCCAAGTTTTCCTGGTACCTATACTTAATTATTTCCTATATATGAAATGCGACCGATGTCAGAATACTTTATTTTTTTAAATGATCTCTACATAATTCCGTAAATTTAGCATTGGCTTATAATACCCTTATGACTCTCTTTTGTATTTTAAGGACTCACTGATAGTCTGTAGCATCCCCAAAAGATGGTGCCGTAGGTCATCATTATCGAATGTACATAGGAGTAATATTAATCCTTCAAATAATCTGGAGATGTAAATTCTTTCGGTTGCTTGTCAGCGTATGACACCTTTTGCCATTTGCAAATTGCATCTACGTGACTCTTCCACGATACAGTTACGTCAAGATCAAAACCAAACAGCTTTACTCTATTAGTATTCAAAATTTCCGTTCCATTTGATAAGTTCACAGTAATTGCTGGTTAATTTGAGAATTTTATGTTAAAAAACGTTATGTTCATTTTGTCAGTGTAAAGCTAAACCACGCATTTAATTTAGTGATAAAAAATGTTTGTTTTCTCTTGTAACTCTACATGAGTTGAGGTCAATACTATTGTTCACAGATGTGTCATTCGCATATTGGACAAAAAATATATCCGCATATTTCCAGCATTGATAGGTACATTCCATCAACATTTATTTATTTTACAATATGATAAAATTATCTTCATCTTTGGTTATAAACAGGACATCGTCCTTATATGTGAAACGTAGGACTAATGAAACATGTAAGTTCAACCTCTAATTTATGTGTAGTGCGCTCTAACCCCGGGTAATAAAATGTTCCTTTTTCTGCGAAGTTTTTACAGCAGTGATAAAGTTCCCTCGTAAGTTTGTTGGTTTCACTAATAAATATCTACTGTACTGGCTCTAGAGAGATAATAAATCTCATTTCTTAGAACATTTATAATCAACTTTAGGAAAATACGTTGGCAGCAATATTTTTATAACTTGCTAGCTTAACATATCACACTAGTATCATAAAACTGTTTTGTCGTTTTCGTATCTAACCTCTCAATTCGGATATATTTTATTTATTAAGATGTTTTTTGGTACGGAAGTACCGCTATTTTTTTTTCTTGTAATGCCTATTAAAAAGCTTGAGTATTTTTATGAATGAGATATTAAAAAACTATAGCATATACATATATACAAGCATATTAACCTATACTTAGAGCATATGAACCTGGAGTTGATTAGCACAAAACTGAGGCAAATGGCAGAATAAGAAAGAGCCCTATACCCAGCAGTGGGATAGAAAATGCTGTGGGTCCTGGTGGTGATCATTTGTTCACTGGTGAAATTCAAAATATAACGGATCAAGACATGAGTTAATTACACATTTCTAGGTAAGCCAACTCCATCGTAGACCTTATCGTACCGCTAGACCAGTATGGGTAAGCATTTAAAATAAGTATGTACTCGTATATTTGTACAATGCAGAAGGCAGACAGACACCAATGCTGAAGCTGATGCTGAAACCGACGCTGATACACGGAAACACAGAACTAACACCAATCTTCATCACACAAAAGTTTGTCCTGGGTGAAAATCGAACCAACGCAACGTAACGGTTCAATAAGCAGATTCACTAGTTCTGTTCGTTCTGTTGATAAGTTATCAGATTAGGGTCTTTATTAATAACTGTTCACTAATCAATTTACCGATAAAGGTCTAGACATAATCAAGGTGAGTTAGAAGCGTTTATAATTTAGATTTCATTTAAATAGTCCGACTTATTCTGTTGATGTTGCTTTTTATATATATAAAAAAAAAGAAAATATATTCACTAACTCGCTTCGGCTCACTATTGAAAACCAATTTACTCGTAACGTCATACGATAGGCCTCACCAAACAAACGGCTAACCTCTAATGGTAGAAACAGTGCGACCTCTTCAGATCCCGACTGATTTCTCTCAGAAGCACTTTACTATAAAACCTAAATATCCACGAAATTGAATGAAGGAGCCATTATCGGAATTGCAAAATAATTCCGACTTCACTCTTCGTATTCGGGTTTGGTCTCTTTTGTAGATAAGATGGTGGCACTTTACTCCAAATTGGAACCATTACATGGAACGAAACGTGTTATTGTGAAAGGATAACTGGAGTATTCTTTAGTATCGGAGGTTTTTATGAAAAATTCGTGCGTGTCTCAAGAGTGTGGGAGTTTGGCCATTTGTTTGAAGAATCGCGAGTGTATAAAAATACACTCATGTATGCGTAGGCACTCTTAAAATTCGAACTGTAGCTCTCGTAACAAAAGCAATCTACGACGTAGACATGAGCGTAGCTCTGCTACAGAAAATGGCAACAACGAAAATAGTGTTTGGAATATATTCGGTGCACTTTTTGGTGATTTCTATACTACGTATAAAGGAACTACAGATAATAACTGCATTAAGGGCTCAATCCACGAATTCGCGTCGCATCGGAGATATCTCCAAATTCGCACGAATGCATCGCAAGAACGTCCGCTGTGATTCGCATCGCACATTCCTCCGATCTTACGTCATACTGGTCATAATGGTGTCACCACCATTTTAGTCAGTTCTGAGACAGAAGAAGAGAAAGTCGATGACAGATTTAATTAAGTATTATTTTACACATTTAGTAAAAAAATAATTTTATGTAATTTTGTGATTTTGTAACTTGATTTGATTATTTTGATTTGATGACATGACGTGACTTTGTAAAGTTTTCTATTTTATTTTTTTGTATCTATATATGTAGTTGAAAGGTGATTTTAATATAAGGAGCGAGTTGTTAAGCTAATTTTGTGACTAGACTTATAAACCATGTCATCAATCAATTAAGAATTGGAAAAATATTTGTATGCCTACCATATCAGGCAAAACATGACGACAAGCTACTTTGATATTTTGTGACCTATTTATTATATATCATGCATTATGTGTGTTTGTAATTTACTCATGTTTTGAAAAAATAAATTGTCTTTTATCTTCAAATGAAGATATGCTCATTCTAAAATAATCAAAAAAAAACCTTCTATTCTCAACCTACTTGCGAGTACAATAGTTCCCATCAGCATTTATAATTGTAATATGTGTATAAAACCAAAATCTTGTTTTCTTTCATATCTACTTAACAAAAATAGCAGTACAACAATCTTTTTGTGATCCTTGTTACGCGTCCGAAAAACACGTCCAATACACGGCTGACTACCGTTGAAGGTATGGTTACCCAACCAACGGTTTGCCACACGAATTCGCATCGGAGGAATTCACATCGCAAGATCCTCCGATGCGGCGTCGCATCGCAGTTTTGTGTGGGAGCCCTAAGACGCGAAGCCGTGGTTGCCTAGTGACAAAAAACGTGCGATTTTGAAGAATCGTGATTCAAGTTTACTTTCCCTTTATCCAATCCGCACTGGGCCAGCGGATGGGATTATGATCCTGACTATCTCCTTGCGAGAAGCACCCAAATCCTAGCATTGAACACATTTAGTAGACTGCTTATGCTTACAAATAAGACGAAACGAAGAGACAATGACAACTATTTAACGTATAGCTACCTATACTGACTAATTAACCTAAATAACTATACTAAGAGCAATTGAATTACTGACAGCTCATTGAATTAGAGTTGATTGATGTGAACTCATATTTATGTGTAATCGGAGGTGGAGGCAATGCGTTTAGTCTCATCAATACTATTATAGAGGTATGTTATATTAATCCCCTTGTACATATGAAGAAATAGTTTATATACAAAATAATATATGCACTGTAAACATTTCAATATAGTGGTGATAAAGTTCTTTGCAGAGACGCCCGTCGTAGATATTTGAATTTACAGAAAAATCAGAGGGAAAAGAAATAAACCATGCGTTTGAAAAGCGGTACTAGAGCTTTGAATTCCATTTCCCTATCGTGTTACAAATATTTATCGAGGGTTTCGCGAGCTGAATAAATTACAAATGTTTGAGTACATCTTAGTTTAGAAAATATCAAGATTCGTGATGTAAAGTGATAGATTCGCTATTGAACTCCATCTACAGCTCTCTGTATTTTTCTAACTGCAGTTGTATATTTTCTTATAATTCTTACATTGAAGAAAAACAACGTGACGAAACCGGCATCTTCCAAGACCATCGTTCAAGGACTCAACTAGGGGAGCGTTGTATTTTTAACCGACTTCATTTGTACAGTACTCGTTCCGTGTGAGAAAAGGCCTGGAGTACAAGAAAACACATAAAGTAAGTTGCTAATGCCATGTTGTGACCTTAAATTAATAAACATTGAGTTGTAAAGTATAAATACAGTTGTTTACGGCCAAAAAACTACGTGGAACACTTAGTGGAAATATGCTGTAACGTGCAGAACCTTTCACGGTTGTAAAAAAACCAAACTACGGCTGTAGTTATTTGCAATCATTCTTATAAAGAATTGAGTACGCTACCTCCCATCTCAGATTACCTATAACACAAGTTATGATATTTTCCGAAAGCGGCCTTGAAGAAATTTTATTCATGAGAAAAATATTGCCGGCTTTTTTGTACTGAAGGATAAACATAAACACGTTTTCGCGAGAATAAGTTATTCATGTCGAAGTAATCAAATTGGTCGAGTATTTTTTATTTGGCTCATGTTTCAGAACATATAATATTACGATAACATGTGGAAACGCTTCGAAATGAATATTACCGAGGTAACTTTATTATCGATGCTTTCAGTTATTTTGTATATAGATAACAACTTTGAAGGTGTCAGTTGCTGGGAGAAAAATCTTCGGTCGCGCAATAAATTCGTTTGTTTAATTAATTACAAGCCTTCGATCACGAAATAAAATTGTGGGTGTATGAAATTAAATAAATGCTTCTTTCCCTACAATGTTTCCCTTTACCGTTAATGTCACACAGTCACTCACAGTCGGGATCCAAACGAATTTTATCATTGTAAATCGAACATTCCTACCACCACGCCAACGCTTATAACGACATCCAACAAATGAATGTTCATAATTCGACATTCATAATTGTAAAAATTTGGTTCTTGTGAAGTAGGTTCAAATTACATAAGCTTCGTGATCGTGCATATCACCGCAGAGTCCGCAGACCCACACCAATACGTAACTATTTAGAGACAAAATTTTGTTACCCAAACCGCAGTGCTTCGCCAGCGTGTACCATCGCAAGCGAACTGCATTGTAGCTGGAGGCTGTCGTTTGGTCGCGTAATAAAGAGTGATCGATGGGTACGGAGTACGCTGACCCGGTGCTTACTGCATTGCCACACGCTGGACCAATATTTGAGCACTTATGAGGATATATTAAAATGTTGATTCTAACACATTATTTATCTTTTATTCAATTTAAATTAATAACTTATTTTCATGTTAGAGTATGTTCAACTTCGTCATTACCATTAGTTTTAATAGTAAAAAAATACAGTAAAAAAGGCATATTCCAAAACAGATATCTGTTAAAAGCATTTGTCATTCGACTATCCGCGCTTGGTCCGTATGGTGTATTACGCCCTTGACTCTTTCCTTGTAATAGAAGGTCCTTTAGTTCCAGTAGTGGACTGCTCATGTTATAATCTTTTTCATTTTTAGCATTGTCTATTATTAATTACAGAAAGCAGCTTTGGATAATGCAACGATAATATTATTTTTTGGGGGTATTTATTTCAAAATTATTATCGAAATATCAAAACTCTGTTTCAATCAACAGTTTTTTTTTTTAACTCGAAGTCTAACTTTTATAAGATGAACATTTGACACAATCTGTCGTTTTCGATTTACAAAATTTGTTTTTCCACTCGTAGTCAGTGACGAAAATCGGAGACAGCTCTAGGTTTACATAATTTTTTCACCCAATTACGTAAATTGCAGAGAAATTACGTAACTTCCATTAAAAACAGTTGAATCGAAACAGCCTGCTAAAAGGAGTGAAATCGACTGTTTTTCTTTAAATTTACGTTACCCTAGTTTTCCGCAGATTTTGCGCTATTGGCGCTGTTGATTTTTCGCAGTTACGTAGAGAGTAATGTAAAAGTGCAGCACTTCCATGATACTTCAAAACCTATCAGCAAACCATTAAAAATTCACAACGTTATAGTGCACATTGCACATGTTTCAGTTAAAACCCAATTTAGTAAAAAAAAACGTGTTTCATCTAGTTTGCTGACAAACTTTGTTACGACTAGATTCAACTGGTGTTCGAATATAAATTATACTTAGGTACAGTTTAGACCAAATGCGTTTTGTACAAATCATTCAGTTAAAACTGTTTCGACTTCGAAAGCACGTTATTCTGGTGGGCTCCGATACATTAAACTTAACCTTTTAAAATATTAAATATTTTTGGGGTCTTAGTTGCCTTCGTCTGTAGTAGAAAGCAACCTTATTTGTATTAACCAACTAAGTGACAAATAATTAATTGGTGGTAGGAATCGGTTGAGGTTAAACCATGAGTCTAATACACACGAAAACGATTTCGTATGAGTAATATCCAAATAATTCACCATCGTACATTGCTGTGAAGTCACGAAGTGGCATATTACGTTGATATTTCATTTAGTTGTGTTATCACCTGTATTTTGTTTGCCGTGTATTTTACTATAGTATTATTTTTAATACTGGGATTTGAGTCTAAATATGTGTCATTTAGTGTAGAGGGCGCCGGTGGGATACCATTCGCTTCTACCCGCCATCTCAAAAGAGTTTTAGAGGGGTTGGCGCTATAAGTAGATGGAGCTAAGCCGTTGAAGGGCATTCCGTTGTGAAATTTTATATGAGAAAGATCTAACAGTTGTCGATATAAACCCTTACATTTATTTAATTGGTTTACTTTTACTCAGTTGATAACATCAGAAGTGCTATGAACACCACGCCTGGAAATCACAACACAACGGTGATGAGAAATAATCGGAAAAGCAAGCGTCGCCCGCAGTTAGTTAAAAATGTTATTCTTGGATCAGTGGTTTCAGTAAGTGCGTAATGTACACGTGAGTAAGCAACAGTTTTATATTACGATTTACTTTGAAGAAACGATTTTAAAAATTGTTTTAACCTTGTTTTTGCATTTCAAATAAAATTTTTGCATATCACCGACAAGTTAAAACTATTAATTATTATCTCGTTAGGGGGTACTGTAAAATAACCTTCAATTCCGGGAACTGCAATCAGAACATTTCGTAGAATGAAACATCTTCGGTTTTTTTTAAAGTTTGTGGATACTGTTTTACGAAACTTTATGAGAGGGTAGCTTATTTTGTAGACGAGTTGTTGCGAGGCACAGCAACCATAGATAAAAAGTGTAAATCAGTTGGATATTGGTATAAATATCTTTCAGGGAAACTGTTTGAGAAAGATCATGCATTTTAAAACATAATACAGTAATAGAAAGTGTTACATCTTTGATTTGAATTTGGTTACCGTAGTTGGGTTACAAAGTGGTTATATTCAGTGCAGTTATAAGATACCCTTATGGTTGAAATTAGAGAGATTTTAGTCAGATGATGCCGAGCTATGTACGTTACCAATGAATTGTTTTGGTATTGTTTAAAAAAATGAGACCCTTTAATTCGCTATAAATATCACTTGGGAGCGTTTATAAAAACTATGTACATAGAAGGCCATATGTGAGAAAACTATGAAACCTTGAATAGGTACGATTAGTATACTTGGAGATATACTGTAATTGAAAGTCAAACCCAATCGAGCAGTGCAATGGCTCTAGGATGTTGTCAGGTATTATGATTGATTGCTGATGAGTTAACGTTTGAATAACGTAGTGAAGTGCAATGGCTTCGGATCCATTGACAAAGTAAGCGTTAGTGTGAAACCGTAATACCTTGGACATAAACTGACGTACTTAGTGTCGGCCTAAGAGTGGTAACTGCTAGAGAAAGCATTAAGAGTGAACATAATGAACTTTGACTTTGACTATGACTTTAATGCCGCGTATCTAGAGTTACCAGGCGGCAGCTAAGGAAAGGTGTATGTTTGAGATTTATGGAGAATGTGGGTAATGTAGTGACGTACCTCGAGTTGCGACAATGTGAGAGCGCAACTGCTTGGGAAAGCTATTCATTACTCATCTTAAGTGGATTTATGGAGAATGTGGTAATGTAATGATGTACCTTGAGTTGCGACAATGTGACAGCGCAACTGCTTGGGAAAGTTACTCATCTTAAGTGGATATTACTGGAAGAGTAAAATTAATAACTTGTGCATTTTGTTCGCAGCAACTACACCAGACTGTGACACTGCCAAGGTTGGCAGCGTGCGCAGGAGGGCCGTGTTATCACCTGTATTTTGTTTGCCGTGTATTTTACTATAGTATTATTTTTAATACTGGGATTTGAGTCTAAATATGTGTCATTTAGTGTAGAGGGCGCCGGTGGGATACCATTCGCTTCTACCCGCCATCTCAAAAGAGTTTTAGAGGGGTTGGCGCTATAAGTAGATGGAGCTAAGCCGTTGAAGGGCATTCCGTTGTGAAATTTTATATGAGAAAGATCTAACAGTTGTCGATATAAACCCTTACATTTATTTAATTGGTTTACTTTTACTCAGTTGATAACAGTTGATCCTTTATGTGGCTTCCACGTGATATTTTCTGCAAATTAGACAATAATTTCTCAAACCTCTATGGGCTCTTGTTGTCTGATGACTAATCCTGGTCGGGAAGGACGTACTATACGTGCGAATCTCGACCCTTCGAGAGTCGCGTGTAGAGGTTCGTTGGGGGACAGAAATGATTTGGAACGTAACTCGTCTGATGGTCACATCTAACTGAGTAACAGTCCTAGCTAAGTCTAGTTGGAGGTGGGGGGCTGCTCGCCAGGGCTTTAGGTTCCAACACGACGGCGATCCAGCCAGGTAGGAGCCAAGCGGCGTAGGCGAGGGCGGTATGACTGAGACGGGCTGCGATACTTGGCGGTGGGCATCGCGACAATAGAAGATAGAACGCGGCGGGAGAGTAGTACCAGTGTTAGGCTGCAGGGGAAGAAGATACCTGTCGAACGATCCAAGAAGGGACCAGTTTACGTTTAGTTTGGTCCCAGCGGTGATAACGGCGTGCCTTGGATTCAAGTGCGCCAGCGATGGCCTTGAGGTGGGCTCGAGTATGGGCAGACCGTAGCGGTATTCACGGAAGAACGCAAGAGTCCTAAACATATGCGGGAAAAGTGGAATCCCGTTGAGGTTTTAGTCGGTAACACCACACGTGGCATTGAGTCCGACATAATCTGACCGTTTTCTTTAAGTGAAAGGATGTGGGAGCAAAAATACATTTCCTCCACGTAAACAAAGTGTATACGTATTATAAAAATCAACTCCTGTGTCATCATAATCTGAGTATAACACCAAACTTTACTTTGGGAATTCGTTTAAAATTATCTGATCTGCCAATTAAATTGGAGTAAAAACTTACTAATAAATTGAATTATTTTTACATAAAATATGTAATATTCGACACAAAATCATAAAAAACAGGGCATAAAACCGAGTTTCATCGTCAGTCTAATAAGCTTGTTCTGGTGTTTCATAACGAACGTAACGACGCGAAAATTGGTAAACATTCCAACCGTAAAAAATAAGACTTGGAAAAATGAAACTCATAAATCGAAGCGAAACATTTCTCCCAACATTTGGAGCATCGCGTTCAACTACAGAGCGAAATAGTAGAAAGGAAAGGTATAAAAGCTCTACCCTTCTAAAAACACGTAAATAGAAACGCGGCAAAGCGTTCGGCTCGGATCGCACACACGCACACACTCGCACCTCAGCTGCCCGTGAGCTTCACATACGGGAATAAACGACGTGAAATGGGGAAAAAGTTAAATATGTATGAGTGTGGGTAAATATATAAATCGGTATATGGGCGTTTATATAAAATAGATGTGAGAGTACGGCGGCTGTCGGGCTGTTCGCTCGGAGAGCTCAGTTGCGAGCGATCCTTTCGAGGTTACTCTCGTCCGCAGCCTCCGGTTTTTGGCGCGGTTTTGAACCTCTCGATTTACGAACTTAACTTTTAATATTTGGTTGTCTGAAGAACAGTTTGCAGCAAAAAGTCAGTGGTAGTGGGAGTTGTGTGAGTTGTGACACTTATATTGGACTTTGAAAATACTTTGTCGGTAAGCTGAAAAAGTTTCTTTTTGTACGTGTTGTTGAGGAATTGTTTATAATTGGACCTTAACGCATGGATTTTTTGGACTAAGGTTAAGTAATGAGAAAATAATATGACCAAATTTACTATAAACATGTATAATACAAAAAGTCCATTCTCATTAATCATTAACTATATATAATAAATGGACCTCTCTCATAAACTGAAAGCAAAAAATATTTCTGTCCGGCATAATCAAATTGGTTTTTCATAGAAAACGAAAAGCGAGTTTAAAAAAAGTTTCACAAAGGATTTTATTAGGACACCAGTTTTTTGATAATGTTCTTTTTTTCGTGGTATCACTATAGAACTCTTCTGTTGGATTTCGCAAAGTTACTTAAAAGTTTGGTTGTTTTTGGTCATTCCTATTAGTTTCTTAGGAACCAATACTAATCCAAAAACTAATTCACGACAAGGTGGAATCATTCCTTTGAATACTATGATTAATATTAGAATTTAATTGTGCTTATTAAGATTATATCCGGTGAAATAAAAGTTTAAAATTACATACATAAAACACATTTTTATTTTGCAGAATATTTTAATTACTTAAATCACTTTTTTTGTGATTTGAATCAAAAGTACCAAATTACTTCATAAACAGACAATTTTCTTGTTGCTTAGCAACGCACACCTTCAATGGCTTAGATGTTTATTGTAATTTAGCAACCTATGATGTTATTTACTAAAGAGAAGGTCTACCTGAAAAATCCCACCTGGTGTAGGAAAATATAATAAACGGGCGACTCTCAAGACCTCATTAAAATTGTACAGCCCAACAAACACGGTTCCTTTTTCTGTTACCACGGTACAGAATCAATAAACGTAATGAGAAATAAAATGAAAAAAAAAAAACGAAATGTGATGTTTCGAATGTGCTAAAGCGCGAATTGATGAAAGTTACACTGAATATGGTTTGTTTACGTGTCTAATTGAGTGTTTTGTTTTCAGATTACGAGTAAAATGATAGGAGTATTTTTCGTCGTGCTGATTGGTAAGTAACTTGATTTAGTATACATTTAGATAATATTGACTCATGAGACTAGATAGAGTGACGATTTAAGAAAAGCAGCTGGTGGTGGTTGGACACGTTAAGCCGAGGATTGGGCTCATTGATATATTATCGGAGAGACAAGTGGATGAGTATGGGTTGATTATGACAATGATCTTGCTTAGCTATACAGATCGGACGTACTCCTTCCAAATTAAGTATCATTACATTTCAAATAACTTAATATGTGAAAGAGAAATGGCGATAAACACTAAACTTGGCATGAAAAAGCACTAGCACAACATACACACAAGTATTATTTTATGATATATAAATACAATACAGGGTTACTGGTAATCAGCCTGCATCCGTTTAAGCGCATGTTCTGTATATTTAAACAAACAACTTTTGTTCTACAACTTTCGCTAAAACTTAATAGATAATCCAAAAAAAATATTGTATTTGTTGCCCTTTTTGGTACTGTTTAGCGACTTTTTAGTATTTATTCACTTCGGTACATCATTTTTTGCGCGTTAAAGAGCGTACGCGCTCTCGTTACGAATTGTTACGAAGAGTTCGATACTTTTAGACCGTTCAAATGCACTTTTTATTTATTTTGTAAAAGAAAAAAAACATTTTTTTTAACTGTATAACAAAAGTTGACGTATTGAATGTACCTAACATCCCCTTAAAAGGATGCAGGCTGATTACCAATAACCCTGTATATATACGATTTAGTTGTTTTAAGTTAATGCCATTCTATAATAGTAAAAAACATTTTTTTTTTAAATTAAGCTCATACTTAAATGATATAAAGGATAAATGATAAAATAAATTTTGAATGCAATCAAACCCACCATTTCATTAAATTATGAAATTTATTTTGATATAAATAAAAGCTAAATAAGTTGAACGTCTTATTTTCATAGGAACTTTTCTCGACGCATTTATTACAGGACGGACCGCCTTATTTATGTATATTTATTTTATAAATACTCGGTAAACACACTGTACAGTACACACCGTCGGTTTATGTTCCTCGAATTGAATGGACTGTAATTTTACTATGCCTTCGAATACAGATCCACCGTGACGTCATCGAACTAGAAGTCCAAGCGTCCGCAGACTTCGTCCACAGACAGGTTACACAAGAACGACTCACTGATCTCGTCGCACTCTTCCGGCTCCTTTCTCGTCCAAGTCCAACTCCTCTGAAATATCTCGGCCGTGTTTTCCGATGACGAGTTTGAACAGCGCACACTTCTCCCTGGACGCTGCGGTATCCTTGCCGGTCGCGATTCAATCTATATATATAAAAGCGAAAGGTCACTCATCACGAAATCTCAGAAACTACAAATGCTAGGAGTCTGAAATTTTGCATGGAGGTGTCTTTTAGGACGTAGGCGCTCGCTAAGTCGTGGTTTTGCGTAATTCAACCCCTAAGAGGGCGAAACAGGGGATGAACGGTTGTATGAAACATTTCGTCATCTTCAAAGTTATAAGCATGAAATCCACAGAACCAATTTTAATGAAATTTGGTACACAGATAGACTAGGTCCCAAAGAAGGACATTGGCTACTTTTTATTACTAAAAAAGGGTAAAAGGGGTTGAAACGGGGCGATGTTGAAAGTTCATACGGAAGTTCATAATTGTTGAAAATTAAACCATGAAATTTGCAACTGGACACTTGATATCCACACTGATACTATAAATATGACTCTGTCTGTCTGTTACGCTTTAACGCCTAAACCACTGAACAGATTTTGATGAAATTGTATAATAATGTTTGATTATTTATATACTATTTTTAGTAAACATACATTTGTATGAGTGTACAAATACTGCCTCAGTACCATCATATTTATCACGCGCGGACGAAGTCGCGGGTAAAAGCTAGTAATAAATAATCGAACGCAGACTAATAATAAAAACTCCCGTTCTCGCCAATTAGTAGCCGTGTTGCCGAACTCGCTCATGGCAGCCGGCTGTTGCAACGTGGCACACGTCATCTCTCGAAGCCCCGGCGTCGTCTGAGTTATCTCCGGTTTCACCGACATGTTTTCTAGTTTCATAAACAAACTCAACGCTGCCTTTACAGCTTGCAAAGCAATATTACGGTTCCAATCACACCTGACACCATTTAGTAGTTGTGGGAATGTGGGAACAGATAGTGAAACAGCCGGTGCACATTGTAGAAGACAACTGATTTAATGATGAAGTACCTACAAACCTACATACTAAATTAACAAACAATATCTGATCTACCTACATCCAACAGTAATGATGGTAAATTCACGTAAATTCGACTGTTTATTCGTAATGAAGAAGTCGTTCCTTGGAGATTATAAAGTAACATGAACGTATGTCTAATCAAAATCTTAATTCAAACTAGAATACTATCTAGTAATCTATTAAGATCTGAGTGAGGTTCTTGTCAGCAAGCCAAAGGCGCTGTTGATCATGCCACTCCTCTGAGTGGGCCTGCTAATTGTTTGCCATCTCCCTTGTTGTACACGGATGTAAAGCGTTTGGTTGTGACAGCTGGTCAGTTTGCGGTGCTTTGAAATTCAGAATGTGAGTGAATTTCTGCTTCATTATTGTTCGTGCAGTAGATAACTATTAATTCTTATTTATGTAATTTAAAAAGTGCATTCACGGAAATTAAGTCGAGTGAAAGATACCTTACAACATCGCAGCAAAGTAGAAAGAAGTAATCCATTTACTTTTGATCCTATTCGTCTTTGCAAAACTCAAAAAACACAACTATTTCAATATCATCTGTGTTAAATGGGTAAATTAAAGTATCTATTCATTTATTCCCGATTATAGATGTACCGTACTAACATGATTAAAAAAATAATGAAAAGCCATTGGAAAATAATAAGGAAGGTTTCAAGTATAAGTATTAGGGGAGAGTTGGTTATATCGTACTGCCATTTAAATCGTACCACTTCTAAATTTCCCACTTTAAGGATATTTTTTTCAACACTAGCAACACCAAATTGTGGCCCTGCACAACCCCCCGCCACCCGCCATTTGTAATTGATTTGACTTGACAACTGTGCGCGTAAGTGACACAAACATTTTTTTGTGGAAGTTATTGCAAATTTTGTTGTAAATTCATAAGGATATGACTCGTGAACAAGGTAAGATAGAGATACACAGTTTTCATTATTTTATTACAATTTTATACTAGATTATTGGTGGTTTTTGTTGCTTGTCTAAGTTATGTGGTTATGCCGGACTGTTGCTTTTTTTTGAAAATGGTCTAGTTCGCTAAATTGTACCACTCGCAGTTGGGTAAATTGTACTGGTACGAATTAGCCGACTAGTCTAAAAGTACTTAAGTATATTTTACAGACTGTATTAATATTGTTATAGATGACGGACTCAAAAGCTAAAATCGAATATTATAACTGGAACAAGGTAGACCTAGAAATAACTATTCTGGCTTACAAAAACAAATAATTAAGTTTGAATAAAATTGCAAAGACTTATTCTTAGAAAGCGTTACAAAATTTTACAAAGTCAGAAAAAAAGACGACCTACAGAAATAAGAAAAGGACGAAAAAAATGACAAAAAGAAAAGGACAACAAAAAAAATCATAATAAAGTGGCCAAGTGCGAGTTGGACTCGCCCATGAAGGGTTCCGTTGCAGCAAAGAACATACTATACATAGTACACATAGTTTTTTTAGTTCGTTGTAACTTTGGTCGAGATTTTAATAATAATGTATTTATGACGTACTAAAAAAAACTACTCATCAGATCGAGTTCAAACTAATTTTTGTTGGTAGTTTACATGGTAATGTACATCATATATTTTTTTTAGATTTTTCATTCTCTTACTTTAGAAGTTAGAGGGGGGGGGGGGGGACACACATTTTACCACTTTGGAAGTGTCTCTCGCGCAAATTATTCAGTGTAGACGAAAATGATTTTAGAAACCTTAACATCATTTTTGAAGACCTATCGATAGACATCCCACACGTGTAGGTTTGATGAAAAAATAAAATTTGAGTTTCAGTTCTCAGTATGGGGGGCAACTCTATTTTTTCTTTTTTTAATTTTTTTTTGTAAAAATCTTAATGCGGTTCACAGAATACGTCTACTTATCAAGTTTCAGCAGTGTAGTTCTCATAGTTTCGGCAAAAAGTGGCTGTGACATACGGACGGACAGATAGACAGACAGACATGACGAATCTATAAGGGTTCCGTTTTTACGTTTTACGGAACCCTAATAAAAAAGGACGACAAAGAAAATTACAATAAAGACATGAGTATTTGATTTCTTCTCTTGCTGAAGCACATGCACAACCATCGACGTCGAAAAAACAATATATTTAACTAAATGCTACGCCTGCTGGTATTAAAAACACTATACAGAATACACGAGAACACTACACAAAACTTTATTGAAATTACAACAACCCTATATAAAAATCAACTAGAACAGAAGATTAAGCAGAAGAAAGTTAAAGAAAGGAAAAGTTTGCAAACCAAAAAAATACCAAACATTGAAAAAATAAAAGAAAACAGCTATATCCAAAAGCAAATGCAATAGTTTTAAGAGAAAACGACCCTCTTCCATTACTAGTAGCGATGATTCAGATAAGACACTTAAACTGTATTTTTCTCATTATTATTATAGTTGTGTTGATTGATCTCAATACTATAATACAATCATGTTATTTTTATAAGAAATCTTATAGATGTGTTGTTCTTTTATCACCTAAGAGGTATTCATAATATTTCTTAACCTAAGAGTTAAAAATAAATGATTTGGTTAAAATTTTTACTGTCTTTGATTCAGTGGTACGACTTAAACACTCATGGTACGATTTAAAAACTTAGTGGTACGATTAAACCGACTAGTCGGCTAAATTGTACCGATGGTAGTCCCTTGTAAAAAAACATTTTTATGGATGTTAGAGTAAACACATGGAACTGATTTCTCGGGCTTAGCAAGGTAAAATAAAAGACTTTATTTTGCAAATCCATCAATTATTCTAAGTCTTGTCATAAGCGAAATATTTAAGTTAAAGTAAAAAGTGGTACGATATAACCGACTCTCCCCTAGTACCACCTACTCCGAGTATATTTTTTAAATTATTATCGTTATGAACTTTAAATTTTATTTAATGTCTAATTCAAATGTAAACAAAGCAAACTCCTAGCAGAAAATGTCCACAGCAACGAAATGTGTGTTTTTGATTGTTTTGCATCATTCGGTTAAACAAACAGTTGGACGCGATATAAATGAAAAACGCAACAAAACGAGGTTTGGCTTAATCCGGATGAATTGAGGTAGGACGGAGGTGTGACAAGGGTTATAAAATCCAAGAGACATGATATTTGAAAACAGGGAATTTAACGTGAATTTTGTGAATTGTTCATTCAATATTTGGAATCCGAAAATCCGTCCAATTGCTGAACAATACTAAACAAATATGGTTAAGGTTGCTGATAAGATTTGGCAGAAAGGGATTAAGGTAGACGAAAAGTGTATTTTAAGCTACTGTCATTTGTTGTATTGTGGTTGAGTATAGATTTTGTACTCAGACTAGTAATTCGTAGTGATCTAGTAACGATTTTAAATTATTAATAGGACCTGGCATGTGCACTTTGTTCGTTTTTCTATGTTTCAGTTTTTTCATGACAAAGGGTTTCGTAATGTTAAACTTCATGTTGTTAGATAGGTAGCGATAGAAAAAGCAGCAGAATGTAGCTGATGAATGGATTTGAATGAAATTAGATACTTAGTAAGTAAGAAGTAAATATGTACATTACCTAACTTTAAAACGGTAAAGGAAAACATCGTGAGGAAACTGACATGTATTCTAAATCCTACATGTATCCTGACATGTAGTTACTAAGCGGGAGCCACACTGTTGTGCGGAGCTAGTACTTATTTAGTGAAAATTAACAGGTCGTTTCTAGAAAATTGCTTTCAAAGTTCACGAGATCCTGAGATAGTTCAATGTTGAGACTGTAAACACAGGGGATAAGATCGAAAACTCTACACAACTGAATGAACGAAAGCCCTTTGAATCCCAACTAAATCTTAAGTAAAATCTTTTTGAAAGCATTTCCATTTCATCCTTTTATGATGGTTTACCTAAAACTGTCAGATTTAGATAAATTATTTACTACTTTAAGAATTAATTGTTAAACTAGCTAAATTTGAAACACGAAAATGTTTGGAAATAACGTTAAATGTTTCTGTACAGTTCATCTTAGGTATTTGAAAGATAATTTTACCAATAGGGTACCGGACTGGGTCAAAAATAAACCATTCTAATCAGCCCGTCAGCTAGATCAAGGAAAAATCTGGGACACGTATTTTTTGTTTTATCAAATTATTAAAAATCGACAAATATATACATAGATCATCAAACTTCCAGAGTGAGGAGTCGTGACGTCACGCGAAACCTCTAAGCACTGTATCTTGGTATTTTTTTTGTTTGTGAAACTTAAGAAAAAATACCTGTACAATATTTTTAGCAATATAGCTGACGAACTTATTTGTTTTTTTAGGATTATAATTTTAGGTACATATTATTTTCAACAAATAATTCATTTTATCCTAAAAAACAAAAAC
The DNA here is from genome assembly GCA_963693475.1 of Ectropis crepuscularia. Classification (NCBI taxonomy): domain Eukaryota; kingdom Metazoa; phylum Arthropoda; class Insecta; order Lepidoptera; family Geometridae; genus Ectropis; species Ectropis crepuscularia. The sequence continues at coordinate 11,184,574 of OY856359.1, forward strand.
AGAGTTCAATTTAAAATTAAATTCGGACACTCGACCAAATTTCATAAGAATTAATTAGTACGTCGCGTAGTCATATACAAAAGCAAATTCTAGTTTTTTTGTTTTGTGTCCATAAAATTTATATGGAGCCACCTCTAAACTATGATCTACAAAAAAAAGTATCGAAAAAAAAACAAAAAAAAAATTGGCGACGTTATCGCGTAACAAAAAACATACAACCGGATTGAGCAAGACTTGCTTTTTTGAAATCGGTTAAAAATGATCAAGCATTCTAATTTGTGCGTCCCAGATGTTTCTGTTTAATTTCAAACTGGACGCTTTTCATTACATAGTAAAGTAGAACATAATTATCGCTTTTCAGATGACCTTGTAAACTGGAGAAATTAAATAAAACCGGCCAAATACGAGTGGGATTCCCGCGCGAAGAGTTCCGTACCATTAGCAAATAAACGGCGAAAACCTCTTTGGCTTTATTCGGAATTCCTTATACATCGAAGTTTTTTAAAATTTGGTTTTTGGCTCATGATTCTGACGATGAATTCAATATCGCGTTTTGTATTTACTAGTGGCGCCGTCTAGTTTTCTTGGGACGGACTAATCGTGCAAGAAACGGTAAAAATCAAGTTTGTTGTATGGGATCCCTTAAATATTATTTTATTTTATTTTTAGTATTTGTTGTTATAGCGGCAATAGAAATACATCATCTGTGAAAATGTCAACTGTCTAGCTATCACCGTTTTTGAGATACAGCCTGGTGACAGACGGACGGACGGACGGACGGACAGCCAAGTTCTAGTAATAGGGTTCCGTTTTTACCCTTTGGGTATGGAATCCTAAAAAACAAAACTTGCTTTTGCAAGTGAATTACGTTACAACTTCTTGTAAGACTTGCTGTTGAGAAATTAGTTAGGAAGGACAAAGCCCTATTCTTTTGTGAGTATGTTTGGAATTGATGTGCGTATTAAAATGGACTCCTGGATAGTTAAAAAAAACAATTAGTCTTATGTGTACGTGTACATGTATTAACGCACATACACACACCGGCCAGGGTACTGTTTGTCGGATCCGCTAGTAGGTATATCTAGATACCTATATGTTAATAATGACCCTTCCCACCTTCACACACTTCCCAATATAACATTTGTTGAAAACACAACATTACAATAAAAAAGAGTTCTATTACTAAAATAATATTTAAAACCAATTCAGAAGTTTTTGAGTTTTTCATTACAAACAAAACTACAAATATGTTTTTGATATTAGACGCACAGTTTAGTATAGACGGTGCTTTGGCAGAAGGGTAAACGATTTAAACAGCGATTGTGGGAATGTAATAAACGCTATTACTGCTGTATTCACCACTATAGAAGTGGCTGGTTGGTTCCCTATCTCTGATAATTTATGACACAAAATTAGAGGCATATGGATTATCGTAGTCCATAGTATATTCGTCAGTAATACGAGTATATTTATAGCGAATAATTAACGTGATTAAGAGTTTATCTATGCTTTTAATTTTTTAATGAGGTTTTTTAAATATCCACGTTTACTGCTAGTGATTTTGGACCGAAGTTTCTTACGGAAAGCTTAGAGATGATAGAGATTTTGCTGCGCGACTGAACAGAAAACTTATCGTCATCGTAAGAAAAACATACAACGCGTAAAAACTGTTTTTTTTTAATTTTATTTATTCATAGATACTACGTCCTTCAGCTGGTAAAAACTGCCCGTGACCAGTGTTGCCAACTTTATTTTTTAAATGACCGTAACATGTAACTAAATTGTAATAATGTAACTAAAATATTTTTTCGCATATTGTGTTTTTTCTACACATATTATCCAAAAGAACTCCTTTCCTACCTGGTATCCCATGACACGATTTTTTTTCGTAAAATAGTTGTTACAAAATGAAAATAATTGGAAACCTATCGTGTAGTAGCACGAAAATTACACGTAACATTTAAGCCGTGAGTGGAGAACGATCGCTTGCGACAAATTGGCTCTCGAAGCTGAGCCGCTCCGTAACAAGGGTAGACTCTGCGGCACTGCTGACTTCAATTAATGATTGGTGTTATTGTCGCATTTTCGTACGAAAAAGGAAAGCCATTGTACGAAGTGATGCGGCTCAACAATTTTACCACGGGTATTCAGTGGTGGCGCAGGCTCCATCCAGCGCCAGGAACAATTTTGAAGCCGATTTTATAAGCGCTAGTAATTTATTTCGTACCTCTGACTGCCCCACACTCACTAATAAATTCAGCCTTAACGTACCATAAGCTGTGTGTACAAAAAAATAAACAAAATATTATGAGCAAGTGGAGCTGTAAGATAGTTAAGTAAAGTATTGATATTTGTGTATAATAAAAAAAACACTTATTCAAAACATCTCACCTTTATCGGACTGTTATCAAACGGTGATCTGTTAACATTACAGTTCTAGTTTGAAGGGAAAGTCTAATTACGGACAAACTTAGTTGATGATTTAGGCGTCTGGGTTACAAGCGAGTTGTAATTCATGGTAGTGATTGAACGCTCAAAATAATGCGTGTAACGCTATGATAATGAATGAGCACGTGAGTGGTTTACTATCAGGTGCCTGAGATATTCGTATCATCACTTAATATTATGGTAGGAATAATTCAATAGCTACAAACAAATTGAAACAGAATTGCAAGCGTGTCTCAAATATGAAAATAGAGATTATAACGGCGGGACAATTACATAAAAGATTTATAAAAACTCTTTGAGATATAACATGTTACACATATAACATAGCATTTTTATTTCTGAAGTGTACTTTTCTCTGTCGATGTAAATTCTGTAGACATCGCAAACTATTTACTTTACTTACCATGTCAGTGAGAAGTGGATTTGCATTGAGAACAAAGAATTCGAAAACTTGGTGTTATTGTTTTGTAGTATTCTACTAAAATTATAAATGCGAAAGTTTTGATGTTTGTTGTTCAATCACGTCGGAACATCTGAACTCATCGGGTTGAAATTTTGCACAGAGTTAGATTATAGTCTAGTTAGAAGTTACGGCTGGTCTAGTCGGGAGAACGGCGCCTGCCGATCCGGAGACCCCGGGTTCAAACCCCACACGCACCACTGTCTTTTCGAAGTCATGTGCGTAATGCCGCTAACTGTAAACGGTGAAGGAAAACATCGTGAGGAGACCGACATGTACCTAGAATCTTTCGAAGTCATGTGTCATCCACCAACCCGCACTGGGCCAGCGTGGTGGCCTTAACTCTCTCCTTGCGAGAGAAGGCCCCGAGTGCCAGCAGTGGGAACGTTTAGTGGCCTGTTGATGGTGATGGTAGATTATAGTCTGGGATTGGATTATTTTTATCACGGGAAAATAATAGGAACGAGAATTGCGCGATGCGAGTTAAATGTATATATTTGCAAATATTTGTGTGATGATTACAAGTTTTTGTTTTGTGTCTGTATGTTTCCATTTATAATATTTATAATAGGTAAGTATGTATTTACAATTATATACGTCTAATATCAGCTATCAGGCTCCCATAGCAGAAGCTTTGTTTAGTTTGGGGCTAGACGGTGTTGGGTGAAAAATGCTCACGAAAATTTATTACTAGTTCGTAACTCAGTGGCCGCTACTCAGGATGCTCTAAAGTGTTCTTTCAGTTTATGTTTCGTTGGCGAGGTACTCAGCAACCTTGCCGACCTTTTATGTCTTTTAATCCATAAAACATTACATTTTGCGCTAAACAGCAAGGTAACTAATTGATGACTGCTGAAAATACTTTGCAACAGTTAAATACATTTATTTTTGACAATATATCGCTAATAGACTACAGGCCTGTGAACAAAATTTACGTAGTAAATTAACCACCAGGAGACGTATGTAGGATGATAGAAGGGTATAAAGTAATAAGATTCAGCACTATAAACAAGCTGTAGGGAAACGCTAACTGCGAACGATTCGTGGAGAGATATATTACGAAAACAATACCAGTTTTAATTGACTGGTTTAATTAACAGTGATGCCCCAATTCACCACTGACCTCAGTATTCGAAAACTTGATTTAACCACCATTTTGTACTTTTAAATAGTTTGATAAGTAAAGTAAGTATAAAATAAACTTCACAAATAATGTACTATTTTAGTTCGAGAAAGTAAAAAAGAAAAGAAAGAAAACATCTGGAAAAATACAAAAAAATATCTCCATAGAATTTAAGGTATAAGATAAACTTACCAATGGCAGGAATTAATACAAAAAATCACGGCCACACACCACAATTATTAGACAATTGAGGTTTGAGGTTGATACTCGTAATGTCGGTTATAACACGAAGCACTATAAACAAGCTGTAGGGAAACGCTAACTGCGAACGATTCGTGGAGAGATATATTACGAAAACAATACCAGTTTTAATTGACTGGTTTAATTAACAGTGATGCCCCAATTCACCACTGACCTCAGTATTCGAAAACTTGATTTAACCACCATTTTGTACTTTTAAATAGTTTGATAAGTAAAGTAAGTATAAAATAAACTTCACAAAAAAATGTACTATTTTAGTTCGAGAAAGTAAAAAAGAAAAGAAAGAAAACATCTGAAAAAATACAAAAAAATATCTCCATAGAATTTAAGGTATAAGATAAACTTACCAATGGCAGGAATTAATACAAAAAATCACGGCCACACACCACAATTATTAGACAATTGAGGTTTGAGGTTGATACTCGTAATGTCGGTAATAACACGATGTTGCTTTTCACTGCCTTTGTGTAAGATTATATATTTGTGTGAACGTAAGTAACGTTCGAATATATCGCGTGTGCAGAGTTCCAATTCCCTATTTCCTGCTTATTAGCTAAGGTAGATTAAAACGGCGATCTATCACGTGGCTCGTTTCGTTCCTGGCGGATGATAAATTGGGTTTCCGCTTTTCCACATGCGTCACTTTCTGTAGAAACGATGTTCTATTACACGGCTGTGTTTGTTCCTGGAGTTGTATGTCCGTGTCTGTATGATTGGTTGCTTATTGCATTGGGGTTTTGTCCATTCTTTTGTTTATTGATGCTGGACTGCAATGATACAATGTTTCCAACAAATGCTTGCCCTATAAGAAGGCTTTGAATGCGACCTATTTTTACCGCGAAACTTTTTAAAAGTATAGAGACGAAGTTAAAAATGTTTTGTTACATTTTTACGCGAGACAATTCCCATTAGACTAAAGTTGATAGGAGCGTTTTAACTAATGTGAGTGTATGAAACGTTTATGTATCGTTCTGGTAAGAAGGCTTTGCAGCGTTCTGCTGGGGAGGTACCACACCTTTTCCAGTTATTCTACCGACAAACAGCAGTCAGTCAGTGTTCTGATTTGAAAAACAATATTTTCTTAGACATTGCAGGTCATAGAGATAAAACATTTCATGTCTACGAGTGACGAGCGCAATGCAGTGCTAGGCAGTGATTTGAGCTGTTGAAATTAATTTTGGCATTGTGCTGTTATGGCTAACCTTGAGAAGAAGTTACTGGTCCCGTCCTTCATATTTATAAAAATGTAAAAATTATTACATCTCAGGTTAATCTCGTAGTTAATCAGGAAATATCCCGACTAATTCACCTGTCAAACAAAAAAAACAAACAAATAAAAATATAGTAACACTTATAACCCATCATTATTATTATTTTAAAAACATAAAAATATGAACATAATGCTACCGAAACATTCATATGTTATGTATGAACCAGTATAATATCAACAACTCCCTGAGCTAACGTAAACATTTTTAGTAATCAGAAACATTCATTGCCTGTCAAAAAGTCTGCAGGGTCGATAATCGAAAGCGAGTTCGAGTGTCTACGTTTGCGCCGCACCGTACTAAAAATTGGCCAAGTGCGAGTGGGACTCGCGCACGAATGGTTCCGTACCATTAGCAAATAAACGGCGAAAACCTCTTTTATTGTATGGGAGTCCCCTTAATTATTTATTTTATTTTAATTAATAATATTTAAAGATAACATAAAACTAAATGTTATGTGAATCATTAAAGCGTCTATCTGTCACCGTTATTAATATCGAGCAAGAAACGGTTAAAATCAAGTTTGTTGTATGGATGCCCCCTTTAAATGTTTGTTTATTTTAATTTTTAGTATTTGTTGTTATAGTGGCAATAAAAATGCATCATCTGTCAAAATTTCAACTGTCTAACTATCACCGTTCTTGAGATGCATCCTGGTGACAGACGGATGGACGCACGGACAGCGAAATCCAGTAATAGGGTCCCGCTTTTAGCCTTTGGGTACGGAACCCTAATAAAAACCAGGTCGTTCATAATTTAAAAGTATCTAAGTCATGTCAAAGCATGATCCGTTTTACCGCATGCATAGGTCACATTCATCCATCCCACTTAGTAAACGGAAGCCGAGCAAAGCCGCCCTAATGGAAACATAATAACTGTTTAGCGACAACCCTCGTATTTGTACTTTTAATATTGTCATTCTCTATAGAAATATAATCCAGGTACGTTTATTGTCGTGAACATAATGCTTTAATGGCATAAGGCTCCTATTTGCCTACTCACTTTATTTGCTTGGTACATTTTCACCCCGACAATTTATCTTACTTAAAAGTGTCCCAATTTTCTTGTTTGTGTTCAAATAATTGAATTTTCCGTGGACTCTGGGATATTTATTTGGTATTACAGACTATGTTATTTTTATTAGCTTTCTTCTGAATGTTTATGTCAGATACCTTTTAAAATAAATTCGTTGAGTTATAATAATTGGGATTGTTTTTTTTTAATGTTTTTGAATATTAAAAAAAATGGCGATATTATTTATTATCAAAATATTAAATTAGCAACTTAAAAAAAAACGTTTTTATGTCTACGTATCTACGAAGTCCAGACTTATAAAGTTTTCTTTTTTTGTGTAACTCCGACTTCCAGTACTCGTAGGTACATGTAACTTGACAGTTGACTGGACACACTGATAGATAGATAGATAGATAAACTCTTTATTGCACTTACATAACAAAGAAAAAAACAGAAAAAACTTATATTAAAGTAGCAATTGGCGACCTTATCGCTGAGAGCGATTTCTTCCAGGCAACCGTAGGATGGTAAAAACATAAATAAATTAATAATGGAAGACGGGGAGTACAATTAGGAGTAGTAACAATTTAGAATAACTAGCAACTAATTTAAAATACAACAATATATATATAAATATTACATATATCGATTTTACATCCTAATACACAAATAATTTTATAATAATAGACTAATAGATAATTAATTAATAATAACATGTTCAACAAATTAAAATATTTAAAGATTAATAGATTACAATTTCATGGACTTTAAGGAGAATAATGATTTTAACTAGCTGATGACTGCAACAAGTAGAACTCTTTAACTTGGTTCTTAAAAACAGCAAGAGAAGGAGCTTGCCTAATGTTGACGGGCAAGGCATTCCACAACTGGACAGCTTGAAAAGCAAATGACTTGCCATAAAAAGTTTCGCTGCGCGCCGGCGGTGTTTCAAGGAACAAGTTATATTTTGACCTGAGCGGTAGACCATGTGCATTGCTCCAATACGTAAAAAGTTTTTTCAAATACCGCGGAAAAGAGGGGTTAAATAATACCTACGCTATAGAGAAAATACAAAATATGAGCATTCCGACGAAAGCGAATGGGGAGCCACTTGAGCTGTATACGAAATTGAGATACATATTCATACTTGCGTAAACCAAATATAAATCTTATACAATAATTTTGGAGACGCTCAAGTTTATCTAGCTGATCTTCTTTGAGGTCAAGAAAGCAGACGTCTGCGTAGTCCAGGATGGGGAGAAGAAGAGATTGTGCAAGCGCAATTTTAGTAGCAGTGGGTAAAAAATTACGTAATCGTCTCAATGACCCGCCCGATGCAAACAGCTTACAGCTGATCGATTTTAGGTGTGATTCCCAGCTCAACGTGCGGTCAAAAATAACGCCAAGATTCTTAACTGATTCGCTATACGGTATAGTGACCCCATTAAAAACAATCTTAGGGATTGCGGACCAATCGACTCTAGCTATCATGTAAGCACTGCCGAGTATAATAACCTGGGTCTTGTTGGGGTTTACATCTAAGCCGAAGGAGTTACTCCAGTGTACAATCTGCTTAAGATCGGCATTTACGATGTCAATAGCCACACTTAAGTCAGTGAGTCGAGCTTGCGAGTAAATTTGGAGATCGTCTGCATAAAGGTGGTAGGAAGAAGTTAAACAGTGAGAAAGGGAATTGATAAAGATGGCAAATAGAAGTGGTGATAGCACGCCGCCTTGAGGGACTCCAGCATTTGTACTACACCAAGACGAAAAAATCTCGTCGAGGCGAATACGTTGTCGGCGTCCATACAAGTAACTGTGAAACCAATCGATCACCGATGGAGATATGTTAAGAGAACGCAATGTCGCCAGCAAGATATCGAAATCGACGACATTAAAGGCATTACTGAAATCTAACAGACCTAGAACAGTAAGCCTGCCGTCGTCCATACCTTTGCGAATGTCGTCGGTGATCTTAACAAGAGCCGATACAGTGCTATGCCCGGGACGGAAACCGGATTGGAAAGGATTAAGAAGGTCTTGTCTGTTGAGAAATTGGTTAACTTGAGAATGGACAAGACGCTCAAGGACTTTGGACAGAAAAGGAAGAATAGATATAGGACGATATTCGGAGAAGGAGGTAGAATTTGGTTTCTTTGGCAATGGAATGAGCTGTGCATCTTTCCAGATAGCTGGAAAAACACCACAAGCGATTGAGTTATTAAAGATGGAACATAAGACGGGAAGGATGTCGTCAAGAATGGGCAGTAGCATGTTGCGACTGATATTATCACCGCCAACAGCATTGGAGGAAATCGACATTACACTCTTCTTAACATCACCTTCAGTAAATCGATTAAACGTAAAAGGAGAATAATCAGGAGTTGGAAGAGCAGAAAGATAATTTATCGTAGTATTTTTTACAGCATTCGTCATAGTAGATGGAGAGGAAAAATGTAGGTTAAGAGCATTTATGTCTATTTTATTTGAAGTTAAATTTTGAGGTGATTTGTCAACTCCCATAGATTTGAGAAACTTCCAGACTTTACTTGGATTTTCATTAGTGACAGCTTTGTGGACATGTCGGCGCATTGCATTTCTACACACCTTATAGCAGCGATTACGGACCTGAACGTACTTATCTCTGTTAAAATCTGTGGGACGCAATTTATACCGTGATTTGGCTGCTGCTTTTTTGTGGATCAGTGTCTTAATATCATCGGTGAGCCAGGGGGCGGGGAGATGTTTAATCTTGATTTTCCGTAGGGGAGCATGAACATCGTATAGTTGTGTGATGAGCGTATTGAACATAGAAACTTGTTCATCCACCGAGTTGGCGTTAATGACGGGTTCAAAGTTAATCTTCTTAGCATCATCGAGAAGAGATTGATGATCCATACTACCAAAGTTGCGTTGCAGAATGATTTTAGGTTTAGATTTAGGAGGTTTAATTTTATATGATAGAAATACTAGATCGTGGTAAGAAAATTCATCAGCAGAGTACTGACCATGGATAGAAACATTATTAGGAGAAGAGATAATCATCAGGTCTAACAGAGATGAAGCACTGTTAGGAAAATGATGAGTAGAATTTAGAGGAAGAATATTTAAATTATAGGAATTAACAAGAGATTGAAGTGTAGAAGAGCGAATATCATTTCTTAGAAGGCAAGTGTTGAAATAACCCATAATAATGGTGTGATTGTAAGAAGGTATAAATTCATTTAAGAGAGCCTCAAATGAAGAAAAATAGTTGACGTTTTTAGAAGGGCTATAATAGACTCCGAGAAGAACTTTCGTGTGTGAGAGAATAACTTCAATAAGAAGATGCTCACCCGCACATGTTGAGGGCGGTTGTGGCGATTTGCTCAGAATGGAGAAAGGAATGTTGGCCTTAAGGTAAATAGCCACACCTCCCCCGACACGGCCGACGCGGTCATTTCTTACTAATACGAACCCGGGTAGAGAATAAGATGTCGAAGAAAGACACGGACGAAGCCAGGTCTCGGAGACTAAAATAGCATGGATGTTATTATTATCAAAGGACGTCAACATTTCAGGATAGGAAGACGGAATGCTCTGCGCATTAATATGGATGACATTAAAATTTTTAGGCAAACCTGAAAAAGTGCACTCCAAAAAGCTAGACAAAGGCTGGGTGCAGTTAAGGTTCCCATTGCTGCTTGAGGAACCAGAAGAACCTGATAAAAATTCGTTATCACTGTTACATTCATCATCGCTAAATATATTTAACATGATATTAATAATAAATAAATAAATAACAATTAAAATAATATATATAATAATTAAACCTAATAAAATTAAATTAAAAATTAATAATAATTATACCTATCCAAAAAGTTTAGTATGTAATATAATAAACACCTATCGGGATGTGCGGGAAGAAATTGCGTCTTTCACATCACTGCCAAACAAAAGATAACCACCAATAAACTATTATAGCACAATACTATTATAACGTAACGAGAACATGATAAATAATGCTGCACTGCCTGGCATCTCGCGCTCCGTCCACTTCTAACTACTAAATGTTTAGTTAACAGTCCTAAAAATAAGACTGAACCTCTAAGTAAGCACGTTCCATCGTAGACCACTTCGTCGCTTAACATCAGGCGAGATGACGGTCAAGTGCAAACTAATCAAAGATAAAAAAGATATAGGTATCTACCATTTGCTGTAGATAATATTAACATACTTATTTTGTATTCCGTGAATATTTTTCAGCACACCCTAATTTAATTCAGTTCGCACGTATAAGCGCTCAGGTAAATGAGAGTTTATGCTGTAAAAATTACGTTAGTATTCACATTTGGGCTAAATTGAGCAACATATGAAATTCTGCCAGAGTAGCTACGGCTGGAAATCCAATTTAGGCGTGCAATAAAAGAACAGGCTGCACGGGAAATTCTCGGCATGTTAGGGCTAAAGTCCAGTGGGAATGAAGGCAGCGCAAGACGCATACAGAAATGTGCGAGTAAAGGAGTATGTTACGTTTTTAAAGAAACATTCTGATAGTTTTTATCTTTTCGTTTGGAATCAGCAATACGGCTTAAAAAAATCTCAACCTAAAAGAGGCGATATTGAATTATAAATTTAACGTTTTACTCAAGTGGTTATTTTGTTTATATTTGTGTATAGATTCAGTCTGAATATAACAGTAGGTAATCGGTTATTTCAAAGTAGGCACAAACTCCGGAAACTATTTTACTGAACATACTTAAAAAAGGACACTTTTTCATCATGCTAAGATTAAAATTTCCGACCAGCTGTGCATAGTACGTAGTAAATTTTAGCTACAAAACACATAACTCTACACATAGCAAGGATAAATAAACAAAAAATAATAAACGATACATAATGATACAACATGGGAAAACATAAAGACCAGTAATCATTGTTTGCATGAGTAGACAATACCTAAGTAAATTCAACCAATTTGATACTGGTGACTCGAGAAGACCAGAAGACCTCATCGTAGGTACCTACTTGTTTAATTAATTGCGTTGATCGTATTACGGTTCGGTTGGCTGAATGAATATTTCAATCTCTTTATTATTTCCCGTTTAACAACATTTTCGCAGTATAATTAAACATTGCTTACTTAAATTGAGTTATAATCAAATTTCGTGTACAAAATAAAATCAGCTAAATAGCCTAGTAGTGTAATTTGCGGTGATTGCGCGAACAATACAAGGATTATGCTGTGTCTGAATCAAACATTTTACATAGGGCTTAATTCGTAATCTAAATAATTATTTTATTATCTAACGACATTTTAGTCGCATAAGAAAGGGTCATGGTTGATACCCTGCGATTATTGAAAACCAAGCGAGAGTAGATGCTGATCTTCTCATTCCACAATGAGACAACTCTCATTTTCTTCAGCCTTCTCACCGACACAGCCATTGTAACGCGACCGAAATGGCTGAGACATAAGTCAATAAAAATTAAGATCGTGATTAAGTCCTATACAATGTTTTCAATATGAGTTCAAACCACAAAAGAGCTAAATATACTTTGTGTCTAGCCAGTTAGGAGCCAGGTCAGGTTTGGCGCAGTAGTACATATATACAAAGCGGCCTGTCAGTTAACTCTTGATGCTATTTAAAGTCTACTTGAAGCTCGATCTATTCTCACTGAACATCAGCGTGGCTACAGGGAAAACTTCGCAGAAGGTAAGTGTCAGCGGAGGAAGCTACCTAAAATAGTTTGAAAATAACGTGACAGGGCCTTTGCAGATACATAGTTTGATGATCTTTCTAAAAAAATATAGAAACGCCAATCCATATCCACAGCTTTTGTGCCACAATTTCGGTTTATTAGCTCGCTTGAATTATCTGAAGCCATCGTATATTTCTGAGAAAGAACAAAATACAACTATGGAAGCATAAATATAAATGTAGTGTTGTATTGTGGCTTGATTAGCAATTTATTGATTTAGTATCAAATAGTGATATGTCATTTAATTTTCCAACATGATACGTCGTATAATCTTATTTTTGAAAATTATTTTTATATCGAATTAACAAACATGTTTAAGTTCTTATTGTATTTGAAATAAAGTAGCCAAGTGCGAGTTGGACTCGCCCATGAAGGGTTCCGTTCCAGCAAGTAACATAATATACATAGTACACATAGTTCTTGTAGTTCGTTGTAACTTTGATCGAAGTTTTAATAATAGTGTATTTATGACGTACTAAAAAAAAACTACTCATCAGATCGAGTTCAAACTAATTTTCGTTGGTAGTTTTCATGGTAATGTACATCATATATTTTTTTTAGTTTTTTCATTCTCTTACTTTAGAAGTTACACACATTTTACCACTTTGGAAGCGTCTCTCGCGCAAGTTATTCAGTGTAGACAAAAATTATATTAGAAACATCAACATCATTTTTGAAGACCTATCGATAGACACCCCACACGTGTAGGTTTGATGAAAAAAAAATGTTTGAGCTTCAGTTCTCAGTATGGGGGGCAACCCTAATTTTTGTTTTTTAAAAAAACTTTTGTAAAAATCTTAATGCGGTTCACAGATTACATCTACTTACCAAGTTTCAACAGTGTAGTTTTCATAGTTTCGGCAAAAAGTGGCTGTGACATACGGACGGACAGACAGACAGACAGACAGACAGACAGACAGACAGACATGACGAATCTATAAGGGTTCCGTTTTTACGTTTTACGGAACCCTAAAAACGACGTTACTGTAATAAGCATATATGTTACGAGTAAAACCACGTGATGCAACTACAATAATGTTTAACATTGTTCTTACCTTCACCCCAAATTCAAATTAAGTGAAAATAGGCCATTTTATGCGAAAAAACAATCGAAAAGGGAGTGTTTGCCTTCCCGCTTCCTAAGTAAATATGTAAATTTGTGTGTAAGTACATGGCGTCTATGTGGCAACCTTGGCTCTCGTAAGTACATGAACAAAAATCTGAATTCTTTCTTCTGTGTCACGAAGATACTTTTTCAACTGCTATTTTATTTGAAAAAAAGGGAAGGCATTCGTATCTACACTTTCTTGTTATTTTTTTCATAACAAATGAAAGGACCGAGAAAAGATATAATTTATTAGGAGGCGTCCCGCAGAGAGTTCTATGAGTACATAACCTGTCGTAGCAGAAGTCGGCCTTACGTTTCAAAATGTACCTACACTAAAAGAAAATTTAATATGGTCCTCATGTGTACTTATTTACTTAAGGACTTGCGAGTTCCCGGTTTCGCTGTTTGTTTGTAACAACCGCTAACAAAAATATAAATGTTTCTGAACAACAAAAGGGTTTGGTTTTAAAAGTTAGATATAAGACAGGCTCGAATTGTCGAGGGGATTCCATTGAAATTCATTGACGCCGAAGGATTTTCCATCCAGTTCGCAACTGTCGGGATCGCAATGACGTCTGGGAGGGGGAGCAAATGATCGGATGTCTTTTTTTCTAGTTGGCGTGATGTAAACAGATGACCGCGGGTTCAAAGCTCTCGTTTCCGCGGGGAAGCAGGCCTGGAAACAAAAGATGCTCGTTTCCTCGCCGGCTTCGAGGTTAGAGAGGGGGGAGCTCTACAATGGAGGCATTGTTTGTGCCCGGTGACAGGAAAAACTCCGACCTCCGTGTCTGTGTGCATTTTTTATTTCTTTCTTTCTCGTTTTTCTCGGTGAGCTTCTTTGAATATACATAGAGAGAGAGAGGAAATCAAAATTGTTGCGGCAATAATTATGTTCCGAGTTTAGTTTGCTTGATTGATATAAAACATAAGATTAATTCAATTTTATTGGACTAGGCAATTAAGTATACAGTCCCCGGGCGCGTGCGTATTGTCAAAAAAAAGCCATAAAAAAAGAAATGGAAAGCATCTTCTGGTAATTTTTATAACACAAACAAAGTTCTACTTTATTACACAGATTAGTAGTTAGTAGTTTTATGCAATTTTTGGCGTCTAAAAAAATAATTTTACTGTCGTATTTATTGTAATTTCATACTCTTGCAAATTTATGTCAAAAACGTATATTTGAAGAAAGACAACACTGCAAAAAGCATTTTTTACCGCATTATTATACGGTGTTGATACTATCATGTTTTTTAAAGATTCTTGTAAAATATCTTCTAAAAAAACTACGAAAGAATGTAGTTCCGCTTCCCCCAACTCCGCAACAGTTGCTGGCTGGGCTACAAGCTAAACTTTTCAGGCTTTTATTAAAAGTTACGTTGGCAGCAAACAAAGTTAGCTATTAGCGATTGTATAGACCGTTTCATAAAAGAGCTGGCGAGGTCACCTCCGGTTTGCGCCCGGTCACCGTCCGGTGCCTCGGTATGAAATACGGCACTAGTATATCCGCCGGATGGCTCCGTCCCGTGTGACTTGTCCCTTTTCGCACGATTCCTTATTTACCCGTTTTTCCTTATCAACCCGTACCATTCGCTACACATTACGGGGGATCTTGTTGGTGAAATTTGGGTTATTCCACCTATATGTGTGTCGCTTGCGACCGGATTACGGTTTTGTTTGGCGACTCCGTCTTCGCAATTTTCGGATTTCATGTGTCATTAGGGCCTCCTTAAGTGGGATGATTGTGATAGAAGCTCCGGTGTCAGGTAGATTGGCTCCTTGTTGATGACGTGGTTTCTTTGTTTGCAAAACTTCAATCAAGAGTTTGTTAAGATTTGCCAATGTTTTGAAATCTTAGTCATTGGTGGCTTTGATTGAATTTGATCACGTGACATTATCAAAAATTGTTGTTAGTTTGTAGATTTTTTATAAGACACATTTTAGCGGGTGTGTTATCCTTAGAACCAATTTCGTTGATTGCAATTTCGTTTTTCCAATAATTTGACTGCGGAATGCATTGCTTAAGTGAGTTTTTGAATCAAATTCAAATGAATACAGTCTTGAATCGATTATCTTTAGATAAATGTGTTCCGTTGTCGATCTCATGTTGCTTGCTTAGCATCAAGTAAGCGTTCTAGCATTGAAAGATTATCATTTTTAAATATTTTTTTGCCACATTTTTTTTCTTAAATAGAGTGACGGGCGAGTAAAATATGCGTCTTATGATAAGCAATACACTTGCCTTTAACAGCGTACACGTAGCTAATTGAACATAGAGACTATAAGTCACTGTATCGTCACACGTAGATGTAAGATGATTAATATCTTTGCTTTGTAATGTCTGGTTAATTTTTATTCCGGGTAACTTACCCGGAATAAACTAGTCCACAGTGTAACTAACTTAGTTACACTGTGGACTATTAAAGTAATATCTATAAGAACGTATGTTTCTCAAACAAATATAGTCTGTAAGTCATAGTAAATATCTATATATACAATATATAATCTATATATATATAGATAGATTTAAAGTCAAATGGCCGAATGACCAAATCTGGTCTCTTCGTCCAAGACAGGTGGACCTGCCATCACTGCTTTGGCAAAATGTGTAATACTAGTGTTCGTGTTAGTATCACGTAGATGTTAGAAAATGTTTGGAAAGATATAACAATTCCACGAGTATAAAACCGTATTTTTCTTACATTAGTCAACATTTACGTGAAGTTGAAAGATTCGTTAGTCTGAAACATCTTAATTATCATAACAGCATAATTGCGAGCTTATCAGATTTTTGTGGGATACACTTCGGAGAGTGTGAAATTGATCTGCATGATCTAATAGCACCTTAACCTTTTTCTGTCGGACTACTCGCAGCTCGAAAGCGACTTCGTTTCATTGTTGACGTTCCGAAAACTGTAATAAAGAGGTTTGACTTCATTTTTGTGAAAATAACGTCTAGGCTGTGGAATGCGTTGCCTGAGTGCGTTTTTCCTAATGATTACACTATTGGTGTCTTCAAGTCGAGAGTGAATGGGGTCCTTAGAGGTAAGAACGTATCGTAGACCGACCGCATCGTCGCTTATCATAAGACGATATGGTGTTCAAATATAAACCTATAAAAGTTTAAAAAAACTACTTACTTGTGTACTTCACCAAAATATCACAGAAAACGTCATTCCAGGGTAATAACGCCAAGTTTTCCTCAGTCGCAAATGTAACACAAAGACATATTTCATAAGCGGATTCAAAGTGTCAAGTGGGAGAAAGAAACAATTTCAATATAGCGTGAGTGCACATGCACGAGTGAGGTAGCGGCGAAAATGTGGCACTTGAAGCCGGCCGGGGCGGAGTGCCGCCATTGTTTTACAAGTTGCCGGTTGCGGCACAATCCGCGTGTAGTGTGTAACCCTCTTTACGTGTCGATGGATATGGTTTTTCAAACATATTTTTTTGGTATAGTAAAAATGTGCACATCAAATTTTCCGTATTAATCCAAATTGCACATTGGATATCTATGGTATTATCCGTCGATAAATATGAATATCTCATAGATCTTACTAATATTATAAATGAGAAAGTTTGGATGTTTCGATGTTTGTTACTCAATTACGTCGGAACATGTAAACGGATCGGGTTGATGTTCCTTATAATTAACGGGTAGGTACTACGCGAGTAAAATTGGGTCGCTGCTAGTATCTAATATGTTGCATATCAAATATCTGTGGCTTCTGGTTAATCTATTATGTCAATATTTGAAATTTACAATTATTAAGAGATTTTTTTAATAATAAATTAATAAATGATATTATCAGTAGGGGGAATTGACCATCATTCTATAACATCGTCGTGGTGGCCTAATGACTAGAAGAGAGCTAAAGTCCGTTTTCGCAGTCGTGAGGTAGTTATTGGAGGTTCGAATCCCATCTATAAATCCCGTATTTAAACATAAATGTTAAGGGCCAGTTGCACGGTTGCTTGGAAGAAATTGCTCTATTATTTAAAGTTTTTTTGTAATTAATCTTTGTGACTTTCAATAGAGAACGTTCTTGTCCTGTTTTATCTATCTATACCTATCAGTTAGACTCGTAACTACCTACCATTTTATTGTTTTTACATTTATTTGCGCATTAAGTTACAAAAGTAAATGAAATACAAACATAATTTTATTAATATAGACATGCAATATGATTCGAAATGGCGTACTCGTATCGACCTAAATGTTATGTGTTTCGACGACGATTGTTAATTTTTATTCTACACAACATTAACTGCTCTGTAACGTAGCTAAAGTTGCCAATAAGCTGGGGAAAACGCTCGAGCTCTGTAATGGGGAAAGAGATTAGGTTTGTCGCCGCACTATTTACTATTTACCTAATTAAGAGCAGCTGTTGTTAACTTGTATTGCTGTAATAGTTTTACTTGATAGTATTTGTGTAGGTATGTTTTGACGTGTGCACAACGAAATAACTATCAAATAGTTAGGTTAGTTTAGACCGCATCGTCGCTTAATGCAAGGCAGTCAAATGAAAACTTTTACCTAATAGTTTAAAAAATAAGATATGTTCTACAACAAGTAAACAAAAACCAGCAATTTTTAGGGTTCCGTAAAACGTAAAAACGGAACCCTTATAGATTCGTCATGTCTGTCTGTCTGTCCGTCCGTATGTCACAGCCACTTTTTGCCGAAACTATGAGAACTACACTGTTGAAACTTGGTAAGTAGATGTATTCTGTGAACCGCATTAAGATTTTTACAAAAGTTTAAAAAAAAAACTAAAATTAGGGGTGCCCCCCATACTGAGAACTGAAGCTCAAAATTTTTTTTTTCATCATACCTACACGTGTGGGTTGTCTATCGATAGGTCTTAAAAAATGATGTTAAGGTTTCAAATATAATTTTTGTCTACATTGAATAATTTGCGCGAGAGACGCTTCCAAAGTGGTAAAATGTGTGTCCCCCCCCCCTCTAACTTCTAAAGTAAGAGAATGAAAAAACTAAAAAAAATATATGATGTACATTACCATGAAAACTACCAACGAAAATTAGTTTGAACTCGATCTGATGAGTGGTTTTTTTTTAGTACGTCATAAATACACTATTTTTAAAACTTCGATCAAAGTTACAACGAACTACAAGAACTATGTGTACTATGTATATTATGTTAGTTGCTGCAACGGAACCCTTCATGGGCGAGTCCAACTCGCACTTGGCTACTTTATTAGGTTATGTTTTTCTTTTTCAGAAAGGACAATGCCCATTTTTGACCCGCTAAAATAGTTGTCGTGTAGAGTTATGTATTAAAAAATTGGTGATTTTTTGTTGTACTCGTGTGCGAAGTTATATAACTTTCTAACATTCCAAAATAAAATAATTTGCATTTGTTTAAATTAAACCTACCATTTACCAACAAAGCTGACTTGTAAAATATTGCAATAACGAAACGGAACCTGCGTTTCGTTTTAGTGATCCGCGTTAGATTGAAATTGAAAATGGATATTATGTATATCAATTTCTTTCAATGTCGTTCACTATCAAACTATCAAACTATCAAGAAACTATCAAAGCTTTTTTTGGTAATGTAAACGAGGAAAAAGGTGGCATGCAATTTTCACCAAATCCAAATTGGTCAAAGATCAATGTCAAATTGACAAATCAAAAAAAAGTAAACAAGCAAAATGCATGGTTTTCTTCCTAACTTTGGTTTTCTTCTTGTTTAAATTGGTTTTAACAAAACTGGGAATTATGTGATTCAGTGCTCCTTATTACTTACATAATTGTGGTAATAATTACATAAAACCATATATATCCTTGTGTTGTCTGATGGAAACGCTCGATTGTTATGGACCTCCCAAGGCCACTGTCTTGAATACCAAAATAATGAAATATTTATATCACAATGAAGATATTCCCTTCTGTGACAATATTTCTATGCAAATGAAGTATTCATACTCTACAGGAAATTCGGGGAGAGCGCTAACTTGCTACAAAACATTTGCAATTACCAATTTTAAAACCCTGAGTTGCTTATAGAAGACAGACACAAGCTGACTACTGCTGAAGCAAATAGAATATATATAATATTTATGTATATTTTAATTGAAAATGATAAGGACAGCCAGCAGAGGCCATCTTTCAGTATTGCTGTACTTGCATTGCAGAGTTCTTCGTGAGATTTCTAGGATGGCCAGACAGCAGGACCACATAAATCCACGAGCAGGGTATTTTGGCTATGTAGTAGTTTTGGGCTATTAAATATTGTTTAACATTATTATCAAATGAGAAATATATATAATATAATCGCAAACAATATATTTTATTTATCCTCTCTCCTTTATTGCATTGGTTTGAACATAGATTCAGTAGAAAGATATCGGTGAACAGTATTATCTACACTGATTTAAGTATTTTTTTTTAGTAAACAATGATGGGATGAGTGAGACATACAACAAGAACATATAACATATAACAAGACACTGTCATAAATTATTAGAACATGCACTGCGCTTAGTTAGTAGCCTTATGTAGCCTATGATAATTCCATCCGAGATCTATTTTATGGTAATCAGTTGGTAGTTAGAAGTACTATTATTCCTATTTATTCTCATAAGAAACATGTTTTGAAAGACAATACCATAGTTCTTTCTTTTCTTTTCTGTTCTAATCCAAAAGAAAACATAATTCTAAAATATTTTGACAGTAAACATAACCTTACTTTTCGTTTAACTGTAACTCATTTTTGGTATTTAGGAAATTAAAAACACCAACAGTAGACGTTTATAGAAGCATTAACAATCCTAATTAGATACTATTCATCTCTATACACTTTCAGAATCAAAAAAAGTTGGCCAGGTTTTTCAATGTATGGGACGTGGGCATTGTCCTTTTTGTTTAATTTAGTGCAATAAAGAGTTTATCTCTATTTATCTTTATCAATAAAATTGACATACGTTCTCTATTTTACTTTTACTTGAAAATTATTATGATTGATTAGCTTAGTAGACGTCTCTAGAATATTGGCAAAATGATGTTGTAGTAAAAAATATAAGTAAAGTTGGTAATGTTCTGGTCCTACCCTCATTTTTTTACGGATTATATCTTTTTTATGATCATATAAACGTAACCCACAACCTAAAAGTGTTCTTTTCAGAATCCATCTTGGGAAATAAAACTTTCTAGCTAGATAAGCCAGCCATGGTGGACTATTGAAAACCACATAGAGGTCCAATGATGTGAACGCCTAATTTAACAGTCGGGAAATCATAGGCATCAGATATCATATAAACAGAGTTGGTAAGAGTAGCGTATTTTTTGTACTGATGTCCTATTTCAAATGAGGCGAGGTGAACTCAAGTTCGTGCCTCATTATTTCTCGTAGTTTACTGAGCTGGAGTCACAAGTAACGCGAGTCTGTGACATAAAATATGAAGTAAAGTTAAATATTGAGCCGCTCTTACATCACGCCTTGTACGGGAAAATTGTACCAACTTTTGTATGCCCTACGCAAGACTAGGCTCAAGGTATAAGGCTTGTCCAATTTACAAGCTTTGCTTAGTTTGGGCACAGATCAGAAAATAGTTACTTTTGGGGTCAGATGGTGTTGTGTGTGAATTGTCCACCAATATTTATTTATTTATTTATTTATCATCATATCTTTGCACCTCTCAGTATTTTTATACTTTCAAATGTACAAGTTTCTCGTCACCTTATCTTTAATAGAAAAGGAAAATATCTTGACGTAGCATATAGCAAGGAATTGTCAAGGACGTTGACGAGGACGCTTGGCTAGCGTAGCTATTTTACATTTGCTCTCTCCTTGAGAGAGAAGGCCCCGAGTTTCAGTAGAAGTACCATAATGTGCACTGCTTATGCAAGCTAGATAGGTATATCTTTTTGTAAGTAATGATTTGTAGTGGTAGGACTCTTTGCCGTCAGGGGAAGTACCACACCTTTTGCCAGTTATTCTGCCGCCAAGCAGTAATGTGCAAACGTTACTGTGTTCCGGTTGGAACGCTAATGTTTCCAGTGATATTACAGGGCATAGCATAGAGATACAACTCATATATATCTGGGTGACGAGCGCAATGCAGTGGTAGGTAATGATTTGAACTCTTCATGTTCCAACAGCTACATGCTAGTGTACTGTGTTGTGTGGCAGGCATGTTGCTTACCGTCAAGCACATGTCCTGCTGGTCGCATCACTCTATACTATAAAAAACAGCTATTTTGGCATGGGTGTTATCTGTTGTATAGCAAGGCATTTTTCCACCACAACCAGTAAGTTGAACCATGAAATATTTGATCAAATAATATTTCATAGCAAAGAGCTCAGAATAGTTCCAAGCAGCGTCCTCCTCTTGTCACTTTAGAGGTTTAGAGGACACTATAAAACAAGTTTTTATTTATTGTATTAATGGCCTCAATAAAATAATTAACATAAAATAATATAATTACCAATAAACTGATTACTAATGTAGATTAAAATCATATTTTTTTGAGTTTTGTTGGTGATGATTGTTTCAAAACCAAATGTCACATCATATTCAGCTCAGGAACGATCGCAATCGCTTAAAATATCAGGTTCGCCTAGTGTGCTGTATGTTTTAAGCTTGAACCTGAAACAGAGTTGGTAAGAGTAGCGTATTTTTTGTACTGATGTCCTATTTCAAATGAGGCGAGGTGAACTGAAGTTCGTGCCTCATTATTTCTCGTAGTTTACTGAGCTGGAGTCACAAGTAACGCGAGTCTGTGACATAAAATATGAAGTAAAGTTAAATATTGAGCCGCTCTACATTTCACGCGTACACGTACGAGAAAATTGTACCAACTTTAGTATGCCCTACGCAAGACTAGGCTCAAGGTATAAGGCTTGTCAATTTTTACTTTCTCTGGAATATCTTAAAAAAATATACAAATTCAAGAAGAACAGTAGTTATGACATTTGATTGTTCTCCAAAGTGGTAAAAAAGTAATATTTCACTGTTATTTATTTTCATAAAAGCTCAAGTTAAGCAAGCAACTGTAATGAAAAATGTCCTTCTTTACAAGTCAGAATAAAATAATTTTCGTCTTACCTTTTCCGATTCATATCTCTTGTCTTATCTTAAGAAGGGTCCTTGGAAGGGTCGCGCAGATTTCTCAGTTTGTTTGGGGATTAGCCTGACCCATTGGCCCTCGGTTTGGTTCGTGGTATGGTTCAATTGGTTGTTTTTGAAACTTCGGATGGTCCGAAACTTTTGATGGTTGTCGTGAAAGGGCAGAAGTCGATTTGAGATCGACTAAATACACGATCCGGCTGTGTGTAAGTATAGATATAATATAGATAGATAGATAGAAACTCTTTATTGTGATACAGACAAATTAATAAAATTACAGTGAAATACTTATGAACTAGTACCACAAGTGGCGGCCTTATTGCTAAGAGCAATCTCTTCCAGGCAACCATCACAAAGGAAAAAAAAAGCCTACATACAAATACAAACAGGGACGAGTGACATTAATTAAAAAAACTATTAAACATATATTCCTAAAATAAAATAATAAATATTAACCAATAAAAAATAATAATATTATGCTTCCATAATATTTAAAACTTACATAAATAAGTGATAACAACAAATAATTACCTATACTAAGACAATAAGAGTGCGGATATTATGCACAGTGATTCAAAAACCGCCAGAAACACGAAACAATTACAACAAGTCTAAAACAATAGTGCTACAACTTGCTAGTGTCAACAGTGTTGCATTGTGATAAATAAAAATCTTTTACTTTGCCCTTAAAAACGCTCAAGGACTGCGACTCTCTCACAGAGGATGACAAAGCGTTCCACAAACGGACAGCCTTAACAGTAAAAGAGTCCCCATAGTAGGAAGTCTTGTGTGATGGTGTGGTAAGGTTGAGTGCCACAGCAGCTCGCAAAGAGCGTGGGCGTGAAGTTTCGTAGCAAAAACAGAAACGTTCCTTAAGGTACGAAGGAAAGGTAGGGATGAACAATACATTATACAGAAGTGATAAGATGTGTGCATTTCTGCGGAGACGAATTGGGAGCCACTTGAGCTTAGCGCGAAATTGAGAAACGTGGTCATACTTGCGCAAGCCAAATATGAACCGGATGCAGAAATTTTGAAGACGCTTAAGCTTGTTCAGTTGTTCCTCGGTGAGATCAAGGTAACAAACATCGGCATAATCTAGGATGGGAAGTAGAAGTGACTGGACAAGTGAAATTTTGGTGGAAGTAGGGAGAAAGTTGCGTAACTTCATCAAAGCTCCAGCCGCGGCATACAACTTCTTACTAGTGACTTGAAGCTGCGTTCCCCAGCTTAAGCAGCGATCCATGGTAATGCACAAAATCCTGACAGAGCTGCTGTAAGGTATGATGGTTCCATCAAACTCAATCTTAGGGAGAGATTGCCAGTCGATATTGGATATCTGCCTAGTACCACCAATGATAATGGCCTGTGATTTTCCAGGATTTACACTCTGCCCAAAACACCTGCCCCACTTACAGATGCTAATCAAGTCTAAGTTAATTGTGTTAATTGCTTCAGAAATTTTGGACAGAAATTTTGAATATAATATAATATTGGTGGACAATTCACACACAGCACCATCTGCCCCAAACTAAGCAAAGCTTGTAATATGGTGGTCAAATAGCTGAAATAATACTTATATAGTTGTAAATACATGCTGATTATACATAGATACAACCAGACACGGTGCAAACATTTGAATTCATTACACAAATATTTGCACTGGGTAGGAATCGAACCCACGACCCTTGGCTTCGCAGGCAGAGTTACTACCCACTAAGCCACGAGACCAGTCAAGTATGGCTAAGTATTTTATGAAAGTTTGAAAATAATAACGCACAAAATTTACAGATGTATATTCACAGTCCTGGAAAAAATTGAGGTGTAAATTTATCGTACAAATAACGTATGTTATACCTTTTAAGTTTAAATGGACCAGCATTTAAATTTTTGTTTGACAGTTTGTTATCGAACAGGGCTATCTCCGAAACAACTGTATCAACTTTAATGTATATTTTGATCTGGAAAGTATCTGAATTTTAACGGAACAAACGACACATCATACCTATGTAGGTATGATGTGTCGTTATAATAATAATGTTATTATTTCGAAAATATTTGTAGTACACATGATAACCAAAAATTTTGAAATCAAAAACTTAACGATATTACTCCTATTATCCTACTAATATTATAAATGTCAATGTTTGGATGTTTGATGCTCAATCACGAGTAGCTTGTACCTAATTTATACAAAAGCAATGCTTAATTATATGTTTTGCCTATCTTTGTGATTATAAAGTAATAAATCTCTCTCTTTATTAAATTAATATTTAATAGAGTGATAAATAGGTTAGTAGATAAGACATAATTAACCCTAATAGAATGGTGGTTAAGGTGCGTCCCCCAGCAAAACGAGTTTTTTGTCCAGTTTTAAGAGCTATCTACTCATTAGCCAAAACAAACATCCACTGGTAAAAAATATATTAAATTTCTACAACTTCTTGGCTTCAAAATGGTAGTTTTTTTTTTTTGTTAATGAACTTATTGTTTAAATAATCGCCTCACAACGAAACCATGAAAAAATTTAATAATTCTAGTTATCATCCATCTCCTCGAAAATTCTGCATTATTTTGATTTCGTACTTACACCAACGGATAGACAATTCTATCACAAACATTTTGGTAGAAATATTTTTTCAAAAGACCAAAATCTAATTTTATAAAGAGTTTATTCTAAAATTTGAGCGTAAAACAGCGACAAATCCTACTGTTTCTCTCTTGCTCTTTCTTGCGGTGTGCGATAAGGTAAGAAATACTCAAGGTCATTTGCTCGGGGTACGCCCTTAAGATATACGCACTTTGATGTTGGTTGGGTCGTGGCGCTTTCTCTAGTTTTTTCATAAAAAATATTTGGAAAGTCCATCGATGTAGAACCAGCAGGGAAACGCTCATGACTTCCATTTCACGCCCGCCGACACTACATAATGTAATATCGAAATACTCCAAAGCAATATCTCAGGAGCCTTTGCATTTCCGCCGGAAATCGATTTCTGGGATTCCTTCCTTATATTTTATTAGATGTCTGATGTAATACGGAAGGTTTTTGTGGATAGATTTAGACAATAATGACAGCTTTATTAGTACCTGCCTATATTTGTTTACACCCTACCTTAACACAATTAAAATAAATGAGCTTTTTAATGCATATTTGCATATAATATATATCATACTATAATATACACTTATTTAATCAACAGTATATTACGTACTACTATAAAACCTGACTATTTCTTTAGCTTTGATTTCAATTTTAAAAGCTTTTATTTTCTCTTTGAGGGTTTGTTTCACGTTACAAAAGTCAAACATTTCTATAACAAGTCGGTTGTACAAAGAATTTGGGTTAAGTAAACTTTTTTTTTTAAATATTAAATGGGTTTTCCAAAGTGCTCGCTTTACCAAAAAACTTTTATAATTTGTATCATGTATCTTTTTTTGTAAGATCAAGTTTAGGAGTTGATTTGTAGCCATCATCATCATCAGCATACCTAAGTCTACTGCTGAACGTAGCCCTCGCCCATAGCGCGCTACTCAGCCATATCCTGAGCCATTTTCGTTTCCATCCACTGCCTGCTGTCTTCCGTATATCGTCACTGTCGTCTATCGTCGGTCTCAGATAATCTCACACTACGTTCCGATTATCTTCTTCTTCGCTTTGATTAGACTGTTTAATAGGAATGATTTAATTGATAGTCGAAATGAAATGTGAATCGGGCTGCCGTGTCGTACAAACTGTATGAACTGTACAGTAAACCTCAGCTGTTATGTTTTTGTGCTGTGCTTATAATATCACTACACTTCACAAAGTAAACTAAATTTATCTGATAGGATTAGAAGTATTAGTACGAGTACATTACTTTACTATATAACTACTTAGATCAAGCATCAAGCAAACCTGAATAATTCATAAGCTGATAAAGAAATAGCTAATCAGCTGCTTATAAGCCCACTTGGAAGCACGATCAGAATGGTGGTGGATTACCGCGCTGAATGGCAATATTTGCTTAACGTGAGCTAATAAACGCCATAATTTTGTTTACATGTTTGCGTTGGCCAAGCGCTCGGAAAGGTGTTTAAAAATGGGATGCGCTCCTGACCTCCAAGAACCCTATGTCTAAACACCAAACCGCTCACTGTGTATAACTTTGGTATGACTTGATGTCCTATTTTAGACATAATAAAATAAGTTTAGCTCACTTGTGCATCAGAACTCCAAAGGAAGTGCGTCAAAGGATAGAGGTTCTTTTCAAGGTCAAGGTTATTTATTCATAGATGTAATATTTACACGCAAATTAGGAAGACTTGTAGTAGTAAGAGCCAACTAATCAAGAACGTCTTCACAATTTTACCACATCCTGACTGGACATCAGAACGAATATCCGTAAAACTATAGCCACAATAATAACAAGTACCTAGACAGTCATAGTTACGACACGCAGAACAAAGAGCATGGCGCAAAAGTTAGACACACGAGTACGTACTAGTATAACTCGGACTCTCATCTGGCCACGTCAATAATTGGAACGGTTGTTCACGTATTTTTTTTTATTTTTGCAGCGGTGCTCGCGCCAGGGCCGCATTGTTCCTGTTCCCCCGCCGTTTCCACCCCCCGACTCGACGTAAAACGGTTCGTATTTTTCATTGTTGCTTTAAAACCTTATAGGTTTTGCTTTATTTATGCCCTTTATAACTCTCCGTGGAAGATAAATGCGATGTTCTGTTTTTGTCACTGCTTAATGGTGCCATAAGAGAAAAATATTAAAGTAACGTTAGCGGTGTTGCTGGCAACATTTTTATAGATTTTTTCTCACAGTTGATTGAGCTCTTGATTGATGATGTGTGATGATGGAAATGTTTATATCATAATATAGGTAAGTAGCTCAATGGTTTAACAGCTACTTAATGAAGTACATAATAAAAAAAACAACTATGCTCCTGTTTGAAGGGTATTTTTTTTTTTATAGCATAGAGTGACGAGACGAGCAGGTCATGTGCCTGATGGTAAGCAACATGCCTGCCACATAACAGCACAGTAACACGCAGCTATTAAAACATGATAGTCCAAATCATTACCTAGCACTGCACTGCGCTCGTCACCCAGAGATCTAAGATATTATGTCTCTAAGCCCTGTAATTTCTCTGGAATCATTGCCCTTCAAACCGGAACACAGTAAAGTTTGCACATTACTGCTTGGCGGTAGAATATTTGGCAAAGGTGTTGTACTTCCCCAGGCGGACTCTGCTAAGAGTCCTACCACTACAAAATTTATATAATTTAATATATTTATATAAATTAGATAAATAAATTAAGATATAATATTATATATAAATTAAGATAATAAAATGTGTATAAATTAAATAAATAAATTATAACTATGCAGTATTTTGAGCACTTCCTGACTAAAATATTGGACTAATTATTTTTAGATTAAGCAAATAAATGGCTTAGTGCACTCCAATATTTTGTAAGCTTTGACTTTTCCTGGTATCATTGAAATGTACATCTCAAAAATAATTTAAAAACTTAACGACGCGCCATTAGAAAAACTAAGACGATAAAAAAAGTATTTCCAATTTCGGTTCAATCGTCCATTGATGTAATTTCTATGTAAGGTATTTTTTAAATAATTTGTGTGAAATTAGTGGTAGTACTTTCACAGTAACATTCACACAACTACGACTACAGAATTACGAAGCAGATCAAAGCTTGACTATAAAGGCGGTTATTCAGCAATCCAGAATTTAAATTTCAGTCCGTCGTCACAGCGACGGATTCATACAATCTGTTCAGAAAATAAATCGACTGAATGTAGGATTCCAATCCTAGAGATAAATTGTTGTTCCTTTGTTAGAACAAATGGCACTCGTGTATCTGGGGAGTAATGGGAGTAATACTGAGATACATTTGAAAAATAATAAATTGTTATAGCATGATTTATCATACATATAGTTTTTAAACTTTCGCGGTTTGAACTTTGAAAGTCTTCAGTATTCCGGTCTTTTTGTACTGCGGCCGCTGTACCTACCTACCGCTGCGCTGCCGAAAGACATGTCGAGGTAATTATATAACAGCTTAGATCGCGATTAAGTCCAGTGTTTTAATTGTTATTATCGCTAATTATAAATAAAATACATTGAATATGAAATATTAAACTGTACAGTAAAAAATGTTTACATAAACATTTTTCCGTGTAGTGTTTTGTGGAGAATTTTTAACAGTGGGTTTTAAAGAACCAGACCCCTAGAACGCGAGCCCTTCGTTTATTTTAAATAGGAATATTTTGAACGGCACGCTTACAACGACAGTTAGAGGCGATTGCCATACCCCTTCTTTTACGTACTTTTTAATTTTTTAAAGTAATGTTTAAGTACCATCAAAGAAGACAATGGTTTGCACGACACATGATTTTACATAACGTGAGGATTATTTTTGTTTATACAATATTATTTTTGTATATATAAAAAAAAAAAAAAAAAACTGCTGGGCAACTGGTTTCTTTCAAGCTATTGCAAATGATTATATTATTTGCATATGATTTATCCAATCCTTTCAGTTTAGTTCTAGTATAGTAGTATAGTATGTTCCTCTGTATTTAGTTATGATGGAAATGCTATTAATAAGTGTTATATTCTATTCCTAATCTTATAATAATACAGATTCGAATTCTAAAAGCAACTCTAGTTCTTTTAACAAACATAATCCATGTTTTCCCGAGCTTTCTCTCCAGTTCTCAAAGCGGGTTCCGTCTAGCAATGGACGAGTGCCGTGTAAATAAACCCTTTTAATGAGCTGTGGCCACCACACGGGGGAAATTAGACCACCGAGTTTACACGTTTTTGGGGTATAATATTACAATAATAATAACAAGGTGCAAAGAGAAAATTTATTTCACCCCGATACTTTTAACCCCGAAACAAATATAAATATGGTATCAAAATTGGTCACGTGATTATGAGTTAAGACATCAGAGACACATCGACAAACACGAATTTTTTACGTGGGGTTTTAAAATGGAATGAAAAATTAGATAGCTAAAAACATTTTTGAAAACACTGCGTTTTTTTGGTATTGACTCATTTAAAAATTAAAAGGTGTTCACTATTTTAGCATTAAAAGTAACGTAATTTTTTTTTTATTATTATTATAAAGTCTTTATTCAGATAATGGCGATAATGCTTACAATGTTTCAATGTTATTACAATTTTAAATTTAGATTGCCATCGCACCGTCTGTTTGCCCATTGGCAAAGACCTCCTCCAACTGCCTCCATTTTTCCCTAACGTTAGCTTTTCTGGTCCATGTAGCACCTGCTGTCGCTTTTATGTCATCGACCCATCTTCTGAGTGGTCTGCCACGATTTCTTTTACGATCTCTTGTGAACCAGTACATAATCGACTTGGACCATTTTTCTTTTCCTCTAATTACGTGTCCTGTCCATTTCCACTTAAGTTTTCTAATCGTTATTGTAACATCCTTTATTTTAGATTTTTCTCTTAAAGTTGTTGTTCTTATTTTGTCGGATAGTCTTTTTCCCATCATACTTCTTTCCATGGCGTTTTGGCATGTTTTTAACTTTCTTATGTGGGTATTGTTGGTCGCCCAGGTTTGACAGCCGTATGTAAGAACAGGAAGTATGCATGTATCGACAAGTTTTCTTTTGATGGTTATGTTTACATCTTTGTTTTTTAATACTTCTTTTAAACTCCAGTATTGCTTCCAAGCATTTCCAATGCGTCTATCTATTTCCTTTGTAGTTAAGTCCGTCGGTGAAATTGTCTGGCCTAGGTAGATGTATTCTTCTACATATTCAATAACGCTGTTGTCGATGCGGATAGTTTCTTGTTTTCCGTTTGTCATTACTTTCGTCTTTTCTGTGTTCATAGTTAGGCCAGCACTTCTACTCACTCTATTCAGGTCATTTAGCATTGTTTCTAGTTTATTGTTAGATGTCGAGAAGATTATTAAATCGTCTGCAAATCTTAAGTGTGACAGATTTTCACCGTTTATTACAATTCCACATTTCTCCCAATCCAATTGGCGGAAAATGTCTTCCATGACTGCTGTGAAAAGTTTTGGCGACACTGGATCGCCCTGGCGCACCCCTCTCTCTATTTTTATTTATTTCCCTTCTTTCTCTAGTTTGATTTTAGCTTTACTGTTTGTGTACACATTTTTCAGTATTCTAATGTATTTGTTTTCTACGCGTTTTTCAGAGCTTGCCAGATCCTTTCATGTTCAAGAGAGTCGAAGGCCTTATTATAGTCTACGAAACAGCAGTAAATGATTAGGTTATATTCTTTGCCCCTTTCGAAGATTTGCTTTACCACATGAATGTGATCCAGGGTTAAAAATCCCGCCCTAAATCCAGAAAATCCCGCCCTAAATCCAACGTAATTATTACACATTTTTAATTAATTCACTGGTAATTCACATGTGATATTTATGTTCAGTCCAGCCAGACTTAAGTTTCAGCTCCATCCGGCGGCCTTTTTCAAGTATGGTGCACGCGTACCACCGTTGGTCGTTTGACTCTAGATGTTGTTTAAAATGCACCTTGTGTTTCGAATTTCCAATCGAATCCGTTATATCTTTAGGACAATTGCTAATACTATGTTATATGTTTAAACGAAAAATAAACTATTTGGATAAAAGAGATTGCAGAGGAGTTGGTGCAACAAATTCCATTGCGATTGTAAATATATATTAGTATCCGTTATTTTCACAAATCGACATGTGCTAACCAACGTTAGACAAACTCACAGGTAGTGAAGTGATTATAATACAAAAAAAAATTACGAATTGGATTTATTTCAAAGTAATTATTTGACAAACTTTCATTCTATAACGTATTATTTGACAATTATGATATTCTTGTTAACCTATATTATCCGAACCCATAACAAATGTTTAAATAGATACAAACATACATATATAACCAACACTTGACTCATCTTCATTTTACAACGTGCTGTTTGGTAAGCAACTTGATTTATAAAACACACATACCCCTAGAGTGTATTTAAATGCGGGAGCCAGGAGCTCAAGGGGGGTCCTGAGTAGAGCAAGCCATACAAGGCCAAGCGCAGTGAAGGGGGAAGATGGGGATCGAAGAGAGTCAGCAACCTCCGTAGTGAAACGCAGGCTGAGTATGGAGAAGCGACATTCAGGGCGTCAGCCCGTCTGCAGTCATGCAGAGCTGCTGGCTCGGGACCCCACCCGGAGTCAAATATCAGTGATAGACCCTAATCGCACCGGTTGTCAAAAGTCAATGACAGAACCAAATCAGAATTGATAGTTTACATCGACAATTTATTAGATATTTTCAAAATATTTGTTCCAAATTTAATTTGGTAAATGTTAAATGTGTTGAATTAATAATTTATGAAACAAAAAATGTACGAATAACAAATTGGTTTTAAAAGGATGGTTTGTAAAATAAAACATGTGTTGACATAAGATATTTTGAAATAAAAATTTTGCAAAACGTTGTTTGTAAAATTAAACATTTATATGATGTAAAGTTTTAGCAATTCATGTAATACGATTATTTGGTTTAAAGTGATGTTTTGTCAAAACATGTTTGTGAAACATTAGTGAACCATACATTTTACTAAACTAACATAAAAAAACTGAACATGCAGACTCAGCAAATAAATTAAATGGGAAAGTCCGTGACACTTCATGTAAATGACTTCACTTTATATGAATGAACATAAATTCAACTATTTGGATATTGTTCATATTTATGTCAATGCACAAACACTATCGCAAATTTAAGATTACAAAATGTAGACATGCAGGGCATTGCAGGGGCAGGAAACAGATAATTTAAATCCTATTCGCATACTTTATAATAGGTATATCTATAACATCATAAGTATAATAAATAAAGATGATTCAAATGTATGCAAATTCTGTGACATAATATTTTTTTGTGACGTAGATCAAGACATAGATATCGCGAAGCCTAAGACACGGTTTTCACGGCACGGTTGCCAACCGCGCCCGCGGCGGGTGCGGCAGATTTGTATGTAATATTGAATTCAAAACTCACGACGCGGTTTACGGCCGCGGCGCCCGCGTGGCTGCGCGCGGTTCTTGCGCAGTAGCTTTCCGCAGTAGAAATCGCGAAAACCTGCGGTCTCGTGAGTATTGAAACAAAACCGTCGACCGCCGCAGTGCCGCGCCCGCGCGCGGGCGCGATTGGAAACCGCTCCGTGAAAATTGGGCCTTATTTTCCAATTTTTTTAAGGCACGCTAATTCTCGAAAGTTGTAAGTCTATAATTTATTGTAGAATTGGGTATACCAAAGGTGTGCTTCTGGGGGCGCTGCGTGCCTCGTATTCCCCTTCAAAAAGCCCAGGATTTATCAACATTTGCTGCATTGCATTTGTATACTTAATATACTGAACAACATGTAGTCAGTTCAAAATATTTAAAAAAAATTGTACAGTGACATGAAAGTAAATACGCATAAATAAATATACACACATTTGTTCTGCTGTTGTACAAACGTACAATATGCGTTCAAGCGAATGTGGCATTAATATGTCGTTTCAGCCATAAACAATCAAACATGATGCGGAAAGTTGGGAAACCTCATCCCATAATATATTCAAAACTCGACTAAATGAAATGATAACAAACTCACAGCTTTTTAAATGAGGTTCTGGAAATACGCTCGTCAGTTTCTATGAAAATTTATATAATATGGAAGTTATTACGTTGTGGTTGAAATGAAACCTTTATTAATTAGTATAAGTATATAATTGTGCACTTATAAAAATATCGATTTAAGGACGATAATTTATTTTTAGAAGAGTTATTTTTATAAGTGACAAATAAACATATATCTTTAATTAATTACTGGGCCATTTCACGCCAAAAAAATATGAGGTCGTGAATTTTCTTTATACTCTGATTTAAAATCTGTACACACTATTTGTGAAGTGAAGTTTAAACATAATATGTATGTCCAGACCGGTTCACTAATATTTAAGATTTTTTTTAACAAAACATCACTTTAAAACCAACTAACCGTAAAATATTAATTGCAAAAACTTTCATCAGCCGCAAAACGTCCACTAATGAACATAGGCCTCCCCCCTGGATTTCCACAACGAGCGGTCCCGCGCAACCTGCAACCAGCGGTTTCCAGCGACCTTTGTGAGGTCATCTGTCCATCTAGTAGGAGGCCGTCCAACACTGCGTCTTCCGGTTCGTGGTCGCCACTCGATAACCTTTCTTCCCCATCTGTTGTCAGTTCTGCGAGCGATGTGGCCTGCCCATTGCCACTTCAGCTTGCTTACTCTTTGAGCTATGTCGGCCACTTTCGTTCTTTTGCGAATATCTTCATTACGGATTCTGTCGCGCAAAGAGACTCCGAGCATAGCTCTCTCCATAGCTCGCCGTGTGACTTTGATGTGTTTGCTTTGTTATGAGGGCCACAGTTAAGGACCACGTCTCAGTTCAGTCTGGCAACACGCACTGGTTAAAGAATTTTGTCTTTAAGCACTGGGGTATTTTGGACTCAAAGATGTGATGAAGTTTCCCGAACGCTGCCCATCCGAGTTGGATCCTTTGCTAGACCTCTTTGTCGAAATTGGATCTACCCAATTGAATCTTTTGACCCAGGTAGACGTATTCGTCAACAACTTTGAGTATGGTATTCCCAACAATAACCGGTACCGGTGAGACATGAACATTGAGCTTGAAAACATCTTCCAGCGCGGCAGTGAACAGTTTCAGAGATATAACATCTCCCTGTCTCACGCCTTTCTGTAGCTGGATATGTTTTGTGCACTGGTCCTGTAATTGGACAGACATTGTGGCTTTGCTGTAGATACACTTCAACACTTCGATATAGCGATAGTCGATGCGGCATCGCTGGAGAGACTGAAGCACTGCCCAGGTCTCGATGGAATCGAAGGCTTTCTCATAGTCCACATACGCTATACATAGTGGCCGATTATACTCCTCGGTTTTCTGTATAATCTGCCTATGGTACTATAGCCTTTTCGGAAACCGGCTTGTTCGGGTGGCTGGAAGTCGTCAAGCCTGCGTGCGAGACGATTCGTGATTACCCTCGAAAACAACTTATAAACGTGGCTCAGAAGTGAGATGGGCCTGTAGTTCTTCAACAAGGTGTTGCCACCTTTTTTGTGGTGGTGCTCACCACACTTCTGCTCCACGCTTCTGGCGTATTACCGTCAAGTATGACGGAGTCGAACAGCTTTTGGATGACTTTAAGTACCGGTTTTCCACCCGCTCTCAGAAGCCCTGTCGTAATTCCGTCGTCGCCAGGTGCCTTGTTGTTCTTAAGTTGTTTGAGAGCCATCCTAATTTCATACAGAAATTGCAAAAACTTTACGATGTAAAAATGTTTCATTTTAAAAACAATGTGTTGCATAATATTTACTTCAAAAATATCATACATCAACAAATGTTTTATTGTACAAAACATCATTTTATAACCAATTATATGGCAAACGTTTCACTTAGACAATACTAATATCGAATGACATTTTATTTTTAGTATTTTTTTTTTTCATTTTACAAATTTAACATTTACCAAATTTAAATTCGGAACATATGCACATATATTTTGACAGTACCCGATAAATCTTTATACCTAGAATCTTTCGAAGTCATGTGTCATCTACTAACCCGCTCTGGGCCAGCGTGGTGGATCATGGCCTCGGCTCTCTCCTTGCGAGAATAAGTCCCGAGTCCCAGGAGTGGGAACATTTAGTATTTTTTTTAATAAAGAGTGACGAGACGAGCAGGACATGTGCCTGATGGTAAGCAACATGCCTGCCACATAACAGCACAGTGACACGCAGCTATTGGAACACGAAGAGTCCAAATCATTACCTAGCACTGCACTGCGCTCGTCACCCAGAGATCTAAGATATTATATCTCTAAGCCCTGTAATTTCTCTCTGCTAAGAGTCCTATAACTACAAAATCTTTCAATATCACTACAAAAGAGTTTAAATCATTTGAGAAACACTCATCCAAGCATTTCACATGTTTACGACCATGTTATCCGAATAGCTTTTTGTTTTATATTCTACTGGCAGAAAATTGATTACAGCTTAATGCGCAAAAAACTTATTTGCACAACATCATTCATATTTATAAAAATCCTCATTTCCATGTAAATGTAGTCAAACAAAAGTAAATAGAACGTTTACACAACTGGGTAGGTTTCCGGGCATAAATATGTATGTTATGTGGGCAGTGCCCATGAGCCACGGAATATCTTAGCCTTTTTGGCCCGTCATCTATCATAGCTGTCTTTGCCGTAAAACCTGAAATCTAAACGTAATTTATCACAGGACCGCTACCAGCTGCGGTATATTGAAATAAACAAAATGAATATGTAACTTAGAACATTCAATTTTGATTTTATTTCTGTTGTTTTCTAATGGGTACCCGGTATCTATACCTGATAATTTTTCCCATAAATTACTACTTATCATTTTATGTATCATAAAGTTACCAGGCAGGGTTCTCTTCAGTGGTAATTTCGTTAGCAGTCGCATTGATTTTTAAGTTTAATAACATTTATCTATATTTGTCTCATTTATTTTTGTGTTCAAAAAGTATTATTACTGTGTTTTTACTATTTGACTTTCGATGCCATTTGGTTTTGTTTGTAATTTTGATCAAAATTGAGACATTAATCAAAATATAATGAAATATCGTATTGACATGAAAACCAATACAGCTCACATTAGACCGTTTACCCCGAGCCGCGTATAATCAGAGTGATAAATTGTCGCGTCGTCGGCATTAGAATATTCCGATGTTCCAGCTGCCTCATCGATCATCGCCCATGCTGCCGATGAATTGTTCATGCTCAGTGTTTGACAGGCTGATATTGGCTGCTCGGTTAACACTACGGAAATATAGAGTTCACTCCACCAAAGTACACTGGCAGAAATGTATAACCACGTGTTTTTTTAAATTATTCATTTTCTTTAAATTGATTGATTTTAAGGCACTGTCTGCTGAGACACAGCTCACGCTAAAGCAGTAGACAGGGGTTTTCACTTTTATTTTGGACTACTTTATGATGCATGAATAAAAAAAATTGTATTTTTTTGTATTTCATTAAAAGTAATCATTATAATATAGAGGTAGAGTCATAAGCAGTGTTGAAGGGTGTAGTTCAATTCAAAATTAATAGTGTATTTTCTTGAATTGGACATGGACACGTACTGATATTTCGATCCAATATTATTAAATCAACATTAGAAATACAAAATTGTTAGGTGTTTAGCTTAGCTTTCATCGTTGTATCTTTGCTATGTTAGCTTTTTCTCAATTGTAAGTAATTTATATTAAATACAATAAAATAGGATCTAATCAGATTAGTGAGGATACAATGAAATACCTTTTGATGTCTAGCTAAATTAGTCAGAATCCGTTACGTCAATCTCCTTTAATAGTAACAATGACATCAAAGTTCGCCTTTTTTTTTTTTTTTTTTTTTATAGCATAGAGTGACGAGACGAGCAGGTCATGTGCCTGATGGTAAGCAATATGCCTGCCACATAACAGCACAGTAACACGCAGCTATTGGAACATGATAGTCCAAATCATTACCTAGCACTGCACTGCGCTCGTCACCCAGAGATCTAAGATATTAAGTCTCTAAGCCCTGTAATTTCTCTGGAATCATTGCCCTTCAAACCGGAACACAGTAATGTTTGCACATTACTGCTTGGCGGTAGAATATTTGGCAAAGGTGTGGTACTTCCCCAGGCGGACTCTGCTAAGAGTCCTACCAAGGCCTTTTCCGAGTCTTTCGTCTCATGTGAATACTAATAGTATAGAAGTATAGATAATGACATCAATTAGCTTTCCATAAGAAAAACATTTTATTATGAATTCTGATATGATTGATTTTAATTTTTAACTGATGAATGGATTGCTTACGTGAAATAAATGACGCCCTACAGTGTTTCAGTGCATACACACACATACTATTTATTTATGTTTGTAAGTACTCGTATCAATATCGGTAGAGTGTACCGCTTAGGCAAATTTTAAAATATTTCTAAATTGCTTTTTTTTCACGTAGAAGTACTCTATACTCTCGTATTACTTTAATTAAAGCAATGGAGTACTTCAACGTCCAACTTGCCAATTGTGTACTGCTTACGGCTTACGTAATTATTTTAAACCTTTGGACTACAAAATTATTGAACTTTACAGTTACTCTCAGTTTTGTACTGTTGGTTTTTCATAGAGTAAAAATAACAGTAAGCTAGATATTCTACCAATTCTTCACCCGATACTATATACGTTTACACCTTTATCACAAGTTACGCAGAGAATGGTCCCATTTTTTCCTATCTTTACTTTCTATGAAATTGAACTTTGTTGAATTTTACTGTGTAGCTGTTCCGAAACGCATTCAGTTCCGAAATGCAATACTGTCGTAAATTTGAAAATTATCTGATCGTTTGCGTTTTAGTTATCTTTTATTTTTTGCGATATAAAATAGATATATTCTAGATTATAATCTAATCGACTTGTAAATTTCAATTCCGTCCATTCAACGGTTCTGACGTGGTTGAGCAACAAACATTCAAAATTAGATATATATAAAATTACTAGGATTTTACCATAAATAAATTTGAATAATGATGAAAAAAACAGTATTTGGTTTTTATTTAATTGTTAAAAAATAATAAAATTAAATAAAGAGAGTAAGAGATCGACATATTACTATTTTATACAAATCACGAGTTATAGATAAATGTAGCATTTAGTATTGAATGATGACATTATTTGTAAATACATAACGGCTTTCTTACTTTACTTTAAATTAGTTACGTCTGGTCTAGTCGGGAGAACGGCAACTGCCCATCCTATGCCTCGCGTTGAAATCCCACGCGCACCGCTGTCTCGCGTCACGCACTTCATCAGCATTCATGTGCGTAATGCTGATAACTTAAAAACGGCGAAGGAAAACAGCGTGTGGGAGCCACTATATACAGGGTTATTGGTAATCAGCCTGCATCCTTTTAAGGGGATGTTAGGTACATTAAATACGACAACTTTTGTTCCACAGTTTTAAAAAAAATGTTTTTTTATCTATTAAGTTTTAACGAAACTTGTAGAACAAAAGTTGTTTATTTAAATATACAGAACATGCCTTTAAACGGATGCAGGCTGATTACCAGTAACCCTGTATATCTTAGGAGGTAATGCGTCATCGACCAACTCGCACTGGACCAGCGCGGTGAATCATGACCATGACTCTCTCCTTGCGAGAGAAGGCCCCGAGTCTCAGCAGCGGTAACGTTTACTGGGATGATTATACTGGAAATACTTTGCTCAATAAATTATTGTCTTAAAAATAAACTAACGATTTATATGTATCAATAAATTTGTAACGATAAATTTGTGTGTCATGAGAATAACTTATGTATGCCAAACCTATTGAAATAGCTTGATTGTAATAACTTTAGGTTTTATTACTTACTCTATAGAGGTGGTTGATAGCAAGCTACGTCTCGCAGTATAGTGTATCATACAGCAGTACTGTAAGCTATCAAGCTGCATTAACTGCATTTACGCTTGATCAATACAATTTCCTATTTGAAAGGGGTAGTTTTCTGCAATGTTCCTTTTATGCTATTAGGGGAAACCCAGGTACGATGATGTATGTTTCTATTGGTCGTTATTTTCATGATTGTTACATTTAAACGTTAGAATGACGAAAAAAAATTTTTAAAACCCTCTCCGAGTGTTAGGTTGACGCGAGGCGTGAGCAAAATGCTGGCGTTTATTTGGCCCGACGCATAGGCATTGCCATTCAGCGTGTTAAAGCGCCAGCATGCTAGACACGCTTCAGAATGGTAGTGCGCTTGAACATCTTGATTATCTGTAGACCTTCATTGGTCTATGAATAATTCAGATGTGCTTAGTTTAATTTTCTTCATACCTAACTAGGTATGAAGAAAATTAACGTTGAGATTGATACTAGAGCGGCGAAATAACCACATAAATCGAAACATTTACAAGCAGTAGTACTTATGTTTTTTTTTCTATTTAAAATTATGGTATGTTTTTTAATGTTACTAATATTCCCATAAGATTCAGATTTACTTTTAGTTATTTATCCTGTGAATACTATCACACTCCTTTCTACGCTACTTTCTCACGATTATTCGAAAAACTTCATTTTCAACAAGAGTCGTTCCATTAAAAATAGAAGAGGTAAGAGGAAGCACCATCCAAATTCAATATACATGCATCCTTTGCTTCGAGGACTGAGGGGACTCTTTGGGGACATTGTCTTTTATACCTACGTAGGGCGTAAGTGATAGGAAGGTGAGCAAGTGTGCTTCACTTCGGCGACTCCTTCAGACTATGATGGTGTATGGACCTGTTATTTTATTTTCCGCACATCGTACAATTTTTAAATACACAAGAAATTAAACTAAAATGTTGAGCTACAATTTTAAAATTTAAAAACGTGTCATTTTAATTATAAACATTTGTTTGTCTTCTTTTGTTTCTATGCCCTAATTTTAAGAAGAAACAACAAAATTTGAAAAACTCTTTTAGTTCTACTGATCTTATCTACCTTTGTGGATAAACGTCTTTAAGTCTAGCATCGCTGCATGGAATCATTGGTAATGTCAATGTCGTGAAGTATTCTTTTGTCACTTTTAATTATTATTCGTACTTCATTTTTATGAAATATTTTTGTATGAACAATATCTAATTCATAAGTCGTTCCTTAATCTGAAATCACATCCGACATGAAGTGTCGCAACACTTTGACAACTTTCATTTTAAGTAAGTATACATAAGTTCAATTCATAATTTAAACGGCAGTAAACGTTTGCCGTCATAGAATAAAACTAATCTATGTTGCATTTCATTCCACAAATGCATAAGGGTCATTCTACTTTTTAGTGCAGGTTTTTGTGTCCCCCCGACAAAAAAATCTAGATTTCCCATTTTCTTCATAAAATTTAAAAATATTGCACAATACACGAAACTTCCGTAATATTTCCTTTACTTCTGTTAACATTTATATTTAAATATTTTGCCTATTTTAAGATAATTAAGGGTAACAAAGTGGAGTTTTATGGTAACATAGTTGTTTTCCATAGTATTGCAAAGTGTCCCCGACCTAATACGCGGACTAACTTAACCAAAAAAAGTAATCTTATTGCAGTGTAGTCCTATGTTTCAAAAATTTATTAAGTTTATTTGATATGTTTGCGTTTTTTATGTAGGCCTCTTATATTTTTAAACGATTTATTTCTTTTTCAAAATAATTACTTTAGTTTTGTCCCTAAGGAAGAAGCTCAATACGGTACTACTATGTTACTGGTATTTTTTAAAAAAATCGTTAGATGTCGCTGTACCGCCACTGGTCGGGTCGATGGGTAGGTTGCGCATTACAAGAGCGGGGTGGAGGGGAATGGCAGTAAGCCACGTGCCGCCACTCAGTCGCCGCCATGTTGTGAATCAAGACGCGTGTGTTTATTTGGTGTGCACTTTGTTACCCGGCGAAAAGGTAAGTTTCTAAACATTTACTTAATGTTTTAACTGTTGAGACGTGGCATTTATGTCACTTAATTGTATTCTATTGTTGGATTTGCAAATTATATGGTCATTTCGTAAATATCAGGTAGCATCATGTTATTTTACAACTGTGTTACCGGCCCACTTTGTTACTCTGCTGTGGTAACGCAGTTGTAAAGATGGTAACGCAGTTGTAAATATACTCTGTCACTGATTCTTTCTAATTTAATTTAACTTGATTAGTTCGTATCGACCCACAGGTTAATATTTTAACAATTTTACAGACATCATGCATCTTACAGATGATCATGCCGCTAACTCCAGCCGAAAAACAACGTCGGTACCGAAACAAGCGAAAATTAGACCCTGTTAAAGATGAGAAATGCAGAAAGATGCATCAAGAAATTCAAGACCACCACTTTGGTAGTTCACGGAATCAGGTGTCTTTGCATACTGGAGTGTACTACATCAAGGGGCATAATTCTAATATTGATGTGCATTCCTTCTGTACTATATCTGAAAACAGATCGCATAATCCGGCTGCCATTTGGGCACATCTACATCCAGTGCTCCACATGATTAATGCAGAGTATCCTGGGGTAAAATTTATTCATTTCTTTTCTGATGGCCCAGCTACACAGTATAGACAAAAACAAAACTTTTATTTTATGTGTACAAGACTTCGACAACTATGGCTTTAAAAAATTCACTTGGAACTATTTCGAAGCAGGCCATGGAAAAGGCGCTGCTGATGGTGTTGGTGGGTTTTTGAAACGCACGGCTGATAAATTAGTCGCTACTGGACAAGACATACTTAATGCCAAACAATTCTTTCTTAATTTGCGTGATAAAAGCAAGATACTAATATTCCTGATAACTAATGAAGAAGTTGCTCTTATGGAAAAGCAAATACCCAATTTTGTGCCACCTTTAGTTGGGACCATGAAGGTTCACCAAACTTTCTCTGAAAATTCTCGCAAACTTATGTACCGTGATTTGAGCTGTTACTGTAGTCGTGGAATATGTTCTTGCCTGAAACCAAAAGAATATGTTCCAGTCAATGATTTGGTGATTCAGGATGAACAACCAACTGCAATCGAATCTCCACTTGATGAGCTGACTGTTGATAACATAAATAAACCACGCCAATCGCTGTTTCATCAAATTTACTCCTCGGACTCCGACAGCAGTGACGACATACCTCTTTCTGTGCTTAGAGACATTTCCAACAATAATGACCACAATTTTCCCAGTACTTCAAAACAAAGTGACGAACTACTTCAGAAAGAAAATTTTCATCCCAGTAAAATCGTTCCCGGCACTTTGTGTTATTGAAAATACAAGGTAGAAAACAAATTTATACATACTTGGCTTCAGCATTAAGTGAGGTTGACGAAGATGGCGACGTAAATTTTATGTTTTACAGAGGTGTAAATGATACTGGCAAACTTTTTAAAGCGGTCGAAACAGACACTAGTTGTGAACCTTATGATAACATTGTTGAAGTGGTTTCTGCACCGAAAAAGATTTTTAGAGGGAAACGCGAATACTACGAATTCCCTAATCCTCTGGAAGTGTTCGAACAATGACTGCAATTATTAATTAATTTTTAAGTAATCCGACCTGCATAAGTGCTGTGATTTTGGTAAAATGGATATATTTGTATTATTAACATTATTATCTTTAACCTTTGTGGTAAATAAGAGACTGATTAGCTATTTTTGTAGAAGAGAATTCTCTATTGAAACAACTTTGTTACTGTTGAACAACTGTGTTACCATTATGTCCCTATTTCTAAGTAAAGGTTTTTCAATTCGAGTTGTACAATTGGCATAATAAGCTACATTACAGATATATCAGATGCAAGATAATATTTTTTAATATCAATGTTAAATACGTTGTAAAGATATTTTTACATAATATATACATTTTATGTCAAATCTTTGTAAACAAAAGTGCACAACAGTAACATAGTTGTCATTTAAATGTGATTTATAAGACTTAATAAATGATAATTTCTAATTTTAGCTATGAAAGAGAAAGATTTATGTTCCTAAAATACGTTTTGTTAATTATTTGTTTGTAATGAGTGACTAAAGCTGCTCAATAAAAATATTTAGATTGGTAACAAAGTGGTATGATTTTTCTACCTTGGTCGACAAAATCTTTATTTTCAGAAAGAAATATGTAAAAAATTCGCTGCTGGCAGTTAATTTCAATTGTGTGGGCATAATTACCCATAAATACAGTTACATTACTTCATTTATCTCTAATGATAAAAAAAATAAAACCCACTTTTAGCAGTACAAAAACCTGCACTAAAAAGTAGAATGACCCATAAAACCAATTGCACCTGCAGTAAATATGAACGAAAATTGCATAGACAAATAATATCTATTGTTATAAATATATTGTAACGTGGTATGAACAAGGCGAGGTGACAATGTATTGTTAGCGTTGAGTGCACTTGCCTAACTTTCTCAGTGAAGGGATGTGTCAGAGCTATTTATAGGGAAAACTTATTAGCGAATACATTATATTTATCGATCAATACATTTGAGTCATCACGGAGTAAAATAAATGCTAAAATAGATCTGTAGCATTAACGGCATGTCCACTACAGTATCCAGAATGAAAAAGTCATCAAATAAGTTTTGATCGATGCATAATAAGTACATAATATGTTACATATATGTTTAGCTAAACTTAAACTTAAAAAGCCGTTGTGGCCTAACAGCTAGAACGTGCGATTAACTATCTTGAGGTCGTAGCTTCGAATCTCGCCTGCACTTCTGAATAATACAAGCACCTATGTATGTACGGTTTGCCAACATCACTGGCTCTAAAGGTATAGGAAACAATCACGAAGAAACCGGTATGTATCTAAAATCATTCGAAGTTATGCGTCACGTGCCAGCCCGCAATGGGCCAGTGTTGTGGATTGCAGCCTACAACACTCCCTGGG
This sequence comes from Ectropis crepuscularia, assembly GCA_963693475.1. Classification (NCBI taxonomy): domain Eukaryota; kingdom Metazoa; phylum Arthropoda; class Insecta; order Lepidoptera; family Geometridae; genus Ectropis; species Ectropis crepuscularia. The sequence continues at coordinate 11,228,618 of OY856359.1, forward strand.
CCTTGTGAGAAATTACCCCGATCCTAGAAGTAGAGTAGGAACACTTAGTAGGCTGCTTACGTCGCTAAAACTTAAACCTATTTTATGAATATCGCGTTTAATTTTTTACCAAAGATTTTTACGTATTTCTTACTTCACAAATCTTGCCTTTCACAGTAATTCTAATAAGTAACAGTAAGTAGGAAATTGTGGGTAGTATACATTTGCTTTAGTATTACGGAAACCAAAAGCCTGCCAAATGTTCGAGTTTAGAAAATTCGATACACGTGGAGAAATATTCGAGAGAGACAAAAGGCTGACGTCAGGTTTTGTAAATACAATCATATATTACAGCGGTCAGAATAAAGAAATTTTTTCTAGAACTTTTGTTGAAACAGTTGTCCTACTTTGAATTGCTTAATCTAGATATTCTTTTAGTAAGATATTTTTGAAGGAATTCACAGTGTTATTTTCCGCAGATGCCGGCGGGCGCATGGAGTCAAACTGTACCAGTACACGGAAGGTATGAGCTTGCTTATGTTAGGTATTCTGAAAAAATGAGAACTTTATTTAATTTTGTTTATTTTCATTATTCATTTCAGTTACAAATGTTTTCTTTCGTATTTATATTTCGTAAAAATACAGAATTAGATAAATATTTCACAATTTTATTCGGTGTGAAATAAAATTAATCACGTGATACATAGGTTCGTTATACAATATTAATTAATAATCACTATTTATTTAGTAACTAGATGACCCGTGCCCACTTCGTTGGGCATACCTAACGATTTAAATTATTTTATTAATATTAAAACTTAAATTATCTGTACTAATTTAAAAAAAAACTACTTTTTGTAACTTAAATATAAATGTCAGACAAACATATGCTGTCGTTGATTTTTTTGTAGGCATTTTCAAGCTCCACATCTTTTCTCTAGAACTCAAAAATAAATATTTCATAGTTAAGGCAGCGTTCGTAAGAAACGCTTTCATTCGACCGTTTTTTCTCCGATTCGCTTTAAAAACGGACTACCACGTAAAAGCCTTTTTACTTTTAGTTTTTTTATATAGCCTATGACACTCAGCAATAATGTGGCTTTCTATTGGTGAAAGAATTTTTAAAATCGGTTCAGTAGATCCCGAGATTACCCCTTACAATTTAACAAACACACAAACTTTACTTCTTTTTAATACAATATTAATTAATAATCACTATTTATTTAGTAATTCAACTAAATGCGTTCATGTGTTCTGAAGTTCCGTAAACAAACAAACATCCAAACTTTCGCATTTATAACATAAGTGGGTAGTTAGTGGTTATTATGGAGGTGTCATTCAATTCGGAATGGCTCCTAAAATGGTTTTTGAGAAAATGCTAAGCCTGTTCGCAAAAATTGGTAATAAACAAGGGGGTGTCGTATTTGCCAGTATTTCAAAAACAATTTGAGATTATTCTATACATGTAAAGATAATTAAATAAGTATGTAACATTATAAAAATAGCTCTTCGAAATATATGTTCGCTTATAACTTTCAAATGACTGACCAAATTAGTTTGTTTCTTTGTTTTATGTGTTCCTTATTGTTAGGATAAGGTTTGTATAAAATAAATATATCGGGTTGAAATCTGGATCTACTTTTTATGCCGGGGAAATAACGGGAACGGGAACTACGCGGGTGAAACCGCGGGCGTTGCTAGTTTTTAATAAAAATCCTGTATGGAGTACTGTTCGCACCTTTGGGATGGATCGGCTAAGTATCAGCTGGAGACTCTGGAATCGATTGAGAGACGTGCCAAAAGGCTCATAGGCAATGACACTCTTGTGCGTAAAAGACTTCAAAGTCTTGATCATCGCCGCAGGATTGCTAGCTTATCGGTTTTTTATCGGATACACTTCGGAGAGTGTGCAACTGATCTGCATGATCTAATACCACCTTGCCCTTTCTTCTATCGGAATTCTCGTATCTCAAAAAAGCGACATCGTTTCATGGTTGATGTTCCAAAAACACGAACAAAGAGGTTTGACTCCACGTTTGTGATAAGAACGTCTAAGTTGTGGAATGCGTTGCCTAAGTGGGTTTTTCCCGATGGTTACAATCTGGGTGTCTTCAAATCGAGAGTGAATCGGTTTCTTCTAGGTAAGCACGTTCCATCGTAGATCGCATCGTCGCTTAACATCAGGCGAGATGGTGGCCAAGTGCGAATCTATTAAAGTTAAAAAAAAAAAAAAAAACTATTTTTTTGCCTAAACAGTTTCTAGCCAATATTAGGTACTATTGAGGATATTATTTATTATTCATAGCTTAGATGTTTTGTCAAATGGGTGATTGGACCCACATTTCGAAATAAATAAATTGTGACTTGTGTGCTAGTTATTTAGTCCGAATAGAAGAATACCAGACAGTTTCACGTACTACTCCGGTTTATATTGTGATATAAATCACACTAATTTGAGTCTGTGACGTAATCTGGGTCGATTAGACGTATCCAGAACTAGATTCTATCTAAACCGTAGTCGAAAACGTATCTCATTATTAAAGGCGTTAGAATAAATTGGGACGAACGAACGACTATTTGCAGAACACTTGGTAGAGACGATTCGATACGCCAAATTTAATTGCAATCGAAATGTATAAACTGAAGCCGATTAAGGATTATCCGCCGCGTGTCATTCAATTCGTAAATGATGTTTTGGAGTGATTGGAAAAGCAGAAAAGCTGCCTGAGAAGAGTGAAATGAGATTGTATCCGATCTAATAGCACTGAAATGGTGGAATAATGTTTGTTTTAATCATCTCCTTAGTGATAATGGGGAAATACCTATGTCGAATTCTAGTTTTCCCTTGGTTATACGAATATTAATCATGAAAAAACATCCTTATGTAATGGTAGGGCCAACTATTCTGTCGCCAAGTAGTAATGCGCAAACGTTATTGGGTAGGGAAATACAATGTTTCCAGAGAAATCACTGAGCTAAGAGATGAAACACCTTATATCTTCGGATGACGAGTGCAGTGCGGTGCTAGATAATGATTTGGACTCTTCCTGTTCTAATAGCTGCGTGTCATTATGCTGTTATGGGCAGGCATGTTGCTTACCATTAGGCACGTTTCCTGCTCGTTGAGTTTCTTTTTCCCTTTCTTTTTATACCATTAAAATTATCATTGAAAGAAGAAAAATTTGTAAAAAAATACAAACTTTTCCTGTGTGCATACAAATTATGAATGTTGAAGCCAAATACTTCAAAAGCACAATGTTTTATTTTTATTTTCGATTATAAGTTTACACTTAACAATCACCTTGTTGTAACGAGTGTAAGTGGTTAGTAAAGTTATCACTCCATTAGTAGGTAATAGAGATACAGTTGAGTATCAGAAAATTGTTTTATTGGCGTTATTAACAGATATGTAGATATTTATGAGGACGCTCTGAAACTAAATAAACGACAATATAAGGCTGCAAGCTGTTCCTGGAGAAGAATTAATTAATAAGAGAGCCGAGGATAGGGCTGAGTGACATATCATGGGAGAGGCCTATGTCCACCAGTGGACTAGGGTGGGCTGATGCTGAGTATGATTAAGTGTATATTACACAATTACTTACTGTCTATAAATTCACAGTTTTGAGCAAATGTTCCTGATTTTAACTCCAATCCCATCACGATTTTCCAATAAAACAGACGTCCATCCACATTTTGAAAACGCCGGTCACAAAATAGCTTTATGTAACAAAAGAAGTTATGACAATAGCTGTCAAATATGACGAGGGTGCAACCAAAGTGTCTATATCGAGGACCGAAGTGTCATTCGATCGGATAATGGGGCAGAGTTGAGCGCTGCGGTTCGATCAGTTTTGCCCAAGTCAAACATACCTAACACATAAATACACATGCCATAATGCACAACCCGTGCTTTGTCCAGAATAAGTAAAAAAAATGATACCAGCAGGAAACCTGCCAAAATTGCTTCAAAGTAACTTTTTATTTTTAAGGTTGATCTGGGTATGACCTGAATTTCTATTTCATTTCATATTTGTTGCGTATACATATTCTATATGTGGAATAAATTGTTGTTCTACAAGATTTAAATGGACAACCTGTTGGTCAAGTAGGTAGTTTTTATTTTTTAGTTAAACGAGACTTTGAATTAAGATACTCAAAATTGATAAAGAAAATAAGTTAATTCGAAAAATATTCAAATAATGAGAACGAACAATTGATCTTAACTATTTAGTTCGTTCCAAGGACCCGTTCATACGCGTATTAGTACATACAACTGATTATTTTCGGTATAGAGAGTGTTCTCTTTCGGCATTACTGTTTGAATGATAGATATAGCCTTCATTATATAGCTGCAGCCCACTTTTGTCTTGATGTAATTTTAGCTTCAACAGCAAGGATTACTATAATACACTGAGTCCCAATAGAAATATCGCAAAAAGTTAAATATTATAAACGGGAAACAGGAACACGACGTATTTATGTTGAAACAACGTAAGCCCACAAAATAACGAATGTATTCTGAACAGGTACGGAGCACAAAGAAGTTTTCGGCATCTGGCCCGCACTCGGAGGCGGGAAACTTTTCACGCACTGCTTGTACGACGAAACGCGAGAGTTGAACAAAACCAGGTAATAAAGTTTGCTAATTGTTGAATTAGGCAACGAAAGAAGAATATAGTCATGATTGTTTAGACGTTAAGACCACGAAACCATTGCTTGTTTCGGTTTTTGAGATCAGAGAGTGATGATTTTACATGTTCATGAAATCATTGTTATCGCAAAGTAGCACGAAAACGACCGTTTCTAGCGATACAGCTCTCAGTTTTTGCGCTATTTTAGTTTGTTGTTTATGATATACGATTCATTTTCTTTTCATTGCAATTGTCCGTCCATCACTACGAACAACGTAGAATAATTATTTTGTTGTAATATCTAGTAACTTTTTCATATCACCTAATTTTTTGATGACGACAGAAAATGGCCCATTTCAAGATTTTTTTAAAATTGTATTATTATTATTAGCACACAACTTCAAACTTTATCGAGCATCAACTTCTTTTGACGTTGATTTCTTTTTAGGGTTCCGTAAAACGTAAAAACGGAACCCTTATAGATTCGTCATGTCTGTCTGTCTGTCTGTCTGTCTGTCTGTCTGTCTGTCTGTCTGTCTGTCTGTCTGTCCGTCCGTATGTCACAGCCACTTTTTGCCGAAACTATGAGAACTACACTGTTGAAACTTGGTAAGTAGATGTATTCTGTGAACCGCATTAAGATTTGAACAAAAAAATTAAAAAAATAGATAAATTAGGGTTGCCCCCCATACTGAGAACTGAAACTCAAAAAATTTTTTTTCGTCTAACCTACACGTGTGTGGTGTCTATCGATAGGTCTTCAAAAATGATGTTGACGTTTCTAGAATCAATTTCGTCTACACTGAATAATTTGCGCGAGAGACACTTCCAAAGTGGTAAAATGTGTGTCCCCCCCCCTCTAACTTCTAAAGTAAGAGAATGAAAAATCTAAAAAAAATATATGATGTACACTACCATGTAAACTACCAACGAAAATTAGTTTGAACTCGATCTGATTAGTAGTTTTTTTTAGTACGTCATAAATACACTATTATTGAAACTTCGATCAAAGTTACAACGAACTACAAGAACTATGTGTACTATGTATATTATGTTACTTGCTGCAACGGAACCCTTCATGGGCGAGTCCAACTCGCACTTGGCCACTTTATTTGTTTTATTTTCAGAAACAACCGTGTTAACTTCAGTACAGACTTTTCGCTCCAAGATTCCCGGCACTCGGGTAAGTTAGAAGTTCCTTCAAAAATCGTTATATCATCATCACGCCAAACCGAGCAACTTACAACAAAAATATCTTAGAAGTTCCCGTCGAGAAGTTTCTCTAAAGTGAAAACATTGATTTATTGCTTATCTTCGACCTGGGCTTTCCTTTGTTACTGAAGTTAAACAAAGATTTCAACACGTAGCAACAGTCTCGAATAGACAAAGTTATAAGAGAAACATTTTCTAAGAGGAAAATTGATTCGGTTAAATTTTTATCGCAGAGTTGTTTCTTCTGTGATAATTCTCATTAGCAGGAATGTTGGGTCAGTTTCCGTCGTCAGGAGGAACGGAGAGGCGGCTTAATGCGATCCATTGCTTCCTAATGTTCGTTCATAAAACACGTTGTTTGTGAGAGATCAAGCACAATAGAAGAACCTCAGCCTGGCTTGCCCCACCGACGTGCCCGCAATTTCACTGTACTTTGTCTCCATTGCTTGCTGTCTCACAGAACAAATGAGAAAACAGAGGCGCGCAGTTTCGTTTTTCATTGTTTGGAGTCGCTGCGAGGATGCTGTTATCATTAGTTACTCGACACGGTACAACTGGCACGAACAATTAACGGTGAAAAGTCAGTGATTAATACCTACGGAACCGTCAGCTGACTATCAAATGAACATTTGTCTAGTTGCCAGCGCTCTCTATGTGGCCTAATGAAGAAGGGAACGTTTTTTTCGTTTACGTGATCACTAATCACTACTTTGTGGCTCGCCGAGCCTTGTAATTTGTGTTACGTGCCTCAGAAATGTAAGAAATTCACGTTTCTATTCCAAACATTGCATATCCGTTGTAACTTTAAGTAAATTTTATATTTCACAAAAATATACAAACAATTTCGCCACGCGGTGCAACTAAGAGGAATACACAAATAAGCATTCCAGCTTTGTCTGTTTATGAGTTTCCCTAGTTTTCAAAGGGAGAGATATTGCGCTCCGCGGCTCGTATTTGAGGAACAAGAGTGTAATTCCCGGAGGTTTTGTCTTGCGGCTACACATCCTACAAATGAAAAGATGCCGACATTCAAAGCGAGCTGCTGCATTTTTAAAGTCTTCTGCGGTAGCCGGTCCGTTCGCGGCAAAAACTCGTGTTGCCAACCTAATGGACGTTTTAAGCGTATTTGGGTTCTTTTGTTCGCATATGGTTGTTGGTAACCTACATTTTTGAGGGAGGCATCGCGCCAACTATTCGATTCACGTGGGACTACTTTCACAGAGGCGATGCTTCTACATTAAGTAACGATTACTTTTAATTTCGCTCTCGGGACAATCTCAACTATTCGATGTCTGTTTTCGGGTCACGTATTTACTGTCTTCCGAGATTTAGGAGCGACGAAAGTTTCACTCAAAGGGACGTTTATTGCAAACGAATCGAGGATCTATTTACTCATCTTTCAAGTTGCTTCTTAATTTGAAAATTATATAGGTACATTCGGGAACATTTTACACAGAATATTATATTTCTTTCGAATGTAGATACTACTTAAAGAAGGTAGATAAATTATAGGAAATGTCCTAGTAATATAAATTATGTACACGCAGCAACCATTGAAAGCCTTTGTATACTCAAGAACAGTACAACATCGTCCTCCACAACGGATTCGCAAAGCTTTGAGGGGATGAGACATTGCGATTCATTCTCGCATTTAAAAGCAAGACTGTAATTTCACAGGCCTTTGTCTCGAACCCGCGGGACGGCGCCGGCTCGCAGGAAAATATGCGCATTCAAAATGGATTTTTATCGCTTTTCAAGTGGTAGGCTTTAGCTCTGTACTTCGCTCGCATTATTTCAGAGCCTATTTATGCCTGATGCTGTGGCTGACGTGTTCCGATATGTTTTAACCGGTACGCTCGTTGAAAATATACGGTTTCTGTACGTTTATGTACGCCGTGACCCGGAAAGCCGTAATAATGCCGAAACATGAGAGTAAGCGCTCTCCCGACTGCCCCGGTAACGAGTCTGTCGTAATTTGTCACTATGACATACTCCCATTTTCTGTGTTAATATACAGGTTACACAGAATGTGTAATTGTTTAGCTGAAATATATGTGTTATACAACTGTTTCTGAATCAAATAAGTTACTTTAGTAAGTTTATTAAGCAAATGTGTTGAAATTAGGCCTGTCGTCTTAATTTGAAAATCTGACGCAACTTGTCAAAGTTGCGCTACCAAAGAAGAACCAAATTTAATATTTGAAATAAGTGATCACGGTTGGGGTGATTCAAATTTTATTGAAGGCTTTTTAATATGACTAGTGAACGAAATTCAATCATAATTTATTTATTTAAGATTACACGCTTTACAATGAAGTAGGTACATTGGTGTGCCAATGCAATACACATTATACCCTGTGCATAGGGTGTTGCGTAAGGTAAAAAAGTTTCTTATATAATATAATTGAGTACAGTAAAAAAAATCTTAGATAACTTATGTAATATCATTAAATGTGCAAAAGTTGTTATATCGGTGACTTTGAAACATTTTGTCATGCAGGAAGTCGTCTATTTTGTAGTAGCACTTTTTTAATAAAATGTCTTTTAGTATTTTTTTGAATTTTTTGGAATCGGTTTCCTTTGGTAGATTTTTCGGCAGGAAACAAAAGAGTATATTATGCGTATTTGTGTCTAATACACGATGGTAGTAATGTTGTTTTTTTTAACAAAAACCTAAAATTTGGCTACATTTACCTAGACGACTTAGTAATAGATAGTCGTATGAAATTTAGTCGAGTGTCTTGCATTTCTTTCTTTAATTTAATTTTTGATTGATGTCGCTTTTTGTTTCTTTCTGAGAAAATCAATTATTTTTAAGGTACGCTTAATTTAAAATAAATATTAGAATTTTGCATCTCTTCTCTATCTGAACTATAACTGTGGGATTTTTTATACTCCTCCGTTCGCGCAATTTTCGTGAAAAGGGGTACAAAGTTTTTGCTCACTAATTATAATTAATACAAGACGTAAATATTGGAAACGCCAAATTAGATAGATATATAACAAAGGGTTTTATGGCAGCGTAACTCCATACTATATTATTCAATATCATTTCATAAGGACGTTTTTTTACATTCTAATCCTCGAGAAACTATACCACTATAAACAGACCCTAGCTGGCACAAAGTATTTTACCCAAACTGAGCTGAGAAATTTATGCACAACAAGTTATTCTGTAGCGAATTTAATTTGAGAACAGCAAGTTCAAATGTATGTACCTTCTTTTCCAATAATAGGACAAACAGTCGTGTGGGGTTTAATTTGTGCTTCTTTCCCGCCACTGTTTGTTTAGGACTTACCTTTGGAATGTACGTGAAAGGTGTGGGACGTCCAACTAAGCCTCGGGAGACGAGTTTACTTTAAATACAGACATTTGATTCTACTGCGTTATTTGTCGTCGAGCTTGTTATATCGTCCTCGAAACGTACTAAATGTAAATAAAAATTGGTGATTGTTTTTTACACTACTCTATTTAATCTCTTTGGACTTAGACTGAGCAAAACTTGTAGGGTTATGTAACGTACCTTAGGACGCTTTTACCTTGGGACATTGATTTTATTTCAAAAACTAGCCACATTTAAAACGCTTCATTCTACCATATGGGTAGCATTTTTATCGTTTGACAACACTTGTGAGTCACGTGATCATTCCGGCGTTGAGCGAGTTGTGAGGACATCGTGAAGTTTTTTGGAGTCAAAAGTAAGATTTTTGTAGTTTTTTGACGTATGTTACCTTTGTAATGTATGCACATAATTGACAGAAAGATATGACATATATATAATTTGTTGTTTTCTTTCTACAATTCGATAAATAGCGAAACAATTTCCTATGCTAAAAATTAAAATAATCTTATTTTGTTAAAATATTGCTGTGTTTGTACCTTGGGACATGACTTTGTTTGTACCTTAGGACGCGTCCCAAGGTACCATCAATGTTTGTATCTATGAACAATGCTTAATACCTACCTTGTATCTTTACCAAAAAATATTATAAACGGATTCAACTCTACAGGAATTTATCCATTTTACGATAATACATACATTAACAGACGATGATTTTGCTCAATGCTTAGTCACAAAGCAACCAGAGCCACCAACAAGCACAATTATAACTGCAGATGATTATGGTCCAGAAAATATAATAAACAACCTCTTAGTTCGGATATTGAGCGCATTCAAATGGATAAAGAAGAATTTCAGTCAAAAGAAGATTACAGTGCAAATATTTTGGTCACTCCAGAGATGGTACGACTGTTACAAAAATTTATAAGGAAAGATTAGTTCTTAAGTAAAACATAGTTTTGTTATTGAAGATGTTCATGTTAATGTTGATCTCTGTTGTAGTATTCATTTAATTTAAAGTGATTACAAGACTGCTCTAAACTAAATATCTTTGTTTTATTTTGTCCCAAGGTACACACAAAGGTGTACCAAGGTACAAACATGTAACGTACCTTAGGACAAATGACCACTTTTAGAAATTATTTTATAAAAAAAACATCTAGTAACACTTAAGCTTCATTTAATAGCCTCTGTTGTTCCAGATTATATGCCCTAAAAAATAAAGTCTCTGTCGCTTAAATACCTTAATTCTATACAGAGATAGGTTAATTCAAAGTTGTAGCAGTCAAAAATGTCCGTAGGTACGTTACATTACCCTAAGTATTTGGGAAACAAGGCCATCGTGTTGTAATGTAAAACAGTACAAAATCCGTCAATTACTGATTGGATTCGCGTCGTCCATATCGACGCAAAGTAGGAAAAAAACCTGAACGGATTTTGTCTGCTGAAATTAGACTAAAACTTTTTTCTCTTTATTTCGTTAATTAAGCTGTAACGTTATTTTGTTCTTTTTGTTGTTCAACTTTTGACTCTAGTGATTGTGAATGTAGCAGATAAGCTATGAAGTCTCACAGAGTCTACTAGAAGCTTACGCAAGGCATTATTAACCCTTTATTTTTTTGAATAAAGTCAGATTTGTAAAAAAAATTACACATGTGCCATCAAAAGACTCAAAGAGACAAAATTTAGCTTATATCAAGTAATACGGCAATCAGTCTCAGTCATGTTTTATCGGATTGGGTTGTCTCAGTCATGTTTTATCGGATTGGGTTTTTTTTCACAAAGCGCCATCGTGAGTCTGGCGTCAAATTATCAATCTCGATTAATTTCTTTAACAATAACCACACAGCCATCAGATACCTCGGATTAGTCAAGCAGACTTGTGATAATTTAGTTGATAACTACTGTTTTGTATTGCTGAAATCACTTTGAACAAATTAAGTATGTATCTCGTAAACATCACTTGAGATTTACGAACTTCGTTTTCCAATGCATAAGTAATTTTATGCAGTTGGAAGTTATGTATAGTTTGGATGATTATCTTCTAATGCAAACTCATAAATTATTCTCCTTTACACTAGATATAGGTAAATAGATATAGGTACATTCTCTAACTATTTTTTCCATTTGCAAGAATAGGTTTGAAAGAATTCTCTCTTACATATGCACTATTGTGGAAGCGAGAAGACAATACTCTTCATAAGTTTCCTTTATTTCAATAGCTTGAGTGTTACCTTTACATTGCAAAATAGTTAATGCAATATGTACCCTTATAGAGATGGAGCGCACGACTGGGTCACTGTACTCTCCGAAAGTTCACAGTATTGATTTTATTGCGCTCGCCCGAAAATATAAATGAAATGTGCCTGTACGGAAGAGCCACTGATTTAATAGCTTTGAATAGGGTGTAGTACAGGAAATAGCTACTAATATATTCTACGATATCAGTTACCATGAACGTTAAACGTAATGCACACGAGGTAAACATTTATACCATTGAAAATGTTCACTCATTATGTGGTCTCGCCTTTTTCGATATTTCACAATCTAATTTTGCAAATTTCGTTACCAAATAATTTGTACTAAAATATCTTGTAAATAACATATCAAATCATAATTAATAGTTAAGTAGATGGAAGGAACATCAAGAAGCTCTACATTTAACCGTAAAAATGTCAATAACTATGTTTATTTAATTTTATACATGTTTATACAATTTCATACATTAAGTAAATGTACTAATGTAGTCATTCTACTATACGTATTGTATGTTACTGAAATCCTCCCAAACGGCTGGACCGATTTTAGATGTTCGCGATGTTTTAGATTCACAAATGAGCCCAGCAGGTGGCGCTGATGTTGGTCTGGATTAAATTACTTTAATTCATTACATTCATTTCGTTTATTTAATTAATTTCATCCATATTGTTCATTTCCTGCATATCATTTATTTCATTCGTTTCGGCACTTCGTAAAGAAACACTAATAATTTTAGAGATTTCTAATGTGTGATGTCTTTAGATAAACACTTTTCAGCGGTTACATTGCAAACGCTGAATGAACCCTACTAGATAGATCAAAATGATGTAATTCAGTACTGTACATGTTCAAAAAGTCGATAGAAAAGTCTGATATATTTAAATCTATATTTTAGGGATAACCCACAATAACCAATTTTATTAGGATATTTAGTATCAGTATTGAACCAGTGCGAAGCCGGGGTTGGTTGCTTATATTAAAAATAAATAGTTTAACCTACTGTTAAAAACATACATACTTTGAATTTTATTTTAATTGATTCTACGAGTTTATACCCTACTATATTTTGTTTTTTTTTTCAGATATATGGGATCAAACGAAACGAAAAACCGACCGGCCCGACTGCGACACATACGTAGCGTGTAAACTTCTTCATTCAAACCCGTAAGTTAATCTCTGAAAATGAATATAACATTTCTTCCAGTACATAAAATCTGAGACCAAGTGACATTTGTTTGCGTCGGGATAACTTCCAACTTTGCGTTTCTTGAGTCTGAGACAGTCATAACGTCGCATTTATCACGTTTTGCCGGCTTAGCTGAGCTATTCTCAGTCTTATCAGTTAGCAACGAAGGTTGGTTGTAATGGTGGGGTTGTTGTCGCGACATCCACGTTGCGTAATTATTAGACGCTCGAGGCTGGGCGGCCGACGACCCCTCTCGACTTTGACCCAGTTCCTACCCTAATTTTCGCGTCTCACCCCTCGTACTACTTTGTCTATAACCTCTACAACTTTGAGGTGTAGGTGTAAGCGGGACTTGTTCCGAGTTGAGTTAAGCCGGAGTGCTCAACGACTTTTATCAGCCAGAACAATAGCTAGTTAATTCTGTAGTTTGTCAAGGCAATTTAATGAGTCTACTAAATTTTCTAAAATTATTTCCAAGACAGTATTTTCTCTTTAGATTTTTGAATAGATACCGAATTTTGTTAAACAAGAGATATATTTCGGGAGGGTTTCGGAACACAATTCAAATTATACGTTTTAACATTTATAACGATATTGCATTTTATTATACTCGTATCTATCAAAATAAGAAAACAATAAGGAAAATAAGGAGGAAAGAGCAAGAATAAAGATATTACGCGGACCTAAGTGCCCCATTACTGACATATCGTAACTAGCTCTATAATTTGTTTTTTTAGATGCATAGACAACGATGTACATAATTTACGTGTTTCGTGTAAATTATTTCGGAAAGTGCAAAAACAAACAATATTATAGTGAATAGCGTTATAACCGGTGACCTTATTGCTAAAAACGACCTCTTCCAGGCAATAAGGATAGAAATGGTTTTAAAAAAAATTTAAAAAGCGTGGCATACATAATGTGAAATAAACTAAATGAAGTGACATAAACTAAAAATAAACATAGATATATTCACTACTGGGCATTACATGGAATAGGTATTTGTATAATATACGAATAAAATAAAATTAACAACTAATTTACACCAATACCGAAATAAAAAAGGGAATGACATGCCATATATGTATATGCTAATAAATCAGTAATAGGCAAAGGCATATCTAATGAAAAGGTAATAGAGTGACCTCTAAAAGATTCCAGCGAAGGAGATTACTTCCGGGATACAAATGTTGAATACAATATTGTATATGATTGTAATTTTTGATGAGGGCAGAGCCTTTTTAACGAAACTAAAATACAATGAGAACTACACTACGCTACATACCTAACAACTACTTACACTAAGCACACCTGAATTATCCATAGACCAATGAAGGTCTACAGATAATCAAGATGTTCAAGCCCACTACCAATCGGAAGCGTACCCAGCATGCTGGCGGCATTACTACGCTGAATGGCAATGCTTATGCGTTGGGCCAAATAAACGCCAGCATTTTGGTCACGCGTCGCGTCGACCAAGCGCTAATGATTGTAACTAGTATTTTTAGCTGACATCATATGTTAAAAAAAAAAAATTGGCAGTCGTAAGGGTACCAATTGAAGTGAAAACATAACTCAGAATTATTTGGCTCACTTTGGAAACTACGCGGCTGAGACCGGAGGGCATGGCTGTGACTTCTTTCATATTTCAAGACTAGCTGAAAGCGCGCGCGTTGCTACGCCATCTATCGAAAATTGGTCGTACCAATTCAAATTTTGAACAAATTCGGTTACTTTAGGTTCTTATGACGCAACCTTTAACATATGACAAATGCTGTCACGCAACGAAAGCTCTCTAAAAGGAATATTTTTTTCCCGTTTTTGTTACATTTTTCATTCATGCTCGGCTCCTGTTGATAGTAGCGTAATGTTAAATAGCCTATAGCCTTCCTGGATAAATGGACTATCCTAAAAAGAAAGAATCTTTCAATTTGGACCAGTAGTTCCAGAGATCCTTGCGTTCAAACAAACAAACAAACAAACAAACAAACTCTTCAGCTTTATAATATTAGTATAGAAGTATAGATAAGACAAGATTTCTTTCATTTACGGTCGTGACACTTCAACTCACACCCCACGTAAAATCTGTGTGTGGTGCGCTACAAGAAGTTTTCACTTCGAAAATCAAAAGATTGCACGATGAAAGCTCCGGATCGGATTAAGTGGATTAACCTTTGCTCAGCTGTGCGACTACTAAGGTTAATTTGAAAAAAGTTGTATATACTTCCTGCAAGTTAGGAAGTGCTAGATCCTCTCCGTTAAGACTGTAAGCCTCGTAAACGTTAGGAAAGCACTGCGCTTAATACGCTAGCTAAAAGTTCGGAAGTCAGTAAAAGCCTTTTTGATAAAAATATATGTGATAACTTTTGAAAAAGGCGAAGGTAGGTATATTTTTTGATCGTTTAATTTTAGACGTCGATAATTCTTTCAACTGTGATCAATTACGATTGTTTTAGAAGCTAATTTTATGGTATGCATAACGCATACCATAAAATTAGAAATAACATTAATATTGTACCAAAAACAACTAGTATTTTTAAAGTTCGGTTTTTTCTCAACCTTTCTACAAGAAATGTAACGTTTACGTGTAAATGAACATAGAAAAATCGTTGATAAATAAAGTAAATAATCGTAACTCATGTTAAATATTCAATATATTACAATTTAAAAAAAAATGAAACTGAAACGTAAATTCGTGGTACATATTTGTTTTTTTATCGATTTGGCAGTTGACCGCTATCTCAACTGGTGTTAAGCAACGATACCGTCTGCGATGGATCTCGCTTACCCAAACGAGTTCAGGTGAACAACGACTTCACAAATTATCTGGTAGCGGATTAATTTTCATTTTCAATTACATCGTTTTTAACATTTTACTGCTTATTTACATTTTGAAGTTGGTTTTCGTTTTATATTGTGAAACGTTTTACTTAATGAGCATTTGTACGTATGTGTAATCAAATCACGCTTAACAGTCAAAACAATGGAGATAGCGGCGTGAAGTAAAGAGGAAAGGCGTCCAAATGTGCGTTTTTGTATCGCTACTAAGCTACAAACATGCGTTTTAGTAGCGTTTGTATAATAAGATAATTGTGTTTAAGTTCACGCTTTCATGTTTCAATATTACCTCGCTGTTAGGCATCCTAACCATAACGTGCGTGGTCAGGTAGTATACACTACGTAGTGTGTAAAGACTTTCAGGTATAACTTTCTGAAAAAATCTGATAGTATGAGATATCCAAATGTTTCCACTTGTAGGTAATATTTTCGGGCCACGGTCTCCCACTAAAAGTTTATCTTTCGTGTTATGTTTTCATTCCATTACATATGATTTGGTGGTAGGTTTCTGCCGGCCGCCGGGTGAACAAGATTATACGTGAAAAGGTTTTATATTTTTAGTTAAATGCTTATAACATACTTTTATAACAAAATATGTATGTGGGTGTACTCGTATTATTGTTGTATGTACTAGAAAATGGGTCTACTAAGTGAAAAGACTTTCAATACACATTGTAATGAGTTTTATCTAACGATGATAAAGGATACCTACATAATTCAAAAGGAACAACTCTGGTATTAAAAAAACCGGCCAAGTGCGAGTGGGACTCTATCTGTTACCAAATCTGCATACCTGTCATCGTAATTAGTACAGCAAGAAACGGTAAAAAGATCTAGTTTGTTGTATGGGAGCTCATCTTAAATATTTTTTTTTTTTTTTTTTTTTTTTTGTTATAGCGGTAATATAAATACATTATTGTCAAAATTTCAACTGTCTAGCTATCACCGTTCTTCAGATACAACCCGGTGATAGACGGACGGATGGACGGACGGACGGACAGCGAAGTCGCAGTAATAGGGTCCCGTTTTTGGGTACGGAACCCCAAAAACAGTTTTGCCCTAGTATGTTTTGAAATCATTGAGATCAGGTGATATACGTTTATATTTTTTATCAAGTCTCAGTTGTAGCCTGAAGATTAACATACATATATTAATCTTACCATTATCAGAGTTGCTTGTTTTACGAGTATTACTACATTATAAATATACATTATAAAATGTATAAATACATTACTGTATCAACGGTTTCAGTCGTGGTGATCTATTCGGTTCGATTCTCGGCTTTTCTTTTCCAACCACAACCGTGGTTTCAAAATACCGTAGTCCCACTAATATCCCACGAATCCTACTAATATTATAAATGTGAATGTATGGATGTTTGGATGTTTGTTGCTCAATCACGTCCTAACGTATAAACGGATCGGGCTGAAATTTGGAACACATATAGATTATAGTCTGGAAGAACACATAGGCTACTTTTTATCCCGGAAAAACAACGGGAACAACGGGAAGTTCGCGGGTAACACCGCGGGACGCTTCTAGTAATATTATAAATGTCAAAGTATGGATGTTTGGATATTTGGATGTTTGTTGATCAATCACGCCGTAACGTATGAACGGATCAGGCTGAAATTTGGAATACAGTTAGATTATAGTCTGGAAGAACACATAGGCACTTTTTTTCTCGGCAAAATAACGGGAACGGGAAGTACGCGGGTAAAACGCGGGGCACTGCTAGTTACCTATACTTGCGGTTCTCATTCCAAAATTCTTCCATTTCAACGGTTCTCAACCTTACGACACAACTCAAGATACATAATAAAGTAAATCTGATACAAGATTAATTAATTAATAATAGCACACATAGTATACTTTTACTCCCAGAAGTTTTAAAGAATCAGTAGAACAACAGATGATTTGGCGTGTAACATCAGGCCAGTAAATATATTTTATACGTACATATCAGTAGACATTGTTTTTGACGTGATAACGTCTTATAATTCGGTGAAGCCGGCTGCACGCCCGCAAAATATGACGTCATGTAACGTTACCGTTAGTTCGTCGTCAGTACCATGCGGACGAAGCTGAGCGCTGAGGGCGCCACCCGCCGAGTCGAGCGGTATCACTACTCGCGCTATCAGCGTACTGATTTCTTAAGACGTTGTCACGTTTAACTATCGTCAGTAAACCGACTTTACAGACAACCATTTTTTTTAAATATTATAGGTAAGGCATCAAAGGCATTTTCTTACTTTTGACACCACAATAGCAATATGACCTTGCTCTCGCAGGTACTGCGTACCGTCAAACTTGGTTATATTCAAGGCGACAGTTACAAACTTCTTATTTTATGTCACAATCGCATTGTGAAAATATTCTGCTTATAATAAATGCCCCAAGTTATCTGGGCGCGGAGTCATAAAATACACAGTTTTTATAGCGGTGGATAAAGAGGAGAACAGAAATATAAAATGGGAAAGGTTTAAGGCCACTACTCGTTTTAGAATCATTGATATGAGAAAATGTACATAGAATTCGCTTCGTTCTTGAAATTGTATCAAAACAGTTCACTGAAGTTGGATTTACGTAAAATAACAAGTATGTCATTACAAAACAACTGTATACTAAAAATGTAACAATACTATTTCTAAGTCGTAAGCGTGACAGACGTAGAGCAAAACAACGGTGCAGGTACAAAAAAAACATAGAATACCATATTGAATACTAGCTGTGCCCCGCGGTATGACCTACGCATACCTAAACTATTGTATGTCGTGTTTATTTATTTTGTTTTCGCGATTTGTAATTTTTTTCGCACGTAAAACTAGCTTAAGTCCTGTTAAAACGGGCCCAGCCTTTTCAAAGATTATCCGAACCAAATCGAAAGACAGAAAAAAAGTGAAGTAAAAAACTATTAATTTGAAATTACAAAAATACATTTTCACTATGGATTAAAATGGTAATACGTCCCCCTTTATGTTCACGTTGCTGAGTCTATGGACACAAGACACCCATTACCCCATCGTCCAGATAGACCCGAAGCGAGTATTCACCAAGCTGACTAAAATGTGTTAGCATATTTCACAAACATGTCGTCAAATTGTATTTTTCTTAGAATATGACGGACTCCACGACATAGCCTAATTAGACTATTAATTGAAATTGAGATATTTAGATATGTACCTATGTATTGATTTTTGTAAGGACTGAAATGAGTACTCTAGTTACTCGCTCGTGATCATGAAACAGGACATTTATTTGCATGACAAACAAATATCCAGGTCCAGAAAAGACATTTTAAATCACCATGGATATTCTCTATAGCATAAAAAGTCAATTTTTAACCGACTTCCAAAAAGAAGGTTATCAATTCGACCACCATGTTTTTTTTTATGTTGTTACCTGATTTCTCGAGAACGTCTGGACCGATTTTAATTTTTCGTTTTTTGTTCGAATGGGTATGGTTTCCGAATGATCCTATTTATATTTTATTGAAATCGGCCGGGTGGTTTTTGAAATATGGACAAAAAACTAAAAAAAATCCACAATTTTGGCCGAATGAAATTATTGTAGATTTCACCAACTACTACTTTTACTAGTGGCGCCATCTAGTTTATTTGGGTCGGACAAATCGAGTTAAAATCAAGTTTCTTGTATGGGAGCCCCCCTTAAATAATGTTTTTATTTTATTTGTTGTTATAGCGGCAATAGAAATACATCATCTGTGAAAATTTCAACTATCTAGCTATCACCGTTCTTGAGATACAGCCTGGTGACAGATGAACGGATGGACGGGCGGATGGACAGCCAAGTATCAGTAATAGGGTTCCGTTTTTAGCCTTTGGGTACAGAACCCTAAAAACACTGTCACCAATCAGTGCAATTTTGCAGTGGAAGGACTCTTTGCAGAGTTTACCTGGGGAAGTACCACACATTTGCCAGTTATTCTACCCTCAAGCAGTAATGTGCAAACATTATTGTGTTCCAGTTTGATTGGCAATGTTTCCAGTAAAATTACAGGGCAGTGATAAACACCTTATATATCTGGGTGACGAGCGCAGTGCTAGGTAATGATTTGGAGTCTCACGTTTCAATAGCTGTGTGTCACTGTGCTGTTATGGGTAGGCTTGTTGCTGGTAAGCGAGGCTGGTAACGAGACGAGCAGGATATGTGCCTGATTACCGTAATCAATTACCGATCATTATCGTAATATTATCAAAATTAAAAAAAAAAAAACTTTATTTGTACAATTTACATGACATTGTGCGACATTAAAATATGTAATACAAATTAGCAAGATATTTATTTAGGTTTGAACTCTGTTTCCCACACTAGGTCGGTCCTGTGTCGTGGGAGACGAATTAAATTAAATTAGTACTTTTCATAAAATGCTGTAGGTAATAGTAATTAGTATAAAATGAATTCTAATTTTCTTAATAACTCCTTATTGTGTTAGTGATATTGACAAACACAAAAACTTATAGTAAACCTAATAGATTAGGTTCGAAACTAAAAAAAGTTATGTGTTAAGTTTTCCGTTTTCGTTTCATAGAGCATACGCGCTCATCTGATAACTGAGAGAATTCTGAAAACGACAGAGGGCTTGAAACAATCCAATTCACAAAAAGCTTCTGTGAGTTTTAAGTCTCCCGTAATATTTTCTAGCAATAGACAATACTCGTATATTGAATATTTGCCTAGTTCTAGTACTCCAACTATTTTATTACACTTGTATCTCCCAATGGAGTTGGAATTTAATTTTGCAGTCTCTCCCAAGCGAAATCGATTACAGGTCAGATACGAAATAAATTGTCTCCCAGCTTTATTTCGTCCATTCCATGAAAAATACATTCGGTACCAATCGAACTTTGATTTATGTTCCAGTGAAACGTTGACGTACCAATCCTTCGTGAATATATCTGAATTGAAAGACTGGCAATTTTTGTTCAGGAACAATTTCTTGTTGTTGTAGGTATTGGTAGTTTACTTATTTATAGAGAAAGAAATATGAAGTCTTGAATATGGGAAACTATGTAATATAGAATTTTGAGTTAGCGTAGTTCTAACGTAAAGGAAATTAAAATACTACTTACGACTAACCGCACCAGTGGTATACTAGTAGCACAGTCTATTAAATCATACAGTCGTTCGACGAAGCCGTCTAGATGGGGCAATCGTGCGGGGCGAGACGCGGGAAGCGCGCTCCTGCATTGCCTACATTACAATGTTAGTATTTCAGGAGCGCGGCTCAGGACTGACGTCTTTCGTATATTTTAATTTTATTTTGGTGCCACGTTTTTAAAATTGCGACAACCCTACCCGAGTCTAGACATTATCGGAGTTTCTCCCAAGAGCAAAGGCTCCCCAAATTTCTTTTTACTGTGCTAGTAGTATTCATAACGGGCTGTTTACTTTGGTTATATAGAAGAAGCAGTTGCAGTTGCATGCGTAGTGTTGACGGGTAAACCGAATGTGTAACATTCATTTAACAACAACAAACATTTCGTCAATAATAATACTAGTGATTAATTGTCATAGTTTAAAACTATGTGTATGTGTTTATAGTAATTACTAGCAGCGCCCCACGGTGTTACCCGCGTAGTTCCCGTTCCCGTTGTTTTTTCG
This sequence comes from Ectropis crepuscularia, assembly GCA_963693475.1. NCBI lineage: Eukaryota > Metazoa > Arthropoda > Insecta > Lepidoptera > Geometridae > Ectropis > Ectropis crepuscularia. Next base: position 11,249,692 of record OY856359.1, read on the forward strand.
GGATAAAAAGTAGCCTATGTGTTCTCCCAGACTATAATCTATATGTGTTCTGTATTTCAGCCCGATCCGTTCATACGTTAGGACGTAATTGAGCAACAAACATCCATACATTGATATTTATAATATTAGTAGGATACTATCAATGGTAAAAGACGATTTATTGAAAACAATTAATAGGCTTACGATTACATTACAATTCAATTAGTACAATGCGACGCTATGGCTGAAAAGGATTTTGTTAGTAATTAGCTAATTTCCTGCTAAGCTAGTGTTATCAGTTGGCTGTTTTCCTATAAATAGGTATCATAA